>RQWH01000001.1:2541401-3812101 GCA_003934905.1 Neonectria sp. DH2 | reverse complement strand
GCGGCTGGTTGAAGTAAAGTCCATAGTTTGTGGAGGGCTGGGGGGCATAGTAGCCACTAGGAGGTCCAGCCTGGTGAGCGAAGGCCGCAGCGTTAGTTCGCATCTGACCGTTGTGATCATAATAGCTAGAAGGGCCTGGAGGCGCATTAGCCTCAGGAAAAGGAAAGTCGGACGGCCACGGCCAAGGAGGAGAATGGAGCTGCAACATACCCTTGGGAGGCTGTGGCCTGTAGTTGAGTCCGCCCTGATCCTGAGACGGGCGAACTAGGACCGAGTCGTCGGCATGGGTCTTGACGTGCTTCTTCAGGTCCTGGGGACGCTTGAAGGACTTGCCACAGAACTCACACTTGTGAGGCTTCAGGGGCACATGGACACGGATGTGCGAGGTGATGTGGTCTCGCTTGACAGTGGTGGTGCGGCATGAGTTCCACTGGCATGTCAAACTCAAGTTGTTTGTGCTCTTGCGGCCAACATGGCGCTCACAGATATGTTCCTGAGTCAAAAGTCAGAGTCTTGTCGTGCATCACCACACTGCAAGTGCGAAGTGAAGTGACTTACATAGAGAAGTTCGGGTGTGCCAAACTTCTGGTTACATGCGCTCCAACGGCAGATGAGGTTTTCATCCGAGCTGGTTGAGGGCGCAGCGCTGCTCTGAGAGGTGTTGGAAGCAGCACTAGGCGCCGGAGTAGTTGACTTAGAGTCGCTGCTGGCCGAGGCCGAGGGTGTCGTCGACTGCTGCGGCTGCTGTTGCGGCGGCTGCTGCTGGTCCGTGACCGGGGGAGACATGGCTGCGAATGGGAGGGAAGAGGCGCGGAGTATCTGTTTGGCCGAGAGGCCAGTGAATGACACAGGCTCAAAAGTCTAAGGTAAGCGGAGGGGAACCTCGGCGACTTGGAGCAGGGGTGGGATGTCCTTGCGGCGGTCGGCGCAGTGAAAGCGAGGCGGAGTGACGATGGAAAATTCACGGTCTGGAGTGATCTGAGAGAGTTTAGAACGAGGCAGATGAGCCAGAAGAACGAGATAGATGTCCAGAAGGAGGAGAAACGAGTGTCCTGAAGTCTCCGGGGGCAAGAGCTCCCTTTACATTCACGCAAAAGTCTGGGCAAGAGGGCAAGAGCGAGCGGAGAGTCTTGGCAGTCTTGGCGATGATTACAAAGTATCTCTTCAGGCGAGCTACTTACTTAGACAAGAGGGCACCACCTGAAAGAAGGTAGCGTTTGGCACCGGTACGCCAAGGAGGTGGGCGGAGAGAGCGGTGCCAAGACCGCCAAGGCTTGGCAGTCTGGGCACTGCCCCTCATCGGACGGCTTCGATTGGCCTCGCTCAACTCGGGGCCTCACACAAGCTGGCCAGGCTGCGTCAAGCGTTTTATTCGGCCGCCCAACGTCACCTGAGCACTGAGCCATTCATTCCCCTTCCTTTCCTGTCCCCATTCCGACTCCCCCTCCGCGTCTCCTCATTTGCCTCCCTCTCACTCACTCTACTGTGCCGTAATCTGCACTCCGTGTTCCCTAGGCCCAGGGGGCGAGTTATGTAGGCTACAACGTGCGAAGTAATCGTGGGCCAAACTCATGGAGGGGCGGGTCCTTCTTTCGCATGACAACGAGGCCCGAGAGGCCTTCAGAATACTAAGGTAAGCAGGCCCTGAGAGGGAACCTGTTCCGAGCGGTGGGGCCCGCCTGCCGCATGTCACTTTAAGTGGGCACTGGGAGCGGGCTCCTCACAACTCCCGTCCCCGGAACACAGCAAGCTACCTAGCCACCACTTCGCGAGATGGGAAATGGGTTCCCTTCTTGGTGCCCTCCATGCGCCGCACGAAGTACGGAGTACGAACGGGCTACAGGTGTGGCGACCGCAAATGGTGTGAGACCAAGCCAAGGCCAAGACGGTAGATGTCTTCCTGCTACCTTCGTTGAGTCGGCCACGAGACTTGCACAAACCCATGGCGAGACCTAGCATCCATCCGGTGACTCGCCCTGAACAAGACAACCTACAAAGTACTCGCACTACGTTCTCCTGTGGTAAGAGCCAAGCCAGGCTACGCGCAGTGAGACGGTGCCGTAGACTCGACCGAGTCAAGTTCCACCAGCCGTGGTCTTCTCTTGAGTCTTGATTGTTAGGCTCTTGGCCAAGACCGGCTGCTGCCACACGACTCGAGTATTCTTGGCTCCAAGAACGGACCAGCGACGGATTCAACCATTCAATCAAGCTTTCCGCCCGCCGAGCTTCCCAAGCATTTTCTCCCTCACCACCCCTTGGCCTGATTGGAAGGCATCCTGGCCCGCCATGCTTCTGCCCAGTCTCTGGCTCCTTACCGAGCCCTTCTGCCCAGGGTTTTATCTTGCTCTTTTGCCCTTGGCTGGCTTGGCTCTCTTGGCTCTCTTGGCCAACCTCCTTGGCAATTCTTGGCGTCTCCTTCTTGGCGACTCTCTTTCCTTGGCATCGCCTAAGGCCTTCTCTTGGCGTATCCCCTCGTGGAAGCCCCCAGACTGCCAAGCCCTTGGCGCCCCCCAGGCCAAGGAGTACCCATCACAGCGCGACCGGACACGGAGCGCCGCGTTACGTACATCCCCCAAACGTTACCTAATTCGGAACATAACTCCCCCAGGCGTGTTAATTCACGAGATTGCGTCAATTGCGAAGGGCGTGCGGCTGACTTCTCCACGCAAGCAAACTTACTGATCATCGCATCTTCTCTTCTGCATCCCGGCGGGTCAAATATGCCGTATGTCTTGTCTCCAGCGCAAGCATGCAGCTGTGCATCTTCGTAGCTGGCGGGTATGCGTGCCGTGCCACCGACGCCGAACGCCCTGCCGGCCCGTGGATGACCGAGAGAACTCCATATTTCTGTACCGCGTTCGTTTAAGTCTGTCTGACTGGAATCAACAGGTTTCCTCAGCCGGTCATGCTTCCGATGGGTCCGAGCAAGAGAAGAGCACCAGCTGCGTTTTTCTTTCCTCCCATTGTCCGCGACGCCGGAGGCCGATGACACGACGACCCCGTGGAAGCCCGACCAAATTGCTAAATCGACGATAGCTAGCTGTCTCATCATCAAACGTGTGACGACCTATGCAGCTTTAAGCTTGCAACGCAATCTCCCATCCCTCCAACGACTTTCCTTCCAGCTCTAGTTATATGCCAAGAACAAACGTCCTCGTCACCGGTTCATCCTCCGCCGTTCCTCCCCCTTCCTCCCCAGCCAAGCGCGGGCCAAGCCTATGCCAAGTGCAGGCCAAGAAACCTCCAAGAAACCTCCAAGAAACCCCCAAGACCTCATCAGCGCATTAACCCCATGCCAAGGGCTTGGTGATGACGACAATGCGGCAGTGCAAGCTAGTTCTTATCCCCTTGCGTTTATCCCCCGATAGGCAGCGTCCCCCTCATTCCCCGTGGTATGACTTCCGTGCGTATCTATAAACCAACGTAAAGTTGTCGGTCAAGCTTTGTAGCCAAGACCTGGAGTACCCACGGTCAACTCACTTTGGCGCCGGAGGGGCTTCTATTATGTTGCCAGCCAGAACAATCAGTCTGATATCTCAAAGAGCCGCATGCTTACAAGACGATAATTTCGATCAGGGCTGGGACCGGCCCCCTTCCCTCCACTGCGGTATTTGACAGTGGAAGGTATCAGAGAATAGTCAGGCCAACATTGAGCTTAGCGGGGCATCTTAATCTCTCCGCCTCGTGCGATCGTGATATACGTGGTAAAGCAAACGTTCTCCGTCAAATCATCCCCACCCTTTGATCTCCTCAGCCCAATAAACCCAATTATCAGCATATGCATGCCAGATTCGGCAGGCAGTCAGATGATCAATTAATGTCACTGAGGAGACAGGCCACTCTCCGTAGCACTGAGAATGATGTTGAGATGCAGGCGAGGATCTTTGACGTAGGTCTACTCACGTGACATGATCGTCGCTACCACTCGCACCATCCATCATGGAAGCAGAGCTACTTTGTGAGAACTTTTACAATCACTCGTCAAGTTACCCATTCAACGGCAACACCAAGGCATTTCAGTACGATACTTCTTACTTTACGCGGTTGTTGAAAAGAACATACACAATGCTTGAAGAAATTCGCTTCTAGTGCAGTGTTTTTCATCAGTGTCAACCCTTCCATCCGTTGTCACCGGATCAACGACAGACTTGAGTTGCTTCGACGCAGGCAGCCCATCCAGATGCAGTAGTCCTGTCACGGTTTATTCCTCGATCACTTGCAGATTTCAAGACGATATTTTGGGAGAGAAGAGATCAAGGCTTCCATTTGCTGAGCTGGCAAGGCTCTCAGAGTCACGGTCTGGAAGCTACCTAATCCCCCCAGTACCATTGCTTTTTACTCCTTTTTCGATTATCTTGTTGCCCTTAAGCATACGAAGAATAATGAGGTACGCTCATGGCGTTAGCCTCTAAGTTCCGTCCCCGATGTCATATCCACACATTGTTCCAACGGGCAACCGAATATGACCCCGGCTCCCATGTTGTTTCCTCCTCTATTTAACCATGCTATCCGCTGACCCAAGAAAGAAATGCCGCCAACTGGATTAAAACAAGAGTTGAGAAGGTCTCAATAATAAGCTCAATATGAGCCGAGACGTCAGCGTCATACGCCTCCTCCACAGGTAATGTTGAAGTGGTGGTTGTCGTCGTTGGATGCTCAAAGCCAACTGAGTAATCGGGTATGTGCAAGAAAGAATGCTGCAAAATATAACGACGCAACCTAGGGAGACCAGCCCTGCCCCGTCAAGGGGTCGTTGAGTATTCGGGAGCAAGTGCTCACAACAAAGGTAGCGCCGATAAGACCATCAAAAGCAAATATACTCCGAGGGAGTGACGGCAAAGAGTAAGGACAGGCCCCAGGTTTTCAGCAAGTCGTGTCTCCATCATGCAGTATGCCCAAACATCCCAAAGCTCGGCTTCAGTCTCTGCCAACAGAGATCAGCGGAATGACCTGAGAAGAAAGCGGTCAAGGCCGATTCTCCAATTGGCGTTTTCCCATAATCGGACGCTCAGCTACCCGTGTCAGGGCAGAATACCGCCAATACCAAAGACGCCAAGAATAAAAATGATATGCGAAAGTCCGGGTGACAAAAGAAGAAGAAAAACGTGTGGAGAAGAGCCGTGTCATCGTGAGGATAGCGATATGATCTAGAGGACGCCGCCTCGATCATGATGGGCGACACGACCTCCCTTGGCCCAGCCAACCCAAAAGCCGAAACCGTTTCAGCTATAAAAAAATCCGGAGTCCCCAAACGCCGCGCATGCAGACAAGTATTATACAGAACCGAGACGGAGCAGGGCCTCGACGGCCTCTCGCTCCTGTGCGTCAGAGGTGCCCGCCAAAGCCGAAAAGTCGATGTTTGTTGGTAGAGGTGGGCGAGCCATGCCGGAGCCGGCAGAGAACGACCGGAGTCCACCTGGGGCATATACAGAAGAAATGAGGCCGCGATCGTTCTGAGCCGCAGCCATGTTGGGATAGGATTCGGCTCGAAGAGCAGCAGCGCCCACAGTCGCCCAATCTTCGTCGTCGGTCGCGTCTTCGGGGTCATCGTTCATAACGACGTCATCATCTGGGGCTTCGGAGCATGAGGCTGATGCGTAGTCATCCATGGACATTTTGTCAGCCTCGTTCTCCATCATGGAGGCGTCGTTGTCGTCATGAGAAAAGTGAGCAGATCCAGCGCCGCTCGACGCAGCGAGTCTGAGTCGGTCCTGGCCTCTTCCTCCGTTCTTATTGATGAGGATGCCATTACGGTAGGACGATGGTGGCGTTCCCTGGCGGTGTCGCGCCGGCTGTCCACGCTGACGTGCATCCCATCGACCCCATCCCACCTTCTCGAATTCCACGTCTCGCGCCAAACCTCCTCTTTCTCCTCCTCGACCCTCCAACGCTCCCACAACTAATCTCCGTGCCTTGGCGGGGGGGATGCCCGAGAACCCCGGTACCGAGGTGGTCAGGTATCCCATGATGTGTCTGATGGCCAGGGGCCCGTGGTTGAGCAAGATCTCCGGTAGGTGGTATTTGGAGAGGAGGGCACTGGTAATGGCACCCGATGCCTCAAGGAGGGCAGGCGAGACCGACCGACCGTTGTCGGCCGGTTCGTGAAGGTCGAGGTCCGAGTCGATAGGCTCGAGCGTGGCCTTCCGGAGCTGCGCCTTAAGCCCATGAGGCGGAAGGGCGGGAGAGATGGAGTTGGGGGAGTAGGGAGGGGTTGAGATCGTGTCACAGTCGCAGGGACACTCCGAGCCGCTACAACAGTTAAGTTGTCTCGGCTCAAGGAGGCCTGGGAGATATCGCGGGTAGCCGCTGCCATGGTAGCCATGATTGCCGGTATTCGGTTTTGGTTCGCTTCCGAACGAGTCTGCAGGACAAGACGGTCAGCAACTGGGAGTGATTCCGATGCGATGGAGAGAGCAAAGCGACGATGTCTTGCGCGGATGCCAAGAATGAGAGGGCGTGGTGGTAGGGGATGTTGACTCATGCGACGCGGGCGCAAGGCAAGTAAGATACGTACCTGGTTCAGAAGCTGAGAGTACTGATCGCTAACAACAGTGAAGCTGAGCGACGAAACGGTAGTGGCAGGCCGGGCTGAGCTGACGCGATGATCTGGACTGTGACAGATGACTCTGGATGTGAATGTGTGTTTCTTTGTGCGGTGTTGTTGTTGCTTGAGGAGGAAGAAAGGGAGGGACGGAGTTGCGAAAGTCGGATACAAGTATCAAGCGGCCAAGCCAGGGCAGGTGAGCATGAGTCTGTGAGTCTTCCGGTACGTATCTCAAGGCAGGTACGTACTGGAGGTATGGACGGAGGCTGCGTCCAGTGAGAGCGATAGGCCACAGCCCGGGGGAGGTAGGATTTGGGAAAGGGGGGGGGGCGTGCCAACAACCGTTCTGTTGACGACCCTGTTGGATATTTTAGTACCCGACAAAGACAACAAACGCCCCGGACGCCAAGCTAAACACACTCCCCTGTGCCACGCTGTGTCTACCTACGAAGTCGAAGTGTGCAGTCCCGTGTTGCTGAGTTATGCAGGTAAGCCTAGCTAGAGCGGGCCTGCGCCAGCCCCGAGAAAGGCCTGGCGTCTCGGGGGCGTCGCTGTATCGCGTACAGTGGCTTGCTGATAAGCCTGGAGGAGGGAATGCGACACGCACCGGCTTTCCTCTTACCGTTGCTTTGTCACCTCCCGCTGCCTTCGGACCTGGGGATGAAAGAGAGAGAGGGATCCGGGTGCCAGCGAGCTGAACCATGTCTCTCATCAAAGTCGCAATGTCCCACGGCTTCCTCCCCTGTCTTTGTTGTTGTTGCTTTTGAAATTTTCGTCTTCTAATAGACCTCCTGTGTGCGTGCAAGTCAGTGCACGACGCCGTCTGCCCGGATGCCTTTCCGCACGGGGCCGGTATCCCAGGGAGATGGGACACGACAGAGCTGGAGACAGTCTAGGGGAACGATCCGGGTAAGCGAAACGAGATAAATGCCGTTTCAATCTGCGCAGCGTCCGCCACGAGGCTCGTTCTTTCCATTCTTTTATTTCCTCCTTTTGCAAAAATTACCCATTCCCACGGGTCGGCCTAAGCACCAGCTCCGTGCTTGAAATTCTAGGGTCGGGGCATCTCGGCTGTTCCATCGTTCGCCGATAGTTGTTGATGGGTCCGCGAGGCCATGCAGTTTGACGGAGGAGCATGCATGGAGACTGGAGACGATGGAGACCTAGAGCCCCGCGACCGGCGCCCCGACTCTGCTTGACGTCGGCCCCCCAACGTCGTCACTATGCTTCTCCGTTCAAGTATTCGGACCAGGGATCGATCGCTGGCCTCAAAACAAAACAAAAACTGACTGGAACCCGCCATTGCATGCCCCATCATGTCTAACCAGCCGGCTTTTCGTGTTGCATACATCAGTGCTCCGTAAGCTTTCGTGTTGATGACGACTGGTCATCGTCCTCTTTTACGAATACCCTAGCATTCGGTTTTGAGCGAGACCTCGGGTTGAGCGTAAAATTCGCCTTGGGAGCATGTCGACTGAACGACTTAGAACTCTCCAAACTGTTGTTACGTGCCGTAGTCTAGATGCCCCATCAAGAGCATCACGGCCACAAAGTCCGGGGCATTTGCTAGCGCGCACACTTCCCAGCAGCGCAAATCCATTCGGCAGCTCCCTTCGGAGTCAGTCAGGCCAACGCCTCCCGCCCGCGAGCCCACGAGTCCCGCTGGGCCCGAGATTGGGGCAATATCCAAGGTTGGACTTTCGTGGAGCGAAGCCCTGATTCCATCCACCTGCCAGTGCCGCATTCCTCCAACGCTGGTCTGGCGCGTTCTTGGTGCGTCACCAAGCAGGAACAAGCAAGAAACTACACAGGCGTACCTTTAGTCATTGGCGTCATCGTGGGAACCTGAGTCCCAAATTCACCGCATCACGTTCTCGCAAACGTGGTCGCCATCATGACATGCAGCCCTTCCCCGTACCCAGCGCAGTGCATTGCGGTGCAGAGTGGGTTGGTCTCCCAGGAATGGCTCCCTAATCCATGGCATCTGGCAGACGCAGGATCTAACAGCCGGGCCAATTTCCATGGCCCTTCTAGATCCTCAGGGGAGGGTCAGGGCTTGAAAGGAGTTCTGAGACAAGACAATAAAGCTGTCACCAATTGCTCATTATATGCATATATGTACGCACTCGGCCCTCATCTTCCGAATTGTAGAATAATCCGGTTAGGCACTGGGATAACCTCAGCCACATTGTCCGAAAGGGGGGGCGTGGTGCTATTATCCCGGACGTCCTGGACTTCACAGATACTCGTTTTGTTCCCGTGGTACCGTGTCGTCCCTAATTATCCGCACGGCCTTGTCACCACCCCAAGTTATGGTTCATTTCGCCCCTGGAATTGTGTGTATCGTGCTTCACCTGTCGCGTGGACGGGTTGGCGTCAAGATAACAACCCTAAAGATGTTGTAAGGCGCGCTCACCTTGCCCCATCATCTGTGAGTGATCGCAATTTGACTCTGACCGTGGCCCTGACCTTGAACTGGCCTCGGCTTGACCAGATACACTGATTAAGGTCGTGATGTTTTCGCGTCCCTGTGACAAACCCCCCCGTGTCGCGGCCAAAGTGCCGATACGGAACCAACCAAATAGTTTGTCTAGACTCCCATCGTAGCGCCTAGAACATCTTTGAGGGATGGCCGGCCGCGGGTGTGAATGGTTGCCGTCACCACGTACATGTTGAGCGGCAACCCGAGGATCGAAAGGTCAAATTCGCGCAGTCACTCCCACCCTCTCCCACGGCTTCCCACGCTGCAACTGGAAGTCGGATTCGCGTACCTGTCGAAAGCAGACTGTCGCCCCAGCAAGTCAACGTGCAACCATCACGTTCCCTGTGCCCCCCCTCCTGATTGGGCTCATGATGTCGTAATCATTGGTGAGGAGTTCCCGGCCGCCGTCGTCGCTCAGCAGGGCTCTTTACTCTTGGTGCCTCATCAAATCAAGGATTATAGTTGCGAGTCTTGCGTGACCCGTCATCCATTAATACGACCCCACGTTGTACAACGCTGAATCGTGGGCCTTCCTCAAAAGGCGACACTTCTCCATACCTTAGGTTGTCGGCCCAGCCACAAAGAGGGGGACAGAGCCACGGGGGCCACGGGGGCCACGGGGGGCGCGCATTGATAGCAACTCGTCAACCCAACCGCCACTGGTTCACTCTATCGTTCCATCGATCCGTTTGCCCCGCGGCTGCTGCGCCCAAGCCAGGGTGACGATAATCGTATCTTGTGGGGTGAGTAGCCGGCCGTACACCAGTGATCCCGGTCTATCCCGCTCCGGCTCGTCGTGCGGAGGAGGCGTGTTTCCATTCTCCCAACCGGGCGGTCGACGTACAACACCATTCTTCTTATTGCCCAGCCCACTCACTTCATCACATTGTCCTGGTGTGGGCGCACTGCAACGACGCTTTCGGCCAAGCCCCCCCTCCGGGGCGCCGCCAAGTACTAAGGGGCGTGCTGCGTATATCCCGTTACCATATTTCGAGTCAAATCATCACGATGCTCAATCACATCATATGGATCGTACATGTGCATTAGCCCATTGGTTGATAGGCTTGGTATCGCCCGTCAGGTTTCGGGAAGTTGCTCACTCCGCAACGAGGCGTGCAGGTACGGTTCCGACGGACCTTCAACTCCCGAATTCGGCAAGTAAAAGCCTTGTGATAGTAGTATCGACAATGTCCAACTCGGGTTGTGTGCTGTGGTCATGACCAAGGGTTTACAAACCCTGGATAACCGAACCTTCGTGTCCCTCAACTCACGGGCCGTGCAAAGACAAATTCACGGCAAGCCTAATTAGTATCAGTCAGTTGTGCAGCCCCTATATGTGAATCCAGAATGAAAACCTACCGTTCGTAGGACGTCCAGTTTCTCTTGCGTCTGCATGAACACATGGCGGTACTGAGCGATGCTCTCTCGAAGCACCACGGCCTTACTCGTACGACCTTCGCATATAGCCTTCATTTTCAGTTCCATCTCCTTGCGAAGAAATGGCTTGCCGAGACTCGTCTCGAAGTTCATTCGATCGAAGCCCAGTATCAGGGCCACTCCCAACTGCGTAGGCACGAATACTCTCATGCCTTTTCCCCTTCCGGCTGACGAAGCTCCTCCTCGTCCTCGACCCCCTCTGCCGCCCCGCCCGCCCCGTCCTCGGCCACCTCTTGCAGTCGGGGCGTCGTCCGGCTCCTCGTGATCTGTTGTCGCCTGGCCCGATCTCTCAATGGTCGCCACGTATTCCCTGTCTTGGATCTTTTGGATGTGTTCGGCCATGGTTGCGTCAGTGCCGATCCCATTAGCATCCATGAGGGCGATTAGATCAGCCTCGGTCAGATAGCCGGGCGGTGATGTTTTTCCTTCGACCATCATAGCCTCGGTCGGTTGGAACCGTTCCCCAGCTGTAAACTTTGGGAGCTCGATTGTGTTGTTCCAATTTTCGTAGATGAAAACGTCGAGATAGTTCCTTTCCAAGACAACCACACCATGGGCGATGAAGATCTCTTCTCCATATTCGAGCTCGACATCGGTTGCCATACCCTTTGCATCATCTGAACAACAGGCCAGGAAACGGCGAACCACGTACTCGTAAAGGCGACCTTCGTCAAAGTTTAGGACGCTTGGTGCAGCATATGTGATTGGATGGATAGGCGGATGGGCCTTGTCATCGTGTCTGCCTTCCCTTGGTTGCTGGAAAGCCCCATCCACTAACCCTTGTGCGAATTGCCCCCATCTTTGGTCGGGCGTCTGCTTCTGGGCAAGAGCTTTGAGATTTATGCCCTTGTCGAACCGGTCAGTTTCAGTTCTAGGGTAGCTTATGAATCCCTTGTTGTACAGTCCCTCGGCAATGGTCATGGCCTGTTGACCAGTCATACGGAGGAGGCGTGTTGCGGCCTTTTGCAACTCGACAGTGGTAAGGGGTAAGGGCTTGAACTTTCGCGTTGGTTTCTCTTGGACCTTGGTTACTGTGGCAGTCTTGGCAGAGAGACATCTCTCATAAAGAATGACGGTTGACATGCGATCGAAGAGTCGATTGCGTTGCCAATTGAAGTTGATCTTCTTGCCCTCGCGATTGTGCATCATCTTAATGCTCCAAAATGGTTCTGGCACAAAATTCTTCACGCGGAAGTATCGATCCACGACGAATCCGAGAGTTGGAAATTGGCATGATCCTTTTTTGTCAGCACACGCCGAGCAAGACTGTAGTGAAGCACATACCATAGCTCAGAGTCAGATTCTCCATCGGTCCACCCAAGGGCCTGAGACTATTCGTGATATATCGTGTGAACGCATAGCCAATGCGAAGGTCCAACTCGATCCTAGTAGCAACCGCGTCGACCTGCCGTTCATCCAGGTTTGACAACCTTCTGGCTGCCGAGAGGACGTGCCTAGGATACGTCAGCTGATGGACGCGAGAAGTTATGGTTCGGAGGGTACACACGCTCGTTCAATGTTGCTGAACCTAGCACGCTTAACCTGGATATCTGCATTTCCTGCTTGGGCAGCTTTGACGATCTCATGGCCGATGTACTCGCCTTCGCGATCGCAATCCGTCCAGATGACCAAAAGTCGGGCATATCGAGCCTGCGACTCGAGATTCTTGGCAATCGTTTTTTTATCCTTCGCACAGTCAGTTTAGATCAACGTTGGTACGGTCTTGCGCACACTCACATCATAAACATTGGTTACCACTGGTGCGTGGAAGAGCGTCTCCGGTGGAGGATGACTCCAGTTCTTATAATCGGGCGTGAATTCAGCGTTTGTTAAGTGGCCTGTAACGCAGGTCATGGTAACGGAACATTGTCCCCATGGTGGGCCAAAATCAAAGTCGAACGAGTAGTTTTTGATGTACTGGTTCCGTGTGTTATGCTGAGCATGTGTCAGTATATGTTTGAAAATCCGGTCCGACCTGGCTCACCGTCTGATGGGAGCCGCCGGAAAGGTGGCCAGCAACGGCCTTGGAGATGGACGGCTTCTCGGCCACACACAAGACTCTCATTCTTGAATGTTTGAGTGAGGTGATTCAAAGTGAGGTCGGGGCGGGAGTGTTGGTCACAAGAGTATGGCCTCAGGCGTAAGCCGTCACAGTTGAGTTGAGGCAGGGACGACACAGTGAAGAAGTGAACGCGTCAAAGATCCTCAACTACTATGATCGCTCACGTCTTGGCTTTATCATGCAGTTTCCGTTCCTCCAAAGACGACCATATCGATAGGCCGATGAGCCTGTTTTTAAGCGTCTATGTCTCGGGGCCTTGTGCGGCCTGAGTGTCCAGTTCACGGTCGTTGAAGGGGAAAATTCGGCGCGCGTCTTTAGCGAAGTTTCGAGGTGGCCTTTAGTGAACGCATGGCCCGGTGCAGTTAGAAACGGTCCAGCGACGATCAGGCGGGTCTCGGTACCTAAGCTTACCAGCCACAGCGGCTGCATCCGCTGGCGAGGCGATCAGTCCCGGCCCCTAACATCCCTAATAATTACCTGCCAAGCTAAGCTTAAAGTGGCGCTTGTCATGATACCTTAGCCGCAACCGATCGAATCTATGACGCCGTGCCGTCTTTCCACATCGCCATTGTAACCACACCAAAAGCCAGCAAGACATCATCGTCCCTGCATCTACAATCAATCTACAAGCTCTCACCATGGCTCTTCCACTCCTCAAGTCCCTCGAGGACTGTAGCGACTACTCAAAAACGGTCGAGCCCTTCCTCCCTCAGCTCTATGCGCTGCCGAGTAAGATCTTGGAAAACATCGGCAGTCCAACCGCCCTGACTCAGCTGTACATCGAAACAAACCCGCTCATCTCAGGCTTTGCAGTGTCTGTGGCTGTGAGCTTCATTGTCCTTGTCGTCTCGGAGATCAACAGGAACTGGTCCCAGATTGACCGCCTCTGGAGCCTGCTCCCCAATCTCTACATCGTCCATCTAGCTGTTTGGGCTCGCCTTGCTGGTGTGCCGCACGTTCGCATTGATCTAATCGCCCTCTTCAGCACCCTATGGAGCGTAAGGTCCCCCACGGCCATGCCTGCTCTTAGTTTCTGACAGCCTACCTACAGTGCCGATTGACCTTTAATTATTGGCGTAAGGGTGGGTATAATGTTGGATCTGAGGATTATAGGTGGTAAGTTGCGGCGCCCGACCCTTTCGGGACACCTCGCTTATCGTTTGCAGGGAAATAGTCAAGGGCTATGTACCCGGCTTTGTCTTCTTTCTTTTCAACGTTACATTCATCTCTTTTATCCAGAGTGTCCTGCTCTTTGCTATTTCGGGTGTCCCCGCCTACGCCATTCTACTCTCGACCCAGTTCGAGAGCGACATCACAGCAGCAGATGTCTTCTACTTTTCCGTGGAGGTTGCTCTGGTTGTCAGCGAGTTTATCAGCGACGGCCAGCAGTGGAGTGAGTGACCGCATTACTATGGCCCTTGATGTGTATTGGCTAACCCGGGGAAGCCTTCCAAACCGCGAAGCATCAATACCTTAAGGATGCCCAACTGCCCGATGGCTTCAATCAAGCCGACCTTGATAGAGGTTTCTTGACCACGGGGATGTGGGCATACAGCAGGCACCCCAACTTCTTCGCCGAGCAGACGATCTGGTTTATCCTCTACCAGTGGAGCTGCTTCGCAACGAACAATCTTTATAGCTGGACCTTTGCTGGCTCGGGCTTTTTGATCTTGCTCTTCCAGGGCTCGACTTGGCTAACTGAGCTGATTACTGCCGGAAAGTATCCTGAGTACTCGGCATACCAGAAGCAGGTTGCCATGTTTTTCCCGACTTCCCTTTCGGGATACAAGACCCCGGTCCAATTGCCAAAGATCATCAGGACGAGCGAGCTGGCCAAGCTTCAGCAGCAGAAGGAGACGAAGAAACAGAAGTAGGTTTATTCCTACTAAGCATAAGCATCCGACATCTTAGTGGCGTCAGGTGAAAACTGGTGTTTTTCGTAGGTAGAATGGAGGGGTGGCTAGTGCTAGGGGCGGCGTTTGAAGGAGGGGCGACAGTTAGATGCTGAACATTCTGCATTTGAAGTCTTAGCATAATCTAGAAGTCTATGGCGTCTATTCTCTTTCAAGCACCCAGTCTAAGGTCGCTCAGTTTATCAGCATAAAAGGATGGAACGGCAATGGGGTCATCCTTCTCCCAGTCTGCCTTTTGGTTCACGCCCGTCGAGACGTGCAAAGTCCCGCCAAGCTTTCCCTCAACGCCGAATTTGATGTCTGTGTTAAGTCGGTCGCCGATCATGCAAGTCCGGGCCCTATCCAGTTGGAACTTCCCCTCAACTGCATCCATCATGGCCTGGCTGGGCTTACCCAGTGCCAGGGGCTGCTGGCCGGAGGCGTAGATCAGAGGAACATGGACGGATCCGGCGCCAAGGAAAAAGTCGTGGTGCATGGGCAGGGTAGAGTCGGCGTTGGTGGCGAGAAACAGAGCTCCGCGCTTCAGGTAATGCATGCCCACGGCAAGCTTGAGATAGTTGATGTGGAAGTCGAGGCCACACAGGACGACGCCAACGTCGTCATCTAGCATAGAGCCGTCGGCGATGGCCTTGAAGTCCTCCGGAGTGATGTCGCGGCGGTAGGTTGGGTCGGTGCCTCCGATGTATGGGATGCCCTCGGATTCGAGCTCCTCCTCGATGCCCGTCTCGCCGATGATGTAGACCTTGTTCTTGCCCTCGGGGAGCTTGAGGATGCGGGAGATGTAGATGGCGGCTGAGTAACTGGAGCCGAAGATGTCGTCGACCTCACTGGGGATTCCCAGGCCGGTGAGCTTCTTGAGGTACTCTTTGCGGGACTTGGTTGAATTGTTGGTCACGAAGACGGTTCTCTTTCCTGTAGGGGGTTGTGAGCAATGGTTCTGTAGTGTCGTTGGGTTCACTCAACCTTTTGACCTCAGGAGGGCGATGGTTTCGGGGACTCCCTCAAATACGTGGTCACCCGACCAAAGGACACCTGCGTTTTTAGTCTCAGGCCTATCTCCGGGTTCCAGCCCACATACCATCGCAATCGAAGAGAAATGTCTATCGTAGGTGTGAGCGTTTGGGTCCTCTGACTGCTGACGTCTAAATCACTCACGTCGAACTTGTCGATGAACTCGTTAATCGCGGCAGGGTCGCCGGTAAGGTACTTCGATGCTGTAGACATTATGAGGGAGTTAAGTCAGACAATCGTGTCTATGGATCAATAGTACTGATAGTGAAGGTGTGTGATGAGAGTCAACCTTTGGGGTTTCCTTCGGTGAGATTGTTAAGCTTAGTCATTGGTGTGGTTCTCAGTTTCTAAATTCTGATGGTGATGACAATAGCAAGTTCGCCTCTCTAAAACACTAAGTATGTTACAAACTAAAGACCGATGGCCAACACAGCTAAGCATGTGTCACGGACCAAAGTAACGAGTTCTAGAATATGCATCGAGCTATAACAATAATATCGTCACTTCCAGCCCGCTGGTGTAGGGTAAAAGACGGTCCAAATACGGTACTGTGGCGGCATGTCACCCTGATGACATCACTTTGGTTGGACCCAGTAGTTGACTTTAACAGCACGTAAAACATCGGAAAAAGCAAATCCTGCATTGCGGTGGCATGTGAGTGCAGATCCTCACGGCCAGCTGTCCGGCATTATGTTCACCAATTTTTTTTTCCGATGCCGGGACATGCACCCGAAATGGTTGCCTCGTGGCGACCGCAAAACCGCAGCCGCAGATTTGGCAGAGTCAGTTCCAACGGCGCCTCTCCCATTAGCCTAGGGCTCGGGACCCGGCATGGCCGCCAACCTAACCCAACGTAGCCCCAGTTGTCAGTTGTCAGATGTAAATTCTCACGGGCTTGCGGACGTTACATACTACTTACTGTTGCTGTTGTATCACCCGCAACCATGCAAATCGCGTCTTTGGGCGAGAATTGTCCCCCCGCTCGCCCGTACTATGCACCCTCCACCGCGACCCTCCATCAACCTCAAGATGGAAGATCTGCTCACCGAGTAAGCCCACACCGCCCGAAGATGCCCGGGTCTGGGTGGGGACTTGAAGCGTCCAAGTGTTGTTAGAAGGGTCGCGGGTGGAGTCGTTGGACCCTGAGGCTAAGGCTAAGGATGGAAGGATGGAAAGGGTGGACGGCGTGGGACGGCGTGGGACTCGTGGGAGGCGTGGGAGGCGTGGGAGGCGTCCGAAGATGCCGCTAACAAGCAGTAGTCAGTCAGGACACACCCTGAACGACCCTGAACCGCGTGCTGGCTTGCTACAATTATTAATTCTTCGGGTGTCCTCGTAGAAATCTGGGTCTGCAGCTCCGTTCTGATATCGGCACAATCCTTGTTTAGGTTGTCTTCTTTGTGTGGACGTGGCTTTCGGAGATAGTACACAAGGTGGGCACGCGACACTTCGCCGGAGCCATAAGTACTGCTGCACCTCTCCGGACAGCTTTTCTCTTCTCCCTCCTCACGCCAAACAAAATTCTCTCTCTTCACTTCCCATTCCTCTTCGCCTTTCAATCCTCACTTCCACTCCTCCCCAACAACGCCTGAAGCGAACACACTTGACATAACCCGGCCCCACCATCTAATCTCCTTATCCTTCTCCTCCCAAACTCAACATGGACTCCCCCATCACCAACCAAGTCGACTCGACTACCCAGTCGCCAATCTCCAGCACAGCCAGCTTCTTCTCCAGCACCGCCATTAGCAGGTCGTCGACCGCGGAGACCACCCCCGCGACAACCCCAGGTCTGAGGTCCGAAGACGACCCCTGCGACACTTGCAAGATTGGCTCCAAGCCTCTCCCTGCTCTCCAGCGAGAATTCCCCAAGCCGGCCCAGGATGTCGACGTCAAGTCCCTGCTGGAGCGCCCGCCAGGTCGCTGGACTATCCAGGGTCAGATGGTGGCCAACCAGCACCGAGTTGCGACCAAGCTCAACGAAGAGGAGTTGAAGGCGAGGCGACAGCAAGACCTCGAGACCGCAAAGAAGGATCTTCTCGCTCTCCATGGCGACTTTCGCTTGCCCGATCAGAAGTTCCGGGGCATCTAGACCTTTGATCTCTTCAGCTCCTTTACCGAACTGCGGTCTGGGGCTGCGTATCCTGACTTAAGCGGGCGCATTGAAAAGTTGCAGGTTATACCCATTGGTGTATAGATAATGAGTCTACGATTGAACGAGGGACCGATAACGGGAGCCATTCACCACATGGCTGCGGGGGGAAACTGAGAAATGACTGGTACCATGGACGGAAGAGAGCTAAAGGGAACGAGCCGAGTATTGCCAATTTGTACGCTGCATAGTAGATAGCCCATGGAACCATATGATTGCCTCAAGCAAGGTCCGCAACAGACAAGACCCTGCCTCCAAGAGTGAAACCGTACGAAACGGCCGCGAGAAAGGTCGTGAGGTTGATCAAAGAAGAAATTCCGTGAAGTATGCCGAACTTCTTGTTCAGGACCTTCATCTCATCCGAGTGAGGGCCCTCCGAATACCAATCCTTCCCATCTCGCTTGGCTAGAAACGTATTAGCATTTACCGCATTTCACAACGTAGAGCTTTTGAGCATACCCTGGCCCCGTCGAACTTTCATCGTGTTGGTCGTCGCAGGAAGGAGGATGGCGAGGTTGACAAGGCCGGTCAAGAACATTGTTGCAATGGGCAGTAGTGAGTGCCACCGGGCAAAGTCACTCAGCAGCCCAGGGATGCCGGAAGAGAGGCCAATCAACGAGTTGCCGGGAAACGTCAATGCGAGGACAACAGGCAAAGTCGTCTGGATTCCGAAGTAAATGGGGAAGAGCTTCTGCTGAATCGCCGAGAAAGCCGGGCGGTCAACCGTCTTGAACATGACGATGCCATTGATGAAGGTCTAGCAAATCGTGAGCAAGTGGTCAATGCGCCGAAGTCAGTTGAAAGAGCTGGCTCTTACATGGAAGAACGACGTTCCCAGAAGGGTTCCGTAGCTGCAAGATAGTAAGCAATTGTCTCGGCATGTACTGCATTGCATGCTGCGGGCGCTCACGAGATGATGTGGTACGGAGCCACCGAGAAAACGACTGCGCTCACTGTGTTCGCCATTGTGTTGCCGTGTCACAGTTCAATGAGGATTCAAAGGGAGCAAAGAGGATCAGTGCAACGGATGATGAATTGATCGCTTTCGACAAAGTGGAGGAGTCGCATCCGAGGCAAACAGGTGACGTCGGACATATCTCCAGCTCTTAGGTCACATGACTTCGTGGCTTGGACGCGTCCCTTGGCACAGACTCATCTCACGCCCGCAGCTATGGGGGCCTTCTGCCTAATCGAGGACTAGGATTCATCATGAGAACACGACCGCGGTTGGAATCCATTTAAAACGCCAGACTCCCAAAAACGAAGAGGTTGCTGATTTCATTTCTTGGCCGTCCCACCACCCCTTACAATCTTTTCTCACGACGAACCAACATGGCTGAGAAGGAAGCGACCGTGTTCATCCTGGACCTGGGCTCGTCCATGGCCCAGAACCACAGTGGCAGATCCGACTCCGACCTTGACTGGAGCATGCAGTATGTGTGGGACAAGGTTACCGATCTTGTCGCTGCAAGCCGCAAGACGCTCTGCGTCGGAGTATTGGGGCTGAGAACCGACGAGACCAATAACACGCTGCAAGAGGATGAGGGATACGAAAACATCTCGGTGCTGCAAGAACTAGGGCCCATGACTATGACCTCCTTGAGAGAATTGCAGGCAAAGATCAAACCAAGTGGCACAGAATCTGGCGATGCCATCTCCGCTATCGTTGTGGCCGTGGATATGGTCGACACCTTCACCAAGAAGCTCAAGTGGAATCGCAAAATCGTCCTCATTACCGATGGCCAGGGCCTAATCGACGGCGATGATATCAGCGACATTTCTAAGAAGATGAACGACTCAAATATTCAATTGACCATCTTGTAAGCAGTTTTCTGTTGCCACGACTGGGCTCTACTGACAACGCATAGGGGTGTGGATTTTGATGACCCTGAGTATGGCTTTAAGGAGGAGGATAAATCTTCCGTCAAGGTTAGAATATTGATGACTACGTACTATCCACGGCATTGACCGCGTTTCTAGGCCGACAATGAGAAGATTCTCAGGTCGCTGGTCGACGACTGCCAGAATGGTGTCTTCGCGTCCATCGTGGAAGCAATCGACGAAATCGGCACTCCGCGCGTCAAGTCTGTGAAGCCTTACAAGACCTTTGATGGCGCGCTTACGCTTGGAGATCCGGAGAAGTTTCCCGCTGCAATGAAAATCAATGTTGAGAGGTATTTCAAGACTCATCTTGCCCGACCCCTTGCCGCTACCACCGTGGTCGTCAAGTCCGAACAAGGCGTGGGATCTCAGTCTACTCAAACGATGGAAGGTGAAGAGATGGAAGGTGTTGAATTCTCCGCCGTAAAGCAAGCTCGATCATACAAGGTCAATGACCCCGATGCTCCCGGTGGCAAGCGGGACGTCGAATTCGAGGCCCTTGCGAAGGGATTCGAGTATGGCCGGACGGCTGTGCACATTAGTGAGTCGGAACACAACATTACTAAGATTGAAACCCACAAGAGCTTTTCGATCATTGGGTTTATCCCATGGGCAAAGGTAGGCTATACCATTCTCACTCCTAGAAATTGTACTAAAACTGTTTAGTACGAGCCGTTTCTCAACATGGGCGAGGTTTGTGTTACCGTAGCCCGGAAAGCCGATGCCAAATCAGAAGTTGCCTTGTCATCGCTGATTTGGGCACTCTCCGAGCTTGAGTCATATGCGGTAGCTCGAATTGTCCCTAAGGATGATAAAGACCCTCAACTGGTGTTGCTAGCACCCAACATCGAACCGGATCTAGAGTGCTTGTTTGATGTTCCGTTACCATTCGCGGAAGACATTCGGAGTTATCAGTTTCCTCCCCTGGACCGGGTCATCACTGTCACTGGCCAGACGCTTACCAAGCATCGTTTCCTACCGACGGACGAACTCAACGACGCCATGAGTGACTATGTAGACGCTATGGACCTTTCGACATACGGGATTGACGACGAAGGGTATGCTGCAGCGCACCCCGATGGTGACTCTCGCTGACCTCGTGATTAGAAACCCTTCGGAATACGTCCCCATCGACGACACATACAACCCAGCGATCCATCGCATCAACCACGCGGTGAAGTCACGGGCAATCCATCCCGAGAAGCCTATCGCCGACACGCCGTCTATTCTGCTGCGCTTTGCATCTCCGCCAGAGGATTTGATAGAGAAAGTCCAGAGCAAATTAGATGCTTTGGTTGAAGCGGCCGAGGTCAAGAAGGGTGAGTCTCTAAGACATGAGTAACGAACAAAACTGACAAGATGAAGTACCCCCGAAAGCCAAGGGAAAACGTACGAGGGACGCAGTCAAGCCCATTTCCGGCCTTGACGTGGATGCCCTTCTTGGCGAAGAGGAGAAGGGAAACATCGATCCTGATAACGCCGTACCTAGCTTCAAGCAGGCTCTGGCCGTAACTGAAGACCTCTCAGAGATTGAGGAGGCGACCAAGCAGATGGGCGCCATCACCAACACATTAATCACAGACAGCTTTGGGGATAGCAAATATGCCCGTGCGGTTGAGTGTCTGGCCGTAATGCGGGAGGAGCTCATCAATCTGGAGGAGCCAGGGTTGTACAATGCGTTTGTGCGAGGCATGAAGAAGCAGCTGCTTTCTGGGGCCCTTGGCGGTGACAGGCGAGACTTTTGGTTCAAAATGAGGTGGACAAGGATGGGCCTGATTGACAAGAAGCAGTCAGAGGTGTCTGATGTCACGCCTGAAGAGGCTGAAGAGGTGAGTACCCAGTTCAGTGCATCCGTGAATCGCTACAATGTTAACACGCAAGCAGTTCTACAAGTCGAGGTAGTTAGAGGGTGTACCTTAGAGAGTGTATCATGCCATGTATTTCTACGATGTTTGTACTTAGGGGGTTCAAACGGAGTCATGTTTGTCCAAGCACTCACTGTGTTACCTCAACGTGCCCCCTGCCAACAAACGGCTTGTTGCTGAGTGATTGCGTTGACAAATCCCAACCCTTGCAAATATGAATGCACTTGATTTGGCCATTTGTTTACAATAGGCTGAGGCGACTTTGATTTTTATCGCCAACGCCGACTCACCGAGTTTGGCGAATCAAGGAGCCTGTTAAAGGTGTTTGTCTTACACCAGCTGCACGTCCTAATCGCGCCTAAGCTGCCTGCAGCTTTAGTAGCGCATACCTGCCTGCCCACCTGCACCTCCTTCCTCACCTTACATCCCAACCTAAGCCCAAATCTCAGAGGCAAAACAAACAGCAATTTTCCTTGTTGCATCTAACAGCTCTACTACACCATCCCAACGCGTTACCAACACACCGCTCCATCAACTAGCTTTCACCTCGGCATGTCTCTTGAAGAACGCTTGGAGAAGTTACAGGACCTCCTGGGCCAGGGAGTAAGCCTAGTTGACCATCCCGAGGAGGACATGGAACAGCCAAAGGGCGTGGGCCAAATGGAAACGAAACCCGATTTTGACTTGCACACTCCAGCGTACCCAGAAGACATGATTATCCAACATCCCTTTGATCTTGGTCACCAGTCCTCGAGACGCCCAGAGTCTGATGAAGTGCAAGACCGAGAGCGAGTCGTGCGACACGAGAAAGCTTTCGACCGGTCGGGCTTTCGTGTTGGTAAACCGCTTGACAAGAGCGCAGTCTTTTGTCCCTTGAAGGTGATGGTCACATATCCGGAGCGCTTTATTGGAAAAGCAAACAGACCTCTGGTAAGCGTCAGCCTTGCAGGGGATAGTATTCTAGCCACTGACGATCCAACAGGCGAAACCCTTCTTTACACAGATTTTGAAGGATCGAATCTGGGACTTGTAGGAAAGACTGTTCATATCGGGTGCTTGATACTAACTATCTCAGCTTCTATCTGCACGACCCTAAGGAACCAGCACGGGACCCATACCTCTTAGTACCAACGGCGCAATTCGAAGCATTCCTAGATAAAGTCAACGCCGAGCTCGGTATTTCTCTCAGAATCCCGAAAGGAGTCAACGAAGACAAGTTTGCCATCAATTTTGGTGAAGGAGGCACGCCACAACCACGTTACCTCAGAAGATCCGAGGAAGAGACAGCACTGGAAATTAGACCCTGGCCTAAGATCGACGCAAGTGATATTTCTCGCTTCAACTCTGCTACAGCGGCGAAGAAAGATTCCTGGAGAAGCAAGATGAAGCTGGTCAAGGCCGGTCTCACTGCAGACAAGGGCAACAACGAAAAAGCCGCTCGAAAGAAACGTGATCGACAAAAGATGCTCGTTGACACGCAAGAGTATCTTGGTCTAAGAAGCACCTCGGCGGATCTAGATGTGGTCTTTATCTGCGTGGATGTCGAGGCGATTGAAAGGCCGCCTAATCCCATCTCAGAAATCGGGTTTGCGATTCTCGACACAAAGGACATTCGCAATGTCAGTCCTGGCCCATGCGGTCAAAATTGGTGGACTTCCATCAAATGCCATCATCTCAGAGTCTGGGAATATGCGGGACTGAGAAATCACCAATTTGTGCACGGATGTCCGGATTTGTTCGACTTTGGGTAAGGGATATGCTCTGGAAACTTGTAGACTTGGACACTAATATGACCCAGTGAAAGCACATTCCCACGGAAAGCCCATGTTCGAAGGGAGATTATGTCGATTCTTACGCCATACATTAACACTTCTCGAAACATTGTCATGGTCGGCCATGACATCTATCAGGACATTCGATATCTCTCAACGCTTGGTGTGAACCTGCTCAGCCTGAACTGTCTCGTCGGGCAGGTCGACACCAAGGACATCCACCAGGCGTGGCGGGATGAGACGAATGGAAGGGGCTTGAGCAAAATACTCTTTGAACTGGAGATCCCAAACAAGAACCTTCACAACGCAGGAAACGACGCCTACTATACAGTCTGCGTCATGTTGGGAGTTGCTCTGGAACAGATGCGGGAGCACGAGGCCAAGCTCAATAAGGAAAAAGGCGATCCCGCGCAGTAGAATTAGCAGTCGTTGGGAAGGTGTGGAATGGCGAGAAGAGAGCGGGCACATGCCCTGTTTTCATGTATAATACAACTTTCAGCCAAGATAGCTCTACAGCGTGCTCATCCATCACCTTGCTCTTGCTCTAGGGAGCATCCGTATAAACCACAAACGCCATCGCTATAGAAACAAGTAGTGTACAGTATACACGCGGTGAGCCACACCCACGTCGCGACTCCAGCTGTTCATCTGGTGTTTTCGTACCGCCACACGTTGAGACTGACTGGGCGACGATCAGAGCGGCGGAGGCCCGAGGTGGATTGGTTGGTTATGACGTGGAGGATGTAGGATGTCAGGTCTGTTTATCCAAGAACTCCTTTGCTTCGTTGACCTTGGTCGCTAGGTAGGGACTGCCGCCTCGATCGGGGTGGTTCAGCAGCATGAGGTTTCGGTGGGCCTTGCGGACCTTGTCCTTGGTCATGGAGCGCTCACTAAAAGCATTGTTAGCACGTCGACAGGGTGGTGATGTTGTGGATGAGACCTACTTGAGTGAGAGGATGAGAGAAGCCTCCTTCTTGGTCATTTTGGCCTCGAAGCCGCCCTTGTAGAAGGCCTTACCCATGGCACCAACGCCACCGCGCGAACGTCTCCATGCGACAAGACCAGCTCGGCCCTGCGATTCTTGTTAGAGGCCGGTAAGTGGTAGGGTACGGCAGCGAGATGAACCTACCAGGAAGGCCGCAGCAGCAGCACCAGCGCCCCAGGCGAAAACGGAAGCCATTTTTGGTAGTCGGGATTAGTTGCGCAACACACGGAGTTGGAGGTGGTTATTGAAGATCCCGGATCTGGCTGGCATCCCGGCAAAGTTGCTGAAGTTTTCCCAGCGCCCGCCCGGCGCGGACCGGAGGCAACGGCAGATTAGTTTCTCCGGGCTCCTATCGATTGCGGATGAGACCCACATCGGTGGGTGGCCGAACAAAAATTTCTTGAGAGGGACGTGAGAGTGCGGTATCACCAGCGGGGCCGGAAGACGAACAATTGAATCTGTTTAGGTCTTGGAGACCACCACGCAGTCAAAATGAGGTGAGCTTTGGCATGCGGCGACAGGCTGGACGGAACTCTCGAACGCGCCGAGTGTCGGGTTTGCAGACCTTGCACTCGCTGCGGAAAAGTTGCTTTGCTCCGTCTGGAGATGCTGTCTCAATCTTCACGGACACCGGCTAACCAATTGCTCCAGAATCGAGACCTGTTACTTCTGCAGTCGCCCTGCATACCCCAGCAAGGGTATCACCTTTGTCCGCAACGATGCGCGAGTTTTCCGCTTCTGTCGCAGCAAATGCCACAAGAACGTACGTCTACAGACATCACAGCGGACCAAATGGCAGACCATGGATCACTAACGCTGGACCCTCTACAGTTCAAGATGAAGCGTAACCCCCGCAAGCTCAAGTGGACGAAGGCCTTCCGAAAGGCCGCGGGCAAGGAGATGACGGTCGACTCGACGCTGCAGTTCGCGGTCCGCCGCAACGAGCCCGTTCGCTACGACCGCGAGCTCATGGGCAAGACGCTCAAGGCCATGGAGCGCGTGTCCGAGATCCGCTCCCGCCGCGAGCGCGTCTTCTACAAGAAGCGCATGTCGGGCAAGAAGGAGCGCGAGCTGGCCATCGCCCGCAAGCTGGTCGCCGAGAACGAGCACCTGCTGCCCCGCCTCCGCGGCAGCGAGAAGAAGCGTCTGCGCGAGCTGGGTCTCACCGACGCCGAGATCGACGAGGTCGAGCCGGAGCGCGAGCGTGCCAAGGCCTTTGGTGGCGAGAAGAAGCGGGTTGCCATCGCCCTGGAGCACGACGAGGACGAGGACGACGATGAGGATGCTGAGCAGGACGGCATGGACGATGATGACGACGACGAACTCGATGATGTCGACGTTGACGGCATGGAAGTGGACGCCGTCTGAAGCCGAGGGAGTCTCGGGACGTGAGGAGCTGAGAAGCCAGAGAACCAAAAATTGCACGTGTCCGGGAAGAAGGGCATTGGGGGGCGGGCGTTATGGTGTTTTGATTCGAGGCATACCACGGGCGTTGGGATATACTGGCTTCCGGTGCAGTACAATACACAGTGCAACAAGATAGAGAGAGCTTTGTGACGAAGTGAATCGGTCCGGTTCTTTCAAGGACGGGACCGAGTGGTTTTGGCAACTGGCGGCTGGTGATTGGGTGAAGCCAACCACCATCAAGTCAGTCAGCTGGCCCCCTCCCCCTCGAGGTGTCTCGGGGTGCGTCCTTTTGCGTCGTCTAGAGGCGTCCTGAGGTGTCTCAAGGTGTCTTGACGCGGGGAATCCTAGAAACACCAGGGCCGGAAGCAAAGAGATTAGTTTTGATTGCCTATAAACAGAGTTTGTATCCTTGTCCCTTGTACGTACGTACAGTGCTCTGTGCGAACCGTGCTATCCTCACGATGTACGATGTCAGTTAGAGTGTCAGCAGGCCGAGGGCTCCGAGTCGGACCCTTTGGCTTGACTCGGTACTAATGAATTAGTCCCATTTGCTCCGTTTTCCCATGTTTTTGCACGCCAAATACCAGAGAGAGCACATCAGTAGACCAGAGCGACTCAGTAGCAAGGGAAACGCAATCGCGTGTATGTGGTTGGACAGACAAAAAAGCTGGGGTGCGGGACAAGGGACATACATCCATTGTGATAAGCGGTTCTCGTCAGGCAGCTCACAAGACCAAAAACGACCCCACGACACCACACACACGCACACACACTCCTCTTCGCACCGACACACGGCACACATACCAATCAGCCCTGATTCAGCGTCGGCTCCGCATAGCACGCAGCTCCCAGCAACCCAACAAGTTCAGGCAAAAAAACCCAGCTGCCAGCTTATCATTGCGCCCTGGCCGTGCATGTCTCGCTCTCTGCCGCTCCCCGGCCGGGGGGCAAGCCACAATTCGTAGGACTGGGACTTGCACGCCGCCTTTTCTCCAAGTTACCATTTCCGTTCCGCGTCTGTTCCTGCTCCTGTTCCTGTTCCTGTTCCCTGGATTGTCTGTCCTCCCTAGATCGCTCGCTCTCTCGCAACAAAGTCGCCGCCTCTTCTTCCCAAGGAGACGGACTGCCCGTGGGAGTCCCCTGTAATCAAGCCCACTAAACAAGAGCGAATCTCGATTCCCGACTCCCGATCGACTGGGGTCGTGGACGCCTCTCGAGTTTCGTTTCGACGCCTGTATAATTGCTTTTCCCCACGGCTTCGCCCGATGCTAGTGGCCTAGACAGACATCCGACGTTGAAGTCTTCCCAGACGCAAATCAAAGTGCCATGGACGAGAAGGTGGCCGTCGCCGAGACGAAGCCGCTCCTAAGACAGCGCGCAAAGCAATCGCCCAAGAGGAACTCCTCTTCCCTGTTGCTGGCGCTGTTGACGACCGTCTCTATCGTCGCCTGCTTCTACCACCTGCGACCCTTGGAGACGAAACCCCCCCGAGTCCAAGATGCCGAGCCAGCGCCGTGGACCTGGGCCGACGTAGGTTTTCTCCGGCGGTTTATATTATTTTGAAAAAATATGCGCTGATGTGAATGGCTATCAAGATCAAGCCCGCCAATGACTTGGTCTGGGAGAGGTGCTACAAGGACAAGTTTGAGTGTGCTAGGCTAGACGTGAGTTCTTGCACTGGCAGCATCACCATCCTGTGCATACGTGCTCATCAGAGGTCACATCCATCTTTAGGTTCCCATGGATTGGCTAGACCCTACGAAGGAGCAACGCGTTGTCCTGGGAGTCGTCAAACTAGCTGCCAAGTCAAAGGGAAAGGGGTTCTCTCCCGTGTTTGTGAATCCTGGTGTAAGTCTCCCTTCCACCGCCGGCAAAGACAAGCCTTGGACTGCAGTGTTGACCAGTTGACAACCCAGGGCCCTGGAGGATCAGGAGTACAGTTCCTCAAAAAGGCCGGCCATCTGCTCCAGACCATTGTTGGCGATAACCATGTGAGTGTCTAGTCTTGTCGATTCCTATCGCTTCATAAACCAAGTTGCTGACCGGTTCACAGGACATTATCAGCTTCGACCCTCGTGGAGGTGAGTTGACGTCTGTCCCTGATGAAACAAGACTTCGGTTCTAACTCCAATACACTCACCCAGTCGGTGTCTCTACCCCCCGAGTCGAATGCTGGGGCACCTCTCAGAAGCGGAAGCTCTGGTCTCTTCAGGACACCCCCGTCGTCGATGAGCGACCTGGCCTCGTCTACGATGCATACGCCCGCGCTTCTGCTTACTCGGGTGTCTGCGAGACGGCCATGGCTCACACGGGCATCATGAGCCATCTCAGCACAGCGTCCATCGCCCGCGACATGCTTGAGATCCTGGACAAGACGGGTCACGCCAAGCTCCGCTACTGGGGCTTCAGCTACGGAACTATCCTGGGCGGCGTCTTCGCGGGCCTGTATCCTGACCGCGTGGAGAGGTTGGTCAGTGACGGTAAGTCGCATCATGATTGCAGCAATGGACACTCACGCAGAGGGACGCTGACAAGAGGACCGAACCAGGCAATTGTGACTATCACGACTGGTTCAAGCTAGACCACGCCAACTTCGTCTCCAACACCGACCTCATCTTCGACGCCTTTGACGCCGGCTGCCACAAGGCCGGTCCGGACAAATGCGCCCTGTGGGCCAACACCCCCAAGGCCGTCCAGCACCGCCGCAGCAACCTCCTCGCCCGGCTCAAGACATCCCCGTGCTGGTGCCGGCGTGGGCGCGCGCCTCGGGCCCGGAGCTGCCGGAGCTCATCACGTACTCCAAGGTACAGCGGCTGACGCAGACCATCATCTACAAGCCGCAGACGCAGTTCGAGCGCATGGCGCGCGTGTACGCGGCGCTGGAGCGCGGCGACGGGCTGCCGTTCTACGACATGGTGCGCGAGCGCGCGGGCGATGAGCCGGGTCAGCTGTGCTCGCTCGGCGACACGCCGGCCACGATGCCGCAGGAGACGGGCACCGAGGACGACGCATTCCCGGCCATTATGTGCTCCGACGCCGAGCCCGTCACGGAGACGCCCGAGGAGTTTGAGGAGTACGCCCGGAAGATCGAGGGCATTAGCCGGTGGGCGGGCGCCGTGAACCTCTTGTTCCGGGTCGTCTGCCTGGGCAAGACTGTGAGGCCCAAGTGGCGGTTCTCCGAGGGTGTGTCATGATCGTCTCCTTGACCTTCCATCACCGTGAGGGTCGTCCATGTCGATGATGTGCTAACCTCTCAAATAGAGGACTTCCAGGGCGACACAGCCCACCCGATCCTCTTCATCGGCAACATGGCCGACAACGTAACACCGCTGCAGAGCGCCTTCAACAACTCGGCCCGCTTCCCTAGCTCCGTGGTCCTGCAGCAGAACTCCTACGGTGTAAGTTTCTCCTCTCACAGCCCCCCAGCGAACTGCCGCCCTTTACTAACTCCTTTCCCCCCTTCAGCACTGCTCCCTCGCCGCAGCGTCGACGTGCACCGCGCGCCACATCCGGGCGTACTTCCAGCACGGCACGTTGCCCCGAGCGGGCACTGAGTGCGATCCGGACTATGACCTGTTCGAGCTGCCCGCGAACCAGCAAGTCATCGCCGAGGACGAGCTGGCGTCGGCTGTGTTTGAATTGGCGCAGGAGGTGGACATCCCGCGGGGAAGTTGGTAGACGTAGACTGGGTGAGGAGCTGGGAAGGGAAGCCTGGAGTTGGTGTTGGATGATTGTTTGACTGCTCGGCTGGGTTTGCATGCTGCCGTTATGGTTAGAATTCGTGTAAGGGTCTAAGGGTGGTGTAGTCGAATAGACAGGTATGTACCATCGCTGCCAACTGCCCTTGATATTTGTTTAGTCCCATGAGGCGTTATGCTGGCTGAGATAACATCGATTGAACATGCTCCTGGTTCATCGCTGCCAGATCCGGCTGTTATTGCGCCTGAGTAGATTGTGTTACTCCCGGCAGAAGTGCTGTACCGACCACAATAATCACAGAGCAGCGAACCGGGGGTAAACACGAGCTTTATCGGAGAGCAGGATAACGTGTCCGACACTGGATTATTCCAAGCGCGAGCTGAGAGCTGCATCGCTGCTTGACGGGTATCATTTCTATTCTAACACAAGCAGGCACCTTGCACATGCTCGTGTCGGCGTCCCACGATGGCCTCCCCATCGACAATGATGTGGCGCATGTCCTCAGGAGGTGTGGTGCACCTTCTCGGGCATCTTCAGTCCCTGGTCCACGGCGGCCTTGACCTTCTGCTCTAGCTTGACGCCGAGGGCGCTCTCCTCGTCGGCGGCCTTCTTGCGCTCCTCCTCCTCCTCATCGACCTTCCAGTTGCCCGCGCCGCCGCGCCCGTGGGCGGCCAAGCCCCCGCGGACCTGGTGGTGCTTCTTGAGGCTGGCGTTGACGGCGGCGGCCGTCTTGTTGGCCATCTCCTCCTGCTCGCGCGCGTCGGGCATGTTGGCCGGGTCTACGTAGTTGCCGGCTCCGCCTCGGCCGGCCCGCGTGGGGACCTGGGCGTGGGAGCGGTCGGGCGTGGGAGCGACCGAGGTGCTTAGGCTCTGGGCCTCGAGATCCTGTGTTCGCCAGAGTGTAAGCGGGACTCATGGGCGCCGAAGCGGAGGCAAGCATCGCGGGGAGAGAGAGAGCGGTTTACTTTTGAGTCGCTGCCATCTGCGGCGGGGGGATAATAGTTGCCGGCGCCTCCACGGCCAACCTTGCGGTACACATCTTGATCTGCTGGCATTTTCGCGACGGGTTCTCACGGGTTCTCACGGGTTCTCGCTGGTCGGGGGTCTGATAAGGGCTCTAGAGCTGGGGGAAGAGCTCGAGGCGACGGAGTCTCTGGAAACGCCTGGTTCTTTTATGATAAAAAAAAGTCGCGGAACGTCATGACCTGCCCTCCAAGATCATTATAAACACTTGGTCAAGCGCTCTCGCCGCTACTGGATTGTGCGTGGGGGGGTTTGTGTCTCGTCTGTGGCCGCATTCTGGTGTCACTGGCGATGCTATCTTGAATCCATTTTCTGTGTGTCAACGCATTTGGGCATGGGAATGGCCTTGGCGCGCGCCCACCACCCATTAAGGTTCTGGGGTAGATCGACGGGTCCAAAAGCAGCCGGTCGCCCGCCAATGCAAGTCAGGCCGTCCGTCTTGGCTTGGTTCGTCCTTCAGACCTATGCCATCCAATTTGTTGGGCTTTCTGATGGGAAGAGAGGAGACGAGAATCAGGGCAGGCTGAGCCGAGGGACCAAGTTGATGAGGTGATCGATCCATGGCGGCTTTCCCACGTCGTTCCAGGTTCTCTTACCTGCTTGTGCTTCCGGTGGGCCGTATGGTTTGCGGCATCCCTCATTCATTCATGAGTGCACGCACACGTCTCCCGCCTCGCATACGTAATGAACCATGAGGAGCGAGGACCGGGTCTTTGAGTGGCCGAGGGCGGGCATTATTCACGTTCAAGACATGCATCCAGCCCAGCAGGCCTAGAGGAATGTCCGATAACGAGCAGCAAGCCAGCATGCTAGCTGTGTATGTATTAATCTTCATCGAGAGCCCAGGCCGAGGATCGTCTGCCCAAGATAAGCCGCCTGGCCGCCTCGAGTCGTCCAGGGTCAGCTATGGCGTGCGGGTATCCGCTGGGCGCTGCGGCAGGGTCTCCATCCTAGGCTCCTCCCCCTCCTCGCATTCCACACACCAAGCCGAGAGGCGTCGCTGATCTCGGGAGTTGACAGCTGGCTGAATCCAGGACGCCGGGAGCATGTCTAGATTCCGCCAACTTGTCGGGATTATTGCGCAATCCACACCCAAAACAATCCATACTGTACGGATGCTGAGGCCAGAATTGTTCGAGAAAGAAGAGTAACGTTATGATTCCACGTGGACGTATGGTTTGGTGCTGACGCAGGTACGCACCCAGCCAAAAGGGCGAGAGCGAGTGTCGTCTTCGGCTTCGTTGACTGCGCCGCGGAGAGCAACAGACCAAACTTGTCCTGTGCTGGCCGCTCCGACTGCTCGCTGACGGGCGAGACCTGCTCGTGCCTAGGTTGCACAGTCTGGCTTCCAAGACCAAGGCAGAGGCATCAAGGTACCTCTGAGTACTGGCCTAAGGGTGCAGCACACCCCTGGAGGAGGCGCCTGTGGGGTGCAAGAACCCCGTCGGCGGTACCACCGTGTCCGCGCTGGTGAGACCCTCCCTCCATGGCCTCCGTACAGGCATACAGGCATAAATCAAACGAATACACCAAACTATTCAGTAAGGCGGGAGGCGGCGTCAGAAGGCGGCTGGCGCATACGGCGTCATTGCCCACGAACCTCATCAGTCAAGTTCAGTCAGCCGGTCGGTCAGCCAGCCAGTCAGCCAGCCAGTCAGCTTGCGGTAGCGCAGTGTGCAATTGCCACTGACTGTGGCCAGCTTTCCCCAATTTGGATCCCAATGACAACAGGCCGCTGGCGTTGTCGGAAAAGTAGGTCAACGGATGACTGCACTGAACAAAAAATAAAATAAGTTGTGCCGTTGTCGGCCTCCCCCTCTCATTATTGTGACGGCGGAGTCACCCGGGAGACGCCAGCATCTTCCCCGAGTCCCACGAATGCCCCATGATGGGTCCTGAGGCTTGATATCCTTGGGGAGGGCTTTGGCCCCCTCCTTCAGAGGGCGTCGTGACAGGCACCATATTTCTGCTAAGGCCAGCGACCACATCCACCCGGCCCCAGCTGTCATTCAGCCGGATGTGTCGCTCGGGTTCGAGCCAAACTCGAACGGGGGCGCTTCAGTGGGCCGCAGGTCCTTGTGGTGCGTATTGAGTGGCCTTTGGCGGGGAGGCGGCGCACCCCGGATCCCCAGCTGTGAGGCCACTGCATCCACGATGCGTGAAATCGAGGCGTGCGTCCAGAAGAGGGAGAAATGGAAATGCAGAAAAAAAGAGAAGCTGAACCAAGCCCCGGGATTCTTGTCAGTGGTTCAGCTGCTATAACCCCAAGGAGTCCACTCTTGGTTAGTAGCCCACGCTGGCATCTTGTATCTAGCTCAATTGGCTCCTTATGACTCTTGTGAAAGGTTGACTATCAAGATTGTGAGAGTGTGGAGAGGCGAACCCCGACACTGATTGGCCTCCTAGGGTAAGCTTACAGCACCGTAAAGCCGCCGTTGTGGGTTCGTCTCGAATGACCCAACAGCATGGGTTTTGATGCCATATCTGTCGAGTGCTGCCCCAGTCTCAAGCGTCCATGGCCAACAGGTTTCCCCGGTGCATCATCGGGTGTTCGTAGACTGATAAGATGGGACGAGTACGAAAAAAAAAGTTCCCAAACGTTGTGTGCCCACGTCAGGAATGGGGTTAGCTAGTTAGTAGGGCTAATTATCAAAGTCCATGACGCCGATGTTGTTCCTGGCCTTGGATATTTTTCTTTCTTGTCTTGACGCACAGTGACGACAATTCTTTGTGACTAGAGGGGTATTGTGGAATCGTTCCAGGTCCAATCTCAAGTCCTGAAGTCACTGTTGATGACAAGCAGCCACCTGCAGAAGACCAACCGACGGGCATAGTGTCATTGGTTGTTTTGTTCCGGCCGCCTAGGATCTGGCTCAAGGGAGTTGCGCTGTTAATGTGGTTCCAGCGAACCACCGATCGCGAGTCGTTGTCTGAACATGGAAACCCCGAGACGGATAGTCAGGAACGACTGCTGGACATCCCGAGGCTTTAATTCAGCCTCCCCTCTTTGGTGTGTCTCCGCGCGGTTGGGGCCGACAGTGATCGCCAGTCTGTCAATTAATTGATAGTGGAGTGGTGAAACTAGAGGGAATGTCTGTGCGACGGCACGGGATTCACACGACAAACCGCCAGCGTGAGAGGCGATTCTTGGGTGGCTTCCTCGTCGCAATCCGCCCTTCCCTTTCCCAGGGAAGCGCCACGGAGTCCACCTGAATTGGGAAGGCCATTTCGGAACGGTTCAAAAGAAGACGCCGTTGCACCTTCCCCTCACGCACTAATAAACACCCGACCAACAAGCCATTCATTAAGTTATCCCAGCCCAGGCAATTGAGCTATACGGAGTACGAAGTTCAAAGTACCTACCCTCCGAAATCTGATCTTGATTGCATCCATGTGACCATGATGTCCAGGCACCCCAACGGTAGATCATGTGAACGAACCGGTGATGGGCTACTGCCTAAGGCGGCATAGATACTCGCCCCCGGAGGTTGGGTGTGCATCTTGTGCATCTATCTATCTATCTGTGTATCCGACCTGGTGTATTCTTCCGGCCACTTGAATACAGCGGTCCTTGTTAGAGGGCTGTTTGTGGCGAGAGGCGAGTGCTTGCCATGTCGCAATTGTGGTGCAAGTGGCGGTGCGAAGTAGGGCACCACCATCAGGAGGCATTTGGCACAGTGTGGTGTATTCGCCATGCTTTTGCTTGAGGTCTTCGTACCGTACCTACAGCGTCTAGTCCACTCAATCATCCTTCCATTCATCCATCCATATCATCCGCCCGCCTTACGTGAGAAGTGCAATGCTGCTTCGGGGCGGACATGAGTAGCCATCAACAAGCGCGAACTTGATCAGTGTCATGCTGTATTGTCTCAATGGACGAAAACGATACGCCCTGCAGAGTATGAATAATGAAAACACTCTCCTACAATTCTGGACTTACTGGCCGTGTCTTGTTTTGCCCCTTTGTGAACCCCCTTGATAATCTGTCCAGGCGCCCGTCGTTCAGGCGTGCTTCAAGGTTAAAATTGCGGTAGCAGCTAGATTCGTTCGTCGAGACTGTGCCCAGACGAGGTGGCAGCGGTGGCACGTCCCAGCTGACGACTTGCTCACTCACTTTGCGGAACGTACGGGCTTCTTCTGCCTTTTGGTGTGATTTCGTTGCTTGACCTCTCCAGGCTCTCTCCTCCACCAACTCGCAACTCGTCTTTGTCGCACTGGGCGGATGGACCTACGACAACCCCCTCGCCGTGTGCCCAATCCGCCCGGGCGGGGCATGCAACTAAGCCCTTTGGGATGTTTCCATTTGGGGTCATGGAGGTGCTGCTAGCGACACGCCTGTGGAGAAGGGGGAAACATGGGGCCTTGGAATGCTTGGAGCCTGGGACGGGACCCGTGGCCGCGACGGGTGCCAGCACGCAATGAATGGATGCTTTGGAAACATGATGGACAACGTGCAATATGGCCATTCAACTAATACGGCCGCTACCATGAAAAACGTGGGTCCTGGCATGCCAGACCTGGGACGAGCTGTAAAGGTAAAAAGAATTATGGCCAGGTGCAGCAACATGAAAACACACTGGTCTTTATGTCGCCTCTCAGATTCTATGCACACGGCACAAGAGTATCTACTCCGTACAGTTTGGGGAGACGGAATATCCGCCGAGGACCACCTGCCTTGACCCGCGATGCAAGGCCCGCATCCGGTTCGCTCTCATCGCCCGAGGCAAGGCGCAGCACAGTACAGCGCGGCACATCCATTGTGGTTCTTTCTTTTGCCGTCTCGTGGAATCGGGTCAGAGCCGAGTCGATCGGACAACAAAGTCCCAACAAAGTCGTCGTCAGGCCAGGCCCGGGAAGGGGAAACAGCTCCCCCCGACCGCAAAGAAGGGGACCGACCGATCAGATCAGATTAAAGCGTTGGCCGACGGATACTGACAAGGGGGCTCGGCAGGGCAGGGCAGGGCTAGGAAGGGTAGGGCAGGGCCAGCGAGCGGCGAGCCACCACGGCCACGAACGCCTACCAGATGCGGCCAATGGATGGAGCACATGGGGCGTTGTCCTTCGTAGCTTGTAGGGGGATGGGCAGGACAGCTGGTGCTGGCTGCTGAGGGCTGGCAGGCAGCTGTACCTGCGCCAAAACCACATGTTGGTGTTTGAGTCGTCCTGCAGGAAGTGTGTTCCCTTGCTTCACATAACAATAACAACGCCCTTCTTTCTCCCTTCCTCGAGTGTCTGTATTTCTCCCGGCACGTACCTTCCATCATCAGGGGAAACAATGGACTCAATCGAGCACAAGATGGATCATCCGCTCACACAGCCCCTGCTCACCTCGCTATCGGTCCCCAATTACGGCTGCTCGCTCTCCTCGGACACTCAACTCCACCTCAAATCATGCAACGGTCAGGCTCCATCAAGCTGGGAACACGCTCTGACTCGGGCCTCACCAACGGTACAACACAACGAATGTTACCCTCCGCTCGGGCTTGAGCTCTTCTGGCCTCGCCAGTTCAGGCTTGACTGCTTTGTAAAATACCAATGACTGTGGACCCTCTTTCTCGCCTATCCTCCCTTGGCAAAAACAGTTGATGGCTCTTGGAGAGTCTTTGACTGCCAACTACCTAGCTCGCGGTGGGCTTACACCAGACCTCCGTTGACCGAGCCCCCAGACGAAGCGGAGCTTTCATGGGGGTCACGGGCGGGATGCTAGTCCAAACCCACTGCACTTCACCGTGAAGAAACTCTGGCTATCTGAAGTACGGAGCTACGGACAGTACAGCACGGATGAGAAGCGACAAATAGTAGCCACGGCGTGTCTGGGGTTGTGATTCCCGGTCACAGGACGGACGGTTGCGACAAGCGCCTCCCCCCCCCCAACCAAGGAGTGGCTTGGTAACCGGATTCATCAAGCAAGGAGAGACAACCAGTCCAGCCCAGCAACAGTGTGTGTTCCTCTGTTGCATCGGAGAAGCAAGAATGACGGCCACATTCTAGACAATCTCGATCCTCACTCATGCCAGCGAGGTGCCGGATGCTTTCGCTGGTCACTGACACGTTAGCCACAGTGGTTCATTCGCTGCCTGCTGGCCATGGTTATTCAAGCCCTCGCAACGGAAACGCCTTCGCTCGTTTCGTCCACTGTGACTGGCGCCCCTTTCTATTTATTGCCCGCTCCGGGTTTCATCGGGCAACACCCCCCTCCGCTCGCTCCAGCATCCGTGTGTCAATGCAGCCCTCTCCGCCCAGTGTGAGAGGTGAGAGGTGAGGGAGACTGACGGGCCTGGAGAGGCACAACTTCGGCAGACCCGGGGTCGGGCTCAGCTCCATCTCGATGGCACCGTGAGCCGTCGCCCACCCCGCGCGCGAGCGGTGCCCGGTCGGGTCTTGTGGTGTCTTGCCGCGGGACCAGTCTCGGAACGGAGAAAGAAGCAAAAGACAGCATACGACTAGAGAATGAGGTCCTGCCAGAGTCGGGTGACGGATCAGCCCAGAATGAAGGACATGAGCAAACTCCCAGCGGCTATGGCCAACAGACAACGAACGACTGTCCTGCCGAGAAGGCACCACCGACGACTTAGACCTGTCAACATTCACTCTGCGTACGGGAGTGACTTTCCCGAGCTTCCTCATCAATGCCTTTCCTAACTTGACCCTCCTCCCTCCACCTTCTGCCAACCTTACCTGCCGGGCTGGACCACGAGGAGCTGCAATGCTGCATACGAATACATACCTACTGTACGAGGGCGGCCTCGGGCTAAGCAGGCGGCACGGAGCATTGGAGCGAGGTGGGAAACGGGAGCCAGACGGACAGAGGCAATGCGGGCAGCCAGCAGTGAGGAGACGGAGAGTACCTGGCGGATGGAGGAGTACCTGAAAGAGTACCTGAAAGAGTACCTTGGCACAGTGCCCGCAACTCGCTCGCCTGCCCCTTTGCCCACACCCACTGTGGACGTGGCCCTTCATCCGCCAGAGGAGAGCCATCGCTAAGCCCCATTCGACAGCCCACTGCGACTCTCCATCCAGAGGAGACACAGCACACACGCCCCCTTTCAGACGCCACTGCTCAACCCCTGCCCTACGAATACAACTACTCCCTCCTCGTCCTCTGCTGCACCTCTATCGTTCTGATGATCTACCGGGGTCAGCGGGCCAATAAACCCAGAGCTACCTTCCCCACCAGTCGCTATCGAATGGCCGCGCCCGAAGGCGCACCCCCGAGCACAGCACCAGAGAATAGCGCCTGGTGGAAGGCGTTGGAACCGGTCCAAAGCCTTGGCTCCCTCCAGTCCCCCTCGCTGGTTCGATTTCCATGGCCATAGCGAACGAGCCAGCCGAGATACGGTACAGCGCGTTTGGTCACTCTTGCTCATATCCCGATAATCGCACAGGCGTCAATTCACATAGGCATGATACTCTAGACGCGGAGCTGCTACACTCGCCCCCGCAGTGCCACACACACACGCCCTGGCTCAGTGCTCCTCCCAAAATATTATTTCTCGTCCGCTCTGCTACACTTCTCGTGAGACCTTGCCTCTCACCACTTTCTACACATTCCCCCATCATCGTCTGCCCGCAAACACTGGCAAAGAGCAAGCTACAGCACCAATTTCCACGTCTAGCCCGCGGTTGACCGACTTCCGTCGTGTCAAATCCCGAGCGTATTCCAAGTTGCCGGCAATGGCCTCATCCAAAGTACGCCGCCGTCCTCGGGGGGTCGTCCCTGGTCCCGCCCAGCCTTGACTTGATGCCGTGCCCTGCCAGCTTGCTCCCACCCGCGAAAGGCCCAGATGTGCTGATACCCTTTCTCCTTTTTCAGGAAATGCAGCAGTCCTCGAGGCCATTGACACAACACCGATCCCCGACGTCGAGTGCCTCGTCGGGCTTGGCTGGTCGTCAACCCCACGCTCGAGCCAGCTCTCATTCTCTCCTCACGGGTGCTCTCAATGCCAACCATCGAGTGACCCGTCGCAAATCCGTTACCAACCCGGGAGCCAACGTGGCAGCTCTGGCAGCTGCCATTCGGGACGGCGAGCGATCCGCTGCCATGCCCATTACCCACGGACGCCGCATGTCCAAGAGCGCAGCTGCCCGAGCAGCCATCGTGGAAGCCTCCCTTCCCCCCCTGCGAGCCTGCCGTCCCACAAGTCGATTGTCGATGCGAAGCGAGGAGAACTCAACGGGAGTGCCATAGACGACGACCCAAACGATGTCTCGGCCGACGAGGCGGCCTCCAAGTTCCAGAAGGCCCGCACCAGGCGCGCCAGTGACGGCCAACCCCTTGTCAAGGACGGCAAGAAGAGCAACCGAGTCGAGGTCCGCTGTGAGAAGTGTGGCAAGGGCTACAAGCACAGCAGCTGTTTGACCAAGCATTTGTTAGTTCCCCTCCCCATTGTCGTGCCCAACCCCGCTATCCTCGTCCGACGACGACTGATGATGGTCTTGATGTTCGACATTGAGAGCGTGTGCGTGTCCGTGTGCGTGTGAACTAAATTTGTTGACTTATTTGTTAGGTGGGAGCACACTCCTGAATGGTCCTTCACCTCGAAGCTTCTCATCTCCAAGCACCAACAAGTCCAGCTGCTCGAGGCAGCGTCTGTTCTGGTGGCTATGAATGGCATTGCCAGTGACAGCTCGACGACACCTCCCGACTCCGCTAAGGACTTCCATAGCGAAGGCGAGTCCATGTCACCGGCGGCCTCGGGGTACTCGGACCCTGTCGAGCGCCAGAGCTCGGCGGATACGACCCCACCTCCGGTCGCCGAAGGACTCAATGTCGACGGCACCTCGTACCGGAGCAAGCGCTTCAGCAGCAGTGGTTTCTCGCGGAGCTATCAGTCTGCTCCATCGGCTGGTTCGTTTGGTAATGGGAGTGTCTCACACGGCTCGGGCTTCGGGCACTTTCGCCAACCTAGCAACGATGTTCGACCAACGTCATCGGGGCGCAATGCGACTGGCCAGGACGATAGAGACTTGGCCGCAGCTGTTGAGCTGCTCAGCTGCAGCTTTGGTAGCAACAATGGTTCCCGGACCGTGACTCTTCCGTCGGATGCGCCCCCGGTTCCACCACTGCCCGCACAGTACCTTGACCAGGCCACTCCGTTGTCCACGGCAGGCTTCATCAACAGCTACCCGAGCCGACAGCCCGAGAGCTTCACGCGAGGGGAGATGCGGCGACCCAGCGAGGACGTCAGAATGGAGGGGAGCGGCGAGTCGGTGATGGACGATGATGATTTCGACATGCGTTCTCGTGGACGCAGTGAAGAAGAAGACGACGGAGTTTTCGGACGCATGGAGGAGTGATTGATTGACTGCACCATCAACAACTGGGTTATATAACGATTGGGACGGAGTATCTCTTGGGTCGGGCACGTTGGCTCTGGAGTTGGATTTATTGGATGACGTCGGAAGGACAGGCGCGTTGTCTCTTTTTGTATCACGATATACTGTTTCGTGTATGAGGTGGTTCAGCTCCGCCGCCGATCTTCAGCACCGAAGAGTGGAGGGCCCGTCTGCGTCGCCCATTTTGGGGGTTGACACAAGAGGCAGACGAGATTGCATCGCCACGAGGTTAAAGTGAAGATCTGGAGAGGCGTCGAGCGGACGCCCGAATAAATACCTACCTACCAAATGGCAAGGAAATTATGATGAAAGGCACAAGACTCTCACATCTAGCACGGTGACGCGCGTAGGGAGAACAGTGAGAAAGCAGATGCTCGAGGGAGTGAATGTGGATATGAATGGGCAGCAAGCAAAGTAGCACAAGAGAGTAGACAGAGCATGAGCTCGTAACTAGATTCTGTTGGAGCCGAATCAGAAAGAGGCTATTCTGCCACACGACGTAGGCAAGGTCACACCAAGCGAAGGGATGAGAAGCGAAGAGACGTTGATTGAGCCAAGTATAAGAGAGAGATGAAGAGGAGGAAAAGGAAGAGGAACCGACCAAACGGTCGTTCACTCTTTTGGGGAAGAAATTCTCTGCTCCAAGCTTGGCCAAAGTTGGAGGGAAGGAAAGAAAAAAGAAAAAAAAACCGAGTTTGGGAGGAGCCTGGAAGCTAGCTAGCCTGGGTCGAGAGCGGAGTGGGGGCTCGAGGATTGGTGGATCGAGTTTGGGCGAGCCTGGAGGGGGAGATGGAAGATCCTACTGCTGGGACTGAGTGCACTCCACTGTATGTCACTGATTATCAGTGTTCGTTCCTTGGAGTGTTTCCCCAGCGACCCCCCGACGTCACTACTTTCCCCACAGCAGCCGCCGTTCCTCCAGATGCGCCAAACAGAGGCTCCATCCATTCCGTTGTGCTTCTGTCGCAATCCAACCAACCTCTTTAACTGTCGCGTGTTTGTCGCACCGGAAAACGCAACGGCTCTTCCTTTGTCACTCCCCCACTAAACACCGACGTGGAAACATCAGACGGCATCGCATCCACAGACGCACGTTACGCTGCTCAAGATGCCGACCCAGCGACGAGCTCCTGCGAACCCGGTCGACGCCGGAGACGAGGCCCCGGCCCCAGGTCCGGTCGAGTCGTCGCTCGTTGCGCCCCTGCCGTCGCCCGCTCGCCGCTCCTCGCTGCCCGTCGCGGTGCAGTTCCCGCTCGTGGCAGTCCTCAGCTTCTGCATGGCGAGCCTCGGGTACAGCCTGCTGGGCGAAGTGACCAAAGGCGAGCTCGCAGCCGTCAGTCGCAGCCAGGATACATGGGCCCAGGTGGGCGTGTTGGCGGGTTGGAGAGGGTGAGTTCTTCTTTGTGCGGATGAGAGGTGATGGTCAGAGAAGACCAAAGGAATTATGCGCTGACCATGGTCTTTTGTGATGGATGATAGAATCGAGTTGGCGCTGGGATGGTTTGGTAAGCTCGATAGCTTGGATGTTGCAATGTTGGATCTGCTGTCGCATGGTCCCCACGTCAGTTTACCCCTCCTCCGCCGCCTCTACTCCGTGAGCTGTGAGTCGGGAGTTGCGCAAAGACTGACACCCCAAACAGTTCTATCTTCTCTCGACCTTTTACAATCTCAGCCCCTCGACGGCGCTCTCTGCTTTGGCCATTGATTTGACCTCCGTCGCCGCGCCCTTCTACCTGCTCCGCCCGCTCTCCGCGGTGCATACGCCTTCGGCCGCGGCTAAGCTGCCCAACCGCGAGCTCCTCGACGTGGCACTTCAGCTGTACACAGCGGCGCTATCGACGGGCATCTACTCCGTGGTCCTGGTCCTATCGATGCACTTCGTTCTGCCGCGGATCCTCGTCGTCTATTTCGCACACTTGCCCACCGTCGAGCCCGCGTACGCCGCCTCCTACGTTTCCATCCTCCCTGTGACGACCCTCTTCGGAATTGCGGCCAGCACCTTTATCTTTGCGCCGTTCGCGACAACTGGCCATGTGAAGGAGGACGACAAGGTGGCAGCGTTTGACCCGGTCGAGGCATCGCTCGGGGAGACGGTATGGTGGAACGCCTGGGGCTACACGGCCAAGACGAAGGTGGTGATCCGGCGGACGGCGGTGGCCGTGCTCGTCTCGGCCGTCAACACGTACCTCGCCTGCTCCAGGACGGTGTATGGCGTGGAGCCGCTGGGCGCGGCCGCATACGCGGGCGTTTGGGCGTTTGCAGCCCTATGCACAGGCGTCGGGCTAGGCTTCGTCGGCGGCGAGTGATGATTCGGCGCCCTGGAACGGATCAGCCTTGCGACCAGATGGCAAGGCTTTGTTTGATGTCACATTTGAGCCGGTCAGGGGTTCGGAGCGGGGGGGTAAGGGTTGACGGAACGCACGTCCGTCGATGTAAGATGGATAAATAGGTAGGGATGAAACGAGACATGCCTACGCCTTGTTGGGCGAGGGACAGTGGAGATGGAACGGAATGGGATGGGATGGAATATGCGGGATATGGGGCTATGCACTGGATTTGGTTCTTATCTGGTTTGTTGGTCATTTGCTTTTGTCTCGTCCTCGTCTTGGACTCTTGTTTTCCCAAGTGTGCCTCCGTAATCTGGAGGAGGGGAGGACTCAAAGAGGCAAGCACCTCTTCACTTTACACCTGGTTTTCTTTGTTTAAATTAGCCCTCTTAGTTACCGATGTAACGTCATGACTAGATCTCTGTAGTCTCCTCGGCGATATCAATGGCCAGGCTGAAATTAGGATCACGATGATCGAATCCTCCTGAGGTGACTGCTAGAAGGATGACCCGAGATGAGCACGCACCAGGCAGGATGACCATCGATCGATGCAGCATCGGCCGGGGACTGGAGGACTCGGTCACAAAATCCTGGTAGCTTGGCTTGGCTAGTGTTTGGGGAAATGGGGCTGGTCGTTCGATGGCTGCACCTGGGGGGCTAGCAGCCTGTTTGACTCCAAGGCAGCCGCCGGAGAGTTGGGAGTTGAGGGTTGAGAGAGGTGGGATGTGGTGAAGGTGGCAGAGTAGAGAGAGTTGGAGCATGTACTATGTACGCACGCTGGGCGAGATGAAACAAAATTAGATGGTTGCCAAGTCTGGAAAGGGCTGCAGATGGGCGGCGCCCGTAGGGCTGGGGCATGTGGTGGTGTTGGATCGTGAATATGCATGAAATAGGCTTCTAAGTGATTTGGTTGGTGTGGGAGAGATAGAATGAAAGAGAGCCTGAAAGTCATCGCGGGGCAAGCAGAGCAGAGCAGAGCAGAGTGCGTGAGTGATCTCAATATCCAAGTTCCAACATCCAGTATCCAACATCCAGCATCCAACTTTCATCATCCATCATCCACCATCCATGGCAACCTTGACAACACTAAACGCCCCGGGCGGCTTGCGGCTTGTGGGCGGGCTTGCGGCTGTGGGCCATCCGCACGGGGCCGACGGACGGTGCAACCCCCCGGAAACCGCCCAACCAGAACCACGACTCCCGCGTCTCTGGCACTGTCGCGTCTCTGCGACCCACGCATTTGGTTCGGGAGCCAAGACCTGGTAATTAAAATAAAAAAAACTGCTGACGCGCATGGGATACAGCGCTGCGCCTCGCCGGAGAAAAGGCATCCTTGTCTTCTGGCTACCCCAGTTCTGCCCGTACGTCCAAGGCTTGAGGTCCCCTGTGCAGTCGACGGCTTCGGGCCCCGGAATAGGCCCGCGTCAACTAACACTAACAACCACAGCTACAACGGTCTAAGCACGAAGTAGCTAGGCGCATGTCCACACTCCATCTGCATCTACATCCGCATCCACATGGACCACATCCACGAGGTGGAAAGGACCCGGCCAGGCAATGACAGTCACGCACGAGGCAGTAGCAGGCACACACACCCTGCCTGCCCTACAAACGAGGCTGCCGACCGAGTCCCGTCGCCCAGAGTCCTGGAATGTCCTGTGCAATCAAGCCGGGCATAACTCTCCCCATTCTCCACCTGCTACGCCTCGTTGGTTGTCCGTGTTGGTGTGTTGGTAGTTGTGCGCGTGTGTGTATCAGTGTGCGTGTGCGTGTGTGTTTGTGTGGGTGGTGGATGTAAGTCGGCAGGACGTTTCCCACGTTTCCTATATCCACTCGCAGGACTGTGCTTCACTCGTTGCACGCCTGCCGCCTGTCCGCCTGTCCGCCTATCGCCGCCTAAGGAATTGCCCGAGCACGCTATGGATCGACGACGAGAACCGGGCAGAGACGAACACTCCAAGGACCGCCCCGCCTTGACCGGGTTTTCCGTGCCAAAGCCTCCCTCGGGCTCGATGCCGAATCCAAAGTGGAAAGCTGTACGAGGGCGGCCCTGGGCAGGGCTGTTCTTCCATCTTGCAACAATGCCCTCCGAACGAACACCCCCCGGTATGACGACAAGGTGAAGGGGGTCTCGTGCCTGTTTGAGGTGAGTAATGTCTGCGTTTCCTTGTTCGAGGTGAGCCTTATAGGCTGAACCGCTCAACCGCAGTTCGCATCCAATTGCTGGAGCCTCCACTGACATGGGAGACCGTCAAGTATAAGACAAGAATGTGTCTCCTGAGGAAGACACTCTGCATCACAACATTCAGACACCTGACACGAACAACTACTGCAAACCAAGCCCAACAGCAACCGCTCAAGCAAGACCAGCTTCCCAACAACAACACACCGATCCCATTTCCGCCATGTCCAACTACTACGCCGCAGGAGTCCCAGCTTTCAAGAGATCCAGGAGCATCAGGAGCGACGACCAGATCGACCTGCAGGGCCCCATTGAGGTTGTTGGCTCTGTCAAATCCGGGAGCAGCATCAACTTGATTGGGGACATCATTATCAGGGAGAAGATCGATGCCTACGGAGGCATTGGTATGAACGGCAGTGTGACCTGCGAGTGAGTTAACACCACCGCCATCCCCCATCCCCGAGGACTACCTGCTGATTTGCATTTGTAGTGGAAGAATCAAGGCCTACGGAAATATCGTCGTCCAAGGCTACCTAGTCGCCAGGTTCGCACTCATCCTATTCCGTCTCGGCCAAAAATGGACCCGGTAGCTGACATGACGACAGTGACAAGATCAAGGGATACGGAAAGCTAAAGGTCGTCGGAACGCTGGAGGGAACAGACTTGGAGATTTACGGAAACCTGAGCATCACCGGACACCTGTACGAACGACGCAAAATACTACTGCCTGGGAAACAAGACCTCGTGCTGACTTATATATAGGAGATGCAGGCGCCTGGTCGTTTATGGGTCCCTGACACTGATAGGACAAGAGTCTGTGTATTACGCGGAGGAATCTGAGCAGATCGCCGGAGCGGTGGTCATGAGAGACCAGGAGGCCGACTGGGACTGGTAGAATGTTGTTTTGACATCTATTTGGGCGTTTCTTTTGTACGGGGGGTTTCGGAGGTATCATTGGTTCGCATGGGTGGTTTATCAAGCAGGAAGATGGAGATTTCATCTTTTTGACGGCATGTATTAGCAGGCATTGGGTTTAGGGCCAGAGTGTTGGTTGGATCATCACGGGCAGAGGCGTTATGGAAGGATAGACGGACTCATTCAATCTCATCAACAACGGGCAACACATTGCCTCTTCACTACATAGATTCAAGAAACAAATTGCACAGAGCGGTGCCCACTCTGGGCAGAATCTCAATCGCACGATGCGGGGCTCATGGGAGCAAGGATCGAACAGTGAATAAGAGATCAACCTCGGCCCACCGGTTGCGGCGTGGGTACATGCTATTCCCGGCTCCGTACATCGTCGGAGGACTAGTTTAAGGCGTTGAAAAACAAGGGCAATTTGGATAAATCCGGTCCAAGCTTGAATGGAATGCCCACCTATGTCGTCGTACGTCAAGAGAGTATCCGTTCCCTCATGGGTCTTGTCGGCTCGTGCGTGGAGACGGAGCTGGAGAAGGAGATTGCAGAGGACCTAGGTTTGCAATGAGTTCAGGTAAGGCTGACTTGCTGTCAAAAGGATAAGCGACGCAAACATTAACATTTAGAAAAAGGGAGAGGGATGGTTGCATTCATGCGCCATCATAGACAGGTGACATCCAAACAGCCACTCATAGGGTTTCTGATATTTAGCTGCAGAATGATTGACCTCAAGGTGGTCGGGGCTATGAGCGCGTATGGCCTGCTCTGATGTTGTCGTTGATGCCTTCAGAACTGGTTAGTTTGGTTGGTTGATTGGATGACTCAGCCATCACCTGACCCTCCCACTCCCCTCGATTGGATTGCCCTACACGTGCACGGGCCAGCCCCTGTTCCTGGCTCTGACTCTAAGCGCACCATCTGTTGACGTACGTACCGAACGGGCTCGCGCCAGAGATTCAACGACCCAGCGAACAGCTCCAGCACTTCGACGCGCCTCCGCAGCCGTGCCCGCCAGCAGATGGCATCGCCGACCCCGACGTCGCACAGCAGATCCCTCGAACTGTACTTTGCCATACACATGCTCTAGCTTCGGCCACGTCCATTGCGCCTCGCAGCTCGTAGCTCGGGGCTGAAAGACCAATATGGCTGCCACCGCGACCACCACGACCTCCACACACCCGGCACCAGGCAACGAGGATGACTCCGCCATGGAAGGCATCTCCCCCAGCGCGCCGAAGACCATGACTCACCCTGTTTCGGAGTCGCTCAGCCAGGTGGGCGACGGCATCGCGTCGCTCGAGTCTCGCGCGGACCCGGATGCCCAGACCACCGTAACCGACTTTCTCGACTTCACCGAATACCTGCCCTCCGACATCGTACGATCCCTGACGCTCATCGGCCAGCTCGACCAGACGTACGCAGATGCCTCCTGCCAAGTCCACGATTTGACCAAAATCTGGGGTCAACTGCCCAGTCTCGCCGCCGATGAGCGCCCCTCGCCGGTCAAGCTGCGAGCCGACATCTCGCAGCACCTCAACCAGGCTGTCAGCTCTAGGGTTTTCGCCCACGCCGAGGCCGTGAGGATGTCCGAGAACGTACACAGACACTATAACAAAGCCAAGGTGTTGCTATCAAAGCTGCAGACCATGATGGACAACTATCCGGTGGAGGACGCGAAGAGTCCCGTGGCGCCTAAGTCGCCGCAGATGATGCGAGCCAAGTTGGGAGTGCGGGCTGCGGGAGAAGGTGGCCAAAAAGTCCGCCGCCAGCAAGTGCCTCGGATTGTGGTACCTGGCGAGGTCCTGGCGCCGTATGATCTCGAGTACGACACCTTTACGGACGAGAGCGATGTGAGCTCCGACGAGGACTCTGATACCCCAGCACCGGTCCGCCGAACGCCTGCACCTCAAGGACGAATCAAGCTTGTCAACAATAAACTCCCAAAGACCCCAAGTCGTCTTGCACGCCCGGTTTCATATCCAAATGCGGCTCTGAGCGCAGCTGCAGCTGCCAATGCAGCCGCATTGCTTCACCCACCACCCGAAAACGCAGTGCTAGGCAGTCCCGACGCGCCGTGGCTACAGCTGACTCAATATGAGCTAGCAAAACTCCGAAAACGTATGAAGAAGAACGCAACGTGGACGCCCAGCGAGACCATGATCGCAAGAGAACTTAAGGCATTGGGCCGAGGCCCGGATGATTTCCGAGAGGCTAAGAAGAAGGCGGAGGACGAGGGCAAATCCTTCTCGCCTCCTGTCCCTACTCCCGTGGTTGACGAAGAATCCGGAACTCAACAGCTGCCGGCGGGTGCAATTAGCGCTGACACCCTGGCGGCTGACGAAGTCCCTACGAGCAACAGGGGAATGAAGCTCAACGAAGCCAAGAAACTGAAAAGGGAGGCCCTCGCGAAACTTGCGGCTGAAGAAGCCGAGGAATCGGCGAGGAAGATGACAGAGGCAGCCAAGTTGTTTCTCGGCAACAACGGGAACCAAAACGCGGCTGCTCCTGAAGCCCCCAAAGAATCAGGGACTGGGGCAAAGGGTGGGAAGTCGAGGGCACCCTCACGATCGACGAAGCGGAAGAGAGAAGCGGAACCTGAAGGTGGCCCCGATGCTCAAGAACGAGCAGGTACCCCATCTATGCGACCACAGGCGAAGCGCACCAAAACGGAGACACCAATCCCGCCACCGCAACATCTTTCAATTAGCCACAGCAAGGTGCCGACTCCGGAAAACTCTTCTTCCTCGAATGCCCTGTCGACACCTGTCGAGCCTACTGTGGTGACGCACTCTGAAACCCCCGTTCCGATTCCTATTCCTCCCCAAGGATCGTCCGCGGCGTCCAGGGCAGCGACATCCCCAACACCGAGTGTATCTAACTCTACCACAGTGACCACTTCTATCCCTGTTAAACTACCCCAAGCAGAGACTCCTGTTCCCCTTCCCATGTCCGAGCAGCGGAAGTCGGCGACACCAGTGCTCCCACCGGTGAGGGAAACACCAGTGAGAGAAACACCTGTGAGAGAAACGCCTGTGAGGGAGACGCCGCCAGTGAGAGAGACACCAATGAGAGAGACACCACCAGTGAAAGAGACACCACCAGTGCGAGAGACACCACCAGTGCGAGAGACGACTAAGCGGGAAACTCGCGGCGAGGCAGCGAAAAGGACACAGCAGCAGCAGCAGCAGCCACCCATATTAGTCCAGCCTCCACAAACTCTGCAAATACTTCCTGAACCTGTTATTAAGCAGTCCTCGTCCAGGGCAGGGACCCCTAGGACAACCCCCGCACCCGACGGTCTCTCACGTCGGCCGAGCTCTCGAGGTAAAGCTATGAGCCAAGAGCCCCAACCCTCCTTAGCCGCAGACCGACCACGCCGAACGAGCACTGCTCGTAACACACCCGCCCCGGAGCCCCGACCTGCCAACAAGCGAACTAAGCGTCCCGCCCCCGGCGTTGTTAGCACCACCAACAGTGGCGGGAACAGCGCTGTAGGCAAACGAAAGGCTGCGCCGCGGAAGAAAGCGCGCGCAAGGAAGGATAAGGGGTTGACGGAAACGGAGATGGAGGAGGTAGATGATGAGGGGAACCCGATTGACCCAGACGAGCCGCGGTACTGTCACTGCAATCGAGTTAGCTTTGGCACAATGATCCAGTGCGACAATGTCGATGTAAGCGCATCCTCAATCTCAAGCTCAACCAGATCAACGTCCGGCCAAACAGACAGAGAACTGACAACCAAACAGAATTGCAAGCAGGAATGGTTCCATCTCGAGTGTGTTGACCTGTCAGATATTCCAGCACGTACGACTAAATGGTACTGCCCCGACTGTCGGGTACTGCTCAACATTGGGCAGAAGGGAGAAGTCAGTGCTCGGGGGATAAGGATGTAAATTGGTTCATTGAAATGGAGGCTAGGAGTTTGGAAAGGAACATGCAACTGGGGGAGTCAAGGGATACAGCGACGATGGGCTTATTTGGACTGCACCGGGAAACTTGTGTGAGCTGGGTTATCAAAGTAAGCTTAGCCGACACTTGGGATGGAGGAATACCCTTGATTAAGTGCCACGAACGATACAACTGCCTTTAATACAGTAGACAACTCTTCACTGCAGCTTAACCTATTGTTTCTCGTTTAGCTTATAGAGAGGTCTGTAAGGATAAGACTTTGGCTAACAAACGTTTCTCTCATTACGGAACGGCGAGCAATTGAACTACCGACAACGATGCCACCGAAGACCCCCGCATACATGACTGAGACAGCTGTGCCTGTTCTTTTGTCTTGGAGGAGTACGTCATAGCCCGTAACGTAGATCTCATGCAGGGCGGAGCAAATGCAACGGGCTCTGGGATGGGCCGTCGAATGAGCAGGTCGTTGACTCCCACGCCGGGACGAGAAACGCAGTCACTATTACACGTTCCAGTCTTCGTAGGCCGTGGGAGTCACGTCGGCTAAAAGCACCCGGGGGTTTGAAGACATGACGATGGGAGCCGGTTGAACTTCCATGTGTCAACGGAGGAGCGGCGCTTGACTTTGGCTCCTGCCGCCGTGGCCGATTTGCCTCCCCTGCGTTGGGCCAACAGAAGGCGATTGGTTATTCACCCAGATACTACCTAGTACCTACATTAGAGAGGCATTTTGGGTTTGTGGCTCTTCCAGGAGATTCCGCCTCCCCTTCGGAGATGAAGGGAGGGAACCGATGGCGTAGGAGGCATGGCTCACCTGACCCACGGTCACGGCGCGCAATCAGGTGGGTGGGATGGAATCTAGGTAGGGAGTGCAGGTAATCAAGAGTTGGACTCGGAGACATGGTCTACTCTAAGCAGAGTCAAGCTGCCCTCTTCTATTGGGCTAGCAACACACGTATACCTACTACCTAACTAAGTACCTCTAGATCCTTCGACCTCATCAGGCCGTGGAAACGGTCGGCATGTCTTCCTCCGACGGGAGGGGAGGGGAGATAGATAGATAGATTGATACATACATACATACATACCTACTAGTACAGACGGCGAGCGGACTGCACCCTCGGCTTAGTATGCGAATAGAAGGTGTGGCAATTTGTACGCATGCACTACGTACGGAGGCTACGGGAAGGTGGGTGTGTGGTTCATCATTCATGCCATACCCCATGTTCCGTGTCACGCCGAGACCCCATGGGCCGCCATCCATCGGCCTCGAGGAACCAGATACTAGTAGTCTAGACTCGCGAATAGATAGGTATCGATAGACAACACAACCTCCCGGTCTCTCCCATCTTCTCTCCCATTCTCTCCCTCCCCCGCGCGCCGCCAGCGCACCGGTTATCCGACCCGACCTCGCCCCCCGAGCACTGCGGGAGCTGACCCCAAAAGGACCAAAGGGCGCGGTTCCCATGCGCCCTTGCCGCCTGCTGCGCATGTCTTACCTGGGCCGGCGCTGACCCGAGGAGGACAGAGGATGGATGCCAGATTGGGAGCTGGGAGCTGGCAGCTGGCAGCTGGGTGGTTCGGGGTGCCTGACATGATGGATGGGCAGGGTTGTACCGCGGCATCGCGTCAGAGTTGGCTAGGAAATGCGTAGTATAGACAGTGCTATAGAGTGAGTGGGAGATATGATTGATGTCACTGGCATCCCCCGCCGGCCGTTCTCATCTCATGCCTCATCTCATGCCTCATGGCCACTGCCAGGTAGCTGAGGTACCCATGGCTATCGACTGGCCAGCCGCCCTGCCAGCCTGCTTATCGCTCCACACACCCCCTCCCTACCAAGACTGCCCCCCACCATCCAGTAGTCAATGGAAGCCAGCACATGGAGCACCCAAGCCCACTGGGCTAGCGTCATTCAGGTCCGTTCCAGCGCATGTGGCCCCTGCCACCCGACCGCCTCCATCCCCCGTGGCCCGTAGCGCCCCCCCGGAGACCCGCGCGTCACTCTCGCTGCCCATCCCCCGCCGGGTTCTCAACGAGCCAGGCATGCGTCGAACCTGGGCCACGCCTCAGGTACCCCAGAGGATGGCCGGCCCAGGGCAGGTACATCATGGCATCCGCGCCTCGGATCACTATCAGTGGCAGCTATCAAACACTGGATCGCTCTCTCACCCATCCATCCATCCACTGTTCTTCACCAACAAACCAACTGCGAACGGCTCCACGATACCAGCATCAACTGCATTTTCGGCTCTTTCTACCGTCTCTCTCTCTCTCTCTCTCTCTCTCTCTCTCTAACTAACTACATTGCTTGTTCTTTCCTTCTTCTTTCTTCTTGTTCTTCTTCTTCTTTCCCAGCTCTTCTTCCTCTTCTTCTCCTCCTTCTCCTTCTCCTTCTATAGACGTCCGCGACGAAGCTGGCTGCGCCGCTCCCAACGACACCCCGCCCGCTCCTTCGTATCCGCCGAACGATACCACTCATCTCACTACTAATCAACCCCTCGCCCTGTGCGAGCCTCCTCCCTGTCGTCATTGCTTCAACTCGCAACTCGGCAACACTCGACGAGACACAATAATCTACTCATCCGAATCCTCCTGCGTCACCTCGAATACCCGAAAAGACCTCCTTACTTTAATACAACCCTGTGCTGCGGAAACGTGAACGTTTCCAGGGGCAGGAAACTGCTCCAACTGTCGCCCAACACTAGCTGAATGCCCTGTACGTTGTACCTCTCTGATCTTCGCCCCTCCACCCGCGCCGGTCCCTCATCTCCTCTGGACCACCAGCGCGACGCGCCCCAGCAACAAAAGGGGAGCTGACCATGACTGTTCGATCAGCCTCCAAGAAGGACAGGAAGCATGCCAAAGAAAATGGCGGCATCGCCGCCGCGGTGACCAAGCAGACAGCTGGCAAGTTCGCGTGAGTACCCCCTCCTTTGCCGCATGACTCTTCCTCGTTGCTCTGATGACTGAACCCGGGCTGTGACAGGATCCCCGACGTCAACACCAACACCAACACCAACGCCAGTGCTGGTAGTCGCAATAGCAGTAAGAGCCCGGGGGCTTCCACTGCCTCAACTGCTTCTACTACGCCCTCGCCCCCGGCCGACACCCCCGAGATCAAGCCCACTGCTGCCCCCGACAATGTCAACCCCGCCGTCTCGCCCATGCTGGATGCTTTGTCCACCACTCCGGTATCTGCGAGCACCGCACCAAGCATGAACAACGAATGGATAAGGAACGGTTTGGCTGGCTCTCCAGGAAACCTCATTAGTTTGATGGGTGAATCGCCCCCAACGCAGCCGTCTTCCTACGAGGACCCAAGTCGGCTTCATCACGGGTGGGCCTCTAATCGGCCATCCATGAGCCCCTCTCCAGCCTCATTCTCCCCGCCCACCAACATCCGACGTCCTCTGAGCTTTCACATGGAGGCACAGTATCAGTCACCCGAAACCCCACCGCACATAGCTTCCGCAGCCTATCGCCGCGGCTCCGTGAACTCACCTTTCCCAGGCTCGCGGATGGGATCCAACCCACCGCTTCCCCACCAGGCCCAGTCGCACTTTTACGGTGCCCCTGACATCGATCTCAACATCGCGTCCAACTCTGGCATGAAGGCAGGCGACCGGGGCTACTTCTTTGGATATGACAAACTTCCAGAGTGCTCTGGCTTCCCTGGAGGTCCGGGCAATGTTGTTCTAGCTGGGTATGAAGGTGGACTGGATGTCTATGCTATAGGCAAACGGGGCCTGGAGCCCGTCGGCAGTTTGAAGGGGCTCAGAGGAGGCGTCCATCATGCCAAGATCCTCCCCTGGACCATGGACGGCGACAAAGAACATCTCTTCCCTCTCGTGGCGGTAGTCCTCCACGGCCCTGTTCTGCCTCCGACGCCAGGGATCGCTATTCACGATGGCGGTGCAAGTCCCAAGCTTGACGGTACCACCAGTCCTCGGTCGGTTTATACTCACCAAGACGGCTTTCAGGGGCGACAAAGCTCTCCGATCGATTCTTACCAGACGTCTGTGGAGATTTACTCCCTCAAGACTAACCAGCAAGTTGATGTGCTGCTACAAGCGCCGAAGATACCGATAAATCCTGAAATATCCGTCACGAATCCCATCTTCCAACCACCTCAACTTAGTGGCGCATTCACAATCCGCGCAGATTCTGGCACAATCGTCGTGTGCTCGGGTCTCACTGGCGAATGCTGGGTATACCTCCAGCTATTGGAGAGCCAAAACGGGCACATCTTTACTTGCGTTGGCAAGCTATGGGCCAGTCTTCAACAGAGCTACCGCGGTGACGTGCCCGAGGAGGTTGATAAGGCACGGTCGTCTCCCGCTCCGCCAAGGCCAAGCCCGCAAACCCCGATCCTCACCCTTAACGGACGTTGGATTGCCTACTGTCCTTCAACACCGTCATCTCAGATCTCGCTCAGAGCACATGTGCCCCTCCCTATCTTGGGCAAGGCTCCAGGGCTCTCGAGTATCACACCGCCGCAGCTACCTCAGATATCTGCCTCCATCGACTTACCAATCTCGGACAGCGTGGTCAACAAGATCATGCGCGAGACGACTCAGGAGCTCATCCAGGGCGCTAAGTGGGTTGGGCAGCAAGGTTTACAGGCCTGGAACTCGTACTGGAATAAGTCGTCCGGTCCTCAATCACAGCCGCAGCAAGCCCGCTCGCCTCCTCAGCATTGGACTGGCACTCGGTCTCCTCATACAGATCCGAGTCAATTCCCTCCTACGCATGGGTCATCCGGCCAAGCCATGGCCAAAGAGCCAGGCTTGGTATCTATTGTTGTTGCCGACTCCCTTACGTCTTCGTCCTCGATTCACCCCCTGACGACGTTCGCGACACCGCTGGGTTGCAGTTTCCTCTCGTTCTCTCCGTCGTCCTTGGCACTCTTCACAGCTAGTAGCAAAGGAGATGTGCAGACGGTTTGGGACCTATTTCGTATCCAACATACGAGGTCGTCGCCTCTACAGGCAACGGTTCCGCCCAACCTCAGCGCCGGACCACAGGTTCGCCAGATAGCACAGTTTTCACGGATGACTGTTGCACGAATCGTCGACGTTGCTTGGACCGAGGCGCTGGGCGAGCGTATTGCCATGGTGACGGAGCGAGGCACCGTTCACCTTCTTGATATGCCATCAAGCGCGTTTATTTGGCCAGCACCCCGTCGTCGTAAGGCTGCTCCGGCAGAGAGCGGGACCGCAACTCCAGAGCCATCTAGCTCCGCAGTTTCCATTGCGTCAGGCGCTTTTGGTGCAGCATACCATGCCGCGAGGCCGTTCGTAACACGACCCCGCCGCAGCAGCGCCAATATTCCAGGTGTGACAGGAAGCACTCTCAAAGACTCGGCAGCTATCGGTGGGCGAGTTATCGCTGCTAGCATCAGCAACTCACTCGGAAAAACCGGGACAGCTCTGAATCAGCTTCGACACACGGGAGAGAATCGTGTCTCATTGCCACCAAGCTCCATTATACCGTCAGCCTCTTGTGTGGCCTGGATCAAGAGCCGGAGACATCACGCGCTCTTCGTGGTAGGGGATGGTTTCGTGCGAACCTTTTCCTGCAAGACCCGCCGCTCCTCTGTCCAATCCGGTAGACGGGTAACACGAGCGAGCAGATACCAGGACTACAATGTACCGGCTTTGCCTAACGATCTCGTGGCTCCTGCTGTCCGACAAATGATGGACCTGGGGGCTCAAGAAGAGATTCTTGACTTAACAGACCGTGAGATGATGGACGCGGGGAATACGCTCACCCTGAATGCGCGACCACGCGTGGCTCAAACGGAGCAAGCCATGGAATCCTCGATCCCTCAGGCTGAGATAGAGTCGAGCGCCCCGTACCAGCCCTTCCACACTGACAGGCGGGTCACTCTGTGCGAATACAGTCGGGGCACATCGACCCAGTTGGAAATGGTATCACAAATTCTAGCTGATACGAGTCTGGAAGAAAAGACACTGTCAAAGAAGAAGAAGGGGCAACCCGCGAAGACTGGCGCTTCTCACGAAACGCCGAACACAGGGGCTTGGGCATTTGGTCAGGAAATCCCAGTCGTTCGACTAGACATTGGTCTACCGCCAGTAGCAGAGGAAGACTATGGTGGCCCCGATGACCATATTGCTCTTCCCCAGTCTGCTATGGAGCGTGTGATGCAATACGGGGATGAGGAGCAGATCGTGGTAACTACGAGAAGACGGCGTGGGGCCCATGGGAACGGCCCTGGCGAGGATGGCTTCTTCGAGGACGATTGCGAGGTTCTCGACTTTGCGGACCAGCGAGTATAAGAGGTGGATGGAAGACAAGGAAGTGGTATAGGACCTGAGACGTGCACTTTTCAGCTTTGCTCTCCTCTCTGGCGCACCAGGGATTGATTTCCGGTTGCTCTGGCTATTCTTATGGCAATGGGCAGGTTTGGTGGTTTGTAGGACAGCACGGATAGTCGAGTTTACGTTTACTCCTCGAGTTAGGGACCCATTGGAGTTGTCTGATTCTGACCTACTGGACACGTTGCTTGTACGGAGAGACGCACTTTAAGACAGCACTTTGGTTTGACTGGCCCAGAGGCCTCATTAAATAGAAACAGATTAGATACCCATTTCTTCGCAGCCAGCTCTTGACATGTGCCGTGCGACGACGCGCGGGAGGTGATGTCTTTCGTGCACCAGTCCAGCGGGGGTCCAAGGCCTGATTAGCTGACGGTTCTTCCTGGTGCGAGCATGTCCAGGGCCGCCACAGTTGAGTAATTACATGATATATGTACCGACATGAATTGTCGTTTAGTTCTTCTTCTTGGCAGCAACCTTGGCCTTGGCGGCCTTCTTCCTGTTGCTTCGGATCATGACCATGGCCAGGAAGGAGCCCACAACGGCGGAGCCCAGGAGGATGATGATGACGGGGATGCGAATAGCCCAAACACGGGGAGGGAAGAAGTTCTGCAGCGGGTGGTCGCCGTCGACAAAGGGCTGGAGGAGAGAGATATTAGCCAGAGGCGTGGCAATTGCGCGAAGACGGAATACGCTTGGCTCGGGGAGAAGAGAGTAGGAAACGTACCATAAGAAGCGTCCAGATCGTATAGTAGAGGAAGACGACGGAGGCGGCCACGAGCATGGCGAGACCGACGATTTTGTCCAACTGCAGAGACGAAGGGAGGTCAGTTAAGCCGAAAGCTTTGGAAAGGGTCGAGGGGTTGTCGAAGATGGTGCGCAACACCGCGGGGAGGTGTCTTGCGAGAGGCCGAGGCCCAAGGGGACGAAAGGGCAGAGGGAAGGGTAGTTACCATTGTCGAAGATGCGCGAATCGAGCGAGCGGGAAAGAAAAGAGGAGGAAAAGGAGCGTAGTGGTTCCGGTGGTGGTGATGATGGATCTCTACAAAACGAAAGGTACCTTCCAGCTGTCCAAATTATTAGACGCGATTTCAGGAGGTGACGAGACCAGTTTACATGATGCGCGCTGTGGAGTGGACAGCATCCGCCACATATATGCGCCACACCGCTTCTTCAGCACGGGCGAGGCACGTGAGGCGCAGTAGCGAATCTTGGTGTAGCCTCGCTGGCCCGTGCGCCGGCTTTTTTCTCTTCTCGCCTGCCTGCTCGTTCGCGACAGCAGCCTTTCCCAGCCCCAAGCTAGCACCAACGACGACTTTCTTCCTTGGACGACGGGTGAGGATGGTTTTGCCTGCCTCCACGACGACATAACCACATCAGCCCGCTACCACGAACCGTCCACCACCGGCCACGATCCAAGACTTTTCCTCCCCCCAGTCGCGATGATGGCGTCTGGTGAGGTCGACATCCCCCGTCGCGACCGCGGCGCCCAGCGCGATGGCGACTCCTATCGCCCCTCCCGGGCACCGCGCTCGCGATCGCCTCCTCCCGTCCCCGTCCCCGTCCGCACCGAGGAGGAGAAGCAGGCCGCCGCAAAGGCTGAGTACGAAAAGCTGCTCACGATGCGCTCCGGCGGCACCTATATTCCGCCCGCCCGCTTGCGCGCCCTGCAGGCCCAGATCACCGACAAGACGAGCAAGGAGTACCAGCGCATGGCCTGGGAGGCGCTCAAGAAGAGCATCAACGGTCTGATCAACAAGGTCAACACGGCAAACATCAAGTTCATCGTGCCGGAGCTGTTTGGCGAGAACCTCGTCCGCGGTCGCGGTCTCTTCTGCCGCTCCATCATGAAGGCCCAAGCTGCCAGTTTGCCATTCACTCCTATCTACGCCGCCATGGCCGCCATTGTCAACACCAAGCTGCCCCAAGTCGGCGAGCTCCTGGTCAAGCGCCTGGTCTTGCAGTTCCGCAAGGGCTTCAAGCGCAATGACAAGGCCGTGTGCCTCTCCTCGACGACCTTCCTCGCCCACCTCATCAACCAGCAGGTGCAATACGAGATGCTGGCCGGCCAGATCCTGCTCCTCTTGTTGCATAAGCCGACCGACGACAGTGTTGAGGTCGCGGTCGGCTTTTGTCGTGAGGTTGGACAGTATCTGGAGGAAATGCAGCCGTCCATCTCGATGGCGGTCTTCGACCAGTTCCGGAATATCCTCCACGAGGCCGACATCGACAAGCGAACGCAGTACATGATCGAAGTTCTATTCCAGGTGCGCAAGGACAGATTCAAGGATAACCCCGCCGTCAAGGAGGAGTTAGATCTTGTTGAGGAGGAGGACCAGATCACGCATAGGGTCGAGTTGGACGGAGAAGTCGACGTGCAGGACGGATTGAACATTTTCAAGTTCGATGCCGAGTGGGAAGAGCATGAGGAGGCCTACAAAAAGCTCAAGGCCGAGATTCTCGGTGAGGGCAGCGACTACGACGACGATGACGACGACGACGACGAGAGCTCTGATGAGGAGCAGGAGAACCAGGAGACGAAGGCTATGGAAATCAAGGATCAGTCCAACGCGGACCTGGTCAACTTGCGGAGAACCATCTATCTTACCATCATGTCCAGTGCCGACCCCGAAGAGGCCGTCCACAAGCTCATGAAGATCAATCTCCCGGCGGGCCAGGAGCCAGAGCTGCCCTCTATGGTTGTCGAATGCTGTTCTCAGGAAAAGACATACACCAAGTTCTTCGGTCTAATTGGCGAGCGCTTCTCCAAGATCAACCGTTTGTGGTGCGATCTGTTTGAGCAGGCCTTTGCCAAGTACTACGATACCATCCATCGCTACGAGAACAACAAGTTGCGTAACATTGCCCAGCTGTTCGGTCACATGTTCGCCTCAGACGCCCTAGGCTGGCACTGCCTCTCGGTCATTCACCTCAACGAGGATGAAACCACGTCGAGCAGCCGTATCTTCATCAAGATTCTATTCCAGAACATCGCCGAGGAGACGGGCATGTCCAAGCTGAGGGCGAGGATGACGGACGAGACGTTGCGGCCCAACCTAGAAGGTCTTTTCCCCAGGGATAACCCTCGCAACATCAGGTTTTCCATCAACTACTTCACGAGTATTGGTATGGGCGCCCTCACCGAGGAGATGCGAGAGCATCTTCAAAACATGCCCAAGCCAGCACTGCCAGCGCCACCTGCCGCCGACTCGGATTCCGATTCGGTGTCGAGCTACTCTTCCTACACAGGGTCCTCGTACTCATCGCGAACGAAATCACGATCGCCTCGCAGGGGCGGTGAGCGGGGTCGTACACTTTCACGATCTCCGTCTCGACGGGGACGGGCACGTTCCTATAGTTCATCGCGATCGCGATCGAGGTCTCCCTCCAGATCTCCTCCAGCACGTGGGCGCGAGCGCAGTCCAGGGCACTCGGCTAGCCCTCCGCGGAGGCGCCGCTACACCAGCGAGAGCCGTTCGAGGTCTCCGCCACCTCGGGGTGGACGTGGGCGGGCACGCAGTGCCTCTTACTCTTCCCAGAGCCGGTCACCCTCTCCTCCGCCCCGACGAGCTCCAGCTCGGAGCAGATCTTACGGCTCGCGGAGCCGTTCACCCTCGCAAGCCCCTCCGGACAGGCGTGCGCGCCCACGAGCCGGTTCGTACGGCTCGCAAAGCCGGTCTCCTTCTCCCGTAAGAGGACGAGACAAATCCCCAGCCGGTCCTGCCCAACGCGGACGGCCAAGTGGAAAGCCCGAGCCCGCGTCGCACCGCCGAAACAGCTCCTCGGTCAGCAGTGGACCGCGAAACAAGCCCAAGCAGGACATCCGGTCACCTTCACACGGATCGCGGTCTCCGCCACCTGCCCGAAACGGTGGACGGCGGGACTCGTACTCGCGATCGCGGAGCCCACCCAAGCGTGGAGAGGCCAAGCGCGGAGAGATCAGGAAGTCGCCGAGCCCCGTGCCGGCGAAGAGGAGACGGTACAGCGACAGCGTGTCGAGGTCGAGGTCGCCGCCGCCGTTGAAGCGAGGACGACATGGAAGCTGAAGAATGTATAAGAGGTGGCTAGGGAATGGTTCAAAGGCCGGGATGGTACGGGACGTTGTTAACATCTAGATTGGGTCTGGTGGGCGATTGGTGGGAGTTTGTAATATCAGCGAGGACTTGCGAAAAATCGAAAGCTGTTGACGCCCATTTGTTTGAGTTGCTGGTTGTGATATGTTGGTGCTCTTTGGGAATGGTCTTAGGGGTCATATTCAATCAACTTGGGATACAAGGCTGACTTTGCCTGGATGCTTTCGCTGTCACGGGAGGACTGTAGGCGCTGGGATATTTAACCTCAGCCTCAACAAGGCTATGCTGTCAAGCTGTTGGCCTGCTCTGGGCCTCGGCCGTGGTCGTTGACTAGGCTGCAGGGCTACAGGCCCTCACTCGGGTCCGATGAGGCATTGGCCGTCAAGTATCTCGACCAATTTATTTGCAGGCTCTCTGTTTGGCCCCGACAATGGGCCAACAGGCTGTACAAAAACGCTGGCCGATTGGTGGTTGCTTGTGTAACCGCCGAACACTCACACTGTAAAGGGCGGGACAGCTGCCTACTTCACGCCAGCTCAACTCGGTCCTCTTTCACATCACTTCCATGCAGATGGATGCGGGCACTCATTCGACGTTTCTCGCCCCGTTCACTAAACTCCCGCGCGATAGCGAAGCCCAAGAATAGCCTAGGCGATCTACCTTCACACTCTTCAATGCCGACGGATGCACCTGGAGCGAATGGGCCGAAGGGGGGCAGCCCAAAGGGTCCAGATGGAGACGACTATTTCTCGAGAGTGAGGGCTAGGTTCAAAGCAACGCGTTTATGCAACCTGCTAACTCGACAACACAGGCGAAACGCTGGGCAATCGATCACCCGTACCAAGCGACCGCCTTTGGAACTGGCGCAGCAGCCCTCGTAGCCCCGACCCTCGTAGTAACGCCAGTCTTGGGCGCTCTAGGATTCGGGGCAAACGGCATCGCGGGAGGTAAGTGTCTTGTTTCCGAGTATCTAGCCGCCCAGCCAAACCGAATCACTAATACGATCAAGGATCCATCGCTGCCGTAGCTCAGAGCGGCATGGGGAATGCCGTTGCGCCGAGCTTGTTCGCAACGCTGCAGAGCGCCGGCGCCGGCGGATACGGCCTTGCCGCAGTTTACGGGACAGTGCAAGGGGCGGTTCTGGGGGTGGGGGGCATCGGAACTTTGTTTTCGAGGAAGAGGGCGAATAGGGAGACACGCGGCGGGGATGCTGGCCACGAGGGAGGCAATGGAAACGACGGGCCTGAGGACGGTGAGCCCGGGACTGGCAAGCCCCGGCCTGATGAACTCAACAGCGATGATGAGGCGCCTGAGAAGGAATCGGAAGACGGTGGGCCTGGGGACAGCGGCATGCAAGCTCAAGCGAAAGAGGCCGAGGAGGCCGGGTCTCTTATATTCAAGGCCAAGCTGTGATCGGCATCACAGGGCCACTCAAACTCAAGGCCAAGCCATGGGCCTCCCGCATATACGGCTTGGGTGCCTGTCAGCCTAGACGGAGAGGTCCCGGGCGGGGCCGGTGCAAAGTCCGGATATTGTGGGGCCCTTGCCCGAGTGTCACGGAGACGACTACAGAGTCGTCCATTACTCGTCCCGGTTTTCGTTGCCGTCGTCTCAAGCCCTTCAAGCCAAAAATGGCCCCAGATTTGACCTCTACAGACACAGGACGCCTGCTTCGTGAACCCGGTTGGGAGCCTGAAAGGATGCCCAAGGCCAGGGCGAAGCTGGCTGCATGCAAGTGGTGGCCCGCGTTGGGTCGCTGTTGGTCGTATTCTGCCAACAGCTCCAATGATGTTCATGCACCGGTACCTCGACTCAATCCCCTTTTCTTTTCTACATTGCCCTAGTTACCGCCTACAGTCTCCCCCTCGGCGCCTATAAATGCCAGAATCGCCCGCCGAGGTCATACTCCCCTCCCCCTCCAAGGCATTCCTCCCCTCGTGGCCATTATCTCTCCTCAGCTTTCTCGCCGCGCAGCATCAGCTCCGGACCCCGACCATGGAACCCGCCAAGACCCAGCCGAGCAAGAACAAGAAGCGGGCGAAGAAGAACAAGCCGGTGTGTCGCCAGTTTCAGGAATCCGGGAGCTGTACCTACGGAGATTCGTGCAAGTTTCCCCACCGCCCTCGCACATCCCCGCATCCTCCTCCTCCTCCGCCGCCGCCGCCGCGCGGCGAAGCCTCTCCGCCAAACCCCAGCAACGAATCCTTCCATGAGCCCATCGATGAGTTCTTTGCACAGTATCCCAGCTTCCGGTACAGGCGCAACGCACACTTCTGGGACGAGTTCTATCGCATGTGCGCGCAGTTCAAGGGGCAGTGGGACGGCGCGGAGCGGAGGAGCGCCAAGGAGGACTTCAGGGTTGCCATGGTGGAGCAATTCAACAGCGCTTTTGGGACTGACGAGAATGATTTGGAGTCGTGGCAGCGACTCTGTCGGATTCTCGGGGTCGGAGTGCCGAAGACGCTGAAGGAATGCCGACAGGTAATTCAAAGTTGAAGCCATCGTGAAGCTGGAAGCTGACCATCCACAGCGCGTGCAACGAACCCACGTCAACCTGGTTGACCTCACAGAGTCTCCCACCACAGGCAACAAGGTCGAGAAATTCCCGTCCGTCAAAGCTCTGCGGGAGTATACACTCGAAAAAAAGAAGATATTCCCCAAGGAGGAAGCCTATGCGGGCGGATTACTCAAAACGCTACTCCGCCAGATACTGAGCACTCCGGCAAGAAAGCCAACGAGGAAGAGAGTAGACTCGGGTGTTGGTATGGAGAGCCCCCTTGGGATAAACGTCAACGGGTCCAAGGTCACGGTGACTGAGGACGGCTCAATCTTTTTCGCATCTCGCACATCTCACAGGTTCTAACAAATGTCAACTATTTGCACTTTGCGGGTTTTGGTCTCTGCTTTGCATCATCCCTTGTATAAGTCTTCTATCCATTCGTTCGTTGAAGATACCAAGTTGCAATTCCTCCACAAATAAATCAGTCGCTTCCTAGAGCCCTTGAATTAAAGTCTGGTCAAGTTACACATTATATAGCCTCCTTGCAGTTCGTCATCTGGAATAATAGGAAAGAACAAGACTAGAAACGACAGCAAGTAAGATACTGTCATCAATAAGCTTCAGGGCTGTACTTCCTACAGCTGAAATATTGTTAAGAAAAACTCCCCTTCCTGCACAAGACCTAGCTAGTCGAATGGTTAAGTGGAGGCTGGCTTGGAAACCCCGTCACCTCCTCGGTCGTTATGGTCTGCCGCAATTCGATGGGTATTCCTATGGATGAACTCGATCAGTTTTCGTCACTACTTTAAGAAGGCAGAACGTTACCTGAGAAACCACGGTTTTGATGTCGTTGGCACGCCTTCAGCGCTGTCCTCAGATCACTGCGCTCTACCTGCAGCGCAGTTCGCCGTTGCGTCGTCTCCAGCGTCTCAGTGGCTAAGAGCTCTAGTTGGTTGTCGTTGAGTCCAGAGACTCGTTCCAAGGTTAGGATGTCTGGCACCTGCGAGACGAGACAGTTTTCAACTCCGAGGAGAATGACGTTCTCTGTGAACGTTTGGAGGGCGAACTAGGTTAAGAGTGTCAATGGGTCGCAGTTTACAGACCTCCCTTCCTTTGACCTACATCATAATATTTCGTCATCTGAGTAACAGCGGATTCGGCGTTGGATCGGGCAATGCTCCACGACCCCAGGTCTGTCGTCGACGTTGTACCGTGTAAGTCGAGTTGGTTATCTGCGCGCCTTTGGCCCTGGAGAAGGATGCGTCGAAAATCCGTCTCATTCGGCTGAAGATGGCCTTCTTGGTAATGCCTGAGCAGTTCCTTCAGCTTCGACTCAAGTTCCGCGCTCTTGCTCTCAAAGAATGGATCCACAAATGTCTTCAACACCTCTGTCAGCGCCCTGTTATCAGTACCAACAATGTGGGCCAGGGCCGCCTCGACGAAGGCTTTCACCGAGCTCTTGGCCAGTTCAAAGTGTGTCGTCGCTATCGACTCCCACGGGGACGATTGCTCCCGGAAGAGGTTCGTTACCAACGTCTCGGTTGACAACCTGGGGGCCGGGGCATTGACTGACAACTCGAGTTCCACTTGCGACACAAGTTCGTTCTTCGGGGTTGCGACGGGATCAGACTGGTGGTAAAAATCGACCAGAGGCTGTAAGTTAGCCGGGATGTGTGTTTCTTCTTCGTCCAGGCGCTCAGAGTAAGTGATGCGCCGTTGGGAACCTTTCTCAACAAGCACAAACGCAAAGGCGCTATTCAGGTCTCTGATGAGAGTGCGTAACTTTCTCACCCGGCCGTCCTCCGACGGAGAATACCCGTTGTCGATACTGATTTCGCCAAAGAAGCCATCGCTATAATCACCGCGCAGAGCTGCCTCCGCTAGAGTCTGGAATCGAGCGGCTACTCTGAACATGTAGCCTCTCGCTTCATCGACAGTGCATAGCGACGGGCCGAGTCTGCTTATGCGCGCCTCAATGGCCGCCAGCTTGCTTTCGGTGGCTTCTTTCAGCTCTGGGAAGCCCTTCTTGATCGAGTCCTGCAAGATCTGGCATAGTCTGACACGAAGCATCCAAGCACCACGAGCCTGGGGCAGGATCGACGACCAGGGCGGCGAGCGCAGAAACTCGCTCTCGAGGTAATCTCGTTCTGGTGAAGAGGTGCCCGACTCTGAAGGAGACCGGTTTCGTAGAATGTGCCAACCAAGGCCAAGCCTGTATTCCGGGTCCATGTTCGTGGCGACTCTCGCAAACTCCATCTGTTCCGCCTGCGAGGCAATATCCGGTTTTGTAATGATTCCCAGCGTCCTCTCGCCTTTTTGATCATACTGCTTCACCATTTCAAGGAGCCTGGAGGCATTCGGACCGTTCTGCGCAGGAACCACGGCGAGTATGGTGACGTCTGGGTTCTGCATCTCGCGCTCCGCCAGCTGCCGGCAGAGGAGGGCATTATCTTGGTGTTTCGCGTGCCAGCGTATTCCTGGGAGGTCTGTGATAAACAACGGCAAAAGATCCGGCCCGGAGAGCTTGACATAGAGGCCATGCTGCGGACAGCAATCATCGGTGGGCTTTATCCTCAAGACGGATTTGGCGTCTTCGATGATGCCCGCGAGGTCGCGCTGGTCTGCGCCGGTCCCCTCGAGAAGCCGGACACTGGTTCCCGACGCAAGGCTCTTGTCGCCGGTGGTGATCTTGGCTTCAGCCTTGACGACAGAGGTGCAGCGGAGGATCACGGCCGTCGTGAACAGCGTCCCGCGGCCTTCGTTGACGGGGAACTCGATGTCAGTAAACGCTTGCAGGACCGAGGACTTGCCGCTGGACACTTCGCCTACCACGACCACACGCGGCAGGCGAAGACCGCGGCGGATAGTGAGGGCATCGAGACGATAGAAGTCGCGGTGGATTGGCTCGAGCTCGGAGCGGAGATGTTGCAGAGCAGAGGAGGTGCCATCGATGCGACCCATTGTGGACAAGACTCAGAGAGAAACCTCAGGACTCACTCGCCGCGGTTTCCAGCGTATCTTGACCTAGCAATTTGCAACTGACAAGCGGTCACTTGACACTTGACACAATGTCGTTGTGTCGATCCTCCCCCTCTCGCAACGCGCAAAGGAACGCGAAGTTGCTGAGGCGCCGAGACTGCGAGCTGAGAACCAACAGGCCAATGAGCCCTCAGCTTGTTGTTGCACAACCTCCGCTAATGCGACGCTGGGACTCAGCTTGTCAGCCACAGACGCCCATTTTAGAAGCCGAGAGACACGCATGACAACACGAAGAAAAGAACACCTTGGAGCCAAGTCCGTGTCATACATAAGTTCTTGTTCTCTATATCAACTTACCCCGTTGCGCCGTCTATATCCGTCCGAGTATGTATCGTATCCATGTCTAGTAGTACCATCCATGCCCATCATCCAGCAACGGCCTCATCCCTCGCCTTGATATCCTCCTTCTTCCCTTGCTCCTCCACCTTGATCTCCTCCGAAGCAACACTGTCCTTCTTTGTCGCGTCCTTCTCCGCCTTCTCCTTCTCCTTCCCCTTCTTGCTCATCGTCAGCGCACCCTTCTTCAGAGCCTCGCTCGGCAGCGGCCGAATGATAGCCTGCGCAACCCACCACGGACGCCGGCACCGCGCCATCGTCCCCGCCGAGCTCTCGTCCTCGGGCAGGTCCTCACCCTCGCGCGGCAGCTCAGCGACATTCGCTCCGTCGGTGCGCTCGTACTCCAACAGACCCTCGGCCACCTTGCGCTCGACAGCTGCGAGGATCCGCTCCAGGCCGTCAACATCGCCTGCCCGGCCCTTGGCCAGCATGTCCCGCACGTCTGTGTGCTTGGAGACAAGGTGCCGCAGGAGGTGGAAGAGATGAGGCTGCGTCGATGACATGTTCGGGCCTGGGTCTTGTCTCTTCTTTCCGCCCATCCTCCTCTTCTTCGCTACTGGCTCATCCTCCGCGCGCTCGCTCTCGGTGATCCAAGCGGTGTCGTCGCCAGGGAGGAACAGTGGTCGTCGCTCGGGAGCTTTGCTTCCCAGGGCGTGCTCGTGGAGGATATTGATATATCTCCTAAACACCGCATCGACTCGCCATCCTCCCTTGCCGTCCTTTCCTCTCCAGTACTCCCGGCCTTCCTCGCCCACCGGTGGCGGCTTCGCAAAGATGGCCGGGTCACTGAGGTTTCCCTCAGCACTCATCACAGCATCGGCTCCTGTTGCCTCGAGACATTTCTCAATATCTCCTCCCTGCAAGATGTTGCCGTTGGCGAAGATGACGGTATCCGCTGGCAAGCTGTCCCTCAGGAATTTGATCATCTTCCAGTCCGCGATACCCGTCAGATGTCCCTTTTGCTCTCTTCTTCGCCCGTGAATGGTCAGAATCGACGCTCCAGCCTTGAGCACATTCTGCGCATACGCAAGTGTCTCCTCCTTGGTCTCTAGGATGCGGATCTTGGCCGTAACAGGGACAGGTAGTTCCTTGTGCAAGGTGTTGATCAGTCGGAAGATGAGGTCCTGGTCCTCCTGCAAAAACGCGCCGTATTTGCCCTTTCGCGCAATTCCCTGGGGGCAGCCGAGATTCAGATCGACGGCATCGCAATAGGGCGCTACCTGCTTGGCCGCAGACAGAAGGGCGGTCGGGTCGTTGGCGCAGAATTGTACGAAGAGCGGTCGATCGATCGAGGGGTTGCCGTCAAGCCAGGCAGTAGAGGTCTCGGGACGTACGGCCTGGAAGTGCGCCTTGCGATACTTTTCGTCTTCGGAGTAGAGCCGGGCGTGAAACATGGGGGTATAGGCCAGCAGACTGGACTGTTCAGTAGGTGATAGGAAGGACCGGGAGAGCATTCGCCACGCCTATGCCAAATGTTAGCCATCGCCGATTTCTAGAAGCATCATATATCCCCAGGACGACATACAAACTCAGACTGGTCTACCATCGGAGCCACAATGAACTTGGGGCTGCCAATGCTCTCGTAAAAGGCCCTGCCCTGCAGCTTCGCAGGGTGCTCCGCGGCCACAGCGGGGCTCTGATCCTCGCTAGATGCCATCGTACCGACTCGTCTCGCAAAACAGGGTAAACGGCCAAGTCGAAAGATCGATCCAGGCCCCGGATTCGTCCGGAGCCAAACTCGTTGTGCAAGACGCTCCACGCTGGCGGCGACGTAGTTTCTTCAGTCCTCTTCGAGGTCGTCGTCGCGTTGTTGTCGAAAGAAAAAAACCGTCCCCTAGTTCCATCGCCCACATGCCGAAGTGGGGTGCAAGGCTGGCGGCTCTGTGGCTGAAAACGCGGGGACAGCGTGGGGGTCCCTTTCGCGGGGTCCCAGAGTAGCCTTGTGGCGTTTTCCAGCCTCGTCAGGGCCCAGAAGTCTAATGTACCGGTACCTGTGCGTCGTACCGGTACTTCGTGCCTGCCCGTACCTAGCCGTCAGTGAACGCCAGGACCTTCTCCAAAACTCCGAAGCCCAAGTAAGTCAGTTCACTCTCCAGCGCCCAGTCATTAGGCTTAGCGCCCCGTCGTCAGACAAAACATTCCAATCACACTGTAGACTTTACTACGTGCTTCATACATGAGTATTTGATTCATCTCATCAATCCTTACTCATCAATTACATACACATGCAAAAGAGGGATCGGGCCAGAAGTTAGTCCAGAGCGTGTCAAAGACCGCTGGAACTTCTTATTTATTTACTAGTCCGGCTGTAGAGACATCCCGCCAACAGAGTTAAAAAAATTCAGAGCCTTGTGCCGCCTCCTTCGATTCAATCCTCAGCCCGATGGTATCCATCAGCTCAGAAAAGGACACCCAGCAACTTATTCAGCCAGCCCGGTTTTCGTCTTGTGCAAAGATGATGCCGTGTCCTGTAACAAGTGGCGTCGCAGTTCCCGGCCGATGAGGGAATGACTGGCTCACAAAAGGCAGCCACAACTGCACCTCGCCACGTCATCTCCCATATTCCCACCAGGTCCTGTTGCTTCCGGCTCCGTAATCCTGGTTCCATCGCACCGCCATGTTTCTGTCGCAAAATTAAAGAAAATGTATGACTCTTTGGTCTAAATTCCACATGACATAGAGAGTGGTAAAGTGATTAACGCCGTGGACACCATACTATGCTATCCCCTCAACGCCTCCAACGGTGAATATGGTGGAATACATGACTTCGGCCTCGCGACCTGTCATCAAGGAAATTAAACATGGTGTGACAAGTTTGGTCTGTGTAGTGTAGGTATTGTCATCATCAGAAAAAGTGGGTGTAAATCTTCGACGTCTCGTGTACCTCCATCTCCTGCAGTCAAGTTAGCTTCAGGCCTTGTACACTACCACTACGGAAACTTACCATCTTGAAGGTGTTCAGCTCCTCCTTGATTTGCTGTGCCAACATGGGAGTCATGCGGTTGCATGCGGAAATCTCGCCGCGGCGATCATACTCTTGGCTTGGCCAGGTATCATAAAAAATAAGCCGAGGCGAAAATGTCGCGTTTCTCTTCGACGAACCATGGGGTGTGTTTGGAGCGCTCTTGGTATCCTGGCGCAGCCTGAGAGCCGTCATAAAGTAGTCTTCGCTGCCGATGGCAATCGATCCGGTCCTGCGATGACCCTGAGCCTCATCATTGGGCGTGCTTGGGGCGCTCGAGTTGGGCGAGTCGTTCATAGCAGGGATACTAGGGAGATCCAATTCAGGCGACACATCTGCAGGACGGATGGAAGGGCTGGAGGAGCCTGGGCGCTTCAGGATACCCTTGCGAACAGCAGCAAGTACCTCAGCGCGCTCCCTGTCGCCACCCACGATGCTTTTCCGTGAGTTGGAGTTGTCTGTGCCAGAGCTTCCCAAGCGCTCTGCGATTTCAGCGCCGAGATTGGTGTCGATAGAGTTGCGTTCCAGGTGTGGGAAGGTATCCATTGGCTGAGGCTCTGCCGCGACATTAACACGTTGAGTCTCCGCCTCAGCGGTAACCATCGACACGGCCGCTTGACTAGCTTCCGGAATGGGTCCATCAGCGGGGGCTACGCCGATAACTGACTTGGGACGGAAAAGTCCGACAAGCGACCGAGTGCTCTTCTTCATTCCACGACCCATCTTACGGATCATGATAGAAGCCGAAGAAGCAGTTGAGGAGATCGACAGGTTGTCGGTCGAGCCGCCGAAGAATCGACCACCATAGATGCTGTGTCCAAGGCCAGCTGCCTCCTGTTGCTCGGCAATCCGGGCCTGTTCAGCATCATACGTCTCATCGTCGGTTGGCTCCTTGTGAAGCTTTGATGGTTCGTCCTTATCAGTGCTGTCAAGGTCTCCGGCAGCCTTTCGGAAATCAGCTGCGCTTCCAAATGAGAAGGCACGGCGCAATCTGGAGGTCTTGCTCTTTGCCTTGCGACCCTTCTGATTAATGGCAGCCAGCTGCCTTGCCGCTGGTGTCTCCAGGTTACCGGCGGTGGCTGAGGGGATATTTTGGTTGGATGAAGTGGCGTCGTCGGCAACATCGTTAGCCATGGTGGCGGGCCTAGACAAAGGTGAGGGGTTGGTTGTGCGCTTGGTCGCATCGGAGGATGAGCCTCGTGGTGGGATGTTCACAGATTTGGCGTGATCTTGCTTAGAGGTGATTTCGTCAGAGGGGGAAGAGGGGTTGCCGGTGGGGACCGACACATTGCGGTTGGTAGACTACGTAACAATCCCTGTTAGCAAGACGACTTGAACCAACATCATCCGATTGGACAATGCAAAGGATAATATGGACTCACTGAGCCTGGCCGAGAATTGCTGCTGCGGCTCGATACAACACTTTCAGAACTTCCATTATGGGAATGGGGTGGAGGGTTTGACACGACTCGGAGCGTTCTGGTGTCTTTGTCGCCAGATTTCTCCTTTGGCGGAATGTTCGGTTTGGGCACATCTGCATACTCCCTGCTGTGCATGCTTCGTCGTCGAGATCGCTTCCCATCGTCTGTGAGGGACTGGGGATACACATGCATGTCATCCATGGACGTCCCTGGCATGGCTCCGTAGAAGCTGTTGGGGCGGTTTGGCACGGCAGATCGCTGAGGGTTGGGTCCGTTGTACATCTGTACTGCAGGTAGCATTCCATTCACCGGGAGAACCGTGCTCTGGGAGCGACCGTGCTGGTTCTGGGCCTGGTGCTGGTTCTGGTTCTGTTGCGCGTTGGACGTCCGCCTGTACCTATCGGGAGCGGCCTTTGTGGGGTTCGAGGGGGTGACTTGGTGCTGGGAGGAGCCTGCTAGGTATGCCGACTGAGGTCGAGGAGCAGGAACAATGTTCCGAGCGGGTGGTATTGCGGAATCATCACGGGAACCACTCTGTCCGACACCCATGTTGTTATATGCTAGGTTCGTCATCGAAGAGCTGTATTGACGCACAGCATAGTTGGGGTTGGCGTTGGCGTTGGCGTTGTAATTTCGTATGTTTTGTGGTGTTTGCTGCTGCCATGATTGGGTATGGTTCAGAGTTGGGGTACTGGTGAACGCGTACGGCTGGACTGGGGCAGAACTTCCACGGTATCCCACGGGAGCACCGCCTCCGTAGGTAGACCTGGGAGCTTGGGATGATCCTCCCATGTATTGATGACCCGTCTGGCCTTGGCTAGGCATCATGCCGGCTGAATTCGGTCGGGTCTGGAGCATTGTTACCGTACTAGTCTGTTGAGGGTACGTCTGAACAAGTGCAGCCATAGTATGGGTCAGCGTCCGAGAGTGAGTGGTCGTCGACGGCAATAATCTGGTCCAAGGCGTCGCGTGTAGGTTCTTGTCGTCAGGAAGTACTTCTGAGGGAATGTGAATTCGCAACGTAATCTATTATGCAAGGCGAGACAAAATAACTAGGAGGTCCAAAGTCAGCAAGTCAGTCCAAGGGCTGCAGGTAGGGTTCAGGTTATGAATGCTAGAACTCGTCTTCGGGTGAATGATGATGGCGAGGCAGAGTACCGGGCTGGGCAGGAAGTTACAAGCAGGGTGAAATCCCCTGATGCTTGCAGGTGGAGTCGAGACTGAGCAAGAACTGACATTTTTTCTTTCGGTTTATATTTTAGACGAAGGAGAAGAACGATCGTAGAGGCGTTGGGATCCAAGGACGCCAGCGACCTGAGACAAGAACGAGTGTTGTGTCGAATGATTGACTTGCTGTTACCGCGAGAAGGCTTTCGACTCCGCTACAAGACAGGTGCTAAGGGGGTCGATGGTCGAAGATCAAGAGTCGAAACAGACAGCTTGAGTCTCGGCCTAGATGTGGCAGAACATGGGAATGTCGTCGGGGTCTCGAGCGAGTGACGAGGATATGGAAGGAAGATATTACGGGCTCGGCGTGGAGAGATTCGAGAACGGTGGGTGGACAGACTTCCCGGGGTTGGACGTCGTCACGGGATAATTTGGAAGGAGCAGCGACAAGTGACGACGCTGGTGCAAATGCAACGGCGGGGGCAAGACGTTGGAAATGACGAAGGTGTGCGACGCAACGCTCACGAGCGGAAACAGGAGGAACGGGGACGAGTCGGGTAGTCGTCTGGGGGAGGACTTTGTGAGGGTTTCGGGGAGGGCGAAGACGAAGACGACGACGAAGTTTGGAGAGAAAGGGGGCACGGCAGATGGGCTGCAGCCAAGGGACACGGGGCGTATGGGCGAAGGGGGGTGGTGGTGCTGAGAAGACGAGGGATGTCGGTGATGATGGCGATGGCGATGGCGAAGGGGGAAGATAGGAAAGGAAAACGAGGGAGAACAAGAAGAGGATGAGAGAAGACGGAGATGGTGATAGGAAACGAAGACGAAGAGAGAAAGTCGTCAAAGGCGTGGTGGTGAGTTTGGGAGAAGAAACGGCCTGGCCGTCTCGGTCTCCTGGCGCCAGCAAAAGCCGTGGGCGGGCCACAGTGGGCTCTAGGCGCAGGCGCACCAAGCAGGGAGGGGTACGTACCGCGAGATCCACCCTCCTGGACTCCTTCCCATGCTCTCCACGGGCGGAAGTAGAGGGACGGGAGAGGCACCATGTACTGTACCTCTACTTTACAGGGCACTCCAGGACGGGCTCCTGGCCTGGGATGCACCGGTACGTACTTCGTACAGCGCTGTACGAGATGCTCCGTCCAGCGGCCAGCAAGAGTGGGGCCCGCAAGACACCGCCCAAGTTGCCCACCAGTCGTTGGCCCGCTCCCCTAAACCGTCCTGCTCTGCAGTGGAGCCCCCTGTGGTTGTAGGCCTGCAGTTGTAGGGGGGGCTACACCCACAGGACCACACACTGGACCACACCTGCGGCCACACAGCACCCGACATGGAACTCGGTTTTGGAAGTGAGTGGAAGCTATCCACATCATCCCCATCAGACCAGTCGCCAGAGCATCGAGGCGAGCAAGGGGAAATGGAGGATGGGGAGGCGCCGTATTGTGCAGCACTGTACAGCACTGTGCAGCAGGTACTATCCTGCACTGCGCTGCGATGCACTGCACGGCATCCGTGTGCAGGACCGGGCAACGCACGGAGATGAACAAAAATACCCGACGGCATCTACGGATACCAGACCAGGCAGGGCACAGATACAGGCAGTACTTGAGCCCAGCTGCTGTCCTTCCTACAATACAGAGGCAATAGAGCCCAGGTATGAAGTACCAATCGTCTTACCTCTTAGAGAGCCGTGCCTTATCCAAGGGGGCAATAACTAACCACCCACACACCCAGGCACTCGCTCTGTCACTCGCACACCACCACAACACTCACACGCCCACCAAACACGAGGTTGTCCGTGGTGCCATCCTGGCCGCACTCCAGGATTCCCCAAGACAAGTCTTGCACTTGCACCAAGGACACCCTCCAAGGAGCCCAACGCCAGGAGCTTTTAGGCGGGTCGTGTTGATGCTACAGGGGTGGCTGATTCACACCATTGGCCAGCGGCTGGTCCATGGCATTGAACCAGCCTGCGCTAGACAGGGACACGCTTCCATGGGGCAATTGGTCCCGAAAGGTCGAGGGACGAAGAGTGCAGTTATGGTCGGCCTGTTGCCGTCATAGTAGGAGGGTAAGCTTTTTGAGAGAAAGAAGGGTCAGATCGGCCGTTGACAGAACCGACTGACAGACTGCCAGACCCGACAAGACATCCAGGCACGCTGCTCTCTACTCGTTGGTGCTTCCACAGTCTCGGAATTGCTACCTTACTCAATGATGAAGATCCGCGTCTCAGCGTCAGCCCTCTTCCGAACTTCTTAAACTGTGGCCGACAGTGCCGTGAGGTGATGGTCATAGCCTCTCAGCTCGTCTTTTGGCGAAACGGTGGCTTTGGTGCCGCTGTCTGACGCAAAATCATCCCGCTGCACTACCTGGCACCATCTCGTCCTCAGAAGCCCAGCACCAAGGCCCAAACATTTGCCTGCGCCAACACGTACCGACCGAAAGGCCAAGCAAGGGATCAAGGTGGAGTATCTTACTTGGCACATAGCACCGTGCCCTTTTGGGGAGGCCCGACAACCAGACAAAAAATATTGAATCAATATGTCCGCCAGAAGGCGGCAAAAACAGGACCAGCGGGTGTTGGTGTTGGTTGCGAGAGTGTTGAGTGCCCCGTACGTGGTACTCCATGCACTGTCCCTCTACTGTCCGTAATACGATACCCCGTGCTTTAGCCTCGCCGCGGGTGCTGGGGCTTGCTCATCGATGCCCCTCTCTGCGATCCTTGGGCTCCTGCACCGTCCCACGGTTTTCATGTACGTAGGAGTTTTCGCAAGGGTCTAGGGGTTTCTACGACGTGAACGAGATACGCCAACGAGGCTTTGACCTTCAACCACCTACATGAGCCTAGGCTGGTGGACGGACGGGTCGGTGGTTGAACTACTGGTGGGAGGTAACATTTTGCTACTCCCCGAACGCCATCGCCCCGAACAACATGTGGAACGGACGCCGGCACGGTACCGGTACCAATACCATTCACCTGGTCCAAGACTCCGTCGAGATTGGTACATCATCATCAGGACCACTGGATCATCGCCGGCCACCCGATCGGCCCTGGGAGCTTCCCCCCAGAATCTGCCCAGGAAATTGTCCATGTTCCCAAGAGAGACGAACCTCGCAGGGAGCTGCCAGCAGCAGACACCAATCCGGCCCGGCCGTATGGCCCCTAAGAGATCGAAATCAAACAGGTCCCTGTCTCCTACATTAGCAGTGCCTGGCCCTTGATTGTGGCTTGCCGGGACCTCAAATCTCTTTCCCCCAGCACCTATTCCAGGGCATGGCACTAGATCATATGCTTCTGTTCTGATGTCGGATCGAGACGACACCAGCAGGAAGAAGCGCGAACCAGTGCACGCCTCATTCTGTCTGTCTCCCACAGCCTGCAGTAGCCTCGACGTGAGGGGGGCAATAAGGTGGGATGGGGGCGTGGAACCCATCTCACAATGGAACTGATGGATGGCCGCCTTGCAGTACGAAGCACAAAGTACCGGTACTGTTCGTTTGAGCGAGGCAAGCAGCAAGCTCAGTAAGGCAAGGCCGGTCCCGCTAGCCCCCCATCAAGCAAAGTGTTGACGGTCCCGAATATGCACGAATACTGAAGAGGGAGCGGGTCGTGATAGGACACTCTATTCCGTCACCTCACGCCGAGAGACGTGCTCGTGGCCTTATTCTTCCTGACTCTCTGATGCCGATGCTTGCCCAGTCTGCAAGGTCCCAATTCTCAGTTGGGATCCCCAGGCCTTCTTCCAGGCCCATCTTTATTTTGGTTCAATGGTTTTTATTTCTTCATCCCAGAGCCGCAACGGTGACAGCAAAGCACCACCGTCTTCTCGCCATGCTATAACTGGAGCCGCTTCTGCTCCGTACTTCGTACAGTCATCCTGTCACCAACCGTCTCCTTTTTTCTCACTCCCGAAGATCAGCGGCCGTGACGGGTACTGAGTACTAACTACGTATTTTTAGACTGGGGCAGCCCGGAAGGGTCCAGGGCTTCCCTTGGTGCCATCAGAACTCACTCGTCCCACTGGCTCGCACTCCGACGGGTGTAGTGGACGTAGTTGCGTGGCGACGTGGAGCATATCGCCAGGGGCGCTAGCCAACTAGGTAGCCGCCAGTGCCGGGTTTATCGACCTCCGGGGCCGTCATCGAGCCCGTGGAAGACTCTGTGGCTATTTGCTGCTCGGCCTTCGGCCGACTGTGAAGAAAAGCTCCGGTGCAATGGGGTTGGGAAACTCATGAAAAGGGGGACCCAAGGCCGTGGTAAACAAAAAAGGGAAAGGGTTCATCGAGAGGCTGAGGATGGGGGAACTTCCAGAAGCAGCAGCATCAGCATCAGCATCAGGCGATAGCTGCGAACAACCCCGTCATTTTGCATGCCAGACACCGACGCCCGCCATATCCATAGGCAAATTGGCCGCTGCCCACGCAGTGCATTGCTTGACTCAGATGACGGGATGGGTCTGGGGTACGACCTCGGGCCCGCACGCCCGTCTGGCGTCTGCCTCCAACAAATGATCCAAGTGCGAGGTTGGCCCCCCCTTTGGATGAAACAAGCTGGAACCAGGGTTCAACCAGTCGTCTCGCACAGGCGTGTTCTGTTGTTGTGTGTTGTGAATTGTTACAAGGCGACTTTTTTTTTTCTTCTGGCGATTCATAACAAGATCCGTTCCCAATTCTAGTGGTGGGATGCGGCGGAGCGCGTACGCATCAACACATGTATAACTCGACGCAGATAACCTCGAAAATAACATGATTACATCCCGACCTCGCAACCCATCTCCAGCATTCCGAGTGCCGGCGGCGACCGCCGCACCTGTTTCTCGACCTTGAACATTGGATCTTCGACAGGCGACGCGTCAAGGGCAGACGTCACAAGTGGTCTGGTTGGTCGACTAGTTACTTGGATGGAGCGCAAGACGCATCTCACCTCTCAAGCTCTCTGCCCGCGCCGCTCAGCCACGTCTAGCTCAACCCCACGCCTGCGTGGAAGCACCCAACTTTTGCGGTGCTCGACATGGGCAACTGGCACGACGCGGCGTTGAAAGCCCACCCCCATGTTCACGGCCTGCGATGTCCCCATGGCCCATGCTGGTCGCACCTCGCGCTTGCAACTTGGGGGACGATACGCGGGGAGACCATTGACGATGGCTTCAACGCTGGTGCTTCGGGGCCGTCTTAGTCTGGCCGGCGCTTCACTCGGCTGCCGGCCCTTGTGGTAGTTTGCTAGGTGAGCAGCGCGTCATCCGTTCTAGACTATCTTCTCTCAGCCTCCGTCCGTCTAGAGCCAACATCGGAAGCGCTGGTGATTAAGCTCCCGCTATTGCCGTATCTTTAACTACGTAAAGGAAGCACCCTTCCGCCCGTTTAGTTGAGTGTGAGTGTGCCTGGAACTCTATGCCAGTATCGAGAGGCCGTGGCATATGGAGGCGAAACCTTCCCCTGACGTGTGGCACATGATGCCTTTCGTGACCATGATCGGCGCCAGCATCGAGTTCACCAACTCTCACACATCCGCGGTTATTTCGCCTGAGTCAGACACTATCCGGTGTTGGTGAGCACCATAGTGATGTGCCTGGCACGCCCAGCTCGCTCTCAGAGACACAACAGAAACACTGGGCAAGCCAAGCTCGGCCTCACCTGAAGAAAGAAGCCGGGCGATTCTTTAGCTTCTTGGTTCCTGGCCCAAGCGGCCGCCCCCAGTTGGTGAGATCCGCAAGACTACTATGTATGTCGTTGCCGGCGCAGCCAGAAGGTCTCCCAGAAGACTCGATCCCTTACTCCGGCTCATTTAACCTGGAGATGAGCTAGAGATAACACGGGGTGGGCTTCAGGGCGATGAGGCAGAGGAACCGTGTCCCGGCGACGAGGGAACGCCGTCAGTGCGCATCGATCACTCCCCTTCTCATTAATTAAGTAATCAATCTCACTCAGCCCTTTTCGCCCGGCTTTGCTTGCTTATCACTTGCTGCTTGCTTGCTTTCTCTCCCGTCCTTTCCGTGCCCTGACTCCGTGCCCTGGCCCCGTAGGTCTCCTTCCCCAGAGCCCTAGGCCGTTCATCCGCCCAGCGCCGCCGTACCCATACCACACACCTCATCCCGCCCCCGGCGGATGTAACCTACGGTTTGCTCTACGGACTAGTACCATGTGCAAATAGCTGCCTGCCTGCCTGAATTCGAATAGTGGCTGCGGATTGCAAGGTAGAAAGGCATGAGGTGCGCCGGGTGAAGAAACAAGGCCGCCGCCGTTCGACCATTCCCAAAGCCTACCCATCGCCCGTGGACATGCCCAGGCTGCTGCAGGTGCAGGCCCAGTCACAGGACGATCTACAAAGACATGCAGCGGAGGGGCGTTCGAGGGAAAATGGATAGGGATGTGGATGTGGATGTAGATGTGGATGTGAATGTGAACGCGACTTGACGGCGTTTCCCCTTTGCAAATCGATGTCCATCTCGGATCTTCAAATTGCCAATTCCTACCTAGACCGCGTCGCCCTGTACTTGGTACCATCGACCCAAAGTTAAGCTCTTCTTGGCTCGCTCCCTTGAATTGTTCGAAACTCTCCCATCGCTTCCCTTCCCGCAGCCACAATCGCCCGATCCGGCCGGGGCGCCGTGTCATCCATTCCATCCAGGCCGAAGATTATTTCCTAGCCCATTTCCGCGCCTTACAGGGCGGCGACTACACAGTATACGCCGCTCCTACAACACCTGCAAAGGGACCGCTCCGGTCAGCTTTACCGCCTTCTGCCTTGCCCCGGTCGGACTCCGCGCTCAGCGCGTAAAGAGGGGGAATCCTTGCTGCCGTGTCTCGATATCAAGAGGCGGGCTACGAGAACCAACAGGCCGATCCGTTGCACATCCATCCCGGCGCCCCGCCCCGCTTCCGCGCACGCAACGAGCAGGTTTCTTCCATCCTTCCCGGCGTGGGAAAAGGGCTTTATCGCCGAGCGTGTGGTACATCCCACCGGGCGGTGAGCGGCAACAAAGAAGACGACGACGGCGACGACGAAGACAGGCAGCCATGGTCGGTGTGCCGCGTAGCAGTGGCTGTCGGCTCTGCAGGAGGCGCAAGGTCAGGTGCGATGAGGTGCGGCCCTCATGCGGGAACTGCATCAAGTACGGCGCCGAGTGCCCGGGTTACGAGCGCAGCCTCAAGTTTGTGGCTGGTAAACACCAGATCCGCCAGCGAGGCAGAGGCAAGCGATCCAACAACGGCCAGCGAGGCTCCAGCTCCCGCTCCAACTCCAGCCCCGACGACTCCCAGCCTTTTACCGCAACTCTAACTTACAGATCCAGCCCAATAGTAGTTACATCAGCTCCTCGACTGCGTCCTACCCTGACCCCCCCGGTAGACCGCCCCCTGCAACCCTTGAGGAGTCATGTTCTCTATAACATGATAGAGAACTTCTGCCCCTCGGCTCCCCCAGACATTCTTGGTCTGTTCCAATGGGTAGGGTTTGATCACTTGGGCAAGCGGGCCCTACTAGATGGTGCAATATGCTCCTTGGCATTGCATCTGGCCGGTAAGGAGACGTCCAACTCAGAGCTGGTTGCACAAAGCCGAACAGTCTATGGGAAGTCTCTCACCGAACTCCAAGCGGCATTGCGTCATTCCTCGATATGGAGATCCTCGGAAACCCTATTCGCTGCGATCCTGCTGTGTTTCTTCGAGGTAGTTCCCGATACTTTCTCTTGCTTGTCCCCCCCCCCCCCCCAGGGTCCCAAGACTGATAGTCCATCCAATCAGCTGTTTGCGGGGACCAGCTCCCCTGATACTTGGCTCCAGCATGCCAAGGGCATTGGGGTTCTGATGGAACAGCGTGGCCCGGCCGCTCACGCTGAGGGCTGGGACGCAGCGATGCTGTTGTCATTTCGCGGAATTCTCGTATGTTTCTATTTTCTATTTCTCAGAAGAATAACCCCCGAAACCCCCATGAACCAGCCCAGGGTCAAGCGACATCACGGGCCTCCGACCCGGAGCGTGTAAGTGGTTTTTTCAAACAACCCAGCGGTTGCAGCAGGGACAGTTTCCATGCAGGCTCTAGTTTTTAATATCGTTATCGCCGGAGGCATTGTCACCGTTACCGCGGTTTGCATTGAGATGGCACGATGTCGCATATCACGCATATCACATATATCCTTAGTTCCAAGTGGATGCTGGTTCTGGCAGTTGGGGCCGGGGTGGTGGATCTTTCTCGGACTGACCCATGACGATGGCTCCTCTCAATGCTACTATAGCGGGCCAAGACTAACTCCACTGCCCGTTAGATCATGAGTGACATGTTCTATCCTCGCGAGGAGAACTGCTTCTTGTCTCGGCCTGAATGGAAGCCGCTGATGGCGGACGGCGGCCGGTGTCTCGCCCACCCTGCCGACACTCCAGTTGAGAGCATCACGGTCGTCGATGGCTTCTTCCAGCACTTCGTAGATGTCCCGGCCGTGCTCAAATGGGGCTACATGGTCCGCGAGGCGAACAAAGCGGGCATCCCCGTCGAACCCGCCCGGCTCGCCATCCTCGCACATCTAGCTGCCGCCAATCACACTAGCTTTAGCAGATGGTACGACGACGAGTTCACCTCCCTTCCGTATGTTCTTCCCGCCGAAGCCGCTCCCGCCAACCCGGCCGTCTCGCTGTACCCGACGGTTCTCGAGCACGAGCACCCGTGGGCGGGCGCCATGCACCTGGCGTACTGGGCGTCCATGCTGATCCTCCAGGAGACGCTGGCGCAGTGCGGTGCTCTGGTGCCCGGGTCCGACACGGCGCGGCAGGACCTCGTTTCCAACATCCTCCGGTCCGTCGAGTCGATCGGCCGGGGCACCATGGGGCCGTACCGCGTCGGGTATTCCTTGCGGATTGCGTACGAGTTCACGAGCACTGAGGGGCAGCTGTGGATCAGGGCGTTGCTGGACCGGTTCTCCAAGAGCTATGCTGCCGTGGATAAGACGATGTATCCGGCGCCGAGAGATGATCAGGGTGGGCTCTCATGATGGACTTGCCAGCCGGCTATATAAGAGAGACCAAATTTATGAAGCTGTCAAGTGGTCCTCATGAACAAATATCTAGAGTCAGTTGTAAGTTGCTACGGTTCAGATACGTTATCTGCTCCGGTACATTTGGTAACCTTGGGATCATTTGCGCAGGTGGCGTGAATCGAGTTTCCGGTTGTGGTCTCTATCAAAGTTGATAAACCTTTTGTTCGTCAGTGTCCTACTTCCCACATAATCGTAGGCTCAACTCAAGATGTTGTCAAGTACTTGCGTGTTTATTTTGCACAAGCCTTATATCCCAATATTGTGCAAATTGGTTTCCGATAATCACAACCAGTTGTACGTCATTCCTACTTCGGCGAAGGCGACTCTGCCCTCAACTGTGTCGCTCCTTCGTCGCCGCACCAAAGGGCATCTCGAGATGTGCCTGAGATGTGCCTTAAAACGGGCCGAGGATGAGATCATGGGGACGATTAGGGTTCCGAGACGTGAGCAAGGTGGAAAGTCCCATCACCTGCATATTCTGTTGTATTAGATCCACCATCCAAGCTAAAGCATTTAGATGTGTACGACCCAATCTGCAATACAGAGAACGACAGGGCTTTCACGGGGGGTTCCCTTTTTTGCTAGATATCCCGCAAATTCTCTTCACGATAGTGACCCCATTGTCTCTCAAGCAACTTCGAACCTCTAGCACGACACAACCCAGTCGACACTTTTAAGTCGCTTAAATGAAGATCTTGGTATTGTTCCTTACCGGCTTTCTTGGAACACTGGCAGATCGGGTTTCCAATGGATGATTCTCGACTTAGAAGGCGGGGTGTATGGCCTACACTTCGACGAAGACAACATCCATAAGACCAATCCAAAGCTCGAAATGAGAAATGACATCAAACCCAACTGACGTCGAAGCATCCGGAAACAATACTCATGACTCCTATGCATCGTACACTTCCATTCCCCATTTCCAGCACAGCCTGCAGCGATAACAAAGGGGCTGGGTGGCTACGAAGAAGTAGGTCAAACCTTACGGGCAGTCTCGCACAGGGAAGCAGGGTATCATCAGATGTAAAGACTATAATTGAGGGTGGTTTTTCGGAGCAAAGGCTTGTCATGAGTGGGGGTGACTTGGGCAAAGGTCTAGGGTAACTCGGTGGGTAATTGATAAAGCCGGGGAAACCGGAATGTCATTAGGACTGTCTCTTGCCGATACAGTTTGATGCTCCGAGTGCAATAAGGCGAGATATCATAATACTGCTAGTCTAGGTGATTGATGGTTTTAACCCAGCGTCGTGCCATTTTGACCTTGTGTTGGCAAGATGGGTTGAGAATTATTCTCTGTGAGTCTCGTTAAAGTACGGTTCCATTTGCGGTTGTAGTTCCCAAAATCCAACAGTGATAAACCTCTAAGAAAGGGAGTTCGAGCCAAATCGATCGAGTGATGTTAAGAACTGTTACCACTCATATCTAGTTTACTGATGGACTGGCCCAGGAATACTGCGAAGCATCAGAAAAGGAAACGAGGGGTCGATCAAGGCGAAGGCCGAAGCCAACCACTTTGCCACCTGGGCAAGAGATCACGAGAATACTCTCGAAGTATACCGCGCCGTCGCTGGACAGGACGGATACCAACTAAGCACTAAAAGCTCAAGCGTCCTTAGACCTGTAACCTGAAACCCTTTAACCCTATCCAGAGAGATAAAGAGACTCATGATGACAAGACTGAGGATGACAAAGATACAACATCGTCGAGTTCACATTAGGCCATGTGTCTTCAAAGGTTATAAATAATACGAACCTTCCATTCATCATCGATCTACGAGGCTCATTCAGCGAGCACAAAACAGTGTCGTAAAGCGTCTTTGCGATTATAAGGGGATCGAGTTGTTAAAGTCACCAGGCCCACGCGGCAAGTTTGGACAATAAGGTCCCAGGCCCTAAGACTGCAGACCCTAAGACCGTAGGTATACTTAGGTCTATTGATCACTAGGGTACCTATAGACCTAATATATACATTGCTTGGTGATGTAACCGAATTGCATGCAGGGCGATGCAATTATCGGGGTCGCGATAATAACAGTTGTCCACATCGCCATTAGTTACTCACCAAGAATCCGGTGCGGCTTGAGTGCTGGTACTCGTTGGTTTTCCGGAAAGATTGACAGGTTTGGGTACTCGGGTAGATGGTACTCTGCGAGGATATGGTTGATACAGCGATTCTATTCGGGCTGAATTGGGTTCATACATATTTTGAGCGATCACTGTTTCCAAAGTTCCTCCATGAGGTCTTCCATCTTAGCCTCGTTCTTCGCGGCGATTTCCTGGATGTACGATGATTCTCGTTGCCTTTTGATATGCTGATCCATGGCCGCAAGGGGTATGGCCTCCTTCAGGGAGGGCAGCTGTGCTTCGACGGAGCCAAGGACCTGCTCTTGATCCGGGAGGGGTTTATTACCTTTCAGAGTGTTAATTAGAAGCTTGCGGCTCACCTTATATATCACAGGCATTTCTTGAACTTTGGGATCCAATTTTTTGATCCCTTGAGCGATTGTGCGTGCACCTCGTCGTTGAAGCGATTAATAGGTATCAACGACAATACATCACAGCATGGGGGCGACGGTTTCCCCAAGACTTCAAAGGTGAGGAACATAAAGCGAGGTTAGGATAGTCTATCTCGGGGCTCGATTCCGTAGGGCACTTCGTCGACTGTAGTCTTTTTTGCATCAACTTCCACTACGCAGTTTCTATTTGCTGCAAAGGAAGATAATGGCTTTGACTCGCCCAAACTTGAACTACACATAAACAGACTCGCACCATTGCATGCCAACGCGGCTTCCACTTTCAGTTTACCGCAAGGGAGTTGTTAGGTGATACTCGGATTATGTTGACCAGACTTCCCCACGAGGCGCAGGCTTCGTGGAGCTGCCACTTCCTGGGTGGGTGGGCGTAACGTCTACTACTGTTTGGTGGGGCTTAGCTCTTGTCACTACCTAGATGAGGTAGTCTCCTGGTCGGAATCTCTTGGATTTGGGTCTAAACCTCTTAACACCAGATTCTGCTACATCAAAGGGGAGAGGCTTGGAGTGTGGCGGAGCGCGTACTGGAAGGACTCAAACTTGGCCCATTTTAGTCGTGGCCATCTCCCGCCGAGGGACAGAAATATTGCAGTCCACTGTAATGTTGTGACAGGGATTATAACAGCCCTACAGACAAGTTAATGGAAGGTTAATGGAAGGTCAATGGAAGATTAATGGCGAAATTAACTATCTCGACCTCGTTGGCGATGCCAGGATCTTTGGACTTGTTGTTAACAGCCCAGCGTCAGCTCAAGAAATGGGGGAGGGGGGGGGGGGTTCAGCAGGGGAGCAGCAGAGTCTAGTTTACCCATCGAGGGTCAAGTGATGGCTTCATGTTCGACGATCATCTAGTCACTTTGCAATGCCTAGCACTAGATCCTACGCTACCATCTGAACTTTGAGAGATATCTTGGGATCTGATGTCTAGCTCAGTTCTCCGTTCTCCGCGGACGATGGTTGGCTTGTTAGCTTATTGGGTTCTGCCGAGGAGGTTTCGCAATTGCATGCAATCTGGAACTCGTGACCGCCCTTTCAACGTCAGCACAGCTTGGCAACGTCAATCGGCCGGAGAGAGTGGGGTCTCGTGAGCTGAAAGTGTGGAGAACCGCAGGTTTAACGGGGCCTTGGCTGTTGTTAGTCGATATGTCGGGCATGGATGGGTCGTGTCGGTGCTCCCGATGCGGGGCCCGTAAGCTCCGGTCAGCCCCCCGGACCAGCCCCGGAGCCGATCCCCCCACATACAGAATGCTGTTGCCTTATGAGGTGTCGATCCATTGGCCTTCTAGAGTCCTTCCATTCCCAGACAAGCGTGCATGTACCGCTCCGCCCCAGCCATTGGCCGTCTTGGCAGCCCTCGGTACGGGTGCCGAGTGTCCGACTACGATGCCCAGCGATGCGTCATCTCCAAATGCGGCTTGTGTTGCGCCCGACGAACCCTGTGCTACTGTAAAGTTTCGGCCGCGTTAGCATCTGTGTGTTGGCCAAGCGAGCCAAGGTAGCATCTAGCCTTTGGTCTGACGGTGAGGGAAGGGGGAAGGCCGGGTCATCAGCGCATCGCTCATCAGCCGCACGCAGAGCGAGAGGGCATTTAAGAGCGCGTCGTGTCGCTCCCTGAATGAGTCTCTTTCTTTCCGGAAGACAATTTTAAACATTCATTGCACCACTATTTGCTAGACTTGAACACTTTCCAACGCGGATTACGATACTCATTGGCGATATATTCACCTACTCGCTTATATCTACAAGAAAGCCATCTACCGACTTACGCTTCTCTAGTGGTCGACGACTACCTACTTAACCACTCTCCTAATCACTCTCTCAATATTACATCCGACAGAGCATCGCTCCTCGGACCATCACGTCACCGGCATCATGAACACCTCCGGCCATACCTCTGCTACGCAGCCTCTGAACATTCAACGCCCATCACCCACTTCTACATCTGACCAGGGCGCCGGTTACTTCGACATCTCCGCCATGACGGACGGAAAGGTAACACTCTCCAAAATCCCAGCGTTTACCTGTGTTAGTCTAACAAGGATCCAGCAACGCACCAGCTCGTATTCGAGCGACGTGTCCATCCTCGACTCTACGCCGTCGTCGCCCAAGTCAGCCCACACTTGGGTGAAGCCAGCGGCCACTGTCAACGTGTATACTACTTGCGGCCGCCACACCGACCAGCTTCTATTTGGCGGGCCATCCCTGACAGAGCTCGCCCGGTCGATTTTGAGGCGGCATTGATTCGGTCCTGTTTTTTGTGTTTTCAGTTCCACCTTTGGTCATAGGATTGGGTGCAGTTATATTTTCCATGCAACGTCGCTGGCTGGTACGGGACGATGAATATGGTGGGCAGTTAGGTGCTTCTTTGGATGGGCCAACCTCGACGGATGGATGAGGGCGCAGATTGAAAGCCGGGGAATGGCCGTGTACGATTCTTGCCTGTGCAATAGTTTTGATGAGACCATGAGCATGATAATGAAATTCTAATTTTGGAACCGACCCGTATCGACTAATAACTCAAAATGCGACGATCTATTGCGTCGCCGAAACATGGAGCAATTTTAGCAGTCGCCCACTGGAACATGCTTTTCTACCTCGCGTGAATGTAAGGCAGACACGGAGCCGAGAATATCTAGCCAAGGGCAGCCAAGGGCAGCCAAGAATAGTGACCAAACCGTGTGACAGTCACATGGAAAGTACCATGATGGTCAAGTGATGGCATCAAAGTTGGACTACGGCGAACACCTGGAATGGTCTGGATTGTGGCCTGTAAGCCAAGCTCTGCTCGGGAATCGGCACCAATGATTTACGTGGGCTCTCCCCGTTGGCGCCGGTTCTGTAGGGTAGATTACGCGGCACTTCGGCTAGAATAGACAAATGTTGATGCCTGAGAACAAGCTAAGGCGCCAAGGCACCAAGGCCTCAAGACTGGGAGACCAGCATTTGGTGGGACTGCCACATGCGACATGCCCGTTCAACCATCAGCCTTCAGCCCTATGGACGGGAGCTTGACTTGAGCCGCAATTCGAGGACGTGGGTGCCGACATGGAAAATCTGGGGAGCTGGGGGCAAGCTTGAGGATAGACGAGGTCAAAATCAAACATGAATTGGCGGTGCAGGTGGCCTTGGGAGTAATGAAAAACCGCGTAAAACATCTGGTCTGACTAGACCAAAGCTCGAAACGGGCTCAAAAAAGGTGAATGGAATCGTGGACGGGCTGTTTCCATGTCAAAGACGCCGTTTGGAAACCCCATTGAAGTCTCCAAATGAGCGAGGTTTGCGCGTTGCAAGCGTCATGGCTGGTCCCCTTTCGTGCAGGTGAAAAACGGTGGGCCATGTTGCCTGAAAAAACGCTCGGACCACCTTGTTTTTCTTTCGCGCCGTCTGCACGTGAGGCGCAACGCCCAAACTTTGACCTCGACGCTGAACGCTCGCGAACAGGACGCGCAAACCAATCTCACTTCGCCCTCACCGCATCTGCCCGAAAACCTCGACAAACCGCCATCGCCCCGGGCTATCATTTTGGTCTGTGGCTTATTGCCCACTGATTCGCCCGTTTTTCCCCCTGCATTCGCGTTGATTCTCGCGCGTTTTGTAAGCCGCAAACTTGAGTGCGACCAGCCCCATGCACGGCTCTTCGTGATATCGTGCACTACCCACCCAGGTCAACGGTGAGTTCCTGCTGCGAAACACACACATTCTTGTATGATGGCCGTTGTGCTTTTCGATGGATTACGTTCTTAATTGTCGTCGATTTTCGCGACTTTGATGGATGCATTGCTGACGGCTTTTGGTTACCCCCAGACCTTCTAGAGCTCTCCCAGACCCATCAGCCGTGTTGCTGCCCCGAGCCGCATCCTCCACGATTACATCACCAATAAGCCCTCCCGTACCCAAGATGGGCCCCAAGCGCAAGAGAGTCCTCGAGGACTTCGATCCGAACAAGTCGGACTCTGGGGACGAGAACTTCGACCCGAAAGAGGACAGACCACGTAAGAGCTCCAAGAAAGTCCGCCCTTCGAGAGGCGGGAACCCAACCCGCAAGCGATCCCACCGCTATCGAGGATCCGACATCGACGATGACGACGAAGAGCTTTCCGATAGCCAGGAGGAGGAGTTTGGGGACGCCTCCGACCATGATGAAGATGATGAAGACGCCCCGTGAACGCCGCTGGCCGTCGAGCCAGAAAGGCTGCCGTCAAACATCAAAACTACAAAGAGAGCAGCGAAGACGAAGACGCTAAGAGCGCGTCCGACGGCACCTCCGACGTCAAAGAGGAACCTCCTAAGCCAAGAGCCAGGAAATTGGTCAAGATCAAAGTCCCCCCGTCTGGTGTGGCTCCAACGACGCGCAGGGCGACAAGGGCGCACACAGAAGATGCGGAGGAATTCATGGAGCTTTCCAACTCCGGCCGACACGCTGTGCTTTCGCGAGAATCCAGGAGTAGGAGCCCTGAGTCGCTCGCTCGAAACACGAGGTCCTCTCGCGGGATGAAGGGACTCAAGAAACCCGAGACCATTGTAGAGGCGACACAAGAGACCAGCTCCCGAGAAATCAGAGACGCCGATGAGCCCGATGAACTGTCCCAAGACCCCGAACTCATCGAGATAAAGGAGAAGGATGAGTTGGAGGAGGGGCCGAAGGAGAAACCGGCGGAGGAGCCGGAAGAGCCAGAGGTGGAGCCGGAGCAGGCGCCGGAGCAGGAACCAGAGGTGGAGCCGGAGCAGGCTCAAGTACACGATCAAGAGATGAAAGATTCCGCCAACGAGGAGACGACTGGAGAAAACGCGCCTGTCGAGACTGTTGAAGAGGATGAGGACGAAGATGACGTTCCCATCACTCGCAGGACAAGGGGCGCGCGTACGAGTGTTTCGGCACCAGCAGAAGATGTGGAATCCGACGCCGGCCCCAGAAAATCTCGCCGTCTGACTCAAAAAGCTGGCCTCAAGAAATCCACACAGGAACCTAGTAGCGACTTCGATCCCGGCGACGATTCAGACGGATCCGAAAAGGGTCGTGCTGATGACCACGAAATGGAAAGCCCCACTCCTCGAGGCCGACAGAACCGACAGAACCAACGAGCACAGCCAGCTCGAGCCTCCCGCCGAGGTGGTGATTCTGCGGATGAAGAACCTGATTTTGACCTTGACGAGCTGAACGAAGAGGCTCGTGAACTCCGACAAGACTCTCGGTCACGTCGCCGACCTCGAAAGGAGTCTCCCATCGTCTACCAGGAGAGTTCTCGTCGATCTCGAGCCCGCGTCAACTACTACATGCCCCCTCTCACTTCGGTTAATATTGAAGACGAGGAGGCCGAGGCTGCGGCTCCAACGCCTGCTCGAGCACGACGAGGACGCGGCGGCGCCAGCCAGGGATGGGAACGTAACCTCAATACTACGTTTGGCCCCTTTGGTGGAGGTGGCGGCGCAGGTTCGCTCCTGAACGGCCCTTGGGGCACCGGGGCGGCTGGGGGAGTTGACTCCGATAGTAGTGACGATGAGATGGTTCACCGCTCGAACGTCGTCGGAAATGTGGGCATGACACCAACGTCCGCGGCTCCTGGTGGGCTGCTTCCAGGCGCACCAGGCCTCAATCCCGATGGTGTTGGCGCCACTCCTAACGTCGGCAAGATCAAGGACCGCAAGGCTTTGGCCGATGCCGACCCCCTTGGAGTCGACCTAAACGTCGACTTCAGCAAGGTTGGTGGACTGCAAGGTCATATTGACCAACTGAAAGAGATGGTTCAGCTCCCACTACTCTACCCAGAGCTCTTCACCAGATTCCATGTCACCCCGCCCAGAGGTGTCTTGTTCCACGGCCCCCCGGTACAGGTAAAACGCTGCTTGCTCGAGCTTTGGCCAATTCAGTTGGCTCAGGCGGGCGCAAGATCTCTTTCTACATGCGGAAGGGTGCCGATGCTTTGAGCAAGTGGGTTGGCGAGGCCGAGAAGCAGCTTCGATTGCTATTCGAGGAAGCCAGGAGAACGCAGCCTAGCATCATTTTCTTTGATGAGATCGATGGCCTGGCACCTGTCAGATCCAGCAAGCAGGAGCAGATCCACGCCTCAATTGTCTCGACTCTTCTGGCCCTCATGGACGGCATGGACGGTCGTGGTCAAGTCATCGTCATCGGCGCCACCAATCGTCCTGATAACATCGATCCCGCACTCCGTCGCCCAGGCCGTTTTGATCGAGAATTCTACTTCCCCTTGCCCGATATCGAGGGCCGGAAGTCTATTATCAACATCAACACCCCGGACTGGGGTCTCTCTGAGCAGTTCAAGGATTCTCTGGCCGAGAACACCAAGGGTTACGGAGGTGCCGACTTGCGAGCGCTTTGCACTGAGGCCGCTCTCAACGCTATTCAGCGGACGTATCCCCAAATCTACTCATCGACGGAAAAGCTGATGGTTAACCCCGAAAAGATCTCGGTTCATGCCACAGATTTCATGTTATCCATCAAGAAGCTTATTCCGTCGTCTGAACGATCGGCAACGTCGGGTGCTCGTCCTCTTCCCAGGTCCATCAAGCCATTGCTCCGCGATCAGTTTGACACGGCCAAGCGGACTCTCGACGAGCTCTTGCCCCACAAGAAAAAGATGACGGCGCTGGAGGAGGCCATGTATGAGCAATTCGATGATGACGACCACGGCTTTGGCAGGGAGCAATTGCATCAAGAATTCGAGCGATCTCGGGTGTTCCGCCCTAGGCTCATCATCTATGGTGTGAGCGGAATGGGTCAAGGCTACCTTGCCTCTGCAATCTTGCACCATTTTGAGGGCGTCCATGTGCAGAATTTCGACCTCCCCAGCTTGCTAGTGGATGGACGGGTATGTGTCGAGTGAACCCGAAATTGTGACGAACGACGCTAATATGTCAATAGCCGATTGAACAGGTCATTGTCGGCCTCTTCACGGAAGTGAGACGGCACAAGCCTAGCGTCATATATATCCCCAACGTTGACGCGTGGTATACGACACTGGCAGGCAGTCTTGCTTTCACCACGTTCCAGACCATGTTGAGGTCTATTTCTCCCACCGATCCAGTTCTTCTCCTTGCCACTGCGGAGAACGACAAATCAGAGCTTCCCACCGAACTGTTCCGCGACTTGTTTGGATACTCGCAGAAGAATCTAATGGAGATTGCTCGTCCAGAGAAGGTAAGATGTCTGATGAATAATGCCTAAAACGCAATGTGCTCACATCGACTAGGAGAACCGAAGGGAGTACTTCCGTACCACTTTGAACTATATCAAGAAGAAGCCGGCCGAGTTTCCCGACCCCCAAAACCGTAAAAAGAGGGTGCTTGAGGAACTTCCAGTTGCCCCCAAGGTGGAGCCACCTCCTCCGACAAAGTTGGAGATGAAGGCCCTTCAGAAGAAGGATCACCAACTTCTCAATGGTCTGAAGATCCAGCTTCAGCCCATAATGGACCAGATCAACAGGAAGTATAAAAAGTTCAGACAACCAGTCATTCCCCAGAACCAGATCGACTATCTCTTCGTCGAATCGGATCCCAACTACGTAAGACCAGATCTTGTGGGAGACATGCCCCGGCCATTTGAGATCGTCAAAGATAAGTATGACAACGATGTTTTGAGGGACACAGTCACCGGGAAGTGCTACTACAATCTGGAGACGACAACGATAGAGGAGCGCCTGTCGAATGGATTCTACGCCCGTCCAAAGGACTTCCTGTTTGACATCAAGTCCCTTGCGAAGGACGCGAAGAGTATTGGGGACAAAGAGCGCACCCTCAAAGCCAACGAGCTTTTGAGCAATGTTGAGGTTGATGTGGCTAGTATCGAAAACAGCACCTCACACATTGACTGGGAGGCCGTCTATCGGCGTCAAATCCAGCGCACCAAGGAGGCTACCGAGAAGGAACGAAAGAGGAAGGCCATGCAGTCGCTCGTGGATCGTGTTCAGTCCGACCTTGGCGGAGGAAATGACAGTGACTCCCAAGGCCCGGTGACACTTGGAGAGCCGGTTCCTGGGTCGCTCACAACAGCCCGATTCCAGGTCAAAAGCCCACTGTCCAACGGACATGGTGTCTCCGGCCAGGAGCCGCACCCCCTCAGCAATGGCACTTCTTATCCCTCGGGAGAAGGCGATGTTCAGATGAGCGGGGTCGATGACGGGACGCGGCTCATCTTTGAGATGGCTCCCCCCGCCAAGTCTCAAGACCAAGCGAGCATGGCACCAACGGCGATGACACAGATTTCCCAAAAGTCTATCGTCACTTCCTTGCCACCGGGTGTCTCGCCGTCAGCGGTTGTAAATGAAGCCTCTACCACAAAGAGCACGGGTCCGTCTACCCATCGCTCATCCGACTTCAGCACTCAGATGACCAACGGAACGCACGCGGATATTCGAGGCGGCGATGACGACAACGACGGGGATATCCCGGACACGCTGCCTCTGGCCAGTCAACACACTCCTAGCGACGACCCCTGGATTCATTCTCAGGCCGGGGCCCTCGCCCGAAGCAACCCAGTGCCGATATCGATCCTATCCGGTAGCCCGACTTCGTTTCAGTCCCAGGCCCAGCGGACGCCAGGAAGCTCCAAGATACATACGGGGTTGGCTCACCTAGATGACCGCCACTCGATCCGGAATTCAGGCTCATCCACATCTGCATCACAGCCACCGTCGGTCGACGATGCAGTAGAAAACTTCCTGGACTTGGTCACGGATGGAACTGGGGGTTGCACTATTGAGCAATTGGAGCAGATAAACCGTGAACTGATGGACAAAATCTGGCGCACCAGGTCCGAGTGGAACCGTATGAAGGTTGTTGGAGACATTACGGGAGTGTTTAACGATACGATTGGCGAGATAGAGAGCATGCAAGGGATGGGCCCGCTTAGCCAGCGACACAACCTTGACACCTAGGAGGAGAGGTCGAGTACGCGGGGCACTTCATCAGCGCCTGCTTCTCGAGGTGGCAAGGATGTAAGTGGGCTCAGGGCGCGTGGGAGGCGAGGTACGGGTTCTTGTAATATGAGCAAAGGAAAGAAAGCGACGAGTGGGTGATTGATTGTGCAGTCCATATTTCGGAGTTTGGGGGGGGGTTTGCGGCCTTGGGGGCCAGAGGATGTTAGATGTGTCCGCTCTAGAGGATATCGAGTTTCAGGGTTAACTTTCCATTGTATGACTAGCTGCACACTTGTCTTGTCTTATATAAAAAAAATCAATGGCGTGGCTACAGTTTTGCCTTATCTTTGCTACTGTCGTACCGCTTTCCTTGATCGTCTTGCTCGGCGACAGTCAAGTCTGGGAGCTTCAAGGGAAGCATCCGGCGTGGAGACGTACCAGGGACGACGCTGTACTTGGAGAAGTCGGTGACGCCAGCGTGGTCGCGAAGGAAGTCCTCGTCCAGGAGCAGCTCGCCGTTGACAACGGACGGGGGCGCTTTCAGGATGGCGAGGATGGCATCGGAGAAGATGGTGCCTTTGCGGAGGTCGTTTGCTTCGTCTGGGTTGGCGACGGTGAACTGTTCTGTGGCGGCGGATTCAATGGCCTTGGGTGTACATGTCAACATGGAATATCCATACGGGAGACTTGTGATAGTAGTGGAAGAAAATAAAGATTAGTGACATACCACGGCGGGCCAAATGCTCGTGATGGCCATTTCGTTGCCTTCCTCGCGCTCAAAGTCCATGGCGAGTCCCTTGGTCAGCACGCTCATGCCGATCTTGCCCATGGCGTAGGCCGTCTTGCCGCGGAAGAAGCGGCTGTAGATGGGCGGACTGACGACGACGATGCGGCCGCGGGGGCGCAGATGGGGCAGCGTGGCCTCAATGGTGGCATAGAGGCCTTCGGGGTTGACACGCTGCATGAGCTGGAAGCGCTTCAGGGGCGTGGATGCCACGGAAGCCCAGTAGATGGCGCCGGAGTTGTAGACGAGGACGTCGATACGGCCATATGTCTCGAGGGTTTGTGTTAGTGATTGGGGCAGTGGAGAGGGATGGGATGCTCACAGAGATGGCCTTGGCGACGAGGGCTTGGATGTTCTCAGGGGAGCGAACGTCAACCTGGACGGCGGTTGCGTCGCCACCGGCCGAGACGATCTCGCGCGCGACGGTGGTGATGGTAGAGGCCGAGGTGTTGGGGTTTGGGGGGAACGGGTCAACGGGCTTGGAAGGGTCACTGACGGTCTTGGCCGCGACGACGACTGGTTGAAAGATGATCTGTTAGCGGCCTAAGTACATCGCACAAGGTGAAGGTGACGGCCGAACCAGCGTAGCCGTTGTTGGCGAGGTCGATGGCGACTTGGCGGCCGATGCCTCGAGAGGCGCCGACCACGAGGGCGACGGGTTTACCAGCGGGCATGGTTGTTACAGTATCGTCTACTTAGTTTGTGGGAGATTGATTTGATGGCGATGGTTGGATCTATCAAAGGGTGGGTTGATGAGAGTACGTATAAGACACTATATAATGGAGAATGGAGAATGGAGAATGGAGAATGGAGAATGGTCGTATAAGCAAGCTGGTGTTGTTGGTTGGCGACCGGGGTGAAGCTGAAGGTCAGTTCGGCTGGGCTTCCCCGGACCTCGGCAGCTCCACCCCCGGCCACCCACATGACACCCGTCCGGGGAAGATATGTAATTCATCCCGACTACAGCGGCCCGTCGCCATCGACCTCATCAACCACCCGCATCACGTCTTTGTTTGACCAGCATCATACAAACTCATTTCTCAAGTCACCAATACCGTACACCCACCAAGATCCACTCTGGCATAATGGGCGGGCGCATCGACTGTTACCTGGACATTGGTGAGCCAGCCACCGGACAGAGCTGTTTTACGTACATGTCACGTCTCCGTGCTTACACGTTTCTCTCCCAGTGTCCTTCTACAGCTATGTGGGTTTCGAGGACTTGAGGAGGAACTTGGATCAGTTGGCTGCGCACCATGTTGAGGTAGAGTATGTGTTTCCACCAGCATTGGTTCATCTCGGAATCTCCTCCCTCCTGTTTGTTATTCTGGATCGAATGGCGCTGACCGCAACCCAGGTTCCATCCTGTATTCTTGGGTGGCATCAACAATCTCTCTGGTAAGACACTCCACGTAACGCAGTCCCTTTAAGAACATCATTTTCTTATTCCGAGAAATGCTAGGAAACCAACCCCCGTGGTTCCTCCCAGCAAAGGCCGTCTACCTCGCCGACGACTCCCTGCGCGCCGCCGAGCGCCTCTCACTGCCCTACCAAGGCAGCCCCAAGGACCTCATGGCCATGTCCAAGACGCTGTCGCCGCTACGCGCCCTGCATTTCATCAAAGCCAACTACCCAACCGACACGTTCCTCTCCACCTTTGCCCTGTTCTTCCACAAGCTCTGGACGCCGCCGCACGTGAACCTGGTCGACGACGCCAACCTCAAGGCGGCGCTGGCCGAGGCAATGGAGACGCTCGACGGCGGCAGAAAGCTTTTCACTGCGGAGGACGTCGAGAAGATCATGGCGGGTAGGGATTCCATGAGAGATCGCGTGAAGCAGTTAACAGGCGAGGCGGTCGAGAAGGGCGCGTTCGGGGCGCCGTGGTTGTGGGCGACGAACAGTGAGGGTAAGACGGCGGCGTTCTTTGGGAGCGATAGGTATGTTGTTTATTCCAAGAAAAGGGAGACGAAGCTGGGGGAACTGTTTTTGTTAACCGGGATTGCAGATTTAATCACATCTACAGGTTCTTGGGGATTCCGTTCCAGGATGTTGCGGTGCTCCCGCCGTCCAAGCTGTAAGATACAGGGAGACGATGCGCGGTGCTTGAGTTGGGAATCCAACTACGAATACATAGACGTTTGCCTCCATCACAAGGGCTCAAAAACAACACAAAATGAGAGATTGTAAACACATCATCATACTATGATATAATATGGTTGTGGTGAAATGTCGTATTATAGACTGTCGGATCGAATGAATCTGTCTAACAATTGGAGTTGTGACAGACACTATTTTCACACACTCAGTGACACGCCCACTTTCACACTTTGCATCTATGTCTTGCATCGTCAACCAACTCACTCACCCAACCATGCAGCCCCTCGAACTGACGCTCATCGTCGCCGCGACCCGGAACATGGGCATCGGAGCCAATGGCGCCATGCCCTGGGCCGGCTTGCGCAAGGAGATGCAGTACTTTGCGCGGGTCACGACGCGCCTCCCACCTCAGGTATGTTTTTCTCACGCCTTCTCCCGCTTTGTTCGTGGACAACCTCGTTCCGTGACAGACGCCGGTTACTAAACGCGCAATCCCTGCTAGGCTCCGTCCACAGCCGTCAATGCCGTCATCATGGGCCGCAAGACGTGGGACTCGATCCCCGCCAGATTCCGCCCACTCAAGGACCGCCTCAACATTGTCATCTCCCGCTCCGCGCCGGCCGCGACCCCGGCCGCCGACGCCGACCCGCGCGGCCCCGAGCCCGTCAAGGTCGCCTCGCTGGACGCCGCGCTGCAGTACGCCCGCGCCCGCGCCGACGTCGGCCGCGTCTTCGTCATGGGCGGCGCGCAGATCTACGACGCCGCCCTCCAGGTGCCCGAGGTCCGCCGCGTGCTGCTGACGAGCATCACCCGCGACTTCGACTGCGACGTCTTCTTCCCGCTGCGGCTGGGGGACGACGGCCTGACGAATTGGGCACGGAGACCAAGGGAGGAGCTGGAGCGGTGGACGGGCCAGGGGGTTGTGGAGGGTGGACAGGAGGAGGCAGGGACTCAGTATGAGTTTCAGATGTGGGAGAAGACCGATTGATGAATTGAGGTTACGTTTACTGCAAACGGAGATGGTATGTATATCATCATGAATTATGCATGTATGTACAACGATCAGGATGCTTGCCCTAAAGTCCACCGCCTAGCCTTCTTCCGTCCCCAACATACTCATACATACATTGTCTCATCCTCGTCAACCGGTTTATAATCCATATTCCCCACATTGATAGTACAGCCATCCGCGCCCTCAATTCACCGAAACCTTGGGCGTTGCTGCTGGTGGCGCGTCCTCCGCCTTGGCCTTGGCCTGCACCGGCCGCCTCCCCAAGCCCGCCGCCGCCTCCTCCGGCTGCTCGCTAGTCTGCGGGTCCCAGAACGCATCCACCGGCCTGGCCAGGATCTTCGGGGCCTGGGCGGCGAGCATGTTGTCGTTGATGGCCTCGAGGCGCATCAGCGACGACCGCATCCACCCCACAATGGCCACCAGCGTTCTCGGGTCCACGTCTGGCGACCCCTTGAAGAGATTCCGCCAGACAGCGCTGGCCAGGATAGCGTCACCCTTGAACAGACCCTCGTCGTAGGCCAGCAGCAGGCCGCGCCACTGGACGAAGATGTCCTTGAGGTACCGCTGTCGCAGGGCGCTCGACGTGATGTGGTGGTCGATGTGCATCTTCTTCTCGCACTCGAAGAAGAAGTGGTCCGTCAGCTGGTGCTGCCAGTTGTGGAAGGAGTCGCGGTCGAAGCAGCGTATCCGGGCGTTGATCAGGTACAAGTGCAACATGGTGACGTGGGACCAGGTGCTGAAGGTGGGAGGGAGCTTGAATTCTATTGCCGGCGTCGCGGGTCAGTTCAGGTAGGAGCCCGGAAAGAGGCTATCGAGGGGCCAAACATACTGCTATGCCAGGCATTTCCCGGGTTGATCGAGGTGCCAACTTCCTCGCCATCCTCGGCAAGCGTCACGCTCTCGTCCTTGCGCTCCTTCTCGGTAATGTGGTAGTCGGCAGCCTTGGACGTCGCCTTGAACAGCTGCTCGGTGGCGCCCAACACGCGGTAAGGCTCGGCCACGGCGCTGCTGAGGCCCTTGAGGAGGTTCCTTGAGGCGGTCCTGCTGAAATGCCGGACGGGGATCGACACGGGGGCCCTGGCCGGCGGGAGAAAGCTCTTCGGGGCGGCGGCTCGAGATGCGCTGGCGCGGATTGCGGCCCGGACGAAGGTCCTCGTCTGGGCCCGGCAGGTCTCACAGGCCATGCTCATGATTTCGGATGGGTGTTGAGGGGGAGAGGAACGCGGCGGGACACGCTGGGAGAGGAATTCGTAGGGTCTTCACGTCATGGCCGAGGACATGACCGCATGGATATGTCAATTGCAAAGAAAAATGCCTGCCATGTGAGTGGTCCCGGGAGAATATCGGTAGGGCGGATGTCATCCTGAGCCCACATAGTCCAAGATGCACTGTCTCACACTGTACATTAGGTTTACTACCACGAACTTCATGACGACGACAACTCAAGCTAGCTTTCTGAAACCAATTCCTTGTAGTATTGTACATGCTAGTGAGCGTGATAATAACAGCGACTGGAAATTTGTACATCATGTTGTTACAGACAAAAAAACCTATACAAACTTGGAGAAAACCAGCGAGCTGTTCGTGCCACCAAACCCAAAGCTATTAGAGACGGCGACGTCGACTTGTTTCTGTTGTGCTGAGTGAGGCACAAAATTGAAACTAGCACCTACGTTGGGCTTGCCCAGATTCAGAGTGGCGGGTACAACGTTCTGGGTAAGATTGTTAGCCGTGGCCGTCTCTTAAAAGACAGCGCAGAAACTCACCTCGTGAATCGCGAGGATCGAGAACAAAGCCTCGATGGCGCCGGCAGCTCCCAAAAGATGTCCGATTGCTCCTTTGGTGCTGCTGACGGTAATGTTCGACTCGATTGAGTGACCCTCTTCTCCCAGCATGAGCCGTCGAATGGCTGACGACTCTGCGGCATCGCCAACTAGGGTACCTGTTGCATGAGCGTTGATGTAGTCGACTTGTGACGGCTTGATCCCGGCATTCTTAAGTGCCTTCTTCATGGCAAGAAATGCGCCGTGGCCGTCTTCACGCGGTGCCGTCATATGATGGGCGTCCCCGCTACAGCCATAACCCTTGATCTCGGCGTAGATGCGAGCTCCGCGGGCTTTGGCATGCTCGAGCTCCTCGAGAATACACACGGCAGCTCCCTCGGAAACGACAAACCCGCTTCGGTCACTGTCAAATGGGCGGCAGCTCGCTGTCGGGTCGTTGTTGTACGCCGTAGAAAGCGACCTTGCACGACCGAATCCTGCAAAAGTCAAGGGATGGATGCAGGATTCGGACCCTCCAGCAACCATAACGTCAGCATCGCCCATTGCGACGAACCGAGAGGCATCGCCGATGGAATGCGCGCCAGTTGTGCAGGCCGTTGTTGCCGCATGATTAGGCCCCTGGAAGCCGTGCCTCATAGCTATATGTCCTGCAGCCATGTTGATCAAGATCTTGGGGACGAACAGCGGAGAGACCTTCTTGTAACCCTGCTGAGGCGGTTAGAGTCCACACGTAAACGAACATATCGGGGTTTCTACCTCTCGATGATGCGTCAGGCTGGTCTCGTAGATTTCATCCAAGTTTCCGATGCCGCTCCCTAGGCACACACCCGTCGCCTCCAGCTCCTCTTGACTAGACGGTTCCCACCCGGCATCTTTCAAAGCCATGCTGCTTGCTGCGACTGCGTATTGCGTGAACTTGGACATACGCCGCTGCTCCGTCGTGCTGAGCCAGTCCGACGCCGTCCATCGGCCTTCTCCTTCGCCGCTGGGGACCACCCCGGCAACGGTGCTGGTCAGCTCCCGCCACCGGGCCTGGGGCTCGAGATGTGCGACGCTGACAATTCCTGAGTCGCCGGCCAAGAGGCGAGTCCAGGATCGTTGAACACCAACTCCTAAGGGCGTGATGGCCCCGAGGCCAGTCACCACTACTCGACGCATTATCTTTCCATACCGAGTTGCAGACTAAGAGAGGAGAAAATACACAAGCCCCGAGAATGGGCAAACTGGAAAAAGACAAGAAACTGAAGAGGTTTGTGATGTTGCGAATAGAAAGCAGACTGTGACAAGAATAAAAGTGACAATGTTTGAGGATGGATTATTGTAGGGCGGATTTCCTTTCTTGGATTAGCGCGTTATTGAATGCCGGGGAGCTTATCCGTGCAACCTCACGATAAGGCCTAGAGCTCTCAGCTCAATGTACGTACCTCATCCCTGCTGCATCCGACTGGACGGGATTCTATCATTCTTCAATTGTCCCCCATTTCTCTTCATGAGAACGCTTACTTCTGCGCCACCTTTGTACACTTGCAACTACTGACGATCCAAGGATTGTATCAGGCGGTATTCTTCTCCCCGAATAGGCACCACTCGCCCGAAAGGGGGAACAAAGACCCGGACAACTTGGAGCCTCGAAGCAACACGTTTCATCCGCCGCCATATCTCGTACTGCAAGAGCGTCGAGTTCGGGTCTCTCAGGATTCTTTCAGCACTTTGGATCAATCTTATTCAACAACCTCTTTTCGTTCTTACCTGAAAGGTGGACAGAGATTGACAGCGTCGCCATTGGCACCATCGCCGCGCGGTCCTGGCTCTCCGAACGCGCGTCGGTGCATCGTTTCGCAATCCAGTCATTTCTGTCTGATGCCAACCCGGTTTTGCTCTTGAGCCTCAATTCATTCACTTGGTCCTCTATTTCTTTAGTACAGTCTTGCAACTACGCGAAGGGGATAAGCAGACGGTGGCACATAGACCCATGACCTAGACTTCGACATAGTCCTAGACTCATGATATCTCTCCCTGATTCACACTTTTGAACCCTGGCACTCCATCACCCTCACCAGGAATCAGCGGGTTAAGAAAAGCGACGCTCGCTGACCAGATGGCGGGCTTCTCGACCCCTTCTGATGGCGTCGGGCAAACCATCAGCGGCCCTAGTGGACGTTTGTCGACATCCTTTGACGCAGGCGACCACGGAGACGACCTAAAGCATCGAATGGCCCACTGGAATCAATCTGGTGCTCGCAACGACGATGACGATGACCAAGGTTCTGAATACGAGCTTCTTATGGACCCTAACCTCCCAGAAGAGTACGAAACACGACAGGATCGGCTCAACAGGGACGACTCAAATGTTGACGACGAAGTTGGCTTGATCAAGGATGGGGAAGAGCAAGAGGACTCCCCCTACCCCGAGGTTCGGGCTGCTGTGCGCAACTATGACGAAGACCTACCATGCAACACAGTCAGGGCATGGACCATTGGGTTGTTGCTGGTCGTTCTCGGTGCCTCCATGAACACCCTCTTTTCGCTGCGACAACCCTCCATCGGCATCGGACCTCTCATTGCTCAAATCATCGCATGGCCAATGGGCCACGGCTGGGCAAGGTGGTTTCCCAAGAGAGAATTCAATACCTTTGGCATAAGATGGTCTCTCAATCCGGGCCCTTTCAACATCAAGGAGCATGCCATCATTGTCGTCATGGCAAGTGTGTCTTTCTCGGTCGCGTATGCCACGGATATTATCCTTGCTCAGCTGGTATTCTACAAGCAAAATTTCGGCATCCCATTCCAGCTCCTTCTCGCCATATCTACACAATCTTTGGGATATGGTATCGCGGGAATGTTACGCAAGTTTCTCGGTATGTTGCTTCATAGTCATCATCGGACTTCAGCTAATCCGACAAAGTGTATCCTGCATCTATGATCTGGCCTGAGAACCTGGTGGGCGTAACATTGATGAATGCCATGTACGAGTCGAATGATCAACCAGACCCAACCATCCTTGGGGGAAGATGCATAGGTATAGGTGGTTCGCCATTGTCACTGGATGTGCCTTTGGCTATTACTTCATCCCCGGCTTTCTAGCCCAGTTCCTAAGCATCTTCGCAGTTGCTACCTGGTTGGCGCCTCAAAACCCCGTGGTGAACCAGCTGTTTGGCGGTCAGACAGGTCTATCCATTCTCCCCATCACTTTCGACTGGACCCAGGTTGCTGGCTATGTCGGATCGCCGCTAATTCCACCGTGGTACGTTGAAGTATTTTATCTCGTAAATGCACTGGCTTATATCTGTCCCAGGCATGCTATCGCCAACACCCTCATTGGTGTCGGAGCTTTCTTCATCGTCTTGTCATCCTTCTTTCACTACAGTGGCGTATGGTACTCGTGGTATCTGCCCATGAGTGATTCAAGTACCTATGACAATACTGGCGCCCCATACAACACTTCGCGAATTCTGACTCCCGATTTCACCTTGGATGAGGAGGCATATAAAAACTACTCACCTTTATTCATCAGGTGTGTAAAGCCGAGTTCCGTTGGAAAGACACAAGGACTAATTTTTGAAGCACCACATTTGCAATGGCCTATGGTTTGTCATTTGCTGCCATCTCATCCCTCGTTGTCTACACCTATCTGCACAACGGCAAACAGATCTGGCAACAGTATAGGAACAGCGCAAGCGAAAAACCGGATATCCACATGAAGCTGATGAGAAAGTACAAAGAGGCTCCCACTTGGTGGTACATGGGCCTCTTTGGCATCGTGAGTTCTGGCTTCTTCGTGTCTCGAGAGTACTCAACTGACCGTGGATGAAGATGCTCGCAATTGGATTATACACGGTACTTGGCTATCCAACGAATCTCACCTGGTGGGCATTTCTGCTGGCAATTGCCGTCTCATTTGGATTCGCCCTTCCGATTGGAATCATCCAGGCTGTCACCAATACCCAGATCGGCCTCAACGTTTTGACGGAGTTCATTTATGGTTATATCCAGCCAGGACGTCCTTTAGCACTCATGCTGTACGTCTCGAATATGTCTTGATTTTCTTGCTGGCGAACTTATCGCTAACTTGGTGCTCATAGGTTCAAAACATTCGGATACATCACCATGTATGCCCCAGAGATAGTCACATCCTTGAGAAGCACTAACAGCCATGCAGGTCCCAGGCCCTCAGATTCGTGTCGGACTTGAAATTTGGACATTACATGAAGATCCCCCCTCGCACCATGTTCCTATCTCAAGTCGTTGCTACGACTTTCTCATGCTTCATCCAAATTGTTGTATTAAATTTTGCACTGAATACCATTGAAGATGTCTGCGAACCCCACCAGGAGGATCACTTCACATGTCCTGGTGGCCGAGTATTCTTTTCCGGTAAGCTCCTCCTACGGCAAAACAAGACACCTCTCTAACACACATGTGCTAGCCTCTATCATCTGGGGTCTGCTAGGGCCAGCACGGATGTTCTCTCCAGGACAGATATACTCGGGCTTATTCTTCTTCTTCTTGCTCGGTGCCGTCACCCCAATCATCTTCTACTTCGCAACGAAGAAGTGGCCCAAGTCGCCGGCCAAGTATCTCATAGCACCACTCATATTTGGGGGCGCCGGCGCGATCCCGCCGGCAACGCCGCTCAACTACCTGTCGTGGGGCATGGTCGGCTTCGTCTTCCAGTTCTGGATCAAGAAGCGCCACTTCAGATGGTGGAGCCGGTTGAACTTCTTGACCTCATCAGCTCTGGACCTCGGGCTTGCGCTGGCTACCTTGTTTATCTTCTTCGCCTTTACGCTGCACGGCATAGACCCGCCCAACTGGTGGGGGAACAGTGTTGTATCAACGACGATGGACGTTCAGGGGACGGCGGTGCAGATGCATGTGGCAGAAGGACAACGCTTTGGGCCCGAAGCATGGTAATGCCAGATGGTGGACGTGGAGTTTGTGAGGATGCCGACTTCATTCGCCAAGGGACAAGTCGGCCAAGTCGAGGGATGACACCGTGTACTCATGATCCTTGACAAGCTGGCCACCCATGGAATCAACGTGACTAAGAGATCGACCTGCCCCTAAGACATGCCTCCATCCCGTTCCGAAACTTCAAATTGCTGTTAGATGCCGAAGCCTCACAGCCGAAAACATGACACTGCGCGCAGCCGAGACTGGTCCAGTCGGAAGCAGACCGCCAGCCTGTTTCTGCAGGCTTTTGCTTTTGATGAGCAATAGTCTTAGGAGGGGAGATTCTGCAGACCTGCAGCGTCGTACATCAATGGCCAGCCACAATAACGCGTTACCGGCCCCCTCTCGGGCCTCTGTTCTGCGTGTCTCTGGAGGGAGTCTTGTGGAGAGCAAACACGCCAGCATGATGCGTGGGGTTGCTGCATATTTGCAGAGCAGGGCTAGGATTGGACGCCGACCTGGCTGAAGATTGCCCAGGAGGGCACATGCTGCGTAAGACCATTGCACATCTCAGACACCGGACCGGTTACACTACCTAAGAGAGGGGAGACTAGGACGCGGCCCAGGCCTATGCGTCGAATCAGTGTCCGGAACTATCAATATCCGAATGGTTGGAGTAGCAAACATTCTGCAAAGTGCGTCTTCTGCGTGAACGCCAGGTGACGAGTCTCTTTTGCAGCCGAATCCTTGCAAGCTGTTCTCTCTTCTCTCGATGAAACCCCGTGTCGCACATATGAGGTCCCTTGGTGTTGGTTTCCGTACATTCATACATGCTTCTGCAGAAATACTTGCCATAGGCCGAATCGCCAGGGAGGACCATGTCCCCGCCTCTTCGGCGTCACCGAGACATTTCACATTACTTCGTTATCCAACAGAGAACAGAAGAGCACGTGAAGTTCTTGTAATTGAGCCGCTAGATTGCTTCTTCCCTGCGACTCCAGTCTTCCATCCGGGTTACTGGGTCTGCGGCGCCACCTTCTATCTAGTTACTAATGCGAATACTGTATCACCGTGGATGCGGAATGTCCCGTTCAGGACGTGTTGGTCGATCAATTAACATGAAGCACAGTCCTACACATTGAGTAATGGTCAAATCTCTCTTCCCTCTGCCCTAGTTGCACACTTGTACACACGCCATCCCTGTTCGACCGGCCAGCTGGTAAGCTTCATCGGAGAATTCGACCGGCTCCCCTATCACCGTGCGCATACGCACGTCATCTCATCGCCAGGCTTTCCAGGCTAGGACAACACAGGCATGCATTTAACGCACGGAACAAGTGGCTGAGGAAACAATGCCGTGTTCTCAGCGAAGATGCAGGCAGTCAGCTGCTGAGTTTAAGCCACTGGAGGATAATCCCGACGCTCAGGGCAATATGGATGACTATGATATGATCACAATGTCACCCTATGGCCACATTTTCACCACGAATCATTATGACAAAGTGGGACGTGGCTTGGAAGAAATCTGGGTTTGCTGAATTAGCGGTCAAGATGCGTTGCATGATGCACCTGCTCTTGTTCATACGTCAGACTCTATTAAGGTGGTTTCTCTCAAGCATTGACCAAGGGCGTCTGGCTATCCAAGAAGGGATATTGTCTCTCCCAGGCAGATGGCCGAAGAATCCGAAAACCTGGGACACTCACTTGGGCTTTGCAGGTAATTAGTGATATTCATAATAGCATGTGCTTTGCATTTTCGTCGGAGCCTTGCACCAAGTTGCAAAAGTAAGAATACGTATATAAGTAGATGATGATAGATTGACGCCAATGTCCCTCTCGTCCGTAGCCCCATTTCAACCCATCCTTGCACTCCCCCTCATCTCTCGTATTTTGCGCAGTCATCCAGTGGATACATAACTGCCGTGGAGTTAGTGACGCTACCGGTAGACTGGTTCTGTGGCGTAGATGAAATCCCGGGGGTCACGTAGTTGCTGTACTCCATTGCATCCCCTGTCTCGGTTGCGTGTATCTGGGCCATAGGCCCTGGTCCTGTTCCTGTTCCAGGCGTGTGGACACGGGATAATGACCCCTCCCAGAAGCCATCAAAGTGAAATTCTTGTTCACTATGAAGGGATCCCGTGCCTCCTGGTTCACTCCCTTGCCGCTCTGACGTTATGCATGCTTGAGATAAGAGCGTGAGGCTGTTGACAGGCGAGACTGTCCCCCCTGCAACATCTGTTGAAATCATCCCAGGGGGGGGCCTCCCTTGGGGATTCATGGGGGCTTGCGAGACGTGAGATATATCGGCTTCAGGTTCGCGTGGCGCTGAACGCGGGGATCTCGATGAGCTTTTTCCTCTTTTTGTGATTTGGCGATGGGAGGGCAAGCTCTCAGTTGGGTCATTCGAGGAACCCAGTGAGATCCTTGCGGGGTACACTGGGTGCGAGCGCTGGGTCGAACCTCCTGGTGTTGCCTGCTTCTGAAAAACGTCTCTAAATGACAAAAGGATGAAGACAAACCGACCAGCCTGAACATCAGTGGCAGAACAATAAGACATGATATCCATGGCGTGAGTTATTGATTCCTCGTAGTCTGCGTTGCCATGCAGACACGCAAACTCGTTGCTCATAATGAGGAGTGCTGCCGTAAAGACAAAGTACCTGAGTTCATGTGAGAAGTGCAGCTCACTCAGTGGGCATGTTAACTTACAAAATGAACGGGTTGCGTTGGGGAAGTCTCTGGGAATCGAAGACTGCATGGGCCAATCTAATTGTCTGAGTCGAGGCGGCAACGCAGGCTTCCGAAAATCTCTCCATTCGCGGGTTCTGTTCCAGAGCTGGAGGTTGGTTTCCTGTTCGGCTCTTCTGCGCCTTGATAAGCAAATACAAGAAAAAGGGCCTCGTGAGAAGAATGATGGAGTGACAGCCAAGGAGTTGGGTATGAAGAATCGCCATGCCCTGAGCTGGTGCAGTATCGCTTTTGAAGAGCTTGCTCGAGTCCAAGGCGTGGTGAATGTCGTTGGCCCAGCGCTTGCAGTCATCGGCAATGTCTTGGGCGACTTCTGTTGAGACCTGATGTTTCGAGTAGACCTTTTTGAGAATTTGGCTAATAATCCGGCTTGCTTGAACGTTGGCGTTGAGTCCATTGGAGCTAATAGTCTGGTCTCGCCGCATTTTTGCCTTGCTCGATGATCTTATCGGCGCTTCAAGAGAGTCTTCTGAACAGTCGTCTTCAGAAATCGCGGTCGGCCGGCCCAGAGACATAGCCAGAAATCGATCGAGCACAAACAAGCTTCTCCATAGGTTTCGCCTCTGTGCCAAATGATCCTTCCCGAAGATCATAGCTGTCTCTCGAACTTTGTGAAGACCCAATGCATGAGCAGACCGAACGGCCTGGCCTAATTAAAGGTGAGTTCACATCGAAGTCCATAATTTAAGGCTTGATACTAACCAAGGTGCACATATGCAGCGTTTCGCTTGGACACGGCCAGCGTGTACACAGACATGAGGCATAAGGCTTGGACAGTCCAAAAGTCTCCGTCCTCAAAACCAGCCACGGGGTCTCCCAAAGCCTTGGCGCTTCTGAAGAAGGCCTCGGCGTGGTCCACGTCCTGGGACCGAAGCTGGGTGACGATGTCGTGCTCGGGACTATTCTGAGTCGGTGTTGCCATAACAAGCCCAATTGACAAGACAAGGTAGATCAAACAGAGATCTGAGGATTCTGCAGCAAGTGGATTTGAGTAGCATGAGCTCAGTGTCTGCTGAAATGATCGCCGATCAAAGATGTCAATGAGGGCGTGGGTCTTTAGGCAATCAGAATGTTAGTGGACTTTGGCGGTCGAGGTATTCACGTACATTGGTGAAGAATGACTGTACAAGCACATCGGCCACCTTCTTTTCCGGTAGAATCCGTGCGGTTCGCGCTGTCTCTGGTATCGTCAAAGCGGCTTCGGTGATCTTGTGTCGACTAGGATCCACTGTGAACTGCGACGGGCCAGCCACGCTCTCAACAACCATGCGTATCAACTGAAGATACGACACAGTGGCAGAATCGCCTACGTATACTAAGGAACAGGTAAATGCGTAATACAGATTACATCCAGAGGAAATCACTCACAGAGTCTTCCACTAGGATCTTGAAGCATTCTGTTCTGCCCATAGACTTCTGCCTCTTCGCCTTGCCCCGGGAGCGTGGTGGGGAGGCTGAGGCCGAAGTCATCAGGAAAGCGGTGTTCCTGACCGCCGTTCGGCGGGCTGGTGTCTAAAACATTATGGTAATGGGAGCCGGTGGTTTGCCCAACATGACGACGCTTAGATGGTGGTCTGAAGGGACTTGAGTCGTCGGTTTCTGAGGGTTCGCTTTGCTTGTACGTGCAAGTCGTGTTTCGTTTGACGCATGTTTGGCACGGTTTCGCTCCATTGCACTGTCAACAGAAGGGTCAGTAACTAACATCCCGGTCGATTTGTTGCCACTGCCAATTTCCCGAGTTTGCAAGGCAGGTCGAAGCATTAGAATGCCGTTGACGTCTGCCTGGGCATGAAGTGATGACGAAGGGGGCAGACCATTATTTTTCTTACCTTTTGTTTGCGCTGCTTGCAGGTGTCACAGGCCCGAGCTATCCTTTGTCGTTTATCGTCAGGCACCTTGGGACGACGAGTCATGGTGGGCGATCTGGTTAACACTGTCTGCTTGCCAACTCGTGTGTAATGGGACAGGAGAGAGCAGAGAGCAGACGACAGGTGGTAATAGAAAGAATGAGAAGAAGAGAGAAATATAAAGAAGTTAAAAGGGATATGTGGCCAAATGTTGGAGGCGCCTATAAGATCTCCTGGGTCATGAGCCCAGAGCATAGGTTGGGGAAGGGAGTCGGCAGATTCCGGACTAATGCGGCCTCTGAACTACGCGGGGGTGGCTTGGAGAAGAGAGAAGGGTTCTAGAAGCAGCGTGACAGGCTTCTTATGCAACCAAGACGTACGGCAGTGGGGGGCATTGAAGCTTTCGTTGGTGGCAAAGCAAGCACGAGTTTCTCGGCCCCAGGTCTGAGGAACAGGGTATGATATGAGCGGTGATGGCGTAGACCTTGGGCGTGGATCTGACGGTGGTGTTCAGGACATGATAAACAGAGACCGGGCTGGGCGAACAGAAGGAGGGGAGTGTGCAAGAGAGGATGGGCGATATATTTTCCTTCTAACGAAGTACTCAGTGGTTGGACCAACACACAGACCGGTCGGCGGCCAATAAGAGATCGTACCAGACCAACGAGAGAAGGTTTCTCAGTGAAATGCAACGCAATGATGGCGGCCCTCGGAATCGTCCGTCTGAATGCCTGTGGCGTGCTCTGGCTTGAGCCGCTTGACATGGCGGTGGATGAGCCGTCGGCCGGTAAGACGGCGCCCTCGGAGATCCCAACCGGGTTTCTACTCGACATCTCTCGCGCCCGTGACGCCTGGCCGCATTTGTTTGCCAGTGTGTAATATCACTTTTATTGCGGGCGTGCAGCTAGTGTGTATCATCGTGGGGGATGTATGCGGCATACCACCATGTTCCTTGGGCGAGGAGCGATCTCCTGGAATGAAGTGGGGCCTTGTTGTCTGCCGGTGAGACTCAGGGCTCGGATGGCGCACTCCAAAACAACAGGCTCGGCTCCCCAGTCGGATATGAAGCCTAGAGCCGTGAGGGTGGTGGTTTTGTTGGCGTTGTGCTGGTGGCGGTCATGATGTTGTGTTGGTGGCGGTCGTAGTGTTGTGTCGGTGGCGGCGTTGGTTGTGTTGTGTAAATCGACAGGCTCAGCCAAGAAACGGGCGCATGCTAGTCTAGTTCCCTTGTGTCCTTAGGCAGTCGGTCTACCTACCTACTAGTTGTTACCTTAAGTAGAAAATGAGTACACTCCTCGCGCTGCTTATTTTCTATCATAACCATGAGGGAAGGGGCTAGGCAGCAAGGCACCGTCGTTCCAGAGACAACAACTTGACCAGATGACTAGGAACGTGACCATTGCAAAGCTCAATGTGAGGTCGTTCGTGGTCAGGAAATGAATACGTGAGAATTGGATAGTGCGAATACTACCAAGTACCTAGACTAGGTACCTACCTAATTGATACAGTACTAAGTATGGCCCAGCGGATAGCCCGAAACGTTTGCGAGCAGGAGCATTCCAGAAGCCCAACCATCGCTTCTACGAGCACTTCCCTACGTCCGCCATCCAATCCTGGTCTCAGATCCCCATGGATTGTTCTGTCCAAAGGTCAGATGGCAGACGGCAGACGGCAGATGTGCCGCGTTCCCTGGGTGAGACAAGTGTTGGTTTGCTTCCATCTGGGCAACTACGGCGACACATCCCAACTTGCCCAAGTGCACTGTTAGGACCATTTTTTTCTTTTTCCTTGTTTTTTTTTCTTTTTCTTTTGTCTTGGTGTAATTCTTCCCAATGACTAGGTTCTTGGACTTCCTCCCGACTGGAGGTTTGCTACATGCGCCACCGCCTCACCGAACAGATGAACAACTTCCTACCGGTACTACTGTAAGCAGCCTGAAAGTGGAACACTTAGGGACCCTTGTATATGCCTTGAAACTACCAACAGGTTGCATAAACTGGACGCCTCTATTGCGCTCTCCCGTGCAGCCAAGCCCATGTGGGCATCTAGCTACACACATGGTTATCATCAGCAACCTGACAGACACAAGCTTATATGATACATCTGACTGCGAGATGTAGAGTCGCTGAAACGGAACACAAATCGAGGTTGCCTCAAATCGTTGCATGGACCAGCCGCCATCTGCCCCAGGATTCACTAGGCAATATCGAGATATTCAGCAGCTCCCGAGCGGTGGTGTTACATCCGTCATCCCCTTGTTCCTCATGTCAATGGCCTAGCCTAATTACTCTTCTAGGGGGGGTGGGAGTGGGAAACTTCATGAACTTCATTGGCCCGACCAGACACTCAACCCCGGCATCCTCTGATAGTGCTTCCGGCCTACAGAGAGGCTGATGTCTCACCACCAGCCCTCCAGCTTCTTATTGTCACGTCCATTGTGCAGCAACCGGCCGCCATCGGGTGTAACTAATTCCAAATTGTGCAGAAACTGGACATCTCCATTAACTGAACTAAAGCCCCTCTGACGGGCGGACATGCCAAAGGAGGCACCCCAGCCAACCAAACCAGTCTGGTGGATGGATGCCCAACAGACTTGGCCCGAAAAACCTTCAGCGGTCGGGTTGCCGGTTCAGTCTAAGACGGCTTCAGATGCAACTTGACATATCATCTTGCCCTCGCAACCAGGTGCATGGCTACACGACTAGTCGTTCTGGTGATTGGCGAGTTGGCGCAAGCACATGGGTACAATTGCTGGCCACATTGACGCCAATCCAATAGCTTCACTCAGGTCCAGCCCCACTCGACAGCTTGAGCATCAAGGAGAAGGGCTTTTTACGTCAGTATGCGTCTGTCTTTACGAGTGTTTTACGAATGCAGCTTACAGTATGATCCCGACCGCCTCACTGATTATCTATGCAGCACATCCACTAGCGGCCGTTGGCAATACTTATCACCGTCACCACTCAACACCCAGTGGGGAACTCATGCAGAAAGCCCGGGGATCTTGATTAACAACTCGCCTCTGCTTATGACCATTATCAACACGCATCACCCGTGCAAGCCCTCGTGTTACATACTCGGTCAAGAATGAGTCGTCCTGGTGCCTTGGCCTAGCAAGCCTCGTCGCCCCATATGCTTCATGCCACTCACGGTATCTTGATGCATATCTGCAGCACCTCTAGAACCCCCAGCAGAGTTTGTGCCCCTATCCATGACCATGACCAATGAACCGGTGTTATCATGTCTAATGAAGAAGCAAGGGCCGTTGCCGCCCTCCGGATACAAGTAGCTGTGAATATATATTGATACCCTGGCGTATCTTTGGGTCGCATCGCAAACCAGGGGCACTTAGATCGAGGTTTCGCAGTAGCATCGAAGCTTTTATCGGCTTTAAGTCACGATACAGAATGTGGGAGGGTGCTATTAGGCGGTGCCAGAGGGGATGAATTGAACCTCGCTCATAGCCGAGGGTTGTAGTCATAGACCGGCTGTCAACCTAACTAGACTACAGGCCCCAGAGAACAGTGATTACGAGGCCACATATGGCACCAAGATTTCCAGAAACGCTCAACGTAGAGTCAGACCAAATGTTGTGAGGCAACTAACAAGTCTTCAATCCAATTGGGGATGCAATTCATCCATTCGAGATTGCTATGTATATAATAATAAAAACAGTGCCAGCAAACATGGTATAGCATCCCAGCCTAGAAATAGCCATATTGTAGTGTCGCTGGTCAATCATCTAGCAAGGGCAGCTAAATTTGACGAGTTGTGCATTGGTAAGAGACAGCTGGAGTGTTTGACGGGTATTGTCAAATATCAACTCTACTTATGCATCCAAGCTGCTCAGGGCTTTCAAGGCAAGATCATTATAGAAATAAAGACGTTCAATTATCGCATCAATGTCTATAGGCGTATGATATAATTACAGGTTATCAAGCAATCTCCAACTCACAACACCAACCGTCCAGGCTCCTCCTCCAGGATCAGCTTGCAGCGCTCCAGGAAGATTTGGGCACGCTCCTCCTCCGCCTTGGGAACTACCAGGGAGAAAACGTTAGGCCCGCTCGACATGCCAGGGACGGTGCGGATGGCTGCGGGCTGGGAGGCAGACTTCTTCTTGCTGGGGGCGGCGAGGATGTCGATGATGTCCGTCTTCTTGGAGGCGACAGACTGGGGCGCAAACAAGGAGGCTGGAGGAATGGCGGAGATCTGGGGTAGGTAGACGCCGCGGGAACCCTTGGTAGCCTTAACCTTGTCGAGACCCAGGACCTGGTCGAACAGCTCGTTGGCCGTCGGGGCGCGGAGGGCCTGAGGGAGATCATCGTTGGCCACCTCGGCAGCGCGACCGACGAAGGTAGAGATGGGCAAAAAGACGCCGAGGGTGTCCTGGATCTTGTTCTGGACCTCGACGACCTTGGCGAGCGAGACGGGGATGGAAACCTCGAGCTTCTCGATGACCGGGGCCTTGGGGGCAGAGGCGGCCTCCTTGGGAGTCTCCTTGGGAGCGGGTGCCTTCTTCTCGGCGACTTTGATGTTGCTGAGGTCAAGGTGGGCGAGGGTATTGAAGCGGGCCTCGATTGCAGCAGGAGTCTCGGCGTTGATAGACCCCAGGGAGGCGAGAACATCGCCCTTGAGTAGACGCCCGTGGGGACCAGTGCCCTTGATCTTGCTGACGTCTTCCTTGCTGAGGCCCTTCTCCTTGATGAGGTGTCCGACCGAGGGAAGGAGAGGGTAGTTGTGCTCGTAAGTGCCGTTGCCCGCGGGCTTAGGTGCGGCCTTGTTCCCGGTGGAATTCGACTCGCTGGCGTCTGGTGCGGCGGCGGCGGCCTCTTTGGGAGCTTCCTTGGGACGCTCGGCGGGGATCTCGACGGCGCTGACATCGTCGCCGGCTTCGGCGATGACGGCGATGCGGGAGCCGACCTGCACGGCCTTGCTACCGTCCTGGGTCATGATCTTGACCATGACGCCGTCGTCCTGGGCCTCGACATCCATGGTGGCCTTGTCGGTCTCGATCTCCAGCAGCACGTCGCCGGCGCTGAAAGTCTCCCCATCCTTAACCTTCCAGCTGGCGATGTTCCCCTCGGTCATGGTGGGCGAGAGGGCCGGCATCGTGAAGTTCTGAGCCGCGAGGCATCGTGACGAAGTCGTGAAGTCTACACTCGGCGGTTGCGCGGTGTTAGTCGACAAACGAGCTTGCATCCCCCCTCCGCGAGCGGCTTATTGGGGAGACGGGGGAAAGGTGGCGGGAGGACGTACTGCGAGCGACAACCCGAGTGCTGGCAAGGCGGGCAGACGCTCGACATGCTGCCGCAAAGGACGCCATTGGAGATGTCAATTGCGAGCGGAGGGCGGGTCGAGGGTTAGGGTTCGGGGGGAGATGAACGAGGGGAGGCGACGGCCGCGGTGAGGGATTGTCGAAAGATGGGATTTATTGAGCTGCTTTCGCTGAAGCTGTTGGGATGGTGCCGAAGCTGGGTGGGCGCGCACGGACCAGGAGGTGTTTTTTTGGCGGGACGCCCGATGTGTAGGTGGCGGACAAAATAGGGGACTGAGTGCTCTACAGCTCTGTTAAGGCTGGAGAAGGTGGCAGGAATTTAAATGCAAGATATTCACAAGTCCGTATGGTTTCCAGTAGTTAAATGGCTATATACATTCTCTGGAAATTATACAACGTCGTCCATGCGACGCTCTCCCCAACTCACATCACCATTAATATCGCAACTGTCCCACTCCATTTTATCTTCGGCCTCTCTCGGACAACATTTCGCCGGAAGCCGACCACGCCAAAACCAACCCACCCGCCCCCCGGCCCGCTTCGCTTCCCTTCCCTGTACCGGTCCGTGCGCGCCGAAACGCTGGGACCCCGACGACCGTCGGCTCATGGTAATTTTTGGATGGCTTCAAAATCGCAAACACCACAGCCCACCATCCACCTTCGAACGGCCGCATCCTCATGACGCCCCGCACCCAATTGAGCGCGTCCCTGGTACGATAGCATCGCCTTCCGGTCTCCTCCCGACCTGCCTTCCGCCAAGAGCCTCCCCTACCCTTTCCTGTTGCGCCATGGCTAGCCTCGCTCGGGGCTTCCGCCTCCCCGGCCTCCGGCCCCTCGCCGCCCGCGCCGAGTTCGCCACCGTCCGCTCCCGCTTCTTCACCACCTCCCTCCGCCTCCGAGCTGCAGAACCCGCTATCAAGGCGAACCGGACGCCGACCCCGGCCCCGTCAAAGCACCTCCCTCATACCACCACCGCAGCCTCCACCGTTGCCCCCAGCCGATATGCCTTCATAAAGAACCTCGCGACCAAGCCCACTCCGACAGTCCTCTACGAAGGCCCTTCACACTTCTGGTTCTACTTCGGCTGCTGGTCCAGCGGCATTTCCATCCTCACCTGGACAGCCCTCACCGCACCGACCGCCATCAGCCAGCCCGAAGGCGTGCCCCAATGGGTCGGCTACGTCTTCGGCGCATCCTACCTCCTCCTCGGCTCCATGGGCCTGTACCTCATTACAAAAACACCCAACATCGTTGGCGGAATCCGCGTGCTCCCTGTGCATGCTGCAAAGCTGGCGGGGGGGTCACCACTCCAAATGGAAATCACGGTGAAGCGCATGGTGCCTCTACTCGAGCCCAAGGTGATCACTACGACGCTCGACAAGGTGACGCTCACGTCACGCTTCTCGCTGCCGGAGCAGTACGTTCCTGAGCTGAAGCGTCTGGAGGCACAGCGTGCTGAGGAGGTCAAGCGCAAGGCGCTACGGAAGTTCGACATGGAACACCTCTTTACGGTGCCGTTTCGCCAGGTGGGCCGTGGATTCAAGGGCATGTTCAATGGTATCAAGTCGGCATGGACGGACATGGGTTACGGAGTCATCAAAGTCGATGGCAAACTGTATAAGGTTGACGTAACCAAAGGTTTTGCGCACGACGGGTTCCGCACTCTGGAGAAGCTGGTGGACATTGAGCAATGAAAAAAGACCTGGCGCCATGGGAGGGGAAACGAACGCCTCGAAAGGAGCAAGATTTGGATCTGATTCTCCATGCTTGTCAAGGGGTTCCAATATGAGAGAGGGGTGAGGAGTGTTGGTGGTAGTTTTGCTACCCTGTACTTAACATAGCCTGTAAAAATTCCTGTACAAAAATAGACGTCTCCCAAACCCCAAGCCTCAAGAAGGTTCTTCTTTGCTGTGTCGAGAAGGGACTGCTAGACCACTTTAGGAGTAGATCCAACTAACTTCCGCTGAGTACAATCAGCTCGGTAAGCTTTTTATTGCCTCGTGATGCCATGGCTCGATCGCTCCGCACGCTACATCGACTTTGCGAAGTTGGCAATGGCAATCGGAAATGGCCCAATCCGAAGCAATGCGCAGCAAATCACTCAAGACACACCGCCAAGCTTGCGGCAAACTCTCAGCAAGAAATCAGCAGGACGCGGGCCACGTACGATCGTCATCTGCATCCCCACTAAGCACACAGCCCTTCGATAGTTGCCTTCTGGAAAGGCACCGCAAATACGGAGTACTCGTACACGATACATGCCCCTCCGCAGTTGAGGCTCGCTAGATGGTCAGAACGCAACGGGCGAGATGCATCCCGTTGCGGGACTTGTTCTGTTTAGAGATCCCTCGTGATCTCACAGAGCCGCATGGGAATTGCCCTGTTGACTTACATGGCTTTCTGCTCACTCATTATCAGCCCACGTCGGCAATGGCCAGATGCCGTAGAACCAGCCACCCGGGCACGCAGCGGCTGCCACAGTCGAGAGGTGCCGGTAGTGACATTCGAGCCGAAACGCCCCTCGCGCCAGTGGCTGTCCATGTAAGTACGCCGGATGAGATCGTACATACGTAGGCGCCTTGGGCGCTGTGTCGTGCTGATCAGCAAGCAGCTTCATTGGAATAATTTGGCCGTGTTTGCCCATTCCCTGTCTCTATCCCGCGCGACATGCACGGATGGCCAATGGGCGGAGCGGGATAATCCTCGCATTCACCAGCGAGGTCCAAGCCCAGGCTTCGATGGCATCAACGTACGTAGTGCAGATGCAGACGCAGAGACCAACGGCATCGCGAAACAGATCCCGAAGGGCGGGGAAGAATATATTCTTACCGTACGGAGAGCCGTGCTGCTGCACCAGATAAGTTACCCCTCCAAACCAACGTCGTCGAGATCCAGTCTCATCGTGGCGGTCAGTCAGCCTCACTCACGGATCATCGCAGGCGAGGTTATCCTTGACATGGACAAGTAGACTACAGTAGGTATAGCCTCTGCTCCACCAGCGAGACTAGCGCGGCGGCTCCTGTTGAACAAGCTCGGTCGGTCGGACAATGTCGCCAGAGGTTGTGCCAACATCATGCCATGCCGGCGCCAGGAGTGAGCAGTCTCATCTTACCGTGCGTCGCTTCATCTGGCCCGTTGCAACTGTGCAAGCAAGTGGCACGCCTGCCTGCAAGGACATGAAAGCCTCCCTCCGGCAACTGGATGCACGGCTGCTGTGATCCCTGTTTCAGGGTCCAGTCCTAAAGAACGGCGCACAGAGCATTGCGCACGCCCACAAACCCAATCCAACTTCATCAATCCGATGCTGGACTTGGCCCATCGCGAAGTTTGGCTGAGGGCCGCCCCATTGTTGACTAACAGCCGGCCTCTCAGTCCATGCTCGGCAAAAGCTCCTGTGGGATCCCGACGTCATCAAGGCTCCGCGATGCTTAGGTGGTCGGTGTTAGACTGTTAGTCGGAGGGCAGGTGTGTGTTTGCGGTGAGATGCGGTGACCCACAAAATATGATGGGTCTTGGTGTTTAGCGTAGATGCTCGCGCAGTAAAGTGCTTTGAAGGTTGGGAGGGTGAAGATTAATACCGGATTCAGAACTCGACCCCCAAATACGTCTTGCTGAAGAGACCCCGTGCTGAGCGCATTTCGCGGAGTACCCTCTGTTGGCAATGGCCACGGCGAAGACGACTGCGAGAAGCAATTGGATCATCGACGTAGAGGAGCCACACTGGCCGCAGTAGTGTGCGCAGTGCGACAGTCTGCGTGCCAAAGTAGTATCAGGCAAGGAAGGTGGGAGTATTCGTCTGCGTCGAGTACTCGATGCATCGCGGACCACCTTGGACCAGATTGGGGGCATGCTACCCGCTGCGAATTGAGTACCAGGAATATGTACTGACATTCCGTCCTAGACTCATAGTCTGTAAGACCGCTGGCTGGGTGGCCGTGAGCATCTGCCCACTTACACGCATCTGAGGCTATGTAGGTCATCGGTCGGTGCAGGCCCCAGTATTCGTATACTGTGGTAGTATCGAGGTGGGGATGGCTGTAAGTAACGTATTTTTGAGCAGAGTGAAATGCAGCGAAGAAACGCATTGGCATCCAGAAACCCTCCATCGACATCCGATGGGCGCTGGTGAAACATGATCCACGCATGTCGGTAGGCAAAGAAGCATGGGAGGGTCCACCGCCGGGAAACAGTGTCAGGATGTTTTTGCAGACATCCATAACCTCATCGACCGGGTGGCTTGGAAGCAAACTTGGACCACCTGGATTGGATAACTATCTGCTCACTTGCTTCGATTCCTCGGCCGCTCCCTAGTGCGCGACAGGTGCCATGGGAGATTCCTCTGCCGTCTACTTCGTCTCTTCGCCTCCCTTGGCACGCCGGCCAGTGCCACAGATGGCCTGTCAGACGTAGCAGCATCATCCCCCCCGCCGTCTTTGGCATTGTGACTCTGAGTCTGAGAGAGATGCAAAAGTGGCCTGTCGTTGATGGAGATTGGACAATTCCCCACCAGATCGAGGGGTAAACTTTTGGGGGAATATTTCATGACTTGACCCCCTGTCCCCCCTCCATTCCACCCTCCTCTGCTGATGTCTAGTTCTGGAGTCTACACTCTGGAGGTGTGGTGTCTCCCATTTGCGCGAAGTCGGCTGTTGGCCGATGGGCACAGGTGAGAGGGCCAAAGGGGTGGTCGAGAAGCGGCGCAGATGCATGCCATTATGCCCGCAGTGTCGGAGATGCATTGCTCCTGGGCAAACCAGTGTGGGCGCCAACTGCATCGCGCCATCCGCTAACATTCTGTGTGGTGTTCTGAGTGCTCGTCTTCATTGTCACGGCGGAGGGCAGCGGTGAGCGGAGAGCCGGGCGAATCGCCGTCAGCAATCCGCAATCCAGCGAGCCAGTTCTCGAGGATGCACTCCAGCATGGGCACACAGCAGCTGGTAGTTCCCGTGGCCGCAGCGAGGAATGTGTCTTCACGTCATGTGCCCCTCCTTTGCAATCTGGGCCAGAAAGCACCTGGGCATCATGGTTGGCCGTGGCAGTCCTGATTTCTAGAACAACCGCCAGTAGCGCGGGGTTGGACTGTCTTAGAGAGTGTCAAAGGAGGCTCAGCCGACTCGACCACCACCGAACTTGGTGGTCAGGGAATGGAGGCGATTCGTCGAGGTGGGCGGACCATCCCACGCTCCCACCCTCCGTATGCTCCGACCACCGACATCTAGATTGGGTGCGTGCCGTGTAGCGCAACTGATCAACGACACCCGAGGCAAATTGTGACCAACAATGCGCGCTCCGGGATTCTTTCGGTGGTTGTCCAGCGATTCCAGCTTGACACCCGTTGACATGACGTCCGTCATTGGACCGACGCGTCTGACCCGTCGAGGTTCTCACAGGCATATAACACAGAGTGACGGAGTTCGTTACCGCTCTGTGGACGTGACGCTAGCGCCACCAATCCGTGTGGATCCTTCAGAGTGTGACACGGTGTGGTGTCTGATCAGAGGAATTTAGACGTTGGTCCCCTCTACTGCTTCGATGACAACCTTCTTCCCCAGACTGAGGTGCGAATATTTACCGGATGGCCAGCTTATCGCTAGGTGAAGCTCATCGGACGGACAGGAGCCCAGAGATGATCCCAGCGCCAGCTTGCGGCTAGTGTGCGATGGATGACCCTAGTCACCTCTTCCTTGCTGATGTTGTGGGAGCCCAGACTAAGCTTGCCAATGCTTCGGAGGGACCCTTTTACTCACTGTCGTGCTCTCAGGGTCGCTACACCAAATTCTTGTAGTTGTGATTCCATCGGCTGACCATATACGCCGTCGTAAGTCTACACTCTCACGGTTGAAGGCACGAGAAGACACCGCATGCGAGATACGCGAGCATGGCCTGAGCCATGTCTGTGACGAAGCTCGCAGAGAGAACTCTCTCGTGCAGTAGTTCGCAAGAGGTCCTCAGACATCGAGAGCCCAGTTGCCCGATACGGCTGCGGATAAGACGAAGTGGAACAGGGCTGATGTCGGCGCCGAACCACCCAGGGTCTAGATGCCGTCCATCGGTTGCAGGCCAGAGCCAAACAAGCTATCAGCCATGACCGGCATGAGCAAACCTCGAAAAGGGAAGACATGGCGTCCTCAGAAATCTACCAAGGTGATTGATGTTGTTACTCCGCCTTCGTGGATTCCCTCAAGCTAGCGAAGAGACATCTGCGATATATCGACGATGCTGATGGGGACAGGCGAGGCACTCACTATCTTTACTGGAGGGAGACGAGAAGGGAGGGAGACTAGCAACGGGCGCATCATGATCTGATTGGTTAGCGAGGAGAGCCATGTCTCCCTTTCAGGTCTGGGCAGGCAGCCTGTTGGTAAAAGGTGTGGGAGCGCAACCTGGCGTTGCCGGCTTGCCCATTCTAGCCTCTTTGGCCCGACCCTTGCGGGACACAACACCACAACGCCGCTAAGTTCGAGCAAGAGGATTCTCGTGACGACTTCACGCACCCAAAATACCACGCGGAGACTGGGTGAAAGACGACGGGCAAGATCCAGTCGATCCCATGACACAAGCGAAAACATCAAGGGAGAAGCATAGCGCGAGTGAACAAACCCTGAGAGCTACTATCGCAGTGTGACGACAGAAGAGCAACGTCGCTTGGCTTGGCACCAGTGGTTTTCTTTGCGGTCTGCAGTCTTGTGAAAATCATGGCCTCCCAAGGAACCCTTGGTGGTGGCTCGGGCGGGATGGCATGGACCCTTGGGGGACTGATGGACGCTAAAGTCGAGGGTACATGACCAGGGGTCAGGGGGCCCTTGAACCCAAGACGACAAGCCACCCCAATCAAAGTCACCGCCACGCGGGCGCAGTGGAGATATGACATAATTTCTGTTGGCGCGCTGAGAGACAGCAAATGGCAGACAGAGGCTCCGAGATGTAGCAGGCGCAGGCGCAGGATGCGATGCGGCAAACAGCGAGCAAAGTTGAAAGGGAGAGAGTGAGTGAGTGAGATCTGCGAATCTGAGGGGCGAGGGGCTTCGAGGAGCGAAGCGAGAGGCGAGAGGCGATAGGAATGAAATTGTGCTGCCTAGCCACCTGAGCGGTGTGAACTGTGAAGCCTCGAGCTTTGGGTTCTGACGGACGATCCAGAACAATCCAGAGTTTATGGTCTCGTGGCAGCGGTTGTTGGTGATGCGTGACGACATGTCTTGGAACGCGACGGGACATGGCATACCACAGCGGCACGTTGAGGTTGTGGGCACGCACGATTGATGTATGATGTAGCGGATGGATGGATGATCCAGGCTTGAGTGGATGAAAATGGGCATAGTGCGTGTGCGTGTGTGTGTCTTGGGTGAGAGAGTCCGCCATGTCCGGCCTAATTTGGGTGGGCGGTAGTCTAGTTGGTGGAGTGGTGTTTGAAGTGTGGTGGGTGAATGTCACTGATGGGTTGGTTGTACTGTAACTCAGGGCAGACGAAATCTCACTTGGGGAAGCGGCAACCTTCCACCACTACAGCCACCATTACAGCCAGCACCCCCAGAAAAACCTACACCATCATCATCACGGGCTCTTTACCAGCGCAGTGCGGCTCGCTGGAAATGAGATTTCATGCACATGGGAGCGTAACTGGAGGGTGACATTTTGCACAGGCACGAGAAAGTAAATGTCTTGGGCCAGATGTCGGGGATGCATGTTTGAGAGGCAATGCGAGACGTGACGGCATGGTGACGGGTCAGACAGAGCTGCACAACTACTGCAACTGATGTAAGGCACATGGATAGATATGCTGCCTCTTCGTATCACAAGCATCAACGACTCAACGTCTCTTCTCTCCGATATCGCGCTTGCTTGTGCTCTAACGCGCCAAAGCCCCTTATCATTTATCTCGGGGTTGTATCGCACTCATTAATGTGGTAGTCTGGCGGAGGCGCCGGCCCTAGCAGCGGTAGCATCGAAACTCGGGACACCGTTGGAAGACGCCATCTCCGTGTCCAGGTGGACGACGGTGTATTGTTCTCGTCCGAGACTGTAAACAAACAACAACACAAAAGACAAGACATGGAGCCTTGACCATGCTGTCTATCCAAGCCTCCCTCCTCGGCCGGTGAGACAAGGCATGGGCCCTTGGGTGAACCGTCGACACTCAATCTCCTAGACTCTCACACGCACCGACCACGATGACGGCGAGGGATGTCCATGGCCGTCGAAACTCGAGAAGTTTGTGGACGCTCGTGTTGCGAACTTGTGATGGTTGGAAATGAGGGCGCAGCTCGTGAGCGACTCCAGACGTCGAGACTCCCGCTAAGCGGCCTGGTTGGACAGACCTGGGCAGACCAGCGGCAGACGCCCATCACCAATCTTGTGTGCAGCAATCGCATTCTCTCCTGCTACTCGTCGCGCCTGGGCCTTGTCCCGGTCACGACGCCAAGCTACCCCCACATGGGCTCCATCGTGACTCCACTTGAGACCTCCGAACGCTCGGAGGCGTTGTGCCATTTTCCTCTTCGACTGTCGAGCTGGGGCACAGAGCACCTTGGTCCTTGGCACGGCCAGCCCGGGCGACGACGTGCCGCCGCATTCGCCTCCTCCGCTCTATCCAGAGACGACCGTTTTCTCAGCTGGGAGTGTTGCTCAGCTGGAGGAGATGTGTCGAATACAATTCCCCAGATGAGAATCCTACCGCCGTTGTGGCGGGCTGGGCTCTGCGTCTCCTGCGTCTTGCTCCGTCCCGCTTGGCGGCCGAGCGCCGCTGGACAGGGTGCCGTAATCAATATCTCTCATGCTCATCAACGGAGGCCATGGATATGGAGGCCACGGAGAGGCAAGGGATGAGGGGGATATCCCTACGTAACTTTAACGCGCATGGTCGTTAGAGCACCTGCCACTTGCCATGGCAGACGTCACAGCGCGGATGGGGATGCGATGGAGGCCGATGGAGGCGATGGAGCGATGGAGCGATGGGTTGATGGATCCATCGTCCCAGGACGTAGACTGACGATGCACACTAGGGAGGCATTGAAATCGAGACGGCACTGTACTTACTGCTGCGCACTCCTGCGATGGCCTGCTTGCAGAGAGCTGCAAGTGCTAATGCAGCCGACCGTCTCGCATCCATTATTGGCCGTTTCGAGGAAAGACCCTCGCTCTCGATGGCGGCAAAGGGCCCCAGGACGACCAGAGAGGGTCCTTCTCTTCGCGGCTCAGTGGGCTCGTCAGTGGGGCCTTCAGAGGGCCGCCGCATCGGGGCGGGTCGACAAGTATCGGGTACTTTAGCTGAGGGTCCACAGATGGTCCACGGGTGGCCCCCCCTACAAACTTGCCCCCATCAAGCCCCAATCAACCGCCTGCAGCACCACTGATGAACCAGCCAGGGTGTGCGTGCTCAGGGAGGAGGTAGGGGAGGGGACTACTAGGGTCAGCGCAGCGCAGCGTTGGTTACCTTGGGTACCTCCGTAGTGTTCGTAGCTGGAGCGGTAATAGCGCCCAGTAATACCGTCAAGCCCACTCCTGCTCAGGTAGCGGCGTCTCAATCCCAGGGTGAGACCCCAGTCCCCATGGCATCTCATCCCACGGCCGTCCCAATGCCCATGGCGGCGGGCTTCTGGCGGGTCCCGGTCTAAGCCAGAGCCCTCGGCGCTCCAGGCCTGCCAGGGCGCCATGGGCTATAGTAACCCGCCGCGCCCCTCCGCCGTCCGCTGGGACCCTTTTTGCTCCTTGTTCCTCCTCTTCCTCCTCCATCCTCACCATCGACAATCCCGCCGTGGCGCCCGACAAGCCAGGAAAGGAGCCTGGATTCGCGGCTTTCCATCGCATCGTGTACGAAGAATCTCTCCGGTTTCTACATCCAAGGCTTGCTTTTCTTGTTCTGGGCTTTCTTGGGTTTTGGTATCGCTGCTGTTGCTTCCGCCGCAGTCCTTCTCTCCCCCCTCGAGGTAAGTTCCAACATGATGTTTGCGTGCCGTTGTTATTCTTGTTGCTGCCATGCGAATGCTTGCATCTCTGCCTCAACCCCCACAATATGTTTAATGCTATTTATTGTTGTTTGTTTTTCTGCTGTTTTGCCTGCGACGAGAACAATGTGGATGAGAATCGCCGGTTTGACATCTTCGCTGTCTGCACTTTTCACCCTCCGCCTCGTTCCTCTCGACCCCTCCTTTTTGGCTTCATCCTACGTCCATTTAGCGTGCACAACCTCTGCCACGCTGCCTCTCTGCCTTTCTGCGCTTTTCCGTGTCTCGCTGCAGAAACTTCTGCGTCCTCGAGCGGACTTCCCGTGCCCCAGAACTCTCTCACCATCCCCGTCCTTCACTCGCTCGCGCCCGTGCACCGTGACTGTTGCCTCAAGGACTGCCCGAGTCTGTGTGACCGCAGCGAATGCAGCTTCGACTGCGACTGTTCACGAACTTCGAACTGCCGACGCTGTGCGACAATCACCCCCCCGAAAACTCTTGACTTCCTTGTCCTGCGCGACCTGGTTTCTCTGTTCGCTTGTCCTGTGCTTGCCGCCCGGACCCTGGAATTTCTGCTGAAAGCTCACGGATGCCTGTGTCTTAACGTTCTTTTCTTCAACTCTCTTGACCTCAACGACTGCAGCCAGGCGAAGACTTGCCGCTGACCCTATTGTGACGCAGACTAGGCCTTTCCGACCGTTTCATTCCCTCGATACGCCGTCCGACTGTAACACCCAGCGTGGAATCTCCTAGCGACGACTTCTGCTTCCCGGACCGCTCCCACCCGTCCGTTCCTCGAAACTCAAACATTTTCTATATCTCATCCGGGTCAGCCCCGCTCTCGATGCGTAGCGGCCGATAACCATGGATTCGGAAGACGGAGAACTGTTCATAAAGGTATGCGTGCTCAGGCTTGGTTGACAGCAAACCGCGGCCCCACCATATTCGAGCTTCCTCGCTAAATCAAGATAGCAACTTGCCGGCTTCGTGCGAACACACGAAAAGGCTCTGGCCAACGCGCTTCAGTTCCAGCGCCGCGAAGTCCGGCACAAGTCCTCGCAGAGTACTAGCGCGGCCACGATAACCCAACCCTCGACTACTCTCCCCGAACGCCCCTCTACCTCCGCCTCTACGTCGAGTTCACTTGCTGCCGCCTTATCACTGGGCAACCTCAGCTTTACCTCCCACAATGTCAAGTCTGCAAAGTTGGCTCTGACTCCTCACCACCTCTTCTACCTCCTCTCCCGATTTGAGGAGCTGAGCATCAATGTCGGCCCCATGAAGGTTCGCCTCGAGAACCTACACGACAGCTCGTCCTCAGCCAACTATGTCTCTTTCCTCAGTAACACGCAACGGTCGAGGAGCAAGGGCTCCGATATCGATTCTATACACTCTGTATCAAGTATCCGCAGCGTTATGTCCGGCATGTCTGCTTTGTGGGCTAGCTTCGGTATCGGCGCTAGCATCTCGGCGGCCCGGACGGAACGTCAAAAGGCGGCTCTCCAGGCAGATACGAAGTACTTGTACTCAGCCTTCACCAAGATCCCCTGTCTAAAGCTGGCACCTGACTGGCGTGCGCGTCTCATTCGTGGCTACGAAGAGTTTCCCTTTGACTCAGCGGTCCCTCTCTACGCTTTCAAGAACCTCCAAGCGCTCGAGGTGAGCAGCATCGACTTCAGACAATTCTTTGGCTGGGATCGCCTGGCCGATCAGTTGCGGTCGCTCACCCTGAAGCGTGCTGGCATTGAGGATCCCGCGGATATTCTGATTGACATCGTCCTCGATGACATGGACAAGAGGCGCCGACGGACGTCAAAGTCCCAGTCGTCGCCAACGAACGCGTGGCCAGGCAGCAGCAGTCCGCGGAGAAGCGGTGCACCCAGCCACCCGGAATTACACCGGGCAGCCTCTGCGCCCAGCTCACCAGACCCTCGTGTCTCTGGTGAACTGCACATTGGTTCCCTGACAACGAGCGAGCATGCGGTTGAAGACACCAGCAGGCGGACATCCCTCGGAAGAGACGATGTTGATGACTTGCCAAGCTCGCCGAAGAAGGCGGCTCGTCCCCGCAGCAACTCTCCTCATCGACCTGGTAGCTCCCGAACACAGTCTCATACCACCCGTGGCCATCACCGCATGAGGCGATCGGGATCCGGAAGTTCGAATTCTAGCCTCTCAGACTCTTGGACGCACCATCACCACGCCCGAGGAAGCTCGGGAAACCTCTTAGCCATGGGCATCTTGCCCTCCTCAAAGTGGCGCTTCCTCCGACATCTCAGCTTGGCGGACAACTCAATGCACTCTATTCCTCAAACCAGCCTCGCACCGCTTTCCAACACTCTTTTCTCCCTTGACCTCTCCTCCAACCTCTTCAGTCAGATTCCGGATAGTCTGGCTACCCTGACCGCGCTCCGTGCACTGAACTTGTCACATTGCATGATCGACTCTCTCCAGTCGTTGACCCGCAACCCCCTCCCTGCCATCACCGCGTTGAATCTCCGAGCGAATAGGCTACAGTGCCTCGCCGGTATTGAGAAACTGTTTCCGCTGGAGCGCCTGGACTTGCGGGACAACCGCTTAGTTGACCCTATGGAGCTTGCGAGAATGACTGGTATCCCCGAGATCCGTGAAATCTACGTCGAGGGCAATCCCTTTACCCGCACTCACAAGGATTACCGCGTGACTATTTTCAACCTTTTCCGCAAGGCCGCTGGATACACCGAGGACGTCATCATTGATGGAACCGGTCCCACCTACGCCGAGAGGCGGCAGCTCGTGGACCGACCCCCTATCCCTGATTCCGTTCCTGTTGTGAAGCCACAAGCCCCAGAAGTTCCAACCGTGGACGTGAGCAAGCCCGCCATTGTCTACAACGCTCCAAGGGAGCCAGCTGTACTCCGGAAAGAGAGGCCTTCTCCCAAGGCCGTCATGAGCGAGATCAATACCAGCTCGACTCGCCGGCGAAAGACGCCCAAGCGGCGCATTGTCGACCTAGCTACCAATGACACTCACTCTTCCCCAACCCCCGTGGATTTGCGCGCTACTAGACCAACGCTTAAGCCCGCCAAAGTCCCCATCACTATTGATGGCAACTACCGCATCTCCCACCAACCCGAGGCCAAGTTGCTACCACCTGTGGTGTTATCAAGCAACTCTAGCGGGGGCTTCGCCAGCTCACCAGAAGTCCCCCGGATCGACACTAGTGTTGTGCCCAACCTCTCGTCCGTGTATCAATCCAACGATACCCAGGATTGGGATGCAGGCGGTGAAATCTACCGTCAAAAGATAGAAGCCTTGCGGGACAGGGTCGGAAACGGGTATCTCTCAGTTTTGAGCGAGGAGAGCTGGGCCCCTAATGGCTCAACAGACTTTGCTCCATCTGGCCTCCCATCACCAGCCGCTCTTCGGGCGGCTCACACTACCCACCACGTACCATCAGCTCAGGCCATTCACAGTGGCCGAACACTGGGATAACCACCAATACGCTCGACACCCTGCAAGCCTTACTCGGAGGATGACGATACCCAAATGATACCCATATACCCTTCAGTTGCTGGATCCAACGAATCCCGCAGCACGATTTGTGTTTATCCTTCTTCGACTGGTTGCTTCAGGAGAGCCGAGCCTGATACACCACGTCAACTTGTTTTACTGTTACTGGATTATAAGATTGTTTGTGTTTTGAATGATATCACGGAGCATAGCGAAGGCGGCGTTTAGGACAGAAAGGATCATTGCATTTGTTTTAGCATTACCATCATCATCGCATGTTGTATTTCAACCGTTTCCTAGAGCATACCCCATCATGTCTTCTCCCCCGATGTTGCTTGTGCGATTTGGCATGCTCTTGTTTGTCTCCTCCCTTGCCGCTTGGAAGGTTGCCACATTTGATTGTTGAATTTGGAAATGGCGTTTAGGAGCCTGGGAGCCATGGACAGGGGCCATTGGTTGATTACAACTATCCTACCACTGGTATTCGTGTGGCATGGTTTGGAGGGAAAAGATTCTCCCGTCGTTGAAATTTGCATTGCAGGTAGCAGACATGAGGGACAGGAAACGGGGTGGAAGGGTGTAATGCATGAAAATTACCGGTCTGCACAACCTCTTCATCGTCTCGTTGCTTTATGGGTGATTGTGGGTGATGATGTTGCTATGTCTAAGTGTAGTATGCAACTCAGGACTTAGAGAAGCACGTACCTGTTGCCTCTAAGGAGCATCTACGAAGTAAGTAGTTGTTGGAAGCCAATAGGTACTTACGCGGTCACCTTTGCAATCCGCCGTCGTCCGCCATGATTGGAATCACTTTGATGACGCACGTACTCCGGCCCAGCCGCTGGCTGACGTAACTTGGCCAGCCATCCGATCGACTCGCATGACCACTCGGTCACCTCACCCCGTCTCACACCTTATTCTTCACGAGGTAAGCCTCCACGCATGGCTTGGGCGCTAGGAAGGGACCTTTGGGGAGGGTTGTCTATTTCGGGGTAAGCCGTAAGTAAGCAGAACCAAAGTCTGAATCTGGGCTTCTGTTTGCAGGGGCCGAGGGCGGTGTCAGATGCGCAGTGAGGGTGGGATGGAGGACTTGGGGCGCAAGGAGCATAATGTATTCGGTACGTAGTGCTGTATTCGCACACGGCATCAAATTGATCTACGAGCTGAGAAGCGATAGGCGGAATGTGGCGCTTTGTGGAGGTGCATATTCGCCAGAGTGGGATTCTTTTCATGGGCGCCACCAGTCTACACCCTCTGACGAATGGAAAAGCCGAAGACTGACAGTGTCTTTCAGTCACCCTCAGAGATTAAAGATGGCTCTACGGATGTCGGACTCTCAGCAGAATTCTCGAGCAGAGTGGCCGGTCTCTAAGTACTAATGCAAATGCCGTTGCGACATGGACCATTCGTCAGCGTGCAAGAATTGTGAGAGCCAAATTAACATGAGTGTTCCCGGTCCATCAGCTCCCATCAACCACCAAACCAACGATTAACCCTAACCCAGACATGACAGGCGGCCCTGCTGATGACAAGAACCCGGCCGGGTGGGCTTTGTCCGTCAAGGGCGGCTCCACGGCCGGGCGCGGCGCCGATGCAAGTCCCCTTCGGCCTTAGTGACAGGGAGCCAGCATCATTGTCCCCACACTAGGGTCTCCGGGTCTCCAGATCTGGAGGCCATTTTGCGGCCATCTTGCATGAGGCCCCCGATCGTTGCTGGCGTGTCACTTTGGCGCTGGGCATTCGGTGTGCGATCGCCTGCTGATTGGTGTGGTCTTGGCTCTGTGTGAGTTGTCTGGTGTCCACCCCGGGAACCGTCGTGGGGATCGGATTGGACGAGGGGATCCATCCCAGGTGAGAGGCTTGGTGATTGGGCCTCCTAGATCTCAGATGCCCGACAAGAACGCCGTCCGTTAAAGAAGATGTGCTTCGCCTGTGCGCTGTCTCAATCGCGCCCGACCCGGAGGTTCGGTGCGGACATGTTTTGGCATTGCGCCGCATGGCGAACAATATGTGGGTTCTCCGCAGTGTTTATTTCTGCTATAAGCTGTCCCCTCAAGGTTTTCTCTGTCCCCTGGCGCCTGGCGGCTGACGGCACCGAGTCCGAGTCTCCGTTAATCGAGATGCCGCATGGCAGCGTTCAAGCGCCAGCCCGATGGCTCTGTTCCATACAACAGCCTTTCACTTCAAGGGACGCCCAGAGGATGATTTCGCTCTGGAGGCATTGCCAAGGCCGACAATAGCAGGTAGCGTCTCAGGTACGAAAACATCAACATTGGCAGCCACAAGCACATCCCCTTCTGTAAAAGGTTGACCGCCGTGGGCTGAAATCTCATTCCCCGGACGCAAGATGCGCAGATGCATCCCCATCTGAGCGTAGCCTTAAATAGGTCTAGTGGCATCTGAGCGCTGACTAACCCCTGACTACTCTGTCACGAATCCAGGTTCGCTGGTCCGTGCACCCGACTTCACGCGTTGTCTGTTTTTCGCACGCCTTGCGCAGAGCAGAGCCGCCGGCCGACGTCACGCCTCCTCCTGATGCCGCCAACATCCATCAACCACTCGCCAACCAGGCCTCCGTTCGACTCCTAACTTGGTCGCCCACGAGAAAAAGCTCGCCCAACGTGTATGCCGGCTTCCAGATGACTGGAGACCTCGCCAACCGCCGGACCGAGCACTCGCGCCACCTCTCCCTGACGCGGTGATTCAACTCGACCTCCTCCCCCCTCTTGCGCCAGCGAGCCCCCCGAATCTGCCAGAAACATTGCCGCTCGCTTCCTCTGTCATGGCTCCCACCTCGTCTAGTCCTCGTCGACCCAGTACGACTAGGCGCCGCGGGCGTCCCCCAGGCACAACCAACGCCGCGCGCGCCGCGAGGCAGGCTGCCATGGCCGCCGGCGTCGCATCCGAGCCGCCGCCTAAGAAGCGGCGATATATCCCTGGTGGCCCCGGTGGTGGTGGCCGCTTCATAGAGTCCGATATGCTCGATACCCCTGGCGTTATGGGCCCAGCCACTGTCTCGAGGTCACGGAACGCCGCCAGGGAGGCCCTCAATGGAGCATCCCCATCCCTGATGCCTCGGCGAGAAAGAAGTGCCCGAACACGAGCGACCGTCAATGACGGTGATCTCGAAGAAATGCAATGGGGGTCTGCTGCGGCTATGGCTGCCTCGGTGAAACAGGCCGAAGATTACAAACCCCGGGAGGAGCGCAGCTGGGAGGACTTTCACCCAAACCTTGATATTGAGGGAGCCTTTCTGGTGCTGCGTTCCGATGATGTCGATGGCATCCCCCAAGATGCTCCCGGAACTCCAGTTGCTCAGACGTCGACCACGCCGATGAATGGCTCGTTTACCCCTTCCAGGCAGCTCAACCCCGCATCTACCGGAAACACCCCGAACCCGCAGGGCCACGCCGAGTCCAACCCCTTCGATAACCCCCACGGCACCCCATCACGACGCGCTCGGAGGCCGACTCGGGATGTTGTTAGTTTTTATAGCAGCCGGCCGATGGATTTCGCCCTGACCCCTAAGACGCCCAAGATATTGCCCATACAAAATCAAACACCGAAGGAGAAACTCGACTTGAAACTTCCGTCTTATCGAAAAACAAATCGCATTGAACTCTTCGAGAGTAAAACATTTGGACAGGCCCGTTACGTTGACAAGGCGATGAGTAATGTCGGCTATCAAGAGAGCGACCACTTTATTCGCCCAGATCACACTCTTATTAAGGCCTCGGATGCCAACGCTGAAGACGATGCAGATCAGTCTGAAGCTGCAAATTCCGAAGACCATGTTCATCCTTCACGAATCGGCCGCGTTGAATACGATATGGATGAGCAGGATGACATGTGGCTTGAGCAATACAACGGACAGCGCAAGCAAAATGAGCTGGAAGAGATTACCCGCGAGGTCTTTGAGATCACCATGACAAAGATTGAAAAGGAATGGCACGTCCTGGAAAAGCGGATCCCCAAGCCAAACCCCAAACCTCCCCAAACACACCGTCCACGGTCAAGTTCCGCTGCTGCCGTTAATGGCGAGCCGCAGGTGGGAGAAGAGCCCGATTCCAAGTGTGCCATCTGTGACGATGGAGACTGTGAAAACACCAACGCCATCGTCTTTTGCGATGGTTGTAACTTGGCTGTTCACCAGGAATGCTATGGTGTACCTTTTATTCCCGAGGGACAATGGCTTTGTCGCAAGTGCCAACTTTGTGGTCGTGGAGTTCCGGTAAGCATCCGCAGACTCATAGTCAGACCCGACGATCAAGTAACTAACTCATTCCTCTAGACTTGCATCTTCTGCCCTAACACGGATGGCGCGTTCAAGCAAACTAACTCTTCCAAGTGGGCCCACCTCCTTTGCGCCATGTGGGTTCCCGAAGTCTCGCTAGGTAACCATACATTCATGGAGCCAGTCATGGACGTGGAAAAGGTCCCTAAGAACCGGTGGAAGTTAAGCTGCTACATCTGTCGGCAGAGAATGGGAGCCTGCATCCAGTGCAGTAACAAGAACTGCTACCAGGCCTTCCATGTGACGTGTGCCCGGAGATCCCGGCTTTTTCTCAAAATGAAGACAAGCCAAGGCGCCCTTGCCGTGCTGGACGGCGGCATGGTTCTCAAAGCCTTTTGCGACAAGCACTGTCCTGTCGACTACGCACACGAGAACGGAGTTCATCAAGCTACAAAGACGGCAAAGAAGTTTTACAAAAGAAACATGAGGGGTCGTATCTGGGCCGACAACCCTGCCATGGCTAATGCTATTGCCGCACAGCACCGCAACGCCATCACAGACCATCCTCCCGATGAGTCGCAGATGACCGGTGCCAAGAACTCGGCTATGCTAGGTGGTGACAAGAAGAAGGGTCAAACCCCGAAAAACCTCTGGAAGTTACCATCCGGCGCTCCCATCATTCCCCTAGCAGTATTCGAGGTTGTGGAGGCATCTATCCAGCGATTTCCCTTCCGCAAGCGAAAAGATTTTCTCAGCGAGGCCTGCCGCTATTGGACGCTGAAGCGAGAAGCCCGCAGAGGTGCTGCTCTATTGAAGCGTCTCCAGCTCCAAATGGAGTCGTTCTCGTCCATGGAGTTGACAAGACGTGATTTCGCTGCCATGGGCCCAGGCGGCAAAGCTAGGCTGGCGAGGCGTATCCAATTCGCTCAAAATCTGATCAAGGATCTCGAACAGCTCAAGACGATCTCAGAAGAGCTTGTGAAGCGAGAACAATTGAAAGTGGAGGCTGGGGAGCTCGAACAGGAATTTGTGGACGAATGCTACTTCCCGATAGCCAAGCTACTCTCCCCCGGAATTGAGAGGGCAATATCGTAAGTAGCTTGCTCCCTCTCCTTGTAGGACTAACCGCTAACATGTAACAGGCTGGATAAGAACGTTTTCATGGACGGATTGGAACAACTTCAGGAGCGTGTAGAAACTCGCTTCTACGTGACGGGGCTCTCATTCGCAGCAGATCTCTGCGAAGTTATTAACGCCGGCATCAGCACCCCTCCTAGGAGCGCCAGCGAGTCATCTGAACCACAATTCGAGCTGATTGATACTTCCCCAACTAAGAATACGTTTGCAGATATCAGGGAACGTCGCAAACTGGGGAAGCGCATCTTGAAGGCGGTGCAGCCGTACCTAGAGACGGCTCTACGTGCCGAGTCTGAGATATCACAGAAGCCATTTGAGAGTCTCCAGAAGGAGCTGGAGACGATGCTAGACAACAGCGTCGAAGCTGGGCGACCAGCTGCTGCCTCAGGTCGAGAGAAACCAACCGAAGAGGCCAATGATACTATCATGGTGGATGCTCCGCAGGCGTTGCAAATCACCGTCAAGGGGCCCCTGCAAGAAGAGGAAGGTGACGCAATGGACACGGCTGAGGAGGGCGAGGAGGAGGGCGGAAATATTGAAGTCAACACCTCGGGCCTGGGGATCATTGATGAGGAAGAAAGCAAGGAGGCTCTTCACAATGTGGTCAAACCGTCCGATACACCCCAGATACAGATGGATACGTCTCAAAGCCTCGGCCGGCACAGTCCGGGCCACCGACCCCCCCTCAGTCTAACGGAAGCCTCGGCTTGGAACCAGTGGACCCTCTCACCGACGGAGGGGTGATCTGGTACCTGAAAGGTCATGAGCCCCGAGGGACGTCGGTCCTTGCTGAGCACTGGGCGGGACGGGATGCCGTGCGGATGCTCAGCGAAGATCTAACAGACATGGACGAGGAAGAGTTGAAGGGGCTAGGAATGGATGTGGACCATGGGGTTTCCTCAGTCGCAGTGGAGGAGGTAGACGACCACGTGGACTCAGCAACGACGGCGGCGAAGAGCAAGGCCAGCAAGGTAAAGAAGCGGAGGACTTCAACACGACGACGGTGAGTGGATGGGTTAAGTTCGTGAGAAGGATGGTGTACCACTAAGGAACCATGGGTTGTTGGCGGGGTTTTCTTTTTACCCCGGGCTTGTTTCTTTTTCTTTTGGAAGCCATACAGGTCATATAAATGTGCACCATTCAGCTTGGCGTTGAAGGCAAGATGGAATACTCATATTTTAATCAGGTGGAACAGAGGGCGTTGAAGGGACGGGATGGTGGCGGACGGGGATGCATGCAGCGACAGGATGGAATTAGGGAAATGATGGAAATAGGGACAGGATGAAATGAGATAAATGTATGAATTCTTGGAAGCGTTGCAGGTGTCTTGATACGATGATCATAGTTAAAATTGGGCTTCCGTATTGGAGTTACAACTCGTGAAGCAGACTGACTATCTTGGACATACAAGTAGTCTAGGACGGAGCTTCGTCGGCGGGGTCAAGGTACATTGCCCAATGGATGTCACGTGACCTGGTTCGGCTGGAGGGGATGCATGATGACACAACTCTACAGGGCTTTCGTTGGAGAGGGGAGAAACCATGTCCATGGCGCAAGCACTTGGCTGCGTGTGGCGCTCTCTGGCGCGGCAGGTTTGATAGGTTTGATGCGGGTGCGGCAGCCATTGCTGGCCAAGGTTCGCGAAGCAGTGCGTGCAGCTTAAGGACGGTGAGGAATTGGGGGGCATCTAGACTACCGAGTTGGAGAAAAGAGACAGTGTTGGAAGGGAGTTGAATGGTTAGATCGTGGGAGCCAGGGTAAGAGGTCAAATACTCAAAGGTTTGGGTTGTTGTGAAGCATCTAGGGAAAGCGAACAAGTGATGGGCAAAATCGTATACATACGGGGCATTTCTGAATGCGGGCGCCCTTCTATCAGGGCGGTTGAGGGGCTTGAATTAGAGACCGACACCCGAAGCAAGCGATTCATTGGACAGAAGGAAGATCGTCGAGGATTGATTGAGTTTGATGGTGTCAGCCCCTGGCTTCTTGTTTCTGTTCAATATGGGTTTGAGGAACTGCACGGGCTCCAGCGAAGACAAAGGGGAGCTAATCAGCGGCGGGAAGCAGGAAATCGGCAGGAAGGATATGCATTGCTTGCGTTGCCGTGTTGCGTTGCGTGGCAAAAGAGACGAGGAGGGGGCTCTGATAAGAATGATACCCGGTGGATTCATGTGTCTGAGGAGACGACGGCGGGGCTAGTTTCTGCTTGGTGCTGGGCCATCAGTGTCGATCGATTAATTATGGACCAAAGCGAGGAGGAAGGAGTTGGTTATTAACTCAACAATATCGTCCGTCGAGTTAGGGCAAGGAGATGGGACAGGCTAGGTCGCTAGGAAGCGAGTCTCACTCGAGTCTCGACGCCCAATCAACTACCAGGATTGGTGTACGAAGTACGAGTACGGAGTAATACGCAGGGAGGAATCGGGTCTCTGTAAGCGTACGAAGTACAGTACCCCTTGAGGCACGGGACGGGAGAGAGGCTGAGCAAGTCCCTGGCGGGTTCAGGGGCAGCGATCAGAGCAAAGACAATCTATAGGGTTCGCGGTTACAGCTCCTGATCATAATGCCCAGCAAGTGTATTGTGGCTGCTATAGGCATCCTTTGAGCTCACGCTGGCTAGACATTAAGTGACCATCAAGGATGTAGTAGATAGGTAGTCAGGCTTTCAAATCAAGAACGGCGCACGAGGTCGTCGAGGTATCCATGGAACCAAAGCAATGGTGGACCGGACGGGTGGGGGTCGGTTCCAGCGGACGGGTGCGCCCAAACCTTGCGCGGTACAGGGGAACTTCCAGGGGAGTTTCCGCCATGACCGCAGTGCGGTAGGTACCCGAACTCGAGTGGGCAACACCAAGCCCGTAACCGACCCGATGTTTTTCCCTCCCAACCCAACCCACCTTCGTTGTTGACTTAGCCAGTTTTGGCGCCTCCCCGCCACCCAAGTAAGTACGGGCGCTTCGAGCCGTAGTGCTTTTTCCCAAGGTTCCATCTTTTTTTTCCAGTGGTCTCCAGGCCCTTCAGGGCATCCAGGGCATCCTCCAACATCGCCGGAGTCGCTGACCGATCCCCCAGGAAAACCGGGCAAGTCTCCATTCCACCCAATTTCTCATCTCCTTTGCGTGAGAAAAAAAATCCACCCCTTCAACTCTCCTCCATTCTCCATCTCCATCCAACGATCCGACGACGAGAACTTAACTCTCTCCCCCGTGTTTGCCCATCGCCAACACGCCCAGCGACGCCTCCTGGCATCTCGAGACTCTACCTCTCGTGCAACTCCAAAAGTACAAAAGACGAAAAAGCGAACGACGACCTTCTCGTGTCTGTCCCAACCCAACGCTCGACTCCAATTCCTGATCGCGCCCGCGCCCGACCAGCCGCCCCAACAACAAGAAGCCCACCCGCGACAGAGCCACGAGGCCCATCCCCATCCCTCCGCTGTGACCTGACGACCGAGGCTCCTCTGTCCTCGCACCCAAACCCATTTCCACTTTCCATCCTACTCCGACGACGAAGCGTCCATCTCGACGCATCTCCTCTATCCTCCCACGACCAGATACGCCCGCTAGTCCCCGCTGCTAGCTGACGGTGTTTTTTTCAACCCCCCTCCCATCTGACGCCTGCTTCTGCCGCCCTCTAACTGGGACCCGTGGACAGCTATCAACAACCCCCCGGTGGCCCACTGCGGCAACCACGACGACGATTTGATCTGACCTCCCTTGACTGTCACGATCGCTCGTGTGTATATCGACGACTTCCATCCCAAGAGACATTGCCTATTGTTTCTGCTGCGCCCTTGTTTGCCCGCTTTCGTTACCCGAAAGCCCCAAGAGACGTGATCACTTCAGGTGAGTTTCGTGTGTGTGTGTGTGCCTGCGTGTGTGTGTGCGTCCGCCGCCGCCGCAGCGTTGCTGTCCACTCCCCCCTCTCCCTTCTTCTCCCTCCCGCACTGCGCCCGTTCCGTGCTCCTCCCGCCCTCAACTCCAAATTTTCTTCCTCGCTCCTCTTCCCTGCTCTCGCGAGAATCCGCGCCACCGACGGTCAGGTTTTTTAGTGGCTGTCTCGGCCGCGATTTTCGCGGACTTCTGCGACCTTGTTTCTTTTCTTTCCCACTTCCACCCTTGTTTTCTACGTGCCGCCGGCTGACTCGGCCAAGATTTACGAAGTGCATCGGCTTGCCATATCGGCTTCACATCTGACGAGCATCCCCCGCAATCTCATTGACCAGCGTTTTCTCCTGCTGTTCTCTCCCTCCCTCCCCCGACTCCCCTCTCGACTCCTGCGGGCCCGCTCTCGCCAGCAGACTCCTTCAAGATGGCAGACCAACACGAGGTCGATCTTGACTCTATAATCGACCGGCTACTTGAGGTGCGCGGCAGCCGCCCCGGTAAGCAGGTTCAGCTACTCGAGGCCGAAATCCGTTACCTATGCACCAAGGCCCGCGAGATCTTCATCTCCCAGCCCATCCTCCTTGAGCTCGAGGCTCCCATCAAGGTATATTATCCCGCGCTCTCCGTCCGCTTCCCCCGAAAGCGTCGAGCTTCAAGGCATATAGCTGGATGAGCACCCCCGGGAGGTAGCCTCGCTGACTCTTCTACGTCGTGTAGATCTGTGGCGATATCCACGGTCAATACTACGACTTGCTCCGTCTCTTTGAGTACGGTGGCTTCCCCCCCGAAGCCAACTACCTCTTCCTCGGTGACTACGTCGACCGAGGTAAGCAGTCCCTTGAGACCATTTGCCTTCTGCTCGCCTACAAGATCAAGTACCCCGAAAACTTTTTCATCCTACGAGGAAACCACGAGTGTGCTTCCATCAACCGAATCTACGGCTTCTACGACGAGTGCAAGCGTCGTTATAACATCAAGCTGTGGAAGACCTTTACCGATTGCTTCAACTGCCTGCCTATCGCCGCTATCATCGACGAGAAGATCTTCACTATGCACGGCGGTCTCAGCCCCGATCTCAACTCCATGGAACAGATCCGCAGAGTGATGCGCCCCACTGACGTACGTCGCCCGCCCCTATCTGGATCCTCCAGGCTTCCTGGCCGGTGTCGGACCAGTGTCTCGGCAACCATACTGACGGTGCCTAGATTCCTGACTGCGGTCTCCTTTGCGATCTCCTGTGGTCGGATCCCGACAAGGATATCACGGGCTGGAGCGAGAATGACCGTGGCGTGTCGTTCACTTTTGGCCCCGACGTTGTTTCTCGATTCCTCCAGAAGCACGACATGGACCTGATCTGCCGTGCTCATCAGGTTGTTGAGGACGGCTACGAGTTCTTCTCTAAGCGCCAACTCGTCACTTTGTTCAGCGCTCCCAACTACTGTGGCGAGTTTGACAACGCAGGTGCCATGATGAGCGTCGACGAGAGCTTGTTGTGCTCATTCCAGGTTAGCGCTCCCGGCTGTCCTTGACACTACCTTGACCGAATTGAACTGACATGACGTGTGCCACAGATCCTGAAACCCGCTGAGAAGAAACAAAAGTAGGTCCAAGCACGCCTTGGAAGCGCAAAGAACCCAGTTTCCTCCAAGAACAGAATCAAAATGTGAAGAGTTTATGCCAATAATTTCTGCTTTAATCTAGGTTCGGCCGGCGCTAGATTCCCGAATACCTCGATCGACGGACGACGAAAAGCGACGAACGATTGACCCGAGCCCTGTCTCGACCACCTCGCAACTCGCCTCTGCCACCGTTTCTGGCACTGAATGTTGGCTGTCTGGGAGGGTGTCGGATCTGAACGTGTACCGACGGGAGGTGCTGCCTCTGCGAAACCCGAATCGTCTAATGCCCATATGCGAACTTGATAACGACAAACGGCTGTTTCTTAGCTCACAGATAAAACATACACAAAAAAAATTGACTTCGCACACAATTCCTCGGGTCTCATGCAAGATGCACAGCGGAACGGCCTTTGCCTTTTTGCGTAGACTGGTCTCTGAGTGGGTTGAGGACGGTCCGGGGAGATGTTTGTGGTATGTGATGTTTTCCCTGTGGCGGAAGAACGCCAGATGATGACGGGATGGGAGGGTGTCAGCTGTTATGACCTGTCTGTTCATATTCAAGGGCCGACTCGGGAAAATCTTTTTGTTGCGCAAGTCGCCATGTACAATTGTTTTTTTTTTGGAGAAAGGGTTCACAGTTGTGATAGCCCTTGGCAGGAGTAGTTTATGATGACGACGAGCGAAGAGGAATAAGTGTATGAACCAATGAAGTTTCCAAACGATCTGATGGTCATGCTGATGATTCTACGATGACTACGATTGCTCGTTTCAAGCCTTGGGACATGATCCCAAATGCAAGGCGTGGAGCATGCTATGCGCGACGCGTGTAGAGATTGGCCAGGTATGGTTCTCACGTGTAACACAGGATCGCGTGTGGACAGGCCGTGGTGCGGAATGGAGGCTGATAGTCGTCCCATGTTGCGTTCACAACAGCGTGGAAGCTACATACAAGCATACGAGAGCGAAGTCTTGCGGGCCATTCAATTGCAGTCTTTGCACTTCCCTTCCTTCCCCTCATCCGCAACCGCAACCGCATCTGCATCCTTGCCTCCGCTCTCGCCGGCTTTCCCGCTGCCGTCGTCCACCACCTTCCCAGGCACGCCATGGTGGCGATCCACGTGGCCCAGGTCCCTCCCGGGCTCGACGACATCGCGCACGCGGCGCTTCAGCTCCTTGGTCTCCGGGAAGCCGCCATCGGTGCGACGGTCCCACAGCACCGTCGTGGTCAGCGCCGACGCGTCCTGCCGGCTCGGGTGCGTGATGGACACGGCAAAGGTGCCGCCCGTGGACGGCTGCAGGGCCACTTCGCCGAGGGCCGTGGAGAAGGTGGATAGGAGTTCTTGGGCGTACTGGATTGGGTTTGTGAGTGGCCGTCTGGATTGGTGAAGTGCGTTGAGGGCTAAGAGGGGAGAGACTTACATAGGCGGCGCGCAACATCCACTTGCACTGGGTGCAGAACTGGATAGTCACCCGCGGGAGAGGACAATCGGGCGGTACTTGAGCAGCCATAGTGTTCTAGCCGTATCCCTTATCCTAGAAGAGATATAGTGGTAGGCGTCGTGATATCTCCCCACGTCCTTGAACTTCTCCCCAAAAGACACAAGGCGACGAGCCAATGCCGGGTGTGTCTGACTGATCCAAAAGCCCTGTTCTCGCCTGAACTAGGCTTAGCGCCCGACTGCGGCCACTGCGCGAGTCGAGTCGGTGCGTTACTAACTTCATGGCGGGGGAAAAGCTGCAAAAGCTCGGATCCGGTGCGTGCAGAGCTGGGGCTCGGTTTGGGCCCCCGTGATTGGTCTCGTGACTTTGGGTGGGGTCGGGATTGCGGCTGCGCAAGTAGGACGAGCTGACGAGGGAGATGTGGAGGAGAAGCCTCAGAGGACTGGCGGGGACAATCCAGTCTCAATAACTACTAGGATTGTATCAGTCGCCAGAGACGTGTTTCCCGGGCGAGTATCTATCCATTGTGTCCCATCTGTCAGGTTAACCAACCATGGCCGCCTGCCCGTCCACAGCAACACGTCGTGTCTATATCCAAGTCGAGAAGCGAAAAAGAAGCTTTATTTGGCTCGCAAAAATAAAAATAAACGTACACGACATGGGAATAGTAGACGAAAGAGGGACAGGGAAAAAGGGAATTATTACATTGCGCAAGAGCCCATTCCAATCCGTGCTCCCCTCCCCAGACCAGTAGAGATTCAAATCAAACCCTCTCATCTTCCTCAAAAAGTGACTTCCTCGCCATGTACAGTGTCCCCGTTCTCCCGCCGAGAGAAGGAAGACATACAAAGAGAATTAATTAGCATCAACGTCGTTTAAGCTCCCCGGCACCTCTTGCTCCCTCTGGTCTCGCCCTCGGCTGCTTTTATCCCGCCCAAAAGGTATCATGGGGTATCTCGATCCAGGTTGGCATCTTCGACTGTTTCTGGGGGTTGCCGTGTCAGGTCTCCTGCTCTCGCTTGTTTGGTGGGCGAGTATCTCCACCGCCCTCTCAATGATGGTCGTAGTAGTGATGGCGATTGTGATGGTGGTTATCGTGGTTCGGTGTCCGGAGTCAAGTCCTCTGTCCCCTTTAAAGCCCTCTCCTCTCCCTCTTCCAGCATCCACCTCTCAAACGCGTTACTTGACACATCAAAAATGACTGAGGCCTCCTCCGTCCAACCGCTGAATCATCATCGACGTTGCGTGGTTGTTGTTTTGATAACCGGGAATACAAAAAAGGAATGCTGTATTATTACATGACCACACAGCAGCCGTTGGATTGCTGCGGTGCGTAGGGGTCCTCGCCCTTGGGAACGGCTCCCCACACCGAGGGGACCATGTAGTCTCGGGTGCCGTTGCAGTAGGCGATGATGCTGTCAAGTCGCGTCAACAACGGCGCGGGCATTTAGAATCACGGGTTTGCTTACCTCTTGGACGCAGTGCTCACGGGGATGCGTTCTCGCTCAAGATCTTCCCGCAGGCGGTTGTTTAGCTCCGTTAGACGGCGCAGCTTGAGGTCGGCCATCGACTGCTTGTTCTTCTTGATCTGGGTCGGGTCGCCGACATCTCGGGAGGTGTACTGAGGCATCTTGGAACGGGAGGCCGGAGGCGGAGAAGAGGAAACGGATGAGATGGTTGAGTCGCGGAGGGACTGCGCGTAGGTGCGGTCGCGATGAGAGCTAAGCATCATTCAGAGTCAGCTGGAACGGGTCTCGGTGAGGTCAGGGCGCGGCGACGGAGGGAATTGGGTCAGAGGCCGAACTGCGACGACGGGTTGATGGCGAGGTTGGGCGGCAGAAGAGCGCGAAGATGGCATCTCCAGTCGCCTCCTGTCCGGTTCGTGTCGCACGATTGGCTGGTCGAGTGTAGTCGTTCCTTTTTTCTCCTCTCTCTCTCTCGCAGGAGACCCAATTTCCCTTCTGCGTTTGCCCCCGAGGGCGTGCGTTTCTGTGTCTGGGGACGGACAACTTACAGAAAAAGATGGGCTTCCTCCAAGCAGGCTCAGGCGGAAGGCCAGTGAATCAGACGCAAACGGGGATGCTGAAGATGAAGGATGGATGGATGGTGGTGTGTGGATGTTGATGAGCGACGGTGGTTGAGTTCGACAAAAGGGTTACGGCGCAGTAGGCAGGTAGCAACGGGGGGAATGAGAAGCAGGTGGCAGGTGGCAGGTAGCAGTCGCAGCAGGAAGGACCAGGTAGGGGGAAACTGCAGACCAAAGGGAAGAACGAGGGAAGGAGAGGGAGGGACGGGATGGATGGCAGGGAACGAGCCCGGTCGGCCGTAGGAAGGTACTTAGCTGGGGGGACACAGGCGCAAGGTGGTTCGTGCACTGGAGCAGAAGCTGGTGCTACTGCGGGTGCCCTGGAAATTGGGGGATCTGGGGGTCCCCCGTCATTCAAGCTAGGAGCCGCTAGGGCAGGAGGCCAGTTGCTAGGGTGTTAGGGGGTTGACAGTTGAAGGTTTGCTGTATTACAGTGTTGGGCTCCCCTAAACCGTCCCTACCACGTCTGTGTTGCACCCAGTGAACCGCATCGGCGACGGACCTCTGCGCAAATTGGCCGATGCTGGCGATTGGCCGACGACTGGACTGGTGGGGCTGGAAGCAATCCGCATCTCCCGTCGGCGTCCTGGTACCCTCGGCCCCATGTCGCCAATCCCACCAGCGTCGTTTGGCTTCAGGTTAGTACCTTGCCTTAGTCTGGACATGGTATATCTGCACCTGTTTTATGCTGTGAGACTACCTTGCACTACACTTGGTACCTTACCCAAGGCGGTGGTGTCTGTCGTGTACGGACATTATACAGATTATTAGGGGGGGGATCTGGGGCCCCTTGAGAGTCAGGAGGGAGTCGGGACTCAGGAGGGGGTACTGCGTAGCAAGGCAGCGAGGTGTGTTGAGCTTGGGAACATACTCGCCGTACCTGAATCAACAACCTGGAACTAACAATTTCCCTTGGTGCCGCCGTCCCCAACAGCGCAAGCAAGTCCTGCCAACAAGAGCTGGCAACAGAGATCAAGAGCAGATGAAAGGAGAGGATCGATCGACGAAGCGGACGGGAAGCTTCGCAGCTCCCCTCAGTGCGCTGCTGGACGGATATCCATGAGACCAATGCGTACATACTTGTGGGTTTACTACGCAGAGTCAAAGTACTGGTGGTGGTGGGCATGGCACACACGCAACTGGACAAACGACGGGGAAGAAACCCACCACCATCCCATCCCACCAATCCACGGTCCACAGCTTGACGGTTCCGCTCTGTGCGAGTAAGCTCTGGGCAAGTAAGCTCTGGGCCTAACTGAAGTAAAGTCGACTGGGCTGGCCCGACCCGAACTGAACATTGGCTGGAACAATGTTCAGTAGAGTAGAGTACATCGTAGCACGGCTGCAGTGCGCCCTGCGATTTCCACAGCACAGACTGCCGTCGTCGTCCCGTTTCAGTGCATTGTCCCGTCCGGTTCTGTTCGCTCCCGCTCCTGGGCTGATGCAGTAGCGACATGCATCGCTGCACCCGGCGAAAGGGGGCACTCGAGACTGACAGACTACTCTCCGTCGAAGAAAAATTACTCCCGTCCACTTCGACGCCGCCCGCCGAAGCACAAAGCAATTATACCTGCAGACGTGCCGCAATGAGGTACTATGCCACGCAATGGGCAGGCAGATTCACCCCGAAGGACCCGGGCCTGACCGTGTTGCTGTTGACTGGATCGACGCAAAAGTTCGAAACACCATGCACATACATGGTACGAAAGGACGCGTTATTGCTGCTGCCACGGAATGTCTTTTTCTTTTGTTTCTCTTTCTCGCCCGGTGCTTCGGCTGGGATCCTCCGCACCCATGCCATATAGCAAAACCGGCGTGCCTTATTACTCCACCAGACCAGACTACAAAACAGGCACGCCCGGCCGTACTCCATCCAGCGCCGGATTTGCGCTACAATTAAGATGAGACCTTGTCTTGGCGGTCGGACCGTGCCTCCAGGAATGGTACATTGGACCCAAACAAGAAACCAGGCTCAGCAGGTACAAGTACGATCCTGGCCGCCGAGGCAACAAAACAAAAGCCCCCCCCTAAAAGTCGAAGTCTTTCGTGCCTCCGCCCTGCGGTTGTGCATTGCTCGCGGTGGAGAGCGAGGGCATTTCGTCTTGCATTTGCGAGTAATATCCCACAGCTTTGTCACGTCCGTACTAGCAAAGCAGCATACGCATGTGTATTGCCTCCCACATCGATGACCAACCCCGCCCGCAGAGCATAATATCATGCTTCGTGCTTCGTAGAGCGCAAACTACGCCTCCTCCTCATCCTGCTCCTTGGCCTTTCTCCAAGTCGCACCATGGTGCCTGTCTCCTCCAGTGGGCTGATGCGCGCCATCTTCATCAAATCAACATGGTTCGAGCCGTTCGTCCCCGGTGGATCACGCCCGCCTTAAGATTAGCGTCATTCAATGCCCACCCAGACCAGCTTAGGTTGAACTCTCCCCTTGGTACCATGAAAAGGTAAGGCGTGTGGTGGTAGTGGTGGTACTACGTAGCGTTGGCGATGTGAAAATCTTTGTCTGGCTGGGAGATGCCTACATAGTACTAGTAGTCCTTCGTACAGTACTCTTCCTTTAGCAACTGTTGACTCCCTTCAACCAATGGACATCGAGTCAAAACCAAGGTGACGCCATCAATTAGAACGCCATCATCGCTCCTCGCTGGATCGGTACATCACGTGCAAGAACCCCTACCGCTCATCATCTTCTTCCAAGCCTCTGGCGAACGAGCCTGGTCACCGCAATCAAATTATTTTCCGGGTCTCTTCTCGAAACTCCCTCCTGGAGAATCGCGATTCTCCATTGAAGATGGATACAATCGTGGAACATGATATATACCGATTGCCGAGTGGCAATGATCAGCGTCAAACCTCTTACTAGGGAGGGAGAAAGAAGCTCTTCTACAGTTCAGGTTCAGGAATTCGGCACATCCACAGCCATGTCTACGAGCTGAATCTGCTCATCCCGGTGATAAATCATCACCAAGGGGAAACCCTTGCAGTCCTGTCGGCGCGAGATGAGGTTGGCCGGTTCTTGGGGTCGTGTCGTGAATCCGGGGAGGTTGTGGCTTGACGAGTGGCTGCTCGCAAGGCAGCACAGCCACGTCTAATCCCTACCAGCTGATGTCAGCCTTCACGTGACATGTGCCATTTTTGGACCACAGGTTAGTTAGCCCCTCAACGCTCGCATAGCGTCCACACACGAAAATCCAAAAATTCCTCTTGCGTGCCTCGCAACACCATACCGAGTGCCAGCCAAGTCTTCCAGCACACTCGCCTCGCCAGGCTGCGATCGATCTCGGATCATCTACAAATCTCCTCTCCCGCCAAGTCATCCCACAGAGGAGGTTGCCCAGCATGGTATGTGACTTTGCCTACAAACTCTCCCATGGATCCGGTTCCCCGGATCCCACCAGCCCTCCTCGGGTCTTACCCCTCTCTCCCGCTATCCTATGGTCGTGATATTAACATGTCTTGTTTGATAGCCTCCCCACCGCACCAGAAGCCCGAGAATGTTCTCAAGCGGGCACACGAACTTATTGGCGTCGGCCAGGCCCCCGCGGCCCTGACCCTGCTGCACGAGCACATCACCAACAAGCGCTCTCGAAATGTCCCCATCGCATCCTTGGAGCCGGTGATGCTCCTCCTCGTCGAGCTATCCGTCGAGCAAAAGAAAGGCAAGCTTGCCAAGGATGCTCTCTACCAGTATAAGAACATTTCTCAAAACACAAACATTGCCACCATTGAGGTACGTTGTCGACACAACCCGCTTGGTTTGCCAACAAACAACTAATGTGGGGATATGCAGTTGGTCTTAAAAAAGTTCATCGAGCTCGCCGTCGAGAAGGTCACCGCTGCCCAGCAGAAGGCCGACGAGGTCCAAGAAAGCATTGAGGCTACCGCCACCACCACCGGCGTCGACGATCTTGAGGCCAGCGAGACGCCCGAGTCCATCCTTCTCGCCACTGTCTCCGGCGAGCAGTCTCGGGACCGTACCGACCGTGCCATCGTCACCCCTTGGCTCAAGTTCCTCTGGGAGGCCTACCGAACCGTCCTCGACATCCTCCGAAACAATGCCCGTCTCGAGGTCCTCTACCAGAGCACTGCCATGCAGGCCTTCGACTTCTGCCTCAAGTACACACGAAAGACCGAGTTCCGAAGACTCTGCGAGCTTCTCCGGAACCATGTCCAGACCGCAGCCAAGTACTCTTCCCAGATGCACGCCATCAACCTGAGCGACCCGGATACCCTGCAGCGACATCTGGAGACTCGTTTCCAGCAGCTCAACGTTGCTGTCGAGCTGGAACTCTGGCAGGAGGCCTTCCGCAGTGTTGAGGACATTCACACTCTGCTCAACCTCAGCAAGCGCCCTCCCAAGAACATCATGATGGCCAACTACTACGAGAAGCTCACCCGAATCTTCCTCGTCGGCGAGAACTACCTCTTCCACGCCGCTGCTTGGTCGCGATACTACACCCTCCTCCGCCAGTCGTCCGTGCTGGTCGCTAGCGGTCAGGGCAAGAAGGCCGACAACCCCCCGGCCACTGAGGCTGACCTCCAGAAGGCTGCCTCCTTCGTCTTGCTGTCGGCTCTTGCCATTCCCGTCATCAGCACATCGCGATCCCGCGGTGCCATGGTCGACTTTGATGAGGCCAGGAAGAACAAGAACTCCCGTCTGACCCACCTCCTTGGCATGACGCAGGCCCCTACCCGTGCTCGTCTCTTCCGTGACGCACAGTCTAAGTCCCTTCTTCAGCGCGCTCGTTCTGAGATTCGGGATCTTTACAACATTCTCGAGGTCGACTTCCACCCTCTGTCCATCTGCCAGAAAATCTCTCCCATTCTGACCAAGATCGGTGCCGACGCTGAGATGGAGAAGTACATTCTTCCCCTGCAGCAGGTCATCCTGACCCGACTGTTCCAGCAACTCTCGCAAGTCTACGAAACTGTGGACCTGGCCTTCGTTGAGAGCCTAGCCCAGTTTCCCGAGCCCTTCCAAGTCACCCGCGGAACCATTGAGAAGTTCATCATGAACGGCAACAAGAAGGGTGACCTTGCCATCCGCATGGATCATGCCACAGGCGTTCTCAGCTTTGACAACGATGTCTTCTCATCCTCCAAGGCTAGCCACAGTGGCGCCGGCGCCGGCTCTGCCGAGGCTGAGAGTGGCAACGTTCAGCGCCTTCAGAGCACTCCTTCAGAGATTGTACGATCGCAGCTTACCCGTCTCGCCAAGTCCCTGTTCACTACCTGCCATTACATTGATCCCAGCTTGAACAAGGACCGTCTTGAGGCGCGTAACGCGGCTCTGGCCCGTGCCAAGGCTGGCTCCGAGCAGGAGCATCTTGATATTCTTGGTCGCAAGGAAGTCATCCAGAAGCGCAAGGACGAGGCTTCTGAGATCCAGGCCAAGAAGGAAAAGGAGAATGCCCGCCAAAAGCGACTCCGCGAGCAGGCTCTCCAAGAAGCCGAGGACAAGCGGCTGGCTGATGAGCAGAAGGAGCGCGAAGCCAGGCGCCTCAAGGCCGATCAGGACCGTGTCCGCAAGGAGGAGCTCAAGAAGCAGATTGCGGATCTGAACATGAGCGATAAGGCTCTGGACATCGACATCGATGACTTGGACAACCTTGATAGCAACCGCCTGCGTGCCATGAAGCTGGCTCAGCTGGAGCGCGAGAAGAACGATGTCAATGAGCGTCTCCGCGTCACCGGCAAGCGTCTCGACCATCTGGAGCGTGCTTACCGTAAGGAGGAAGGCAAGAAGCTCCATGAGGACTACGCCAAGCAGAGTGAGCTGGATCGTGCCATCTACGACAAGGTCAAGGCCAAGACCCTCAAGGATGCTGAACAGAAGCACAAGGAGAGCGTTGAGCTCAAGCACCGTCTCAGCCGTCTGGTGCCTCTGTACGAGGATTTCCGAAACTCCCTGCATGAGCGCCGCCGTGACGAGTTTGAGAAGCGCCGCCGCGATGCGGAGCGCGAGCTAGAGAAGCAAATCGCCCTTCGCAAGAAGGAGGTTCGTGACCGCAAGCTGCGGGAGAAGCGGGAGCGCGAAGAGAGAGAGCGCGAGCTCCAGGAGGCCGAGGAACAGGCTGCCCGCGAGAAGGAGGAGCAGCGCATCCGAGACGAGGCCCGCCGGGAGGAGCTGGCCAAGCTCAAGGAGCAGCGGGAGCAGGAACGCCAAGCGCAATTCGAGAAGGCCGCCCTTCAGCAGCGACGCGAGGAGGAGGCTCTGGCCCGTCGCAAGGCTGAGAAGGAGAAGGAACGAGGTGGAGCTGGCGCTGCCGCTGGTGCTGCCGTTGGTGCTGGTGGGTTCAGCAGAGGCAGCGAAACCCTCGAGTCTCGGAGGCCACCGACCATTGGGACTGGCAAGTGGCGCGAGAAGGAGGCGTCGGGAGCCGGCGATTCTGTGCCCCCGCCGCCCGCTCGCAGCAGCGCTGCCATAGAGAGAGCCGACTCCAGAGACCGACCGTCTGGTCCCCCGCAGCTGGCCCTGTCTGGCGGCAAGCCCAGCTGGCGTGAGCGGGAGGCGGCCAAGGCCCAGAGTGGCGGAGACAGTGGCGGCGACAGCAGCACTCCTCCTCCCCCTAGCAGCGCCCCTCCTCCTCGCACCTTCGGATCTCGGGGCGCGGCGATGGACCGCGGAGGCTCCGGTCGTGGTGAGCCCGAGCGCAAAGAGTCTCCTGCACCCCCTGCGGAGGCTCTGCCGGCATCGCGAACAGCTGGCAAGTGGGTTCCTCCTCACATGAGGAACAAGGCTTAAGGGAGCGGCGAGGTGAGCAGCGCAGATGAACACATATTGTTGCGATTTGCACCGGCGTTTTAGGGATCGGATGGTTGCACCGGGAGATGGTTGTACTCTAGAGCTCAGTCTAATCTCCGTCGATCTGAGGGCATGAGCACGCCAGAATGGAGGAGAGAGAAAAGGATAGCAAGTACGCATCTGTCATGAGGTTGCCTGAGCATTAACTAGTTTCAATTGTTGCAATACGTTCCAAGGAGCATCGCAGCGTGATTGTTGTAATTTTTTGTGGGAGGGAGAGTGATAAGTGACGTGCAGCTAGGCGCAGGACATCCAAGTTCCATGAGAGTCCACTGTGGTTAAAGTGAGGCTGTTGATAGAACTTAAGCCACGAGACAGATGACTATAGGTGCTTGAAATTGTACTTTGTGCTGTATCATTTTCATTACTGACGCCGGCAATATTATAGGAGACAGATATGCGACAGCTGCCTTTTCATGATCGATGGTTGTAATTTTAGAGATCAAAGGCTGTTTTGGTGTCGCGTTGGTCTCTACATGTTTAAACCAACCACAATCTCAACCCTATATGTCACATACAGTAATGCGTTACATGTCATCGATGTATTATAAAACCAGAATCGTTTCTATCAACCAATTGACAGATATTTATTTGTTTTTCAGATGCTATCTACAAATTCCGTTGGCACTACAGGGTAGGATATTTCCAGAATGCGCACTGTGGCTGGATACCGAGCTCAGCCCCCCAGCCGGTGCTCGACCCGCTACGAAGGAGATGATTACACGGATTCTTCTGTACAAGGCAAACTCACGAGACAGTTTGCATTTATCAATTCTATGATATTGGACCTACATAGACCGGTGGGAGTGATCAATGTTGGGGAAATACTCTATCGACTACGTCTAGCTCTACTAGGTAGTGCAAGGGATGTTCCCATGCTGTTTGGAGTGAACGCATTATTTGGTTGCTAATCTAACATCGCGACTGAATGACTAGGCTGTCAGACCCGGACCACTTTTTGCAGACGACAGGGATAGAGAAGAGAGACATCGTCTCGAACATCAACGACGTCAGACCATCTCTCGACCGAGAAGCAGGACATGTTTCAGGCGTCGAGTGACCGCAGAACTGTTAAGCTTTCGGGGTATCGGGTTCCTGGATCGCGAGCCTAGATAAATCCTGATACCTAACGGATACCCCGGAAATGGGAGTTTTATTTATTGTCCAACTTCTTTTCCTCCTGGGTGTTGGCGGGAGTTGGCTGGGCTTTGGTGAAGAAAAGGGAAGCTTGAAACCGAGACCGAGCAAGGGTGTAACCGAAAAAAGCGGGAGTGGGAACCCCGAGTCTCGTTTAGGAGGGCGCTGAGAGCAGAAATTGTCGTGAGGCGTCAGGCTTCGTGGATGGTGTTGAGAGGCGAGGAAGCTGGCTGCTGATGGACCGAGTCTCGGTGTTAAGATGGGACGCGATCAGGTCGAGCTGTGGTGTTCCGACTTATTTCCTTGGTCATTTTGTCGGTGTTTTGACAGCTTAAAATTTACACTCAGCTATGTAGAGCAAGAACAGCATCTGGGCTGAGATTTAGATGGCCGAGGTGGTGCAAACGGAAGCGATTCCCAATGCGTCTGCTTGGAATTCCTGCGTGTAAGTGGACGTGGAGACGGGTTGGCAAAAGTCTCTTCCGCCACCACAGCAACGAGAGGAACGAGAAAGGAAGAAGAAAAAAGCAACAAGTTAATAACCGACCACAAGAGCCCTCTGTTCTTGCATCGGTGGATGACAGCGGGAATCCCGTGGGTCGAGGGACTGGTGAAAGAATCTGGCTCTCCTAGAGGAAAACAAAGAAAATAAGCCACTGTGGCTGCCCGTCACGGCCCATGAAACGAGCTACGACGAACCCAAATAAGAGCCTAAGTCGTCCCGAAGTAATCGGAGTCGAGAGACGAGAGACGAAAGACGAGAGAGGCTGCTAGAAGCCCTCGGTGGATCTCTCACGGAACACGGCGAGGCCGGTTTAGCGGACTTTGAGAATTGGCTTTACATTAACACCTGGACGGGCCTTGTCGTTTTCGGGTTGGCCTCAGGTCAGGTAGGTTGGGTGGCACCGTTCATCACGGGCCCGATCTGGCTGAGGCGTGGCTGTTTTTGGCGTTTCGTTGCGGGGCGCATCTGTATCTGGATCTTTGTTTCGGCACGTCGCCTCTTGAGCTGGGGTGAGCTTATTTGTCTGGGACTCGGAGAGATCGTCGTTCTGGATATGTTCAATGTGCTGCGAGAGCTTGGGTTTCATCTGCTATACCAAAGCCGTCTTGTCTGCTTATCGCAACCAATTCTTGGCCTTTTGTAGTTGAGTCTCTAGGTTGTTTGATAGAACTTAGGTGCAGGTAAGTGGTAGTTTTGGAAGTAAAGAGAGCTAAACCCTGACCTGCGAAGAGTTAGTGAGTGAGTGAGCGGTTGTCGCTCTGGACCTGAATCATCATCGCTCACTCCCCCTCGGGAAGAGTAACGCCTCTTGCCCGAGTTGCCGGAGCCGACGACAGTGTGATATCTCGACTTTGGATCGTCCACGTCCATGCGGCATTTCGACTACTAACTCCGCGGTGGTTCATCGTCGTCTCCAGTTTCCGTCCCCGAGTCGTTCCCACGCTCTTGGGTTGGCCCCCGTCCTTGACCTCGGCCTCCACCTCGTCCAGCTTAGACCACAGCCAAGACTTTCCCTGGTCCAGCCCCCATCGACCTGTCCAGCCTTTCTGGTGGGTCGTCTATCCTGTCGAGTCTTCTTCGGCTTTCCAGTGGCGCTTGGTTGAGTCCCGATTCTGGCATCGCGCCCTCCATTGATGCTCATCCCGGATCTCCGTTTGCCATGCGAGCTCCAATGGCCGTGGCGTGGAGTGGCGGTCGATCGGTTTGCACCGACAGCTAGACCCGGGGTCTATGGAGGGACGCGGTGATCTCGGCCTATTGCGGGTCGTCCTGTGAGGTTCGAGATCCTGTTCATGAGGCTCCGGGTATCCCGCGTTGTGAAGTTGAAGAAGAATAAATACATTTGTCTTCATCCCTCCAGGCACCACTCTCTCATCATCAGCGCACAATAGCTTGACACACAAGCAAACCATCACACTCTCTTCCGCAAGCAACTTCTCTTATCACTTTCATTAAAACGCCCTGTCGTTGATTGTTGCCTTTCTCGCAACATGCCTTCGCTTCGAAACGTCGTCGCTGCTGCGACGCTCGCGCTCTTTCAAACCTCCCAGGCTTGGAACATCGAACTGCCTTCCTGCATCGACCCCTTCCAGCCGTATGTTTACGCCGGTTGCTTCGATGGCCATCAAGATAATGGCAAGGATACTCTCATCTACCGGTCCAGCCAGGACCTACAGGTCATGACCGTTGAGAAGTGTGTTGCCGAGTGCAAGGGCAACGGCTTCCGATACGCCGGTCTCAAGTACTACGGCGTCTGCTTCTGCGGTGCCACTGTCAACAGCAAGCAGCTCGACGAGTCTGCTTGCACCCTCCCCTGCGCTGGCGACAACAGCCAGACTTGCGGTGGTGATGCTCAGATGTCTGTCTGATCCGACCCTACCTTCGATACCGGTATCCGTACCATCGCCGACTTCAAGTCTCTCGGTTGCTATACCGACAGCTCCCCCAAGGGTCGTGCTCTCTCTTGGGGCCAGGACCTACCTGGCGGCACCATGACCCCCAAAATCTGTCTCCAGTCTTGCAACGATGGCGGCTTCCCTCTGGCCGGCCTGGAGTATGGCGGCGAGTGTTGGTGTGGTATGGTGCTCGCCAACGACACCGCGCCTGCTCTTCTCACCGATTGCGCTATGCCTTGTAACGGTGACATCCTCTCGATGTGTGGTGGCAGCAACCGCATGAACCTCTACGTTTCCAACGAGCTTATCTCTCTGCAGCCTTGTGGCTACAAGTCTGGTGCTAGCTCATCGATCGTTCAGACCAGCTCGGATGATGGTTCTTCGTCCAGCTCCACCACTGCCCAGACCAGCACCGCGGCTGGCAGCTCTTCGTCTTCGACTGCGGCTGGTTCGTCATCGACTGCGGCTGGATCATCTTCGACTGCGGCTGGATCATCCGCGGGTGCGGCTGGATCGACTTCGACTGCTACTGGTTCATCTTCATCCACGGGAGCCCAGAGCAGCAGCACCACCGCCGCTGCGACGACGACCAACAAGTTGACCACCACCGCCACGGCTTCCGGCGCCATATGCACCTCGACCATTACCCTCCCCAACACCTGCGAGTACAAGTGCGGTAGCTGGTGTGCCCCCTCGATCCCAGACTTCCAAGACAGCTACGGCTGTGCCAACGCCTACAAGACCTGCGCCAAGTTGATTACCTCGTGCTTCCAGACTGCTGGCTGGCCGGGTGCCCTTGACTGCTTCGACTTCTCCACGTGGTGCGGCAGCGTCAAGAGCTACTGCAGCTCCTCTACCTGCACGAGTGGCAAGTGCTTCAAGAAGGACTGCTTGAACAAGTACCAGCCCAAGGGCGGCAACACTGTCCAGACCACCACCACCGTCTTCCCTTGCGCCGCAACCAGTGCCACCAGCACAATTCCCGCCAGTGCTTCCACCTCTTGCGCTCCCGAGCCCACCAATATCTGCACCCAGCCCTCCAGCTGGCGATGGGGATACGGACCCGGCAACCCAGCTGGTGACATTGACCTTCCTCTCGTGAGCTGCAACGATCTCAAGACCGACTTCACCGCTGGCCGCCCCTTCAAGCTCTACACCAACAAGGACAGTGGCTCGTGCAAGGCCTACAGCCGTACCCAGACCCAGAACGCTTGTGCCGATGCCTGCAAGGCCCAGTACGATGGTTGCACCGCCGTCTATGTCACCAGTTGCCAGAAATTCGGCGGCAAGAGCTACTTTGCTCGACGTGCCATGGGAACCATGAACGACCACGAGAAGCGCTGGTTCAACATCTGGGGTAGCGACAGTGCCTCGACCGCCCAGAGCAAATGCCAGGCCCAGTACAACGACTGCCTCAGCGAGAACAGCAATGTCTACACTTCTCGCTGCACCAAGTGGGGAACTGGCATGTAATATCCATCTTCAGATGATGACGATTAGACGGCGACGAGTTTGGGAGCGCATTCGGGGTTCGGTTTGATTTCGGGCATTATTTCCTTCACTTTGTACTATCAGATAGAGGATCCAGGATACACTCACTAGATCTAGAATGGTTTGCTTTTCATCGGTCATTCCTTTATATTAAAGAAGTTGCATTGCATCAAAAACACGTTCACTCGCCTGGATGATCTGTGACCAGTTCGACGAAGCCATTTGAATATCTCGACCATGTGAGAGGGAAGGGCGAGGAAGGTGAGAGCATCCAGTACACTGCCGAAGAAGCTGCCCGGGCGCTGAGTGTTAGCTTGGTATGATGTACGGAGTACTGAATCTCGAATTGGTCGGTCGAAGTGGGTGTAAGTTAATCGGCTGATGGCGTCTACTAGCTGGTTTCGTCGTTTGAAACGGGTGCTGCCGTTAATTGCAAGACTGCCCAGTAGTTAAAGGCCAAATGAATTCTTCGTTCTACTAAGATGTAGCAAATAGCTATAAAGTCAATGCGAAGAGAAGGGCATTTGAAAGGGGTTTCTGATAGCACACTCTGAAGAAAGCGAATCTACTTGATAATGTTCGCTGTCCATAACGTGGTAGTCCAGTTTGTTGATTGTTGTTGTCCGATAGTGAAAGATGCGAGGTCGGGATTGTCAGGGCTGAGAGTGGGACGTGCGAATACCTTAGGCGCCTACATTAGGCGCCTACTCCACAGTGGAGATCATTCGGAACTTCGGATTCGGGCACTGCCTGGTGCATCGGGGATCTCAGCCAACTAGGGCCAACAAGCGAGGCATTCAACGAACAAGCACATGCCTCCTCCATCCGTCAAACCCCGAATATTCCCCCTCTTTCCCGTTCTCTCTTCCTCATGCCTAGCCAACACGCCAATTGAGAACGGAATACATTATGGACTCGTTGAATGCGTTGATCCAGTCGGCATCGGCCCTCTCGCCGGCCCAGTGGTGCCGGACCTTCTTCCTCCTCGCAACAGGCCTCATCGTGGCCATCCAAGCCCTGCCCAAGGACGTCCGCAGCGCCGTCATGAATTATGGCGCACGAAGACCCCAGGACGGCAGACAGAAAGCAGAGAACCCCGGAGCCATATGGGGAATTTTGACCAAGTTGACCGACGTCGGGCAGGTTCCTCACTCCTGGTTCCTACACTTCTACATCGTGTCTATATCCGCTTCCGCGTTCTGGGCCTGGCAGTTCTTCCAAAGAGGTAGCCTGATGACGGAGATGGCAAAGCGGCAGGATAGGGCTGGAGAACCGTCGATGGAACTGGGACAGGTTTACTTAGCGTGGTTGATGATGGCGCTGCAAGGCTCGAGGAGGCTCTACGAGAGCCTGTTTGTGTCCAAAACGGGGTCATCTCCCATGTGGGTTGTTCATTGGGCTCTTGGTCTTGTTTACTACTCTACCATGGGAGCCTCCGTTTGGATTGAGGGCTCTAGTATGTGGTCATGCTGGCGTGTCTGGATCTGCGACTGACCATTCCCAGGTGCTATTCTTGAATCCTGGGAGTCGCCTCACCAGGGCCCGCTATTGGTGCAAAAGATGTCATTGGCGTTGGCCTTGTACCTCTTCGCCTGCCTGAAGCAAAACGAGTGCCATTCCTATCTGGCAAGTTTGAAAAAGTATACCCTCCCTACCGAAGGATGGTTCCGGTTCCTCATCTGCCCGCATTACACGTGCGAATGTCTTCTCTACGTTGGCATTGCCTGGGGTTCTGCACCCCAGGGTCAACTTTTCAACAAGACAGTCCTTTGCGGGCTCTTGTTCGTGGCCGTGAATCTGGGAGCAACCGCGTTCGGGACGAAGAAGTGGTACGTGGAAAAATTTGGGGCGGACAAAGTGGCCGGTAGATGGATCATGATACCCTTTGTATTTTAGGCTCACTGAAGCGCTTGTCTCGATCACCGCATGAGAAACTTGCCAAGCTTGTTTGCGATTTTCGAGACACCTAGCACGTCTCGATACGTCAGGCTGGTTCGGGTCTGGCGGAGGTTGCGGCCGTCGGCAAATGTATCGGTATCCCGAAGGAGAGACCAGTTGGCGACGTTCTCTGCAGACAGCTCGACGTCCTCCTCAATATCGGCGATCCCATGTAGGTAGTCCGTGTAGAGCTGTTCAGTTGTGATGAGAAGACTACGAGGTTCTTGCAGGATCCTCCAAGCGGGCTCTGGGTCCAGGGCACCGTCATCCTTGCTGCGATATATATTCAAGCATAGGCTAGCGCCGAGGCTCACTGTGCAGACGACAGGCCAATACGCATCGCCGTCCTGTTGCAAGATGAGCATCTCGTAGCGCGCGGGGGACTTTTCACATGTGGTGTACTTAACTTGTGTGGCATGATGCCAATGCCAGGGGGATACTCGTTGATGAGAACATGGTTTGGCCTCTTGTGAGGACTACCACTGAATATGTGTTCAGGGTGCGCTTCTTGGACGTGGAGGGACAGCAACCGCGAAACTACAGGGCCCTCGAGCCAAGGCGGCAACGGAGCCTCAAGCAACTTGTTCTTGACGAGGTCCGAGGGCCAGGTCTGGAGCCTGCGGTGTGTGAGTTGCTTCCACCTGGGTTTGGGCGCAGCGGCAACCTGGCGAGGATGGTCAGCCGTGGCCCATCCGCCGGATCCAGCACACGTACTTTTTCTAGGATCATCTGCTCTTCTTCCTCGCTAATGAAGTTTGGGATGTAGAATGCACTCTGGGGCAGAGCAACTATCCTGGCATGGTCTAAAGACACTGGGAGTGAGATGCCATCGCTGAGGTTGCTTGTTTGAGGAGGGGATGGATCCATGTCGAAACCGATTGGTCGGCGCAAGTGAGGCGAAAGTGCAACGAAGAAATACGGGTGTGCGTATTTGTGGTGTGCGCTATGCGGTCGGCGTCTTACTGTTTCATGGGTCTGTGATGATTAGCACAGTCAATGATGATATGACTAGGGATGCATGCTAAGTGTTAAAGCAGGGAGGTAGGATTTGGGAAGCACGAAGCGGAAAGCAGAGTGGTAGGCAGAGAAGCAGGAAGCAACCTATGTTACAAGGAAGCTGGAATTACCTCGTCAGGTGGTGCACACGTGCCGCTAATGAGCCTGAGCCTGCAGGCAACAGTGTGCTTTGGATACGAAATGCCGACACGACCTACCCGGTGTTGATGAAACGTGACTACTAGGGATGGGAAGCTGCTGATGGGAGAAGACGAGGAGGGGTGCCTGGTGTTTGGGCTATTTTCCATGTCAATAACAAATGGGAATCCATGAACTCGGACTTCGTACAGCAGTTAGAGATCAGGTACCTGCACAACTGCCTTGGAGGGCTCCGGGCTGTCTCGTAGCGGTGAGAAGCACTGGAAGCACACTGAACGAGAGCTCCCGGACCACTGTGGCTGCTGGCCGGCAGGGCAGACTGTCCGTGTTTTGGCCTCTTGGCCCAACAAAACTGCGGCTGGAGTCGCTGTGGACCGCCGTACGCCCCCTCGCAGCCGGCCAATCACATCAACGCCAGCCATCAACCTGCCCTGGGGAGGACAGACTTTGTCTCGCGGCTTGGGTCAAAGTCCCGTTTTCATCTGTCATTCCCAAACAAGGTTCGTTCAGCTTCGAGCCGACGCCGACAAATCGACCCTTCACAGCATCCATCTCATCCATCTCATCCAAGCCCTAACGACTCCTCGATCGTCTGCAGCCTCTCTCTCTTCCGTGCCGCCGCCGCGCCTATTTTGCCTCGTCCGCGCCCGTTTGCTCCTGGCACCTCTCCGATCCGCGCCTCGTTGCACGCCGTGCTCGCCCGTGCTCGCCGTCTCCTCCCCTAACACGTCCAAGTCGGAGCGATAGGGGCTGGTCCGGTCCAGCAACACGCCTTCGACGCGAATCAATCGCCCCCTCCACGCCGACCCTCACCGTCATCTCCAGGATGGTGGTAGCTACTCGTCCTCCTCGCAGGTAAATGATATGGATGCGCAGAATGCTGCCCAGTCCGACCAGACGAGGCCCGCTGGCGCTTCCCTTCAGCGGCCCGACCCCCGGCGTGAAACCACTTCCTCGCCCGCGCCTGTGAGCCCCAAGCCCGTGTCTCCCGCCAAAGAATCACGTCCAGCCGCGAAGCCTTCCGCCGTGCCCGACCCAGACGCCCCCGAAGACCGCGATTCAGATGCCGAGACCATTGTCCTGCCAGGTAAGGATGGCCACTCCCCCTCCAAGGTCCGCAAGGTGAGACAGGAAGACAAGAGCGATGGCGACGCCGACTCGGCTAGGCCCCCGCCCAAGGCCTTCGACCCTCACGATGCCGACAAGCCCCCAGTCCCCAGGGGTCTCGCCGACGTTGTCAAAAGGAAGCGCTTAGTCGGCCACCTCGACCGCGATAAGCAGCCTCGAAGCAAGGACGCCTCCAGTGGTTTGAGCTCGGCTCCTGCCTCTCCGCCCCAGCACCAGCACAAACAACGTCGACGGTCCGACGGCCCCCGCTCCTCCTCCGACTCTGAACAAACCCACCCGAGGCCTCCCAAAACAACCCTCCGTGACAAGCTCAAATCTGGCGAACGGCTACTCCCGCACAAGCGCAAGATCCCCAAGATGGACTCCGAAGATGAGGCCGATGGCCGCAAGGCCCGACGCCAACGCACCACTAGCAGCGCAGGAATCGAATCCAGCCGCCTGCATAGAGAGCCCAAACCTGTGTCCTCCAAGTCCCACCATGTTTCTCGATCGATTTCTCCGCAGCCTCGAAGTCACCGACGAAGCGCATCCTCACAGCTATCGTCCTACGCTTCCAACGGCCTCGGTCAGAAGAAGAAGCGCTTACCGACGCCTTTGCAGCCTACCGATTACCACTCCGACGACTCTTCTGCCAGTGCAAGCCCGCACCCTCGCAGTTCTAAGCTCCGCGGCCTAGCAACGCCTGCCACAGGCGATCCCAATGCCTCCCCAATCAAGCTGGCGCCACACAAGAAGCATCTTGATGCTCACGGCCAGACCTTCCTAGCCCGCGCCTGCGCCAGGGGCGAGTATGAAGGCGCTAAACACCGGCTTGGCGAGAGACCAGAGGATCTAAACGTTGCTGACTACGCCGGCAATACTCCCTTGCAAATCGCCGCAATTAACGGTTGTGAGAACATCGTCAAGCTGTTGATCGAAGCTGGTTGCAATCTGGACTGTGTCAACTACGACAAAGACACTCCGTTGCTGGACGCAGTCGATAATGGCCATCTAGGCGTGGTAAAACTCTTGTTGGAGGCGGGCGTCAACCCCCGCAAGGCCAACGTCAATGGCGAGGAGCCCATCGACCGAGTGAGCGACGACACTGAAAATGCCGCCGAGATTCGAGCTGCTCTACTCGATGCCAAAAAGCGAGCCGGCGAACGACGACGAACCTCTGAAGACCGCCACTCTCACCACGACTCCCACGATGCCAGGGACTCTCACGCCCCCGATAGCCCCCGCCAATCCCCCGCCACTCTGTCTGGCTTCGGTGGACGAAGGAGCGGGACAGTGCGATCGACTAAGACAAGAAACGACTTACTTTACATGCCCCTCGACGACAAAACTCTTCGACAAGCTGCTGGGCGTGGCGACGAAGAGACTGTCGCCCGGATTCTGCAGGTAAAGGAGGGCTACGACGACCCTGAATCGATGGTTGCTGCCGCGAGAGGTGGCCACGACTTGGTTATCCAATTACTCCTCGGCTTGGGAGGAGCTCGTCCGGATCCGGCTCCTGTATCCTCTATTCAACCAGAGTTTGCAACACCAATACTTGCAGCTATTGGACAAGAGAACATCAAAGTTTTAGAATTGCTCTTAGAACAGCAGGGTTTTGATCCGACAAGGCGTATGGAAGGAGAAACATACTACGAGATCGCCCGTCGACGACAAGGGACGAACTGGAAGGAAGAAGAACATATGTTGAAGAATGCATATGACGAGTACAAGCGCAGCCACAAGGATTCTGTCAAGACAAAATCGCCTATTCGACGCGACCGAGAACGGGACCGTGAAGAGCGGGAAGCCAAGCGGGCAAGGCGAGCAGAGACGAAAGAGGAAGCACGGCAGCGCAAGCGCAACCTTTCAAGTCCCTCGCGAGACACCGAACCGAGAAAAAAGCCCAGTTTGCCGAAACTTACAAGCCCCAAGGAGAAGCGAAAGTCCGACTCCATGGCACATCATGGGGACGAACACCTTCAGAAGCGTGGCCCCGGAAGACCCAAAAAGGAAGACCGAATATCCTCGATCACCGTTTCTGATCGCGAGCTGTCACCCACCGTTTCTCATAAGCAACTCAAGACCAAGCGTATCGAATCTGACGCTGCCGGTGTGTCATCCGAAGGCGAAACAATCAAGCCCAGGAGGAAACTCGTCTCCAAGGGCGAGCTTCGGGGGGAGCGCGAAAAGCAAAGGCGTGCTAGTATGGTATCTAATGCTTCGACTCTCAAAGACCACCCGTTAAGTCCTCATGACTTGAGGCACGATGAGCCGTCTGAGAAGCACAGGAGTGACAAGTTGTCCGAAAAATACCACGACCGCACCAAAGCACTGAAACGAGATGAATCGAAGGACCGCCTTGTAGTGTCCGGTGACGGATCAACCAAGAGACATCGAGCTAGTATCACACCCGACCGACCTAGCAACGGCGATAAGGACGACAGTGAAGTTCCGATGAAGCGGAGGCGTCTCGACGGCGAAGGCAAGGAGAAGCGACAAAAGCGGTCACTTTCCTCAGACGAGCGACCACGTAAATCTACTTGCCCCCAGACCAACCGACTAAGCTTTTGTCCAAGTCTATTCAGAAGAATCACGACGACGATCGCCGCGGTGGTCGTCTCGACCTTCATCGTGGGGACTCTGTGCGATCCAGCGGTAGTGAGAAGCAAACCCGTGTCAAATCAGAAGATGTCGACTTGGACATGCAAGATACCGACCCACTGAAATCTTCGACCGAAGCTGTCGTCCATGTCCGAGAAAAAGAATCCGAGCAAGAGAAGCAGCGTCTCCTCAAGCAGGAACAGGACCTAGTAGTAAAGCGAGCTATTATATCGGCGAAAAATCGGCAGAAGGAGAAGGAGGAAGAAGAACGCAAGCGCGTTGAAGCTGAAGAGAAGAAGAAGCGGGAGCAAGAAGAAGCGCGGCGAAAGGCAGAGGAGGAAGAGAACAAGCGCAAGGAGGAGATTCAACGGAAGGAAGAGATCAAGCGGAAGGAAGAAATTAAGCAGAAGGAAGAGATCAAGCGGAAGGAAGAGATTAAGCAGAAGGAAGAGATCAAGCGGAAGGAAGAGATCAAGCAAAAGGAAGAAGAGAAGAAGCGAAGAGAGGAAGAGGAACGAGAGGCTGAACGGAAGCGGAAGGAAGAAGAGGAGCGCAAACGACAAGAAGAGGAAGAGCGGCAACGACGTGAGGCCGAAGAGAAAGCGCGCCTTGAGGAGGAAGAGAAGCGCAGGGTGGAGGAGGAAAGGAAGAAGAAAGAAGAAGAGCAAAGGCAACGCGAGGAAGAAGAGAGACTCCGTCTCGAGCAGCTCGAGAGAGAAGCAGCCGAAGAAGCTCGACGACAACGCGAAGAAGAAGAACGCAAGGAGCGTGAACGACGAGAACGGGCCCACCGGGAGGAGCTGGAGAAGAAAAGAGCTGCCCGCGAAGCCGAGCTTAGGCGGCAGCGGGAAGAACAGGAGCGTGTACGGTTGGACAAGTTGCCACCATTGCTGAGATGGCTCGATACGTGCACGAACCCGAAGCTTCCATCCATTGCGGAGAGGTTCAAGCGCATGCAGGGCGTCCGATACGACACTATCCGGCCTGAGGCGAACCAAACTGCAGAAGGCCGTGAGCAATGGGTCCTCAACACGCATGTTGCTCTACTGCTTGGGGAGAAAGATCTTGATCTTTCAAGATGTAAGTACCTTGTGTCCGGAAGTTTCTTGCGTTGGTGCTAATCGAACCTCCAGATACTGCATGGGACCGCGTCCCAGTCACCGCTCTTGCCAAGAAGTCGCTCTGGAGAGTTGAGTGGAAACTTTACTCACTTGTCTCTGAGAAGTTATGGGATCTCGGACTGCAGCTCCCTAACTATTATGGCGATGAAGATCCATGTGCCTTGCGCTTCCAAACAAAGGAGCGCCTCAAGATGGAGGCCTGGGACAGATTCCTCAATACCGACATGTTCTTTGTTAAGGTATGATGCGAAAGTCTTGACATGCTTCTAAAAGGGTAGCTTGCTAACTTGCTCCTAGGTGTCGGATCTGATGTATACAGTCCCTAACATCCCACATCTCCGACATATCCAGCTGGGGGTCGAGTACCGCGAGCTCTTGGAGACGGAGGCACAAGGACTCGGTTGGAGATCAACCCAGAAATGGAAGTCAGATCCGGATGCAAGTCGTTACCATGGTTTTGCTCCCCGATACAAGTACTACACCAACGGATCAATGGTGAGAGAAGACATGCCCTCGGTTCATCAGACGAGCAAATTGCCATTCCCCGAAAAACGAGTCCCTAGACGGGGTTTCTTGCAAGTCTACCCTGATGATCCAGAGTATGCTCGGGTTTGCGTGGAGCAAGGCCTGGAGCACCTTGTAAACGGTCATATGAGCCCGGTGCTAGTGAACGGCGTTCACGCGTCGCCGGTAAGCCAGAAATCTGCCACACCAACCAGGTCCTTTGCCAATGGCACGACCAAAGTTTTGGTTCCCAGCTTAACAGAGGAGCACGTGGTCATAAATGGAGGGTTGATGAATGGCATGAACAGATCTTCGACTGAGCAGCACAGAAGCGACTGAGACACAGGGACAATGGTGGAGAAGAAGTGTTTATACCAGCTTTTTTGAGATTCTCTTTGTCAGGGTAACGATCATGGCCGGCGCAGACAGACAGACCCATGCCCTTGTCTGTTTTGTTCTTTTTTGTTTTACACTGGGAGGTAGTTGACGGGGTATCTACCTGGGCGGGACAGGTTGGGATAGGTCAAGGGCGACGATGGCGCCCGACGATGACATTTGGAGGCTTTTGGATGTCGAGAGGATGGAAGTGATGACGAAGGACTTGTTGAGGACGGAAGGGAGAGGAAGTAGTATGATGTTGAGGAATTCCGATGTCCAAGCTAAACAAGACACAACACTACAAGTTGAAAGTGATGGCTGGAAAACGTTGTAACGAGCCAAAAGCAACACAAATGAAATAGTAGCCACTACAAACAAACAACACACTTGGAAGTGTTTCCGTGCAAGCCAGGTGAGGTCTAAGGGAGGCCCGGTGCGGAGTGAGATTGGATGTGTTGCCAGAGTCGCTCGCTAGACCGAAGCCAGTCTCACCGGGCCGGGCCGTTAAGATGAAATAGGCGATGAATGAGAAATGAGTGACGAAGAGGGAATAACCAATGAAGGCCAGAGAGGAGATGGTAATTAGACTACGGGTTGGATGTGGGCGTTGAGCGGAGTGCATTCGCAGGAGCGTCTAAGGCAGGCCGCAAAAATTGAGGTGTGAAAGGTTAGAAAGGTGGGCCCCGCTCGCTGGCTGACATCACACTGGTGGCGGTTACAACCACAAGCAAAAATTTACCCCACCACCCAGACAATTCCATCACACGCAATTGCAACTATCACAGACAATTCGAGCCTGTGACACCTCCAACGACGGGGACCTCGACCGCATCCTGACCTAGACCCGGATCCAGACCAAGACTCAGACTCGGACTCAGACCGCAGCAGCCGCCAGCCGCCAGCCGCCGCCATGTCGACCACGGTAGAAAAGGTTCGTTGATGCCCTCGCACCACCATACCCAATTCCCACCCCCGCCGGTCGCTTGTGCCGTCGCTTGTGCCGTCGCTTGCGCCGTCGCTTGCGCCGTTCGCTGCCTGTGCTGTCGCTAATCCGAGAAACCCACAGATCAAGGACGTTGAGGCCGAAGTACGTTGACCATGGAACCCCCTCCCCGGACGAGACACACGCCCCCGGACCTTGCTCGCAGTCGGTCGCTCTAACCCGCCTGATAGATGGCCAAGACCCAGAAGAACAAGGCGACGTCGTATCATCTGGGTCAGCTCAAGGCCAAACTCGCCAAGCTCAAGCGCGAGCTGTTGACGCCGTCGAGCAGTGGTGGTGGTGGCGCCGGTGCTGGCTTCGACGTAGCCAGGACCGGAGTCGCCAGTGTCGGCTTCATCGGCTTTCCCTCGGTGGGTAAAAGTACGCTGATGAGCCATCTGACGGGTCAACACTCAGAAGTGGCCGCGTACGAGTTCACCACCCTGACCTCGGTGCCTGGCCAGGTCGTCTACAACGGTTAGTTTCCTTGGCCCCGGGCGTCTCCCGTTTGGCTCCGCCGGATCCCTCCTCCTCCTCCTCCCTCCTCCTCTGTTTTCGCCTCCTCCCTGTCAGCCGCCTGCCGCCTGCCGCTCTTTGCTTTGTACCCAACATCGTGGCTTTTTTCTTTGGCTGACCTTGTACGACGCAGGCGCCCCCTTACAGATGATTGACCTTCCCGGAATTATCGAGGGTGCAAAGGATGGCCGAGGACGAGGTAGACAGGTCATTGCCGTCGCGAAGACATGCCACCTGATCTTTATTGTGTTGGACGTCAACAAGCCTCTGACGGACAAGCGAGTCATCGAGGCTGAGCTGGAAGGCTTCGGCATCCGCATCAACAAGGAACCCCCAAACATCACCTTCAAGAAGAAGGACAAGGGCGGTCTGAACATCACTAACACAGTGCCTATGACCCACATTGACAGCGATGAGATCAGGGCTGTCATGAGTGAGTACCGCATCAACTCGGCCGACATTACTTTCAGATGTGATGCCACCGTTGACGATCTAATCGACATCCTTGAGGCCAAGAGTCGAAGGTAAATTGAAGCAACCCACCAGGGGACAACACCAACCGAACAGGGGACCATGACGTGCTAACGCCCGCCTGCCAGTTATATCCCAGTGGTCTACTGCCTCAACAAGATCGACTCGATCAGCATCGAGGAGCTGGATCTCCTGTATCGTATTCCTAACGCGGTGCCAATCAGCTCGGAGCACGGGTGGAACATCGATGAGCTGATGGAGCTCATGTGGGACAAACTCAACCTAGTCCGCGTGTACACGAAACCCAAGGGCAAGCAGCCGGACTACACGCAACCCGTTGTTCTCCGGACTGGGCGTTGTACGGTTGAAGACTTTGTAAGTTGGCTCCCAACTGTGACCCTCTTCGGCCCATGCGGGCTCTGGGCACTGTCACACCCCACCGGCTTTTTGTGATTACTGACTGAAGATGCCTGCCCAGTGCAACGCCATCCATCGGAGTATTACTGAGGTGTTCAAAACGGCCATTGTGTACGGCAAGTCTGTCAAGCACCAGCCCCAAAGGGTCGGCTTGGGGCATGAGCTGTGTGACGAGGATGTTGGTGAGTTAGACCCCAACCCCAGAGGGTGCCTGAACGCGGACACCGGGAGAGGAGCCTTGCTTTGAGGCCGCCCAGATCATCTGCCCGACACTCGTCGGGATGTTGCATATTTGGCTGGCGTGGGGCGTCGTCTCCCCCCCGGTCTATGCAGCCCCAAATTTCCACGGAAGTGGCTGAATTGTAGCCGTACTAACTTGTTGGATAGTCACCATTGTCAAACGATGATCGAAAATTGGATCGAGATGAAGGGGGAGTCCGCGGTGAGGTGTTACAGTGTTGGTCGGCTGGGACGACTTCGAGAGCCGCGTCGCGTGAGGAGGTAGCAAAAGAAAGCCCAGGCCCAGCTGCCAAACAGGGTCAACGTGTGATTTAGCTTCACTCATCTACTCTGATGGTTCAGGAGTAAGAGGATGACTTGATGAGTATTGACGCGGAAGTCTGCATCCTACATCGGAATGACGGATACGGAGTACAACAGTCAATAAGGGCAGGGCTGACACACGATGCACGGCTACGGGCAAGTATGGCGATGCGGAGACTAAACTCGGCCAGACACGATAATGATCAACGCAAGACTGTAGGTAGCTTCCTGGGGGGAAAGTGGCGTGTGCACTTACAGCAACAGAAAGTCTGGCCTGGATGCCTGGCTGATGGGCACCTGGCACTGCTTTGACTGGGGGGGGGGAGAAAACAATGGACAAGGGCAACGGAGAAGAGAGACAGGGGACATATGACATGGGACTTGGGACATGGGGGGACCCGGAACAAGAGCAAAATGGATATTGGGTTGGCCCGTACTGCAATAATTAAGAGACATTTCTCGACGACGGACCTGCTCACAACGCGTGGCTACCGGGCGCCACTATCTACATGAACATTCCAATCGAGGCACGCACGAGGAGCGAGGAGGTATGTGGAGGCATGTGGAGGCATCGGAGGCATGAGAGGCACGGGGCATCGAGGTTTCGATGCTTCGAGGTACAAGGCTCGAAGCTCGAAGCTCATATGCTCGAAGCTCAAAGCTTCAAGGCTGAAGGCGGAAGAGACAAGGACATGGACCTAGACCTGGACCTGGAAAAGAGGACGCAGTGGTTCGACCTGCATAGCCGAGGGCCTCTCGATCTGCGGCCGGATTTCCCAGCAGAAGCGTGGGATGCAGGCGGGGGTGAAACAAGCCCTGTTCTTGGCTTGCATCGGGCGCTTAGAGAGTTGCTGACTGGGCTGGCTTACACAGTAGACAATTTTACCCTGGGGGCTCTAGGCCCTTAGACTGGGATGGCTTCGGGACGTTGACGAGCGCTCCGCCTTTCACGACGCTTCTCTTGCCGCCGAGCAAGATGACGATGGTGGGTCGGCAGCGGGACTAGCGGGGACTTGACGGGCACGATGGATGGAATCGAAATCGCCGAGGAGCGGTTCTGAGTCCTGACTCGCCTGGTCGGGGGGAGCCATGCGCCTGATATGGGACCTGGTATGGTACGGTATGGGTGCCGTCCGGGTGCATGACTCCGAGGTTTTATCTCTTGCTCACAGGCTCACAGGCACAATCACAACAAGCACAGTCGCAGCGGCTCAGGCTCATGTGTCCTCGGGGTCAAGCAAGGCCCCCGACTGAGACGGTGACCTGGGCTTGAATTGCGAGCGTCGTCAACGAACCGGGGGGGGTTGGGGAGGGTTCGCAGAAGTGGTGGTGGTGGAGGGAGAGGGAGGGTTCGCTTGGCTTGGCTTGGGCAAGGCAGGGGAGGCTTGGTTGAGGCTTGAGGCTTGAGGCTTTGAGGCTTGCGGATGCGGTTGGGATGCGATGGGATGAGATGGGATGCGGATGCGGATGCGGGCTAGGCACGCTCAAGCACCTGGCAGGCCGGCAGGATGGCACCTCAGAATGGCACCTCAGGCTCGCAGTGCAGGCTTCGGCATGGCATTCGAAAGGGCATCTCCAGCGAGGCGACGGGCGGCGGGAGCGAGCGACGGACGGCGTGCGGCGGCGGCGTGCATGACATGACAAACCCCTACCTCAACTAAGTGCTAACCCAGGCGACTACTGACTAGGTCCCTAGGCTCCCTAGACTCCCTGGACCCCCTAGACTCCCTAGACCCTCTCTCCGCTACGCAGAGCCCGGGGGAGGCACTCACACACACCTTCACACGCTGCACAGATTGAGCGGCCGACTCCACACCGTGGAGAGTGGCTGCAGGGAGGAGGTGGGAAAGGTGGAGGAGGTGGAGCCGGAGGGCCGGACTTTGCATGGACGTTTGCTCGTTGGCGGCGATGGCCTCGATAGCCAGCTTTACTAATTAGCTTTGTCTTTTTGAGAGAGAGAAAGAAAGACGTCAACAGGAGGCGGTGACGGCCAATGACGACGAGGGCGGTAGAGATGCAGAGGAATGGGTTCGTTCGGGGGGGGGGGGGGTGTCATGATGGATGGAGATGCTCACCACAACCACAACCACAACCCATCTTTCATCATAGTACTCGCTCTCTTTCTCTCTCTCTCTCTATTCCACTCTCACTATTTCACTTTCACTCTCTCACTTATGCACTCGGCCACGCGGACCCCCCGTCCTTGGACTCCCTGCTTGCCTCTCTCACACCGTCCCATCCCCCCATCCCATCCCATCTCCGTTCTCCCTCTCATCGTCCAGGCCAGGGTTGCCTCCCAACACGACGAATTGAGATCTCAATCGGGTAGTGCAAGGGCCGGCCATGAGAAAATATGCCCCGTTTATGCTTGATTAACAACCATTGCCCAAGTTCAAACACCACCCCATAAGCTTACCTGGATGACAGACTCGGTTGCAATTGGGCCCCGCCGCGGTAAGGCCATTCAGCCAGCCAGTCGACCGTCGTTGACGCCCTAGTGTCGCGCACTGTCATGAGATCTAGACCAAGCTTCAGCGTCGCCTGGAGTTCATGCCGGTGTCGTCATGATGGCTTGCGCGCGATGCATCCACTTACCTATCAATCATACGCCTAGCTACTGGCTGACTAGAGAGAGAGGAGCTGGAGCCGCCAGCCATGGAATATCGGGGGAGACAATGGGGTGGGCTGTCATGCCCGTTTGATAAGCTCCGAGAGTATGAGACTACTCTAACGTAGTAGGGCTGCTAGAAACTCTGTGTGACGGATTGGGATTGGGGCCTGATGATCCGAAGCGAAGCGTTGGTTTCTTTCCTTTTTCTTCTCTTTTGTAGGCAAAAAACTTGATTTGGGTTGGGACGGCTAACTGGCGAGGTCTACGAATACGGTTGCGGGCTTCCGGGGTATTGACAGCTGCCTTTTGTAGGGACCGTTCCGGCTCGGATAGTGTACGGAGTGCGCGGGAGGGAGGTACGGTCCGCATAAGCATGGAGTCGGTACGTAGTACTTACTGTACGAGGTACGGATGGAGTACGGGCCAGTGAACTGACGGCTTGCAAAAGAAACGTTGGGCGCGTGTGAGTATGTGTGTGTGTGCGTGTGCGTGTGCGTGTGTGTGCGCCTGTGCGTGTGAGTGGGAGGGAGGTGGGCTTTCGAAAGGGGAATACCGTCCACGATTCGCCCTGGGTTTGGCGTCAGGGATCTTGATAGAGCTGGCCAACGGGAACAACAGCCGGACGGCGGAAACAGCGACATCGCTTGTTGGGGGAGCATCGTTTGTTGCACGCCTACCTAACGCCCACTGCGGCAGAGCGCTGGAAGGGAGGACGAGGAGGAATAGGGCTAGTTTTTCTTCTTCTTGCAAGTTGATGCCCAATGGCTTGCTTCCGGCGGAGAGAGGAGAACCTAGGAAAGGGAAGGGAAGTGATTGCCCGCCCGTGTTGGACAGTCCGGAAATTACGGCCAATGGCTCTGGCTCTAAAGGTTGGGTTGGATCCGGAATATAAACTACGTACACTGCGACGGATACTACCTCGCGATGAGACGACGACCCTGTTGCTGTTATTGTTCCTGTTTTGGCCTCTGTTTGTCACAAACTTTCTGGCTTTTCCTTTTTCTTTTCTTTTCTTTATTTCCCTCCATCCCTCCATCCCTCCCTCCATCTCCAATCCCCCCCAACACCGGCAGGCATTTGGGCGAGGGGGGACCTGAGAAAAATTCAAGACTGGGGATATCTGCATGGATCAGACAAAAGTCAAAAGAGATGGGCAGGCATGGATGCGATGACAGGGGACGGACACGGGGGCGGAATGGCCATGGCGGCAGGCGGCTGTCAAACCGCTCAAGCTCCAAAAGGGCCGTCCCACTAGCCTAGTAGATCTCAGTCCGAGCCTCGACGGGACTGCTTAAGGAAGCATGTACGAATACTTTCAGCTTTTGTACCTTGCGACGGTGCAACAACAGCACCCAGGTCCAGGTCCAGGTCCAGGTCAAGGGGACAGGCAGAGGAGAGGATGGATGGACCAGCCCCGTCGACCATCGGCCCACCCTCCATTCATTCCAGTTGCGGGATCCCGAAGGCCATGCCTATGAAGCGTGCGAAGCTTGTAAGAGAGAAGAGGAGACTTCCTCCCCCCTTCCTTCCCTTCCTTTCTGTCTTGGTGGTAGTAAGGGGGTGCGTGTGCGTGTTGTGTTGATGTGCGTGATGGTGGTGTCGATGGATGAGGAGCATTGTGATGCAGATGATGGCGATGGAGATGGCGATAAACACCATGTTGTTGGTGTTGGTGTTGGTGTTGTTCTTTCCCTTGTCCCTGCTTCATCGCATAAATAGTACAACAGAAAGAAAAGAAAAAGAAAAAGAAAAAGAAGTAGACCAAGCGCGCATCATCCTCGCATCTACCGTGGCCCATTCATCCATCTCCAGCCCAGCAGGGACCTCTTCCTTCAGCATAGACCTTCAATCTCATCACCGACCGCCTCCTCCCCGAGCACTGCCGACCTCCAACTAATACTGCTAACCAACAGCTCCTCCCTCTCAAACATGCCCGCAGACCGACAGACACAGACTCGAAAGAAAACATGCCGTCGAGTGGGCCGCGTCAAAATCCCGGCATCCATCTCCTAGGGTCTGCGCGCACGCACTACTGCTGTGCTCCTTTGCACTTTCTGTGCTACCTACTGTAAACCGTACTCCGGCATTCAGCCACAGCCACAGCTACAGCACTTCTTCGTACAGCTACACCTCAGCTAGGAATTCCCATCGTTCATAACGGCGAGTTACTACGGATGCGGCAACAATACGGATGGATACACGCACGCTCTCGCCAACAATGACAGTTCCCCCCCCCCCCCCTCCTGTCCGCGCTAGACTTTCTCATCAAGCCATGCCGCCGAGGAGGCTTGAACTTGACCGGGGGGCAACCAGGTAGAGCCATGGATAGGCGATGGCCTCGCGCGCTTGCCCAACCCGTTGCTCCTCTTCATCAGGAAACGTGCTTGCTTGACTAGGGCCTGGCTCCTCGCCCTTTCCAGGCCGTCCCGGCCATGGCGCGACCACGCCAGAACCACGAGGCACAAGAGCAGACGAGGCAGAGGTCTTAGGTGACTGGGGGTGGCAGCCGCGGATCGAAAGGGCGAGGCTGAGCTGCGTCACCCTCAGGGCCCTTTCATCTACTGTATCCGTGCTCCGTCATCCAGGGCAGATCAGCTACGAAGCCTCGCCGCTGAGTGGCTGTCGATGAGACAGCGATGGCCTCCGGATCTTGCCACCCGGTCACATCAAGAGGGCATTGATCTCTCCCAGCGCCGTGATACACGCGCCGTCCCTCGGACTAACACGGTCGAGGCTGACGGCTCTTGTGTTTCTTGTGCCTGGGGCTAAGCTAACAACGACAGTGACAATGACATTCTCGTGGCTCCGAAGGCCCTACCTAATCTTCCCGCCCTGCCCGAGTCCGGTCCAGTTGCCCCCCCCTCCTCCCTCCTCCCTCAAGACAATCTCTAACTCGCTGTTTGTCTCCATGGCTACATCCCTGATTTCCCTGGACGGGCGGACGCCCTTGGACAGAGTTGGACCAGTTGGACCGGGGGCAAGCAAGCGGCGGCGGAGAAGGACCCCTGGCCACGCGCGCCGCCGGACCTCCCGTCGCCTGTGTGTATCTCATCCATGACCATGATCCGTCAGTCGATCTCGCCAGGGCCCGGGGCGCTGCCCAGTGCCCAGTGAGTGTCGTGTCGTGTCGTGTCGTATGAAAGCCTCGTCCGTGTGAAGGAAAGGGCCTCTCCACTGTCAAGCCTGGTCTGGTCTGTCCGGTGCAAGCCCTGTCCTGGCCTGTCCTGGCCTGTCCTGGCCTGGCCTGACCGTCCCGTCCCCTCCCTTCCGTCCCCTTCCCTTCCTTCCCCTCCCACATCCCACGCCATCCACCCATTCCCATGTCCACAGCCTACGGACTACAGGCTACGGGCCACAGGCTAGCTACAGGGCACCAACAGGGCACCGACACTGGGCGGCAGGGCGGGATTTCGTATCTGGGGAGGATCTGGGCTAACAGGTGACCGGCCCACCGAGTAGTGGGCTCGGGAGAAGGGCCTCCCCGCCCGCCAGCATTTGCGCCGTCGAATCGCATCGTCTCAACGCCCCGAACCTCTTTTCCTACTACTGCTAGGAGCGGCGAGCAGGTGGCTTTCTGGCTTTCTGCCCATCTTTTTTAGCCCGCGCGCGTCTCTGCTCTGGCGAATGTATGTACGAAGACAGTGAGGTGAGTCGTCCTTGGCCTTCCGCAGCAAGCCCCTCAACGGAACACACGCCCAGAACACACACCCCCCTCCACTCCCCTGGTCGTTCTCGATCTCTTGCTGGCTCGCTCTCGCGCGCGCTCTGGCGCTGGGCGCTGGGCGTTGAATGGATGGAGGGATGGAGGGACGAGAGGGCGGCGAGCGGAGTGGTTCCCTCGTGGGGGGGGAGTCAAAACGACCGACTTCGAATGGTCCACCAGCCGCCCAAAGAAATAAGAGTTGGCGGTCGAAATGCCTCATGCCCCATGCCTCATGCCTCATGCCTCATGCCTCATCTTATCCTCATGCCTCGTGACTTCTCTTTCATGGGACCGGCACTTGTTCGCTGCCGCGGCCCCGGTCTCTGACCTCATCCGCTTTACTTGGATCCGTTCTCCATCCCAGGACAGGACATGACCTCACCTCGCGAGCGAGCGAGTCATCCTAACCTCCTCGGCGATGATCCGTCGTCCCAGATTGGAAAGGAGAGATTGGGACCAAAGGGAGAACCGACGAACGAGACAGAGAGAAAGCATCGAGCCCAGCAAGCGAGCCAAACAAGGGACAATTAGGACGGACCAAAGACGAACGTTTCGGTCCAAAACAAGCGGGCTAAACTGGCGCGTCAACCTGAGCTTGTCTCATGGGCCATGGTATGTCGTCCGTCCTGTCATTGCTTTCTTTTCCTTTGATCCCACCCGCCGATCCAAAAAAGCGGTTTCTCCGGTTTTTTCTTCTCTTCCTACCCCGTGTAGGATGAGAGGGTAAGTGAGCTAGAGAGAGGGAGAGTGATAGAGCCCGAGAACCAGACAAAGACAACTCACCTATCAGATTGCCGCGAACCAGGGGTTCTATCCACGCCGTCTGCCAACCTAACGGCTGATGATGAATGTCTCTCTTTGCTTTTCCCGCCATGGCAACCCGGTAAGGATCACGGATAGACACTCGGTGGGCAGCTCCATAATAGCGTACCCGCGCCCCTAGCATGGCCGGTCTCTGCCCGAGTACATACATACTGCGTACTTCGTACTGACGACGAAGTACGTACTTACATCGGTACTCGATCCTCTTGTCTCCTCCGCCTCCGCCTCCGCCTCCCCTGTCACTGCCGCGCTTGGGAGAGACTCGAAGAGACACAGAGGGACAGAGGGGAGAATGTACTGCGTACGAATCCAGGACGGTCCAGGACGGTACAGATCAGACAGAGAGACAGACATCTGAGCCAAGCCTGTGCGTGTGAGAACCGAGAAGGTGTGTGTGAGAAAGGGCCCTTGCACATCGGTCGTCTTGTCATACCCCATGCCGGCCAGGTTCCCCGTTCTTCTCATTCTCATCCGCCAACGCCAACCACACGCAAGAGTCTCAGACAATCCACACAGACGCCATCCACACCACACACACACTCACACGCTCACACACACACCTTCACACGCACACAGACCCATTCATTGCCAGACTGCTTGCTCGATTCAATCCTACCCACCCACACAACTCTTCCACATCCGCTCACGCACACCCCCCTTGCCGCGAGCCCACCCCCTGCCCGGTATCCTCGTGCGTCTGCATCCTTACATGTACTTGGACAACCTCCGTCGCCCAGGCCTCGTCCGTACATATGTAGCGTGGTGGATGGCTCATGTCCTGCTCACACGGCACACTTAGTCGATATACCACTGCTACTATCAACGGCTTGTGGCCTTGTGCTGGGGATATCTACAGACTACCGTGCTTGGACCAGAACCTCTCAAACCTGGGGTCCGTCTCCGTCGCTTCTGAATCCGGATCGAGCTGTCGGCCTCGTCGTCGTTGCCGACTGACTTTATGAGTCTCCTTCGGCCCGCTCATCAACCATCGACTACGAAGTACTCGCTCACTCCCCCGTTTCTGTCTCGCCCCCTCTCCATTCTTCTCCTTCCACTTCGCCCTACCGCGTTTGCCTTTCGACGGGCTTTTCTCGTCTCCGCAAAACCCCACGAGGGCAACAGAAGAAAAAAAGCAACCAAAGAAAATTCCCGTGGTGTCTCACTTGGGGGACCTCGCGTGGAAGGGCTCCCCATTTAGGTCTCAGCCTGGCCAGAAAGGCTTGCAGATAGGGCCGGCTTGAGAAACAAAGGGAACGAACGGGCTTGTCTGGTAACCGGAAAGTTCCACGGCCCCGTCGTTGGGAGAACTGCCGGGCTTTGAGTGCTTGCGTGTGCGCTTTTGCTGCGAGAGCGTTGGCTGTGAGAAGCAAGAAAGCAACAGCCTGACGCTTATCAGACGAACGCCCCCTTGACTTCGGGTTTGATCGACACCGACACCGACACCGACAGTGACGGTAACGGCCACGGCAACGGAAACCGGTGGCCCAGACGCGGACCTGCGACCTCCATTTGCACATTCAGGATCCCATTTCGGCAAAACGATGCATCATCTCGTCAGCTGGTCTTATTCGTGAGGGCCAATCCCACCAAATCGCCGAGGAGAGGAGAAACATCTCCCCATATCGTCACCAACGTCTCAGGCTCAGGCCCATTACACCGGCCGGCGTAGTTCTCACTCGTCCTGTTGGTTTTACTTACAAGAGACGCCGGGGATCGTCAGTGCCACTGAGCTAATCACCAAATTGTTGGGCAATTAATTATTTTCCTCCTCATTAAATCCAGTGTTAGCTGGACAAAACACAGAAGATGCACAACGTCAATGGGACGTCGACCATGGGCCACGACAGCACCATGGCCCAGAGCAATGGCTACGGTAGCGATACTTGGACCAGCATTAGTCCTTACAGCCAGAGCCCTTACAGCCACAGTCCGCTGACTGAATACAACAACACCTTTGGTGCTTACGTCCCTCACGGCCTGCCTTCGGAATCGATGAGCCGGATGCCTCCGCCACCACCACAATCTCACCAGATGATCCAACCCGCACCGCCCATGGCCCATCATCAACTACCAATGCTGAACACGACATGGCCGAGCCAGTTGACGAATCCAACTCCATCGGGAAGCTACTCGGCACCTCCCGTATCTATCACCCCAGCGACCAGCGCACCACCCGTGGAGCCTCCCCGATTACCACCGCAGCATGAGAAGTCAAGAAAGACCTTGACGACCGAGCAGAAGCGGGCAATGTGCCAGTTTCATGAGGACAACCCAGGAACCAGGCAGGCGGACATCGGCGCACGCTTCGGGGTGGAGCGAAGGTAGGTGACTTTGGGTGACAGAAGGTCGCGACAGTTTACGGACTCTGACTTTTATATACAGCACGGTTTCCAAGGTACTGCGGCAGAGGGATCAGTACCTCAAGCGAGATCAGGAGCCAGATCACGCCGCGCTCAAGCGTGCCAAGGGCAAGAACCCCGACTTTGACCGGACGCTCAGCAACTACGTGAGGAGACAGCAACAACGAGGCTTCGAGGTGAGCGACGAAGAGATCATGGAGCAGGCCAGACTGTTTGCCCACGCGAGCGGCAACCAAGAAAGCCTCCTGAACAGCTTGACCAGCAGCTGGTTACAGAAGTTTAAGCAGAAGCACGGCATCGGGGCGGGCAAGCTGATGCGACGGGCGTCCGAGACGAACATCCCCGACAGCGCCAGGTTGTCATCGCTGATGATCAAGAGTGAGAAGACTTCCAACGGGATCTCACCGTCGTCGCCCACTGGCCAGCTATCGCCACTTTCAGGGAGCCGCAGCGACGAGGAGCAAGCGGAGGGCCTGGGTTTCGATTTCCACTACAAGCATCAGTCCCAGTCAACCACATCACTGACGAGCGACCTCCGAGACACGGGAAACTCATCCTTCTCGGGCGGAACTATGAGCCCCACGGCGCCATTTACTTTTTCGCCTGATCCCAACGTTGGAGGCTTCCCGATGGACCACCTGCGCGGCAACCCGCCCGACTACCAGCACCGCGAGAAGAGGAGCAATACCTTCCCGTCACTCAACATTGACTATGTCAACCAGACAGCTTCAACGGAGCCGATGACGCCTCGGCATCAGCCCTCGTCTACCGCTCCATCCTCGGCTTTGGACTCGCCTGCTCTCGACATGGCGGCGCCCTTCTCCATCGACACGAACATCAACTCGCCGCCCCCTACTCTGCACCGCAGCAGCAGCAACTCGAGCATGACGGCCCGATCATCAGCAACACCCGTGACGACGAGTGCCATCTCATCCACCCCGGCCGACTCTTCCCCTGTGTCCCCGTCTCAAGAGGATGCCCGCCGTGCTGCGGCCACGCTGCTCAGCTATATCCACCAAGCGGGCACGTTTGACGCGAATGACTACATGGCCGTCGTGCAGCTGACCAAGAAGTTGCAAATCCACCAACCTCAAGCCGTGAGGCCTTCATTAGGGGGCCTCTCCAGGATCCCGGAAGGCGACGTTGAGCTGCCCTCGCTGATGCAGGCAAAGATGGAATCAACATAGCGCACCATCCCCGACTCCTGAGATCCTCAAACGTGTGCTTTTATCCCCCCCTGACTTGTGTTTGACCTTGGCGTTTCTGTTGATGTTTTTATGGTTGCTTTTAACGCCAGGGCAGGATACCGTTCAGACGGATGAATGCCCACGGCAAAGTTGCAGAGGATTATGCGTCAGGGGGTGTTCCTCGACTGTTCACACAGATGAGAGCACCTCCCCAAGCATTATACGTCACACGACGTCGGCTACTCGTAGGAGTGGCCACAGAGAGCAGAACTTGATGACGGCTCTCAGCGAAGTCATCAAAACCTTTACCCTTGACGACAAGCATCCGTATTGAAAGGACTGGGAAGGAAAACGGCCACCTGGACGAGGCGGATACTCTACACATACACTGGCGACAGACCCTCCGGCGACGCGAAACTGACCGCGTAATCATCTCTACGACCCCTTTCTCCGTCGACTTTCGACATCGAGATTGACGTCGACACCGACAGGAATTATCACATTCTTCGAACCGCACAAAAGAAACACTTTTATACCCCCGATACCACCCAACAAGACTTTTTCGCCCGCTCACGCGACCCGAAACTTTTACACAACCACATTTAGCATTGCACAAAGCCCATTCTTGTGCTTGTTTTATTTTTCTCGATGGAGAGTAGGAGGAGGAGGAGGAGAACAAAAAGGAGGACGAAGGATGGAATGGATATGAAGGGATGCGATGGGCCACGATACAAAGGATGGATGAATCTCGGCGGAGATGTACGATGGCAACACACCCCTTAGCGAAGACACGAGGATTCCACGACAGCAAAGCAAGCTCCCACAGTTCCCAAGGGCAAACCCAGCATCCCGCGTTTTCTCATTTCCTTCTCTTTCCTATCTCTTTACGTTTTATCATTCGCTCATTCTTTTTTTTTCTTTACTTTTCTTTTTATATCATTGAGGATATGAGTCTTCGAGGAGGACATAATCATCTCATACACGATTGTTTGTTTAGGCATTTTCTATTATTTCCTTTTCCTTTCTCTCTTAAGACTTGAGGGGAACTTGCTGCAAGGCATGGATGGCATGGCATGGCATGGACGGGTTACGGGGGAAAGTATCCGGGGTGTTCTTGGAAATGGTGGGATTTGCGTCTTCCAAGACGTTGCCACGAAAGAAACTAGGAGGAGGAGGAGCGGCGAAGGGGAGGACACGAATAATTTCTCCACGTCCTCGGAAGTTTTTGTCGTGGTTGAGAGCGGAACGGACTCGGCAGGGTCGAGAGATTTTCCCTGGCCCGGGCTGTTTACATCCCAAGGGACATTCCTTCAGAGTCGAGATAGTTCGAGGATAGGAATGGGCGGCACTTGTGCATTTGGGATTGCCCTTGCTCTTGAAACTTTGCTCCTGGAAATTATCGTGAATGTCGTGAATTAAGGGGTTCGTTACTACTATGCTAAGGGTATCGTCAAAAGCGCATGGACACCGGCCATCAACGGCCATCAGCCGAGTCTCTCGTCCTGGAGGTCGACAACTCCCTTCTCGCTCAGTTCCGGCATGAGCCTGACGAGGACTAGCTCCAGGACACTGTACATCAGGTGCTTGTTGCAGTACTCGTCGTCCAGGACCAGAAGCAGGTGTTCCAGCTCGTCGACAAGAGCCTCGTGCTCATGGCGTTCGGCGTCACTGTCACCTGCGCGTGGGCGCCGCCACAAGCGACCGCCAAAGTAGAGTCTCCCCACCCCGCTCGGCAGCAGCCCCCAAAGGGCATTAGCGGCTCTGCGACGGAGGGCCTGCAGCTCGGCATCGGATGAGGGAGGGAACAAAGTGGGCGTGCCAGGGGCGTTGTTGGGGAAGAGGACGCCACGGAGAGTGCGCAGGAGGGGTGGGAGGTGGACAGGCGAGAGGAGAGACCGGATGTGATGCGAGAGAAGCCTGCCAAAGAAGTTAGCCTGGGGGATTTGCGACTAAGACAGCGTGAGGCGTGGGGGAGCGGAAGGACTGCAGCAAGGGGCCAAGAGCAAGGGGGATGTAGGTTGGGTCTGCCGAAGGAATATCATGAGGCTGTTAACGGTCCATTGGGCATCAGCGGCCAGCGAAAGGCGGCCACCAGGTAAAAAGGTGGTATTGTAGATCTGCAACGGCAGGCCGAGCATGAGACTGAGACTGAGACACGCAAGACAGGGAGGTTGAGAGAGCCCAGGGGTTGGTTGGTTGCGTTGCCCAGGCGGAGGACGTTCGGGTGCGGGGAAATGCAAAGCAGCGAGTCTGCGTGCGAGTGTGTGTGTGAGTGTGTCTGATGCGTATGATGCGTCTGATGCAGACCTGCGAGATTACACGGCAGCCGATGTGGATGTGGCCCTCGCTGTGGCCGTCTCTGCGGCCGCGGCTGACAAGGTGGTGTGGACTTTGTTCGGAAGATGCATGGCGCATGGCGCATGGCGCATCGTACAACGTGCAACGTGCAACGTGCAATGTAACCAAGGCGGCCCCCCAAGAGCCGTGCTGAGAGTCAGAGACCATGCTTCGTGCAATGCCTGCTCCCTCCACAAACGTCATGCTTGTCTGGTTGGCGGCGAGCACAGCCAACGGCCAACAGCCTCAAGTAACCGACTTGGAGCCGTCGACGAGCCGTTGACGCCGTGGTCGTGGCAGTTGGCTTCGGGGACATGAGCCAACTCCCAGCTAGTCTCTCGGGTGGCACGGCACGAAGCGGAAGCCAAAACCAGTTCCCAACGTTGCATCCTGGGCACAAGGCAGTATAGACCGGAGACCGGAGACCAGAGACCACACACAGACGGCAGAGTAGGTGGTAGAGCAGGTTGGTAGACCGGGCGGAAGACTAGGCGGCAGAGTAGGTTGGTTCCATCTCGAGTAGCTGACATCCCGGTTAAGTCCGGGCGCTTAAACTCGTCATCTTGCTGGACGGTTTCTCCTAGCCTGCCGCAACCTCTCGAGCAATCGGAAGCCAGAGACTTCTCTGGGCGTTTCCATTGGCCACACATCCTGGAGACCCATCGACTCCATATCGAGGCATCAGGGCTACTTGCCCATCGCACCATCCCATCCATCGCTTGACCATGCGTAAAAGATGCTCCCCAGCACGGGGCCGAACGTGAGACAGGTATGGACCGTCATAGAGACTGGGCGGCCCGACTGCTAGCGGCGTCGTCCAAGATGCCCTGTTCTCAAAGCTCACTGGAGCAGAGAGAGGTCCAGTGACTCCGAACTCATGCGAGATGACGGAAAGGGGTCAAGTGCGCAACCAGAGAGGGAAGAAATAACCAAAGAGACATGCATATCTTACCTGTCAACAGGCCCATCAAGGCCGGCCATTTGTCCAGGACCGTTAAGAGCCCCGAGCTGTAACAATGATAGAAAGCCATTCAGCCAAGGCATCCGCGAGCTCATCTCAGTCAGGTTACCCAGGCACGTCCATATTCGAAAGCTTAGGACGGGGGTCTTGACGAATGCAGAACGCCCAGAGCCTGACACGGCCTTGTCGGCTTTGTCGTGATCTGTCACAACTCCCTTTTCATCAAAGGGCGTGGTTCTAGGAGGTAGGGATGAGGCCATAACTAGGGTCATGGTGATGAATCGAATCAATCCGACCAGGAGGATTCCGAGCTGAATCAGCCCGAGAAAGACTCCTTGAATAGACCAACCGCGATCGCCCTTGACCTTCAACTTGATATCCGAGGGTTGCGTACTAGTCGCAATAGTGCTTTCATGCTTCGTCCACTTCTCCTGCAGGACCCTTGCCGTGATACAAATGCCCTCGTATAAAAGCCATGGCTGAGATGCCTTATTGGCTACAACGTTGCCAATGATGAGCTCCGAAATGATCTGCTCGACGAGGGCTGTGAGACAAGGATTCTCGAGATCCTCAGTGGGCAAGAGGATCGCTAGCACGCCCTGAACGAGCAGCTGACGGTAGAGCGCCTCGTTCTCCCGCTGGTCAGACGTCGTGAGCGGGTCATCTAGGCGAGGGACTGGCGCAAGTTGCGGGAGAGGGCACAAGGCGTGATAGACCTCTCGGGGATCTGCGTCTATCGGCGGGCGCGAGATGGCATGGTGGGCAGTCCGGTAGGCTTGGAATAGTCAGATTGTGTCTTGGATGTATCAGGTAATGGCACCCACCAGTGATGTGCCTGTCCAGCAAATCAGGTATCTCGTCCAGGAGCAGGCTCTCCAGGTCAACCTTCCTAAATCGCTGCTCCAGTGCCCGCGAGCAGTGCGCGATGATGTGGATGACCTCCGCCACAAAGTTCTCGTCCGTTGTGACCTTGCTGTACCAGCTCTGCACGAACTCGCGGAGGATGATGGCCAGGAAGGCATAGAGCTGGAGGTCCATGTCGTTGCGACTAGTCAGGGGCGGGAGAAGCTCCTCGATTGGCACCGGCGCATCCCGCCCCTTGTCCCCAAGCTGCTGAGGACATAGCGTGCGGCGGATGAGAAGAGATGTGGCTCGTTCCGAGAGAGGATCGGTCGTGGTAGGGCGGTTGGAGCGGCGGGCAGCAGCGGGAGGTAGCGCCTCGGGGCCGGGAGAGGCTGTCTTGGGGCGCGGGACCGGCACCCGTGTGGGAGCGGGAGTGGGAGCGACAGCGGGGGCGGCGGTGGCGGTCATGACCGGCGTGTTCAACGGAGCTGCGGGACCATGGCCCGGTGTCGGCGTCGGCGTCGCAGCAGTAACGGAGGATGCTGCAGGGTGATGTTGCGTTGCGGAGGTCGTCGCGGAGGTCGTCGCGGTAAGGCGTCCGGAATGTCAATGGTGGAAGAGTTGAGGTTGATATTGAGCTGCAGACCTGCTGCATGCCGTCGTGTCAAGCTCCTGGCTCCTTGCACAGGCGCGCGCGGGCTGACCCGCGTGAACCGTGCACTGCAGAACTCCCCGCACGTGCATTAGCCCGTACCCAGTCCAACGCCCATCCAAGAGACGCTACAACTCAACAGTTATAACACAATGTCACTCAGCTTATGCTAATAAGTGTGTTTGTTGTAAGTAAAGAAATTGAAAATGCTCGATATCATAGGCTTATGTTCAGGAGATGTCTATTTTTTTTCCTACAGAAACAAGACGACTAGTCCAGTACTGTAGAGCCGGCCGTAGATAATACAAGGGGTTCTGTACAGTATGGGTTACAACTACGCCTTCTTCCCCAATCCTCCAGAAGTTTACATTTAATCATCCTTCGTGGTTGTCTCATATCTGGAAAGGCAGTCGTTAGTTTTCGTTCATGCGGGAGACTGAGTCAGGACACTACTATACCTCTTGCCTCGGAATGCCCATACGCCCCAGTTGCCGGCGCTGACGTCCTGGGGATCCAGATCGTTCAGGTCCCATCTGAGACTCCTGAAGGTGTTCTCACCAGGCTGCAGCAGAATGTCAAACTCGCCCTTGGACTTATTCTTGACCCATTCAACGTCTCGCTCCATGTCAAATTGGGTATATCCTGTGCTGATGATGGGCACCTTGGTCTCCAGGAGCAGGGGCAGAGTGTCCTCCCACTCATGACTGCTGGCAGGGTGACCTAGACCAGGGTGGAACAAAACAAAGCAGTCAAAGTAAGGATCATAAGGGGCGAAGTGGCTCGTTTTGTGGAGCGTATGGTAGTAGTCCACGATCGTACTGATCTTCATCTTGTACCAGACCCGGTCCTCGACAATGGCGCCGAAGGGGTTCGAGGGAGTTCGCTCAGGTAGCGGGAACTCGTCGTCTCGGTTAGCCATGCTCTCGGGGCCGACGAAGATAAGGTGTAGCCGGGACTCGGGGAACATATGCGCCAGCTGGACCCAGGCAGGTCGAGGCAACGAGGACTCTGCTCGGGCACCAAGGATGAAGAGTCTGACTGGCGGAGCTTCCGGTCGGAGCTCTTTAACACCAGAACCCAGGCCTGACTTGGGAGGATGAAGGTTGTACCGCAGAGCTGTTGCCATTGAATTAGCCCAAGTCAAGACCACTGAGATGTGTCGTACTTACCACTGAAGCTCTTCAATCCCTCCACCGTCAGGCGCCCGCCTTGCTTGAGGCTGTACGGGCTAAGCTCGTGAAGCACACTGCCAATAGTGACTGGGTATGTCAGAAGACGAGTGATTTGTCGCATCGATCGATCCGAGTTGATGGCATCAAATTCTCGCGTGTACATGAAAGTATCCCAGTTCGTCATGTTGATTGGGGCCTCGACCATTTGGAGATCGGGGAGGTTGGCCTCTTGGAAAACACGACCAGATCGAAGGTCATGATCGTCCTCATTGATTTGTCGAAGGGTATCGCAGATCTCCAGATGCTTCTCATAGTCATCCATCCAGTGTTCCTTGCTGCAGTACACAGGCAGTCCACAATCGGGGCATTCGAAATCCACATGCGCTGGAGCCTCGGTTCCAGTTGCCGTTGCGTCGTCTTCGCCCTTTTCCGCAACTGTGGGGAGCTTCGTGGGCTGGTGATCGGGGTGCGGGCAGTAGGCGTGCTGCTTCATGAAGGCTGCCCGGCGTCGAAATTCGGGGACGGGCGACGTGGAAAATGGATGGAAGAGGTCATCCTCGCTCAGCCGTACCGGTGCCTCGGGAGCCTTCGATGCAGCAGCCGCCTCAGATTTCGATGTTGCAGTCGTCGAGAAATCTCTCGCCTCAGGCGTCGTTCGCTTGTGCTCCTTCGAGACAGTGCTGTGGAAGCTCCGGAGGGAATGGGCTGATATTCTCGTCAAAGGCTTCGCGGGTACTCTGGCGACCAATTGCCTCCGAACAGACGCGGAACAGCGCCCGCAAAGGCTCGAAGCCGCACGACGGAGAGTCGGCTCCATATTTATCAGTCTAGTCGGGGTTGAGACTCAGACTAATCGTCTTAGAATCCTCTGAAGATGAACGGTGGTGTTGCGCAGTGGGATATTTCGAGGAGCTCGGGCCACAGACAGCGCGCCGCAATATCATTCTTCCGAACGCGCCTCAAACTTTGAAAGACAAAGCTCCCACAGTTCTCAAGGCTGATAAAACATCAACTTCGACGCGACTCAATCGGACCACCAAAAGCCCTTGAAGCCGCGCAGGCTCAACTGCGCCTAGCCGCGAACATGGCGACCACGTCGAACATGTTCCTTTACTCGCTGACGATCCAGCCACCCACCAACGTCGTCCAAGCGGTGCTGGGCCAGTTCGCGGGCACAAAGGAGCAGCTCATCATCTCCGCTGCTGGCTCGCAGCTGACGCTGCTGCGACCTGATCCATCCCAGGGAAAGGTCATTACCCTCCTCTCCCACGATGTCTTTGGCATCATCCGCTCCATCGCGTCTTTTCGCCTTGCCGGAAGCAACAAGGGTAAGTTGTCCAAGCCATCCTCTGAAAGGTCACTGAGTGACGTTCGAAAGCGACGCCAGACGCGGTGCACGCTGCACCGTCTAGCACAAGACCCAATCATCTCAACGAATGTTGGCTAACATTTCTCGTCAGACTACTTGATTCTTGCAACTGACTCCGGTCGGATCGCGATTATTGAATATCTCCCCGCCCAAAACCGCTTCTCGCGATTGCACCTGGAGACTTTTGGCAAGTCTGGCGTTCGACGAGTGATTCCAGGCGAGTATCTCGCCTGCGATCCCAAGGGCCGAGCATGCCTCATTGCCTCAATGGAAAAGAACAAGCTTGTCTATGTCCTGAACCGAAATTCTCAGGCGGAGCTGACGATCTCATCGCCTCTCGAGGCCCATAAGCCTGGTGTCCTTGTGATTTCCATGGTTGCGTTAGACGTGGGATATGCCAACCCGGTCTTCGCAGCCCTCGAAATTGACTACACCGAAGTGGACCAAGACTCCACTGGACAAGCCATGGAGGAGCTGGAGACGCAGCTAGTTTATTACGAGCTCGATTTAGGACTCAACCACGTGGTACGCAAGTGGTCGGAGCCTGTTGACCCAACGGCCTCGCTGCTATTCCAAGTTCCAGGTGGCAATGACGGTCCAAGTGGTGTTCTTGTCTGCGGAGAGGAGAACATCACCTATCGCCATTCGAACCAAGAGGCATTCCGTGTCCCCGTTCCCCGTCGGCGTGGCGCAACTGAAGATCCCTCTCGGAAGCGCACGATTGTAGCTGGAGTGATGCACAAGCTGAAGGGCAGCTCCGGTGCATTTTTCTTCCTGCTCCAGAGCGAAGATGGTGATCTGTTCAAACTCACAATCGACATGCTCGAAGATGAAAATGGAAACCCAACAGGCGAGGTGAAGAGGCTGAAGATCAAGTACTTTGACACCGCCCCCGTGGCTTCCAGCCTCTGCATTCTGAAGAGTGGTTTCCTCTACGTTGCCAGTCAGTTTGGCAACTACTCATTTTATCAGTTCGAGAAACTGGGAGATGATGACGAGGAACTCGAGTTCTTAAGCGACGATTTTCCCGCGGACCCCAGAGCCTCATACGATCCAGTTTACTTCCACCCAAGGCCTACGGAAAACTTGGCCTTGGTTGAAAGCATACCTGCCATGAACCCTCTTATCGACTGCAAGGTCGCCAACCTGACGGGCGAAGATGCTCCTCAAATATATACCATCTGCGGAAATGGCGCCCGCAGCACCTTTAGGACGCTCAAGCATGGCTTGGAAGTTAACGAGATCGTGGCATCGGAGCTCCCTGGAATTCCATCAGCCGTGTGGACACTCAAGCTGAACCGAAGTGAGCAATACGATGCCTACATCGTCCTCTCTTTCACCAATGGTACCCTTGTACTCAGCATCGGCGAAACTGTGGAGGAAGTGAGCGACTCCGGCTTCCTCACTAGTGTTCCCACGCTCGCCGCGCAGTTGCTTGGTGATGACGGTCTGATCCAAGTTCATCCTAAGGGCATCAGACACATTCGCAATGGTCATGTGAACGAATGGGCAGCTCCACAACACAGATCCATCGTGGCTGCTACTGCCAACGCCCATCAAGTGGCAGTTGCTCTCAGCTCAGGTGAGATTGTCTACTTCGAGATGGATGGTGACGGCTCCCTGGCCGAGTATGATGAGAAGAAGGAGATGTTTGGCACCGTCACTTGTTTGAGTCTGGGTGATATCCCGGAAGGCCGATTACGAAGCTCATTCCTCGCTGTCGGTTGTGATGATTGCACTGTACGAATTCTCAGCTTGGATCCAGACTCGACTCTAGAGAACAAGTCGGTGCAAGCACTGACAGCAGCGCCCACATCATTGGCCATCATTGCCATGGAGGACTCCTCATCTGGTGGCTCAACATTATACCTTCATATCGGTCTCCATTCCGGTGTTTATCTCCGAACCGTTCTGGATGAAGTAACCGGCGAGCTCACTGACACACGCCAAAAGTTCCTGGGGCCAAAGGAAGTGAGACTCTTCCAGGTCACCGTTCAGGGACAAACTTGTGTCCTTGGGTTGAGCTCGAGACCTTGGTTAGGATATGCAGACCCCATCACCAAGGGATTTGTGGTGACACCACTCAACTACGTAGATCTCGAATGGGGCTGGAATTTCAGCAGCGAGCAATGCGAGGAAGGCGTGGTCGGCATCCAAGGCCAATCTCTACGGTACGTTAACACTTCCTCCCCATCCTTATTTCCAGCTGCTTGTGATGAGACTATGGATCCTATGCCCCAGGGCTGTGAGGTTTTTATACGCACATCTTCCAATTGTTCCTACTGAAGCGCACATTATTCCCTCAACTTTCAAGAATCTTGTTTACAATATGAGATGCTAACACAAATGTTCCATCTCAGGATTTTCAACATTGATCGGCTCGGAGATAACTTGATCCAAAAGTCGATTCCGTTGACTTATACGCCCAAGAAGCTTGTGAAGCATCCCGAACAACCTTTATTCTACACAGTTGAATCCGATAATCACACCCTTCCTCCTGAACTCCGCGCACAACTGCTTGCTGATCCGGGTGTGGTGAACGGAGATTCTACTGTACTCCCTCCCGAAGAATTCGGTCACCCGAGGGGTACACGCCGTTGGGCATCTTGCATCAACGTGATCGATCCTGTTTCAGAAGAGCCCCAGGTCATTCAAACTATTGATCTAGACAACAACGAGGCCGCTGTCAGCGCCGCCATAGTGTCCTTCACCAGCCAAGATAATGAGAACTTCCTCGTTGTCGGTACTGGCAAGGACATGGTTGTCAACCCCCGAAGTTTCTCGGAGGGTTACCTACATATTTACCGGTTCCAAGAGAATGGCAGGGAACTAGAGTTTATTCACAAGACCAAGGTCGAGGAACCTCCCCTAGCCCTGATCCCTTTCCAGGGCAAACTTCTTGCCGCCGTCGGCAAAACCCTGCGAGTATACGATCTCGGTATGAGACAGATGCTGCGCAAGGCTCAGGCCGAGGTGGCAGCCCAGCAGATTGTGTCTCTAAACACACAGGGCAGCCGCATTGTGGTCGGTGACGTCCAACAAGGAATTACATATGTTGCCTACAAGGCAGCCACGAACAAACTCATTCCTTTTGCCGACGATACGATTGCAAGGTGGACGACATGTACGACTATGGTCGACTACGAATCGGTTGCCGGAGGCGACAAGTTTGGCAATATCTTCCTTGTCCGCTGCCCCGAAAAGGCCAGTGAAGAAGCCGATGAGGAACAAGCTGGCTTGCATCTCCTCAACACACGGGACTACCTTCATGGAACGCCGCACAGGGTGAGCCTCATGTGCCATTTCTACGCCCAGGATATCCCCACGTCCATATCCAAAACCAGTCTTGTGGTCGGAGGTCAGGATGTCCTGCTATGGAGTGGCATTATGGGCACTATTGGAGTATTCATCCCATTCGTCAGTCGTGAAGATGCCGACTTCTTCCAAAGCCTTGAACAACACCTAAGGACCGAGGATCCCCCATTGGCAGGTCGAGACCACCTGATGTACCGTAGTTACTACGCACCTGTCAAGGGCGTCATCGACGGTGACCTTTGCGAAAGGTACCATTTACTTCCCAATGACAAGAAGCAAATGATTGCAGGGGAGTTGGATCGCTCGGTCCGAGAAATCGAGAGGAAGATTTCTGTAAGTGCTGTCCATTGACTCTTCATATCTTGTTGCTGACCATTCCTAGGACATCCGCACGCGATCTGCATTTTAATGATGGGCACCTGGTATTTTTAGTGGTGTATTGTCCGAACTCGTGTACAAAAGCCATGTTTGGTCGGGTGGTTAGCGGCGTTAAGACGTGTCTATCGGGTCAAAACAGTCCCGGTTTGAGCAAAGCATCTAGCGACTGGATGCGTGTGTTTGCCCGCACGATTATATGAAGCATGAAAATCTAATATACATTTCAAAGCGTCCTGTCGCGAGGCTTCAGCCTCACAATCCTCTCCAGAAGGGGCCCCAGTTCTTGTGTCCTTTGCTCCCTCTGCGCCCTTTCCCGCGGATGTCTGGAGGGTTTTCCGTTTCCCATAGCTCGTCTTCCATGTACGATTCCACGGCAGCTCCAAGGTCATAGCCAGATTGCTCGAGATACAGCACAGCAATATCATAGTCTGAGACCTTGCAAGAGGTCATAAAGCGGCGGATCTTGCCTTTCCTCAGCTCCTCATTCTCGCCCTCGATGGGCCGTGGAGAAAGGCTCACGCCGCCTTTGTAATATTCGCCAGGGATCAGGATAGTCCTTCTCCCGAGTAAGAGATGGTCGCTGGTTACGTTGTTGACTTGTCGTAGAACTGCGGCCGGGACTCCATAGCGGAGCGCCAACGAGGTGACGCTGTCGTGATTGTGATCGAGGAAGTGAAGGATATCTTGAGCGACGGTCTTTCTATCTTCGGCCTGAAGTGCAGCCTTCTCATCGTCTGCTGCCCCCGTCGTCCTTATCGTTTCGGAGACTGGTGTATACGGCGGAGGCGTGTCCGACAGTTCCGTGGTTCGAGAACTCGATGACGGCACCGAGGTATAAGTCGGCGGATCTCTCAGTCGCTGTGGGAGCGGGGACGGGATTGACGATATTTGGCAGTACGGGCAGTAATCCGCAAAGCGCCTATTCTCCTACGAGATCATCAGAGGGAGGATTCACGGGCGGAGTAGGGAACGAGCGACGACGAACGTGGATGCATTTGCCACATATTATCCTGGCGCAACACTCGAGACGGCGGTCTTGGGGCAGGGCCTCTGCTTCTTTGGAGTAGGGAGGCGTGGACGAGAGGATTGTCGCACAGGTGCAGCAAGAGTCCATGATACTGCGGACGTAGATACGTAGTAAGCGGGTTTTGAGGGTTTTTTTTCCTTTGCAGAAGTCGACGACGGGCTTAACCTAGGTACGGAAACTGTTCTTGTTGGCGATGCGATCCGGGGCAGCCTTGAACTTTGAAGTGTGCTGCAGGCGGTTCGCACATATCCAATCACGTCATATGATGGAGATGCTAGCGGCGAGTGATGGCTGTATGGACGCCACTGATTCGGGCTCGTGATGCGTGAACGTAGTGGGAGACTTGCTTTAGATGTGGACAAAAAGAATAATCCAATGTTCTTTGTTCAAGACGGTATTGCAAAAAATGTAGACTATGTCGCCCAGCCCAGTGAAACAAACTGGGCCGTGTATTCGACCCCTTGTAAGGTGAGGCGCGCCGTGTCATCCATTTTCCACTCTATCAAGCGCCACTCGCCCTGTCGCATTCAGCCTTGCACTCGTCACCTTCATTCTTCAACCTTCAACCCTCAACCTTCCACCTCGAACCCACAACACCACGCAATTGGCATGCCTCACCTCGACGCCTGACCTTTCTTTTATCCACCCTTATCGCACTTAATCACGAGAGCCGTCGTCGCCAGCCACACCACTCGCACATCATGAGCAAACCTTTGGCCTTCGGGCTGAACCTGACCAAAAAGCCCAGCGCGTCGAAGCCTGCCCCACCCAAACGAAAGCCCATGTTTGGCGACGACGATGACGACTCGGACAACGATGGCGCAAAGGGGGAGGGCAAGGCTGAGGACATTGGAGAGTTTGACGACTTCGGTGCCCCCTCAGCTTCCAAGTCCATCAGCGCAAGAACCACCAAATCTAAGAACGGTCCGCCGACACAACCTCCCAAGCTCAAGACCAAGGGCCAGTCAAACGCCATGTTCGGCGACCTCTCTAGCTCCCTCACATCGCGCAGGAATGCCGAAGCCGCCTCCCAGGTAGACGCCAGCGTCTACGAATACGACTCGGTCTATGACTCCTTCAAACCCAAGAAACAAATCACCAAAGAGGATGAGGAGCGGAAGCCCAAGTACATGCGCAGTCTGCTGCAGGCTGCCGAGGTACGCAAGCGCGATGCGCTTATTGCCGAGGAGAAGAAGATCGCCCGGGAACGAGAGGCCGAGGGCGAGGAGTATGAAGGAAAGGAAAAGTTCGTCACGGAGGCATATCGCAAACAGCAGGAGGAAAACAAGAGGATAGAGGAGGAAGAGAAGCGGAAGGAAGAGGAGGAGGCGAAAAAGAACAAGGGCGGCGGCATGTCCGCATTCTACAGGAAGCTTCTGGACAAGGACGAGCAACGGCACGCCGATGTGCTCAAGGCTGCCGAGGAAAAAGCCAAGCATGGCTCACAAGAGGACGACAAGGAAGAGGAACAGGACAAAGAAAAGACAGAGGCAGATGCTGCCAGGAAACTGAACGAGAAGGGGGCCTCGGTCGCGCTCAACGAGGACGGTCAGGTCGTCGACAAGCGACAGCTCCTCAGGGGCGGCCTCAATGTCGGCGCGAAGAAGAAGGAATCCGTACAGCGCGAAGCCGATCGACCCTCGCAGGCTGCGCGAAAAGAAGTGGCGGGGCAACAGATCGGCAGGAAGCAGGCCATGCGAGAGCGGCAATCGCGCATGCTCGAGGAGCAGCTAGAGCAGTCGATGAAGCGATCCAGAGAGGACGAGGAAGCCCAGCGCGAGGAGGTCGAGCGCGCTTCTAAGAGCCGCAAGACCGAGGGCGATATCTCGAGCGCCAAGGAGCGCTACCTCGCAAGAAAGCGGGCAGCCGAGGAGGAGAAGAAAAAGAAAGCCGAGTAAGGAAATTAGATACCCAAGAATAAAGATTTTCTGTGATGATATGGCCGTTTTAGACATTACCCCCTACCACACAGCTCGAGCTCGTCTATGCCTTTTGTCTAGGTGTATATACTGCCGTCTCGACTTCCGACCACTCGTACATGGATTTTCTTCCGCTGATATACTCCCAGCGCCCTGGCAGGACCCCAAAACCCCCCCGTCGTCGTACCCAGACGTACAGTCACAATATTTTACAGTCCTTGCGTTTCACCTTGCATCGCAGGTCGAGTCGTCGTCATCGATCTAGTGGCTGTTGTTGGCCTGCTCCTGTCGTATCCGGGCGATGTAGGCGGAGTTGACCTGGTTCCAGGCGGCCATGTACTTCTCCATGCACGACGTCATGCACGACTGCTCGCCGCTCGAGAGGGAGGATCCGGGCTTTGGAACGCACTTGTCGAAGCAGTTCTCCTGGAGTTTCTGTCGCATCACAAAGCGATTAGTATATTGGTTGCTTGACATTTGACCTTCCTATGCTCTGGGTAAGCTCAATTGATCGGGATTGCGTACCTCGATGAGGACTCGGGCGTTGGCCATGTTGGCCTCGGCCAGGACCTGCTTCATGACGGCCTGCTTGACGGCGCTGGAGTCCATTTTTGCGATGTTGACGATTGTGACGTTGGTACTGACTGATATGGCTTGCTGGGAAAATGAAACCTTGAAAGCCTACTGCAAGAGGCCGGGAGCGCAGGTGCGGCGAAATGGATAATCCGAGATATCCATGACGTTACTAAGCGAATTGTGTTGGTTGCATCGCCAACATCCCGAAATACTAGTCCAGCAGGGTAGGTAGCAAGCTTCAAAGCAGAGTAGTCTTCTGGATACGATCGTTATATGTCTTCTGTAGCTCTTTTCTTGGCATATTTATAGGTTCTTTGCACTTAGTTTTAGGAATATTTGCTTTGCAAGGATAGTCCCGGAGATCTTCCCTCGAGGCTTCATAGTTAGAGACTAGTGAGGGTGTTCAATTCATCGCATTCAACAATAGCTCGAACCAAGTCAGTCTCGTTGACTCACAAATGCTGGATTAATTATAAGAGGTAACTGTAGCCTGCGCTTACACTTGCCCATGCTTACTTTGACACTTTGCTTTCTAAGCCATACCCCGCTTGGGTTAGTAATACAACTGTTGCAGACCTAGGCGCATGTTGCCATTCTGGGTTGATTCTGGTGTAAGTCTACTTATGAGGTCCTCTTGCTCTCTGCCCCTTAACTCCGCGGTGTACTAGTATATAAGAACTATTCCTCAGAGATTAGATTCTTGTGCTCGCTCTCACTCCTCAAGATTCCCCTCCCCACATACTAGATTCCAGATTTGCTGTCATACACAATGGGTCAGGACAACATGAATGCTTTGGTCGTGGAAGTTCGCGAGGGCGGATCACCCATACTCGTTCAAAAGTCGGTTCCCTTGCCAGCGCTGGCTTCGAATCACGTCCTGGTCAAGGTGTCAACGGTTGCCCAGAATCCCACTGACGGTGAGTCGAACCTGTGATCGTAATTGAAATTCCATTGCCATCTAATTCGTTGATTAGTCAAGGCCTTCGACGCCAATCGTTTTGGTGACGGAGCTGTTCTTGGTTGTGATTTTGCGGGCGTGGTCGAAGCCGTTGGCTCAGACGTCACCCGTGTCTCCAAAGGCGACACAATCGCTGGGCTTATCTGGGGAGGTGTGTTGAAGAAAATGCCCAAGGCGTTCTCAGTCTCGCTCGGCTAACTTGAACAGGCCCAACCAAGGGGCTTGGAGCCTATAGCGAGTATACAATTGCCGACGAGAGTATCTGCTTCAAAGTGCCCGCCAGTATCTCACTCGCACAAGCAGCGGCCATTCCCCTTGCGGCGTTGACTGCATGGCTGGCTCTTTTCTCCAAGGACAGCTTGAACATTGACCGAAGTACAGGATCAGACACCACGATTCTTATTTGGGGCGGAAGCTGTACGTCGAAACGGTCGTCACCCGAGTTCCAACATCAAGTTCTAACATCACCACAGCTAGTGTCGGACTCTACGCCATCCAGATCGCCGCGCTACATGGATTCAAGATTGTCACAACGTGTAGTCCTCGCCATTTCGAACGAGTTCGATCACTAGGAGCGAAGCACGCTTTCGACTATCGCGATCCAAATATTGTCCAGCTGATCAAGGACGCAGCGCCCGGGCTGGGATACGTCTTTGACACGATCGGCGATAAGACATCGTCTGTTCTCGGGTCCCAGGCCATTGACGAGCGCGGGGGTACCCTATGCACTGTCAGGCCAGACAAGGGAGATACGGAAGATGCAACCAAGCAGACAAAGATCACAAATGTGCTAGTGTGGACGTCCTTTTTGAAGGACCACCGCTTAGGGAACCATTTCTGGCCTGTGAGTTGCTTCAGTCTGTTTTGGATGAGATGTTGTGAGCTTTGGCTAACACCGTCACAGGCCAATAAAGGTGACCACACACTGGCGGCTGAGTTTTGCGAGAAAATTCCTGGCTTAATTGAGGAAGGAAAATTCAAGCCGAACGATGTCAAGGTCATTCCCGGTGGACTTGAGGGTGTTGCAGTCGGGTTTCAGGAGTATCGTGATGGGAAGGTGTCGGCTATTAAGCTTGTCTATGAGCTGTAACGCGATGCGCGCCCTGAGGAAGCGAGCTCTTGAGTGGCGTACTAAACACGTACCAAGGCCATAGACCTCAACGATCTGTAACAAAGGAGACACGCAACCAACGAGTTGGTACCAAGATGCAATTGATGAATGTGATGTGTCCAAGTAAAAATGCCCGATGCCGCCACGTCTTATCGGAACCTGTGGCGCCTGAGGCACGTAGCCGGCCAGAAAACCCAGGTGAGCTAAGCGTGCACCCCCTAGGGACCTGGCGCCAGGGCTCAAGACAGGGGCCCAATGCCCGGACATGGAGCCGCCAGCTTCCCTATTGTGGAGAGCACACCTTAAACGGATGTCGGCCACCGACCGTGAAGAGGACACTTGTGCTAGCTGCTCCCAAGTTATCCCCTACCCACAACGTCTCAACGACGTCTACCTTCAACAACCAACTCGCGAACCACGGTCACGCTCACCAGACGGCGTGCACCTCGACCTGTCGACCGAGCCGAGATCCCCGATTGGGCCCCTTTGTGCGCAAGAGCTTGAACCGACCGAGACTTGAGCCATCATGCGGCTACCTTCGCTGTCGGCCGTGTTCTTCGGCGCGTTCGCCTGGACTGCGAGCGCCTTGAGCCCCGATGATGGAAATGTTAAGAGCATAACGGTATGGCTGCTACTGGTTTGGGGATCGGGAGACAGAGCGCTTTGCTAACACGTTGGTTCTTCTAGCTGAGGACGCACTCCCTGCAGCAGGTTCGTTACGACGCACGCGAGCACCATGACTAGAGAATCGCTTGGCTAACACGATCCCCGGACAGCCCTACCTCGACTCCGATATGCAAAGTCGATGGTACGATTTTGGCGGAGACACCATCGTCCGAACAGACTCGTATGCTACATCTCCCTCGACCCGTGGAGGACACAATTGGTTGACCAGATCCTAGGTACATTCGACTGACCTCGGACCGCCCGTCGCAATCAGGCTGGATGTACTCGCGAGTACCCCTGACGGCGACCAACTGGCAGGTGGAGGTTGAGTTCAAGATTTCTGGCAAGAACCAGCTCTACGGCGATGGCTTGGCCATGTGGATCACCCGCCAGCGCGCGCAGGCAGGAACTGTCTTTGGCGGCCCGGACAAGTTCGAGGGCTTGGGCATCTTCATCGACACGTACAAGAACAACCGCCCCGGCGTGGTTTTCCCCTACGTCAGTGCCATGTTTGGTGATGGCCAAACCTCGTACGACAAGGCCCACGATGGCAAGAGCACGGAGCTGGCTGGTTGCTCGGCTCGCGGCATTCGACACGCGAGCATCCCGACCAAGCTGCGCTTGACATATTTCCAGGACAAGCAGCTCAAGCTGGAGCTCCAGTACAAGGACGAGGACGACTGGATGCTCTGCTTCGAGTCGGAAGAGCCCCCCGCAATCCCCAACATTGCCTACGTCGGATTTACCGCTGAGACGGGCGAGCTCAGCGACAACCACGACATCATCTCTGTGACGGCCAAGAACCTATACATCCAGCCTGGCAACAAGCCTGGCCAGGCCGGAAGCAAGTCGCGAAGCAAGAACGCCAAGAAGAACAAGAAGAAGTCTGGCGGCAGCTGGACGTGGTTCTTCACCAAGGTCATCCTCTTCTTCCTGGTCGTGGGCGGCGCTTATGTCGGCTTCACTGCCTGGCGGGCAAAGAGCAAGTCGCACCGATTCTAATTTTCAGCGGCTCTTGGCGGACGGTGCACGGAAAACTCGCGAGACAGAGGCTATCCTTTTATTTTTCCTTTGTGCTGAATACCAAACGAAAGGGGGAGAGGGAGTTTGTCAGGCGGAGGGTTTCGTGACATAGCCCAGCGGAAAGGAGAAAAAGTAGTTACACCCCTAGACAGGGTCGTTGTTGTATGTTTCCTTACCTTAGTCATGGCTGGATGAGTATGGTGTTTTGTAAGTATGCGAGAAACTGGTTCCTTAGCATTGTATGTCAAAATATAGCATTTGACGCCGAGCCTACGTCGAGCTGCATGTTAGTGAGCTCCTAAACAATCCGGTGAGTTACCTAGTCTACGTAAGTAGCATCGAGTCAAGTATCGAGGTACTTCGTATTTCGGGGGCCAACCATTGACTTTGCGGGGTAGACTACTAACAACTCGGGAAAATTACGGTTTCTGATTTGAGACCGAGTCTAATAGGTCTTTGTTGTGGCTTGACCTCGGGCCTGAGTAGCGATGTTGCGACGCACATGTGTACGAGTGATTGATTCCCAGGATACGCGGACGGGGCTCATCAGCCTGCATATCGGTACCCCAGCATGCCTCACTCACTCCATTGCCTCAGCTAGGTACGTATTGCTAGCTGGCTTCCCTGGCGTCTACATACCCTTTTCCTTTTCCCCTCGTCGTCCCCATGCATACTTCCACGTCTCTTGGCACTAAGCCATAGGCGGGAGAGGGGGAAGTCAATCGGCTCGACCCAGCGATCGGGTGCGTGACATGCCGCCGGGTCTATGATGGTATGACGGGCGGACGACCAGACAACCTTGGCTCGATTGCAGCGTTTTGTTTCAGCAGATTCGAGCCACCACAGGGCCTAGACGCGGCCGTCGCAATGGACCGCTGTGGATGAATCATGACACTGACTGACGAGACTCCACCATAGCTCGGCTTCAGAGGATGCGATGCGCGGGAGCCTCCATGTCAGCAGCATGGCAAGCTCTCCCTTCCATTCCAGGCGATGCCATTGAAAGCCGGTCCAACTCTGTGCCTCCGTCTCTGGTTTCTCCCACATCCCATCTTGGACGCCTCTTTCCACAATTGACGTGTTAACAAGCTTCCCGCCTCACAGCCCCGAGCTTTTGTTTGGTCAGCCTGGCGCAGAGTGTGAGAGCCGAGAGCTGCCACTGTATGTCCCCGTGGCCCAGACCTCTTCTGCCGTCTGCACCTCTCCGTTTCCGTCTCCATCTCCTGTAATTGTTTCCTCTGCTCTTCTCTCTCTCTCTCTGTCTCTCTGTCTACACCAGTAGGTCATTCACCGACAATCGCCCAAGGCGAAGAACGCCCATGCTGCCAACCCACCCCGCTATCCCCCCCGCCAGGTCGCTCATCATCAAGCGCAACGGAAGAGTCCCGCCGCATCATCCCATCGGCCCAGTCTGCGGACGCCGCTGAATTCGGGCGCGCAGGGAAAAAGAGGGGCAGGACAGAAGCTTGGGAAAGCTACTCGCGCAATAAGCCTCGCAGTGCAATCCAGGCGGAAAACAGGCCAACAGGAAACTCGATCGCCTGGTGCCTCCGTTTTCAGTCATCAACGAAGCCGAGAGTCGTTGTCGCAGCTTTGTTGAGGTCGCGACGGTCTCGGATCGACCCAATTGCCGCTGTGGAATGTGCCAAGGTCGAACGGGCTTTGTTTGTTTGTTCGCGGTTCACAGCTTCCAGCAGCACCAAGCAAGCTCTCGACGAAGCACACCACCAGGACCGTGACCACCCAACTGGACGCCCACACACACCCCCTACTTAGTTACGGAAAAAGCCACCAGCCAATTCCTCTCTCGTCTGCAACTAAGTTACGTTCTGTCGATTCTACCTGAGCCAAGCCAGCAGCGTCCGTGCTAGGCTGGCCCTTTACTTTTGGCTTTGCCGCGGCGTTAGCAGCTGAGGCTGGCTTTTGGCCGCACGCCTGTTAGCGATCTGAGCTTCGCGAGAGTTCCACAAAAGGCCTCCGCAACGCACCAAGTACCTCATACATAACTTAGTACTAGGTCCAGGTTCCAGGTCCAGGTTCCAGGTCCAGGTGCAGCTCCGTGAGCTCACTGACTGACACACCCCCGCCACCGCAGCAGCTTCAAGGGCGAAACCAGCTGGAGGCTTGAATCCTCCTTGCCTCCCACCTGCTCCCTTCTTCCTCCACTTCTCCCGCTTTGCGTTGGCTGGGGACCTGGAATCGGAAACGGAAGCGCCTTTGGCTGAGCTGTTCCTGTTGTTTCTCAACCCATTGCTGCCATCTACCTTACCTTACCTTACCTTACCTTGCCTTGCCTTGCCCTACAAACATCCTGCTGTACTTCCCTCCTTCACCCACACACCCACCGACGCATCCGGCAAACGCTGCGATCTGCAAGAGCTCTCCCTCAATCCGGATTCCCTCCCCTCCGCTGCGCTCTCTTGCTCTCTCTCTTGTCACCTCTCTCCCCGCTTCCATCTGCCCTCTCTTTCACACACCCCCCCTCAACCTCTCTTCCCTTCCCCACCAGTCGCGCTCTCTGCCCCCCTCTCCCTCTCCCTCTCCCTCCCTTTCCCTCACGCCCTCTAACCAACTGCCCTATGCCTTCTCTGGGGTTCCTCAAGAAAAAGCGGACTAGGGACGGCAACTCTGACCCATCGGCTTCGAATCCCACCAGCCCCGTCACGCCCACCTCGTCCGCCCGGTCTACGTCCTTCTCCAGGCCCTTTAGTTCGCTACTGCCGCGCTCCTCCACGACCTCGACTTCCTCCCCTGTCTCGACTTCGACCTCGAACGCTCAAACCCACTCTCAACCTCAAGCTCAGCCTCCAGCTCAAGCTCAAGCTCAAGCTCAACCTCAGGTCCAATCCATCCCTCCTCCTTCCGCCCCGGCGCACGCGCATCCTACCGCGGCCACAGAGGCCGATCGCCAGCAGATGAATTCCGTTAACGTCCACCCTCCTTCATATCCGGCGGGCGTTTCAATGCCTCACGATCCTCAGAATCTCCCTAGTATCAGCAACCTCATCAATCCCCAGCATGACGCCTCGGGCATATCATACACCAACTCCAACAACTCCCGCTCCCATTCGCCCTACCCGATAGACTCGCGATCCGTCCAGACCGCCAGCCCCGGCTCCGACCCAGCTCCCTTCCAATCACAACACAACCAACAGCAAGCCCTGCCTCCATCAACCATGCAACCTACTCAGCTTGCCGAGCCGCAGCACCAGCAGCAAGTACAACAACCCGCGTTCCAACAGCAAGCCACCAATGGCTCCCAGCCGCGCATCACTAAGGGCAAGTATTCGTTGGGCGACTTCGATATTCTGAGAACCCTCGGTACTGGTAGCTTCGGGCGAGTTCATCTGGTCCAGTCGAAGCACAACCAACGGTTCTATGCTGTCAAGGTGCTCAAGAAGGCCCAGGTCGTCAAAATGAAGCAGGTCGAGCACACCAACGACGAGCGGCGCATGTTGAGCGATGTCAAGCATCCCTTCCTGATTACTCTCTGGGGGACTTTTCAAGACACGAGGAACCTTTACATGGTCATGGATTTCGTCGAAGGCGGCGAGCTCTTCTCCCTCCTCAGGAAATCAGGCGTACGTCTTGACTGGTCTCCGATATTCCACGTCTTGTTGGCTAACATTGGATGTATAGCGATTCCCCAACCCGGTGGCCAAGTTCTACGCCGCCGAGGTCACTCTCGCGCTCGAGTATCTGCATTCGAAAGATATCATCTACCGCGATCTGAAGCCTGAAAACCTACTGCTCGACAGACATGGACACCTCAAGATTACCGACTTTGGCTTTGCGAAGCGAGTGCCAGACAAGACATGGACGCTCTGTGGCACCCCCGACTATCTAGCACCAGAAGTGGTCTCTAACAAGGGATACAACAAGTCTGTGGATTGGTGAGTCGGCCCCGCAAGGCTGATGCCCTTCATTATCTCACAGAAATGAGCTAACATGGATACGTTTCCCAGGTGGTCATTGGGGATTCTAATCTACGAAATGCTGTGCGGCTACACCCCCTTCTGGGACAGTGGATCACCGATGAAGATCTACGAAAACATCCTCAAGGGTAAGGTCAAGTACCCGGCATACGTCAACACGGATGCTCAGAACCTACTGGAGCGATTGATCACTGCCGACTTGACAAAGCGACTGGGTAACCTGTACGGAGGCCCGCAGGATGTGAAGAGTCACCCCTGGTTTACGGAAGTCACCTGGGATCGCCTGGCCCGAAAGGATATCGATGCGCCGTACACACCACCCGTCAAGGCGGGCGCTGGCGACGCTAGCCAGTTTGACAGGTATCCTGAAGATCCTGAGAAGTATGGACAGACTGGTGGAAGCGATGAGTAAGTGGCATGGACGTTTGCGCCGTTGACAGTACGCTAACCTATCACTAGATACGGACACTTGTTTACGGAGTTTTAAGGCTGAGATTTGGGAGTATTGTGCTTGGGGTCCTGGATGGTTGGGTCGGAGGGTAGACCCTGGTACAAATGGTTGGTCTATCGACGGCTGAATTGGCGGCTCGCGGATATGGAACGGAGAGCGGCCATTGTTGGAACAGCAAGGCCTGTTTTCTCGTAGTTCTTAGAGTCACTGTGGTTGATTCGCCCGCGGAAAAGAGATGGAGTGCCTGCGCGCCCTACAAGTGGGTTGGAGTGGGCTATGGGATACTCGCGAAACAGGGCATCATGTTTAGGATAGAGAAGTAACCATACAAAGCATAACCTATAGGACCGAAGACGCGAGAACGCAATACACGCACTGGCGCTGCGATATGTGACTCGCCAAGGTCAAGCCGTACAACAAAGGCGCTGTGTGCCTGAGTTGGAGTTATATGGTAATAAGACATGTGTTCGACCTCGTCCTCTCACCCCCTGGATAGTACAGACTGATATACAATTCTCCTTAGATGGCTCTCGCTAGTTCGTCCCCTGTCATGGCGTAGACTACAATAAGCTATAGTCTTCGCATGAGACTAGCACATAAAGCTTGAACTTCTTCCTCATCGATTGGAGCAAAATCGACTGAGATCCGCCGTTGTAGAGTCGAATCTTCTTCAATAACCGGCCATGTCACAGCTCCATACTCGTTCAGCGACTGTGCCGCGCGGCTGATGAGCGGATCGAAGGCACCCTGCGTCACCCTCTTAAGGACAAACGTCTTTGCCTTGTCCACCAGGCGCTCCCAAAGTGTTGCGCAGTTCTGAAAGTCTCGCTCTAGGGCGGTGATGACAGCTAGGGTGAGCGCAACCTTGTCGCGTTCCTCCTGGGTGGCTAAGAGGTTGTCGATGTCGTCGTGTAATTTGTCTATCCATTGCTTGAAGTTGTCACCCAGTGCATCGTAGATCGACATGATCTGGCCTTGAGATGAGGCCGTGACCTCGCCGTTGTACCGTTGGAAGGAGATGAGTCGGCGGACGAGACCTTCTTTCGTGCGCTCTTCTTCCGATTGCTGGACCATGGGCTCGGTTTCCAGCATTGCTGATGGTTTGTGGGTGGGTTTGTTTTGTGCTGGTACTGGTACTGGTACTGGTATGATTGGCATCATGGATGCAGGGAGTATCATGTTGGCGCAAACGTCTTCCATGCAACTCATTGCTACAGGAGGGGCGCCTCTAGCATAAATGACTTGAGCATCACTGCCTCTAGCATAAATGACTTCAGCATCACTGCCTTCAGCATCATCGCCTTCAGCATCACTACCTTCAGAATTGCTCCCTCCAAAACCACGCTTCTCAGCATATCCAAGCCGGGGCTCAATGGTCAACATCTGCCTCGACATCTGCCTCAACATGCGTATGGACCCGGAAGAAGAACGAGAACGAGGAGTCCCAAAACTGCCGTAGCTATACGCACCAAAATCGCTGCCTTTCTCATCGTTGGACTCAAGATCTAGTCCCACAACCGCTTCAATGTAGTTTAGATCCTCGTTTGCTTCGTATCCACGAGGGCGTAGCAAGCCCAATTTGTCTTCATCAGTCTGGTCGAGAGCCGGCTCACCGGAGTCTAGAAATGGGTCGACGTCATAGTCTTCAGCAACCACCGGTTCTCTGACGAGCACAAGACTGGTCCATTTGGAAACGAGGGACCACTTGCAACCCAAACGCTCCCCTTCGGCTCTGACGATTTCTCGCGATATCTTTTGGGTTCCGTTTGGATTAAGTTGCATCTGGCTTTGTCCGCGCTGGAGATCACCCAGCAAGGCTCGAGCACCGAGCTTGTGGATCATAGTATCCTTCTGCTGGAGCGCTTTGATCGGGACTGCGAAGCATACATCTTCCCCAGCTGGGTTGGTTATTCGGATGGCAAGGTCTCCCAAAGATGAATCACTCTTGAGCTTGTTCTCTAGAAACATGAAAATTCGGTTGCGGATGAACGGACTGAGAGTGGAAGTATCAGCCGGCGACTGTGCGATCTTTTCAGGAACACTAGTGTCGGTTTGGTCGTCATGGGAAAGGGTGTTTTGGTTCAGTTCGACTCTCATTTGGTCAATGTGCCTGGTTAGAGTGGCACTGAGAACAGCAACAACTCTTGATTCTAGAGCATGGATACTTGCGTTTGGGATGACTTCGGCATATCCACCCCCGACTCTGGCAATGCCTTCAATCAGTTCATGACTGACTTCATCACCGATACCAAGCGAGAAGAACCTCACGCTCCCATTTGAGGAAATCCGAACCTTCTGCAGGAAGTCCATGACGGCATCCTGGTCCCATATTTGACCATCCGTCAATACAATGATGTCGGTGGAATCAAATTCGCCTCTCGTTGCGACGGCTTCTTTCAACACCGGAAGCAGATCAGTGCCTCCTAAGTCAGAGTTGAATTCGTGTGAGACGTACTCAAGAGCTCGCTGTAGAGACTCCTCGGAGTAGATTTGGGACTCCTGCCAAAGAGACTCGAAGGTGGATCCGAAGGACCATATGTTGAAGTTCGTGTCCTCTGGAAGGCCCCTGAGGAAGAAATGCGCAGCTGATTTGAGTGCTTCCATGCTGTCTTCCATGCTGCCCGAGCGGTCTGCAATGAAGACAACCTCCGAACTTTGAGGTTTGGTCTGTTGGTTCCTGAGCATGAATTTCGGCGGGAGGGTGAGCATGATTGCCTGGTGATTTTCGAGTGATGGGTGAGTCTCGACAACAGCGTGCGGGCATTCCAATCCGGAATCCGGACGAGTGTAAATTTCCAGAACAAAGTCCTTTTCTAGATGCGTGACATGATCTGGGAGGCTAACGAGGGCAGCTTTTGGATCTTTCGTCTCGCTCCCTTGAGCAAACGACGCCCAGCTCTGGTGGTTTGCCGATCCAGTACCATACTCGACTTGGACATAGTGGGATGTGCTCTTGATCAAGATGATATCCTCGGGTGCTAGGACATCGATTTGCATGCTTAGCTTTCGCAGCACTGAGGTGGATGGCAACGCATCCTGGAGGCTAGCCGGGACGGTGCCATAGCGAGGTGCCACGCTCAACGGAAGTGTGAAGGTGGCGAGACAGTTCTCAGAATAAAACCCGTACTTGAGAAGAACGATAAAAGAGATGTGGGCCTTCAGACGAATATTGGCAGGGATGTTCCCGATGGAAGTGGTGAAGACTTCAGGAGTGTGTTGGTCAAGCAGGCCGGCCGTTCGGTTCCTTCGGCGGTTTCTATCGTATATGTCACGTGCCTCCTCTTTGGGCTTCACGGTCCCTTTGAGGACCTTGTCTCGGCCAATCTGGCAGTCAAAATCTGTCACCAGACTCCCAGACGGGAGGGGGAAGGTGTACCTGGCCTCGGGGATCACTTGGCTGGTAGTGTTGACGAAGAGATGGGTGATGGCCACTTTTGCGGTATCTTGGAGAATGCGAATCGCCACAGATGCTGAAATTGGATGCAAGAAACCGTCACTCTCGGGAGAACTCTTGAGAGGATATTGCGCTTGGCTTCCAGGTTGGTAAGGATCCGGCTGATGAGGGTCAGGTTGTTGAAAGGAAGCTTGGTATTCCGCAGCTGCGTGAGCAGCTTGAGGCACGCCTGAAAGGTGATTTGGGCGGTGGACACTCCGCATAGTAACATGGGAAACGCCAAGGTTTGCGAGCTGTGGCGGAGGTGGTTCCCGGGGATCCCACCGGATACCAGGCCAGTTTGTTCCCATGTTGCTGGTTGAGAAGTATATGAGATTGGCAAGACTCGGACTTATTTAAGAGCGTAAAAATATGAATGGCAGTCGTTGCTGAGTTATGAGATGGCTAAGTTGACCTACTCCGGGAAGTGCGCATACGTCCATAAGTAGTTCCCAACGCTGGTGGACTGGCGGACGTTGGGCGAACTGGCGAATTTGGGCAACTAGATACCACCTGCAGTCAACAGGGTGCCAGTATAGATATGTTGTACTGGTGTGGCAGCACAGCAGTCACAACTCTCCAATTAACTGGCATTATTCGGTGGCTGAGGACGCTACAATACGACCCAAGCATTGCTCCGCCTCTCATGTCATGTGAAGTGCATATGCTCACAGCCTAGGAAACTGGCCACCAACATACAAGGCCACCAATCGTGGCTTACATACCGCAGCCGAGGCAGAATTACAGATGACGAGGAGCAACACCCCAGCACCGCCCAAGTGAGGTCAATTTTAACCGTCTCATCTTCTGCTTTCAAGTCCCGATTGAATCTATCGAGCGCGAAAGCGACCCCATCACGCTACAGTTCAAGATGGCGTCTCCAGTCTCCATAGGAGACGCATTTCTGATGGCCAAGCTGGCCCTGAAACTTGGGCAAACATTCACCAAGGGCCGTAAATCGGCCCCGGCAGAGTTCCGAGAGGTCGAGAACCAGCTCTACTCCCTGAGTGCTGCTCTCTCAGCCTTGGACAAATTCCGAATATCGCAACAGGGCCAAGGAGAAGGCGGGGATGTACTTTGTTCCATGCTGGAAAATTGCCGGGAAACGCTGAGCCATCTTGAAGCAACCGTCGACAAGTACAGTCGTCTGAGTGAGGAGAAGAACTCAGACGAGTCACCGCGGAAACGATGGCCTAGAAAATTTGTCGATAACTGGAAGAAGATTGAGTGGACTACTGAGGGCGGTGATTTGGCTACGCTGCGGAGCCAACTCACTGTTCATACGAACAGCTTGAATCTTGTGTTGGGAGTGATGAACAAGTCAGTCGATCCGTGTCTTGAGTTGATCGCTGTGCTGATGGTGTCTCTAGTTCTCAAACTGACCGGCTTGAGTCCCAAGTCAATGAAGTTGCTGGCATGCTAAAGGAGATTCATCTTTGGTTCAGTGACAATCTCAAAGATCAACGCGGTTCTACTCAGCCTGTTGCTGATGGACGCATGAATCGGGTTGCAGAACCCACATCGTCAGTTTTGACCTTTGAGTTGCACCACTCACAAGCCGAGGGAAGCGTAAACCTGATCTGCAAGACGGTATCTCTTGATCCGAAATGGGATGAGAAGCATGCATCTCACGAAAGAAGTTCAAGCTCTCAACATCGGCTGTTTGTCTGTAACTGCAAAGTAAAAGCAAGCTCCGCTGAACACCAGCCGAGGCTTGCTGCTTTTTGCCGTGAGCAAAACACCAGTTTCGAACCGCAGTAATATATCTAACACACATTCAGTATCGCCGCTTACTTTTCCAATGAGACTGGCTGGACCAGAGGTGTCTTGGATGATCTACAAAACGGCGGATCGGGCAAGCAACCGACTCGTGTCATTGGTCATTAAGGGTGTCCCGCCTTCCAGTAAGGCGCCTTTCAATCCTCAAGGAAGTGATACTAAATAAACAATAGGGACTTCCGAGTTTGAGGAGACGTTCATCGAGGCTCTTGGGTTAATTCGGGCCAGGGTCTTAGTTCGTGGAGCCGTAGATACCATGATGGTGTACGAGGCGGATGCAGGCAATGAAGCCCGAATTCTTGATCGCATTGGGTAAAGAAGACTGATGATTCGGCTATAACGTCTCACTAATAGCTGCTAGGGATTTAAGCATTTCCCAAGAGGACGTCGAGAGTGTGACATTCACCGCAAACAATGGGACATACACCCGCTCTTCGATCGAGACAGTTCAGCTTCTTCATTACAAAACACTGAAGAAGAGTGCTTTAATGCTCATATCTTCCCTTCAGAACCAGAAACCGGTGCACTGCGAGAACGCCGAGATTGTCATATCTTATAAGCCTACCGATTCGGGCAGTGACGGCACGGATATTGGCAGAAACGTCTTGTATTGTAGGTTTAAAGCCGGCGCCTCCGAGTGTTGGTTGACACTCAAATAGCTAACAGGGTCTAAGTGAAGCACAACACTCGATGCATAGTGAGTTCTGAAGACTTGAGGGTAAAGTTGCAGGCCATAGATTGCACGAGTACTGCATCCAACCGAGAACCACAGCCGGTGATGCGCAATGTCGACGTGAGCTTGCAATTCGCCACTCCGGAAGGTCTGTCAACTTGTGTACTCAATTTACCTCAAAACGTGTGTTAATGAGTCTTTAGCTTGCACTCGATTCCGGGATAAGGTTGAAGAGATGCGCTTGGAGCTATTCGTCGTGTCGTTACAGACGCCACAATCCCAGGAGAAGCTAGCTCTCAAACTGTGAGGTCCTAGTGATAGTCTCGACTAAAACAAGAGTCTGACTAGGCAAATAGACAAGCGAAAGGCGTTCGAACCGAGGAATGGGATCTAGGCGACTCTGACATCTCGATCCTCCGCAGCTCAACTACAGGCCGCCTTAGAATGATCGTTGTGAGCCGGGACGGACGGACTGTCATATCACAAGTCTGCAAGTTAAGCCAGGCGTCTGAACGATGAGTTATCTAGGCTAATTGGAAACAATAGTAGCAGAAGATTTTCTCAGCCGTCGAAAGAGCGGCTCAAACTTCGGTTGCTTGACATACGTGGTAGCGATTGTTGACGTAGGCGTGCGCAGCGTGCGGAAGGTGTACAAGTACGACAACGGATTCAAGCTTTTCAACTTTTCAGATCTGCAGAGTGAGTTTTGTCTTTGGAGGAGTGCCCTAGTATGAATTATGAGCTGATCGAGTGGTAATGATAGCGGACCGATTGTTTGAGCTTGGGCTCGCCTCGATATCTGAGGGGGCTGGGGATGGTGCGCTGGGTTTACTAGAGGGGCCGGGACAAGGATAGGGGATGCGGTGATGCTTACAAGTGGGCAAAATCACAGGGTGAAAAAGAGGTAGAGAATTTTTAAGAAGAGGGACAGTAGATCTCATGTCGATTAACTAGGTAGTAGTCTAATTATTGGCATCTGTACGTATGCTGCGGGACATTTATAGTCAGTCGCCTTAGCTCCATTTACAGTAATTAAGCACGACGCTGGCACAAGCCACCGAAGAAAACAGTCCAGGTAACAACAGTTGATCGATGATGTCTCTAGTATGGACCATGTGCCTCGGCAATAGCACCCGTAAGCAAAAGTAGTTAGTACAAAGTACAAGGCAATCAAAGGCCTCCAATTGTTGGTTCGCAATGGAAGCCAAAAACAGCGACCAATTGCCGGCAAAAAGGGACGAGGCTGGGGGCTTCAAAGGGCCTAGACCGAAGATCGACCGCCCTACATTAACGAGTACTTCGTACACCTACTTGCAGCTGCTTACGGAGTACTGTGTACAGAGTACTCGGTAACCTTCCTTACCTTACCAATCTGTGTTGGCGCCCTCCGAGATTGGCGACCGGGGAGGTGATTTTCGTGCTGGCATCGTCATTCTCGACCTACTCTCACCGTTTTCTCTTCCTCTGCGCTGGAAACTTCTACCAGCAACAGTAGCAGCGTTGGACGACGATAGTCAGAGGCTACTACTACTTACTACATACGGACAGCTGCGACCGCGACTAAACATCACCATGGACGACTACATGTTCCGCTACTACGTCGACGAGTGTCGCGTCGTCGAAGAGGAAACCAGCTACCTCGAGATCTTCAACTACTCGGTGCGCAAACACACCCCCTCACAATGCTCGTGTTCACTCGCAATTGAGTACCTCTCACTAATACCAATTGCGCCCGCAGGATCCCTTTTATAACTCGGCAGAAGAGCATCCCCTGCCAGACGATGAATTCGACAACTTTCTGCACCGTCAAGTATGTCACAGCACCACCATGATCCATCCATCTCCCTTGCCCACTTCAACGAAACCGCGTCAATCACTAGGCTAACCCATGATGCCTCTTTTCCCTTTTCTTTAGGGCGTTTTTGCACCGCCAGATAACCAGCGCCCAGGGACTAAGTTGCTCAGCGGCATCCGCTTGATGTAAGTCCACGCAGCGCCTAGTACTGCAGATATGTCCTTGGTTAACACCCTGCCAAGAGTCCAGAAGAACGCCAAGGACAAAGACACATTCGCCCCCAAGGTCCTCTCTCTTCCCCAGGACACCTACGAGTCCATGGTCCGCGAGTTGAATCTGCCCTTCCGCGGCATCGAGACCACCGCCGTCGTGGGGCCTTTCTTCTGGTCTGCCTACGACCAGGACGACGACGACCCCCATCTGCGTGAGTCCACCTGCCCAGGCCGATGAGCCAGCATTAAAGAGCCCTGGCTGACATATTGCCTCTAGAAATCATCCATCGTAAGTCCGATGTCCGTAAGAAGGGCAAGACGCGTGGCTGGGAGATGATGCTCTCCTACTCCTTCAACACCAACATCACCACTGGCTTCGTCAAGGGCACGCCCAGCTCCGATATCGAGAGAGCCCTCCTCCACATCAAGTCCTGCGCCGCCCAGATCGGCCACCCCATGCTGCTCCCCATCATCATCCTCTCTTACGACCTGTCGCCCGCCAACGACCAGAAGCAGCGCGACGCCCGCGACTGGCTTCGCCGCCTGGAGAACGCCGTCAGCCTGCGCAACGAGGTCGAGGAGCACGAGCAGTACTTCCAGGACGGGCTCATGGAGGTCGACGGCCTCAACCGCGACCTCGTCGAGTGCCACGGCCACGTCATGTGGAAGCGGCCCCAGGCCTATCTGGCCCTCGCCAAGGAGATGGAGAAGGCCATGGGCAGCTTTGGGCTCAAGTGGAACGTCGTCATCGATGGCACCATAGATCCCGCCGAGCGCAGCCATCGCAAGGAAATTGACAAGCTGCACCGGAGCATGTTCTCACGTATCGACTTTTACAAGGTCAAGCTTACCGGGCTGGAGAACTACATCCACACCACGCTTGAGCGACTGAAGGTCCAGCGCGAGGCTGTAAGTGCACCGTTTGCCCCAGCTTGCAACCCCCTACCAAGAATGACTACTGAGATCTACCGCATAGCTGTACAATATCATGTCACAGCGCGAAGCTAGGCTCAACCTGCAGATCGCTGGAGAGCAACGAAGGATAGCTCACGCCAGCAAGCGGGATAGCACAGCCATGAAGACGTTGTCGCTGATGGGTGCCCTCTTCCTCCCTGGCACATACCTCGCGTCTGTCTTCAGCATGACATTCTTCAACTTCGAAGATGGTGCGTTCTCTCTGCGTCTCCGTTTCTCTGTTTGTCTAAACTAACACCCTTCGTGCAGGCGCCAGCCCAGTCGTCTCCGTTCAGGTCTGGATCTACTTCGCCGTCACCATTCCCATCACAGCCCTCATCGTCGGCGCCTGGCTCTGGATCGACAAGCACCGCATGGAACAGGCCAAGAAGGACGACGAAGACCTCGAGAAGAACATCGAAATCATGGAGAAGGAGATCATGTTCCATCTACGGAAGCGCACCATGAGCAAGACCAACACTTGGAACACCATCAACCAGCCTCGAACCATTCAACTGTAACCCAGCTGACTCACCTCATTGGCATAGTTGATACAGAGTGGAATCCACCAACTAGGTTCGAAAGACGCCGACGAGTCAGTAGTTGAGATGGATGATATGCCAAATCGGGTGGTCATCCTTTTCTTCTGCACGATATGATTTATGATTTATGAACATGCACATCAAAGAGAGAAATACGTACGACGATATGAGACGTTATGAACAGTTACTATGTATCCTAGAGGCTTTTTAACCTACGAAATTCTGATGTATTAATACCACCTCAGTCCCTCCACCTCCTGATCTAGCCAAAGCCCAAGCTGTGACTCCTGTGTCGTGTTCATCCCGTCCTGCCATACGCATAACAGTATTCTTGTCGTACAAGGGAAATAATAAAGCCGCTCGGTGAGCTGCCTCGCTCAAACGCCATGGCAGCGTCCTCGGTGTCTTCTTCACTCGGGGCGCTGCCATTCAAATGCAATTTCCCAAACTCCATGACAATGCTTTGTCTGTGCCAACTCTACTGAGCGAAATCATGCCGGCGTGCCCAAACCTGGGAAGAAACTAGGAGGAAGAAAAGTTCACGCCATACATGTGACGCTGGGAGGGTGTGTCTTAGAGGCGAATTTGTCCCTCGCCGGATCCGCCACCAAACCATCTCCTGAAATCTGTCCCACCAGGGCTGGTGCTTGGCTCTCCAGCATCATCGCCACCCATCCACTTGGGCTTTTTGACTCCTTGGCCAAAATCCTGCATCCACTTCGGTGTCTCAATGGTGTCCATGGTGTTCTTCATCCGGTGGCCAAGGATCTGGAAGAAGTTGACGTCGGCAGGGTCCTCATCCCGCTCGGTCGCCGCGACGCCACGACGAGTAGTGTCGGGCAAGCGGGCTGGGGATCGAGCAGGTGACGAGGATGAGCCATATGTGGAGGGAACAGACAGAACCGGCGCGGAACGTCCGCCAGAGGTGCCCGTGGAAGATAGGTTGCCGATAACTTCCTCGTGGCGGCGACGAAACGTGTTGCCGCCGAGTTCTCGGGAGATAAGGGTCCTGCCCTCGCGCCAGGAACCAGTACCATAGCCCGACGTGTTCTCTTCATCATAGTCAATGACGTCCATTCCCACAAACAAACGCTTCACCTTGCCGTAGATGCCAAAAAGGGTAGCAAGGACGGGGAACAAGACGACAACCGGAAAGAGATCATCAAACCAACGGCCCAGTGGCGTCAAGTCGACAAGTTTACCGAGGAACTTGTAGAAGATGGTCTTCTGATAAACATCTTTCGACAAGAATGTTACGAAATTATATGAGAGCGGGATGGTGAGCTTAGCGACTTGCATGGCGTACCAGAAGGCCGATTCGTGTGCCGTGTTCCGTCTGACCAGGGCTCGTCCGCGCCAAACCTTGACTTCCGTCATGGAAATAAGGGCAGCTGTGCACATGTAGCAAATCCAGAACGCTGAGATGAGTTGACCGGCAAAGCCAACCTCAGCCCTGTCGCCGACCCAGTGGTGAACGACGCTCAGTCTGATGATAGACAGCTTGGGGAACGCAACCTTGATAACCTCGGACCACACGATGCAGACCGACGCCAGAGCTAGGAATATTCCGAGGAGAATTTGCGCGTAGGGCAGCACGTGGTAGTAGCAGAGGTAGCGGGTATATGGCGTCAATAGGGTGGTCTTCTCCCAGAGTCCCGCATGGGGGTGGACTTCACCGAACTCGAGCCTCTTCGATGCGGCGGAATCCAAAATAGCCTGCGTCTCAGCAGCTTCCTCGACGAGTTCGTTCCAAGCATTAACGTATCGAGATCTGGCATGCTTCGAGCGGACGAGCTTTCGTGTCAGGTCGGCCAGGTACTTTTCGGTGATAACATGCGGGATGATGGCAGTTTCGGCACCACCGCCGAATCGAGCAGTTCGTGGCTGGGACTCCGGAATATTGGCCAACTCTTGCAGCTCCTCGATCCAGTCTCGAAAGGCCATCGCACTGCCCACTTTCCGCCGGCTGAGTTCGGCAACCTGAACCTCGATATCTTCCAAGCTCATGAGCGAATCCTCCATCTGCTCATGGACTTTGGGTGCCTTGCTTTGGAGTCGGCGCAATCGGCCGCTAATACTGGCACCGCGCAACAGGCGTCTTGGGATTGAGACTAGGCCGTGACCCATGAGATAGATAGCAAGAATCAAACCCAGCAGTAGGCCAAAGCCATGACGAGTCCTTTAACCGATTCGAAGTGGAAGCCGGAATAGACGAAGAAGTATATCAGGCCGATGGAGCTGAAGCCGAGAACCGTTGCGTGGAACTGGGCGTTGCCTCGGAGTGAGTATAGGAGCTTGTCCTTTGGCTCTCGGTAGCCTGCGTCGGAGTATTCGGCAAGGATAGGGAGGATAAACCTAGAGAAGCGTATTAGCAGGAGCGTGGCGACAGTCAGTATATATTCCTACCAAGTCAAGGCAAATGTAAGCCAGTATGTGATTCTCCAAGACACCAAGATAACTCTTTCGGGCAGCCATATTCCTCGTGTGGCATCATCGCCGGGGGTTGCGCTCGACGCGAGGTCGACTGGGACAAGGAGGATGACGATCGAGGGAAGCCAGAGGGCGAAGAAGATTGGGACGAGATAAAAGGCCGGAGTCGCTCGGAGAGGGAGATAGTATCGTAAGATGAGGAGGACGACCAGGGAGATGAGTAACAGCGCAAACAATGAGAAGATCTCGGAGCCAACTGGCGACGAGCTGCTTGCGATCTGAATCATGGCGAAGACTCGAGGCGCATAGTCATCAGGTGCTTGTTAGAGGAAGCCTAGACGAGGGTGCGTGGGATTCCGGTGTTTCCTGACATTTGCGACGGCAATGGGCACAGGCCACTTTAACTCAGGGTACTTCGGTACACCAAAGCACCATTACATCATCCCAACCCAAGGTGTGGAACCTGAATAATTAGGCAGAAACTAGGCCGTTAATTGAATCGCGTGGAAGAACGCGATGTGCCTGGCCAACAAGCGCGTTTCCATGCAGCTTTCTTTGCGACACACAACCACCAGCGCAACGCCGCACTGCACCTCACTCAACAACCTCTTCCACGACACCGTATCGCATCCCTTCTCCATCGTGGCACGAACGTTCACATCTCCCGAGAAAAGCGACAAAAATGGCCGCTTTGCCAAACGCAGAGGAGTGTAAGCGCATCCGCTACCGCCTGCCGCTGCCATCGCATCCAGTGCTAACATCTCCATCCAGGGCTGGCTAACGCCAACGAAGCCATCACCATCAGCCTCGTCGCGCCATCGAAGTCGGGCCTCCATAATGTTGCGACCTTCAACCCCAAGTTCACATACTCCATCTTCGGCGAAGAGGAGCAAATCTTCGGCTACAAGGATCTCAAGATCAACTTGCGCTATCGTGCTAATGACATGCGCCCTCATCTAAAGACCTCGTACAGCAGCAAGTTCAAGGCCGTGGGAGATACTGAGCCTACGGATATTGTCGGGATCTTGAAAGAGGGCCTGCACTTGCCCAAAAGTATGTTCAGGGATTTATACCAATAGAAACATCTTTACTGACACTCAACCAGTTGCCTTTGTCAAGGGCAGCGACTTTGAGGACAGCTCCAAGCAAATCAGCGATAACTGGACACCCCCTGGCACTCTTCACTCAGCCATAGATGCCCCGGACGGCCAATACGAAATTTGGCGCGGGAATCTAGCGGACCCTGCTGTCAAACAACTGAACAGCCGCCTCCAATTCTTTATTCCTCTCTTCATTGAGGGAGGCACCTATATTGGACAAGATCCTGAATCAGACTCCGCTGAGCTCGACTTGTCCGATGCTGACCGATGGACCGTTTTCCTTTTGTATCGGAAGCAGAAGGCGACGGATGATCCTAAGAAGAGCACTTACACCTTCGTGGGATATTCTACTATTTTTCGATTTTTCTACTTCCAGCCTCCAACGCCTCCTGCATCACCCAGGGGCGAGTGGGAGCTCCCGACTGGCGACTTTGATTTGGCCGAGCTCCCCTGCAGAACCCGGCTTTCCCAGTTCATTATCCTGCCTCCTTTCCAAGGAAAGGGAATCGGAGCTCGACTCTACAAGACCATCTTCGAACACTACCACAAACACCCGCAAACATACGAGTTCACAGTCGAGGACCCCAACGAGGCGTTTGACGATCTGCGAGATGTGTGCGATTTAGAATTTCTCCGAACCATTCCCCAGTTCAACGACCTACACCTCGATCCGTCGGTCACCGTCCCCAGATCGGGTCCCATTCCCCAACTCATCGTTGGAGGTGAGGCTCTCGAAAGCATTCGTCTGCAGGCTAAGATTGCCCCTCGGCAGTTTTCCCGGGTTCTTGAGATGCACCTGATGTCCAAGCTGCCCGCGTCGGTTCGGCCCAGCATGGCGCTCGATGAGGAAGTCCCCTTGCCTACCAAGGCAGACAAGCAACTAGGACGATTATTCCAGCTCGTGGTCAAGCAGCGCCTCTACCGACACAACAAGGATATCCTCTCACAAATAGAAACCAACGAACGCATTGACAAGCTTCAGCAAACTCTCGGAGGTGTCGAGCTGGAGTATGCCCGGATCCTGGCCGCATATGAGCGAGCAACAAAGCACTCACAGCCACAACCAACACCAGTGACGAATGGAAAGCGGAAGCAAGAGGATGAGCTTGGAGAGGGTTCTAGCAAGAAGGCACGTATAGAAGATGCGTAAAAACAGGTGCATGTATGAAGCAAGAGTTTGGTGGTGATTAAGGATATCGGCGTAGCCAACTAGGCATTGGGCTTTGTAAAGGAATATTGTATTATGTTACAGCAAATGCACCTATATCCCCGTCTATGTGAACTAACAAAAGCGAGTGTTGTCTCTAAAAACCCGTCGCAAGGCCTGCCAAGTGCTAAACAATACAAGAATGAAGGAGGTGCTGGATGACGGGGTGGCAGTCTCCCGCTGAGACTCGCCAACCAACTTGGGTTCTGACTCTACAACAGAAGTCGGATGAGGGCCATCGACCGATGTAGAATGGGACTCGTCTTTTGACTCTGGTGGAGACTCAACCACAGGTCTCGGGCAAGTCGCATTGGCCGACAAGACCCCATCTTCCCGGTCGTTATTGATTCATTGCAAGCTGGAAGTCCCGAATCTCGTCCCGTTCACTTGTTCAACACCCTTCCCCAGCTGACTTGCCACGACAGCGGCTTCCCGTATCGCTCTGGCAACAGTTCCTCGTACTCGTCCCTCTTCAAGAACCAAAATGCCACCAATGGTGCAGCCACCGGAGGTGCAGTTCTTTTCCCGGAGGAGGGCGGGGTGCTCGCCGCTCTGTACTAGACCAGTCATGCCTCTCATGGCCTGCACAGCCATGCGCTGAGCGTCATGACGAGGGATACCCATGGCCACAGCACCGTCAATGGAAGCCTCAAGGACCAAGGCGAAAAAGGCCGGGCCGGAAGCACAGAGGGCGGTCGAGGCGTCCATGTTGGAAGCCGGGAGGTAGGCAACGTCGCCGATGCGCTTAAAGATCCAAGTGACGAGGCTCTCGGTGGCACAGTCCAGCGGAGGGGTGGTGGTAGCGATAACGGTCATGGACTCGCGGATAACGGCAGCAGTGTTGCACATGGCGCGGACGATGCGACATCGGCCATCCTCGGCAGGGTCCTTGGAGGGGACGGTGCCGTGAAGGGCGATCTCGACATCCTCGACAGTCACACCGGCACAGACGCTGATCAAGAGCTTGCCGTGCAGGGCCTTGGCGATACCAGGCTCGCTGAGGATCTGCTTGACGCTGCTTGCCTTACAGGACAGAAGGACAACCTCAGCCTGCTGAACGGCGGCCAGGTTCTCGTTGTGGACAACCTTGAGAACAGATGAGTGTTCCCAGAGGATTCCCTTGACCCTCTTGGCGCCGGCGGCAGTGCTAACGCAAGCGATGAAGCGCGAGGGCAGTCGCTGGGGGACCTCCTCCATGGGGGTTGAGGCTCCGGACCTAGGCGTCTGCAGGGGCTTGGGGCCCTGCATCTCGGAGAGCGACGTCAAGATGCCGCTGAGAATAGCGACGCCCATGGTACCTGTGCCAAAGGGTCCAATGATGAGTAACCTGGCCCTTACACCGAGAGATGGAGGGACGGGGAACGGGAAATGGACGTGGATATGGGGAGGGGGATGGGGATGGTGTGACTACGGTACAGTACTACAGCATCTACACCAATACGGCGGACAGTACGCGTACCGCAGACGAGGGATCCATCTCCATATCCGTAGACATGAGGGATGACTTACCGCAGCCAAGAACGGCCATGGTGAGGTCGGTGGACCCAGTAGAGCCGTAAGGGGTGAGGGCCATCGTGCTGAGGGAAGTTGATGATGGTCGTGCTTGAAGCAAAGTTGTGGTGGGGGTAGAAAGAGGCATGGCTACGGAGAGCGGTAGGACACGATGGAACGATGGTATTGATGTTCGCGAGAAGTAAGTGGAGATGGTGGAGGAGGAGAAGAAAGTGGAGAGAGAGTTGAGTGATAGAGAGGATAGAGAAGTGAGAAGCGAGAAGTGAGAGGATTAATAAAGGAGGAAAGAGCGAGATAAAAGGGAAAAAAGATTTGCAACGATTTGAGGGCATAAGAGCCCGTCTCTCGCCCGACTGTTCACCTTACCTCATGGCAGCAAAATTGGCTGGCTACGGTAAGTGCCTCCGCTGCCCAATGCACGGTGCCCCCGTATACAGGTCGACAGAAACGGATAAGGGGGAGTGAGCCTGTGAGGCAAATGAGAAGCTGTGTAGCCTGTGCTGGGCAAAGTCTCACCACTGGCCAACGCGTCAGGAGATGATGAGGCCTTGACGATGCGTTTTATTATCGCTCAGGTTCCGAGTCTTTCCCAACTGAGCAACTGGCCCGCCCCCGCGAAACCGCCTCGCCCTGTTGCTCGCTGATATGTGTGCGTGCATTCGTGCAAGCGTACCCCTTGATGCTTCGGCCAGGCGAACACTTCACCGGGTTCCTGATCCGGCTAGTGCACTGTACTACACCTCTCGGCACTTCCGGCCCGGGGTCTGTCTGGGGACAGGCATGCACGCAGCTGGGTTGGCAGCCGCGACCCAGAGAGCCCGACCTTCACCTCAGTGACCTGTCTCTTCTTCTGTCTCTCCGAGCCTCTCCGTGTCTCTCCTTTTAGCGAGAGCCCTCCTTGTCTCCTTCCCGAGACCGGCACGCCGAATCCCGTAGTTTCCCATCTTCCATTTCCCATTCCCCATCCTCGGTGGATCAAGTGTGAACCAGCTTTTTGTCAAGTGGGCCTATTGCAACACGGCCACACCAGGCAGCACACACAAGCCACAAAGCAGAAAGGTGGCACAGACTCCCGCCTGGTAATTCGCTCGCCCGCGCCCCACTGTCAACGTCCATCCACCCGTCTATCCTCATCCAATCCATCCATCCATGTACCTTGGGTTCCTGGGTTTTGGTAGTGACAGCTTCATGCGCCAGCTGTTGCTGAGCTTCCGAACTTCCGAGACAATCTAGGACATTGCTCCAGGGTCTCTCGAAAACCGCACACACACACACACACAAACACACACTTTACGCGCAGACACCTGTCCGCTCCCGCCATGGCCGACCCCTTCGAGGTGCGCATGCGCTTCACCTCGCAACTGCAACACCTCAATGCCTCCGTCGCTTCCGCCCAGAAGGCCGCCCAGTATGCCCTCAGGTACAAAGACATGGATGAGGATTTGCATTCCTGCATCCTCGAGCAAGTCGAGCGCGTAAGACTCCCTGCAGTGTGCACTGAATCCCCTGCTAATCTCGACAAATAGAACAACATGAACACCCGCGCCAACATCATGTACTTCATTGAGCACTTTCTAGATTTGGCACAGAGAGATGGCCATGTCGACTACATCCGCATGATGCAACGCGACATCATCCGCGTTGTTGACGCCGTTGCCCCGGATGATGGTTCTGGCGCCGCCAATGTCAAAGTCGTACGAAAGGTAAGCTGCCTCATGGACCATATAGGGATCCTACCACACACGCCATTTGTGTCTGGCTGCTTACGCGCTAAACAGGTTCTGCAAGGCCTTCTTGGAAAGGGGTATTTGGAGATACAAACCGTCACTCAGATTGAGGACGTCATCAAGGAACGGGAGACAAATGCAGAGGACCTTGGCCTTGCCTCGCCGAACGGCGATATCGAGATGCCAGACATGCCTCCCTCACAGACAATTCCTAAGCCAGGTCGACGTACAGCACCTCAACGACTTGATAAGCGGCAGATTGAACAACGCATCGAGGAGGATCGTGAGCGTCACAAGCGTGAGCGTGAAAGCATCTGGGCCATTCCCAAGGTTGACAACGCGGAGATGGACAAGCTATGGGAGGAAACTAGTGATTTTGGGGAGGATGACGACAGACTACTCACCGAAGAACTGGACGATTTCCAGAAAGAGATGGAAACACAACCTTGCCAGCACGAAAAAGCGGCAAACGGCAATCACCACTGATCACGGGCTACGGTATTACATCGGCATTTTGGGCGGCGTTTGGATCCGTGTTTGCATATGAGGACTGGAGAACAATCGAGATACCCACCGGTTCATGGCATTGGTTAGGGAAGGCAAAAGTCAAGAGCATGTCTCATCAACTATGAAATCTGACGCTCGAAACGAGGCAAAATTGAATGTCCCGTGAGTGCACCACGAGGGCCGACATTGAATCCTTTTAACAGGGGTAAATGTTCTTAGATACTAGTACATCTGGTTTTGTACATGCAATCCAGCTTCTATCGTCTCAACCCGACCGTTTCACGCCATTATGGAATCCATCTTAATCCATGACAACGGTGGCGCCCAGCTCCTTCATGGCGGTAATGATCTTCTCGGCCTCTTCCTTGGGCACATTCTCCTTCATCATCTTGGGCGCGCTCTCGACGAACTTCTTGCTGTCCACCAAGCTCAGGCCGAGCATGTTTTTGATCTCCTTGATGACCTTGGCCTTGGAGGCAGTCTCCCATCCTTGGAGCTTGAGGGTGAAGAGCGACTTCTCAGCGGCTGCAGGCGCGGCCTCCTCGGCCTCCTCGGCGGCAGCGGGGGCAGCAGGAGCAGCAGCGGCGAATCCACCCATCGGCAGGTCGGGGATGTTGAGCTTGCTCTGTGGAGGGGAGATCGGGTCAGCGGGCGTCTTCGTGCACCAATTGAATGCACGCCGTCATACCTTGAGGCTGGACACAAGGTCGGCAGTCTCCAGAAGGGTCAACTGGCTAATCTGGTCGACAATGGTCTGGATCTTGGGGCTGACGGGAGCTTCAACCTCAGTCGAGTTCCATCTCCTTGAGGTTGCGGAGACGCGGAGGAGTTGTGCGGGGGCTCGGGCGACGGAGGCGGATCGGAGCTGGCGAGCGCAGCTCTGCGCGGCGTACCGACAAGACATGGCCATTGTTTCGGGAGGGATTGGGCGGGTGGGGCTCAATTCGTGGTTTCGAGGGTCGTCGCGTACGGCATCTGAGGGAACATCTCGAAGATTTTTGAAGCTGTCGACAGTTCTTCGGAGGCTAGCGGCTGTCACGTGCCCATTGTGGCCCGTGCGCTTTTCGGATCACCACCAAGACAGTTGACAGACAATACACTTCGCACATTTGCTGGCAGTATAGCAACTGGTACTGTAGACGATGGCTCTTCACGATTACTCATTTACCACCTTTGGGGTGGATTATCTTGATGTTTGGAATGAGCAGAGATCTTTTCTTACCTCGTTTTCGCATGCGATTAAAGCGACAGGCCATATGTAAAACCGTGGCAACTGATGCCACCAAACACGATGCTATGGAAGTTAGTGAAGAACAACCAACTCAAATCTTGCCAGGAACCTGCGATTCTGTTTATTAAGCATGTAGTCCTCCCTTTGATAGTATCCGTGGTTCTCGAGTGAATCATTACTACTTAGAATGACCAATGGTTATTTTCTTCGCCCTGTTTTATTTTCTCTCTCATGTTTCATCAGCACGCCACAGACTTCATTAATCGAAAGGCAGCACTGCTAGCACCTTGCACCAGCACTACATTTTAATACCGGAAACTGAAACAAAAATGAGCAATCTCTAACCGTATTAGTATGTCAGTCGAAACCGGGCATTAGGTTAACAGACAGAAATAATTTGGTTAAAATTGAAAGTCTCCAGGGTAGACGATTTGACGATTTGACTAGATACCAGTTTCTGATCGGTCAGTGGGACAGCGGGGTTTTGATTGGCCCGGAAATTCGTGGTGCCAGCGCCGAGCAAAGATCCCTGCCACTCAAAAAAAAGTTCCAACTGACATGCATGTGAGTTGAAGGAAATCAACAGCGCCGACAGCGAAAATCGGCAACAGACTCAATCATGGCCATGGTTGACGTCTCACGGCAGAGGAGGTCGCTTCTCCAAGACGCGACTGTTTTAGAACACCTGCCATCAGAATTACTGGCCATTATCGAGGACCAGACCTCGACGAAGCTGCTCGATGCTGTTTCACAGGCCGCGCTCAGTCCGCCACTTACAGAGCGGATCTTTGTGCATTTTGAGCAGGTCTTTCCCGACCTCTGCGCACGATGGATTCTCAACCCAGGAAACGAGCAACAGCAGATACGAATATACTCGGCACTGGCAAGGCTACTACCTTTTGCGCCCTACCTCTCGGCCTTCTTTGAGATCCCCTCCCAAGGCCAAAAATCATCAACCAACTCACCTTCCTTACGCCTTCCACCTCCGAAGCTCGACCAGGACTCATCACCCAAAACCGAGGATGCCCTATTGCAGAGCCTCTTGGTTGCCTGGAGACTCATCAGCTTCGACTCTCGCAACTTTTCTACCCTGACCTCTCCGGCGCTTTTGCAGGCCTTGTTCCACCATGAAAGCAGAGCCGTCCGGTATCTTGCTATCCGAGTTTTCACCCAGTTGCTCCATGGGTCGGACCGGAAACTTGAATCTCTTATCCAAGAGCACGTTGGAAAGGATGATGCCATTATTGGGGACTTTGATGGTAGATCGATTGACTACGGATTTCTATCCTTGCATGAACACGCTCGAGTAAAGTCCGTCATTGCTCTTCGCCAACAACTTCAGTCAGTGGAGGAGCACGATGCCAGCGAACCTCCATGTGTGCATTCCCTCACACCGTACGTTGTATCTTATGGCAATGTCATCCTGCCACGTCCTCTTGGACCTATTGGCGAGCCTTCGAACCTTGTCCTGACCCCCACGACGACGGGAAACCTGGAACGCTTGGCGACCATGCTCCGAGACCCCGACCCCATTCTTCTCCATGGCCTACCTGGTGTAGGAAAGACCGCCCTCGTCCACGAAATCGCCAAGCAGCTCGGCATGTACTCCAACATGGTGACCCTGCACCTGAACGAGCAGACCGACGCAAAGATGCTCATCGGCCTGTACTCCACAGATTCGAAGCCTGGAAGCTTCCAATGGCGCGCTGGTGTTTTGACGACTGCAGTGCGAGAGGGCAGATGGGTGCTAGTGGAGGATCTCGACCGTGCTCCGACTGAGGTATTGAGTACGCTTCTCCCACTGATTGAGCGCAACGAACTTCTCATCCCGAGCCGAGGGGAGAGGATCAAGGCGGCTAGCAGCTTTCGACTTTTCGCTACTGTCAGAACCTCACGAGGGATGAACGGACGGGAAAACCTCCCTAGCCTTGTGGGAATCCGTTTCTGGCAATCCCTCTACACACAGCCACTCGAACCATCAGAACTCAAGGATGTTGTGGTGCAGACATATCCCATTCTCAAAAAGTATATCCCGGGAGTCCTGGCAGTGTACGATAGACTCTCTCGTTTTGGCAGAACCCCGGGGTTGTTGGCCAGGGGCCGCAACATCATGGACCGCCAGATGACATTGAGGGACCTCCTGAAATGGTGTCGCCGGTTGCGAGAGTGTCTGCTTGCCACAGGCTCAACATCTGGAGACGAGCCTATTAGCGAGACCACTCGCGATTGGATGTTCATGGAGGCTGTCGATTGTTTTGTGGGAAGTTGTCCAGATCAGGAGCTTGGAAAGCAACTAATCTATGCGATCGCCGAAGAGATGCAACTCTCCAAAGATCGGGCAGAACATTACATCTCTGCCAATATACCCCCTTTGGAGGAGAGCGAGACCCAGTTCAGCATCGGACGAGTGGTGTTGCGGAAAAAGAAGCTCTCCAACCGAGTTCAGAAATCGAAACGACCTTTCGCTAGTACAGCGCACGCCAAGAGGCTGCTGGAACAGATTGCCGTGTCCGTGAAGCTGAACGAGCCAGTGTTGCTTGTGGGAGAAACTGGTATTGGAAAGACCACCGTCGTGCAACAGCTGGCGGAATCGCTTGGACATAAGTTGATCGCCGTCAACCTTTCACAGCAGAGTGAGGTGGGAGACCTTCTCGGTGGTTTCAAGCCAGTCAATATGCGATCCTTGGCCGTCCCATTGAAAGAAGAGTTCGAAGATCTCTTTGCAGCAACCGGAATATCTGCCTCCAAGAACCAAAAGTACCTCGAGCAGATCGGAAAGTCGTTCGCCAAGGGACAATGGTCGAGAGTGGCTAAGCTCTGGAAGGAAGCCCCGAAGATGTTCAACAAGATCGTGAAGGAGCTTGAACGAGTGCATGCCGAGCAAGCAGACACTAGGAACGGCGATGAGCAACCAACAAAGCGCCGAAAAACTCAATCTAAACTCCAAAACCTCCTCGATCTGCGGCCGCGATGGAACGTGTTCTCCCGTAGCCTTGAACAGTTCGACGTTCAAATATCGGGAGGTAATGAAAGCTTTGCCTTTTCCTTCGTGGAAGGAAACATGATCAAGGCCGTACGGAACGGCGACTGGGTGCTTTTGGACGAAATTAACCTGGCGTCGCCTGACACGTTGGAGAGCATCGCAGACCTCTTGACTGGGCCTGATGAGAGACCATCCATCTTGTTGTCAGAAACAGGAGAGATTGAGAAGATTGAGGCGCACCCCAACTTTCGTATCTTCGGAGCGATGAACCCTGCAACTGATGTTGGAAAGCGTGACCTACCGATTGGAATCAGGTCAAGATTTACCGAGCTTTACGTTTCCAGCCCGGACAAGGATCTCAAGGACCTCCTGAACATCATCAAAACCTACTTGGGGAGTAGCAGCAGCAAGAACGACCAAGCGGCAGATGACATTGCGCGTCTCTACTTGAACACCAAGCGACTGGCAGAGGAGAAGCGCCTGGTCGATGGTGCGAATGAAGTCCCTCATTTCAGTCTCCGAACTCTCACTCGAGTCCTGAGCTATGTCAACACGATCGCCCCTCTCTATGGCGTGCGGAGAGCTCTATACGAAGGTTTCTCAATGGGCTTCCTCACCCTCCTTAACCGAGATTCTGAGAAGATGCTTGTACCCCTCATAACTCATCACCTATTCGAAAGGCATGGCAATTCCCAGTCAGTGCTATCTCAGGCACCAAAGCATCCCAATGATGGCAAGCAATATGTGCGATTCAAAACAAGAACCGAGACCGACAGTACTGGCTGTTCCAGGGAGAGGAGACCCCTATTGAGAGGGACGACTACATCATCACCCCCTATGTGGAACGCAACCTTCTCAACCTTGTGAGAGCAACATCAACCAGACGCTTCCCTGTTCTTATCCAAGGCCCGACCTCGGCAGGAAAGACTAGTATGATCGAGTATCTGGCAAATTTCACCGGGAACAAGTTTGTGCGTATCAACAACCATGAGCACACTGATCTCCAAGAGTACCTCGGCACCTACGTTTCTGGATCAGACGGCAAGCTACGTTTCCAGGAAGGTATCCTCGTGCAAGCCATGCGAAAGGGTCACTGGATCGTCCTCGATGAACTCAACCTGGCACCGACAGACGTTTTAGAGGCACTGAACCGACTTTTGGACGACAACCGAGAACTTTTGATCCCAGAAACCCAAGAAGTCGTCAGACCACATGAAAACTTCATCCTTTTCGCAACACAGAACCCTGCTGGCCTCTACGGCGGCAGAAAGGTGCTTTCAAGGGCCTTCCGAAACAGATTCCTCGAATTGCACTTCGATGACATCCCCGAAGACGAGTTGGAGTTTATTCTTCAACAGCGAAGCCGCAACACGTCGCCTTCTGACTGTAGGCGTATCGTGACAGTCTACAAAGAACTTTCCCGCCTCCGTCAAACGAGCAGAGTGTTTGAACAAAAGGACAGTTTTGCCACCCTTCGAGACTTGTTCCGATGGGCTCTACGCGAAGCCGATACACGGGAAGAAATTGCCGCGCATGGATTCATGTTGCTCGCAGAGAGAGTTCGAGATGAGGAAGAACGTATCGCTGTCAAAGAGGTCATTGAGAAGGTGTTCAAGGTCCAAATTGACCCACGAGATATGTACTCCGCAGATACCGCATCGGAACTCAAGCATATCAGCAAACAAGAGAACAGTCAAGGCGTGGTTTGGACTCATGCCATGCGGCGCCTTTACGTACTCGTGGCTCGAGCGTTGCGCAACAACGAACCCGTTCTCCTCGTTGGAGAAACTGGTTGTGGAAAAACCACCGTCTGCCAATTGCTTGCCGAGGCGTTGCAGAAGGAGCTTCACATTGTGAATGCCCACCAGAACACAGAGACGGGAGATCTTATTGGTTCTCAGAGACCTGTCCGTAACCGAGCAGCCATTTCCGAGGCGTTGGATACGGACTTAAAGGCGGTTTTGCAGCCGCTGGGCCTAGAAATAGCTGGCTCCTTCGAGGACAGGCTTGAGCGATACAAAGCTCTCGAGCAATCGGTTATTGACAAGATCCCGGAACAGATTCGAGAAAGGATAGCATCGAACGAGACCAGAAGCAAGGCTTTGTTTGAGTGGGCGGATGGCAGTCTCGTGGAAGCAATGAGACAAGGTCATTTCTTCCTGCTTGATGAAATCTCTCTTGCAGACGATTCGGTTCTCGAGAGATTGAATTCGGTTCTGGAGCCTCAGAGAACCCTCTTGCTAGCCGAGAAGGGAGTTGACAACTCTTTCGTTGTCGGAGCAAGCGGGTTCCAGTTCTTCGCTACTATGAATCCTGGTGGCGACTTTGGCAAGAAGGAGCTGTCGCCTGCATTGCGAAATCGATTCACCGAGATTTGGGTGCCGCCGTTGTCGGGAACTGATGATATCTATGACATCGTCCAGACCAAGCTCGTGGGAAATTCGAAGAAGTTGGTGGACGTCATTGTCGAGTTCGCAGCGTGGTTTGGAGAGACTTTCAGGTCAATGGCCACAACTCCTTTCTCTATCCGAGAGATCCTGGTTTGGGTCCAGTTCATCAACAATTTCCAGTCGGAAGACTCTATCATTTCGTTGGTACACGGTGCTTCCACGATCTTCATCGACAGCATTGGCGCAAACCCTTCAGCTATTCTTGCTACGGACCCAAAGTCAATAAACGAGCAAAGACACCAGTGCATCACGAAGTTGGGCGAACTCATTGGAAAGGACGTGTCTTCGGTGTACCAGACACACCCTGAGTTAGTGATGGATGAAAAGTCTCTCACCATTGGGTATTTCAGCATCCCCCGCGACTCAACTGGCGTGGCCGATCCAGGGTTTGCTTTCCATGCTCCTACTACGCGCCTCAATGCCATGAGAGTACTTCGAGCATTGCAAATGCAGAAGCCAATTCTTCTCGAAGGAAGCCCCGGCGTTGGAAAAACCACATTGGTTGCAGCTCTTTCGCAAGCATGTGGTCGACCGCTGACGAGGATCAATCTCTCAGATCAGACTGACCTGATGGATCTCTTTGGTACTGATGTGCCAGTGGAAGGAGCTGAAGCTGGAAACTTTGCCTGGAGAGACGCTCCATTCCTTCAAGCCATGCAGAAGGGTGAGTGGGTTCTCTTGGATGAGATGAATCTTGCTTCCCAGTCTGTACTCGAGGGATTGAACGCGTGCCTGGATCATCGTGGCGAGGTTTACGTCTCGGAACTGGACCAAGTCTTCAAGCGCCATCCCGATTTCCGGCTTTTCGCTGCACAGAACCCCCACCACCAAGGAGGCGGCCGCAAGGGATTGCCCAGCTCTTTTGTCAATCGCTTCATCGTCGTCTACGCAGATGTGTTTTCGGAGGATGATCTGAGACTGATTGCCGCGCACAACTACCCTAAGATCTCAATCGAAGTGATTAACCAGTTGATCCAATTTATTTCCCAGCTTGAGCATCAGCTTGTGGTTGAGAAATCCTTCGGCATACAAGGCAGTCCCTGGGAGTTCAATCTTCGCGATGTCCTCCGGTGGTTGAAACTTCTCAACTCATCTGACCCGCTTCTCCAAACCGCGAAAGCAGATGATTTCCTCGACATTATCGTTAGGCAACGGTTCCGGTCCGAGAGGGATCGAGATGAAGTAGACAAACTTTTCGGTCTCGTCTCGGGGTCGTTACCTCAGCGCCACAGCCTCTACCACGACATGAACTCGGCGTCCAGCCAGGTGGGCCTTGCTCTCCTCAACAGGCATCTTAACTCGCAACCGGAGCGACTCCCCAACATTGACATCGTACCAAGGCTTCCTGAGTTGGAATCACTCATGATATGCGTTAAGCAAAACATCCCATGCATCCTAAGCAGTCCCTCAGGATACGGCAAGTCTGTTCTTCTCGAGCACGTCGCCGCCTTGGCTGGCAAGTCCCTCGTTGTTTTCCCCATGAACGCAGACATCGATACCATGGATCTTGTTGGTGGGTTTGAACAGGCCGACCCTCTGCGAGAGGTCAATGCCGCTCTTCGAAGCTTGCATGATGATTTGCAAAATTCCATCATGTCTGTGGTGCCAGGCGAGGTTCCCACAGAAGCCCTGGAGCTTCTTCACTTGCTGGATGGATTTTCTGGTGACGTGAATGCCTTTTCAACTATCGCTTCTTGCATCGAGTCTCTTCTTACACGCATTCCCGCGGAATCCGAGGTAGCGACGTCGCTTTCGAAGACTCTTGTTCTTCTTCAAGGCCCGCTAGTCTTAGACAACCCTCGTTTTGAATGGTTGGACGGAGTCATCGTCAAAGCTCTCCAGATGGGACAGTGGCTGGTTCTCGACAATGCCAACATGTGCAATGCTTCGGTCTTGGACAGACTAAACTCTCTCCTCGAACCTAATGGGTTCCTGAGTATCAACGAGCACTGTGGCCCTGGCGGCGAGCCTAGAATTGTCACGCCCCATCCTGAGTTTCGAATCTTCTTGACGATGGATGCTCGATACGGCGAGCTCTCTCGCGCAATGAGAAACCGTGCCGTTGAGATTCATATTCACAACGAACCCCCGGAAGCCGAGCACTGTTTCGACAGGGTGGCAGGTATCGAGAGCAGCCTGCAACGTTACAACACGTCTCAGCAGATATCGGAATCTGTTTCTGGAGAGACTGGATCCCTTGATGCGACCCGAATTGCTCTTGAAACCCTGTCCATTGCCGACGTGTCCCTTTTACCCCGTTACGCAAACAACCTTCCTGTCAAAGCTGCTGAGAATCTTGAATTCTCGCAAAGTTTGGAACAGTTGCTCAAGTTCCTTCATTCTACTAACGGCTCAAGCGGTGTTACTGCCATTTCCCACTTGTATTCCTCTCTCCCTGAATCCTATTCCCCTGGACTATCAAACGCTCAGGTAAGCCTATAATGATCCTTACATCAAGAGACAAGACTAATTCAATCGCAGCCAATTAATCCCCTCATCAATTATCCGGTCGCTCAATTGTTGTCAGTCCAAAACCAAGGAAAGTGGCTTGCTGCGTGCCTTGAGTTCCATCGTGACCTCTTCCGACTTCAAACAACCTTGGAAGATCATCACCGCAAAGCTCAGGTGAACAAATTGAACTCTTTGAGCCGACTCGAGAGATCTTTAATCAGTGATCGGGTCGCCACCGTGTCAAAAGATTCAACTGTCAAACTTGCCTCGTTCCTGGCATCTACTATCAACGCAATGCGGGAATGGCTTGGGTTCAACTTCGAGTCGTTTGACTCATGGAAGGTAAGTCTTTTTGTTTGGCCATGCTATGGTAATATACTAATACGCTTCAGGAACGTGTTCGGATCCTTCGAGCTATGGGGCTCTACATTGAGCGAACGATCAAGCTGTCTTCGGAGATGGACTTTGACGAGGCCAAGTTCCAAGCTCACCTTGCACAGGGTGCGGATCTTCTGCAGAAGCATCTCGATGCATCACTTGGAAGCAACGAGCGCGACTTTGTAACTCATCTCATGGACAGGTTGAACCAGGACTTCACAAGCGGCTTCAAGTTGTCGACGGGCTTGAGCATGGAGATACTGTGGCAAATCTTCCGACCAACTCCAGTGCCCACCAAAACGATTCTGGATCGGTCTACGGAGCTTGAGAAGCTTGGAACCAGGTTTGATGCACTCAGATGGAAGGCGGGAGCATCTATCCCTGACCTGTCAAAGGCGATGGTTACCCTTGAGAAGGCGTCAGGTATTCTCAGAGGCGACGTTGCCAATGCCGATGAACTTCTGAAGGATCTCACCTCTGGGATTGAGTCTTTAGAAGCCCGGATAGGAACGGAAGGAGTCGAGTTGAAACCGTTCCTCGCCTCGGAGTTTGAGACACTGCGTCAAGTCTCAATGCTTACTTCATTAACTGGTGGCTCTAGTCCTGACTCGCTCAGCCAGGAGCTGACGGTGTTATCCAATGTCCCAGCAAGGGCTGGAATGATGCTTTCCAGCTCCAGCCAACAGGCGGCCCTTTTGCAGTCTGTTGAAAACTTGGTTTATCAGAACCAATTTTGCTGGGATGGAAAATTCTCAACCTCTTTCTGGTCCAAGCTGGAGACGCTGGGATCCGTTAGTTTGAACTCACTGGCCTTGCTCGAGGCTGAACTGCCAGTCATTGTGCGACAACTTGCTAGCCTTACGTCAAACCTCACTGTTGATCCAGTTTCCAGACTGAACCAAGTTCTTTGGAAGTTGGTGCTCGAGGTATTCAACGCCCATGGGGAACACCTCCGAGATGCTGCCACCGCCGCTATGGAGCAACTGTCTCAGGGCCCCGTCGATCTGTCTTCCAATTCACCCATCTTCAGTGATATTCTGGGCGGCATCGAAGCTGAGCATTTCCGACAAGTAACCGTCGAGCATCTCATTCCGGTTATCAAGGCTCTGGCTGCCGCGCAACAGGCACCTGGTCAACAGGCCTATCTATCTGCATTCGCCTGGATTCACTTTAGCATTGGAACTGTGAAGCTTTATGTGCCGGACCGTGTCTTTGATCCACAAAGTCGACCCAAGATGGAGCGAGAATTCTTCGAAGAGATGTATGATCTTCTCAACAACCACATCATCGGCCTACGAGCATTCGAGAAACAGTTCACGGGTCAAGACACCAGCGAGCGTATCAAAATCCACGAACAAGAGGCGGCTGATTTAGGACCTTTACCAAAGGAAGTTCAGCCAATCTACAGACCAGAGCAGTCAGAACTTAGTCGACTACATGCTGAGTTTTCTAACGTCCTCAAGGCCGTTACCGGGCCTAGTTTGTCATCAGCTCTCCAGTACATCGAGTCTGACCCAGCACGAGTTGCTGAGGAACTTAAGCTCGTGAAAGAAAACATTCTTCGACTCTTGGATCGACTGTCTGCACGATTCGAAGCTTATCAAGACATGACGCGACCAACTTCAAACCTTTTGCGATGTGTCTTGGTTGGTCTCTCATTGTGTGATGCAACCGCAGCAGCCAAGCTTCCTTCTGCTTCCGAAGAACTCCTTCAAGTAACGCCGTTCCTTGGAGGAACTCTGTGGGATCAAACCACTGGAGCCTTTTCGGGAACAAGCTTTGAGTTCTTGAACTACATGAGTTCAGTTGTCGCTATTGAAGGCATCGACAATGTTACCCCCAAAGCCCGTGAGTTGGTCTTCGAATGTTTCCACAGCTTTTATGACGAGTGGACCAAGAGGCTCGAGACGGACCGCAAAGAAGAGGCTGCCAAAGGCAGTCTGTATCGCTTCCGAGGTAGCTTTGAAGATGAAGAAGAGCTTGACGCGGACGAATTCAATGAGCTTTTCCCCAGCTATGACGACGACGAAGCCAACAACAGCACGCCTGTCAACAAACGAGACGAGGTTCGTGACCAGTCTCTCCGGGTGGCAGAACTTCACAAGGGAATCTTCCTCGATCCAAAGGAGCCAACGACATCCCTTGAAGATTTATGCCGGGTTGTGGGACACCGAATTAGCAACGAAACTTCAGGTCATTCCAACGTGGATCGTGGCCTAACCAGTAAGATGCTAGCCAGTACTCTGCTCCTGGCTAGCGACAAGGTCGACTCGCTCAACTCATCCACTGTTGATAAGTCATACAACATCTACACAGACGCGCATGTTGCCGAGGCGCGTCAACTAGTTGCTCTGGTTCACAAGATCAAGGCCAGATTCCGCGAACTCCAACTTGTCGACGAGATTGGGCACATGCAACCTTTGGCCGATGTTTTGGAGGCTTGTGATAAGCTTCTTGAGCTCATCCATACCGAGCCCCTGGTCAAGATTTTACCGAAGGTGGAATATCTCCACGGTCATGTATACGAGTGGCAATTCGGAGGCTGGGCCAGCCGCGTGCACACGGTTCTTGAACTCCACAACGCCCTGACTGACACAATCATCCGTTGGCGACGATTGGAACTCTCGACCTGGGCTAACCTCTTTGACACGGAGCAAAAGAAGTGTCAAGACGATGCCTACTCCTGGTGGTTTGTTGCCTACCAGGTGGTCATCGCCGTTCCTCTATCTATGGTGGATTCTGCCGAGGAATTGCAGACTTACGCTGTCTCTCTTATTGAGAACCTGGTGGTGTATTTCTCCACTTCCATTATTGGCCAGTTCAAGGCTCGTCTAGCCTTGCTTAGACAACTTCATAACCATCTGCAGCATCTGGTCATGGATTATCCCCTGTTGGATGTCGTCTTGACCTCCTTGGTCAACTTCATTCTTTACTACTCCCGATACGAAAAAATCATGGATGAAGCAATCCAAAAGGGCCGCCTTCCCATCGAGAAGAAAATGAAGGATGTCCTGCTCATGGCGAGTTGGAAGGATACAAACATCAATGCTCTTCGAGAAAGCGCCCGCAAGTCTCACCAGAAACTCTTCCGCATCGTCAGAAAATTCCGCGGCGTTCTGGGCCAAGAAGCAAAGCAAATCATCGAGCAAGGTCTCCCGGATGCAGACATTCGACGCGAGTTAAAGTCACCGGAGAAGCATATTACTGCCGATGTTCCCCCTGCAGCTTTCTCCCTCTTGAACGACACTATGCCAGGATGGATAGACAACCACCGACGACTTGGCAATGTCTCGAAAACTGTCTCGGTCATGCGAAGAGTTTCCGATGCGCCAGAAATGACCAGTGCGGTTCCGCAAGCTGTGGATGACTTCATCTCAAGCCTGAATGAGTCGATGGCCGAGCTTCGAAAAGAGACCCCATCTTTCTTGACCGACGACAACAAGGACGAAATCAAGCACCTGAAAACAAGGAAGCGGAAGCTGTTCGCAGATACTTTGCGCGATCTCCGACAAATGGGCTTGAGGTACAACCTCGGACAAGACAGACTTGCTGAGCAAGATTCACTCTCGATCATTCTCGCGTCGGTCCAACCTGTTGAGCTCCCTGGAAGCAAGGCGATGGAAGCAATCGACTATTACTTCCACAAGATTCTCGACCTTGCTCCGAAAGCAAGGACCGCCTCCCGAGAACATTCTGAGGATCTTACTGGTGCAGAGGTTGGGCGAAGTCTTGGGTTTGTGGAGGGCATGCTCCATCTCCTCATGACTCAAAGGAACTCAATCGCATCGGCTGCCGTGTCACTTTCGTTACTCCAGAAGTCTACCAGCCAGTTCCAAAGCCTCGGAAAATTCGAGGACAACGGCGCCCTGATTCGAAAGAAGACTCGTTCCGACTGGGACCGCCTTCTTCCCTGGCTGATTCAGATACTCAAATTCGCCAGCCGTCTTATTCAGATTCATGAAAAGTTCGGGGAAACGAGGCATACCTCGATCTTAGATCAGCTCAATTCCTGGTCTGGTCGATTCCAAACACTCCAGACCACCTATCACGCCCTCAGCCAATTACCCCAAGGCCTGGCCTCGGAGGGGGCAGTGAAGTTGGAGACAGATTTCTCTAGTGAGCTGGATAGTTTCCGGAGCACCATCGACAAGTTGATCATTGAGCAGCCGAACCTCGGCTTCGTTCTTCAACAAGTGCGTGGCTGGTCAGATGTCACAGTGCACGATCTTGATGCCCACATATCTGAAGTGGAGCTGTCAACCTTTGCCAATGCCGTTTCGACACTCTGCGACAAGGTGCTCGTGGCTGTCGAGGGAGCGCGGAAGACAGCGAACGAGATCCCTAGAAAGGAGGATGAGGCTGGATGGCTCACAAAGCATAGTGACGGATTCCTGTCTCTGATCAAGAAACTCCACATCGACGAAGTCGAAAAGAGCACCACACGCTGTATCGAAATGTTGAGGCAGATTGATTTGGAGCAACCGCACCTAAGCCAAGCAGCCATGGGCTTGATGGCTGTCGCAACTCCCATCATGGTCGAGTTCTTTGCCTTGTGTCAACAATCTATTGCGCAATTTGTCAACATCCATGGCGCACTGGCGCACATGGCATATAATATGACCAAATCGTTCACCCAGATTGCTACCCAAGGGTTCTGCACGCCCCAAGAAAAGTCTGACGAAACATCTGGCGAGTCAGGCAATGTGGAATCGGGAACTGGTCTTGGAGATGGAGCTGGTGCCGAAGACATCAGTAAGGACATTCAGCCAGACGAAGACCTCTCCGAGTTGGCCCAGGAAGCCAATAAAGAGGAGAACACGGAGATGGAAGACGAAAAGGATGCTGTGGATATGGCAGACCAAGAGATGGAGGGGGATATGGCCAGCGTTGACGGGGCCGACGACGACGAGGAAGGGTCTAAGAACGGAGACGAAGAGGAGGAGAATGATGACATCGACGAGGAAGCAGGGGATGTTGATGATTTAGATCCTACCGCCGTCGACGAGAAGATGTGGGATGGAGAGGACGAGGAGAAGGCGGAGAAAGATCAGCAAGGAGAGAAGGCCAAGGGTGGGAAGAAGGACGACGAGCAGCTGGCAGACGACGATGCGAAGAAACAAGATGGCGAAGAAGATCCAGAAATGGAAGACGCCGGCGAGCAGGAAGAGGAAGAGGTCGATGCGGAGGAAGAAGATGTCAAGGCGCAGGAGGAAATAAACCGACAGGAGCAGACCGCTGAGGAGAACGACACATTGGCCCTTCCTGAGGAGATGGACCTGGATCTCGGTGACGAGCATGAATCAGGTTCAGACAGTGATGACCTAGACGCGCTGTCGGACATTGAAGAGGAGAAGCAGGAGGCCGAGGATCAGGAGATGGGCGAAAACAAGGACGACGAGCCTGACGATGCTGGAGCCCAGGCACAGCTGCAGGAGGAAGCCAAGGAGGATGAGCCCGAGGGCGGTGAAGAAGAGGATGAAAAGGCCGAGGAGAAGACGGGAGCCAACGACGAAGTCCAGGACGAACCCCGGGACGAGGAGGAAGAGAAGCCCGACGAGTCTGAAGAGCAAACTGACCAGACTCAACCGCCTCAAGACAATGCCACTGCCGATACGGAGAACGCTGCGCCAAGCGATGTCAAGAGCTCTGGCCAAGAGCAAAACGCCGAGTCCATGGATCTTGACGAAAAGTTCCAAAGCAACGCAGCTCAGCAAGAAGACGGTGAGATTGGTGACGGAGCTGCGGACCAAGACACAAGCACGGGCAACAAGGGAACCATGTCTCGATCGAAGGAGACGGTGGAAAAGGCCGAGCAAGAACAAGACAGTACGGACTCGGCACGCAGTGACCCATTTAAGAAGCTTGGTGACGCCCTGGAACGATGGCACCGACAGCAGGAGGACATCAAGAGCGCCGATCCCACGGACGACGACCAGCAAGATCCGCAGCAGGATCCAGAGGCAGACCAAAGCCGACGGGAATTCCAGCACCTTCAAGACGACAAGACGGCGGCAGACACGCAAGCCATGGGAACGGCAGACGATGATCAAGTTCAACCCATCGATGAGTCGATGGCCATTGATGAGGAGAAGCAAGACCCTTCTAGCCGTCTGATGGATGAAGACAAGGATGAGGAGGCTGAGCAGGAGGCCGACAAGATGGACGTTAATGACCCAGCGGAAGCGCCTGATGCGAACAACAAAGATGATGATAAGGATCAAGATGATACCCGATCAGGCGTGAAGACACGGCAGGGCAACTACAACCGCGAATCCACTCCTTCAGAATCAGAGGCGCAGATGGCGGAAGAGGACGACGAGGACCAGATTCAGGAGACGTCGACGCAGCTCTCTACAACGCATATATGGGACGAGGAGCGGCCTCTTCGGGACTTCGGCGAGTCGATGCAGCAATGGTCAGAGTTTCAGACCAAGACGCACTCGCTGTCGCTGGCTCTGACATCCCAGCTTCGCCTGATCCTGACACCATCGCAGTCAACAAAGCTCTCCGGAGCGTTCCGAACCGGCAAGCGACTCAACATCAAGCGCATCATCCCGTACATTGCATCGAGCTACAAGCGGGACAAGATCTGGATGCGACGAGCCATCCCCACGAAGCGCACGTACCAAATTCTGCTTTGCGTGGACGACAGCAAGAGTATGGGGGAGTCATCCTCAGGCAAGCTGGCGATGGAGTCCTTGGTGATGGTGTCGCGATCACTGGCGATGTTGGAGGCGGGCCAGGTGGGCGTGATGGGCTTCGGCGCGGACGTCTTCACGGCTCACGCTTTGACAGATCCGTTTGCGTCCGATGCGGGTGCCAAGGTGCTTCAGAAGTTTAGCTTCGCACAGGACCGGACTGATATTGCACTTCTCATCCGGCAGACGATGGAGACGTTCCGGACAGCGCGCCAACAGGGCACTGGAGGGTCGGACCTGTGGCAGCTGGCGCTGATCCTCTCTGACGGTCTGACGCCGTCCTCGGCACACGAGGCGATCCGTCGGCAGCTGCGTGAGGCGATGGAGGAGCGGGTGATGATTGTGTTCATCATAATGGACGACACGGAAAAGAAGAAGGGAGACAGCGTGTTGGAGTTGAAGGAGGCCAAGTTTGTGCGGGACGGAGGGGAGAGTCGGGTGGTGATTGAGCGGTACCTGGACACGTTCCCGTTCCAGTACTATCTGATTGTGCACCATCTGGATGAGTTGCCGAGTGCGCTTGCAGGGCTCTTGCGGACATGGTTCGCTGAGGTTAATGCTTGAGAGAGAGTTGTGAGGCGGTTGCTGTTGCTGTGTTTAGTGATGCATATCAAGTGGATGGAGTTGGGGTTTCTTGCTACTTGTTCTATATGATTTGCATTTTTGCAATTTTGTTTTTACTGCGAGGGGAATGCATGTTTAGATGGATGGATTGCTATAGAGAGAGAGAGAGAGAGAGAGAGAGAGAGAGTACTGCTGTTTGCACATAAAAGTTATAGAATTGAACGAGTTCCCCTATTATGTATGCCCTTTGATGACTGACTGCCTTAATGCTCCCTACACGTTAATACCCCCGTCTCAGCGATAAACCCCCGCTAATGTCCCCCTGCCAGACACCCCGCTTCCGCTGCCCCGCGATGACGGAGGACTAATAACTAGGTAATCCATTTAATCAACCCCCGCCACTTTCCGCTGTCTCGGCCTCAAACGCCGCTCCCTCGGTCGTGTCCTGCTGCGCGAAAGATTGATACTACTAAATAACATTGCATATTCACCCTCCCTCGGATGCCGCTGACTACCTAGTTCTCCTATTATCCCCGGCGATGCAGGTGTCTTCCTCGAGAGCCCTCACCGCCTGTCGACGTGGCCTTCAGCTTGATCTCGTGGTCCCTGTTCTTATTGCTGGGGTTGTCCGTCCTCCTCCATCTCGCCGTCGCCACCACCACTATCTACAGCGTTCGTATCCTCGGCTCCCTGCCGCTTGCAACAGTTCCATCTTCAAGAGGCCGTATCCCGAGAACTCGCAGCTCCGCACCATGTCATCCTCCGCCCCGACCCAGTTGCGGTTCAGTGAGTCGCTCACTCGCTGCCTTTGTCCGTTGCATGTCATGTTTGCTGACCAGAGACCGTAGAGAACCCGGCGATTCTGTATGTGCTTGGCCAAGCTCAGCGGGAGATACGCTCCTCATGAGGCTTTTCACATGAATGGGAATCTAACATATATCCGAACTCAGTGTTTGCGACATCCAGGACAAGTTCCGCACCGTCATCTACGAGTTTGACAAGATGTACGGATAAACGCCCGTCTTCCTCAACACCAAAACACCAACCATCACCACAAAAGTCCACTGCTAACTCGCACACGTGCCCCCAACCCAGCGTCACCACCACCAAGAAGCTCCTCCTCTTCGCCAAGCCGCTCTCCATCCCCGTCATCACCACCACGCAGACGTCCGCCAAACTCGGCCCAACCGTCCCTGCCCTCGCCGACCTCCTCCCTTCGCCTCCGCACGACAAGACGCGCTTCTCCATGTTCATCCCGCCCGTCGTCGCCGCCCTTCCCGCGCCCTCCCAGATCGCCCTTGTCGGCATTGAGTCTCACATCTGCATCACCCAGACCGCCCTCGACCTGCGCGACGCCGGCCATAGCGTCTACGTTATCGCTGATGCGGTGTCTTCCTGCAATCCTGGCGAGGTCGGCGTCGCTCTGGATAGGCTGCGCTCCGAGCCCGGCATCACCGTCACCTCCAGCGAAAGTTGGATGTACGAGTGCGTTGGTGATGCTGCGCACCCGGGCTTCAAGAGCCTCATCAACGTCGTCAAGGCATCCGCGGCCGATACTCAGAAGGTCTGGCAGTCGTTGGCCCCTGGCCCCAAGATTTGAGACTCGACCAGACCAACATACATATCATAGGAAAACCAAGCACTGCATAAACAAACAGTCACCAACAACACATCACCTAAAGAAGCCATTATTTCAAGAATTTAATGTGTTTTTCTTTTCATGGTGCCTGATGCGGCCCCTTTTTCTGACAAGTCATTCATTACACCCCCACTGCTGCCGTGACTACACATTATCCTCCCTGCCTTGACTGTGCGTTCAATGTGAATTTCCTCCTCTACTATTTCTAGTCGAAAACATGCCTTGTGCGAGGATACTGGCAGAGTTTACAATGGGGTCCAAAAACAAGACATGGATGCACACCACACAAACAGCCCAACCGAACCCGTCATATCGCTGTTGTATGTCACTCCATGCCTGTGGTAGTTCCCTTGGGCTTCGCTGGTGGTGTCATCCACGAGAAGGCCGATGCAATGCCAACGGGGTTGGCGGATCGGGGCAGCGCGTTCGCGTTGCGTGCTTCCCGGTTCGCGAGCGGCTGCGGCTGCGACTGTAGCGTTGGTTGCGGCTGTATTTGTGATCTCGATTCCCCGCTGATGCTTGCCACCCGCTTCGTATCCCATCGATTGCCGCCGCTGGTGCCGTTTTCACCGAGGTTGGACTGGCTCTTGCGTCGACCATCGCTAAATGACTTTGACGCTGGGGCGGGCTCGTAAGAGGTACCGGTTCTAGCAGATGTCGAGCCCGATTTCTGGGGCTTCAAGACCTTCATGGCGCGACTGCCACGGCCTGCAGGCTGGTATCCGCTCAGCGGTCTGCCCTCTCGCGGGCCGTCAACCCCGTTGCTTGCCCCCTGACGCCACGATCCCCATATGCCAGCTGAAGACTCTCGACGAGGTCCACCCTGTACCTCTTTGCTGCCGGACTCGGAGCCATTGACGTCTCTGCCGGGCCTTTCGCCCTCCCCACCTGCATCGGACAGGCTGCTGCTGGGCTCAAGACCCTTGCTGGGCACTGCCTGAGAAGCCATAGGAGACACATTACTGTGGGACTCAACTTCGTGCTGAGCATTGGACCCCGAGTCGGAAACGGTTTCCTGAACCGACGCCTGACCTACCTCGCCCAAGACGAATGGTGTAGCGTTGGCGTTCAGTTTGTGCTTTTCAGGGATCATATTGGTTGTGCAAAGGTTTCGGAATACGGCGTCATCCTCGGGGCGCACAAAGGGTACCTGAAGCCGTTCTCGTTCGTCACTGTAAAGGGTCATTGTGTTCTGCGAGAAGAGGATGTCTGCCGAGTGAGCCCTCAGTGCATCGCTACCAAGAAAGATCCCAATCGCTTTCCGCTCTGTGACTTGGGATACCTGCTCCGTCCCAAAGACCTCGAAGAAGACCGTGATGGAGGGGACCGGCCCCTTGGGACTCCCAGACCGACTTCCGTGATGGGTGATGACAGCCTCGGCGAAGTAGACATTCAGCCTAATGCGGTACACCCCGTCGGCATCGCGCTGAACTTCATCCAGAAGCTCCAGTTCTTTGAGAAGACAATAGTCCACGGTGGACTTCTGAGACCCAGAACAGACATCGGCGTAGAGGAGGGTGCCATGTGTGAAATTGGCTGTCAGCCAGCATCGCACTATCGAGGGTACTGTTCCAAGCACGAAGAAGGAAGGAGGGGGCTCTGGGATGTCGAACGAATCATCGTCATCATCTCCAACCGCAAAGTTGTTATCCAGGCCCAAGCTGCTGGCTCGGCCAGATGCAACGGAGTGGTGGGAGTGCACCGAATGTCCAGCGGAGCTGTGTCTCCCATCCGACTTGTGGGAGAGCGAACGCTCCATCATGAGACCGCTCCCGGGACGAACGGGACCAAAATCGCCAGAATGGCGACTGCTTTGGCCACCCCAGTTGGATCCGTGCAAGGCGCTCTCATCGAAGCGGACGCTATTCGCTCGCGACGCGGCACCCCGACGAACTGGCTCCTCCTCCGCGGGGCCTAGATGAAGGGAGCCCAGAAGTTGCTCACCTTGCTCATCCAAGTCATCAAACACGTCAGCGTGGGGCATTTGAATCGGACCTGGAGAATCCATGGTTAGAGTCATTCTATAGCTTGGGGTCGGGAAGGGTCGCCTTTCAACGTACCTTGCTGGGGAGTGCCGCCCAGGACGCCGGGGAATGGAGAATTCCAAACCGACTTCAGCGCAGCGTCGTCCGCCTGTCGCTTCTCCAATCGCAAAAGACGCTCTGCATGGTTGCTCTGCGCATATTGAACTTGCTTCAATTCCATCTGTAGGTTGTACAGGTCCTCGCGAGTGGTAGGAAATCGTGGATCCATCCCCAGCGAGTTTGAGAGGACGAAACTGCCGGTGAAATGTGGCCGAGGCAATCGCACGGAGAAATATGGTGGATGAGTTGGCAGACAAGTAGTTGGATGACGAAGGGGTCCACAGGATCAAGGATTGGGAGTAGCGACGGAAGGGGGTCGCTTCCAAAGGGCGAACGGTCCAGAAGTGGTGATTGTTCGCAGCGCCTCATGGGACCACTGGGGCACAGGTTCTGTTCTCTCGGCAAGGTTGTTGGGCTCTTCCGACCTCGATCCCCAGATATCAGTTCACGAGGTCCACCTCCCCCGCCACATCGCCTGGCAAAGACCACGAGGTCCCTTGACGACGAGGGGCCGATCAAGAAGGAATCGCTTGCTTGTGACGGTAGCCGAATCGAGTTGTTGTTACTGAATAAGGCAGCAGCTTGTGTGATGGCGCCGTGGGAAACTGAGGGCGTCGATGCGAATCGATACAACTCCGAGATCGTGAATTCGGGAACGGCGCTCGTTGTCGTCCTTGTATGTGGTGGTGTAGATGGGCAACGGCCAAGCCAAGTCGGTACAGAGGTCGTCTAGGAAGGTGGTAGGCGAAGGAAGAGGATCGAAAGAGGCTACAAAGCTAGCGAGGCAGAAGCTGGCTTGATATTCGTGGGTCGGTGTCGAGGAAAGGGGGTTTCAACGTTATTGTCTAGGTGGGTTGCGAGGGACAGATGGCGGGTTCACCAGGCCACAAGGGCGCGGAGATCGGAAGTCGGAAATCGGAAAGAGGGGTACAGAGGAGGGAGGCGAAGGCAGAAGCAGGCTTCCTCGAGGATGCAATCTTCGGGAGTACAGGGATAATCGCGGGTTGAGTGCCGGGCGCAGGGAGTGCGGGATGAAGAAGAAGGAAGACGAGCGCAAGGTAGGTCGTCTGCGACGTTGGATGGATGGACGTCGATGGAGGGATGGAACCAAGGCTTGGGCCACGGGCGCGCTAACGTGGCGGTTGTTCTAGCGCCTGTGGCGTTGCTGTCCACTAATACTCTACTGGCTGGCAGGGCTGTACGTGTACTCGCTGCAGTGTGTTCATAGCTGGTGGGGTTGGACCGTCTCAGCCCTAGCGGTCGGTCTGCGCGTGTTCGTGCAGACTGGAGGACTGGTATGAGAATACCCCTTGACGTAGTCAATTTTAAAATTAGATAGAGAATCATGGATTGTGAGTTACAAAGTGGAAGTGAAAGGGACTTTCCAGAAGAAATTGCTCGACTTGGTCAATATGGTGGATGAACGCCGATTTCCTCATGAGTACATCATCGTGAACCTTGAACACTACGGCAGAGTACCTCTCTGTACCTAGTCAAGTAGGAGTATCAAGTACAGCTTGTTGCTACTATTTTATCCAATAATATTAGTAGTCTATAACTACCTGCCCAGGACTGGTAGAACTTTCCGTCTTGGCTTTCCCCCGTCGCCGAAGACATACAACCATCACCTCCTCAAGCCCATGCAGACGGAGTCATGTTTTCAAGTGCTAACAAGGAAGCGGACAACGACCCAGCAACCCATAACCGCCAAGTAGAGAACTGGGTAAAAGCCGATTAGAGATGTAAGTTTTCGTTCTCTACGTCTGGTTGCATCTATATTCTACTTGATCTGCTTGTCTAGATTCAATGTCCCCCAGTAAAAGCTCGCTTGATGTTCTTCTAGCTCAGTTGACCCCGGCCAGTTCTCTCCAGTCAGGAAGGATATATCCCGTGCGGTCATCGCCTGCCAGACCTTGCCATTTCTTGCCGATATGCGGAAGAATAGTATCGTAGAAAACCCTGTAAGCCTTCCCACTCATATGGAGTCCGTCAGGCAGCAGCTCATCGAGACCGCCCGGCTTGCCGTTCTCGGGGGATCCAAGCCACGGCCCGCCGGCCTGGTAGTCTCCCGGCGCCATCTCAATGGCCTTGTCCATAATGGCCTTCCAGAGGTCGACAAGGACCACGCCCGGGTTCTCGCGCGCCACTTGGCGGGCCGTCTCAGAGTAGGAGGCGCTGATGGCCGACGTTCGGGTCTCCTGGGCGTGACCCGCAGCCATGTTGAGGACTTTCACCTTGAGCTGATCAAGAGGCGGCGGGGTAACCAGCAGAATCGTGGGCTTGTGCGCGGTGATGCGCGGGTGGTTGATGATCTTGGTCAGGTTGTCCTTGTACGTCTCAATAGGCACGTGCTGGGAAGTCGTAGGAAGTTCGATCACAGCGTCATTCGCACCCAGGAGAATAACCTTCGTTTAGTGAGTCGGTGACGGTTGCTGGCTCAGGAAGCTGGGCCGCTTACAAGATACTCCATTTTGGGACCTGAGTCGCCATTGCGTTCTGGGAAGATGTCTGGGACATGCTGGAGAGCGTGGGACGAGGTCCATCCCGAAAGACCGCGGTTCACCACATCAAGGCGCCGGCACAGGTCTTGAGGAGATCAGCTTTCGGACTCGCAATGGACCCTGGTTTTGCTCGACGTACGTTGTTGCAGAGCCGACTGAAACGAGAAGCCGTCTAGGATCTCCACCGCGTGCTGGAACAGCGAGTCTCCGAAGAGAACGATCTGAGGGTATGTGGCCTTATAGAGCGATATGTATTAGGTCTATGCGGTCGAAGTGAAGGGAGTTGTGACCTCACCGCCATGTGGAAATGTTCTGAGTGGTGGGAGTCGAGAGACTTGGTTGGCGATGGTCGCGGGGTATTAGGAAAGAGTTGAGAGATGGGGAAACTAGACTAAGAAAGCACAGACAACAGCTTTCGTCGGTGCCGCCTATTTCAACAAAGCTCCAAGAGAGAGGAGGCCGGACAGGTTTGCGGCATCTTTGTCCGTCGTCCCGCTATCCCGCTGACTTTGTCCCGCTGTCCGCCTGCGTGAGTGCATGTGCGACTGCGGGGGTTCCGAGCCAATTACGCACCGTGGGAGCTGACGCTGTGAAAGCCGAAGTGGACCAGGCAACGATCGTGACGTTGGCTGAATCTGGCGCCTTGTGTAAATGCAACGGCCGGAAAAGGAACCACCGGGGTTTTAAGTGAACCCGTTTAGATCTCGGTGGGTTTCACAACACTGTCGCAAATAATTTCCAGAGACAACAAGTTTGTCTTGGTAGATTCGTAGGTACATGCAGAGAGTGCTTCAGAGTGAGATTGGATGTTTATTTAGTCTGCAACTCTACATTGACAAGCATTGTGACCACATTCTCGCGAAGTATCGGTGCTGCAGCTGAGCTCATTTTCTTGGAACCACCCACGGCTTTCATCAACTTGAGAATGCTCAGTCTGGAAGAGGATTCCCATCTTTTCTACTTACTTACAACCCTAGACTAGTAAGGAAGAGCTCGCTCTTGATGGGCGGAATTCCATCACTAAATCGCGGTGGGTCGGGTGGTGGGGTGGCCCGCAGCGAGGAACCACCCATGGAATTTGGTTGGCCGTGTCTTATCGATAACAAAATTCCCAGTCTTCATCTTTTTCCCGGCCAAAAAATTTCGGCGCAGTCTTCACTTTGATGCTCTGAAGCGAAGTTATATCGACATCCCCGCCAACAACTCCAACAGCCCGAGGTGCTGCGCTTGTCATCATGGCGACCTCTCTCGCTGCCCAATTGGCGCAGGTGGCCGCCAAATCCAAGTCCACCCTCAACGTCAAGGCGCAGAAGGCTGCCCATTCCAAGTCGTTGATCTGGGAGCCTCGCGTCGCTGCGACCCAGAGCTACCAGGTCCTCTACACCACATGCTACCAGGGCTTCGAGGAGCTCTGCCAGCTCGATTCTCGGTTCACCCAGTTCCAGTCGACCATCTTCAGCGACGAGAGCCAGAATGAGGACCGCACTCAACTCACCGCCGCCGAAAACCAGGAGCTGGACCGACGGATTCAGGCCTTCTTGCGCCTCGCTGGAAGCCGACTCAGGCTGATGCCCGCTATCAAGGCCATCGAATGGCTGATTCGTCGATTCCGGTACGTCTTGGATATGCTTAATCACCTAGGAGCCGTTTGCTAACTCGCGAAATAGGATCCACGAGGAAAACACTGGTGCCTTGCTGCTGGCTTTCCTTCCTTACCATTCTATCCCGGCTTTTGCAACCCTCCTTTCGATTCTCCCGACCAAGATACCCCACGAGTTCCGATTCCTTGACCCCTACGTCCGCTCCGTAACCTCGCCACCACGATCAGTCATGGTCCACCAAGCCATCCATCATCCTGCGTTTCTCACTCTCATCTCTGAGTATGCCCTTGAGTCCTGCCGCATGCAGTACAACTACCCTGCTCTGATCTCGTTCTGGGCCGGTATCATGACTGAGGCAGTAAGCGGTATCTTGGATAGGACCAGGTCGGGCAGATCGGCTGTCCAAAGCGAAAATGACCAGGCTTTGCTTCACAGGCTAGGACCTATCTTTGCGGAATCTTTGGTTATGAAAAAGGTCCCCAGCATCCAGATTGCTTCTTACATGGCAATAGCAGTGTTTGTGTCCAAGGGTAACCTCGAGGATGTTGCTGTCACCGCATTCATGGATCAGACTGTTTACGGCTGGACTAATGACACTGTCCGACCTGGACTCGTTTGCCTGGCTATCCTCGCACAATACCGATCCGCCAAACAGATGAGCGGCAAGACCACCAAGGCTCTCATCAAGGTTTCCGATATTGGAAAGCTCTTGGTCGAGATTGGCCAAGAGCGCCGAGTTGATAAATTGGCTAATGGTCTGTGTTTGGCTCTGATTGAGCGACTAACGAAGAAGGGCGACTCGCGGGGTCTTGCGACCATCATGGCCATTCTGAGCAGCACGATCCTGAAGGACAAGCAAATAGCTGTCATCTTCAAGTCCTTGATCCTGACCGCCCACCGACTCAACGACGAAAACGACGAGGATGGAGCGCTTCGAAGAGAACTTGGGTCCGCCCTTATCACCCTCTCCCAAAACACTGGAAAGTCTGGCGACATCATTCAATCTGTGATCGAGGATGTGAAATTCGACATTGAGGAATTAGAGATGAAACTGGATCTGTCTTTCCGCTCCCGAACACTCCAAGAGGCCACTAAGAACGGCGATGATGTGGCCGATGCCGCAGACCAGTCTAAGGCGCCACAGGATATTGGAGTTCTTCTAGATGAGCTCTCTAGCCGGTCTGAGGGCCTGTCGCCCTGCCTCTCACCCCAACCTGGAGAGATCTTTGACGAGTTCAGCCACATTTTCTTCTCCATCGTTTCTGAGAAGTCCCAGGACACCGACTTGCTCGCTAAGTTCGAGCATAGTCCAAAGCTCCAGAGACAGGTGGCGTTCAAGGATTGTACCTACTTTGCCTTCTTCATTCGAATCTGGTGTGGTCCGTATCCTGCGATGGCGCGTGTTGCGGCGCTGGATATGACCAAGAGAAGGCTCAAATCTGGGGATGCTGGCAAGACTGATCTCCAGTCTCTCCTCCCATACTGTATTGCAGCCCTGAGCGATCCTTCAAAACGTGTTCGACAATCAGCTGCAGACCTTATCGCCGTGGTTACTAGCCTGTACATCCCACCTGTGTCCTCGAGTGGGATGGACACTTGGGGCCAGGGTGTTCTGTACGGCAAGGCCAAGGAACCAGCAACGCTTACTCCTGATGTTGTTGCGAAAATGCTCCACCTGCAAATCCTGCCGACTGTCGAGGAGTGTGTAATCGACCCTGAGCACATTTCTGCTGTCCTCAGAAGCTCGATTGAACAAGGCAAATATCATTCAAAGCCTGATCCCGCTTTGGACAAGAAGGATCACATGTCCCAGCCGGGCAGACTCTCGCTTCTGAACTTCCTTACCTCTCACATTGTCAGCACACCCATCGTGCTAGTCAAGAGCCGACTTCTGAAGTGCGTGAACGAGATCCGGGGAGTAGCTACCACCACGAGGACGCAGTTTCTCCTGCCCGGCCTGCAATGGTGGGCCAATCTGAGCAACGAAGATGCTACCAAGCTGTGCAGCTCTGAACGCTTGGAGAAATCCGACATGGACACCCGATTCGTCGACGTTGTTGTTCCCAACGATACTGCAGGGCTCGAGTTCTTCTTCAAGTTCCTCAAGGATCCTGAACAAAGGGAGAAGTCCGATCTCATTCGTGCTATCTTTGCGCGCATTAGAAAGATGTGGTCCTCGATGAAGGCGGATGTCAAGTTCATGGCTGCCGAGCAATTGCTGGATATCTCGCAAGAGTCGGCCGTCTCGGGAGACTCTACGTCGATTGTCCCTGCCGAAGCCGCTGATCTTCTCACGCATGTTCGGTTGACTACGGATATCCTATCCTACTTCCTTGACTCTATTCAAACCGGAACCAAGATGATTACCGAGCCCCCACCCAACAAAAGACGCCGTACCAGCTCTTCTGGGGGTGACCGGGGTTTGATCACCCAAGTGACACCTGAACTGAGCCAAGCGCTGCGAAAGGTTACCTACGTTCTACAGTTGGTGGAGAATTCCGAGCCAGTCGAACACCCCGAGCTGTTGGACGGCCTCTTCACTGCACTTTCGGAGCTTCAGCACTTTAGAACGGTCGTTGGATCCGAATTGGGTTACCTGCAGAACTTGATTCTCCGAAGTGTCCTGGCCATGATGCCGGCGTACAAGGCTAATAAGAAGCTCAAGATTGATAGTTCCGGCGGCTACGGCGACTTGCTTGTTAACTGCATCCAAAAGTCATCCAGCCCCGTCGTTCAGAACGCCGCGTTGCTCTTGATCGCCAGCCTCGCTACTACCGCCCCTAACCTGGTTCTTCACAGCGTCATGCCTATTTTCACATTTATGGGTACCTCTGTGCTCCGACAGAGCGATGACTACTCGGCTCACGTCGTTTCCCAGACAATCAAGGAGGTCATCCCTCCCTTGATCGAGTCTTTGCGCCAAGGACAGAAGAGCCCCGTCGCTGGAGCTTCAGACATCCTCGTGAGCTTCACCACAGCTTACGAGCATATCCCAGCCCACAGGCGACAGGGCTTGTTCGTTGCTCTGGTCGAGACCCTCGGACCCGAAGAATTCCTTCACGGCCTCATCAGCATGCTGGTTGACCGTTATGGACCGAGCGATGCTCTTCTGCAGTTCGTCATCGAGTTGCTGAACAACTTTAGCATCGAGGCGCAACTTGATACCCTGGTGAAACTATGGGATCTCATTGCCGATCTATTCAAATCCAAGCCTGGCATTTCTTATGTGCTTCTCGGCATCAGCGAAGACAGGAACAACAAGGATATTCAGGAAATTGCTCTTCGCCAACTTTCAGCATTCCCCATTTTTTTGTCTAGCAAGAAGCTCAAGTCTCAAATTGGAGGAGTTATGGAACAGGACGACATGCGTGCTTCAAGAGCGCGCGAACTTTACGCAACTCTGCTCGAAAACATCCTGGTGATGGCCGATACTGTCAAGGCAACTAAGAGTCTCCACAACAAATGTGGCCAATCTCTCCAGAACCACCTCAACCTTCTCTCTATTGGAGAGTTCATCAAGGCCGTGGAGAACCTCCTCGACAGATCTGATATGGGTCTCCGACAAAAGGTTCTTCGAGCCCTCGAGGTCCGCGTCGAGCAGGAGAGCAATACCGATCCAGCTTCCAGGGCAGTGCTGTTAGCTTTCCTACCCCAGCTCACTGCTGGCATTCGGGAGTCGAGCGATATCCGGTACAAGCATACGGCCGTCACCTGCGTGGACAAGATTGCGGAGAAGTACGGCAAGAAGGACATCGAGGCTGTTGTGGGAGCAGCGGCTACCATTGCTGGCGAACACTGCTTGGGACAGCCGGAACAGCGTCTCCGAGTCATGGCCTTGTTGTGCTTGACATCACTCGTGGACGTGCTCCAGGATGCCATTATTCCAGTCTTGCCAAGTGCAATTCCGCAGGCTGTGGAATATTTGAACCAGAGCATCGAAGGAGAGAAGCTGGATGAGGAGTTGCATGGTGCCAGTTATGGCTTTATCAGCTCCCTTGCCGAACACCTTCCTTACATGCTGTCCACCTACCTTGACCGTATTCTGGAAGTGTCGAACAAGTCTGCCGAAATCGACCTGGAGGAGAACACCAAGGAAAGCCGCGTCGACTGTCTCCACTTCTTGGCAAAGCAACTTGATGCTAAGGAGATATTCTTGGGCTTGGAGCGAAACTGGGAGAGCGCCACGGCCGCTGGATTCTCTGTAAGAACATGACCGCCATTGATTTGAGAATACTGCTAACTTTTTACAGGCCGTCACCGAGTATCTCTCCGTCCTGGGTCTGGCCATTGATAAGCACCCCAAGTCTGGCATCTCCAAGAATGTGACAATTCTATCGAGCATTTTGAAGAAGGCCTTCGACCTCCGTCGCCTGGAGTATGCCAAGGGCGAGTTGAGCGAGCAAGCATCGCAGAAGCTCGGCACCATCGAGGACAGCATCAACGACAAGGCCCTCAAGATGATCTACAAGCTCAACGACGCCGCGTTCAGGCCAGTGTTTGTTGAACTGGTCGAGTGGTCTGGGTCTGGTTTGGCGAAGACCGACCGCGTTGGACGATCCCTCCGGCAATATAGCGTGTATGGGTTCCTGCAGACCTTCTTTGGCAGCTTGAAATCCATCGTCACCAACTACGCTACCTACGTTGTGGACGATGCCGTCAAGATCCTCGAGGCAGTTGATCTGGGGGTTACCGAGGACCAGGCGCTGTGGAGCAGGGTGCTCCAGACACTGGCGCAATCATTCGAGCACGATCAAGATGACTTCTGGCAGGCGCCAGCGCACTTCGGTGCCGTTGGGCCGGTGATGATGGCTCAGTTCTCACATGCCGGGTTGGTGGACGTGACGGAAGACCTGATCCCGGCTACGGTGGAGCTCGCGTCAGCGGCAGACTCACAGGCGCATCAGAAGGAGCTCAACTCGGGGCTGCTTCAGCATCTGAGATCAGAGCAGACGGCGATCCGACTGGCCGCGGTGAAGTGCGAGCAGGCATTGACGGATCGACTGGGAGAGGAGTGGCTGTCTATGCTGCATGAGATGCTGCCTCGGATTAGCGAGTTGCAGGAGGACGACGACGAGGTGGTGGAGCGGGAGACGCACAGGTGGATTGTGAAGATTGAGGGGGTACTGGGAGAGCCTCTGGACGCCATGTTACAGTAGAAGCTAGAAGGCGAAGGCAGACGGACGAAAGGGCGGACCGAGGGAGGGAATTGGATTTTGTCAGTCACAGAAGGGTGTGACGGCAAAAGATTACTACTTGAAGATTAAACAAAAGACGGAACTTAGTCATTTTACATGTACATTCACATGTAGATGGCGCACGGAGCCTCGGACTCGGGCACGCGGCGATGACGGCGATGGCGATTGCGGACGGCCGGAGAAGCCCGTGATAGCGAAGGTGAAGGTGAAGAGTTTTGAGGCTCCGCGGTTCCGATGAATTATCGTACCTGGTAGTTCGTACAGTAGCGGCGAGGATGACGTCCAGAAGCAGGGGAGGGAGCACCGGAGCAGTGGGTTTGTTTATTACCGCAAACGGCCACAGGGCATGGGACGTGGGGGGCAACTCGGCGACTATAATTAGACGAACTACGCAGCCGTACCCAATTGCCGGGCCTCTCTGACCCTCTGTGACATCAACTTGACGCCGGAACCTACGGGAGAAGACTATAAAATATCTCGCCCGAGCACACGCAACGAGTAGGGGGAGCACTTGGAGAAAATCCTCTCAAATCTGTGAGAGAACCAGCAGAAGCAATGGCTGGAATCGTGCGTCCAGAGACTCGCTTGTTGATGCGATTGGGTCGAGGTTCGAAGGGGCTTGGCCTCAGAAGCCGCAGCTTGCACACGACGAGCACGATTGCGAAGGCCGCACTGAATGGTGAGTCGGGAGATTCGATCCAGTTGCAGGGGAACGAACAGTCATGCTACTACTATCATGAGATGGCCATCGGCATTGAACTGGGGTTTCCGGCTGTTGAGATCTGAGATGCCTGGCTAACACAGACCCCTTCCCGCAGACTCAACCCACGACTCCAAAGACAAAGAGCGCATCGTCGTCCTGGGCTCCGGGTGGGCCGGCTACGCCCTGGCGAGGACGCTATCACCATCCAAAGCCTCGCGCATTCTCATCTCTCCGCGCTCCCACTTCGTCTTCACGCCGCTCCTGGCTTCCACGGCGGTGGGCACGCTCGAGTTCCGGGCCGTCATCGAGCCGGTGCGGCGTCTCGGGCTGACCGAGTTCCACCAGGGCTGGGCGTCAGACATCGACTTCCAGCGCAAGGTCATCCGCGTCGAGACCAACACGAGCGACGAGGTCCCCGTGCGGCTGGGCGCCGAGCCCCGGAAGGGCCAGGAGTTCGAGGTGCCGTACGACAAGCTCGTCGTGGCCGTGGGCTGCTACAGCCAGACGTTTGGCGTCGAGGGCGTCAAGGAGCACGCCTGCTTCCTGCGCGACGTCGGTGATGCGCGTGCCGTGCGGCTCAAGGTGCTCCAGGCGTTTGAGAAGGCGGCGCTGCCGACGTCGAGCGCCGCGGACCGGAAGAAGCTGCTCCACTTCGCCGTCGTCGGAGGCGGCCCCACGGGCATCGAGTTCGCGGCCGAGCTGCACGACCTCGTGCACGAGGACCTCTCCAAGCTGTACCCGGAGCTGATGCAGCACGTGGCCATCACCATATACGACATCGCGCCCAAGGTGCTGCCCATGTTCGACCAGAACCTGGCCAGCTACGCCACCGAGACGTTCCGCCGCAACGGCATCAGCGTCAAGACGGAGCACCACCTGCAGCGCATCCGGCGCGACGGCGAGGTGCTGATGATGTCCATCAAGGAGGAGCCCGAGGAGGTCGGCGCGGGCGTCGTCGTCTGGAGCACCGGGCTGATGCAGAACCCGCTGGTGGGCATGCTGCTCAGCCGGGAGACGGAGGGCGTGGGCAAGATCGCCAAGGACCGCAAGTCGGGCGGCATCATGACGGACTCGCACCTCCGCGTGCAAGTCCAGTCAACGTCGACGGACGGCACCGAGACGACGACGACGACGACGACGACGCTGCCGGATGTCTTCGCCATCGGCGACTGCGCCGTCATCCAGGGCTCATCGCTCCCGGCCACGGCGCAGGTGGCCAGCCAGCAGGCGGCGTACCTGGGCAAGCGGCTGAACTCGGAGACGGCGTCGGACACGGAGACGACGGCGCCCTTCAGCTTCCGCGACTGGGGCACGATGGCGTATCTGGGCGGGTGGCGGGCGATCCACCAGTCGCAGGCCGACGAGCTCAAGGGCCGGGCGGCGTGGATACTCTGGCGCACGGCGTACTTGACTAAGAGCATGAGCATCCGCAACAAGCTGATGATTCCCGTGTACTGGCTGGTTACGTGGATCTTTGGACGAGATATCTCGCGGTTCTGAGGGGATCGCGACCCTGGGCATGGGTGGTTTCTGCTACTATGATGTGAGAAAAGGGAGGGGCAAAGGAAACGAAAAAGAAAGGAATGGGGGTTACGGCCTTGAGAGAGTGTGTGTTTTGATATCGGTGTTGTGGTTTACTTGTAGGATTGGCCGACACCCATAGACGGCGACCAGGTTGTACGAGATTTTCGTTTGTCGCCTTGGATACCCATAGACTTTGAAAATTAGACATTAGAAAATAGACATTAGATAGAGAAATTCCTTTTCATTTTGCCGAGTGTTCTTTTGCTTGTGAACCTGCCAGTTGAGTTGTGGTGCTCAGTAGCAGATTTAGAACCATGTCGTAATTCCATCGTCAACCAATTCACTCACTCACTCACTCACTCACTCACTCACTCACTCAACTCACTCCCACTTAAACAAGTCGCTCACCAACCTCACCCCCGAAAAGAACTATAAAAAAAAGCCCGCCACAAACCTCGCACCCCCCCCAAAAAATGGCCAAACCCTCCGTCAACTACGGCGTCTACCTCGTCACCGACTCGACGCCCGCGATCCTCGGCTCCGGCGACCTCTGCGCCGTCGTCGAGGCCTCGCTGCGCGGCGGCGTCACCGTGCTGCAGTATCGCGACAAGCACAGCTCCCGCGCCGAAGCCGTCGACACGGCCCGGAAGCTGCACGCCATCGCCCGCCGCTTCGACGTCCCGCTGCTCATCAACGACCGCGTCGACGTCGCCGTCGAGGTCGGCTGCGAGGGCGTGCACATTGGCCAGGACGACATGGGTATGCCATGTCAACCTCATCATGTATATCTCTACGCAAGACTGACCATTCATCAGCCTACACCGAGGCGCGGAGGCTGCTCGGCCCCGACAAAATCATCGGCGTCACCGCCAGCTCCAAGGAAGAGGCCCTCCGCGCCTGCGACGCCGGAGCCGACTATCTCGGCCTGGGCACCGTCTTCGCAACCCAGACCAAGAAAGACACCAAGTCCATCATCGGCCCCGCGGGCGTCCGCGACATCCTCGCCGGCCTCGCCGCCGCCGGCCACGGCTCCGTGCCGACCGTGTGCATCGGCGGCGTCAACGCGTCCAACGCCGGCCCCGTCATCGCCGGCTGCCGGGCCCCGGCCAAGGCCCTCGACGGCGTCGCCGTGGTCAGCGCTATCATCGCCGCCGCCGACCCGGCCGCCGCCGCCCGCGACCTCCTCGCCAAGGTCACCGTCGCCATGATCCCGCAGGTGGTGCGCGCCGTGGCCGAGACGACGCCCCTGACGCACAACATGACCAACTTGGTGAGCCCAACTCCACGGAGAATGCCGTGATGCTCGGTGCTAACGATGCCCGCAGGTCGTCCAGAACTTCGCCGCCAACGTCGCCCTCTGCGTCGGCGCCAGCCCTATCATGGCCAACTACGCCGAAGAAGCCGCCGACCTGGCCAAGCTCGGCGGCGCCCTCGTCGTCAACATGGGCACCGTCACTCCCGACGGCCTCAAGAACTACGTCCAGGCTCTGAAGGCCTACAACGACGCAGGGGGACCTGTGGTCTTTGATCCCGTAGGGTGAGTTTGGTTCCCCCTTTTTCACTTGCCCCTATTCCCACACTCGGCCGCTTTCGCCTGTGATATAAACGAGGCGCTGATGCAACAAAACAGAGCCGGCGCAACCTCCGTCCGGCGCAACGCCGTCAAAACCCTCCTGGGAGCCGGCCACTTCACCGTCATCAAGGGCAACGAAGGCGAGATCCAGACCGTCGCCGGCGCCTCCATCCAGCAACGCGGCGTTGATTCGACCTCGTCCCTGAGCCTCGCCGAAAAGGCCCGTCTCGTCTCCTCGCTCGCCCGCCGCCTCGGCTCCGTCATACTCCTCACCGGCGCCACCGACCTCCTCAGCGACGGTCGCCGCACCCTCCGTGTCGATAACGGCCACCCGCTGCTCGCCTCCGTCACCGGCACCGGATGTACCCTCGGTACCACCGTGAGCGCCATGGTCGCCGCCCACACGGCCGATCCGCTGCTGGCCGCCGTCGCCGGCACCGTCGTCTTTGGGCTGGCCGCCGAGATGGCCGCTGCCAGGAGCGAGGTGCGTGGGCCAGGCACTTTCGTCCCGGCCTTCTTGGACGAGCTGTATGCACTCCGAAAGGCGACGGGCGAGGGTGATTTCAGGTGGTTGACCTTGGCCAAGGTCCAGGCCGTGGACGTGGACGAGGATTCAGAATCGTAGACTCCCACGCACCAAAAGTTATATGAGCCGTGATTGAAGTGTAATTAAATAGATTATTCCTTGGCAGCACCATGCTTCAAAGCTATTCTGCATCCATCTCTTTGGTTGCTGTCCCTCAACGCCGTGATATCGTGAAATGCCTTTTCCCGAACGCCAATCCTTCCTTGACCCTTGTTTCCTTAGTTTTACACATCTTCTCATCACAGCACCGTCACGAAATATTCGCATCTAGCACCGTCGGATCCCCCACCACGTTCCAAACATCCACAGACCCCATGTTTCGCCAGAACTCGCTTTCCATGCCCCCGACCAGCAGATCCTGGGTAAAGTCCACTGTCGGCATTTCTACACATCCAGCGGTCTGACGATCCAGCTCCAGCTTGACCAGGTCGCGTAGCGTCTTCAGTTGGCGCAGCAGGCGGTCAAAGGGATCCTCGGGCGGAGACGTGCCCGTTTCGGCACCGGGATAGATGCCCTGTTTACGGCGGAGGATGATAACGACAAGGTCGCGGATCTGGCTATCCATGACGTCGATCATGTTGAGCTCACTCTGAATGTGCGCTAGGTTCCATCCCGGCAGCTGCAGCGTTAGGAGCCGGAGGCCTGTAATGATGGTAAAGACGAAATCAGAAGCGCTGAGGCATAGGAAGCGAGGGCGTTCGAGCTCGCGGTGGGAGAAGCGAATGTCGAAGAAGGACCTGAGGGAGCGGACGCAGCCCCATAGAAGCTGGAGGCGGTCGGTTAGGGGTACATACGACGCGTTCGAGTGCTGGTCTGAGAGTGCGATTTCGTATAAGAGGACTTGGGCTACATTGACGTGGCTCTTGAGGGTGTCGTTGTCCGTAAATCGAGGGGCCAGAGAAGCGCTGAACTGATCCAACTGATCTTGGAAGGATCGCACCACCATGGTTAGGGGCAGTTTCATGGCATGCTGGCTGATGTTGTCGATGGCCATCGTCAACGAGATGGACTGAGCTAGCTGCTGGATCCGGACCAGCTTGACGAGGTATTCGTCCGAAGGATACTGCATTGTCGACCCCAGCACCCTGCAACACGTCTCCAGCAGATCTGTGTTCATGAGAACATCCGGCCGCTTATTGGCTGTAAAGACCCTGTTCAAGACCGGTTAGTCTAAGGTCCCAAAGACAAGATGGGGTTGGGTACACTTACAGCGTATTAAGATAGTATGTCCCCGAGTATACCCTCATGTGATCCATGTTCCGTGCGAATTCCTCTCCCCGGAGAGACGCATCTTCCTTGAACCCCAGGTTGACGCACATGGCCCTAGCAAGGAACAGCAGGTTCGTCACCTGCGAGCCCTTGAGAGCATAGTGAAACCTGTTCCCGCTGGTTAGCGTACTTTGCTTTGTCGGCCTCACTCTTCACCTACCACGACACCAGCATCTGCAGTCCTTGGAGGAGATCCAGGTTCTTAGACCCATCGACTACTGCCGCCTGCCCAATCTCGCCGAGCAGCTCCTTGCCAAGCTTTTGCTGCCTTGCCCCGTCCAGGAAACACCCCACCATCATGGTAGCCTTCCACACGAACGGGCGATCCTGGCGAAGCTCCAGGGACGTCACGGTGTGCGACACAATGACAAAGGGGAACAGGTCGGCGTGGACTGTCCGGTAGTTGTCCAGCAGCATCTCCGCCTCTTGGAGCGTCGGCCACCACGAGTCCCATGGCCGGGGTGTTCCCGATGCAGACGGCGGCGGCTGGGCCTCGACAGGTGCAGGTTCCACGCCGGGCTTATCAGGAAACAGATGAGAGAAGTCCCACTTGTCCGCGTTGGTGACGAGGTCCTCTCCCTTGGGGGACGGACTGGTCGATCGAGCCGGGCCTGGGCCCTCCTGGACGTGAGACGACAGCTCCTCAAGGCGCTTCTCAAGGGCGGCAATCTTGGACAGCTTGGGGCTCTTCCGGACCCGGGGCGGAGCCGGGGTCTGTGAGACACACGGCTTGTCCAGGCGGTGGCACCTTGAAGCGGACGCATTAACAAAACCGGATCCCGCTGATCTATCCCATCCTCCGGGTCCGGGAGACAGACTGGCCGACGGACTCCAAACTCACCTGTCGCACTTGAGGCTTCCCTCGGGCCCTGTAATACATCTCGCCTTGGCCCTGGCACAGGTCGTGCATGCCTTTGGACCCTTGTTCTTCAGCTGCATGGCGTCGGGACTCATCATGACAGGTCAAGGTTCTGATCGGGGGACGGAGAGTCAGTACGGAGCAGGAAGAGAAGAGCAAGGCCACATCCTTGAGGCAGGAAGACAAAAGTGTTCAGCCGTCGGTGTCCTCGGAGGCCCGTTTACATCCTTGATGCCGCAAAGTGGCCGGGGTTGTTGTTCTGGAACGGAGCCGGAGCGTCAAAATTGCTCCGCTTCTCCGCCGGGCACGGGGGTTTCTACGCTGACCAAGCCCACCATCCAATCAGCATCGTTGACTCCGGTCCAAAATTTGTCTGTTCGGCCTGAGGTTAAATAGTTCTTCCCCACGTTGTGACTTTGGTGGTGGGCTCATGCTGCCGGGCTAGAAACAACAAGGACGCAGATATGAGTACATTGGATCACCTTCAACTAGCATTTACTGGGTATTCACTGAGCAATCGGAGCGAAACAGGTTTGTGTTGATATTCCAAAATGCCACATTTCTGTGGCAATGGATAAAAAGGTATTTCAATTCTCTCGTCTGTCCCGATTAAGGGTAGGCGCAGATATCTGTCAAAAATGACATGTATGGAAAGGAACTTGGGGTGTCTGCATCACAGTTGTTTGCGATGGCAGAAGATTGGACGTGTTAGTTGACAACGCTTAGGCGGCGGCCCCGGCAACCTGGCTAGCCAGCTGCGACTCATGCTCAAGGAGGGCTTCGGTGATGCCGTTGTTCACATGGCCAGCTGCCACAATGTCCTTGGTGGCCTGCTCGATCTTGAGCTGTTTGTCAGTCCAGAGCGGCTCCTGGACGTTGCCCTCCTCGCCGACACCAATGAAACCACCCTCGGCGGCCCACTGGGAAGTGCGCTTGATGCCAAGACGGGTCCAGATCTCATCGACAGCCTGCACAAGCTCATCTCGGTACTCCTTGGTGTGGCCCGGGGTGGGGGTGATGCGGAGGCGTTCCTGGCCGACGGGGACGGTGGGGTAGTTGATCGACTGGACATAGATGCGGTAGTCCTTGAGAAGCATGTCGGACGCCGCCTTGGCGACCTCGGCATTGCCGACCAGGATGGGGACAATGTGGGAGGGGTTGGGAATGACGGGGATGTCCCGCTCGGCCATGGCCTCCTTGACAGCTCGGGTGTGAAGTTGCTGGAGTCGTCGGTCGCCATCGTACTCCATCTGGTACTCGATGGATGCCTTGGCACCCGCCATAGTGGCCGGGGGCAGCGAAGTGGTAAATATGAAACCAGGGGCCAGCGATCGGATCATGTCAACAAGCTTGGTGCTACCAGCGATGTATCCGCCAACGCAGCCATATGCCTTGCCCAGTGTTCCAGTGATGATGTCGATGCGCTCCATAATGGTTCCCCGAGTGGCGCCCTTGACGTGCGCCTCCCAGTCCAGGTGCTCCGCAACACCAGCGCCGTGAGGACCGTACATACCAACGGCATGGACTTCGTCGAGGAAGGTAATGGCACCATACTTCTCGGCAAGATCACAAATCTCTTCGATGGGGCCGATGGAGCCGCACATGCTGTAGACGGACTCAAAGGCGATGATCTTGGGGACGTGCAGGGGGAGAGAAGCCAGCTTAGCCTCGAGGTCCTGCACATCGTTGTGTTTGAAGACAAGCTTCTTGGTTCCGGAATGGCGAATGCCCTGGATCATGGAGGCGTGATTCAGACTATCCGACAGAATGACACAGTCGGGCATCTTGCTGCCGAGGGTGGCGAGGGTGGCATCGTTGGCGACGTAGCAGGAACTGAAGACAAGGGCGGCCTCCTGGGCGTGCAACTTGGCGAGAGAGCCCTCGAGTTCGACAGCATGTCGGTTGTGGCCAGAAATGTTCCGAGTTCCGCCAGCACCAGCGCCGTACTCCTCCAAAGTCTCATGCATCTTGTTCAGGACGCGGGAGTTGCGGCCCATGCCTAGGTAGTCGTTGGCGCACCAAACAGTGACCCGATCCTCCTTATTGGACATGTGGGCGCGGGGGAAATCCTTGGCGAGGCGATTGATGTTGTTGAAGTAGCGGTAGGACTTGTCCTTGTGCTTCTTGTCGAGCTCGGCATTATAGAAGCCTTCGTAGTCGAACTTGCCGGTAGTATTGAGAGCGGCGGCGGCGGTGGCGGGAGCGGGAGCGGTAGCATTTCGGTTCAGAGGGGCGCCGGGAGGGATCGAGGCTGCCAGGCGCGTTAGAAGTCGGACAATTGACTGCGGACGAGCGATGAAAGTGGCAGTGTTGGTGTCGAAGACATACCTTTGTCACGGCCCTCGAAGATGGGGCGGTCAACGGCGCGAGCCTCCTGGTTGCGGCTGGTGTGAATCTTGGCCTTGCCAGTCTTCGCATTGCTGGAAAAGGCGCGGAAGGCAGATGCAGCAGCGGCGCCATGCTTGGCCGACTGGACAGCCATGGCCTTTCCCATGACGGGGCAGCGATGGCCGAGCAGTTGCAGCTTGGACATGGTACCGCCGCAAGGCGAGACCTGGGTCGCCTGGGTCGCCTGGGGACGGGCGGTGGTCGACAGGGCACGCAGAGTGGCGGGCGAGGCCTTCTTCAAGAAGGGGCACATGGCCTTGGACTGGCGGAGGACGCTATCCATGGCGAGTTGCGAGGGAATGGGATTTTCGACGAAGAACCGGAGGGGCAGGAAATGCCGATGCGATGCGAATGCGATTTGATGAGGGGCAATTTCTGTTTTTCACTCAGCTGCACTCGCGCGGTTGCAAGCGGAACAAAACGAAGCAATTGCTGGCACCTGGTCCGGAGGGATGTGATGGGCAATGGTGAGGGTAGTGAGCAAGAGGGAGAGGGAAAAGAGAGAAGAGTGGAAGGGATGGGGTTGGTTGAGAGAGAGAAGAGAAGAGAAGAGGAAGCGGGAAGGAGACGGGAGAGACGGTTTTCGGCGGTTCGGGAAGGTGGCCTCGCTGTGTGGCTACAGTGCACTGAACTACTATACTTAGGTGCTGGGCTACGTAGGTCATCAACTATCCAATACCCGGCTTGCCGCAGCTTTCAGGTCCCTGGCGGGAATCAATTCAGGTACTTTGCCCTTCCGAGAATACGCTTTCAATAACTAAGTTACGAAGCACGAACTGCGAATACCCTGGCCGCAATCGCCGCATTCGCCGCCTCCTCCGCCTCCTCCGCCTCCTCGGAGCGGGTTCCATCCGGGGTGGGTGAGACTCTGACTCTCTGCGCTGCGTGGGTGTGAGTGGGTTGTCAAACTTGAACTTGAGTGGCTGTGGACAAAGCAACTGCCGTGCGACCGATCATTATTTGTGTCTCACTGTCTCTGTCCTCGCTGTATGTATCTTGACTCTGTCTCTGGTCTGTGTCTGTGTCTGCCTCTTTCTCTCCGTCATCCTGCCGTCACCGAGTTGCTCACATACTTATCCAGTATTCACCCATTATTCCTCAGAACCCCCATTCCTCCTTCTCACTCTTATTACTCTCACTCATTCTGCTCAGACACATCATCTGATCTCACCGACCGCTGGATGAAGCCAGCTTAGCGCACAACACCAAGAGAGGGGCAATGGTGACTCGGCCCAAGAGCGAGCGGCCCCGGCACGGAGACGGAAGAGGAAAGAAAAAAAGACACTCATCACAAGGCCTAGACCGGCAAACGCCCTAGGGAAAGAAATACCTTGGCTGCCATTGGCTCACTACCTACCCCTGACCCAGCACCCGCGTGCAGATGAGAGACGTTCCATTCGCATTCCGAAAAATGCGGGCACTTCCTTGTTGCACCACATCTGACGCGCTGCGGTCCACGGATCTCCGACTCGAGAGATTCTCCCACCCAAGATTCCATTGTAGGGCTCTCATTTTCTCAAGCATCACCGGCGTCCCCGACCGACAGGAGCCCTGGAGACAACAGTACCAGGCGAATGACGGATACGGTGCTAATCTAAGTCAGGTTAACCCCTCCTCTCCTCCGGCTCCGGGACCGGCCCCGCCGCATCTCTCCAGTTCTTTTTAGAGCCTCCTCTCTGAATCCGCACTGCCATCTTCTTCCATCGTACGATACGGCTAGCCGTCTAAATTCTTATTAATTATGCTCATGGACTGCCCTCCGCAATCGAGAAGCCATGTTCGGGTGGCCCACTAGCAGTCAACTCGTATCAGAGTTCCTTGCGGAGTCGCAGTTGCAAGGATCGATCTTCGCTTCGTTACGGAAGTCTCCGATCAGCCGGCCTAGCTACGGAACTTTAGACTGATTCCGCTCCAACTCAGTCATGCCGGTTCTTCTTCCAATCCACGCAATATTGTTACGTACTACGTAGTTAACTCCCATTGAAAGGAGCCGGTGCTCGGTCACCATTCTGCTGTAAATTTGTAACCAAGTCACCTTGCTGCCCCACAATCCCACTGCACAGTACACATGTACATACAAATCGCTTGGTTCAAACTCTTCCGGGGCACGTTCCATTGATGACCAGAGTACGTCGAGGACGGATCTCTCATCCGGCTTGGGTAGCGAAGAGTCTTTACCAACATGGCTTGCTGATCTAGTCACTTCCCATCCATTGCTGAACCCCTCTCGAGTATGAAATAACTCGTCAAGGCAAAAACATCGCAAAGAATCCGCCTATGCGTAGCCTCCAAAATGGGTATATCATACAATCATCAATTCCGACAACGCCATCTCCATCCCTGCCAAAATCATGTACCTTTCCGTACTTGTTTTCCCTCGCGTATCACCCAACCAACGCCTTCCCTCTTTCTCTTCCTCCTCCGCCCTCCAGTCCTCAAGTTGAGCTTTCTGTTTCGTCTCCTCGGGGTGACCCCTTTCTTAATCCGAGCCGCCGATCTCCCGTCGACTCCATCGTTCCTGGCGCAGGAAAGGCTCTGCCTTGTTCCTCAAACAGCGCTCGATTCGCCCATGGTGGCAGTCGGAAGTCCCGTCGCTTCCTATTGTCGGCTGCTTCCCACATTACTTCCATATCCTCCCTTGCGTGCGGGCTTTTCGATATCCCCCCCGCCTTCATCATCTGTCGTCCAATGTTATGCAGGTTCTTTGGCAATCAATTAGTAAATCCAGGTACAGGTGGGTGCAGTATCGTCATCACTTACTTGAGGATCCGGCGAGTGAGCTCTCCGACTGGCCTGGGCAGAAATATCCTTTTCGGGCAGTCCGTTCATCGCGTCGATACGACTTTCAAGTGCCTTCTTTTCCGCCAGAGCCACATAGGACGCCGTCCAGTGGCCCGAGACTAACGACGTCACAAACCGGTCATGAACCAATAGCTCTTCCAAGTGCTTCCAATGTTGGTTATCGGGCAGGAATCCAAACTGGCGCGTCTCTCGAACTGTATGAATTGCGCCTGTCAAGGATTCCGCGAACTTGTGAGGTCCTCCAGGAGCTTCTCGTAAGCCGTGTTCCTGTAGTTCATGTATTCTCCCCGCAAGCTTGGTTGGAATTTCATCTTGGACTGGGTCTGGGGCTGCGTGAAGATATTTCCTCCGATGTAAGGTGCGCTCTGCGTCGGTTTCGGGGGCATTTTGGGCATTTCTGTCTCTGTCGTGACCGTGGCCGGCGCCGGCGCCGTGGGTGGTGTCGGTGTTTGCTTTTCTCCAAAGTACGTGTTCGCACCAGCTACCGGTAGAGGGACTGTTCCAGATCCAACGGCTAGAGACTGAACCTGGGATCCTAGATGTGATGCCTATTCCTAAATCAGTATCGCTAATCCTTAATCTCGGTAGCGGCAAACTCACCCGCGAGGTTTCGTTAAGTGCTGAATTCGTGGCCTGCCGATACAGGTCTTGTCCCATAGGAACAGGATCGGGGGCGTCGAACGTTCCATCCAACGACTGGTTAACAGATGCATGGGGCCGCAACGCAACTTGTCCAGCTTCAGGCGTGGAGAGAGCTGCCTGGGAAAGCTGGGACAGTCGATGAAACTCTTCTTGCCCTAGCTTCTGCTTGGCTCTCTGATATCCGTCAGGGTCGCTGAACATGAGGCGATTCATCTCAACCATGCTCTTCACGTCTCGAAGTTCGTCCGCAGAAAGTTTCATATCCATGTCCTCCTCTTCAAAGGTATCCGTTGAGAGTATAGAACGAATGGCCTCCCCATCCTTTTTGTACCCGATGAGCTTGTCCAAGATACGATCCTTGCCAAGAAATGGTGTGAGATCCTTCGCTGGCGATGGCCGGATGGGGTGAAGGATGATGCCTTTACGTTTCGACCAACTGATTGGGTTCTTCTTGTCGACGACTCTGGATGCCAGTTGCGTCTTAAAAACGTGTTTGTTCTGGAGCTCCTCCTCGAAGGTGCCTGCCACCACAAATCGGTAGACAAAAACTGGCTTGTCTTGCCCAATTCGATACACCCGCCCAACAGCCTGTTGTTCATGTACCGGGTTCCATTTAATGTCAAAGATGACAACCCTGTTAGCGCCTTGGATGTTGAGACCAACCCCTCCCGCTGTCGTTGATATCAAGTACACCTCTTGGTTACCCAAATTGAAATTCTTGATCATCTCTTGACGTTTGCTGATCGGGGTTTTGCCAGTAAGGCAGGAAACCCGCCTTTTCTGCATCTTGAATAAGTTGAGTAGGTAGTCGATTGTCATCAATGCTTGGCTGAAGACGAGCACCTTGTCTCCCACCGCTCGGGCTTCGTCCAGGATTACCGTCAACAGCTCAACTTTTCCTGACAGAGACGCAAGGTCGGGATCGGGCACCTTAAGCTCCTTCAACACCGGCTGAATGATGCTTGTGGGGAACGTCGAGTCTTCCTGCCCGCTGTCATCTTCATCTTTAAGATTTCCCTCACTAATCTGTTTGACTTTGTGCTGAAAGCACCTGGGATGGTTGCAGATCAGCGCTAGGTGATTCGTGACGGTAAACAGCTGAGACTGTTGAAGCTTAGACCCGTTGAGGCCCATATCATTATTTTCAAGACCTTGAAGATAGAGGGCGTAGAGCGTGCGTTGTAATGGCGTAGGAGGGACCGAAATAACGAACTCAAACTTCGGAGGCAGGTCATCTCTCAGACACGAGTTGATCGTAGCTCGGTGGACTTTGGGTGCTACCGTTGCCTTCAGTGCCTCGAGTTTCTTTAAGGCGCTTCTCTTTTCGGGGCCGGTGCTGTCATGGTAAAGACCGTGCTGAATTGGCGTTGCGTACATCTCACGGAACTCTGCAAGCGGACCCAAGAAGTTCGGTGCCACCCAGTCCATCATTGCCCTATACTCTTCAACGTTGTTCGCCAGAGGTGAGCCTGTTAAGGCAATCCGGCTCAATGTTCTGAATCGAGCGCAAGACTGATGAACCATACTCTTTTCGTTCTTCATATGATGTGCCTCATCTGCGATAACAACGTTTGGTTTGTTGAGTAAGAGCTCTTCCACTTCTTTGTGTTGAGAGAGTACCTGACTGAGCATGCGGTAGCCCATGACGAGAACGCCACCAGTCCTGGCCCATTCTTGTATTACCTCGGGCCTCTCCGCGAAGGCCAACTGAGAGTCAACTCTGCGCAAAGGTCCGAGAACATCCTTCGGGATCCACATCAGGAGTTCATCGATCCAATTGTCCACTAGTCCGGGAGGACAGAGCACCAGAGTCTGAGAACGTCGAAGGTCTTCGGGCACTTGTGCCTTCACAGATGGGTCCAACGAAATTGCCGACTCCCGTATTGCGACGAGGAGTGTGATGACTTGCATGGTCTTCCCCAGACCCATTGTGTGAGCTAAAAGACAACCCTGCCGAGGGGTCTGTGCGTCAAGAACAACCTGGTTCCACATAAATCGAACCCCATCAACTTGATGCTCTTTGATGCGGTTGGAAATTTCCTCGTTGATGTAGATGAATGACTGGCCATCTTGTTTGCTCTCGTTAATGATCAGCCGAGTTCTATCTCGCGACATTAATCCAGAGGAAGCGAGATCAGCTCTGAGTTTTAGTTTGCGGGCTTCTTGAATCTGAACTCGATTCACTTCCCTCTCTCTCATATTCACTGCGTCTTTGTTCTGAATGATTTCTTTGGGCGCGACCCTCCGACGCTTTGATGGACTGTGTTCTCCATTGTGAGGTAACTCATCGTCGTCGAAATCCTCTTCCAGTGCGTTTTCGGGGCTTTCGGCCCTGTATATCTGACTGTCTTGTGGAAACTGATGGGCAGTATCCTTGACGAAAGAGCAAAACATGTGGAACCATGAGCGGTCAATTCTTTCAACCTTATTCTTCAGTTTTGGGGTAAAGGGGATGAGGCGAGTTTCTGCGAAGTGCCTCGTCCTAGAAAAGCCCAGGTAAGCTCGCGTCATGTCGAACGCAAGAGTTTTTGATGACTGCACCCTAAGCAGCAGGTGGTCCTCCAGTGGTTCCGTTATCTGAGCTTGTACCGTCTCTTTCCAAGCATCGTCGACGGACGTTCCTTGGACAAAGTCAAGCAATGCACTTCGCCTGTTGTGTGGGAGCTTCCAAATAAGGCAAACCAACAGCTTCCACCGGTCACGGGCCTTCGCCCAGTGGGTTGGAGTGAGAGCGCCGATTTCATCAAAGCTCCCCAGACTTTCAATAGATGGCATGGGAACCGGAAAATTCGGCACAGTCCGGGTGGTGCCGATACCACCAAGGGCGTCTTTCGGCGAAGGACAATCGGACTGGGCGGGGCTTGTCAGATCAATGAAAGCCGTTTTCATAGGGTCCATCGGCGAGCTTGGTTCCCATGCAGATTGAGTGAGGTCGAAGAACTCGGGGGTCTCTTCTTTGACAGACTCAGGATGGCGCTTTAGACCATCATAGCTAGGGCCGCCGTCAAGGTCCATAGGGTCTCCATTTTCAGCTTCTGGTTCATCGTCAGGTACGATAAAGTCGTCTTCATCAGAGCTTGTCAGGACTTCTTCACCCAAAAGATGCTCCCTCTGAATCCTTGCGACCTTAGGCTTCGATTTGAGAATTGCTTGTGGCTTGAGGGGCTCGGTTCGAGATTCCAGCATTTCAAAGAGCCACCCGCTGTAGAGCTTGTCATGGATACTTTGCTCAAGGCTTCTCGCTTGAAAGGTGATTTCGTCTTCCTTGTTCCAAATTTGCTCCAAGATTCTGGCATGAAGTTTCTTGATTCGCTCATCATAGAACTTGGCTTGTTGGTGGGCGGTTAGGATTTGTTTTGTTCTAGTTCCTCCACGCCGAGCAGCGTGCCACAAGCGATAGGCCTTTCTCTGGTACTTGGGCAGCTTAGTCTCCTGCCAACTGGCCTTCATGGCATCGATGGCAGACATAAGAATCTGCTCAACTCTTTCGGGTGCGATGGCAGACTGGGCAACATGAGCTTCGTGTCTCTCCTTCTCCAGCCTCTCTTCTTCCATCTCCTCTAAGGTTTGTTCATCAAAGGTATCGGCGAGGTCGACAAGGTCGAGAACTGAGTCCGAGTCGCTAGGTGTAGGTGACCTCATCAAGAATATGCCCCGTTTCTGCAGCATCTCCCGTCGGCTGTTTTGCCTCAAAAATTGTTTCATGCCACGATTCACGGCAAGTCTTCTACCCGGGGGCAACCAATTAGGAACGGCAGTTGCAAAACTGTCCTTAGATGGTTCAATAAGTCTGGAACTCAGAGACCCAGACGGGGATTTGATGGCGGCCAAGGTCAGACTACCATCTCCAAGATAGGCGCCGGGGAGTGCTCCCTCCCAAGGATTGTATTGTTCATGTTCTTGGCGGCTCCGGGGTGCGAAACTGACTGTGTCGGCCTCGGTCGGAATGAATATATGCGCAATGTTCAGTGGCCTGCTTGCCACTGTGACTGGCGCGATGCGTTTCCGCTTGTGAAAGTTTTCAGGTTCTGGTTCGAGCTGGGGTCCATTGCTTTCTCGTGGAGGCGAAACCGCCGTGGATAGTGCCGTCCAGGGCAGTCCCTCAGGTTCCTTGTAGTTGTTGTCCTTCTTCCAAGCCTCGATAACCTTGACCAACTCCGGGTCTTCCAAAATTGCCTGTTCAACCACCTTCTGCAACCTGGGATTCATCATTTCAAAGCGCGACGGCCTTTGAACAAGGCCTGGGAGAACGTAGAAACAATTCTTCCAGTGATCTGACTCATTTTCTGGAACGTGCTTATAGCCGCAGTATTTGCAAGAAGACCTGACTTGTTTGGCGCCTTTATTTGGCGATACTGGTTGGGAGGCCTGTAAGCTCGGATTTCCATCTTGTAAACTCGTTGGTTTTGGGGGTGGTAAAGATTCATTTCCATTGGTTTGGTGTTGAACTGCCACCTCAAATCCCGTTTCAGCTGGTTGTGGTTGAGGGAGGGTTCGATTTGCCCCGAGGATGGGAGTAAGCGATTTCTTCGGACCCTCAGAGCCAAGGTAAAATCCAGATTGCTTCCGATTGAAGTCTTCCATCCAGCGTTGGTACTCCCAGCTTTTTGATCGTAGTGTGAGAATGCTCTCCCCAATGGCAACTTTGTGGCGAGCCAATCTGATGCCGAGGCATTGCATCAACTCCTGGCGTGAGCAGACATGCTCGAATGTGAGGAGGGTCTTGCCGTCAACCTCCTCTTCTTGAATCTGATGAGTAAGAGCGTCAGGGTCCCGGGTCCATGGTTGATTGGGGGCGGCTAGCACTCTGGCCACAGTCGCAACATCCCAAAGGAAGGGATCATCGTCTCCGGCACCATCCATTTGGTGCTGAGAGGCCTCTGAAAAGCCTAGTTGTTGCAAGTTTCTAGTTGAATGTTAGAAAATGAAGCGGGAACGGCCTTTCACAAGCACCCGGGTGTGCGTTAGGTTCTTTGTGAGAGCAAACGAGCGATCGGGGCGAAGGGGCAACTTGCTATCTTTTCTCAAGGCATGAGCCAGATGTACAGGCAGAGGGAGGTATACTGTCGCATAGCCGCCGGCGGGCTGCTCTGAAAGGACCAGGTGGTCGCGTCTCAGCTCCAGAGCAAGGCGCAAGCGAAAGCGGCCGTTAGCGACCTAGAAGGGCTTGGAAACCAGCCGGATTGCTAGGGCTGTGAGATCGTGCTTAGGTAAAAGAAAATACCTGCTTTTCGTCTAGAATGAAGATAAAGACGTGTTCAAGCTTGCGGGCTCTTTTTCAGAGATTCGTCGCTGTTGCCGCTGTTTTTCGTCGCGAACAAACGATGAAGTCGTCGTTTGGGGGAGTGAAATCGCGTGGTTGGCGGCTTGGGCAGAGCAAAGGTCGCGACCACCAGCGCCTAGAATGTTCACGTGACGCGAACAAGCAAAGGAAGTAACATAGGTTGGTTGCCTGAGGTGGAACTGTGTTGGTTGACTGGGCAGGTTTCTCTTTCGGAAAGAGATATGCAACTCATCCCCCCGTGCAAGGGTTAGTGGAACGGTTTTTCTTTATTTGGCGGGCCGTTGGCAGTTGTCAAAAACACAGCCCGGTGGCGATGGCTTCACCTGGGTCCAAGCTCTAGGTTGCCTCGCTAGATATTTTTGTTCACGGGGCGGGATCTGGCCGCACATGCATGGTCCCTTTATTAGGCGAATCAGGGCGTAGCCTGCACCCTGAAAACTTGCAGGGCACGTCCCCTGTAACAAGCGATTGCCCCGCCGAAGTGATCGTGGAACGATGTTAGGATGAAGCGGAAAGGAATGCAACGGCCTCCAGCATGGCAGGACGCGATTATGAGGACATACGAATGAACATGAATCTCATTTCTGTTAAGGATGTGTTTCATCTTTGGTCGGTAAAGATTTAGTACTTCTTCATCCGAACTACCGTTTTCAGGAATAAACGCAGAGGGCACGCGGGGTACTGTCTGAGTGCCCCTCATTGCATCATCCCAGGAACCGGCTGTCCTCACAAAAAGACAGCTTGATTTCACAGCGTAGCAAGCGCCCAATTCAAGTGTAATCGTATAAACATATTTAATTTAAACGTCAATTACGACGCTCAAGACCGAATCCTTGTATTGGCGCTAGTTCGAAGATGCGGCCAAAGCCGCCGCTTGTCACGCAGGAACCCCATCATCTAGAAGCACCCACTCGCTGAATTATTAAGCCACGCTACCTACTAATTACCTGAGGTGCTTTCGATCACGCATAAGTTGGTGCTCGCTCAAGTCAGATACTACACCACAGTCAACCCGTCTCAACCCTTTTCAAAGCTATAGCTCGCCTTTGGGCACCTCTCAACCGTCTCTCATCTCGCTGTCTGCCTGAGCCCCTCCTCAACACAATGGCTTCTCTCACGAGCGGGGCATACCCGCCCAGCCTCAAGGCCGAGGAACGCGAGGCCCTTATTGAAACGGTCAAGGACTGGTCGATAGGCAATGGCCTTGCTGTGCGGCCGCCGCCCACAGTCATAGCCGCCGAGGCTGATCCCAAGGGCATTTCCGCCGTCACTGTGCCTGTAACCCTGTTCCCCAGCCCGTTCCCGCGTCAGTGCTTCGCCCAGGCCAAGTCCGTGCAGAGGACTTACAACGAGCTCTATGCTGCCGTGAGCCGGGATGAACAGTTCCTGGCCCAAGTTGTCAAGGAGTAAGAGGCCAGAACCACGTATGCCTCATCGCGCAGGCACTGACTTGTTACTAGGGTGGAAGGCGGCGATGAGTTTATTCGCAACCTTTGGGATGTCCATCAAAAAGTCAAGGCTGAGGGATATACCCAGGTGAGTCTCTACCAGGTATCACAAACCACCTTCGCTCTAACAAAATCCAGCCTCTATCTCTAGGTCTATTTAGGTCCGACTACATGGTACACCAGGATACCTCAACTTCGACTCCCACTCTCCAGGTGAAGCAAGTTGAGTTCAACACCATCGCGGCCTCCTTCGGGGGCCTTTCGACTTACACATCTCTGTTACATAAGTAAGTCACATGAACCCTACCATATAAAAAAAGATCGAACTCTCTAATGTCAGCAGGTATCTTGCCAAGACGGAATATTCTCTCCTCGACAGTCCCATAGCTGAAGGCTCCCTGCATCTTCCCGAAAACACGACCGCGCACAGCTTGGCTGCTGGTATCGAGTCGGCCTATCATGCGTACCCCGAGTCCGAGCTCAAGCACGAAAAGGCCATCATCTTCCTCGTCCAAGGCGGCGAGCGGAACGTCTTCGACCAGCGCCATCTGGAGTACCAAATCGCCAAGGCATCGCCCTCCATCCCAGTCTTTCGACTACGGTATGCAGACGTCCTGAAGCACACCAGCCTCGCAGATACCCCCAAGCGTCAGCTGCTTTACCGTCTGCCCCGAAACCAATCAAAGGTCTATGAAGTTGCCGTGATTTACATGCGGTCGGGATACGACCCTAGTGACTACCCCGGCCAGGAGGCTTGGGACGCTCGGTACCACCTGGAGCGCTCCCATGCCATCAAGTGTCCCACCGTCCTAACCCAACTCGCTGGAACAAAGAAGGTGCAGCAGATCCTCACAACACCAAAGTCGCCATCTGTCCCATCAGCTCTCAGCAAGTTTATTAGAGACGACACCGAAGATGTGGCCGAGCTCTGGCGCACGTTTACCAACATCTACCCGATGGACACGAGCGATGCAGGACTAGAGGCCCGAAAGAAGGCGCTTGATCCTCAGCTTTGCCAGGCGTATGTGCTCAAGCCGCAGCGCGAGGGCGGCGGCAACAACATCTACCGAGGTGCTATTCCCGCGTTCCTCAAGTCCGTGCCTGAGGCGCATTGGGGCTCCTTCATCCTAATGGAATTGATCACTCCTCCACCGGTTCACAACATCATCCTCCGCAACGGAAACCTGGAAGAAGGCGGAGTCATTTGCGAGCTGGGCGTTTATGGCACTTGCCTCTGGGATCAAAACACCGGCGAGGTCCGTCGCAACGAGGAGGCCGGCCACTTGCTGCGAACCAAGGGGGACAAGAGCGAAGAGGGGGGCGTGGCAGCTGGGTTTGGCTGTATGGATAGTGTCGCGCTGGTATAAAGAGATGTGGGCCAAGTAATATGGACCTTATCTTGCATAATTCAGCTTTGAGGTACATACTACTGTCCACTGTCAAAGACATCTGCTTAGGGTATGGCCGAGACCATTTGCCCCTCTCTTAATCCGCAGAGCACCTTCTAGGCCTTTAGCCTTCCAATGCATCATCTTGCCCTTCTAGATCCTGCCTTGCTTCGCTTCTACACTGTTCGCGTGGGAGGTTTCGGTTTGAACACTCGGCAACAAGACGAAGAGGACGGGGCGCGTCGTGTATGTGTCTGCCTAGGCGCGGGGCAGCGCAGCAACATCAGGCAGCGTCGATATTGGCGGCTGATTCGAGAGTTGAACAAACTCGTGCCTGTTGACTCCGACCGTTGAACAGAGAGATGCTACAGCTGTGGAAGCAAGTTTAACAATGGATATATTGCATCATGGTATCATACATCTCCCGGACGATTCGCGTACGAGTCCAACTCTACACCCGACCGTACAAAGCATCCAACAAACCAAAATATTCTTCACAGAGGGGAGAGAACGTAACAGATGGGACAGCTATCTTCTCGAGAGCCTGCCGCCGTGCTCCGATACACGCTGGTGGCTGCGTGTTTACTCGCTCTGCTCGCTATGCTCGGTGTGCTCGGCGGGCTGGGGGCGTCGGAGGACCTCAATGTTGCCTTAAAAATGGTTAGCATGGCATGTCTTGGGAATGTGGAGGGGATGGGGCCGTACGCTGGATAATGCTGAAGCCACTGCGGGTGACGCCGTTGGGGTCGGTGTAGGTGTTGGTGGAGCAGTCGCCCTCAACGTAGACAGAGGCACTGTGGTCGAGGTCAGAATGATAATCGACAATTCCGCAACGCGACGGGTTCTAAACACGGGCATTGCGGTGGCAGCTGCAAAGAAAACTCACCCCTTGGGCAGGTTCATCAGGAAGTCACGGGTAGGACCCTCGGCGAAGCTGGTGACCTTGAACCAGCTGGTCTTGCGGTTCTCGCGGGATCCGTGGTTGCTGGCGACAGCGTATCGGAGGATCTCGCGACCGGTGCTGGTGGCGTGAACCTCAGGCGTGTCGGCCAGATTGCCGACGATGGTGATGCGCGCGACGGAGCGCGGCGACGAGGTGCTGAAGGCGCGGAGGGTCGAGGCCGGGGCAACGGCGGCGCGGCGGAGGAGGGAGAAGGAAGACATGATGGCTGCTGGATCTGATTGCTTTGGTTGGCGATGGGTGGAAAGTGGAAGGTGGAAGGTGGAGCTGATGGTGATGTTGACTGTAGCGGTGATGGTGGGGTTTTGGTGTTTGGTGTTTGCTGGTGGTGTTTGACTCTTGAGCAATGGAGTGGAGCGCAATGCAGCAAGCAATAGATACGGCACTTGGACGACCTGAACCTGTGCGGGAGATTAGGGGGTCTCGATCATGCTTCTGTGATTGGCTGGAACCGCATGAAGTGCACCGTGCCCAGAGCCGCATACTGTACCACGCACCTCGTTTTTTTCTAAGTAGGTATGGGTTGATGGGGTATTGCATAACTACGCGTGCTAGCATCTGCATAGTGCGATATTCCTGTTTAATGCGATAGTGTGCCTACAGCGATTCAACCTCACTCATCGCCTTTCCTAACCACCATGGCCAGTCACGGCTCTAAGTGCTAACGATTGCCACATAGCTACCGGATATCAAATTGCAGAATTACACCATGTTTCAATTACAAAGCATATCTCGTCGAGCATGTCTCAACATCGTAGAAACCCAGAAGCGCAAGTTTAATTGTGTCATCCATCACCGCCCCCCCCACATGCCGCTCCTCAAGTGCAGGCCGCGATGCCATCGTCATTCCATCGCCCGCCTCGCCACTGGGCCACAAGTGACACATATCCTGCTCCTCCATCACGGCACGGCGTAGCTCTTCCGTCCCGCGGGCTTCTGTGTGTCCATCTGCCGCTGTGCCGCGGGGGCGGAGCTGCGTTTTCCTTTCTCATCCCTGCGCCATTGCCAGATTGGGATGTCAATAGGTCAATAGGCGACCCTCAATAGCCGCCCTCTATAGACAACAGCCTTTTTGTCTACGCCAACGCCCTCCAATCCACGCCATAATTAGTATCTTTCGCTGCTGTCTTTCCTTTTTGTCTCGCTAATTCAGCTCTTTTCTGCCTGAGTCGCCGCTAATCCATAGTCTTTTGTCCCGTGTCTGAATTGATCAGTCATGTAAGTGCTTCGCTATTGCGCTGAGGGTTTGTCCCGCTCCGTGCCGGAGTGATCCAGCTCCGCGGTTCTGGAACCTGGACGAGGCTTGTGGCAGCAACTTAATTGTCAATCAAGCAGTTGTATAAAGTCAATAGAATAACTGCTCTTGAGGTCCTTGCGTCTCCCGCCTTCAGTCAACCGTTGAACCGAGAGGAAGGAGTCTTGAAGCCACTGCCGCTTGCAACTCTCCCTTCACTCCCCCAGCACCACCATCACCGAGTCTATTTGCCACGAGGTCTTTTTTCTCCATCTCGCCTTTCTTTATTCCAGTTCATGGTCATCCCTCTCTGTTATCATCCGCGATGGCTGCTGCATCGCCTCTGTTCAGCCGTGGGGATGGCGCCCTGATCTTCGTGGTCGAGGGCCCAGGAACCATTACGTCGCCAGGTCTCACAGCCAACCTCATCTTGCGAGTCGCCCTGGGTATCCTCGCCAACCTGGTCTGTCTGGTTCCCCTAAAACATCTCTACCGCGGTGGCGAGTTCGCGGCCGTCGTCTTCATCGTCAACATCATGGTGGTCAACTTCAAGTCCGTCATCTACGCCCTCGTCTGGCGCAACGACGATACCGACTCCTGGTGGCCTGGCTACGGCCTCTGCGACATCAACCCTTACATCCACAACTTCACCCTCTCGCTCTACGTCACCTGTCTTCTGGCCATCATGCGCAACCTGGCCCAGCAAGTCGGCCTCATGCGTGCCAACCCCCTGACTGTGCGAGAGAAGCGTCGCCGCAACCTCGTCCAGGCTCTCATCATGTTTCCTCTGCCCGTCATCCAGCTGGTCTGGGTATGGCCTCTTACTTCTCAGCGATACATCGTCGCCTCCCTTGTAGGGTGCACCTGGGTTGCCTGGCCATCGTGGCCGTACGTCGTCTTCTTCATCGCCGCCCCTGTTTTCGTGTCCACGTTGACGGCTTTCTACGCTGGTAAGTCAAAGAACTTATTTTCCTTCGCCTTTAACGAACACGCGCACTGACTTGAACATCCAGGTCTCACTTACATCCGCTTCCGGGAGGTGGCCAAAACCACGGTTTCTGCCCTCTCCGGCAACCGTGTTGCCAACTCACGAGCCCAGCGCACCAAACGCCGCCTGTATCTCATGGTCATATCCATTCTGGTGCCTTTCTTGCCCATTGTCGTCATCCTGGCCGTGCTCAACGTCCGCCACGCATCTCCGCTGAAGCCCTTTGACTACGACGACGTCCACAACCCCATATTCCCCTATCCTTGGAATACCATCACCTACCTCCCCTCCAATCAACTCGAATTCGCATTCATCAACAACTGCTACATTTCCATTCTCTCCGCCGCGCCCATATTCGTCTTCTTCGGCATGACAAAGAACGCCATGAATACCTATCGTCGCGGCTGCCTTTGTCTCGGTCTTGGCTGGTTCTTTCCTGGGCTCTACGAGGAGTACGATCCCGATCGAGATGCATATGGCAGCAGTGCTCTGAGCTCTACCATCACGGGATCCACGAATACGTAAGTACATCACTTATCCGTCACTCTCCAATGTCCACGCCAGAGTTCCCAATACTGACTTAAACAGGACCACAGCTAGGAAGGTCAGGTCATTCCTGTCATCTCGACCGCTCAACACTATGAGCACCTACTCCAGAGGAAGCTCCCAGCCTGCTTGCGTGGGAACTGCTAGTTTCGCCTTGTCCTCGATCGACGTCGAACAAGGGCATCCTCGAAACCAGCCATCGCCACCCCAGGCGACCTATTCCAATACTATCCCCGATGACAGCACCCCAATCCAGCTCCCCCATCGCAACCCATTCCTCTTCCGCACCCACCTCAACTTCTCTATTCCCTTCAGCCTCCGGCCGCCCTTCCTCTCCAAGAAAACCAGTCACCCGGACTGCGACCCGGCTCTGTCCTTGGAGGTCATTCCCTCCGCTGCCCAACAGCCTCACTGGGATCTCCCGACTCATCCGTCTCGCATTCAAACCCGAGTTTGGTCCAACGATGAGGGCGGTCTATCTGGTCGTACGACGCCCGATGTTGCTCTCCTCGATTCGTCGCCCTCCCATCATGCTGTTGTGATCGAGACTCAGCTCACCCGCGAAACGTACCAGCGCTAGGAACGCTATGGTTGGATCGTCTGAGGGGCCAATGGACAATTCCGGAGATGATCCAAGAGGTTGATTCTGAGGTCCATATCTATCTAGCCTTCATTTTTTGTTTCTTTTGCATCTGATTTCACATCGACCCACATTCACAGTCGAGCTTCACAACACTACAAGCGACAGCGTCGGCGCTCACAGAGTTTCAATATACTACTGTTCGAAGTTGAACATACTATCTTCCTTTCGTCACTATCATACCAATTAGGACCAAAACAATCACTCTCGCTCTCGCGGAGGCATATATTCTTCATCGACGACTCATGACTTTTGTATTCAGGTGAACCATTACGTCTAACCAAATAGCCGCCGGGAACCGACCCAGCTTAAGCGTCTGGGAGCATCAGAATTACTCCCATCAAACGGTATATCCATCTAACGCCGGCGATGCGTCTCACACACGCATTGTATATATTCATATACCTGTATCCCAAGCCCTTGCCTGACCCCATTACTTGTTATCTTTTTAAATACCACAGCCAAGCCCGCTGTTCCGAAAATCCAAACGTAAAACCCCTGGTATCGTATAAATAGTGAGTGAAAAAGAAAGTTCGAAAAATATGAAGGAAATGTGTGCTCGTGTCTCTATTCCGAGTGTGGTTGTTCAGGACTGAGTTATTTGTCCTTCGCGTGCTTTTGCATCTTTCGCATAGCCTCTCTGTGCACTTCGAGGAGGTCGCCGTTTCTCATGCGTTCGTCAAAGACACGATCGTTCCATTCCTTCTGTCGTTGCTCAGTTTCTCGTCGCTGAGCCTCGGCCTCCTTCTGGCCCATGAGGATGTTACGTCCCATGTCAATGTTTCGCTGCACCTCGGCCTCCCTACCACCACCGAGTAGCGAGTTGGGAGTGAATGGGGTCTCGCGCCCCGTGTTGTTAATCACAGGTGTACCCGAACGTAGTTCATGGGCAACAGACTGTCGGAAGTGAGAAAGTGCCGCTTCACGGGCGGCAGGGTGGGTGACAGTCGACACACGTTGCGGTTGGTGGGAGTCGAAGGATTTCTCGGCTACGCTGGCTTCGTGGCCACCGCTCAGACGAGCAAGAGAGGGAGTAGAGGACATTGGGTTCAAGCTGTTCTGGCGCATGAGTTGCTTTCGTTGGCTTAAAGGTAGATCATCAGCGTCCGCGCCCACAGCAGCAGCGTACATTGGGTAGTTGTTCAACGAGCCCACATCGCTCGAGGCTCGGTAAAGGGTTAGATCTGACGTGCTGGCAACTAAGTTGCCTTGAGACTTGTTTCGGACGACCATCTCACGTTGGCCAAGGAGTGTCTGAGGACTGGAATATGACACAAGTCCTGGTGTAATAGAGCGGTGCCCGTTGGTGAGGTGTGAAGAAGGGCTAATCGACGAACTCCGCAGGTAGCCAGCCTCCTCGGGAATTGTAGTGGCCTGGAGGTAGGTATCGCGCTCCTCGGCAATTGGCTCGAATCCTCCAGAAGTCCTACGCAGGCCTGCCGAAGATGACCGAGGCAAGCCACCGCTGGTGGGAGTTGTACCAGGGCTGCGGTTCTGGCTGTCGCCGGTCAGGATCGCCAGAGTTGCAGGCACGTTCTGTTTCGTGGCACGTTTGGGGAGAGAGTAAGACATGTTGGATACTTGGGAGTCTGAACGTGCGATGGCGGGTGCTGGAGTCCCTTCGACGGCTGATTTCTGCAGCTCTTCGGGGAACACAGGCGCGGGCGGTTCCTGAGCCTGAGGCTCAGTGATGCGAATCTCTTCCAGGTGCGGCGCATCTGCGCTACTAAGATGCTTTGCCCATTCGTTGGTGCGATAGGACAGAGCAACTCGAGAAAGCGATCGAGGCAGTCGGTCCTTGGTCAAGCTAACCCGGGTTGAGGCAGCCGAAACCGCCGACTTCGCCTTGGCCTGGCCCTCCGAGTCGTGGTCCTCCAACAGGTCAGCTCGGCTGTGGTTACCAGTACCCTTAGCATCCACGTCCTGCAACTTGGCTTGTTCGCCTAAAGGTGGGCTCAGCATTCCTCGATCGGAGAGTTCGGCAGTGATCTCGATGCTCTTCGGCATATCAGAGACAGGCAGGGAACGTCGATCACCAGCGCTAACGCTCTCCTCATCAACCGTTGCGGCCATAGAGCCATCATCATCGTCTCGAGGTCTCGGACCTGGAACAAACAAATCTTCGGTGCTGCCGTTTTGGTCCTCCGCGCAGCCACTGTGGGGGCGACCTGTTGGATGCGAAAATCTTCTGAGCAGCTCTGCAGATCCATGGGACAGGTGAGAGAGTCGTTGAGCGAGAGAATGTCGGTGACCGGGTGTAGGGGGTTGGCCATCATCGTCATCTGCAAAGGTCGCTACGGATGATCGATCTGCCTCGGAGATCGTGTCGTCGGCGACCGGAACAATAAAAGGTAAAGGAACAACCTTTGGTGCATAAGATCGAGGAATCGTTGCACGTCGCTCATCTTCGGAACCAATAAAGGTGGATGTTTGATCATCAGAAGGTGCCGCTATAGCCTTGTCATTGCTTTCCCGAACGGAGGAAGCTCTGGCGAAATCGTCCGAGGCGACTCGCACCGTCACTCGACCATCCTTGTTCTGCTCGTTAGCCATCAGATTGGTGGTGGTAGATGGCTTGGGTGTCCGCTGAGTGTCCGCCAAGTCGGCCATCTCAATCACCTCGATAGAAGATTGACGCTGCGATGAACCAGTGTGGCTGCTCCTCAACCTCTTCTCGCTAACATCATCTCTATTCTCGGAGCTGCGAGATAGCGTTGAGCTTACTTCACCACTTCCGTAGGTCCTTTCCCATTGGCGTCTTTCACGAGCGTTAGCCCGTTCGATGTCTCTGCCGACAATCTCTTCCTCTGCCCGTAGATTGCGTTGGCCTTCGGCAAGGACCTCGGCTCTCTTCTCTCGCTGTTGGCGCACGATCTTCCAGAGCTTGATCTGTGAGATCACTCCGATCATGAAGATAATGATGATAGCGGCCGTCTCTACCCGTATGCCTTTCGTGACGGGATAAGTGTCTTGACCGCCCAAGGGAAACAGGTCCTCATTGAGATCCCAAATCCAGGCCCAAAATTCCTTAAGTCCAGCTCGGCTGAAGCAATCAATGCCCAAAACTGTGACCGTGGAGCCTGAAAATGCGATCATAAAAATGAGAGCCCAGTCTCGGGTGTATCGGCTGAAGTAGAAGGCGAATCCGCATACAGTGAAGCAAGCAATGAATATGGCCCTGGGTGCGACAGACTTGAGCAGTCCACCGGATACCAAGCACAGAAGCCACATGCTCACGCAAAAGCCACCCAAGGCACAGCCGAGGCCTTCAAGGAGTTCTCTGAACATGATGGAGGCGGCACCAAGGGCACAGCCGGAGAGGATTACGGCAACCACGTAGCCGCCCTGGAGAGCGTCGCTGACAGAGTCGTTCATAACGTAAACGATCAACACCGAAACACCCAGCGCTGCAACGTAGGCCGTCGAGAAGAAGGTATGGATCCACTTGTTCTTGATGCCAATGAGAGCATAGGCAATGCCCGTGAGCAGCATGATAACACCTGCAACGCCCCATCCTGGCGTGATTCTAGGCTTAAGAGGGAGTTGTCCTACGGGGATCGTGGCTGCGGCAGTAGGTTAGTGAGAAAGCATGGCCCAGCAGTGTTTATTCCGTACCATTAAAATAATTGGAATCATCCAACTTTCCAGTGCTCGTCGAGGTGGCAGTGGTAGTGGTGGAGTGCTTGGCGGACTTTGTCTTGGTGGTCGTCGTTTCTGTAACAGACGTCTCAACCTCTCCGGTGGACTTCTCCGTAGACTGAGCAGAAGCATCCGCAGTTTTGGTGGTCTCTCTCTCTTCCGTCTTTGATTCGGAGTCGGTCACGGCATCGACGGCGGTGGCTTTGGTGGAGGTCTTTTCGTCCTGTCTCCGGGCTATCCTGAAGCTATCGGCGCTGGCAAGCTGAACAACAAGGAAGAGGCAGAGCAACGCCCATAGTCGATTCCATCGTGGTAACATTGTACGTGGTGGTTCGAGAATTCGAAGGGATGAGACCAAGGGTGGGTGGTATAGTTAGTACTCAAAGATCGCAACAGAACGCGCAGGTCCCTGGGAGCATCGTCGACTTCAAAGGCGCCGGCAGGAAGTGAAGGACGAAAGCCGCGAAAGATATGACGGGAGGTCTGTTGGACGGCCCAACGGAGAGATGCAAAGGAGTAACACTGATATTGCTCTTGCTATCCGTACTCGGTCTCCTGTAACGTATGGCTGTGGGATGTGAGACAGGACGACCAGCCTGATCAATGGCGGGGTGGAGGCAGAGAAAACGAGACTGGCAGGACAAGGGGGGTGTATTGGGAGTTGGAGGATGACGATCAGCAGCACAGCGCGGGATACGTCGGTGAAACCAGGAAACTCGAAGCCGAGGTCGAGAGCGTCGAGCAGGAGGATGAGGGCGAGGGTCGAAGACGAGGATCGAGGACGAGTATTCGTACAAGAACAAGGAGGGTGGAAAAGAACAAAAAGAAGAGAGGGGACGAGGAGGGTGTGGCATCGATGTGCCGGGTGTGCAACCGTGGTTATTATTGATTTAGCTTTGGACGAGATCTGGTGCGGTGCGGTGCTGAAGTTGGACGATGGGTCACCACTCACCAACGGCTGCAGCACCTACTCCACTGAAGACTGAACACTGAACACTGAACAGGACGATGTAGATGCGGAGACGACTGGGAACAACCCTGCAGTAGGCGGAGGAGTGGCGACGACACATGGCGTGGGCGTTGAGCTGGTTCTGCTGCCAATCTCCCACCAGGCCTCCTGTGGCCTCCTATGACAGTGGTTGTCGCGAGATGGAGAATGTCAATGAACGACTTAGACGCGGGCCAGCCGGAACTACCAGGTACTAGGCATGTACCCATGTCCCCCGTCCCACCTTGCCCTGCACTTACCCACTGCGCTTGCCCACTCGCCCACCTTCCCACCAGGACCACCACCACTTCCGCTTCAGGTCCCTCGTGGGGACACCCCTCATCCTCATCCCACCTCGACCATCCAACTGCCCCATCATCCAATCATAGGACTCATGTACCTGTTTTGCGTACCGCCAGGTACCTCCTTCCCGTTGCCAGTCTGGTGCTAGCTAGCATCCAGCCAATCGCGACAAGGACTTCCATAGGACGCCGCAATTGGCCGATCTGGTTCGAGGACGACGAGCTACTAAGGTAGCATGGGCCACAGCATTGGATTGGGTCAGGCTGAGAGCTGAAGATGAGTGAGTGTCATGGTCCTGGCTTTTCTTGGTCCAGCCGACCTGAGACGCAGACAAGCCTCGATGGCTTTTCCTGTCACTCCAGTTGCTTCTAATTTTGCTCCGGCACACAAGCCGCCCCAGGCCGCTACAGGGGGATGTGTTGGCTGAGCGGCTGATGGTAGCGCAGGGGGTTTACACCGGGGACGGCAGAGGAAGCCCAGACAGCGAGCTCGGAGTGGGAGGAGAGGAGGCTGATAGCACGCACATCCTGCACGCTTTCACGCTCTCTGGTGATCGACCCCATGTGAATGCGCCCCTGGACGTATGTATGTCAGGTATCCCAAGGCCACGACCGGAATTGGCTCGCTGGCAAGGTTACTTTGCCAGTGGGGACAGCCAACCGTCTTGCAGCCCACAAGCTGATGATGATCCCAGCAAGGCGAGCGGAAGTGAGCCTAGCTCAGCTCTGCCGCCTACGAGCCACCTCAAGGAGAGCCACCAGCATGGTTCTGTCAGCACACTGGCTTGGATCTTGGAAGCCAATGCAAGGCCACTGCAAGGCCACTGCGGGCTGCGATGTGCCCAACCGGTGTGATAGATACACGTAGCCAGCCAGGTCGGTAAGTAAGGTTGTAAGTAAGCACTCGCCGGCAGACAGTGACGGCGGTCGCCCAAAGAATGCAACGCCACGAGCCGCGATGATACGCCAATTGGCCTTGAGGGAAAAAGCACCGAGCTCGAGTCTTCTTTTTCCCGGTCTCAGCTGCGCCTCGACCGCCTTTAGCTGTCGTGGACGGAGCACATTGTGCTGCGATACTGTGTTGCACTTGATCCAGCCAGGTACTGCATGATGTAAGCTGCAAGCCGCATCATATTGCGTGGTTGGGGTTGTGCTGTGCTGTGCTGTCCATGCTGTTTGTTCCCCTGCTGAGTGAACTGTCGAGACAACAGGATTCCAGCAAAGCAGGTACACATCCAACCAGACGACTTCCCGTCCCTTCACCTCTCTGCGAACATCCGGGGAGCGCGCTCTACCTACAGTCCTCGTAGGACGACTTCCCGATCCCCTGACATCCCAGGCCGCAAACCCCAGCATTGTCTCAGCTCAACCTCTAGTCTATAGACTCATACGTGCCGGTACATGGTAATTACATATTCCATTCGTTGACGCGGGTTTCTTTCGCAGGCTTGCGCTTGCGCTCAGGAATTTACGGATTCACGTCAAGGAGCTCACCCCAAGCGTTTCCCTTCAAGACCTCTCCCAGGTCCAAGCTCTCCGCCTTGTGACTGGTAGGCTTTTTCCCGTTGAACTTTCGAAGCGACGGGCGGCAGGACAAGGACCAACACTGAGGTGATGCTAACAAAGCTAATAAAGCCCATCCATGATCCATCAGCGCAACCCCCATGATCCATGTTCGTTTCTCTCCACATCACTCATCTGCTATGCTGTCTGGATGAAGGAGCGAATGGAAGGATGGACGTGCAGGTTCTCGGGGAATTTTGGTTAATTTTCTTCTGGCCGCAGCCATGTCTGATGATGGACGCATGTCTCGCAATGTTTCGCTGCTATACTACGTATCAATCCTCCTGGCTCTAGTACCTGGTCTAACCTGGGCTGATGTCTCTACCAATCTGGGACTGGCTGGCCTGTTTCCTCTTTCGCTGTTGGTTTCCCATCTTCCCCTTTCCCCTCGCCCCGATTCGAGCAATGGATTGAAACCGCGCTTTGCTTTTGTTTCCCTCTTCGGTTACTGCGTTTACGGATACTTGCTGGAAACCCTATCACCCGTCGATCTGCAATCGCCCGCCCATGCAGTTGCAACCTGAGGCCGGCATGATGCATCTTGCATCCAGCCAGCCACCTATTGCTACCTTATTGAGTAATCCGTTGCCAACTTCGTCCAGCCGAGCAAAGTACAGAGTACGTACTACCCTCATGACGCTGTGCAACCTCGCAATTGCCGCATTTTCTTCAGTCCCTGCTTTGAGAGCTTAGGCCTTGGATCTTTTGGGCACAGGACTCTCACCGTTTCCCATTCTCTCGCCATTTCCAGTCCCGAGGCCCGCCATGTGTCGACTGTCGGCATCGAATTTCCCGTGTCACTGCTTCCGGGATCAACGTGCCCCTCGTCCCGGATGCCACTCCAACGCCCTATCGCATCGCGCCATGGCGACCTTGTCCATGTCCGCCACGACCTGAGTGGCCTGAGTAACAGGATTTTCAACTGAGTTTTCTTGTCCGCTGGTGCTAGTCTCCAAGGTAGCAGTAGATGTCGATGCTAGTCGCCCGTCACAAGGAGCCCGGACAAGGAGCCCGGACAAGGAGCCTTGTCCAGTATCCGCGTCCAGTGTCTAGCGCCCGTCCGCATGGGCTCGCCAACTCATTAAACAGCGGCCCCGCGCAAGGCCAGTCCTCGCAAGCACCCGACGCCGGCTCCGTCGCCTACGACATAGGGCCATCTAGGGTCGTTCTAGGGGCCGTCACCAAGGCCGAGACCTACATTATGTCCTGTCTTGGACTCTTGTCTCGCGGCAAAGCTGAGGCACGGGGTCCATTCCCTGGGCTCCATGGTTCCCGTTTGTGCCCACTACGAAGTCCGCTGTCCGCTCTCCACTGTCCCTGGCCCCGCCCACTAAAGAGATACCACGCGGTACATGGGTTTCTTGCTTCGTCGGCCTTGCGCTACTCGGCCGCCACTGCAGCCTCACCGACGCGCCTGAGATTACGGGACCCACCCAATTTTTGTGCCAACGACGCGTCTTGGATTCTTGGAGCTCTGCGCCCTGCCATCGAATAAACAGAACCCACACATCCCTTGACTCCCATGATGCCATGCTATCCGGGCCATCCCATATGCCTGTTCGCAATGTTTCCCCTCGCGTATCTCGCCACGGGAAGATCATTAGTCCCCCCCCAAAAAGCCGCGCAACCCCTGGTCGATTTGTTCCGTTCCTCTCGTGGGACCGTCCTCTCCTGCAGACGTCTTTTCATGCGGACAGACCAGCCAGCCAGCCCTGTCCAACTTCGCCTCGGCGCATGAACCTGGTGCCCAGTGCCTTATAGGGGAGACGTGTGGGTGATATCCGATGCTGCCACATCCTCAGCTTGGCCATCTCGCGCATGTGCCGACACGGAGGCTGGCGTTCGGCTCCGCTGCGCCTCCATCACATTAATCACCTAATTCGTAGATGTAGCAGATGGCGGGAGCAAGATGGATCATGGCGTTTTGGGATGCCAATGGATCACTGTGTCCACCCCCGTGCGAGTCGTTATCTTCTTGGCCGTCTTTTCGAGGCAAATCCCCCAAAGTATCAGGATCGTAGGCCGGTACGGACGTAGCACTTACACGAAGCCGGATGTCCATTCCGTCATACCTTCGTCATCTCACGAAGTACTCGAGGGCTATATTCCCTACTCTCCGAACTTCCGGTGCCTCTGTACCATGCCCAAGGTGCTCGTGGTACGAACCTTATTAGGAGTGTTGAGCTTGGCGGGGAAATATGATAATCAGCCACGTGCGTGGGGATGACCTCACCAACAAGGATGAAGCGATCGGGATCGAACTCGCGATATCGTTGGTCGTGGTGTGGAGCGAGAGCTGCTGCTCCTTCGGTAATTAACTCGTGGCAGTGCGCCAGAGGTTGACTACCACCTAAAATTGGCAATTCTTACGCGACAGTCAGAAACGAGAAGCCCAACTAAACCCAGATTGTCGGTCCGAAACATGAAGGCTTGCCTTGACCTCGCTAGTGGACACAACGTGCGGCTGGCTTCGTTGGCGTTCACCGGCGACGCTAAACTTGGCCTGGAATAGGGTTCATAGGGAGATACTTCATGCAAACCCGTTCGCGTAGTTCAGCCATTCAGCTCCGAGGCAAAGGACCCACGTTTCGGCCAGCGATTTGATCTAATAGCTCTCACTCTCAGGCACAATCGACAACCAAGATGGCACTGAGTACGTAAAGGCATGTCATATAATACTAGACACTTTCCATAAGTACGAGTCTACGATTCAAGGAGAATAGACATATCATAGTTACAAAACACTTACTCGGAAGGGTGTTATCCACACACAGCCCACCTTCATTCTCGACAATGGCCATCTTCCTGCTGGTCATCACCAGGCCGCGTCTCCGAGTTATAGAATACATTGGGTACACTAGGGATATCATCTAATTTTACAGCTGAAAGAACCAGTCCCAATTATCTCTTCGAAACTCTCGTCGGCACTCGATCCCCGCTGTATCTAGGTTGCACGCCGGCCTTCCCGCTGCGACTGCTGCGCGACGTCTTCGCCGGAGGACCTTTCTTCTTGTTCTTGCTTGCCAGTGCCAGAAGCGTGCTGAGCGGGAGAAGCAGGATCTGCAAGAGCGCCTTGAAAGGTAGGAGTATCATGGCGGTGAGAGACTCAATGGCCCATAGGAAGACACTCTTGTGAGACACATTATTCTTTGCGACACTCGCGGCCAGTGCTATGGCATCGTCAAGCCTCGCATCCACTCCGCCGAAACGCGACTCTGTCTGGAACTGTAACAGTGTTGCCTTCTTCTCGTACCGACGCACAGCTCTGTTGAGAGCGTCAAGTTCGGGTTGGATGGCATTGCGCACATCGCGGGCGATAGCACTCTCCTGCTTGGGTTTAGCCGATTCCGGCTTTCCTGATGACACAACAGCATTGTTTTCGGTCGTGAGCCGTGACTCGAGCCGTTCCAGCCGCAGGAAAACTGCTTCAAGCTGTTCGGCGTTGTGAGTTGTCGAGAATCCGTCAGGGTTGCCCTGCACGACTCGCTGTAAGTGAAGGGTCCGTGACTGGACCAGTTTGATCATGTGTGAAAATACACGGAGTTCTGACACGAGAAGGAAGATGGTCAGGTTATAATTGGAAACAAGGCCTTCGGATGGTCGGCTGAGCTGTGATCGGATCGCATGCAGCAGGTAGGCGCCGACGAGGGGGAGGATGAAGCACGAGACGAGGGCCAGGATCTCGTAGATGTAGAGTTCCGCCAGCGCCGACTGTTGCTGTGCCGTAGGCCTCTTCCTTTCTGTCCTCTCCTCCGCCTCGGGCTGGGTAGGCTCGTCTTCGGGGACATGGTCCAACGGAGAGGGATGCGCTGGCGTTGGAGAGGTAGAGTCGCCGTCACTGTCATCTTCGATAGCATTGTCGGTGTTTGCCTCTTGCTGGATGCGCACCTCCTGTGCGGAATGGTACCAAGACCTACCACCAACACTTGTAAGAAGTCGTTCACTCGTCAAAGAGAGGCGCATATATTCATCCGACTTACCATGGTTGAGTCACGGACCAATGCAGGAAGACGCCAGCCAAGCCTAGGAGCATGACGTCTGTGACGACAGCGCTGCCATTCTTGAATAGCACACCCGCAAGGGCAGGCAGCAGGGCAAACGCCAGCGACAGCGATGCCAGCGAGGACGAGTCGCTCATGGCCAGCTGGCCACCACCACCGAGGCCGATGGGTTGGGGATTCAGCAGGTCGCGAGCCTCACCGAGGCTGTACTCGGAGAAGTTAGAGCTGCGGCGCGGAGGGGCCTCGCCCAACGGCGACGATGGGTCGGCGGCGAAGGGATGTTGTGTTTGGATGGATGGACGCGGACGTCGTGCGTCATCGACGGCGGCCGAGGCCGTCATCGCGCGCCGAAGGTTCCCCGGAAGCGGGGCGCTGACTGCGGAGCTGGCCGCCGAGGTCGCGGGTCTGTGCCGCGCAGCAGCCGGGGTTGGGCTCGGGTTCTCGTCCATGGTTGATTTGCGACGATGGATCTACGAGGTGCGCCGTGGGGGAGGGATGGAGGGAGGGGAGGGTAAGGCTGATGAGGTACGTGTTTGCGATGTGTAGTCTAGGGGTGGCGGCGCGACCAAGGTCACGCGACGGGAGCGGGCAGGACGGGAGCGGGAAGGGAAGGGGAGGGAAGGAGAAGAAGAGACGTAGGCATGTGTGAACTGGAATATGGAATGCGGGTGAGTAGCTTCGACAATTACGGGCAGGTGATGATGATTGGCAGTGCGACCGACGACGTCACTCTGTTCGCTCAACTAAACGTCTCTCCCTTGCATGTATTTGAGAGGACAATTTGCGTACATGGCCAGAGGCGTGGGTGTCATGTCGGACTGCAGTTGCAATTGCGACTACAGAGTACAGATGTCCGTACAGCTTACATTTATTTTTATTTTTCTTGTCCCGAGATTGTCCAACGCGAGCACTTGTATAAGTACAATATTGGGTCTCATTTTACAGCCACGGCTGAATGCGTGCGGAATTAACATCGGGATGAGCAAATACGCTGGCGTACCTGAACCAACCACGCCTGAGTCCCATCAAGGACACACGGGCTTAATACGATGGTTTTCAGAGGCTTGATTGTGTTCCGTCCAGCCTCTCAGACGCCACTTCAATAGTACACCTACCATCCAATGTCGCATTCTACCCCATGTCCAGAGCGCCATTGTGGCGGTCCCGCATCAATGGCTGGCATCCATGAGGCTGTCAAGGAGGTGAGCGCCAAGGCTAATATGCCGATCCAGTGTCAATTCGAAGCTTGCTGCACTGTTCACTTTGCCATGGTCTATCAGATTCCGACAAATACGGGGTTACAGCAGGGCAAGTGCATGCGAAGGGAGTATCTACGATTGAAGATTGCTCCGTAATTGCGTCGCAAGCAAGAAGTACATAGTACTTCGTAGACGATATCTATTTCCAGCACTTGTGACGTCAGGGTTGAGCGGAAGGCATTCGAGCCGAATGAATGAATTGAAAGGGGAAGGGATGTAAGTGATAGTTATCCAACTGCTTTCAGTCTTTATTAAGGAGTCAAGGCTGAGTACCCTGACTCTCGGCAGCTCATAGCTCCGGCATGTCAGACAGGAATCACAGCGAATTTGTCTACCGTGTCGTTCGACGAAATAGCTAGTAGCTTCTGGCACTTGAATTCCCTGCCCAGCGGGGCGGTCGTCCTCCCCGGGCTATGGAGCATACCACGGAGACGAAGCCTGTCTCCCTGTCTAGGTCCCGCGTTTGACACCTGACACATTAAGTGTCGGACTGTCGGTAGGTGAGTATTTTAGCTTTTCATCTCATGTTGAAATAGACAGGGGAATAGAAAGGGATGACGTGACGGTCGTTGCAAGCACCTGCAAGCAACCGCAAGGAATTGCCGTCCTCTCGCATGCCTTAACCGATAATCTCTTGTGCCTTATATTACGTATCATGCAGGGCGACGCACAGACAGGGATGCCACGACGATGACGGCTTCGCCGCCGCACCAGTGTTGAGTATGAAGGCACGCAAAGCAAATCGGGGGATCCGGGTCCAGACTGCCCAGCCAGATGCACGTTGAAATGAGAGCACCGGAGCGCCAATCTGGAGATCCCTGGTCGGGCCAGGATACCACGGATCACGGATCATGACCCGTCGATGAAGTCGTCGCGTGTCAACCAAGGATGAGGCTTGCAATTACAGCCAGGCTAGCACCGTTGACGATTTACGGTATAAACTGCAGCCAAAGGCCACGCACCTCCAAGAAGGAAATTAGGGATATTTTGCATAAGAAAGTCCCATTTCGACGAGACCGTCCTCCAGCAGCCAATTCATTAAAAGGATTTCGAAAGCCCCTCCGCCTCTCACCGCCTGATTATTCTTCTGCACAAAACGGTCCATGAAGGTCTCGCTATCCTCATCCCGATTCATCATCTAGGCGACTTCTCGAGGTACATCGACTTTTGCCTTCCCGTGACCTTTCCGAGGCCGACGCTCCGCATCCGAACCGGCGGTTGCCGCCCCGTCGCTTGAACCCAGTCCAGAGAGGGACTGGCAAACACGAGACTCTCAGACTAGAGGAAAAAGAAAGCAACAAGAAGAAATTGAGGAGAAGGGACCCGTTGAGTCGGCCAGAGAACTTGGACTAGTTATCACCACCTCAGCTCGGAAGTCGACGGGTTTAACTGCAGTTGGACGTCGACATCAACCCTCCCAGCATCGCCCTCTCAACCGCGTTGTGAACACCCGACTCCACCGAGACATTTCCATCTCAGCCCTTGGAGCGACTTTCCAGCGCTCGTTCCAGCGGCCATTAGACGGTCGAGGATGCTGGCCTTCAGGGCATCAGCATCCAACGTCTGCCCCTCGCCCGCTAAGCCGTTTGTGGTCGCCCCCCCTAGTTGACCTCACCGGAGAAATCCCGCTCTGCCATTGGCCAACCGGCATCGACCACTTCCACCCCGGCGCCTCGCATTCTTGCCTTGTCTCCTTCTCTTCGTCATCTCCTTTGTTCTTCAACGCCGACAGCAGATTCTTCTGCCTTCGCCGTCCAGCAATCGAAGAGCACGACAACTTCGCCGACGAAGTCACAACCGCCTCCGATCCCGCCGCCTCCCATCTCCCTTCTTCTCCGACGACCCTTGCTGCTTCCCGTCGCGTAGCCGCCGCCCAAAGACATTGCATTCCTCACCCAACCAAATACCCACGGCCCTCTGCACTGCGCCAACGACAGCTCTGCGCATCGTCAACTAGCGTCAGCTCCGCGAGACACACCCAAGACGCCCTCGCTCACGTTCACGTGAGATCAAGGACGCCGCCATACCTCCCCAGCGCGGTCGTCTCGGCGGCCGTGCCGACAGCGTGCTTCCCACGGATCCTCCACCATCCCGAGCGCCCCCCTCCTCGTCCGTCCCGGCCTCCCTAGATGCGCCGGCCAAACCTCATCACCTTGATCTCCTCTCTCGTCCGAAGCCCACCCATCCCGGCACCAGCAAGTCCCCGGTAAATCTAGCCGCCGCTGCCGCTGCCGCCTTGAATCAGCATCCATCTGGTAGACATCCTAACAGTTATCACCAAGACTCTTCCGTCTTCCCCCTCTCGCCATTCCGGCCTCGTGCGGCTGGCCCGGCTTCGCGTCGTGTCCATCGACTCTCAGCCGCTCGTCTCTGGAATCCCACAAACTCGACCCCTCGTCCCCATACATCTCGCAAGCGCCGACCCTCAACACCTCCTCCGCCGTCCATCCCGCTTCACCATCCCACTCTCGACGATTCACGTTACAAGACCGACCCTATAGGAACTGGTGCTAGCGATTACCCACTGCTCACGCTCCCTGAGCAACGTCAAACTCGACATTCTTTATCGACCCGTGCTAGCCTACAGGTCGATCGTCAGGGTAGTAGCGATCACCGTGTGAGCCTACCCGGATCAGTTCGGGCTTCTTACGACGAAAAGCGAACTCGCAATCCCAGAACGTCTCCAACTGAGTCCGAGGCCGGACCTAGCAGGCAACCGTACCAGGAGGGCGAATTCTTGAACGAGATTCCAGCAAAGCTCGACAAGGGAAAGGGGAAAGCCATCATGACGGCTCAAGAGCTTCCGAGGGAGACATTCTCCCATGACCTTGAGCGCGGGCTAGACGTGATGGACCCTCGCATCTCAAACGTGTCCGCCGGAGACGGTATCGGATCAGCCATTTCGTCGTCAAATTCCTCTATTATGGGCGAGGAGGTTGAGCCGGACGCCGCCGGAGAATGGGGTCCTCAGCATCCTTGCTACCCGCACATCAACCCTCATGTACCAATCGACTCCCCGAGTATGTGAGTACTCGTATCATTCGGATTCGAAGAGATTGGCTGCTTGAGGGTGACTTGGCTCCCACGTTTTCCAACCTCTATCCCGAAATCCTGGACCCCGCCGGTCTGTCCGAACTGGAGTTCCGCAGGGTCATCGAGAAGCTCAATGCCGAGTTGGTTCCTGCCTTTAACCCCTATGGCATGAGGAATATGGTCGATAGTATGCTCGGCCTCGTGACAGGCTGGCTGTGGGATGATTTTGGCTTGACGGGCATCAAGTCCCGGCTGAGCAATCTGGAACGCTGGATGGAGAAGTGGAATTTGGAGATGGAGAAAACCATTGGGTCTGAAGATGGAGCGGTGGCACCTAAGCTCGTGTCTCTACGACGAACAGGCTACATGACGGTAAGGACACCTGCTGCAGAACCACGAGAGAAATATACTAACATCGGTTCTCAGCTGGACATTCAAATCCCAGATCCAGAGATTGCTCCCGCCCCAAGCACCACTGCTGGCGACTCGAGGACGGCCCTACCATTGGAACCGGTTCCCAGCCTCACCAGATGATATCCAACCCGACTTCTCCGATTGATCGGTCAACTTACTGCTCGGCGATCATCCTTTAATTGTGGTAATGCTTTAATTCTCTGTTTTGACGACCAACGAGACGGCTTCTTCATGAACAGAACCTCTCTTCACGAGTTGCACTTACCTACCCCATCTGTCATCCAAGTTCTGGTTTCGAGAACCTCTTTTCATCCTTTGATACCAAGTCCCCATTGCATGGCGTTTTCGGTTCTTTTGTCTTGTATGTGCGTGTTCCCCTTTCTGCTAAGGGGACCAAAGTTTGGGTGTTCTAGATGCATGCGGCTAGAAAAGACGCAGCGGCTTTGGATGTGCCGGGGAAGAGAGAAATATCCTTAGTGGTACCTGAATTGTAATTGCTTCCCACAGTTGTTTTGTTCTCAATCTAAATGATTTCTGGGTTTCAACATACCGTCTTTCCAACCTATGCCTCAAGAACTCGAGCTCTCGTAGAAGTTGAGTGTTAATGCTTTGTACCTTGACAGTTGACCCCGTGGTTGATACTGAGAAAATGATATGACAATGGCTTGGTTATTTGAACTTGCCCAAGGACGCGGAGTCCATATTTCGCATGTCCTAACACACTCTCATACACTCCAGCCAACATAAGAAACCGCAGTATGTTAGGGATATGAGAGTGCAACGTGCCGGTATTCCTACAAGACCCCAAGAAGTGCCCGCGATCTAATCTTAAGGTGATACAAGATATTGCTAGGTTGTGTTCGTACAACAAGAGTCAACCCTCATGTGACGGTGTCGCGGGCCGATGCCCCACCAGACCGCTGGGCGCGAATTGTGACGTTGGTGTTGGTGTTGGTGTAAGTATCATGATCTTTGACACTTGGAACAGCCATTGCGATGTGTAGACTACAGCGCCACAAGCTCTGGACAATGTGTGAAGTCCGCCAGGATAATCGTATTCCATGGCAACAATAAGCTCAATCAACACTCGGCCCCTTCAAATCTCGAAAGATCCTCAACACTCGTTGATACAACGCATCTCCAGAATGTCGTGCTAACGGTAATAGCGCGGACCCAGCGATGCGTCGGCCATCAACCCCCGACGGGCGAATGACGCCTCCCCATGCGGCGTGGGATCGGCCAACCTCCGATCTGCCTTGGCACCGGTTAGTTATCTCCTCTTCTCCCGTCTCCCGTCTCCCGTCTCCCGTCTCCCGTCTCCCGTCTCCCGTCTCCCGTCTCCCGTCTCCCGTCTCCCGCCGTTGCTCGCCTCTTCCGAACTCCTCGCAAACTAGTGATGATGCCCTCGTCGCTGCCGCAGGCATGTCCACCCCCGAGAGTCCGGACCGCGAGAAGGCCTCGCCTGCCGGGCCCGTGGCCTGGTTCAAGACGGCGGCTCGTTTGATCCTCGCGCAGTATCTCGTCATTGGGTTCGCGGTTGCGTGCGTCCTGGGATACTACTTTCCATGTACGTGTTCCTCTATGTTCTTGGCGGATAAGTTTTGTCAGCAGGTAGCGTCAGTGCGTTTTAAAGATGCATGTACTGACACGGTCTATGACAACTGCAGCCGTTGCGCAGCATGGCGGGACAATCCGCTCCGAGTATAGTATCCTGTACGGTGCAGTCGCCTTCATCTTTCTCGTCAACGGGCTGCAGCTGTCGCCGGAGAAGCTGAAGAAGAATGTGACGAATTGGCGGCTGCACATAATCGTACAGGGAATCAGCTTTGCCATCATCCCGGCTATTATTCTCGGTGAGTTGTCCTTCCATCCTCGAACACGGCCGAGAACCCTGTGCAGATTTGATACAGGGAGGAAATCGAGATGGTCCAAAGACAACTAACATACTTGCCAGCAATCGTCCATATCTGCATCGCAGCGGGCTGTCTCACGTCCCAGACGCCCTCACCACCCATCCTGGTCGGCCTCCTCACTACGGCCTGCCTCCCCACCACCATTGCCTCCAACGTCGTCATGACGCGCGCTTCGGGCGGCGACGACGCCGCGGCCATCATCTCCGTCGTTGTCGGCAACGTCGCGGGTGCCTTCCTCTCGCCGCTGCTCATCTACGGCTTCTTCCCCTCCGGCGCCGCCTTCGAGGACTGGCGGCCCGCCAGCCCCAGCACGCTCGGCCACATGTACGCCGACGTCGCCAAGCAGCTGGGGCTCAGCGTCGTGCTGCCCCTCGTCATCGGGCAGGCTGTGCGGTGGCGCTGGGAGGACAAGACGGTCAAAGTCTTGACCAAGTTGAAGCTTGCCAAGGTGTCGACATTGTGCCTCGTGCTCCTCGTGTGGACCACCTTCTCGGGCGCCTTTGGTACGGGCGCCTTGTTCCAGCTGTCGACGAGCAACGTCCTATTCAACGTCTTCATGAACGTCGCGCTGTACATCCTCTTCACTCTCATATGCTTCTACATGGCGCGCCCCCCGCAAGGCCTCACCAACAGGGTCTCGTCCTCGCGCCTAGGACGAATGCTCCCAAGTGCCCTCATTCCTCGCCGCATGTCCAAGGAACAGACCATCGCTGTGTGCTTCTGCGGCGCCGCCAAGACCACCAGCCTGGGAATCCCGCTGGTGAGCGCCATGTGGGCCCGCGCCGACAACTTGACACGCGCGTACATCCAGATCCCCGTGCTACTATACACGATTGAGCAGGTGTTTATGGCACAGATGCTTGTGTATGTTTTCCGCTGGTACATGCGGCGAGGAGAGAAGAGACCGGAGGATGACACCGAACGAGAGTCTTGCCGAGCCGTTGCAGTAGAGCCAGATAGGGAAGAAGTCGGTAGGGGAGAGCATGAAGACAATCAAAAGGAGGGAGAAAGACCGAGGGCAACGCTGGATGATACCCAGAAACAACCATGAAACTAGCAAGTTGGATAAAATATTGTCAAATGTAAAATAAAAGCTCTCATGAAGTCCTATCGGAATCATCTACTAGAAAATTGCAACGCATCATGTATCCCGTTCAACCCTGAACTCTCGGCTCCCATCAATTCCGAGCTTTAACCACTTTGGCACTCGGAAATATTTAGTTCTTCTTCACCAGGCTCTCGAATAGAGGAGCCAGGGACTGTGCGCTCTTCTTGGGGTAGCGCTTCTGGCCGTTTTCGTAGTCGACAAAGGTGACGCCGAAGCGTGTTTCGTACCCCTCAGCCCACTCGAAGTTGTCAAGGAGCGACCAGGCAAAGTATCCATGGACATCGACGCCATCAAAGGTGGAGGCCTGGGCCATTGCCTTGACATAGTCATCGTAGTACTTGAGGCGGAAGTCGTCCTTCAGGATCTCCTCCCGAGGCATGTCGTTCTCACCCTTGATGCTGGTGCCGTTTTCGGTGACATACATCTTGGGGAATCCGTAGCGGCGAGACAGCCAAACGAGCAGATCGCGGAAGCCTGTCGGGCAAGGTCGCAACCAAGTAGATTGGGTCTCGGGCCCGATGCTGTCGCCACGCTTGTTTTCGAACAGAATCTCAAGGTTTCCAAGGAAGTCATCTGCCGGAGGCTCACCATCGAGGTGTCGAACATAGTTGGCCGTGTAGTGGTTCATGCCGTAAAAGTCGTTGGATCCCTTGACCAAGGCCTTCTCCTCCTCAGTGAAGGTGGGCAAGCGGTCTCCAAGCTGGGCGCGCATTGAATCAGGGTACTTGCCAAAGTAGATGGGGTCGGCGAACCAAGAGATGGCGAATTCGATCTTACGGTTGGCGGCCTCGACATCCTTAGGGTCCTTGGGGTCCCACGGGTATGTGGCGTCGCCATTGAGGACAATTCCAATCTCACCACCGTTCTCAGCCTTGAAGTCGTCGCGGTAGACTTTGACGGCGCGGCCGTGAGCGACTAGGAGGTTGTGTCCAACGGTCCAGGGCTCGCGTGACGAGTCGCCGACGTCGGACTTGGATCTGTCTGAGGTGTGGCCGGGGGCAAAGGAGCCAGTGTTGTAACCCAAAATGGAAGAACACCAGGGCTCGTTGAAGGTGATCCAGTTCTTGCAGCGAGGAATGCCCTTGAATACTACACGGGCGTAGTTCTCAAAGTCGAGAGGGAATTCGGTTCGGTTGAGAAGACCACCGTAGCGGCGGTCAAGCTCATCAGGAACGTCCCAGTGGAGGAGGGTGATGAAGGGGGTGATGCCGGCTTCGAGGAGATCATCGACGAACTTGCGGTAGTGGTCAATGCCAGCTTGGTTGACGGGGTCCTCGCGGCCGCCCTTGGGGATAATACGGGACCATGAGAGGGAGAAGCGGTAAGCCTTGGAACCGAGCTCTTTCAGCAAGGCAATGTCTTCGGCAGTGCGGTTGTATGAGTCGCAAGCAGTAACGCCAGAGCTACCATCGGCAATCTTGCCGGGCGTGGCGCAGAAAGTATCCCAGATGGAAGGGCCGCGGCCGTCCTTGTCAACGGCGCCCTCAACCTGATAGCTATGAGGCGGGTCAATTGAGATCATGTTGACCCGGGAGGATAGGAACTCACGAGGCAGTGGCAAACCCCCATGTGAAATCACTTGGAAGAGCAACCATGGTCGCGGGTGCAAGGTTTGGCGGTAAGTTGTAGTTGTAGTTGGAGGTGGGTGTGGTTGTGGTTGTGGTTTGGGCCTTCACACACGCTCTATATGGGCACTTGCTATAGAGAGGAGAAGGGAATGACTTATGACTCTAGCGCAATAGCGACAATTGGCCAGCAGAGAGTCGATATATAGGCAAAAGGGAGGCGCGGGGGCCAGGTTTTGGAATGATCAGGCAGAGAGGGATGCAGGAGCAAGAGACGATATCCATTGCCCGGAGACGCGGGCCTGAAGACCATCTTATATACCTCGAGATTCTGGGGGGTCAAGGGGCAAGCCCTTGCAGGTCCATTATGCGACCATCCACCATCTCAGTTGGTCAAAGTTGAAGGCTGAGTGTGTTGTTCATCGGACCGTCATGACCGAGGCCGGATCATCTGCCCAGGGGCGCCGGGGGTGAGGGACCCAGCGGGATGCGGGATACCAGGATGCGGGACGGGGAAATAGTGGTGTTGTGTCGTGATGTGTTACTTGTTAGTGGGAGAGTAATCAGTCAGTGAGCGAGCTGGAGGCGGACGTCTAACTAAGTGGGGGGCACCTTTCCCCGCCCCGTGCCTTCCTCCCCACCCGGTGGAAGCTCCACTGCACCTGCTTGCCCACAATTGCCTAAGGTACTACTAAGGCGGTGCGGTGCCTTCAAGTTGCTCTGCTCAGCAAGGAATCTTCTAAATCGTCTTCTCTCTCTCTCTGCCTTCTTCCCTTTAAACCGGTTTTCATTTAACCAAACCTAGCTATTATAACGGAGAGGAAGAGATCAGTACTGGCACTGCGGCGGCCTTGGCTCCAGCCTGGGCCTCGGCGTCCTCTCTCCTCTCTCCTCTCTCCCCCGTCTCCCTCGTCCCTTTCACGCTCCGAGGCGCCGAAAGCTGCCGTCAGCAGATTCCCACTACTCAGGGCCGCCCGCGATCCTTCGGCCCGCCTCTCCGACGCCATTGCACCCGACCTCGCCAAAACTTCGGCCGTTCCCGTTTACACCTGATTAATGTTCCGCCAAGGAAAGACAAGGTACCTTAGCTGAGGATGCAGAGGATGTGCGATCCGTCGGCAGACGAGCAGGCAAGGCATGCAGAAATCCCTACTTGGCACGTGGTGAGTGATTCCCATTCTCACCTTAGCCCAGCCGTATCCGACTCCCTTCCCGGGGCAACAAGTTCATGATTTCCCCCACCTCAAGATCCATCATCTATCTATCGCCCAAGTGCTCGTCTATTTTGGCTCCACCTCCACTTCCATTATCTACAGCTCCGTGGGTGGGAGACGGCCCGGCTTGCAATGCCCGGCGGTGCCGAGCAACGCTGGGCTGGATACGGCGTCCGAAAACACCATCGCTGCATCACAAAGTTCCCAAACCACGCGATCCAGTCACAATGTCGTGTTTCGGCCTTCTTCTTTCGTTGATTAGATGTGTGTGATTTTTGCCTATTTTTGTCTGACTCTATCTCATCCTTTCCCGTCATCCCGGTGGTCGTTTGCCCCTTGGTCCAGCCGGCTGTTCAATCCAATTGCTCCGACCATCCCAGTCTCAACATCGAGAGAGGGAGGTAGAACGCAAGGAGAAAACAAGCCCCCTTTCTTCCTGAAGGAACACAAGCCAAGTCCTACGCCTAAGATTCGAGCCCCTCCACAACAAAACTCAATCCACGAACGCTATCGTTCTCCATCGTCACGGTCCTACTGTCGAAGTCTCCTCCTGAGACTCCACCAACGCATCAATCCCTCCCCTCTGGTACAATTACACCAGCTCGTAGGTCGCCATCTGCCTCCACCATCCTGAACCTTTGATTCAGAGTCTCTTTATCCTCCTAGATGGCGGTATCTGTATCGTCCCTATCCCGCAGCTTCCGCTTCGCGTGGAGCGTCGAATCCATATCCACATCTTCACTGTCACCGGAGTACTCTACAACCTCCCACTCAACCTTCACCCGCCCATCTGGCAAGTGCTGAACACCCTGAGTGTGCCGCAAGCGGCCAAGTTTCGTGCCCTCAACCATGCCGTCAAACCACGGCACTCCGTACGACTGTCGCAGAGCAGTGCTCCTGTCAGCGGCTGCTCCTGTGGACTTGTGAGGTTCTTCTCTGGCCTTGTCGTCCTCGTCCTCGGGAATCAATCCCATGTCTTCGAGGTCACGGAGGTCCTCTCGGAGCAAGCTGCCCAAGGTGAGGTTAATGTACTCGGCTTCGCTGGGCGGTTCCTCGGACCAGTATGACAACGGTGTCCCACAGTAACCACAAAACTGTCGCTTCGAGTATTGCTGGCTCGGGTGCGTATAGGCACGGCGGATGAGGGCATGCGTCTCATCGGGGAAAAAGGCGTAGGTGCTGCTTTGATACCACGACAGCGGCACTCGAATGTAAGCAGCGAGTGGGGTTGCAAGGGGAATCTCTGATCGACACGCAAGCTGGTTAGCCCCTGGTGTTCAGAAGCGCAATTGAGGGCCGCATCTGCGTACCCTTTGCTGGGCGATGCGGGATGACTTACGGTGGACGGGCTCGGTATTGAAGAGAACCTGTGCTTCGTTGTGACGGTCTTGGGGAATGGCGATGATGTAACGATTGCGGCCGCACTGGCAACCGCCCCGCAGAGGTCGCAGCGACGTCATGGCTGTGTCTGGTCTCTCTTGGGGTTTGAGCGATTGCTCACGATATCCGATCGAGGGTTGTTTCGTCTGGCGAGTTCAGCCTGTGGATGCGAAGGAGGAGGGAGATGGGATTCTGGGGAGAAAATGGAAGGAAAAGTAAAGGCGAGACGACGGCCGGTCAGTGTGAGTTTACACCTGACCAACGCAACATGACGCTGCCGGTTGCAGCGAGTTGAGTGGGCGGGTGGGCTGTCAGTCGGTCCAGTGTTAAGTGAGCTGGCGGGGAGTGGAGGGAGAACGAGATTCCACAGCTGTCCAGCGGACGGTGGGGCCTTCTAGAATACCGAGCCAACACCTGCAACCGCCCGCGTTGCACTGCAATGCGGTAATGCTCAGTGCTTGTAGTGGCCCTGTGGCGCTGGCGCTGGCACTCACAGCGCATCTTCTAGTGCCATCCACCGAACTCTCCATCCGTCGATCCCTCCACTTGCATGGTTAGGCACCGGCTCTCGATGAATCCGTGACAACCTCTCTGGGAATTGTTACTACCCTAGAGTCGCTCCCTGCATTACCGCCGTTTCCATATGGTCTTCCCTAACCTGCTCAAGTTGTCTCACACTTAGCACATATCTTTGGTTTTGTAGTAGTTCATAAGGCGACTGTGTGTAAAATCTCTGGGTGCCAGTATGCCCGCATCGTCTCAAACCCTTGCGATTCATCATCGCATCCCCTGCTTAATTCTAGCATCACCGTCCCCCAATTGGGCTTTGGTGTCTACAAGCTTCGTGGCGACTCTTGCATAAACGCCTGCCTCGATGCCCTCGCCACCGGCTACCGCCACATCGACTCGGCCGAGCTGTACCTGAACAGTCACCTCGTGCGCCAAGCCGTCTTGCGCTCTGGCCTCAAGCGCGAAGATGTCTTCCTGACCACCAAGGTCGGGAGTCCCAGGCCCCGCCGTGGCAAGATCCCGAGTAACAGCGAGGATGTTGTGTACCAGAGCGTCAAAGACAGTGTAGTTCGTATTGCAGGTGGCGACGAGGATAGCTACGTCGACCTCCTCCTCATCCATGTCCCTGGTCCGTCCCGCGAGCACCGCCAGAAGCTCTGGGCCGCGCTGGAACAGATTCATGCTGAAGGGAAGGCGAGGAGTATAGGCGTGAGCAATTTCCGCGTGCGCCATCTCGAGGAACTGCGTGAGTACGCAACTATCTGGCCTCCAAGCGTAAACCAGATTGAAGTAAGTCCCCACAGCCCCCTCTCAGTATGATCGCCGTGGGTTCTGACGACATGTTCCTGTGCAGCTTCACCCCTGGTGTCAGCAGCGCGACCTCGTCTCGTACTGTGAATCCCATGGGATCGTCGTCCAGGCGTACAGTCCTCTCGCAACGGGCGCCCGTCTGGATGATGTAACACTGGGAGCCGTCGCGACCAAGCACGAGAAGGCGCCTGCGCAGGTGCTCTTGCGGTACGCGCTACAAAAGAACTGGGTGCCGCTGCCCAAGAGTGCGCAGGCGGACCGGATACGCGAGAACGCTGATGTATTTGGGTTTGTGCTCGATGGGGAGGACATTATGAAGCTGGATGCGCTGGATGAGGGCGCACAGGGGGCGAGGTTCCCGGCGAATGTGGACTGAGCAGAAGGGAAACTGGGTTGGAAAAGATGCCCTCAGGCGGTTTCGCTTCTGACATCTCGCTCGAAAGTCATTCTTCGTTATGTACAAGGTTGGAATATAGACCAAGATACCCTCTGTTATCCCCTACGAGACTCTCGACTTGAGCCTCCTACTTCCTGCCGTGCTTCGCCCACTCCCTCAGCACATTCTTCCTGATCTTGCCCGTGCTAGTCTTGGGCAGCTCGTCGACCACCTCGACCTCCCTGGGAATCATGAACCTGCTGATGTCGCTTTGGTCCTTGGCCCATGCTATCAAGTCACTGCCGAGCAGCGTCTTTCCCTCCTTGACGGTGACATAGGCCTTGGGCCGCTCACCCCAGTGCGAGTCCGGCACCGCGACGACGCCGGCTTCGAGGAGGTCCGGGTGCTTGGCGAGCATGCTTTCCAGGGCGACGGATGAGATGTTCTCGCCGCCCGAGATGATGATGTCCTTTGCGCGGTCAAGGATCTGCGCGGCGCCGTCCGGGTGCCACACGGCGAGGTCGCCTGAGTGCAGGACGCCGCCGGCGAAGAGCTGGCGGGTGGCCGCGGGGTCCTTGTAGTACTCCTTGGAGCAGATGTTGCCGAGGAAGACGATCTCGCCAATCTCCTTGCCGTCCTTGGCCACATCGATGAGGACGCCCTGGGGCTCGTCCGGCTTGATGATGCGGATGGGCAGGCTGGTGATGAAGCCGTGGCCCTGGCGCGCCATCTTGGCGTACTTTTCCTGCGGGGGGAGGTCATCCCACTCGGGCAAGGTGTAGCATTTGGTGATGGGGCCGTAGGTTTCTGAGCGGATTGGTGAGCATGTGACATGGCAGTTGAGCTAGGGGAAGTCTCTAGGAGGCACGAACCTGTCATTCCGTATACATGGACGGGGATAAGATTTAGATTCACCTGTTGGGGAATCAGTAAAGCGTTACAACTAGTTAAGGTGTTGCGCCCTACCATTTGTTCAAAGAGATAGCCGGTTGGGGGACTGGCGGCAACGGTCACCCGCACTTCCTGGGGTAGTCTCTCAGCTTCCTTGGAAGAAACCAACAAGGTGTTGACTGTGGGAGCGGCGTTGAAGTGGGTGATTCCCTCTTCCTTCAGGAGCCTCCAGATGACCGGGTATTCAATCTTTCTTAGACAGACATTTACACCGCGCACCGCGACAATGGACCATGGAAAGGTCCATCCTAGGGCATGGAACCTGAGATTGTCAGAATGACGGCCTGCTCACTTTGTAAAGATCCGGAAAACTCACATGGGAAGCGTCCAAAGATACTTGCAGCGGCCATTGTTAAGGCCGGACTCGATGATGTTGGCCATGGAAGCTAGGTAGACACCTCTGTGAGTGTAGACGACGCCCTTCGGCCGGGAGGTGGTGCCGGAGGTGAAGGGGATGGCGAGCATATCGTCTTCACTCCTGGCTTGGGAATGGAGACCAACCCAGCCGTGACCACCCTGATCCTGATCATGGTTCAAGCCTTCCAAGACGGCCTCGTCGAAGGGCCCACAGAGCTGTCCTTCGGTGGCATCAGTGTCCTAGGAGGATTGGTTAGGAACCTGAATCTGAAATGGCGAAGGAATACCCACCTCATCGATAATGAAGGGAACGTCCCCGTGCTTCTCCCGGTACAGGTCGAGCAGGCCGACAAACTCTCTATCGACAATGATGCAGTCCACCTCGGCAAAATCGAAAATATAGTTAATGTCATCCTGCTTGAGGCGGTAGTTGGCCGGGACGATGACTCCGCCAGCCGCGACGATGCCGTAGATGGATTCGAGGAAGGCGGGCGTGTTGGGGGCGAGGACGCCTACGCGGCGATAGCCATGCTTCAGGAGGTAGTAGGCGAGGCCGCGGGCGCGATCAGCAAACTCAGCGTAGGAGCGGCGCAGCACAGCGCCGTTGACGGTGATGTGGTAGATGGCCTCCGCATTGGGCTCGATGGCGGCGGCGCGCTCGAGGAAGAGAGTCGGGGAGAGGGTGTGGAAGTTTGGAGGTGACTGAGGATGGGGGCGCAGGTGGTTGAGGATGGAGCGGATGCGCGACGGAGGGCCAGACATTGTGACTGCGGCGTGGGAAGAGGTTGATGTTTGTGGTGTTGTGACGAGGAGTTCCACTGCTCTCTGCCCTTATCTAGGTAGGTAGGAACTGGATATCCTTTTTCATCCAAGGGAGCAAGAGTCTGTGCGAAGGACAACAAAGATGAGGACCTAGGACAGGACAGGACAGGACAGGACAATGCAAGATGAGGGACAAGAGAGGAACAAGGACAGAGGCAGAGAGCAAAGGCGAGCGATGGGCGGAAGATGGCAAAGTCGAGGGAGCAGGACGACGCAATTCATAGCTACAGTCTCGGTTGAGCCCGGCTATGGACAGCTCAGCTACCGCCCACTCGGTTCTCCAACAATTTCCCCTCTCAGTCCTCACTGCTCAGCAACTCCACCGCAGCTCGGGCTGTAAGCGATCGACACGGCGACGCCAGTGACGTTTCGGGACGCTGGGCCTAGACGATACGCACACTGTCAGGACCGGCTCGACGGGGCGCTCGGACGCGGTTGGTGGTTGTTCGGGACGCGTGTGGGGACCCCGCAGAGATAGCCGGCGTAGCGTTTACGAAGTACTGCACTGTAGCGTCCAAGTGGATTTCAGGTTGCAATGGCCACGAGTTGACCAAGGCACGGAGTGGTGACGGCCGAGAAAGGAAGGGAACCAGAAACAAAGGGAAACACAATGAGCCCACCGTTGCGTTGCCGTGGGGTGACGATTCAGCCACCAGTTCCTGGACGGATGGCAGGTGTGCAGACTCACGATCTAGACTGCCCATCCAGCGAAGGCCAGAGTCGAGGGACGAGATGGATGAAGGGAAGAAAGTGAATGCGAAAGGGAAGGGATCTCACGGACCATCTGCCTACCTTGCTCCTTGCTGTCCGGACTGGGATTGTTGGACCCTCACCGGCAATGCCGTGATGCTGATGGGATGGGATGGGATGGGATGGTCCAAGCCAAGGGTGATGGCGTTCAGTGAACGGAACCAATTGTAGCGGCCTTTGGGAGCCAATAAGGGTACCTGTGGCCTCGGTGAATCTCTGGGGCTCCGCTCCTGCGGGTTTTGCGGGGTAAGCGGGCCAGTAGCTCAGTACCGGCCATTGTGGGGAAACAGTGTGCCTGCCTTGCCTGAGCCCAGGGCAGTCTCCGAGTGTGCCAAGTGGAATAAACATGGTCAGCAATGGTAATGCCTCTCTCACGCCAGGAAACTTCGATAAGTCGGCGTTTGATGAAAGTCGACGAGAAGCCGCTTATTCTCTTTCGGAGAGACAACATGGAATTTGAGACCGCCTCGATGATCCACAGGTCATCTCAGGATCGGTTAACCCATGACATTCTGCAGGTCACCCACTCCCAGTTGGCGTTTTACCGAGGATAAAGGTGAGTCAATACGCCATGATGACCCCAAAGCCTACAGCAACAAAGTGTACTTTACCCCAATTGCAGATCCTGGACTTGGCCCCGTCTACGTAGCTTTCCCTACATTCTGCAGGTGGATCTCGCTGTTCCCATTGCATCTGCCTTGAGAAAAACCGAGTGCGAGTATGCTGTAAGTTCAGTGCCTCGTGTCTCCAAACCAACGACCAACCCATGTTTTCACGAAATAACCTGGGAGGTCCTTGCTGCAATGGCTCCCCACAAGCTGGCGACAAACTCTTCACCAGCACCCTCGGCCTTTTCTCTCATGCAGATACTACACGGGCCATTGATGGCATCTCGGTATGTTAACCAAGGTTACGGCCAATTCATCTTGGGCTTGCCGTGATTGACGATGGGTAGACTTCCAACTTATCCGAGGCTATTGTGGATTCCAACATCTGTGGCTTCGGAATAAGATGAGGAGCTGCCCATGCTTGAGACTTCAGTGGTGTCTCTCCCCTGTGGCTTTACGGCTGTGGCTGTACGCCCCCTGTGCTCTCAGTGGGACTTTCCCCTGTGGCTTTCCTGCTGTGGCATGGAGTGAGTGAGTGTGGCTCTTCCACCCTGCTGCTACTAGTCTGGCTCCCTTGAGAATCCCCTGTGACATTAGTGAGGCGATGTCGCTAACATCGGTAGGTAAGTTAGTACCCCCACCCGCTCCCCTCCACTGGCCAGATGCAGGCACACCGGACTGTCGACGGGGGTCATGTTGGTCTTAGCGACAGGTCGTCCTTATCGTGCGTGACCAGGCCATCATGATTCCTCCGCACTCCGTAGTCGCGGCCTACCCATCGAGCTTCATCCACTTCACCTCAGCTTCACCTCCATTCGCACACTCGTTTCCGCGCTCTGCCCTTGGCTTGCCTCTCGGTTCAGCCCATCACCGACGAGTCCGATCGATCCAGAGTAAGCAACCGGCCAGCTAAATACCGCCAGTTCGGTCCATACTCTGTACTTCGTACGTAACAGCTGTAGCCCACCCGCCTCAGGCCGGTTTTGGCTTTCGAGACACGTTGGCTCTTGCATCCTCAGTTACATTCAAGCTTTCAACTTCCTTCATGCCGCGCGGGTAACAACTGGTATGTGTCGCGCTCCGTGTCTCCTCGACAACATGCCATCCCCTCCCCTCCCCTCCTCTCCCCCTCCCTGCTCCTTTCTACCCCATCGCCGTCGGCTTGCTCGCAGTGCGCGTCCCCAAAGCTCACAATGATGATCTACAGCTCCGCCTCGAGGTTCATGGCTCCCCAAGACCCCGCCAAGAGCTCCTCAGCTCGCCCTTCCGTCTCTCGCACCCACACCTCCCAACCCGCTGCCCCCGATGACGGCGATCGCCTCCAGCTGCCCAAGAGGGCCCACACCTTTGCGACAGCCTCCGCTGCCGACAAGGCTCTTGCTGCCAACTCCCCCGATGCCTTCGAGACGAGCGAGCACACAGACAATGAAGACGCCCTCGAGGTCGGCCGAGCATCCGTAGAGCTCGACATCTTGCCCATTGAGCTCGTCACTCTGACCGACAGCTTCATCGACTCTCTATCCGCAAAGGTCCACCCGAACCCTCCCACCATCGATAGACTGTCGGAGATGTTCCAAGAATTCTACGCCCTCGCCTCCTCTCACATCAACACTCACATCAATGCCCTCGCGACTAGGCAGAGCCGCGAGGTTTCTCCCGCGCCCTCCGCTTCCTCCATCTCATCCGCCGCTAGCCGCCTGCGGTCCAAGGCAAGCGCCCTGAACGTCAAGGAGAAGCCCAAGACCGACGCCGAGCAGCAAATGATCACCGCGGATGAACTCGCCAGAAGGAAACGCGCTAGGAAAGCCCTCGAGGCCAAGCGGGGATTGTTGGAGGAGGCTGTCGAGCGTAGACTGTGCGAGGGCATCTACAGCCGCATCTACCGCCACAGGAGCAGCCAGGACGAAGCCCAGGATGACAAGCTGCGCTCCAAAACAGCAGCCCTGGCACTGGTTGGCATTAGCCTCGTCGACTTAGGAGTGGACTTGGGAGATGCTTCAAACCAGTCCCCGGAAGCGACCGCGGCAAAGTTGGACGAAATCACGCAGCGCCTAGAACAGGCCAGGAGAGATCTCGTCTTGATGGCCCAGAAAAGATATCCCCTCGGAAAGCTCAACAGCCTCAAGGCTGCGCATAGGAGCATCGTCGATACCCTCGCCCATTTCCACCCCTCGGCCTCTGCGGATGAGATCATGCCCATGCTCATTTACACCCTTATCACCATGCCCCCCGAGAGCCTCCACGCCATTAGTGACGTCCACTTCATCCAGAACTTCCGGTGGGAACCCAAGCTCACAGGGGAAGCTGCATACTGCCTGACCAATCTCGAGGCTGTCATCAGCTTTCTGCAAACCGTGGATCTTGCTACTCTCCGCGCGGACGAGCACCCCTCCGGCCCCACCAAAAGCACAAGTCCCAGGACGGAAACATTCCCGCCTGCGTACTCTCAAGGGACAGCGCCCTCAGCTCAGAGCGCTGCAGAAACCATAAAGGAGACTGTCTCGGCGACGAGGCCTGCTGCTTCACCAACTGGTCTCAAGGCTGCGACTACCTTGCGCAGCCGACGGCTGAGCGACCTGGTCAACACGCCTGCGCAGGCCTTTGGTGCCGCTAGCGATGCTGTCTTCAACACAGCTGACCAGGGTCTCAAGAACATCTCGAACAGTCTGGGCGATAGCTACAAGTTCCTGGTGGGGAAGCTGCGAGAGCACCAAGACAGCCCACGAGAGTCTATTGTCGTGCCGCGGACACTCGACGACGCACGCAAACTCGTCAGCACCCCACCTCCCGATGATGACGACTTGTCCGGCGGAATGAACACCCTGCTTGCCCCTGACGACATGGAGCATCAGAGGCGTCCCAGTCAGCGCGAGGACCGCGTTCTCAACCTCATCGGGGGTCGCCGTGACCACAGCACGGATAGTAACCGCAGCGGCCGTAGTGTCAGCTCCTCCAAGAGGGTCCTTTTCGCATCCGACGACCCCCGACCTGCCGGCGCCGCTTCGTCCCCAAGCCAGAACCCTGCGGTGCTAGAACAAATGCGCAACCTTGGCAACTCGTTCAACCCCATGGCCCGCTTGCCCAGTATCAGCATGATTCGTGGTTTCGGCCGTACGCCCTCAATCCCCTCAACACCGCCAACAGCCAGGGAGACAAAACCTGCAGACGGCGGCGATCTTGCGACTGTAAGTCCCCCCTCCCCTTCTCAATTCCCCTCTTAGTGCCGAGTAGTCAGCCACGTCAAAATGCTCACGGCTGACCAAATCAAGGCATTCCCGGACATCGCCCCTGCCCTCCCCCCTAAGGAGGTTCCCAAGATCGCCCCGCCTAGCAAGCGTTTCATGGAGATCCAGACTCCCGGCGAGCTCAAACTCGGCGAGGTTCTTGACCTCTTGCGCGATTACCGCCGTCTGGCAGGCGCATTGAAGGACCTCAACGCCTTCGAGACCAAGTGAGCACAAGAGAGAGTAGACTAGACCAGTACGTGTAGGAAACCTTCGAACCGAGGCTGTGGAGGCTGGAAGATCTGGCTGGATATAATGGGAAGGTATTATAATAGGTTGGCGGTTGGCGTTGGCTTCGCATCTTTCGGACTATAGAGACCATTTTTAGGATACTTACCACCCCGTATTGAGACTGGCCTGGGCAGGACACGATGTACCTCCCGGCATGGCTTAGACTGATGAAGGGACGGGATGGTGTTCATTCTGGCGTTGGCTTGGCCGGTGGCGGCCCTTTGTATTGCGGTGCCGTTCTAGATATATAACTCCAAAGGAATATCACTGTCTAATATCGCAACATGCGATAATAAAATAAAAAACCCTATCCGAATATTCAATCCTTTTCAACACCGCCGAGTCTGGACCCTCAGTGCGGAAAATGACCAGAAAAATCAAAACGCTCAACCCAAACCGATGATTGTACCCTGGCCGACTCCTGTCGAACCTATCTAGATGTAGCCCTGTACACCACACGCCGTGTTCCCTCTGACCGACCAAATCCGTCTATATACGGAATAACTCCCGTTGTGCTTGTGAAAGTCTCAATAATCTTAAGATATGGGTGAGTCAGGTGCCCCGACTCTATCATGTTTTATCCCCGGTTATACGGGAGAAAAAGTTCCCGCCACGACTCCTTCTAGGGCATCGGGTTGGTATCAGCTCTCCGAGGGTGGAGGTTGTGAGACTCGATAGTCCGGAGTGGACCGACCTCATCCTTCTCCTCAGAGGGGATAGGCTCCGTAACGGCTCTTGGGAAGTCTTGCGAAGCTCCCGACTGCGCCCGTTTGTGTCCGTGGATCGCATCGGTTCGCACGACTGGGCCTGGGTATAGGAACTGTGTAATGATGTGACTGTTGGCTCTTTCTCGGCCCATGCCAGTGCTGGGGCGGCGTCCAGAGATGTTGATGTTGTTTTGAAAGTCAGTGCCCGAAGCGGCGGTTGAGGCTCCTGTGCGGGTACGGATCAGGATTGGTTGGTCCGCCTCGGCTTCGGTCTGGAAGCGAGATTCGCTAGGGAGGAGGACGGCTCGATCGAGGCCGTATGGGAGACCGCGATGACGACCTCGAATCTGCATGGCAATGATGATGAGTTTGCCAACGACGTTAAACTGGGAACAGAGCGACGCATTGACGGTCGGGATGCCAATGCTCAACCCCACAGTGCCGTAGGCGCTGATGACTTCAAATAATATAGCAAACAAATCAAAATCTCCGTCTTGGATCTTGCTCCCCTCGCTGATGGCGAGGAAGAAGAAGCCCACGAAGACGTACCACAGATCAAAGGAAAGCTGCCGTCGCAAATGGGTACCGACGTAAGAAAGTGCCGTGGCCTCGGCTCCATCTACATCGTCATCCTTCTTGTTGGGATAGACACCAAGAGACTTCTCCTCGTATACATTGGTTCTTCGGATAGAGATGGCAATGGGGAAGACGGAGATGTACATCATGATCATATATAGGACGGGCATCGCAGGATGGAGGGCGGACATGCTGAAGCAGGAAAAACCTGCTGTTCGGGTAGCCGCCGCCTGGAAGAGACCGTCTGCGACCCGCGTGTGAACTGGGAGTTCGGAAACCGCGCCAGAATTAAGCTAAGCTTGGTTAGTACCCGGGTATGGCACTGAAGAGGGAGAGGAAGGGAAAACGTACGTCGAGAATGATGAAGAACAGTAGGTCAATGACGTTAAGGCCGGCGAGAATCCAGAAAAGCCACCAGTTGGCGCTTGACGGAAACAGCAAGGTAAAGCACCGACGAGGGTGATCGAGGAGGAACCTCAGTTCTTCCCAGAGCCCTGTCCCGCTGGGGACAATCTTGGCCATGACCCAGATGATGAACCGCAGCATGACCGGGAACCCCGTGTTTCCGATAATGATGAAGAACCACATCACCATCATGGCGTATTCGGAGGTGTTGAATGAGTTCATGCTGTCGGGTGTCAAGGTGAATCCCAAGTCCATGAAGGCCGAGTTGGCTGTCCAGAAGCCCCACCACGTCTTGGACACACCGGCGTCCTCGACGATGGCGCCGTAGTGCTTGTTGTGGCGGATGAAAGGAAGCAGACAAGCGACAGCGATGATCTGGAAGCCCCAAAAGTAGGAAATCAAGATCAAAGCCAAGGTTCTGAGGGAGCGATACTCGATACCGCCCAACTCCTCGCGCTGTTCCAGGGTCAGACCAACGAAGTTGGAGTTTCGACCCATGGTCGGAGTGTAGCTTAGATAGGGCATGTCGTTGACCGCGTCTCGTGACCAAGCAGATTTGATGGTGTCGAGGGTGCGCGTTCGGAAGGCGCTCACGGGTCTGCCGCTTTCGTTGTCTTCGTGGACCTGCTTCTGGCCACGACTTTTAGTACGGGGCTTTCGGAACCTGAAGTTGTCAAATGCCTTGGCGTGATCGGCGGCCTCGTCTCTAACGGGTCGATCGGGTTCGGCGATGACGATAGTTGGCCGGCGGTCGTGGGGTAATCTGGAGTCGATGGTCGCATGATCCGGCCTTGAGATGTTGGAACGGGTCATGGCGATGGTGTTGTTGTCTTCGGCATCTTGAGGGTCGTCATCATCGAGGCGCCTGGGGCCCATTCCCCTCTCGGTATCCCGGGGCCCAGGAATGCGCAAAACTTCATTGTCCTGGTTCCGTTGACGCTCGACAATGGCAATGTGCTCGGCATTGCTGCGTTTTGACGGAAAGGTAGTGTCATCGTTAATGCCGTCGCTCCTCTTCACCGTGTCGGCGAAGGTGATTGCTGTGTGCGTAAATCCGAAAGTTTGGTTATGTGCTTCCCTGTCCGCGTGTGCCATAGCACCCCTGTCATCTTGGCCTTCGTGTACCTGTTCGGGCTTGTCAAGCGGACCCAGGTCCATGCTATTGGACCGAGCGCCTGACACAGTGGCAGTGTCGCTCTCGTCGCTGTTGGCTGCCGTGGTCTTGGCAGGTGGGTAGCCATCGTCGTCATCGTCATCCACGATTGCTTGCGACTGGATTTGTTCGTTTCCGTCGAGGAGGATTCCGTCGTTGGTGATGCGAGGCGGGCGGCCGCGGTTGGGGACCACGGTGATACTGCGACCATTGACGCCTTCTTCGGCACCGCGCATCTCGTTGAGTACGCGCGCCTTGGCCTTGGACAGAGTGCCGCGGCGTTGCCTGGCATCGCTGACCCAGCCCTGGAAGCGCTTCTCGAACCAGTATAAGCGGAGGAAGACGACTGAGCTGTGCAGGGTGATGGGATTGGACATCATGGTGAAGAGGTAGATGACGATCTGCTGGACGGTGGTGAGTTGATTGAGGTCGACAGGATTGAGGCCAGCCTGCGTGTTCGCGCCGCTGGCGAACATGAGGGCGTCAATATAGCTGACGGTATCGGTGCCGGCGCCATAGATAATGATGGAGGCGACCAATGTCGCACCCACGATCCATGTGTCTGCAGCGCGCGTTGGGTCAGTGATTCAGCGGGCTTGCGTTTGGGGTTTGCACGTGGAGTGGTGGGGGCGATGCAGCTCCAACGCAGGAACGTGGGCAGAAGCAACTTTCAGAGGCAACTTACAGTGAACGGAGATGAAATTGAAGTGCGGCGTCTTGGACACAAACGCCGGCTTGACAGCCTTGAGTTGCGCCCAGAAGTAGGCGCGCGCCCCGTCCAGCATGTCTCGACTCGACGGTGGACAGGAACTGGACGAAAGCTGGGGAGGCGAATAGTCGAGGAGGGACGGGGAGAGAAGGGAAGGGGAGGAGCCGGGAGAATGAGAGAGGACCGGGGACTAAATCGAAGTCATGGTGAGGGCGGTAAAAGGAGGCAGTGGTAAGAGATTGTGTACGAAATATACACGAGGTCTAGGGCCGACTGGGGCAGAGAGCGAGGTGCGGAATTGGACGGGAGTGGCCGGAGGATGAGATGCGGCAGAGGATGGATGATGCCGGCGATGATGAGGACGAGGATGAGTATGAGGATGGATGGTGGATGGACCTGGTGTGGGTGCGAGGGTGGATTGGACTCTTTGAGGGAGTGGATGGATGGTGGGTGGTGGCTGTGACGAGCTGGATCCAGGCCGAGACTCGACTAGTAGCTGACGGAGAGCCCAGACCGCGAACAAAAGAAGCAAGATGGTTGGCGAATAGGGAGGGAGTGCGCGAAGTAGGCGGTACAGGATAAGGTAGGTAGGTAGCTAGCTAGCTGTAGGACGAAACTGAGAGAGAGGGAGCGGGTTGGGAGAGAATGGGATGAGGAATGCAGGTCAGGCAGGGCAGGGCTCTATAGGTAGGTGATGTAGTGCAAAGATAACGGTAAACAGGGTACCTAATCAATGGCCCAGGTGCCTATTGTGTTAGGTTAGGTTGGCGGAATAATAATTAGAATCGAGCCGAGTTGGAAAAGGGTGATGGACGGATGAGGTGAGAGGCAACACGAAAAAAAAAGTGTTCGAAAGCAGATGAATTATGGTCCCCTAAAAACGTCTACCCAGGTGCCAGGTGCCAGGTACCAGGTGTCAGGTCCCGGTTTCCAGGCCCCGGACGTACGGGAAAGAGGCGAGAACAACAATGGAGACGGGTCACGCAAAGCAAGAAGAGAGAGAGAGAAAAAAAAGCGGAAAAGAGGAAAGGGGAAAGAACGTCAGTCAATACGGATATGAAGGAAGGATGATGATGTAACTTGCATACGAACTAAGGCGAGTGAGAGTCGGCGTCAGATGGGAACCAGCATCGCCCACGGACGCATTCACAAAACGAGTGGCGGCGGCTGAGAGACAACGCAACAGATCAGAAAGAGCCCGACGACTCGGGATGCGCGATCAAGGCACGAGGCCGCCTGCACTGGCCTCCTGAGGCTCCTGCACTGGCTCTCTCGAGCAGGGTAAGAGACCAGGTTCAAGGCACGCACGCAACCCAAGAGACGGAACGAACAGTCCGATAATTAGATGCAGCAACAGTAGCACGAGCAATCAGCACCAGCATGAGCATCAGCGTCAGCGTCAGCATTGACAAGAAGCAAGCCAGAACGAAGGGACAGGGGACAGGGACCCGGCAGGCAGGGAATTGGACCTGGAAACAAGGAGGGACGGGAACGGGTACGAACTTCAAAACGAAGCCAGGAGACAGAAAATCTCCCCCAAACACGACGACAACGACACCACCGCCAACAAAAAAGGACGAGACCACCGTCAGTTCCACTGCCAAGAAAAAGCTTGTTGGCTGGGTCCGACGGCCACAGGTTCAGTTCGGGACAGTTCCCCGGTAGCGTAGGAACCACAATGTCCACAGTCGACACTGCGAAAGGGGACGGCGCGCGGGAGAGATGAGACCAGTCGTCCAGGTGAGATTTTCCCAGGGCCAGGGCCGGGGCCAGCCAGGTCCCAGTTGCCAGGGCCAGGGGCGACTCTCACCTTGTTGTTTGATCTCTGATCTGATGGAACCTGGACTCGACGTGACGTGACGTGACTCTGTTTTCAGAGCGACGGGCGGAGATGCCTCCCGCCTCTTCCACTTCGCTTCCATGGCTTGCAGATGGCAAGTCGACGAGTCGGTGGGTGACTGACCATGCACCAGGGACCAGAACAGAGCACCTGCTGATTCAACATTTCCCATCCCGCCCGTTGGTACCCGGGGAGTGGATGCTCATTATTGCGACACCTAGCACGGAGTAGACGAGCACATGCACATACTTAACAAATTTGCACACTCTTCACCTGGAAACGTCAGACTGCATCACTCACCTCACACCCGACCCAGTGGCTTGCAAGCTGCATGTGCAATGCGCACACAGTGTACATGACTGTTTGCCCCGTGGCTGCGGCTCGAGCTTCTGCAAGCCCTCTCAGAGATCCACCCACTCGGCTGCACCCACTTTCGGGGTCCCAAACGGGCTGTGGCAGTGATTCCTCATCTCGTCAATCAGGTACGGGCCAGCCAATGGCCGAGCGCCCGAACAATCCAATCATGATTGTCATGAAATCAAAGACACTGACGATCCCGGGCTGGGATCCACGGTGGGGGAGAGATAAGGAAGGAACGAAAGAAACCTGATGAAAAATCACGGAAGCAAAGACATCGTCATGATCCAAGCCGTTCGGCACAACCACACACACTAGTACTGTAGAGAAGACTTGACTCCCGGTCTTCCATTCCAGGGGACATGGTTAGAGCTGCAACGCGCGCGTGTCTAGTGGCGGTTCTTCTCACTAGTATGCACAGTATCCGTACATAGCCGCAGATGTCAGAGCTGGGTATCCGTACCCGAATGACTTCTCTTGCTTTTCTGCCAGCATCCACCGAGTTTGTCATTTTCAATCTGTCATTTTCTATGTAGCAAAGACTCCTCCTTCTCCATTGTCTTACGTCTGTGCCCTCGTTTGCGCATGAACAACATTCTTTTCCTAACCCAGTGGTTATCAGGGCTTTCCACACAATACCCTGTCAACCAACCCTGGTCGAATCTACACGCATACCCGGCGGCCGTTGCTATTCGTGTACGTAGTACGAAGTACATGGGTACTTTGCTTCCTCCCTGAAGATCATGGTGCTCTCTATCCGTCCAACCGGAGCACGCCGGTGACTCTCCATCACATCGAATTCTTGCCCGCCGTTTTCTTGACTGACACCGCCCGCACTATCTCCCATGTAACCCAGCCCGGACGGACTCCTCCTTCTCCGTGGCAGGGCAAAGACGCGAACCTGCGACTTCGTCGATTGTACCTAAGTAAGTAGGCTGCATGCATTCGTTCCCATAGCACCGTCGCAGCAGTCTAGGCCCACCGCCTCTTTCCGAGCAACCAAAGACAAGGCCAACCAATCCCTCCAGTTCCCGGTAAACCAATCCGCGGTTCATTGAATGGTGGATGCATCTGTGGATTTTCCTCATGCGCGCTCTGCGTTTCTCCCCTTCTCGACTCTCCGTCTCGCCCACTCACCTCTCTCTCCGTGGCTTCGACCTGCCTTGAACGGTAAGCTTGGCCACGTATGTACATATGTACTACTGCCCTCGTGAACGGCGCTACATGTGAGATGTGAGATATCAACCGCTCCATGCCAGCGAAGCACCCATCGGACTGAGATGCATGACGGGTGGATCACTGTCCCCTCCCACAACTGGCCACACATCGTGCTCCCTCCCAACCCCAGCCCTAGGGCTCGCCAAGCTTTTCCCCAACATCACTAGGCGCGGGTATTCTGTAGTTAGGACGCTCTATCCTGGAGAGCCACTAACCCGTCCCCGCGCCGTTCGGAGAAAGGCAGAATAACTACCAGACAGTTTAATTCAGTGATACCAGACGGACTACTGTGCCTAGAGTCACTGGCTACTACTGAGAATGCCGTGCTCCGAAGTAGGGATCGTCCCGGGGCTACGAGGCGCATGACTGCCCCTGTGGCGTGATGGACGCCCGTTTGTTGGCCGTCCACATTATCCATCGTCATATCACGCCCTCGGCCATCGCGGCGAAGAGTGGCACCCACGGCAACACACAATTGATGTTTCCCATTGCCGTCTCCCGAAACAGAGCAATGGGCGCTTCTGAAAATCCCAACACGTCATTGCTTATTTACAGTCTCAAGTAATCTACATGGCGCACGACTTGCGTCGGCTTCGTTGTTGTCTGCCGCTTTTCCCTGAACGCCGAATCTCCCCCGGCCCTTGCGCTCGACAGCTCCCGACCTCCCCCGGTCTCGCCGAAAGATGCTGGCCAATCTGGGTTGCCTGAGACCCATCCCATCCCGCCCTTCCGTCTCTAGTTACGGGGTATTCCCATTTCAATCCCTCGATCCATCTGCCTATTACCCGGCTGCGGCCCGTCTCGCGTTTTCCCGTCCAATCTTTTTGAAGAACGAGTGGCTGTCCTTCTTGTTCCGCTTCAGCGTTTGGTTCATCCTCTTGTTCTGTTCGATGTATGCCATGTCCTGCCCGCCACTGAGCTCTCCGAGTGTCCCGGCCGTTCGCCGAGCTCCCTTCTTCTTGACCTTTCGCCCCATGGTTCCACTGTGAAACAGATCGTCGGTGATGTCCTCGTCTTCCATGTGGTCGTTCTCAACAAGCACCTTTTGCAGTAGTTCTCGTCGTTCCGCCACATCGGCAAACGCGAGCCCTGGCGTCTTCTCGATGTTGGCCAGCTGCGTAATCACCTTGAAAGCGTATCCCTGATCCACCAGGAAGGCCTGACGCTTTGATGAGAAATACATTTCCTGCGTGTCCTTGGACACCAGTGAGTAGAAAAAGGCGTTGAAGCCCTCGTCATTTCGTCGCTTGGCTCGAAGAATCCGTCCCAGTCTTTGCGCCTCTTGACGACGCGAACCGTAATGCGATGAGATCTGGATGAGGCACGTAGCCTCGGGCAAGTCCAGTGACGTGTCTCCAATTTTGGAAAGGAACAGCGTATTGACAGCCGGGTTGTGCTGAAAGTTCTCGAGCACCTGTAGTCGTTCGGCCTGCCCGGTGTTACCGTAGATGAAAGCCTTGCCCAGCTTTAGCGCATATGCCTTGAGCGCATACACGTTGTCTGAGAACACAATGATCTTGTCGCCCCGAGATTCATGGTAGTTGATCAGGTACTGACACGCCTGGAACTTGCGGGGGTTCATGATGTAGAGCAGGTTCTTCTTTCGAGATGGGGCCCGCAGATACTGGTCGTAAAACTCGGTTGGCATGGGACACCAGACCTCGGCACACTGGACTCTCGCAATATGACCCTGCTTCGATAGCTCCATCCAGTTTGCTTCAAAGAGTTTGGGGCCAATCAAAAAGTTTAGATCGGAAATCTTGTCATCTTCTCGCAAGAGGGTGGCTGTGAGTCCCAGCTTCGAGTGAGTCTTGATCGACGATGTCACCTTTCGGAAGATGTTTGCTGGCACAACGTGCACCTCATCCAGGAGCATCAGTCCCCACTCTCGACCAGTGAGAAACCTCATCATCTTCTCCGCATCATAGGACCTTGCTCTAGATTGGGTCACCATGGAGTACGTAGTGACGATGATTCCCGTGCTGCCTGTGAAAACGTTGTTCTTGGAATCCGAGGTGAAGGCAACAATGTCGTCCGGGTTGATGTTGGACCATTTCAGGAACTCATTTCGCCACTGCACGACCGACATAGAACTTGTGCAGAGAACGATGATACCCTTCTTGATGGTGCAGGCTGCGGTGATGCCTACTAGGGTTTTGCCAGCACCGCAAGGCAGAACAATGAGACCGCTCTTTGCTCGTCCATTTCCAAACATCTTGCTTAGGCTCTTCTCCTGATATGGACGAATCTGCGTGCCGGGCTTGAGATCGATCTCCAGGTTTGGGTTCACTTCATCTCGGCGGAAATCGTACTCTTCCAGGACAGGATATCCTAGGTTGAGACATTCTTTCTGCACCGTCTCCACGTCCTTGTCCGCAATCTCGAAAGAGTGTGTCACCTCTTGGTCCTCGTCGTCCTCTTCGTTGAGGGTCGCAAATATGTCGCCTTCTTGAATAGTCTGTCCCTCTTGAGGCTGCTCGGGTCCTGGCTGTTGCAGGCCGTTGGCTTGCTTCACGCCTGCAGCGTTCTTCGTTCCGGGAATGACGAGGCCACCAATCTTGGGAGCTGCCGAGGTCGTAATTTCTTCCGTTCCTTGGACTCGTAGGGGTCCAATCTTGGGGTTCTTTAAGAGGGTCTGAAGCATTTCGGGGTCCGGGCTTTCCACATAGTATTTGGTGTTCTTCAGAACCAGCTTCACCTTGCCGTAGCTCTGAGTACAATTGGTGATGAAGGCACGAATCTCGTCCGGTAGCGGAGTCTTGAGGAAACGGTCCAACGTATTAATAATGTCCTGTGGCGAAAGACCGACCGAAACGGCGGCGTATAGACTGTGCGTTGTCAGGGCGTACTCGTGCATGAATGTTGGTCGTGATAGCGGCTCGGAGATAGTGATTAGGAAGTCCTGGGCTTGCTCGGCTAGCGGGTTGAAACTCTCGAGGATAATGCGGCCCTTTTGCGGATCAATCCAGAGCGGGCGGTTCTGATGGTCCTTCTTCAGGTCCAAGTACGAAAAGTCATGATCGCCAAAGATATGGGGGAGCGGCTCCCGGATCGCATGTCTCTTCTGGTAGCGATCCAGGGAGAAAAGATCTATGTTTTTATCCAGGTCCCGCTCCAGGACTTCATCAATGGGGCCATCATCCTCCTCCGCATCCTCGGTACTATCGATCGTGCGAGGAGTCGCCGCTCCAGGTGTCGACATCCGTGAAGACCTGCCAGTCTTTCCTCCTCCCTGGACGGCTCCGCCCGCCTTTCGCTTTGGTGGCATCTCGGAGAAGCGGCTGATTCTTACGTGGTTGTACAGCTCAAGGTGAAACGGCGGCGGATGTGGAACGTCGAAAGATTATTAGAAGGGGAAAAGATATGTGAAAGAGAAGATGCGAGGCTGCGTTTAGAAATAGGTTGACGTGCACATCAAGGTGATGGATGACTAAGTGGGCCTGCTGTGGACCTGGCTGGATGGACCTGGCTGGACCTGGCTGGATGCCTGGCAGCCTGATGGTGACTGTGATGCACTACTTAGCCTTAGAAATTAGTGGCTCGTGGTGGCGGACCAGGGGTCGGGACCGCTGTAAATATACCCCGCCGACGCAACCCCATTCAATTTGGATGATTAAGTATCTCGAGCAAAGCCGACGAACATTGCGACCCGCCCAACTCCTCGCCCTCTCGAGCCGACCACACGAGAACTCTACGCTTTCAAAGTCCCTGACGAGCCGCTGTTTCTGCCATCATGTGGTAAGCTGAGCATGTGAAGCTCCATCGCAACTCAGTGGAGCTAACAACCTCCAGTAAACACATTCTCAACGCTCAAGTCGCCGTCCGGTCGCCATGCTGTACGTCCTCACGAATTACCATCATAGAATACGAGCCTCCGCATACTAATACCACGGCTCACAGGCAGGAAATGGTTTGACTGTGTCGAATGCCACGCCGAACAAGAACAGCACCCCCTCACCGAGAACTTTGAGATGATTTTTGCCTGCAAGAAGTGCAAGAAGTGCTTCCGCAAGGATGTCCAGGAGTTCGAGGAGGCCGACGAGTACTGCCCCCATTGCGATAACCACTTTATCATCGATGCCAAGATCGCCAAGCCTGCGTTGTCCATCGAGAGCGAAGACATTCGAGTGAACAACAAGATGCTGAAGGATGACAGGTCAAGGGGATTGCAGGGGAAGTCCATCTTCGATCCAACTGACGATGTGGACAAGCTTGGTTGATTATAGAGTGGGACGAGTTTTTGAAAAGCTACGGCGTTGGGGGTTTCAGAGCGCTTGCTCACTCGAGGAGGGAATCAGTCTAATAGAGAGCATCCCGTCATTATAGGTTTTGATACAATGGCGCTGGGCACTAGTTTGTAAACCATGTCCCTGTCTATGAACGTCAATCATCTATACCCTTACTCCGCGGCGGAATCATCTTGGGATCTAGTAAGGATGGCAGCAGTTCCAGTCCCCGGGGTTCGGCCCGTCTTCTTCTTGGCCGCCTCCTCTTGCTTTTCCTGCTCAATCTCCTTAACATAGCCCTCGATGTCCTCCGTCGGCAGCGTCTCAATGGAAGCTCCAGGTGCCATCAAGGCAATCTCAATGTTCTTCGCACCAGTCTGGACAACCTCTAGGAGTGACTTGATGGCCAGGCGGATGGTAGTCTCACGGTCCATGTCCTCCTTGTAGTTTCGCTCGAGGAACTCTCGAACGGTCTTGCTCGAGCGGCCGATAGCATTTGCCTTCCTGATAGACCGTTAGTATTAATCCCCCATCAATGTTTTATGAGTTACTTACCAGGCCGAGTAGATACCAGAGGGCTCTGTCTGGTAGAGTCTGGGCACCTTGCCGCCGTGGTCGAATCCAACAATCAGGGTGCTGATTCCAAATGGTCGTACACCACCAGCCTGGGTGTATCGTTGCTGCACTCCGGCAACATACTTGGTGATGTAGTCGATCGTAACGGGATCCTCGACGGACAAGCGGTGAGACTGCGCCTCTAATCGCGCCTTGTCAACGAGGATTCGGGCATCCGCGTTGAGACCAGCGAAGGCAAGGGCAACGTGGTTGTCGAGGAGTTGAATCTTTGAGGGGGTAATTCGGGTATCTTGCAGCTTCATGGCAGATCGCTTCTCGCATCCCAGCACCACGACATCGCTACCCTTCACGCCGACGGCGCAAGTTCCTATTCGAAGTGTGAGTTGCAACATCCCGCCAGGACCATCGGGACCTAGTACGGACCTCGCTTGACAGCTTCGCCAGCGTACTCGACTTGGAAAACGTGTCCATCGGGACTATCGATGGGTTAGGGTGTTAATTTCAAACACACTCGACGCTACTGACCTAAACACTGTTGGTCGTCGTTAGCCACGAATCTCCAAACCGGCAGGCGTTGGGTTAACTTACCCGACAGAGCTCTGTCGTATCCGGAAGCCATAGTTATGAATAAGACGAATGAGCCGTGGTTTCAATGTCTGTTCCGTCGTCGGGGTTCGGTGGCCACGTTGCGTTCTGAAGGGGTGTTGTTGGGTTGTGGAACTGGCGTTGCGGTCGATGATGGAGGTTACTGTTATGAGCCGGGGAGCTTCGTCAGAACTGCAGCCTGCCTGGCACCTCAGAAGGCTGAGAGCTGGCTGGAGCTCTCCAATACCAGCCGCAGCGGAGGGGGCGGATAAACGTATCAGCGGAGCCGATGGGCCGTCTTTAGACTGTGTAGCGCACTGTAGACCATCATCAAAGGATTATGGATCAGCAAGACCTACCTAAGTAAAACACGACACATGACTGTCGAAATCCCATTGTCTTTTAAGTAAATGGGCATGCCTACGTTTCTGCTGTTTGTAGCATATCTTACATCGGAGCGACTCAAATATACATCCTTCCGTGTTTCCTCCTTCCCGTCTTTCTGACACTGCCACCTCGCGTTTCCTTCTCGAACTCATTTTCGTGGAAAGGACTCCCTGAACCGGCTCTCTTAAAAGACTGCAACCTCAATCCATTCCTGTCGTTCCAATACACTCGCGACATGCTGGCCCTTTTCGACCACCCGCGCTCGGAAATTGTCCAGCCACATCATCTCCATCAGACCATCCTGCGAGGTTGAGTTGATCTCTTTGTAAAAGTCCAGGGCTGCCATCATTGGCGCAACCACCACGTCAGGCTGTACCGTGCTATCGAGTACCGAGTCTAGGCCACGGCAAATATCCGCAGCGAACTCACGTCCGTGCTGATACCGGCTAACGTCAATCTGGAGGTCTGGGGGCAGGTCCGGCCACATATTGGGGTAGGCATTGATGACGGGCTGGAAGATGATACGATGAAGACCCTCGACGCAACGGTGGAAAGGGATCTGCGCCATCCAGTAATACAGGAAGGCGAGTCCAGTATGGCTGTCTTTGAAGGTATAAGAGTTGGAAAAGGGGATGAGACCACCAGGGCTGGTCAGCTCCTCAGCCCAGTAGGCAACTGGGTGATCTGGAGTTGGCCGGTTGGCTGCGTTGAGCCATAATTCAAACTTCCTCTCAAGTGAGAGACAGTGTTCAAGCAAGCCCTGAGCTCGGCCGCGGCGGTTCAGGGTTGCCTCTAAAGGGACTATCTGATCGGTGTGGGCAAGGATGGAGGGCAGAAGGAGGATAAGGTCGAAGAGATGGTCGAGCGAGCTTTTAGGGTGGCTTTGCCAAGGGACAGTCCTCCATTCTGGAGCTGAGAGGAACGTATCTCGTCGACTCAAGAGGGCGGAGCCAGCCTATCTTCTGGTCAGTAACGAATCATGAGAAAGGATCAACAAACAATGGCATCTCACCGCGAGGGGTCGATATACCCGAACAAAGAAGTGGTGGTTTGGAAACTGGCTGAAATAGGCAGGACCAAATCGCCGCATCTGGTCTGGTCCAGATTCTGTCGAACCAACAAGCAAGTCATGCTGGACGTTTATGAGCAAAGCTTCGACCAACCAACGAATGAGTTATCGAACCTCGAAGAAGAAGACGCAGTAGCTTTCTGCCGAGTCATCGCCCTCATCAAGGCTCGGTAGTCGTGCTAAACACTGTGCACTGACACGCAATTCCTGGTCGATTGGAGCTGGCGTTAACTCGGATGGAGCATATGGAGGAAGCGAGATACGAAAGCTCTCTGATTCGTCTTGTGCGACAGAGTCCCGCAGGAGGTTCGGAAGCTTGGTTTGCAACGCTGAGATTAGGACGGAATACTCGATTCCCTGACTTGAGATGAGGGTGTGATCATCCCATGCCGAAGTGAAGGGTTGCAGCGGGGCTAGATCGGGCTTCGGGCTGCCTTCACCAACAGGGGTCTTCTGCTTGCTTGATGAAGGTCCCTTCTTGGGATGCGAGGCCACCCTACCCTTGCTCTCGGGCGTGCCGGTGATGAACACCCTCTCCCTCTCATAGCCTTCGCACTCTCTTCCGCTGGCGATGCACTTTTGGCAGAATGGCCGTTCATTGCTGCACTGTTGCTCAATCAACATCCCCCTATATCTGTCATGGGCTTTCTTGGTGAGTACCAACCTTGACTCTCCTTCGTCGGCAAGTTTCACAACCTTTGTATTTTCCTGCAACTCCAACCATGCTGTGGTAGTTCCAAGGTCGGTTTGGGGCTCGGTATCGGAGAAGACGGCCGACAGCAGCAACATGAACGAGGTGCAGAAGCAGAGAATTGGGCAAAACAAGCTTCGAATTTAAATGTCCACAACGGTGCTTCTAAATAGTCTCCGGTTCGGTCGCACTGAGGCACTGGATCGACCCTCATCACCCCCACAGAATGCGGAATCCCGTCGGTCCTCTTCTCTCACCGGAGACCTGCCCCTTCGCAGTAAAGGGGGGGCGAGAGATGCAGAACCATCTGCTGTCATGGCAGATTCCCTGCAAAATTCTATCGTGCGGTAATGAGGGAAGTCTTGAAAGGGCGAATGAGACGGTGAGGTCGTCCTGTCCGAGAGCCCGCTGGGGTACGGGCCGCTTACGTACCCACCGAGTATTCGACTTCGGGCCCGTTCTGGAAGACACTGGTACGGGCGTGTATCAGTCTGGGACGGGGGTGATGACGCGGACGGTGGGAAAGCAGGGCAGCCATGGTGCTAGGTTATTGGCACATGGTTCATTCGGGGACTTTGTCGTGACAGCAAGACGACGCATCGACGCCGGGCAAGGCGGTGGTGGGGAACCTGCATCGTTGGCGTCGTAGGGCTGACAGGGAGGGAGGTCGACAGCAGACTCTGGTTGGCTGCGGCGCCAACGAGCTGAGGAAAGCCACACGACTGGGGTTGTTGTGGGTTCTGGAACCGGCGTGACAGGATGCAACGGGCCGGCCATTGTCCTGTCCTGCGATAGGGCTCTCCTAGTCTCGCAGGCCTGTCGAAGACGGTGACCACGAACAGCATACGAACCCACGGGACCTTGGTATTCTGATTTAGACGACAGGTGCGGGAAGGGCTCCGCTGGGAGGGGTCGTGACCCTTGTTTATGATTGCGACAAGGTATCTTGCTCGATGGACCATACGACCACGCACTATCCCACGGTGTCCTGTCCACAGGTACAAGCCTGGTACGGAGGCGTGCATGTTCACGGCTCCGTTGACGGGCGGCCGAGTCCATGCGACACACAGGGCTGCAGCATGACGCTTGCGTGGTGGCTGTCGCTCGCGTGAGGGCTCAACCGACGGATCGATGGGCTATAAGGTGGACCAGACAAAAGTCCCTTTCTACTTTCGAGCCAAGGTTGACGGTTCATCATCAATCTAGAGCTCTTCTGACAACCGCGTGCACACATTCAAGGAGCCGGGTGGGTAATGGAAGCTTCTTTTCTCATCGACGTCCCAAGAACACCGACTCCTAAAATCGAGGCCACAGTCATCCAGCGATAGGTCAACTGGAGTCTATCATTCGGCTCTTAGTCCGGCCAAGTTCATGACGTCAATTGGGTCATGGCATCTGAGATGTACGAATCGTCAACTCGGCTCCATCGCCACACCGCACGTTTTCCGCTTTTTACGCCTTCGAGCACATGGCGATAGTCCCCGGCGATTTACTCACATTGCGGAATCGGGGAAGTTGCGTAGCTTTGTGGGGGAACTCACCTGTGTGCGACACCTGGATTCGTCTCGAATACTACAACCGTGCTTATGAGATTGAAGTGGTTTCTTAGACGCTCCAATGTACCTACAAAGCTTTTGCAACCTCATGGATCTCTCCTTGCGATCCAGCTAGGGTTGTGGCTTTGAAGGCTCGTTCGCTTAAATTGAGCCCGAAAAGACGAACCCGGTTCGATCTGAGGTCCTCTGTGTTGTCTTTGAATGCCTGGTGGGGAAGAAGTGGCCTATAGAACAACATCTCGATCAGTCTTTAGAATCGACAGCGCCTTGTAACACATCCTCGTCAGACATTCTCGCAGCTCCCATCTCCCTTTCAACTCTGACAATTTCCAACTTCGGCGACTGGAATGATCCGCGACTCACGGAATCGGATGCCTTCAAGACTGTTCTCGCCTCTGGCCTCGTGGACTTGACACTGTACATCACCACTAAACTGGGGGATTATGGGTGATAGCGTACTATCTCTTATTATGACAAGCAAAAAATGTTCAACAGCCTGCCTAAGACTCGGCTTGCGCTACCGCTCGCCACTAACCTGGAGATCCTGTCGCTGTATTGCTATTAGTACTGGGGGTGGAATCCCAAGACGGACTTCCGCGCTGCCAGGCGTAGGCCGGGGTTTCCTAACCTCAAAGTCCTTGACTTGGGCAAGTATGTCTTCAGTCTATCTCAACCCTGGTAGACTTCAGGATGGGCTCCGGCACGTGGGACGAACCGCTTCAATACCCTCTGGCCGCGCAATCGAGGCCATTTGTCCGCCCTCCGGAATCGGCTGCCGAAAAGGCCGCGGTCATCCGAGAGGAAGATTCGAAGTACAATGTTTTCCGGGATTTCAATTGCCCCTCTCCGTCTGAAGAAGACGGAGACGACAAGGGCCTGGACGCTACGGGTCTGTGCCAAAACAGAGAGAAGCAACTCTTGGACGTTTACGATCACATGTCCCAGTGGCGTGAATGGAGAAACAGGAACGATACTTTATGGGGTGAGGCCGATACGAGCTACCGGGTCCCTGAGGAGAATCTCAGTGCCAAAAATAAGGCTGGTCTAGAACTTTTGTTAGCCACACTTCATGAGTACTGGAAGTGAGTCGTAGATCGCAATGCATGAGTAAATCTTTATCTTTTTCTGCTTGTTCCCTTCCCACTGCATTCCACAAGAATTTCCATCTTTTATAGGCAGGTATCACATATACAACACGGCTCGAGAGTACATGCCTCCATCTCGGTCTCACGATCAAACTCTTGACTCCGATCGGCATGCATACCAACATCGCCTAGCTAGATGTAGTGCTCTACATCCCATCTAGCGGGCATGCTTCTGACGACAAATCCTTTGTTAGGGGCAAAATACCTCGAGTTACTTTCAGAGATACTTGTAGGGGTTCATGATGCCATTCTGGGAGAGATATTGTCAGCCAAAGGTCGATCGATAACCGTATCTGGGAATATTGGGGAGGGATGGGAGCCAGCTCACAGGATCGTAGAGGTTCTTAATCTGCTTCATCAAGCCAAGCATAGTCTCATCTCGGCTGTATCCGACAAAGTTCTTCTTGGCAATGCCCAAACCGTGCTCGGCACTGATGCTGCCGTTGCGCTTCTGAATCCACTCGTACACAAAGGGCTCCAGGGCCTGCTCAACCTTAGGGTCGTAACGACGCACCGGGATGTTGAGGTGTAGGTTGGAGTCGCCCATATGGCCGTAGCCTAGGACCGCCACTACGGGGTGCTCAGGAGTATCGCCGAGCAGGCCAGCCTCCTCCATGCGCGCCTTGGTGTCCTCGACGAGCTTGTACATCTCCTTGAGGGGGATCGACACGTCGTACTTGTAGGTACCGCCCCAGTGGCCGAGACACTCGGTGATGCCCTCGCGCCATCCCCACAGCGCCTTGATCTGCGTCTCGTCCTGGGCCACGACGCCGTCGGCGATGACCTCGCGGGTCATAACGTCCTCGAGAAAGGCCTCGAGCTTGGCGTAATCGTGCTCGCCGTTGGAGCCGCTCGTCTCGATGAGGCAGTAGAAGGGGTGGTCGCCCTCGAGCGGCTTGTCTTGGCCCTTGACCTCAGAGACGATCTGCTGGCTCCTTCCGTCCATGAGCTCGAAGGCGGAGAGGATCTCGGAGAGCTGCTTCTTGGCTTCGCGGAAGGCAAGCTGGGCCTTCTCGTAGGATTCGAGGCCGAAGAGGGCGACGTTGACGGCGGGGGAGCGCTGGGGGCAGTGGATGGCAAGCTTGGTGATGATGCCGAGAGTTCCCTCGGCGCCGATGAAGAGCTGCTTGAGGTCGTAGCCGGTGTTGTTCTTGCGCAGGGTGCACAGGTCGTTCATGATGGTGCCGTCGGGCAGGACGGCCTCGACGCCGAGGACGCTGCCGTGAAGACTGCCGTAGCGAAGCAGACGGAGGCCGCCGGCGTTGGTGGAGACGTTGCCGCCGATATGGCAGGATCCCTTGGCGCCGAGGTCGAGGGGGAAGATGTAGCCCTGCTTGGCCAGGTACTGGTCGACGGCCTCGAGGATGCAGCCGGCATCGACGACGAGAGAGCCGCTGACATCGTCGAAGGAGCGGATCTGGTTCATGCGGGCGATGCTGATGACGATCTCGTCAAAGACGGGGATGGAGCCGCCGACGAGACCCGTGTTGCCGCCCTGGGGCACGACAGCGAGGCGCTGGTCGTTGCAGTAGCGCAGGATCTGGCTGACCTCCTCGGTGGAGGCGGGCTTGAGGACGAGGCGGGTCTGGCCCTTGTACTTGTGCATCCAGTCCTCGTTGAAGGGCTGGAGGTCGCCTTCGTCGATGGCGCCCGAGACGCCGTCGACCATGGCCGAGGGGTTGTCGCCGAGGATCTCGCGGAAGCGGGCGACATGGTCCTCGGTGACGACGGCGAAGCGGGGGTCGCGCTGGAGGTTGGGGTATGTTTCGGTGGTCAGCTTGGTGTGGCGGGCCAGCGTGGGAGCCACGAGTCTGCGGGAGGTGGAGGAGAAGGATCTTGAGCCGGCGGGCGTCGAGGTTGAAGCTGAAGCGGAAGCGGAAGCGGAGGTCGAGGCGGCTGTGGTGTGACGAGAAGTAATAAGAACACGCCCGGCGGCTGTGCGGGACACACTCGTCGAGGCATTGGCGCTGATTGCCGGCGTCCTCAGCGCGCGCATGAGGCTCGATCGAGACGCCATGGTTCGCGGGTTTCTGTCGTGCTCTTGGTTTGCGGAGGGAGGTGGCGCGGAGAGCTCTTGAGTCTCGAGTCTTGATTTGCAAATGGGACTGAGACAATTCGCCCACCAACTTTTTGACGTTTTGAGCTTGCAGCGATAGCGGAGTGCCGAGGGGTCCTGGAGGGCCGGCAGTGGGGGTGGATTTCCGAATGTGCCCTGGACTTTTGGGCTTTTCCCTTCCAAATCTTCCCCCATTTACCATTAGCGGTCGGGAGGCTGTGAGTTAGGCCATCTTCCAGAGGGCTGGTGATCGGCGACAGGGGCGCTTTGGCCGACCGGCACGCTACAGAACGCCGGCCAGCCAACTCTTGATAAGTCGGGTTACCGGTCGGCCTGTCCATCGCAATGCCGGCTCGGTCTCTCATTACTCCGTCCTCTCCAAGTTAATCACGTCCCGCCGGAATCCCGCTGTGGCCTACCCGGAAATACCTCCGTTCCATGCGTGCGTCCACGGCCTCACAGCAGCTACTAAGGAAACCAAACCATCTGAAGTTCTGGATTCGGAAATACAACCTCGTCACGGTGCACGCAGCAAGCAGGCCTACAACGGGGTCTCCAGCGTATTAAATTTACTAGTCCAACTCCATCACGGCAGGGTGGATACTTTCCACACCCCAAACATTTGGGACTTCGGTTGACGATCCAGGCTATGCACAATGCGTGCGCCATTGTGTAGCAGATGGATAGCGTCATATGCACACGTGCCAAGAATGCTATAGAAATCGTATCATTTTTGGTTTTCTCATTCTCACACCCACCACCCCACCGCTTCACATCAAAAGGACCTCCCAATGCATTAGTTACCGACTGTAGATACTTCACAAGAACATCACCTACAAGTCACTCCTCCTAAGGTATGAAACTGGGGACTTACATGCCGGAACAAGGGCCTTCCTGTCAAGGCATCGCCTTTGCCGAGACATCTTCGTCAAGAATCTTGACTAGCCCAGCATTCATGCTCCTAATTTGGATTCACGCATGACGGACTTCATAGATGGCAACCAAATTCTTCAATGTAGGAAAGTCTAGTCAAGGCCCCAAACAGGATCATCGCCCTAGACCTGAGGCCTTGCTTGAGTTTCTTCTCCGATTTATTAAATCATATAATTCAAAGGGATATCCATTGCCAAGCCTTCCCCGCCACCAAAACACCGCCTGATGCATCTAACAATAAAAGGTATAAGGTTAACGGTTGACTCAAGAAACACCCTCCCCGGTTTCATTTTTCTTCAAGGGCAAGGCACGTATCCAGCGCAGTTCCCTAGGTGGCAGATTACCCCTGGGCCTGAAAACCCCAATCCCAAATGCCGCCAGCTTTCCAACACGCCACACTTCCACTCTCCCTCTTTCTCGCACACTCGAATTCTCACTCTCAAGTCCCGTTAACATGTCCCTCCTTGAGTGGGCTCCCGGGCTCCAAATTCGTCCTGTCCTGCAGCACGCCACTCGTACTCGTTGCCGAATCATCCGGTCCATCCCGCTGATCGTTAATCATCTTTTCCATGAACGTGATGTAATCGAACTGTGGCATCCCTCGGTCTTCCGACGTGTCCGGCCCCGTATGAGGTGGCATAATATCCACCAGCTGGTCAATCACCTCGTCCGGAACCAGACTGTGTCGCAGGTCCATCTCCGTCACGTATGGCTTGCCATCAGCCACCTCCCGGAACGATTGGAACACCTGCTCCGCTGTGTTCTGGTCTTCCGTCACGTCTACCATGAACCGAATAAACTGCTCAAACGTGACATACTCTCGTCCATTTGACGTATCCAGGAAATACTCGTGCATCTCGTCTTCCGAGAACACGAGACCCAGTGAGGCGAGCGCTGCGCTGAACTCGAGCTCTTGTAGGGAGTTGGTGTCGTCACGGTCGAAATGCCGGAACACACTCTCAAACTCTTCTAGCTGGATGGGTGTCAGGTTGGTCATATTTCGGGCCACTATCTGGTTTTCCAGGAAGGCGAGCTTCTTTTGCACAGATGTCTTCACCAGGCCAAGCTCGTATGACAGCTCGTCGTAGGTATATGTTGTAAAATCGTTCTCCTCGATGTTGGCCTCCTCACACTTCTCATCCAGCAGGGCAATCGTCTCTAGGTACCTATCCAGGGGTGGGAGGTTGTCGCTGAGTTTCCTGACATGGTGCAGTTGGTCCTCTACGTCTCCGTCGAGTCCTGAAATGGCCAATTGCATCGTGTTCAAGGCCAGAGCGAAGTCGTTTGCCTTGTCGGCGAATGACTTGCGCAGGGCATTCTTGATGCTATGGGCGTGTTAGTCGGGGGCTTCATCAACTCTCTGCGAGGCAACTCACTCTCGGATCGTCTCGTTGATCAGCTGCGCCCGCGTCATCTCTGATTGAGATAAGCTGGCCCAGTTTCTCTCGAGAACGTCCAGGCTAAGGTCCGCCGGCGGATCGTATGGTCGCAGGCGGTACGTGCCGAGCTTCGTCTTGATGTTTCCCAGCAACGTCGCCAAATCGCTCTTCTCAGCAACCCACTCGCGCTTCTTCCCCCTCTTGTATGCGGAAAACTCAGTCGCCTGTGCCTTGGCATCCGTATATGTTCCTTCAAACTTAGACAGCTTCCAATGCTCAATCTGGGCGAGGATGATCTTGATGAGCTCCCGCATGCGGCGTTCGTAAGCACTCTGCATCTCCCACGCGCCTTGCATATTATTGACAAACTTCTCAACTCGGCGGCCGGCATTCTCCACCTTCTCCATCTGCGAGAATGCATGAAACCAGTATGCGATATAGGTCATCAGACTTCGTTCATCGGGCTTGGCCACGTCACACACATCTTCGACATCCAGCAGCCTCGGGATACCAATCTCCTTATGCGCGATATCGAAAGCCATCTGCATGTTTCCGCGGTGGTCTGACTTGTCCAGGGCATCGTAGTCGATGAGGTCGGGTCTGTGGATATCCAGGAGCGCGCAGAAAGCCAGGCCGTCGTTCCAGCTGGCACTGAAGTCTCGGACCTCAACCTCGTCGTAACAAGCCGTCTTCCTTTGGCACCAGAGCAGCAGACCTTCCTTGGCCGACATGCCCTCCTCGTTGATGTCGCTGATGGTGAATCGGAGAATCAGTGTCCAGATCAGGCCCAGGACAATCTTGCGGTTGCCATCCACGACATCTTCAGCACCGATATTGGTCATCTGGATGCCGCGGGACTTGATGAAGTCGAGGGCCAGGTTGGCATTCTCGAACCGTTGTACACGGAGTTTGGGTTTGGAGGCATAGCGACCGAGCGACTCGTTGGAGAGGCTTTCGAGTAGATGGATGAGGACAATCTGTCAGGATGCATCGTCAGCGTTTGGGTTCGTTCTCTCCAGAAAGCATTCAACATACACCATCGCTGAGATCAGCTACTAGATCTTTGACCTCGATGTCCTTGGCCTCGAGCTTGGCGTTGAGCCTGGAACAAAGAAAGGAAACCACGTCAGCATAAAGCGATTACTGGGAATGCAAGGATATCGCAAAGCAAGCAAGACTAGACAAGGCAAGTCCAGGGAGTAGCTACCATTTGGTAAAGGTCTTTTGTTGGACCGTAATCCATCTCTGTTGTTCCGCAAACGCCATTCTCGTCAAGCCGGTATCATGCGGGGGCTCAACGGCAGCAAGAGCATCGGCAGGACTGCTGGAAATTCGCAGGAACCTCTTCGGCTTGTTTGAGGGCTTATCCCTACCGTCCTTGACGCCCAATGAGACGCTTCTGCTTCCTGACCGCTGCGCTCGTACAGCATGCAGCTGCGACTTGTCGCGTCGGGTCCGCGGGGTGGGGAGGCGAAGGTGGTGGCGCTGGCGCTGGCAGTGGAAGAACCACTGGAACTGGTGAGGGTCCGGGGCCGAGACGGAGAGCTGCTGGTGCTGCTGCACGAGTCGAGGCACTGGGAGACGGGACGGGATGACGGTGAGCCGACGGAACTGGGCGCAGTGGATGCGGATGATGCGGTGGAGAAGTTGGAGATGGTGGAGAGGCGGGAGGAGGAGGAAATGGATGGAGACTGTTGGTGATGGTGTTGGTGATGGTTCTGGCTTTGGTGGTTTTGGCTCTGATGACTCTGGCTTTGGCTCTGATGGTGGTGCTCCTGCGAGTAGCTGCCGCTAAATCGGGAGTGTAAACAAAAATCGGGGAACTGCTCGTTGCCCTCCACGTTGCCGGGCTGCAGCGGTAGCCTCCCCTGAGCGGCGTCCCCAGCAGCGGGACTGGCGGGCATAATGGCTTGTTTTTAGTGGTTCGTTGTGCTAAATTGCACTGGGGGATTGGTGATTCACGGCTGTCGCCCGTACCCAATGCGGTGGCCGGCACCCTTGCGCTGTCGGGGGGGTCTGGGGTTCGTTTCCCGCTATCGATATTACGTAGTGGGCTGGTCGTCAACGAGAGTGTGCAACGGCATCCAAGACGAATAGAGATATGCTGGAGGTAGCAAATGAATGTCTTGAAAAATGGTGATAAGGAATGACAACAACAACAACAACAACAAGAAACACAATGACTGAGAATCAGACTTGGAAGATCTACCTGCAACTGCTGGGTTAGCTGAAAGAACGGACACCAAGGCGCGGACGGGGGGACAGAGAACCTCCTGTTGGTTTATACCACCTCCAAACCCTACATGATGCCCTCTCCTTCTCCATCTATCCGTCCCCCTATACCGCCAGGACCCCGTACAATCCCTATAATAATTATGCCCTCTCTCTCCAACACAATGCGAGACGCCGGATGTTGATGGCATAGAGGCTCAGCCCTCCAACTTCTACCATCACTGACTTCTGACTCCTCCTGAAACGCGAACATCGTCCAACGACAATGCCAGATGCTCCCTCTCTCCTCCGCGAGCGTCCCTCTACGTAGGAACGTGCTACACAACTCCACGATGGCTCTATTAATATCAGTTCACCACCCCTGGCCGAGTGTGCTAGGCTATTCATGCAAATCCATCCAGGGTCCACCCTGGATCCCGCAAAACACGACCAGCCAGGGGGCTTGTGACGACCGTTGTCCACTGTTGCACATGCTCGACGGTGAAACGGGAGATATTTATGGAAGCAGCGCCGTTCCTCCATCTGACACACGACACGCGGGGTCGCCATTTCTTAGAATACTACTCAACAAGCCCCGTTCTCATATATCCTCTTCTCGATCTGATCGACACACTAATGTATGTGGCACCGATCACAAGGGCACGGGCTTGTTAATGTCGAACAGAGACCCGTTTGACGATCATGATTGCCCAAACAACTAACGCCTCAGAAAACGAATGATTCGAGTGTCGAATCGGATCAACAGCTCTATGCACTTGTTTGGAATGAGATGGGTGGCTGAGCCCGCAGGACATTGAGGTTTTGGGAAACCGATCCGAGCAATGTTGCCAAGAATCATCCCCCGATTCCCCAGGTACGCTTTGGAACAATCGACTACACTAGGGGCAATCATACTAGGCGGATGGATGTGCAGGCGGACAAGGTACAGTTGGGCGATCATAGTCATTTCAGTTTACAGGAAATAGCACTGCATACTGAGCAACCATGTTTCGCAACCCAATCCGGTGGTCCAGGACTCTCAGCTTCAAGGCCACTAACCACCAAGCTTGGCAATCTCTAAAATGAACACAGCTTAATGGGATTCAGGCACACACGATTGTGTGATCAGCAGCATCATATTTTGAGCCTGCAACTCACACAAGCCTCTCCTTGCAGTCCGCAAAAGAATTCCACCCAACGTCGAATGAGTCGATTGGTACAAGTCCATTTATACAGACTCTTATACACCGTGTATCATACAGCTCAGCCGCCCCTTCCCCATGCAATGAACTCCTTATTTCTTCTTCTGCTGTCCAGTCTGCTTCGTCCGTGACCGTAGCGTGTGTCGCTCCTTCTTCCAGGCAAACACCAGCTGGTCCACGCTGCCCATGTCGTGACTGGGCTTGCGCATGTACGTCAACCGGGCTCGGCGCGCGCGCTTCGGTCGTCGCCAAATGATGTCGATGCCCGTGGTGGTCGGGCTGTAGATTTTGAACCACATCTCCACTCCCACCTTCATCATCTGGCCGCGCAGGAGAATCGCCGTGTCCTGCCCGCGGCGTCGGATCTGGATGAAGGCTCCGGCAAACGGCTCGCCCGCCTTCGTCGACACCATCAGCACATCGCCCACCTTGGCGCTATCCTGGTGCTCGCGCGAGAACAGACGGGTGCGGGCGCCCGTCGGGTCCAGCTTGGCGATCTGCTTTTCGCGCAGGACGGGCATGGGGTCGGGGTGGCTGGAGCGGATGGAGGGCACTTGGGGCCAGATGGCGAACTTGGTGACCTTGTCGTTATCGGCACCTGCAGTCACAAGTGTTAGAATATTGCATCGGGCGAAGCGAGAGAGAGAGGGCGGGATCGTTGAGGCTGAGCCTTACGTTGTCGTGCACTGAACTCATTCCGAGGCGCTGACCTGGAGGGAGTCGCCGCCGCCGAGACGCATCTCTGGAAAGTCCTCTGATATCTCGTCTGCCGGAAAACGGACTTGAGACAGCCGACTGGCCGTCCCGCGTTCACAACATTCATCGTGGGTGAGTCGTCGTGTAGAGTTGCTAATCGCTGAGCCGACACTAGAATTTCTAGAGCTCTCAAGTTCCTGGGTTGGCCTCCAATTCCAGCATCTGATTGGTCCGGCGCATGGTTTTTCCGGAGACTTCGCAGTCCCTGCACGTTATGTGCATCCATCAATTTGGCTATGGCAGCTTTTCCAAACAGCTTCATACCTGAAATAGATCGTGTCTTTGCGGTCAAATTTCCGACATCATGGTAAGACTCTCGTTAGCTCAGGGCATGCGGCCGCTGGCCACCATGCGTGCATCCGTGTTATCTCGATCGGCTCGGAATTTCAGCTCAACTCCCGCTTTTGGTAAGTCTTCGTCCTGTCTCGTCTATCCACCTCCAAGCCAAATGCTTACAGTTCTATCACAGGATTGAAAGCTATTTTCACCGAGACCGACAACGGCGAATTGAACGAGGTTCTCAAGAATATCCAGGAGAAGATTATCTTCCCCTCATATCTCCCCGAAAAGCAGCGCGAGCTCGTCTTCAACGCCAAGTCCAAAACATATCTCCAGCAAAACCCTGTCGTCATCGAGCTGGACGGCCTCGAGCATAAGTTCACTACCCTCGACCGGTTTAAGGACATCCCAAACTCCAAGTTTGCACTCTTCAACGCGCTCGAACTTATGAAGACCAAGGAGGACTGGGACAACTTGGGCACGCTCCTGGCTGGCTACAAGAAGGCCGGCATCAAAGTCCGCCCATCACATTACATGAAGATCATTCGCCAGGCTGGTCGCAATGAACAAATATACTCAGTCATTGAGTGCGTCAAGCAGGCCCAGAAGACCGGCTTCGAGCTGACCTCCATGGAGTACATCGTCCAACTTTTGTCCTACATCAGCGTAAAGATCACGGCAGCTGCGCCCGGGGATGCCAAGTCGGTGGATGCATTGAGGTGGACTGAAGAGATCATTGACCTTATCCAGCGATCGCCACACGTCGACGAGGACCTGCCAGCATCCAAGCAAGGCCAGAATCACCCCCTGGTGCGCGGGCAACTCTTGTTTGCCCAAGCCTCCGTCGTCGAGTCTCTGAAACTGCAAAAGAAGCCCTTTGACAAGGAACTGGCGGACCTCACTGACAGTGCCGAGGCGCTCGTGAGCTGGTGGGCTCGTCAGCTCACGGAGGGGGATGAACCCCACGTCCCTGCCTCCATTAGCAAGATGAGACCTCACATGCCGGATGTCAAGAGAGCCACTAGAGGACAAACTGCAACCTTCGGCGCGTCCGAGTGGGTTCGGGTACTTGCTCTGAACATCAAGGGCATGTCTATGGCCCGAGAGATCATTGGCGATGCCGCCAAGGGCCTTGAGCCTATCGAGCAGAAGTTGGAGGAGCTGTTGCGAGAGTCTGTGGGTGATGTGCCTAAGTTCTATGCCAGATCAGCGGCAGTGTACGAGGACGTCATTGGCAAGAAGCCTACCTGGACCGCCCCGACCGAGCCTGCTACCGAGCCTGCTACCGAGGCTTGAGGTTGATGCTAGCATGAATCACATACGTGTATTATCTACGAGACCTTCTGTACAACATAAATAACCCTTCTATGGTAGAACAATGTACTTTTCCAAGTGCTTTGGGATAGCACCCAGCAGCTTCTTCTCAATCAGCCACTTGCGCGAGAACAGCCGGTCGGCGTATCTGTAGGCACCGTCGCAGAGAACAGTGACGACGGTGTTGCCCTTGCCAAGCTTCTCGGCCACCTCCTTGGCGGCCACGACGTTGAGCGAGGAGCTGGCACCTAGGTAGAGACCCTCCTCGTCGAGACAGCGGTAGACCATCTCGATACTCTTCTCGTCGGCGATGGTCAACGAGCCGTCGATCAGGTCAATGTCGGGCTGGAGGTTGTCGGTGATGCGGCCCTGACCAATACCCTCAGTGATGGAGGAACCCGAGCGCTCGGTGAGCTTGCCACCCGAAGTGATGTACGAGTGCAGCACACTGCCGGGGGGGTCGGCGAGGAAGCTCTTGACGCGGCCGTTGGAGACGTCCTTCAGGTAGCGGGTGATGCCGGCCAGGGTACCCGCGGTGCCGGTGGCGCAGGTAAAGGCGTCCACCTTGCCCTGCGTCTGGGCCCAGATTTCGGGGCCAGTAGTCTCGATGTGCGCCCTGCGGTTAGCCGTGTTGTCGAACTGGTTGGTCCAGACGGCGTTGTCGAGGCCCTCAGCGTGGCGGCGGGCCTGGTGGTTGTAGTTCTCCGGGTTGTCAAAGGCGACGGCCGGGACGGGGTACACTTCGGCGCCGAGGAGCCGGAGCAGGTCGATCTTGCCCTGGGACTGGGTGTTGGGCATGTAAATGACGAGCTTGTAGCCACGGGACCGGCAGACGTGGGCGAGCCCGATGCCCGTGTTTCCGGCGGTGCCCTCGACCACGGTGCCGCCCGGCTCGAGCAGGCCGCGCTCCTCGGCATCCTTGACGACGTAGAGGGCGGCACGGTCCTTGACGGAGCCTCCAGGGTTCATGAACTCGGCCTTGCCAAGGATCTCGCAGCCCGTCTCCTCGGAGAGCTTGTTAAGGCGAATGAGCGGCGTGTTGCCGATAGCTGGAGAAGAGCAGACAGTCAGTTAGCGAAGCGGTCCAGCAGTCTGCTAAGCCAGCGCATAAGACGAACCTCCGGTCAAGCCCTTGGCGACGCCTTGGGCGCCCGACACGGCGATGGTGTAAGCGCTGGGCTCCGCAGCCTTGGCCGCCGCAACGGCGAGGCGCCGAACGCTGTGACGGAACATTGGGGTGGAAGACGGGGTCGTCAGCTTCCAAGGGAGGGCAATTGGCGGGGACGGAACAAACGTGAGAGGAATTCGAGGTTGAGGGTCGAGACGTGGGATGGATGGGAAAGGTTAAAGGTGGGGCCGCAACCGGAGAGCTATGGCGCAATTCGGATCCTCGGCGGCACGCCGAGTTCCGTCTGGTAGAAAGTCGCCGCATAAGTATGTGGTTATGCTGCAAATAAATTACGGGAACCTGTCCTAAATCACATCCATCACTAACTACCGTCCCAACTTGGTATATCATTGCCCTCAGTTCTCACCCAGAGCTCTCTCGCTGCTCCAATCGCACGTACGGGGCTGGGAACAACCCCCGAGTGCCCATGTACGACCCAAAAAACCAGTCTCCATTAACGTCCTCAATTTCTTTGATCTCGGCGCCTCGGGGGAACAGCAGCTCGTCATCTGAGCCGGCCTTGGGGTACCAGGCCCATCTAGCACTCGCCTTGTATCCAACTCCGCCATCGGGCGGGAAGTTCTTCGACGTAGCAGTTGATCCGTCGCTTGTCGGTGCCGTCTCCGAGACATCTTTGGTGATGAGTCGAGCGACAGCCTGATCACCATGCTGCCATAGCCACTTCTGGAGGCCCTTGGCCTGAAGCTCGGGGCTCTCGGGAGCCTCAGAGCGCAGACTACGACCACCTACCAGGTCGTTGGCAATGTATCTCCACTGACCAACCTTGCCGCTGGTGAAAGCAACAACCACCATCCTGTGCCCATTGAAACATCTCCTCCATCCCGAGTGCCCATTTTCTCCACTGATTTGACCTTGAGCAACAAGGTTGCCGTAGCAAGACGAGCAGATATCGTAGTCTCCCGGGGCTGCGTCCGGGACTAAGGAGCTAGTGCAGTTGTAGCAGTGGTATCTTGCCTGGCTGGGTGGTATAGGATCTTGGCAGACATCGCATCTGGTAGCAAACGATAGAGACTTGAAGGCCCCCATGTTTGAGGTGTTGGGACCATGGAGTATCGTTGCGGTGGGAGGTCGACCGGGGGACCTCGGGCTCACCGGGCGCCCCTGAGAAGATTGTGTAGCTTCGTGGGCGAGTGGCAAGAGGGGATGCGTGCAAGATCTCCCCTGATTCACACAGTCATTGCAAAAGCCCCAGTCGCCCTCGTTGCAAACATCACATCGCCAGTAGCATTCGTTAGTCCAAGCGAAACACTTTGCGCAGAACGTCCCCGTTTCCAGTCGCTTTCGGGGATCCTCCATGGAAAGAGTCTTCCGACCATCTGCACCGCCGGGGGTAGACCGAGGGGGCAAGTAGCGACTTGCTGTAAGTATATGAGGCATTGCCACTGGCCCGTCTGCTTGCCGACGCTTCTTCTCCCACTTCGCTGTAGCCCCATGGCCGAAGCCGAACCAGTAGAGACACCCCTTTCCTGCTCGATAGCAGTCGAGACAGATATTCCACTGGCCATTGTAACAGGACACACAGTTGTAATGGACCTCATACTCAATGTGAGGCTTGTTACACCTTGAGCAACTGATTGATGGCTCCGGGAACAGCTGGGACCGCGTTCGTTGATGAGCTATGGCTGTCGGGCTACTAATCGGGCTCGCAACCGTCGAATTAACAATGGCTAGGTCTGCTGGACGACTGAACCGGTTTCCACGTCCTGCACCCAAGTCTTGGTGACTTGTTGCAGACTGTGTAGGGGTTTGTCCGCTCGATGGAGCCCCTTGAGGTGCACGACTAGCAAATGATAGATTACTGGAAGTCCCCGCATATGTTGCTGATTCATTTGTACTTGGAGGCACTCCAGGAACAGCAGGCGTGCTTGTGCTCCGAGATTCACTGAAGCTCGATCGTGGAGCCGTCGGGTCCGACGTCTGAGACCTGAGACTCAGGTCCGTTGATGAACGAGCAGCAGGCCGACTGTCGGATATAGCAGGGAAGATGGGGGTCGTAGCACTACGGCTATCACTAGCTGTGCGCCTTCTTGTCCTTCGGCTAGAGTCCTGGACGTCCAAAGCTGCTGATGTTGCGGAAGAGGGTGGCCTAGTTCGTTCCTCAGTTTGGCTCGTGGCACTGGCTGACCTAGAATGCGGGCGCGTGCGGCTTCTCGGTCGGTCGCTTCCGTCGGGGGCTCGTAACCTCACATCAGTGCCTGTTGACTCCGTGTATCGGGACGAGGAGGAATATCCGCTTCCATTATTCCTCCGCGAGGCCTCGTGCCGAGCACGTTCCCTCTGTCGCCGACGGTACGCCTCCGTGATTCGCCTGCTGAGCTCATCGTCTCGACTCAAGTCGATATTATCCAGGTCAAGCCCATCGAGAAGCCCTTCTTCCTGAATCTGTCTGGCAAAGGCCTCGATCTCTCTCTCAATATCTCGTTCACTCATATCCGCCGAGCTAATGAGCGATCTGATGGACGACTGGTGCTCAATCTGGCGCTGTCTCGACTCGTTTCGTCGATGCCGTCGCTCACTCTCGGTATAAACATGATCAGCGCTGTGTCGGGGACCCTCATCCGCCCGCGGGCGATGCTCGCCATGTCGTTGGCGGCTGTCCAAGCTCCTGTCTCGGCTCGTCCTAGGCCCATCATCCGATCGGCTGTCTCGTCGCCTGCGCGCCCTGGGCGGTACTGAACCCGAGACCCCGGCGTCACGCAGACTCATCTCTCTGACCTCATCCACTAACCGTCGGTCTTCGTCGTCTGCACGCCGCTCATCCGCCGTCCTGCCGCTGGAGGGGAGCTTGGGAAGCACCTGGTCTCCTGGTTTGTACTTCGCAGCCATTTCCTCCTTCTCGGCGGGCGAGCGGTCCTTGTCCGGGTTCGCAGCCACAAACATATCCAAAAGGGTCACAACGGTAGCGTTGTGCCGCGAGTCTCGGACATTCGCTCGACATGCTGGGCAGGTGAAGACGGCGGCTCCGGGGACTGGCGGGTTGGGGGATCTCGCGGCCGTCGCGGCTTGGAAGGAGAACCATTCTTTGAGGCAGGCGCCGCAGAAGGTGTGAAGGCAATCAAGAAGCGTTAGGGGTTGGTAAAGGAGCTCCGTGCATATCTGCGCGCCATCAGCAGCTGTCACGTATCACGATGGGAATGGCCTCTAATGGCTGGGCGAGTCGAAGTAAAGGTGGGGGAAGAGAGACAGAGGAAGAGGCGTACCGAGCACGTAAGCTCCTTCTCGAGGTCTAGGCCAGGCCTTGGGGACTCCATTCATGGCAACAGTGATTGAGTACGGCCCATTCCTGGGAGCTGGAGGTTTGCGACAGCCTCCGAGGCGAAGGCGGCGAGAGGAAGAGAGGAAGAGCAGGAATGGATGTGTGGATGGACGGCGGCGTTCGGCGGCCTGGACACCCACCCATGTCATCACATCAGTTCTGCCAGTGGGCGGGGGGGGACATTTACGGCGGGTTCCATTGGTACTTGGTAGGCGCCTAGGCGCTACGAGATAGGGCGTGCCATGCAAAATAGTGCACACACGACCTCGAAAGGGACAGACACACTTGGCCACGAAAGGTTGGGCCGCTGCATGAATACGAATGAAGCCTTACAGAACCGACACAGGGACCGCTGCGGGGTGAGATGCGAGACATCTCAGCAACATGGCGGCAACGGACACGGAATTGCTGTCAGGTTTAGGGATTTTCTGATGATGCCCCAATATCTCGATTTTAGCTCAACAGACGAATCTCGTCAGAGTTTAGTTGCGAGGTCTTGTATTCCCACAGATCATAGCCCTACAACGTCAATCTGTGTGGTGGTTGCTCGTACATCCAACTGTCCACCAACCGAAGCAGGCCAAGAACTCGCACAACCTTGAAAGAGCCAGGCCCCCATTCTGCCTCACCAACCTTGCGATGGTGTGAAAGGAAGTAGACCTCTCTTGTGTGCCTGCCACCGAACGCCAAGGCCGAGTCTGAACACGGCCATCACCATCGCTTCCCGCTTCCGTCAGCAGCGGCTGCAACGGCAACGTCCGCCATAAGCACCAGCCCTGTGGCAATAGCATCGGTCTCACCATAAGCATCACACCGGCATGTCGTTCTGTCTCTACGAGTGAGACCATTCCGCCTTTTTCTTCTCCGCGAACGCCTTCATGCCAATCTTCTGGTCCTGGCTGCCAAACAAGCTGTGGAACACACGCCTCTCGTACTCGACGCCGTCCCGCAGCGGCAGGTCCTGGCTCTTGTTGACCACCTCCTTGGCCGCGATGATGGAAACCCTGGAGTATCCCGCAATCGTCTCGGCCAGCTTCAGCGTCTCCTCCATCAGGGCTTCATAGGTAGGAAACGTCCTCGCCGCAATGCCCCACTTCTCGGCCTCGACGCCTGAGAATGACTTGCCCGTGAGGATGAGCTCCATCGCCTTGGCCTTGCCAATGGCCCGAGTCAGTCGCTGGCTGCCACCGGCGCCGGGGATCGTGCCCAACTTGATCTCAGGCTGACCAAAGTTGGCAGTCTCAGTGCAGTAGATGAGGTCACACATCATGGCCAGCTCACAGCCGCCACCGAGGGCATGGCCAGAGACAGCAGCAACAATGGGCTTCTTGACCTGCGTGGTGAGGTTGGACCACGACTCGATGAACGAGTTGGTGTAGGCGTCGGCGAAGGTGAGCGGGGCCATCTCCTTGATATCGGCGCCGGCGGCGAAGGCCTTTTGGGACCCAGTCAAGATAATGACCGAGGTGTCATCTGAGCTGTTGAGCTCGGCCAGAGCTTCGTTGAGCTCCTTGATGAGCGGGGTGCACAACGCATTGAGAGCCTTGGGTCGGTTCAGCGTCACTAGGTGAGTGATGAGCATGTGAACAAAATCGGCTATGGTTGGACTTCTTACCTTGACTAACACCAGGCTTGGGCTGGGAAACCTGAATGAACTCATACGTCTTGGAGCTGTATGTGCGAGCCAGTCGAGGGAGCGTGGAGGGCTGGAAGGGAACCCGAGCCACAGGCCTCAAGCATCGTAGCGCGTTCATCTTGAAGGAAAGGAATTGGACGGTCGCTATAATGGCAGACTGTGGTAGAGATAAGTACAAGGTTCAATTGATCACTGCAGCGTCGAGGACCAGAGTTTTCTTCAATGGGAAAGGGAAAAAGAGAGCTCTAAGTTGGTGAAGCTCAATAGCCGGATATGACGAGGGGCCGGAGCTTGAGCCCACGGTGACGCAGATGGACCTGGAAAGCGTCGGCACTTGAGCCGAGGGTAAAGAACCGCCAAAGAAGGCAGGAAGAGCCGACGGCATAAACGTCACGTGCGAAGATCATGGTCTTCCGCCGAAGCAACTTTGGATCCGAAAGCCTCAGGTTTGTTACTTCAATGAAAGCGCCAAGCGTATTCTTTTCGTTGAAGCAAAGCCACACACGATATCATGATGCGACGTTTGATCTGGAGCTGCAGTTCTTAAATACATCGTGATTAGTACATTCGCACAGCACCTGCGACAAGCTGTTCCTGGCAGCTCCACTTTGCTCAGGTATTGATGGCGAATACGGCAGCATACCTCGGCCAAAGTAGCTTATTGCGGAACAAACAGCTTTTCAACTTCGAGGAAAGTAGCATTCGTTGCAGGGTTCACTACCCTGAGAGCATCGATAACGAACTCTCTAGCGGTCCGGTGTAGTAATTATACGAAAACCCCGGAGCCGAAGATCCAAGAGAACAGACCAACCGGCTACCCCTCGGGACGGTAACAATTAGCCTGGAGCTCGGAGCTTAATAAACGGACGCGACGCGCTGCATTGGCAATTTAGCACTGTCCCGCTGCGCCTCAGCGACTGGTGGGGGCGGTGCCTGAGAGTCAATCACAGTGGCGACGAGGTAATCTGCCGGGAATCTGCCGGCGCAGCAAACGTGGCTTCGTTGTCCCAAAGTTCTGGCATCCAGAATCGCGATTGCATCTTGCTTTCTCTATCCATTCAACACCTGTCGTCGTGTTCATCGTTGTAGCTCTCTCCCCCCAACTCGCCGCTCTACACGATCCGTCTCTTGCTTCAACGACCCTCTTTTCCCCCGATCCTTGCGCCCCGCGCAAAACTCAATCCAAGATGAATGCGCCCGAGCCCGAGCAGACCCCTTTCGAGGCTGTCAGCGTCCACACGTCCAGGATCCAGCGAGTATGCATCTCCGTCTCGCCGCCGACGACGACCACCGAGCTGACTCTGTGTAGCAATACCAAGCCCTCCTAGACCAGTCGACCCCCTTCGTTCTGTACCGATGGGTCGCCACCGGTGTCTGCCTGTTCCTCTTCTTCCTGCGCATCCTGTTTGCGCAAGGCTGGTACATTGGTGCGAATCCGGTCCAACCCCCCCAAGGTATTGAGCCCTTGCTGACCTAGAGACAGTGGCCTATGCGCTCGGAATCTACCTTCTTAACTTGTTCCTGGCTTTCCTGCAGCCCAAGTTCGACCCCTCGAACGAAGCGGCCGACAACGAGATGGAGGATGGCTCCGTGGGAACTCTCCCGACCTCGCAGGATGAGGAGTTCAAGCCCTTTATCCGACGCCTACCCGAGTTCAAGTTCTGGTACTGGGCTACCCGTGCCGTCGTCATCTCGTTCGTCTGCAGTTGGTTCGAGATCTTCAACGTCCCCGTCTTCTGGCCTGTTCTGGTCATGTACTGGATCATTCTCTTCGTCCTGACCAGTAAGTTGCACCCCCCAATGCCGTTTCTGATCAAGTCAATATCTAACTGCGAGTAGTGCGCAAGCAAATCCAGCACATGATCAAGTACCGCTACGTTCCCTTCTCCATGGGCAAGAAGAACTACGCCAAGAACAGCTCGTAAAAGGCTGCTGCAGGAGAGACAACAAAACCTTTTTTTCTTCGGCACGACCTGTCGCGAAACGTGGCATCTACGTGTCCTGTATAAATACCGTGGCCGACTTTATCAAGCGGCACACTAATGCGATGTGTGTCCTAAGGCGTGTATTGCAATCATGGATGGCGTGGGAACTGGGACTGAAAGGGACTGGGGAGGCACAGTTACCTCCAGCTACGGCTGCTATATTAGACTGAATGGGCTCGGGACTGCATCAAAGTGAGAGCATAGACTCGAGTCTTGAGACGAACCATTTAATGAAAAAGAATGAAATTTGAAACGACAACATTACAGAAAATGAAAACTGAGGTTGAACTTGAATCAAAGTAGCGGATTGTTTCTCTTTTTTCTGGTGTTTGTTTGGTTTCGTTGACGACATGGGAAGCTGGGAGCGAATGGCGGAGAGGCTGGCGCTAACAACTGAGCTCCATCTCAGCCTTGCGCCGCGAACTCTTATTTCCTACCTCACCACAGCCGCGACCGCGCTTCGTCCACCTCACCACTCGCCAATCCATCACCCTTCTCCCGCCAACGCCCGACCGACAACACCTCGATCAAAGCCGTCGCAATCCCAATCTCCCACGGCGCCCATCGTCGCCCATCGCCACCCACGATGTCGTCCTCGGCGCCTCGCTCCGGCGAGCGCATGATCCAGCAGGATTTCATCGCCCGCATCCGCTTCAGCAATGCGCTCCCGCCGCCGCCGCACCCGCCCAAGCTGCTCGACATCCCCAACACGGGCCTGGCTAGCGGCCAGTACACCACTCCCGGCTTCGCCTCGCGCCTCGCCCGGGAGCAGCCCCTGAACATGGAGGCCGATGCCGAGCTGGGCATGCCGCTCAACCTCGTCGGCATGCCAGGCGTCTTCGACGGCGACGAACGATGTGCGTGGCCACCGCGGCGTTTTGCCACGCTTCCATCGGCGCTGCTGACTTTCCATAGCAATCCAGGCCCCTGCTCACCCTCCCGCCCTTCACCCCCACGATAGACCGCTCCTGAGACCCATTGCTGCTCTCGGAAAGCTGAAGGTCGCCGAAGCCAACGTCTCCTTCCTCCGTCGAACCGAGTACATCTCCTCCACGAGCACCAAACGCCACGATGGCCCTACGCCTCGGGCTCTCCTCGCCAAAGCCCACAAGGGACGACGTGTCGTGGAGGCTTCTGCAGACTCCCCCGAGGTCATCAAGCGCAAGATTGACAAGGGCTTCGACATTGCGGAGCAGGACATCAAGGATCCCAAGCGCGTCAAACATCCCTCAAAGCGACATCTCAAGCTCGTCGATGTCTCGCCTCTTATTCCCGATCTGGACGCGTTCCCGGATTCAGGCGCCTACGTCGCCCTCAAGTTCCTCAACAACCCCGTGGCAAGCTCCAACGAGTACGACAAACGCCTTGTCAGCAGCATATTTAAGCCCATAGATCGGACTCAAGCTGAGGAGGATGCGTACGACGCGGCTCTGGAGGCCCACCAGCAGGATCCTGTCAACAACCCCAAGCCGGGGAACCTAATGAACTACGATTTTTATCTCAGTCAATCCAGCAGTGCCGGCGACCGCTTCCGTCGCAAGTTCGACGTCGAGAACCCCGACCACGACGATGAGGAGCTCTACACGCACGAGGGGGACACGGGCGGCTGCTTCCAATTCCACCGCCTCCGAGCCTACGAGACAGCCACGGAGATGGAATTCGACCACGCGGCCAAGTACGACGAGGAGATCATCCTGGCCTACAACGAGGACACCTTCTACCCCAACCAGAAGGGCGTCTACTACTACCCGGTGATGCAAAAGTCCACCATCCGCCCCCAGCGAACAAAGAACATTGCCCGCACCATCGGCCTCGGCGACGAGGAGGAGCAGATCATCGACCAACTCGACATCACCATCAGCGACCCCACCGAACAGTTGCGCGAAACCATGAAGCGGTACCACGACCACCCGCTGGGTTGGCCGCAGGAGGACGACGCAGAGGACGACCACCACGATCATGGCGACGACGCGGACCATCACGGTAGCAGCCCCGCCGCCCGACGCTCGAGGTCGCCCTCCGAAGACCGGGACGCCGAGGGAGAGGAGGACGAGTAGGTGTTGACGGGCGAGGATGGGTAACGGAACGGGAAGAGGAGATGCTGTACGTTTGTATTTGTGAATTAGGGAGCCCTCAATATCAGCGACACCGAAAAAAGGGCGACGTGGCATCCATTTGGCGAATTCTGGGCTCGCGGCGTAGGTTTCATTTATCATAGATCGAGATTCACTGGAAAATGAGGAAGATTCAAACCAGCCTAGGCCATGATTTCTGTTGTGATACAAATGCCCACTGAAGATTCCGCCTTTCCTCCGAATCACATCGGGTACGAATCCAATTCGTTTTGACGCCGTCTGACCTACTCCGTAATCTACCCATGCAATATGTGATTGCTACCCAGACGTTATCCAACATTGCCTCGTAGCTCCAGAAATCATTATCCATTACGCCGGGGCGAACAGCTCCCAGTCTTCCGGCATCGCCTTGTCTGCGCTCTCAACGTCGTAGCCGATCGTCTCCCTATTATCATCGATGACACGAGCGTACCTGTAGATCTGTCAGTGTCTTTTTCTGGGGGTCAAGCCAGGGCCGTGGACAAAGATGTGTACTCACTCTAGTAATAGTCGGAAGAACCAGGCCTCCATGTCAACCTGGCGAACAGTATGTTTCGCCCACTTCGCGCTGGCGGCGGCGATGCGCTCCGACTCTGCTACGCGCGTCCTGTCGCTGAAGTAGCGAACCGTCTCGAGCCAGTCGTCGCCCTGGATGCTGAGGGGAACGTAGTGCGCCCAGGGCTTGAGCCACTCGGCGTGCCACTCACGGAAGACGCCCAGTTTGAAGACGAGGCTCTGACTGCGCAGGAAGGCGTAGAAGCGGCCGGAAAAGGCGTTTCCGTCCATGTCGAGCAGGTACTTGTAGTTGAAGGCGTCCTGCTGCTCCTCGTACTCGGCCACTTTGAAGAAGGCGATCTGCGCTTCGCAGTCGCCGGGATCGCATTGGCCAACGTGTGAGAAGTGCACGTCGACGAGATCACGGTAGTCGCCTCGCGGGGCCTCAGTGGCGTTCCAGTTGGGTTGCAGTTCAGTGCCTTCGTTGACCATGATCTTGGCCTGGTCGGGGGCGTTCATCTTTTGGACGAAGCGCTGGCGGTGTTGTCGTCGCCAGCGGCCGTTCCGACTGTATCCGCCGGTTGTAGAGCCACGCCAGTACAGCTGATTTCTTTTCTGCAACCACGCAACGTCTTTCTCCTGGTCAAAGGGGACCATATTGCTCCAGTACCAAGGTGATGGGTAGATTAGGTCGTTGTACGAGGAGATCTTGGACTGAGAGAAGATGGGGAAGAGGTCGTGGACGACTTTGTAGGTGTTGGGTCCATCGAAGAAGCCAAATGTCGAGCTAAGGGACGGAGAAAGACAGATGTCGGACGAGGCCGTGGCGTTGTAGACGAATCCGAGCGCGCCAATGCCGTATTTGCTACGATCATCTGTTCTGTCGTCCTCCTCGAGATTCCGGGCCGGAGTGTTGGGAGGGCAGGAAACTCGCGAGTCGCTCCAAGTCGGCTGGTGTGAGTAGGTGTTAAAGCGAGTAAGTGTCGTCTCATCAAAGAACCTGCCCTCGTTCAAATCGGGGTGGCTCTTGGTGAAGTCGTTGGTCGGTGAGGTGACGGCAAAAGCAGCTGGCATATACTCCTCTTTGGCTTTTCGCCTCAAGTTGGCCAGGTCTTCGTGGGAAACAATGACACGCGGTTCGTCGTGGATGTTAAATGCAAGATCCATATCCGGCAGAAACCTTATGAACTTGGCCATCATCCCCTCTGTCGCATCCCGCTGCCATTTTTCTCCTCCCTTCATGTGCGTGACCTTGTGGTTCCGGATAGCGATGCCGATCAAGCCATTGTCGAATCCCAAAGCCTCCTTTGCTCTCGCTCGGATCGTCTTGGGCTTCAGCCCCCAGAAGGGCGTCATCAGATCATGGATTGTATCAAACTCGTCTACCAGCTTAATATGGTTCATCTTCGCAAAGTGGAACCACTTGTCGAAGTGTGGAGGCGGAGGCATCTGGTAACGCCTACGATACTCGGCCACGGCGTCCTCGAGCGTCATGGACTGCCGCTCCCTCGTCTTCTGGAACGCAAGCTCTGCCTCGGCGATGAGATACGAAATGGGGTGCTCCGTCCTCCCCGGAGGCTTCTTCGGCATTGAACCGCCGACAGCGGTCGGCCCATCATCCCAGCTCGGCTGTGGAGGGGGGATTCCCACAGGTGAAGCGTTGGACGCGGGACGATGTTTCACGGGCTTTGGGGGGTCGACATGAGGTTGGGGTGGCGGCGGCGGCGGCGGCGCAACAGGACTGCGTACGAAATTGTAGTAGAGGATCAAGGAAAAGGAGATAGCGATCCCAAGGAAGAAGAACTGGCGTCGTCGGCCAGATCGGATGGCTACCATGGTGCCGATCGCCGTATCTGTGCCAGACAGAAACGAAGCTAAAGCTGGAGACGGGACGAGCTGGGCGGCGTGGAAGCGAGAAGTATCGAGCGGCTGTGAGAGTTGTAGAGCATTTGAACAACAGTGTCCGATTTCAAGATGACAGAACCATCGTCAAGTCAGGACACGCGTCGAGAGGGACAGCATCAATAATGCGCCTTTTGTCTTGGATTGCGTTGTAGTCGAGGGGCTGCTATCAGTCGTCGTGACTCAGGACAGACGGCTCATTAGACACGCGTCAGTGCTTGCAGGGAAATGCGCAGGGCAATCGGTTTAATTGGACGAGGGCGTGTCTTGCAGCATGTCCATATGTGATCTGGATTCGTACAGCTGGGAAGAAACATTCCTTGCGGGGGTTCCAGATGAACAAAGCTTGTGCGCTAATCTGGCAAGAAGGGAGGCGGTTCCGTCACCGAAGTAAACAAACGAACGGTTGGCCGGATGACCCGCCCCCTCAATGACAGCCCGGGTGCATATATCCATAATTACACTGCGGTCTGTACCTAAGTAAATAAATACTGCGATATCTTCCAACGTAATACATCAGAGAATCCAGAATGACCTCAGTCCACGAATTCAAGACACCAATTAATGAACAAGTCATTGTCCGCTTTATCGTCCGCCTTTCGTTGCTGTCAACACCAACATGCAAGGGGTGTCCAGCCCACCGGAGTGTGGAAATTGACATACTGCGAGTCTCACTCGTGTCTCAATTTGTGTCACGTGTACAAACAAGCATTACCGGTATCATTATGCCATCACACATTCACAAAAGCATATGGGTCCGTAGCTCTGGGCATCTCGTCAAGGTTTCATTACTATTGCTCGCGTGTGCGACCAGCACGACGGCTGTGAAATTCGCATCGGTCATAGTCATCATAATCCATCCCAACGCCGAGAATGCCAGTCTCTTTTATAAACTTTTGATATCCATTCCCATTTAGTAGAAGAAACCAATGATCTTGCCAGCAACGTGCTTGCGTCGGGCCTCCTCATGGTCCATAATACCGGCAGAGGTGGTCAGGATGACGTAGCCGAACTGACGGGCGGGCAGCAGCTTGACAACCCACTTCTCGAGATCGGACAGACGGACGTTGTATCGGGGAGAGATGACACCAGTCTTGTTGAGACGGCCGTTGAGCTGAACGACGATCTTGCCGGAGCGGTGGTCATCAACCTCCTCGAACTCGCCAATGTAGCCTGCAAATAATTGTCAGCAATGTTTCGAGAGATTAAACGTAGAAACTTCATGGGTTAAGTATCAGAAACACGTGTAAGTCTCCGAGTTTGGATCTATCGGCAATTTATAGGGGCCGAGTCGTGGGGCAGTATCGACGGTAGCCCTAGTTATCATGCCGAACATGGTGCAAAGGGGAAGGGAGATGAGAAAGGGGAAGACTCGGAGAAAAAACACAAAAGAGGAAAACGTCTGGCACATACCGTGGCGCTGCATGACCTGGAGGAACTTGATGATGACCTTGGAGCTGGGTCGGATCAAGACCTGGCGCTTGCCAGCCTTCTCGGCGTTGTTGATGGCGTTGAGCGCATCGTGGAGAACGGAAGTGCGGACCATGTTGGCGGTTTATGGGATGGAGATTCTCAAATCAAGACTGGAAATGAGGTATCTGCCAAAGCAATCCTGGTTAGCCTTTCCGAGGCTGTGAGCGAGGAGAGTGCCCTCAACGATCGATCGCCGAGGGTTCTGCCGCCCAATGCTGAAGAGGAGAAGCGTATCGAGAGACGTCGCCAGCTGGTGCAGCGGCCATCGTCAAGCATCATCGCCAGCGACGCTCAAGATTGCTCTCCCCTGCCATGGTAAAAGGCATCATCCTACTGGATTCGAGTCGCTGTGAGCGAGCATCACTTGTACATACCTCTTGAGTTTTCGTGTCGACGGTTGGAGAATGTCAAGGAGAGAGGCGCAGGTGCGAGTGGAAAAAAAAAGGTACCACGAACCCACAGGTGGAAAGTGGTGTGCCCTGGTGGCCCGTGCACGCAAAAATGCCCTAAGGGTCCGCGCACTCGGTCGTTTAGATTTCGGCAAATCTGCGTGCAACCAAACGAAGACACTTCCAGATCACGACTCAAACCCCCTCCCCCCCCTCCAATTTTTCCTGCTACACATTAAAATCTTCGAGGATCGCCCGACAAGAAAATTAAGCCAAAATGGTGAGTTGCACATCTGCCGCCGCATTTTCCGCCAATTGCCCGGTCTCGCGGTCGCGCCTGGGCATGGCAGTTTGTGGCGGGGTGGAAATCCTTGGACACGGTCGCTAACGAGGTCGCAACAGTCGGACGTAGAAGAGAACACCGCCCCCGAGGTCGCTGAGGAGATTGAGGTTTCCGGCGATGCTCCCAAGGGTCAGATGTCCATTCTCGACGCCCTCAAGGGTGCCCTGAAGCTCGCCCTCATGCACGACGGTCTCGCCCGCGGCCTCCGAGAAGCCTCCAAGGCCCTCGACCGACGACAGGCTCACATGTGTGTGCTGAACGAGAACTGCGAGGAGGAGGCCTACAAGAAGCTGGTCATTGCTCTCTGCAATGAGCACAACATCCCCCTCATCAAGATCCCCGATGGCAAGCAGCTCGGCGAGTGGGCTGGTCTCTGTACGTTCTCTTCCCAACCATGGTGGCGGGGTTATGTGCGTCCGGGCCAAGTGCTAACATGTTGATACAGGCGTCCTGGACCGCGAGGGCAACGCCCGCAAGGTTGTCAACTGCTCTTGCGTCGTTGTCAAGGACTGGGGTGAGGAGTCGCAGGAGCGCTCCATCCTCCTCAACTACTTCCAGACCGAGCAGTAAGCTAAGCGCAAGGACTTGGACGGCGTTGGATGTGAAGGGGCCTAGAGGTGCGGACTTGGTCTCGAGACCGCTCGACATGACTTTTCGGTTGTACTCTAGCCACTTCGGTTGGCATCTGAATGGGTTTAGGCCTTACGTCACACGGCCGTATTGCATCGAGAGGAATATAAAAAAATTGGGCATCACACGATCTCGTCACGCTTGAAAAGTTGTATGGATGTGAAGTGCGCTTGTGTATGAAGGGTTAAGGTGAGGCAGCCAATGCAAGGTGTATAGTAGGTAATCATACAGAGTGCGAGTCTTGATTCAAAAGGCTAAGCATGCGTAACATATTTCAGAATATGCCTCCACATCCTCGCCACATTGACCAACGTGTGGTGTATTTCATCCCCTTGTTAGCCACTGTGTCGGAGTATTGTGACTACATCATCGTTGTGCCCTTATCCTTCCATTTCGACACGATGGCAGTCAATGTGTCTGCACCAAGTGTACTGGTTTTATATGGGAGGGATGATGACGTTGTCATCACGGAGCATGTTACGTAGCGAATATGACCTTGAACGAGAAACAAAATATCGCTCTGTCCTGCTCGGGTTCTACTTCCGTCCCTCGACCTAAGCATGCTGTTAGACTGAGAGTTACAAAGCCAACTCTCGAAAACCAGACTCACCATGATGATGTGATACCCAAAACCGGTCTTCACCTCTACCAACTTGGGGCTGGCCGTTGTGCTAGGCTCCAGAGCAAACGCCACCTCTTCAAACTTAGGATCCAAACTGCCCTTGGTCTTCCATCCTAAGGATCCGCCTAAGTCCCTTATGTCAGTGCGGGTTTCTGTTGCCACTCCTCGGCGAGAGGTGACGGGGTGAGCCAACCTTGTCTGGCCTTGTCCTCGGAATACTCGCGTGCCACCTCGTCAAACTTGACCCCTTCGCTCAGCTTGGCCAGCGCTTCCTCCTTCTTGGAATGCTTCTCGCACTGGAATCTCGCGTCAGTAGTGAACAACCCAAGTGGTAGTGTCAGCATGTTGAGCGTCCCAGGCATCAAGTCGTACCAGAATATGACGGACGTTGATGGACATGGCGCCCTTCGTCTTGCCGCCTGAATCCTTGCTGTCCTTTTCTTTGTCGCCGCCCTTGTTCTTGTCGCCTTTACCTTTTCCACCGCCCTTGTCGCCGCCCTTCTTGTCGTTTTTGCCCATATTTTGCTTGCGTCGCGGGTGTAACGTAGGTGGTGAGAGGACGTCAAACTGCGGCTGGCTGGGTAAACGGTGCCCCGCCATTGGCACATGAAAAATGCCCCTCATTAATCGTGACACTGGTCAGTAACATGATGCAGATGCCCTCACTTTTATCAACCTCGCCTGGATCTTTTCTTCAGATGGTTCTTCGTTATGGCAGCTCGGGGTATCTAGTTTACAACAGTCCCATGCGCTTTCCCTTTGCCTTCACAAGAGACTGGAGCGGACTCGGCTGCCCAATCTTGGCCACCTCCAACGAGGTGAGGAACGCGAGTGTCCTCATATATTGCTCCTGGTCCATTTTTTCCTGGGCCTTCTCCATTTTCCAATCGAGAAAACCCCGTTGTCCTCTGATCTGTTTAATCATCTCACCCTCGTAGGTTTCAAACATCTTCCAGTCGTCAAGCTGTGACGGGCGGGGAATCTTAAGGATATCTTCTACCGGCAATTGACCTTTGGCCCGTTCCAGAGTGAGGACAAGGCGGTGAAGGTTCGTTTTGGGATTCATTCTTTGACCATACTGGCGAATGATATACCTGGGGCAGGTTAGTCGCGTCTTCTCGGCGTGGAATTCAAACTCAACTCACAACCCGTCATATCGTAGGCCAGCCTTTGGGGCGAGAGGGCTCTGAAGACGATGTCCACGCAGAATTCGGATGTAAGAGCCAACTTGGGAGAGAAGAGACAGATGTATCTCCGAGATTCTACCCTCTCTTATATACTTGACAGTTCCGCTTGGCAAATAGACATCCTCCCTTCCAGTGACAAGGGGCAGCGCCGCAACACCGTACCTCCCTTTTGTCGGCGTTTCCAGAGCACTTCCAACGATACCATCGCGATGAGCGCATGCCAGGTTCAACCACCAGCTAGGGCTCCATAGTCAGCAAATGTTCTTGGAAATGCGTGGCGTCGTTGGAGTCTTCTCACTGTCCAGCCTCGAATTGCAGATTCCCTTCAAGCTCTGATAATGCCTCGAAGGTCTTGGCTCTCCAACGGCCCTGGCTGTTCTCGCTTGCGCTGTTGATCACTACCTCCCTGAGTCGGCCAGTCTTGGGGAGACCGTGGTAGCGGTCTTGATCGATAGTAAAGTACTTCTCCAGGTACCGAGTTCTCCACACCCTTTGAAGCCGCTCTACCAGGAGCACCTCGTCGCGAAGATTAGTCGGCGTGGGCTTTGGGTGGTTTTCCGGGTTTATGATTTCCGAGAGTAATTTGTCTAGACGGGCGTTCTGAATAGTTGTAAACTCTATCATCGGAATGTTGTCGGTCTCGTCCCTCAACACAGCAGCTAAGAACCCCATCGCTTCCTCCCATCGCGGGCCCAGGCTACGTCTATCGCCAAGACTCGAGCGGACGGAATCGCAAAGGTCGAGTAACAGATCATCATCAAGATCAGTAGTGAGAGGCAATCCGTGGTCATAGGAGGTTTGGGTCGAGCCAAGGATAGAGAGAGGGTCTGTGTATCGTCAGCTGGTCTGGGACCATGGTCTGTTTGCCAGGGTCTTAATCGTACTTCTGAGTTGCGTCAAATTGTCTGAAGAACCATCGTATATCCATTCATGATCACATACGAGCCCTGCCGAAAAGGGCACCTAAACACTCCGTCAGCCGGATTCTCTGAGGAAACACGGACATGCTTGCCTGTTGGTAGGTCACAGATGATCTGCCGTGCATTTCCAGGACCAGGGTTTGCTGGGGAGAAGCAAAATCTGGTAAAACCACAAGATGGGAAGGTAGGCCTTTCGTTTAATACTCCTTTTTGCGACGTGGCGTGCAACTGTAATTGGACCGACATGTCTTTGTCCGCGCATGGCTGACAAGTCAGATGTCGGTCCGCGCCTCATTAGCAAGCCGCAAGGACACAGGTTAGGGAGTCCAGGGGCATTAGAGAGGCGTAGCAATTTCTGGGCTTCTAGTATAGGGATCAAAGGAAACGGATTAGGTGGTGTTCTAGGGATATAGGTGAGGTCTGGTGTTTGTAGCTGACAGGAACCCAGCTCAGAAACAGCAAGGGTAGATCATGAGGATCTGCAAGTGCCTTTTCTGGGAGAGTGAGTACATGGATCATATAGAGGTACTACTAGGCAGGTGGGAAGCGGATGCGACAGGGAGGTAAGGAGGTACGGAGGGAGAAGACAGGGAGGGAGGGGGCTCTCTTTGTTCTTTCAGTGCCAGTAGCACTTGCAGCTGTGGTTGTGTGTTCTATTCCCAGGCAGTTCGAACTTCTCCCATTACGGCAGTTGATGAGGTGGTCGCGTGGGTCGGTTTCTTAGCCCCAGTCTCTCGGTTGTTTTCCTCTCGCACCACAGTCCACGATACTCTCGGCCTTTCCTCACCCATGCCACCATGTCATCATGCCATGTGGATGGATGCACCAATTCCCGCATCACAAAGGCGATCAGCTGCCTCGGTTTAAAATAGCAGAACTAAACGATAAAGTTAATCGTCACCGGCAATACAGGACAAAAGCTATTTGGCGGAGGCTATTTGTCTTGGCAGCTCGTTGCGATGTGGCTCTAGTCTGGGTTCTGGCAATCATTTTCCGTGTTAGTTACAGGGTTCGGTCGCGGTAAACCGTTGCCCGCGGCCCCTCGTTAATATGTCCCCTGTTTCGTGCCCCTTCTTCCAAATCCGCAAACTCGTTCCATTTCCATCTAGAACTCTTTACTTTGGTCGCGAGCAACTTCGAGTCTTTGTAGTAAACATGGCGCCTATCCAGCTGACAGCTATCATTACCCCCAAGCCAGGAAAGGCTCAACGGGTAGGTTCTCTCACATACGCGGCGGCATTATATGACGCTTTTACTCACTCCGTCCAGTTTTTGGAGCTCTTCGAAGCATGTGTTCAGTATGTTCAGGCCAATGAGCCGGCTGTTCACCGATACGAATTGCACAAGGGTGTCAAGGATCTCAACGACGGCAAAGAGCAGTTCGTTGTGCTCGAGGGGTATTTACCGAATCTACATCTGTTCGCAAAACGGGCCTGGACTAATACTGAGAGCAGTTACGACGATCAAGAGGCGCTAGATAATCATATGAAGAGTCCCCCCGTGGTGGCAATGCTAGAGGCTTTTGAAAAGGAACAGTTGTGCGAGACGGAAATCATCAGAACAACGACGGGTCCCGGTATCAACAAGGCGCGGATTTGAAAAGTTGTCGTGCTAATCGCACTGAGAGAGATCCGTTGACATAATGTCATCCGGTAGGAAATGAAAGAATGCATAGACCAGTCTTTGTAGATTATGAATGAGAGCATCTATCAATATTGTATGCTTCGACCGCTTGAATCGCGGCCTGAACGTTGCGCATGCACATCGAGGTGCGACGCTGCATTCGCAAATCAGCTACCCTGCACTCAAGCACAGAAGCTGTCTTCACCGCCTTCCAACCACGGAATCGCGCCTTCTGGCGATTGCTTATCAAGGTCCACCGCCTTCTAGATTAGACGCTGCCAGGTTTACTGCCGGAGGAAAAATTACCGTCGCAACTTGAATCTCGCCCCACCATGCAAGGGTAAAATAACATACCCGCGTCGCATTTCATTGCAATCATCGGCGCATCACTCCTCAACAACAATTCGTGGCTGCCATGGCCGAGCAACCTCATTTTACGGTGCGCGGGAGTGCCTCCTACAACAAGACCCTTGGCATTACCCAACGGGCAACCCCACTCGCCGCGACGTGGACCGGTGACCTTCGTGCCAGGTAAGCTACAATATCTGAACTGTTTTTAAGCTCTTGATTCTGATACTCTCCAGGTTCTCGGACTTTCAAGTCAACGAGATCCAGACGAATGGCTCAGTCCTTCACCTGAAGAATCTGGGCTTGGGTGGTGATGAGATTCAGGTGCTTAGGTCAACCTCCGTTACCCTGTTCCTGAGCTAATGTTGCGTGTAGACGACCGAGGCAAAGAAGGAGCCCAATGCCGAGCCGGGGAAAGGAGAAGTCAAACAGGAAGATGGGAACATCAACGGGAAGAAGGAACCCTCAAGCAATGGCAATGAGGCTACTGTCCCTGTCCAGCCTGAGCAAACGCGCGACGTCTCCGCCGAAGACGTGGCCGCCCTTGAGGCGCTAACCGACCCCCAGTTCACAAAGGAGCTCGTAGAGTTGTACAAAGCTGGCTCTGGGGCTGCCCACGAGAAGAAGACGAAAGTTACTTCGCAACCCGTGGATGACAGACCTAAGCGAGGTCAAATACACCAGGAGATCCGACGGATCTTCAAGTCTCAGATCGACACCGGCACCAACGATTCTGGAGCCATTTTCGCGACCTTCGTGCCGCCGCGAAAACCCAACAACAAGAAAAATCGAGGCGGCCAAGGCAATCGCAACAGGCGCGAGGAGAAGCCCGCGGGCGAATACCTACACTTCACCCTGTTCAAGGAAAACCGAGACACCATGGATGCCGTGAACCAGATTTCGCGGTTCCTCAAGGTCAAGACCCAGGTCGTGGGGTACGCCGGAACAAAAGACCGCAGAGCCTCGACTGTGCAGCGGTGCTCGGTGCGCCATCAGCGATCAAGAAACCTCGCCGGGCTCAACGGCCGACTATGGGGCATCTCGACCGGCGACTACGAGTACCATGACAGGTCCGTATACCTGGGCCAGCTCTTGGGCAACGAGTTCGTCATTGCCATCAAGAATTGTGAGGTTGTCGGCGAATCCCAGGACGAGCCAGTGGCTCAGCGTGTAGAGAAGATGAGGGCCAATGTTGACTCTGCCATGGCGCACATGGCTGAGCATGGCTGGATCAACTACTTTGGTCATCAAAGATTCGGCACGCATGAGATTGGCACACACCAGATCGGGACGCTGATTCTCGGGGACAAGTACGAGGAGGCCGTCAAGTCGCTTCTTCACTACGACGAGGAGATCGCTGCCAAGGCCGAGGCGGGAGAAGTCCCTGAGGAGGCCTTTAAGAGAGACGACTATGCCCGCAACCAAGCCTGCATGTTGTTCTTAACGGGCAAGGACATCAACAAAGCCATCGAGATCATGCCCAGACGCTTCTCTGCCGAAAGCTGTATCTTCCGACACCTGAATCGCCAAGGCGCCCAGTCCCAGAAAGACTTCGTCGGCGCGCTCATCCACATTACCCGGGGCCTACGCTCCATGTACTTACACGCCTATCAGTCCTACGTCTGGAACCACGCCGTCAGCAAGCGCTGGGAGATGCATGGCGAGACCGTCGTGAAGGGCGATCTCGTCATCGCCCAGACCGAGTCCACCCCGCTCGTCAGCGGCCAGGACCAGGACGGCGATGACATCGTCAACCCCATTGACGACGATGACGACGCGCCCGTGCGTGCCCGACCGCTCACCGCTGACGAGGCTGCGAGCGGGAGCTTCACAATATATGACGTCGTGCTCCCCACGCCTGGATACGATGTCGTGTACCCGGACAACGAGATCGGGACCTTCTACGAGGAGTTCATGGGTCGTGATGAGAACGGCGGACTTGATCCGCACAAGATGCGCCGCATGCGCCGCGAGTTCAGCCTTCCCGGCCGGTACCGCAAGCTCATGAACCGCTTCCTTGCTCCGCCCTCGGTCGAGGTCCGCGCCTACGCCGACGACACCGAACAGATGCACCCCACAGACCTGGATGTCATCAAGGCGGCCTCTAAGCGCAACGGTGACGGTGGCAAGCGCCGCCGCGAAGACGTCGACGCCGAGCCGACGGCTAAGAAGGCCAAAGTAGAAGGTGATGACGGCGTACCGGCTACTGTGGACGTCGAGATGACAGAAGATGGATCCAAGGAAGCACCTCCGACGGCGGAGGACACAGCCGTTGCCCCTTCCACATTAGAGCCAACTAAGATTGCGGTGATCGTCAAGTTCCAGCTCGGCCGGAGTGCGTATGCAACGGTTGCGCTGCGAGATCTCATGGGCGACCCCCCTGAGGAGACGTCTGCAGCATGAGCAGGTGGCCGTAATACATAGTTCAATGGGCTACGGGACGTCTTAGGTGGTGCACAAGCATATATGATGTCAAGATGCTTGTATCCTAAATTTTGATACCCATCTATTAGTGGGAAATACATAGAAGGCGGACGCATGCAGCGTTCGCTAGATGGGAGGATGTTTTTCGCCCTCCTCAAGGCATCAGTGTTTCCAACACATCAATCTTGCAATTCCAACCCAGTCCCAACGTCTTCATGACATTGTCTTCCGCCATCGTCTCCAACCATCATCATTGCCGTCATCGTTGCACCCTCCGGGGTCGTGAACTGAACCCCCTCCCTCCAAATATCCCACGCCGTGATTTGACCCGCCATGTTGATCTGAGAATCTCGTCCACATCGCGTCCACATACTTCCATCTCCGATGGCTGCTTCATGACCCAGGCCCAGCCTTTTTGATATCGTCATGGGCGGTAGATGCAGAGGCGTAGAGTGTAACCTTCCCTCGCATATAAGGCGTGGGTGCATCGTTGCTCAAATTGTCCTTGTGCTACTAGTCTTGGGTGCCTCGGTTTTGCCTACGAGGCTCGGGGTTGATTTTCCCACCCCCACACAAAAGAAAGGTACTTGACCATGTTGACACGTTTGGAGCGCATCTCCACCATCCAGGGGTGCTCCATCATCTTCCATGGGCTGGCCCGGCGGTTCGGCTGTTTTTCCAAACTGTAAAATGTTGTCAGCAGAAAGCTCGGGAAGTTAAAGACAGGGGGGATCTGGACATACCAGCACTCGATGAAGTACTTGAAGTTGTCGCTCCAGTACACATCCATATCCGGCTCATCCTTCAACTTAGGAACGTTTTGCCGAACGATATAGGTGAGCAGGTCGATGAGGCCTGCTCGGGGCTGCATCTCCGTGCCGTCGGCGGGGAAGGGGAAACGATGCTGTGCAACCTCTAGGAGTGTCACTCCGGTCGACCACACATCCGAGGTGATAGTGTAAGATTGGCCCGTGATTCTTTCGGGAGCCATGTAGTAGCTTGTTCCGATGAAGGTGTTGGCCTCACCCTTGGTACCGAAATCGCCAGACACGCCAAAATCGCAGAGCTTGACAGCGCCGTCTCGACAAAGGAGAATATTGGATGGTTTAATGTCTCGGTGGATGATTCGTCGGGTGTGAAGGTATGTAAGACCGGCCAAGACACCCTCGGCAATCTTACCCAGGACCTTTTCGCCTGTTCGTCCACCCAGTCGCTTCACTTCCTTGTAGATGCTGTCTAGCGAACCGCCCTCACAGAACTCCATAGCGATGGAGATGGTGGCAGTGGTGGGATCCACGAATGCACCATAGTACTTGCAGATGTGGTCCGAGGCACAATCCTTGTTGAAGCCCAATTCTCGAAGAATTTGCTTCTTCACATCAGGATCGGGATTAGTAGTAATGATCTGGTTGTTTGTTAGCCATAGGTCTTGGGATGTTGCGTGGGTTTCTAGCTCACCTTCAGAGCAAACAAGGTGGAACCACCCTTGAGCTTGGCTTTGGTCACGGCGCCTCCAGCACCCTCACCTAGATTGCCCAACTCAACAATTCTCTTCTCCATGCTGGCGATCCTCCAGCCCTCTTCATCCAGATCATCAACGTCAAGGGTCCTGGCCTTTTCGAGGCTCAGCTGGTCGAAGGCCTCGAGTCCCTGCAGGCTGCCGTCCCTCTCCATGGAAACGCCACCTTCACTCCTCTCCGAGTACATGGATCCAACAGCTGATACAGGGTCGGGGGTGCCCTGTGCTCTCGACACACCGATACCATATTGTGATGCAAAGGACAGCGCGGAGTACTGCGAGCCGGCGGAAGTAGGGTTGCTTGCTCTGCCGTCTAGGGGACCGAAACTACCGGACCTCGAGTGTGCAGCACTGCTTTCGCTTCCTCCGCTTGCCGACTGACCGGGCTGTGTTGTGCATTGCAACCGAGGAGGCTGCTCATATGGGGTAGCCTGGCTCCCCATGGGAGTCGCAAGATGTAGCGTAGGGAGCGGTGGCCTTGACGGAGCGGCGATTGAACCGCCCTGGTTACCAATAGCCTTGACATTTAGAGATGGAGGGATAGCAAGGCCAAGTCTGGGCGCTCGTGGTCCCCCACTTCGGGCGCCGGGGATGGCGGGACGGAGGAGAGGGACTGGGGAGGGGCCTGAGTTGTGGGTAGGGAGAGAAATAGGAACGGAAGAAGAAGATGCGGACTTGGATAATTAGCAAGGAATAATCAAGGGACGGAACGAACTACACATACACGATAGGCGGATGGGTCGATGCCCTGAGGAGCTGATGGTGCCTGGTCGGCCATTTCGGTGATGTCGGGCTGCCTCGGGCAGCTAACGAAAGATGGGGAGAAGTAAGGGTAGGAACGTCGGTTGAGATATCAAGGCCGTAGCCAGACGCACAGCAACGACCTCACTGCAATGATTATCGGCGTCTGTGGAATAGACTGGTGGTCGGGGATGCGGAGGTCGGTAGCGTCGTAGTCGGCCAGCGTCGGAGAGAGCAGGTTGGAGTCGAGAGTACTGGTGTACGCTGGTATTTTGGATGGCGAGAGATACGTTCGCTGAAAACAATCAATGGATCGAGATGGAGAGTCGGGGAAGCGCTGTGCGTAGTTCGAGCGAGAGGAGACGCAGGTGAGGTTGGAAATGTGGTGCACTGGTGATGTACGAAGTAGTCGCAGAGGATGGCAAGAAGCAGTGCCAGTAGCCGAAAGATGGTGTGGTAAGCAAGAAGCAAGTTGGATGGTTGGAAGGTTGTGCGGTAAGGTCGGAGGCAGGAGAGTCGACTCAAGAGGACCCAACGAAGCAACAAGGCAAGGCAAGGCAGTATTGGAGCGTGGCGACGAGCGACACGTCTTTGCGAAGATCCGAAACGAGGGGAGAAGGAGTGAGAGGATGTGAGAGGATCGAGAGGTGGGCGGGATGGAGTGGATTGGGTGAGTTTGGGGGGGATGCGTGGGTGGGCTACGTCGTAGTGGAGTACTCCAGCCCAGGACACCGAGGGAAGGTACCTCTACAGTTGGTGGACTTGGGTGAGACCTCCACCGAGCGGCCTTGGTGGGCTGTTGGCGCCAGTAGGAAACCTCAGTGGACAATTTCACTGACAAGTCAGAGCTCACAGCCCGCTCAGCGGATGAGCTGGACGGGGATGCCCAGGGAGGCAAACTACAGGGAGGTACGGTGCAGATTACAAAAGCCCAGCCAGAGGGCGGTAGGTTACCTTTCTCCCACGGATGAGGCAGTTGGGCAACGTTCCTGGTGAGCAGCTCAAGCGCTGTGGTGGCGCTGCCGAGGACCGGGCAGTGGGCAGCGGCTTTTGGGCGGTTACGTTGGTGCCTTGGCAGCTTGGGCCCTGTTCCCATCCATGCCACAGGGCATGGTCCCCGTTCTCCCCAGGGGGGTCTAGCCCACTGGCGGGGGTTTGCTATTTAGGCGCTAGGGCCGGGGCGGGGGACTGGACGTTTCGGGTGCTGTTGGAGGCTCGCCGTCGGATCCAATCCAATCCACCCCAGTTGGCTCCTGGCTCCCTACCGCACCACCAGGTACCTTACCTGAGCCCGCTGTAGGGGAGGCTCCCCGTTCCATCCATCCTGAGCTCTAGTTATGTCTCAATATTACAACTGCAAGGCTCTAGCTCACGGCGGGGGCTTTGACTTAGGCGGCACCTGCGCCGGAGCCGTCTCGGGGCGGGATCTGGGATGGGGAAATGTCAAAATCTACTCCGACAACGACGTAATGATGACACCGGGGACGCTGGATTGGGGGCCAGCGCACGCCAAAAGGAAGAACAGAGGCACGGCAATAAGGGAGGCGTGATGCCCAAAGATGAATCAACACCACTTCGTACGGCACAAGACAGCCAGAAACTGGCCCACCTTCTACTCACTTTACTCCGTACTCCGTACCTTACTGTACAAATACAGTTCAGGACTGTAGGACTCATCACCCAAAGGGCGGGCAAAGGTGGCGGCGGCACAAGTTCTAGACCATCCAACCCAATAGTGTCCACCCCCAATGTCTTGGGATCTTGTGCCTTGTGCTACAGGGGCTTTTGCCAAGGCATCACGAGGCTCGATATTGGATCAAACGCAGCATTTCACTTTGATGTACAAAGTACTCCGTGCATACTGTGCGAAGTCAAGCCATCGAATCGAGCATTCTGCTATTATTCCACTGTGGCAGTCAGTTGTGTTTCATCCATGCCTACGCCACGCAATCTCCAATGGTCTACCGAATTCGCCATTGAGCATCAACATGTCCCCAAGCCGCCATCAAAAGCCTGTGGTCATTTCCACACCAGGAGCGCTGCATCGCGTATTGGCACGGTGGAGACAAAGAACCTGGGCGCGTTCGTCTTGCATCGACGTGGCCCAACGGCACGTCTCCAGCCAAGCCCACCAGAGCTCATCGTTCGACGCCTGCTAGGATCCAGAGCTGAATCGTGAAATGGGTTACCTGGGGAAGAGCCAACCGCCGTCATGGCAAGGTAGACGTGCATTGCCACTAGGTACTGGATGCTTCGTACTAGTGTACTACTTGGGTTGCAGGTCCCTGTTCTCCCGACTACATGAGGTACCTGAGGACTGATCGTCCGCTGCACTGGGTGCCGCGCGGTGTCTTTCATGCCCTGCCCGAACCAGTGGGTGCATTTGATGTTTTGTTCCTTGTGCCTTGTCTCGCTGTTGGGGGTAGTGTGCCATGTCTGTCAGACACAGGGCAAGCATGTCCAAACGAATCAATGAACCATTTCACCACCTTTCCCACCTTTCCCACTTCATCACAATCACATCCCCGCTTACATACAGTAACCCCTCCTTGACCCTCACTGGCTCGCAACCAACTCATCACCTTCAGACGGTGAAGGGCAATTTGCCACAGCTCCTCACGCGTCCCTACGCTTGTACGAGCACCTTGTCGTCCAATTCCGATGACCCAAGAATCCAGAGCGCCGCATGCACTCAAGCGACCCTGTTTAGCGAGTTATCCGAGACTACTAAGTCTCGCTTTCAAGTCTCTTGTGATAGCTTGATCGTCATCACGCTCCTAAGCGCGCGTCTACAAGCTTGCGGCTGCGATTGGACCCACCAGCCCGGTCGGCCCCACTCGCACCCGCCCAGTTTGTCAGGGTCCCGTTTTGCGACGACTGCCACCGCCAAAAATTTCCCATTCGCATTGCAAGAATGGATTTATCCAACTCCTGCAATTTATAAAGCCGAGCCATGTTGTCGCCCACCGATCCCGAACACGCGACCGCTGCGTCAGACGCCCACGATCTGTCTGACGTCGCCTCATCATCTGACGAGTCCGACTATCTTGACAATGCCGCGTCCCGAAAGCGAAGAAGGACCTCGCTTTCCCCACTGCCCCAAGTTGGTGATGATGAGGACGAGGACGAGGACGAGGTGAAGAAGGTGCTTTCCACGATCAATGCTCCATCGCGAATCAAGCGAAATATCCCGAAGGACCAAAAGGGCCAAAATACCGTCCCCGTGAAACCGCCAAACGTTCCTCAAACTTCTGTCCTTGCCCCCACCGATCCCAACACTACGTTCGCGGCGATCAATGTACGTCCATGGCTAGTCCAGTCATTGGCCAACATGGCCATCAGACGGCCGACGGGAATTCAAAAGGGCTGCATTCCTGAGATTCTCAAGGGAAGAGACTGCATTGGCGGTAGCCGAACGGGTTCCGGAAAGACGGTTGCCTTTGCAGTACCCATTCTCCAGAAATGGGCCGAAGATCCTACCGGTATTTTCGCCGTCGTCCTGACGCCCACTCGCGAGCTGGCCCTCCAGATCTACGAGCAGATCAAGGCCATCTCCTCTCCCCAGAGCCTCAAGGCCATCCTCGTGACAGGCGGCTCTGATATGCGAGCCCAGGCTATTGAGTTGGGCAAGCGACCTCACGTGGTGATTGCGACTCCGGGTCGCTTAGCGGATCACATCCGAACATCCGGAGAAGACACAATTTGTGGATTGAGAAGAGTCCGTTTCGTCGTCCTCGATGAGGCGGACCGCTTGCTCAATGCCACCGGACATGGCAGCATGCTCCCAGATGTCGAAGAATGTCTATCTGTCCTGCCGCCGGCCACGGAGCGGCAGACACTTCTCTTCACTGCCACCATCACACCAGAAGTCCGGGCCCTGAAGAACATGCCTATCAAGCCGGGGAAGCAACCGGTCTTTGTGTGCGAGGTTGATACCCAGATGCTGGCCATCCCTGCCACCTTGAAGCAGATGCATCTCCAAATACCTGTAACTCACAAGGAACACTATCTGCACATCTTTTTGCTCACCGAGGCCAACGTGGATAAGTCGATCATACTATTCTGCAACCGAACTTCGACGGCAGACTACCTTCACCATCTGCTGAGAATGCTCGATCACCGAGTTACGTCACTGCACTCCAAGCTCCCTCAGAGGCAGCGAATTGATAACCTTGGTCGGTTCCGCGCCTCGGCGGCCCGGATCCTCGTGGCCACGGATGTTGCGGCTCGTGGTCTGGATATTCCTGAGGTCAGCCTTGTCATCAACTACGACATCCCTCGTGACCCCGACGACTATATCCACCGAGTCGGTCGTACCGCGCGTGCGGGACGCAAGGGTGAGGCTGTTACCTTTGTGGGACAGCGAGATGTGGAGCTGGTGCTCGCGATTGAAGAGCGCGTGGGCCGTCAAATGGAGGCATGGGAAGAGGAGGGTGTCAACCTGGAGACGCGCGTGATCCGAGATGCTCTCAAGTTGGTGGGCGAGAAGAAGCGCGAGGCCCTGCTCGAGGTAGAGGAGGGACGAGAGGTTGGCGGAAAGAGAAAACGGGTGAAGCAGAAGCTTCGGGTAGACTAGATGTGCTGTGTCATAGAGGCACTGACTACAATAAGACCCATGTTCATCGGAGCATTTTCCTACTGTTTATGCGTGCTGTCATCAGTCTCATCAAATTCGTCGGCACGTAACTTACCAATTGTTTTCACAGTTTAGCCGCTTCGTGATATCAGGGCTTCAGCCGTTGTGTAGTGCCCGCTCATCTCAGAGCATCTTTAAGGACGCACTGGCGCCTACACATTGGAGCGTTTCCCTTGGCCAGGCCATATATGGTGCTTTCCAGATATCTCGCGCAGTCTTGTCCAGCCTTTGAATGCGCCCCTTTCGAGTTGGGCGATATAGGCTGGGGCGAAGAGCAATGGCACGTAGGTGCGTTGCTGTTGGCCTCGAAACACAACGATTCCAGAACTCACCCTGGGTGGTGTTCCCGCTGATCTTGATATATGAGCAAGCTAGGTAGTTGTATATTGTCGTTGCCGCGATGGTGTGGTGAGAACTGCTGAGGCTCACTTCCTGGATGGAACGATTTCCGACTTCTTGGGACTTCTCATAGAGAGTGCTCATCCCACTCAGACTATATTCAGATTTCAGCATCAGCTGAGTTGCAGGTTATGGAGGGTACTTTGGAGAAAAAGAGCCGTCAAGGGACACATCATATTACAAGTTGGTGCAGCGTTCACGGGAACCACCGCAATCCTATACGGGACAAGCACCTGGTTACCTGTGACGACATGTTCTACATACTAAATATCCCAACGCAGTACTTGGTTGTATATAACCAAGGAACCTACATTGATGTGAGTCGTAAATAAAATGGCGTATAACTGTCATGAGGTTTCGAGAGACGAGGTTCGTAAAGTAAAGTTGTGCCAACGCCCAGTTTCTTGCGATAAGGAATGAATTCTAGGAGTGGCAGCAGTCTGAACTCCCAACAAAAGACTGCTGAATAGCATTATCTTCTACAAGTCAGCCATATAAGCGAGCCCTTGTCCTTTTGCTATCTCATGTACTCGCCGTTTGCGTGGGGCATACCCCGGCCTGCATCATAGCTAGAAAACCTCTACTCTGTTGCTTGATAGTTCTTCCAGAAGCAATCTAATCAAGATCTATAATAATCGTTCCTGCTTGCATGAATTCTCAATAAATACGTCACCGCTCACTCATCAAGGCAAGCCGTCACATTTGCTAGACGAAAGCTACGTCCACAAGCGTTCTCATAGCAAGCTACAGGCACAACAAAACCACTCAACAAGATGCTGAAGTTTGGCACCAGGTAGAAAAGTCGACCGCACAAGATGCTAGATTACTGAATTGCCTCAAACCGGGGATAAGACGGGCTTTCACACATCTCTGGGATCACTGAATCCGAATTTTACCTCAAAGCACAGGGCACAGCAACTGCACACGCCCCCTCCCCTGGTCTGGCCCGACGCAACACGGACATGCCGAATGTGGATGCAGGGGAGCTTCTTTCTCATGGATAACGAAAAAAAGAAGAACCGACGTAGGCACAATGACGGTATTGTTGCGGGTTTTAGCCTCGCGGATCTAGGATGCCGTGCGACGGAGCGGGTTCGCGAACATGTATGGAACATGCGCAGAACATGCGTGGAAACTTCGGCGAATCCTCCGAGGGAAAGCGGGTCGTGGCATCTGGTGGGGACTGCGAAAAGGGCGCAGATGGAGGTCCGCAGGTGGGAGACACCGGCACAAGGTTGTGCGACTGGGGGAGGAGCGATACGAAATCTGCAGGTTGAGATGCCGAGCTGGTGGTTTCGGCCTCTGGGTGTGTAAGTGTTTTCCATTGTATCCACCGGCAGGACGGCATTGGGCGGAGACTTGGCGGAGACTCGGTGGAGGCTCGGAGAGAAAAGAAGCTCGCTAGACGCCAAGATGGAAGCCAGGCCCGGACGACGGCACACCGAGAAAGCGGGCGTCCTATCATCGACGACGGGTTACGTCCAGTAGCGGTTAAGCAGTGGATGATGGGGATGCTCAAGCGAGGGAAGAGGCAATGGGAAAGCAACATGGCTTGGGTTGCTACGTTTCTGTGCATGTGGTGGCTGGCGAGGGTGCGGTTTCACGGCATATTCCATTCAACTGGTGGTCAGCCACCGTTCCTTATACGGAATTGGAGTAGGGGATGCATATTTCCATAGCTGGGTGATACCGCAATGTGTACTTGTCGATGGAGAAGCGACGGCGGCAAGTGCGGACATTTCAAGGTGGCTTAATCTAGCATACCACCATCTCATGCCTCCGTGATGTAAGCTCCAGTATCATCTGTTATCCTGTGAGACCCGAGTAACTAGAACGGAACGGAGTAAAATGCACAGCTAAGAAGTCAACTATGTTAGATCCTAAACAAATGCTACAGTATTGTTCGGATGGTTCACCGTCGATTGAGGTTGTGCCACCCTGCACCATTTGTCACCAGTAACCATAGAGTGTACTTTCAAAACTTCGTGGCTTCACATGGATGGCTAGCTAGTCAGGACTGTTAATGCCAACCGGGATCGACAGTGGAACTTCCAATACTAACTAGCTCCGATAGTTTAGTTTGTAAGCCAGTTACCGAGACCTGTGTAGTTCGGAGACGCTGCATGACCTCCGGTAGACAGCATCTGGCTGGCCCCGCCGAGACGCACGTCACCACCAATACTACAAGCGAATACTACTTCTTCAACTGCAACTTTTCCAACACTCACAGTCAGCATGAGAGGTTGGAAAAACTACAGGCTCCTTCGTTGCGAGCGCGCTCCAACTATCCAAGCTCTCTAGAGACTTTGCAACAGGGAACGGCGACACTGAGACGATCACAGAATTGCGCAATGAAGCTACTACATGAGCTGGTATACGAATATCCAGGAACCGCATCGTCATATGAGGTAACGGCTCGCGTCTCGGGCATCGGCCTCCGCACCAGGGCCAGCCTCCCGATCCGGCCGGCCAGGGTCCACTGCTGTCCCATGCCGGTTTCCGATCGGCGGCCGTTAGCCTCAACACGCTAAACATGTTATGAAGAGGATACACGAGCAATAATGGGAGTCCTTGGTGGAATGGCTGATAATGCCGCGAGACCCGGGAAGCGGTGCACCTTACGTAGTGAATATGCCAAGGGACCTGCGCAACTTGAGCAGCCAGGTGACTCTTTCGCGAAACGAAGGTCTGTGTAAGCCCTCACTCAGTAGCGTGCTGATATCCTGGGAAGGGTCCCTTTAGCTGCCGGTTTCAAGGCGTGGCCTTCGGAACTTCTCGGTGGGGCATCCGACCCGGACATCTGTGAGTCCCGTAGAGGTCCGCCATGTGTGTGATGGATACAGTACAGAGGGTAGGCTGTGAGCGCTAGGTAGCTCGTAACATGGCAGTGAACAAAGTTACAATCAAGCTTAGATGGGTATTTGATTGCGACCGACGGGCAGGCTGTGGACGCGGGCGTGACTCGAATGAGTTCCCCCGGTCGTAGCGGATTATACGGTGTTAAGAGTTGGGGAAGGCGTTCTCGAAGCCCGTTTAGCGAATGAGAGGCGCCTCGAATGACCTGCCTCGCTGTTTGATAAGCAGCAAAAGAGGCGTGTGGTTGTGGCTTGCCTCGTTGCTGGTGCTGCAGGTGCTCGGGGATTTGCTCGAGGACGGAGCCGGATTTACGGCATGCTTGGACGATGCGGGCGGCTCGGGGCTAGGAGATAGGCCATAGCAGAGAGTCAGTGAGTGACACCTACGTCAGGGCCTGATTCCTCTCCTACCCCAGTCGAGACGCAAAAGGGTCTAACCCCAGACCTGCGGATTTGATGCGCAATCAATCTAATCTGAGGGAGCGGGATTCGCTGGTGCTCCGCAGCAGGGATGGGAGGTTTCGGGGTGGTCCATGACCCCGAAAGCGAAGTCGACGACAACTACAACGACAGCTACAGCAACAGAGGCGGAGCATGAATAAGCGTAGGCAGTTAAAGTTGCATCTAGTGGAATTACCAACTTCACGGCCACACTCCGCCCTGGCTCTAAGATGGTCCCCACAGCACCTCGAAGAAGCTTCCCATCGCATCTCATTAGGAATCAAATGTGGACAAACAGACGAGGAATTGGAATTAGGCATCGACTTAGCGTTTCCTCGCGTCTCGGAGTGAGGCAGGGGGTGTGTGAACGAACTGGAACAACTGCGACCCAGGCTGCAGTCATCTTTCGGCCGGGTCCAGTGGCTGACAAAATGCAAATCAATCGGAGTGCGGCCTGGGGCATTGACAAATCTCCGCCCTATGGACTGGTTGCCAGGCCGCTGACTGTGTCGTAGCGAACCCTAACCAGCCAGACCAGCGGTCAGCGCCCGCCTGGCACAGAGTCACAGGTCGCAGGCGGCCGGATGAATCACAACGGCAAGCCGTGCATGCACCACCCAGCCTGTCCACGTAGATTGTGGCTTGCTGCGCGATGTCCTTCTGCGTCTCCTGTACTCGGCTACCGCCAAAGGACCGAACCTAGTACCTTCGCTGCATCATACCAAACAGAGGTTACTTGCACGTTGCTTTGCTACGGGCGGCCGACCGTCGAAGCGTGAAGGTGAAGGTGAAGGCGGCCCGGTGTGATTGGAAGCACAGTTTCGCGATTGCGACATTCGAGGCCCGACATAATGGACCATCATAATGAGTAATCGGCACCTCCAAACTTTCCAGGGCCGTAGCGCAGCCTGTCGAGCTCTCGCCCTGTTGCTTGTCCCAGTCCGGCGCACTTTCGGACATTTGGTCGGGATTCACACATACCCGTAATGGCCGGGACGCTGGGGGAGGGGGAGGAAGCTGGAGAGCAGAGGGACAGAGTCAACGCGTGGCGTGGGGGAACGGAGTCGGGAGCGCGGAGCATCCAACGACCGACCGAAGCCAAAATAAAAAGGCGGCCGAATCGGTGCCGTATGCCGCGTCCCGGGTGCGTAACGGCATACGAACTACGAAATTACGAATACTCGAGGCAGAACCGAGCACCTTTGTGTCACTCGGGACCTGTAATTCTGCTGCCTTACGGGGCGTACCATAACTGTCCCCCTTTGGACGAGACATACGTGGGGGATGCGTGGCTGGAGTACGCATAAGCACGCGTGTGAATGGAAAGGGGAAGGGATGGCGGCGCAGTTTCAATGCCCGCCCGATCAAAGCCCCAACGGGACGGGCGTCATGCCACGATTCGTGACGAAACAGCCTCCAGGCTGAGATCGAGATGCCATCCTGCGTCGAGGCCAAGGGGCCAAGGAGATAGACGAACGACTCGTTGCCGAGGAATGGAAGCGTACGTGGGCGAGAAGCCCCAAAGATCATGGTACTTTGGCCGCGAGTGGGGCATTGATTGGTTCGCTTTGCTCGCTTTACTCGCTTTGGGGTCGCATTCGCTCTCGCCCTTAAACTGTGGTGATATGGTCTAGGCGGCCACTTTTCTCAGCCCTACGTATTTTGGTACCCCCAGGGCAGCCAGCAAGGCCCATGCCGTGTTCCGTGTCCTGTACTACGTACGTGCCAGTTTGCGTGCCAGCGCCCGGAGATGTGATGTCGCTGTCCTCGTTCTCGCTCCCCATCCCCCTTCTTGGGTTTTCGGGTTCTCGGGTTCGTCGCGTTGTCCCGCCAGGGGAGGCGGAGCTCCCGGGGGCGTGTAGGAATCATCGTGCTCCGCGGACACGGGCTTTGCACATGGTCGGCGGAAGGAGCATCATCGCTGGGACATAACGGATAGCCATCTTGCGCCGTGCTTCCGCTTCATTGCTTCGCGAGTGCCTTCTATCAGGGTGGGCCTTGTGCCGTGTGCCGACCTGGAGGACAGGTCATCCAGGCTGTCATCGTGACAAGGGACAAGACATAACGGTTGTGGTGGAGGGCGCAAAGTCAGCGCGCAATCAATCAAAACGGACTCACCTTTTAGACCTAAAGGGCGCAATTTGCGGAGGAGACAGCCAGAGTCACAGTTCGTTCGTGAGGAGTCATTCATCATCGGAGCGAGACGATAAGGTTCTGTTGCTGAGAAATGCGGACTGGATGGCTTGCAAATGCCGTCCCAAGTCCGCTTAGCCCCGCCGGGCATAACGACAAATCCGTTAAACATTAGTGAGAGGTGCTTCTGTGCGAAGCACGCACGTAGTGTAGTGATTAGTGTGCGTGTGCGTGTGTGTGGACTGTGGATGGTGGGTGTGGGCGGGTTTCTAAGCAGTCCGCAACCCGGCACCGCTGACTGAAGCCTCATGGCTTAGGAATCAGGGTTGCTGGCGAGAGCCCGTCGTGCCCTGTGCGAAATGCGAGCGGTGGGAAGAGCAAACCGAAATCTCGCACCCGCTTGGGTTACCCGCCCAAACGGAACCATGCGCGGCCAGCCAGGAGAGAGTGCGCGGCCACCGAGGAGGCGAAGCTTTTCAAGTTCAGAAGCCCTGGGCGCTGGAACGCCGAGCTGGGCGAGGGCGGGTACAGGGGCAAGCGAGGGTACCTAGCCCAATGCGCCGGGGTTGCGGGCAGCCCGAGGTACCCATGGCTGGCGAGGGACCTGGGGGATCCGGGGCAACCATGAGTAGCCTATTCCAAGGTTCTGCGTGAGTGAGCTGTGTGGTGCAGTGCAGTGCGTGCCAGTGTGTCGCAGCGTAGTTGCAAGTGGTCGTCGCTCTCGCTTCGGACGCTGATAACTCTCCGCCGACCCGTGGGCAGGCCAGAGCCCGGTGCCAAGAAGCCACCTCCAGGGGGGCTAAGGCCTACAGCGCAGTGCAAAGGACGTGTGAATTTCGGACAGCGTTGCTGCTGCTTCGTCAACTCATCATCGGAGTCTTTCGAGTCATCCCCCCACCGCACGCCCTCCACACGCCCGTCAACACGCCCTTTCCTTACCAAGACACCCACCCCCCCTCCCTCGCGCTGCTCGGGTCCGCCTGCAAAGTCCGTATGTGGGGCGCGGCCTTTGGAACTCCACGCTGCTGGGCACCGCCGAGTGCTCCGCGATCACAGGAGTTAAAAAGATTCTGATGCCCCCGTTCTCGGTTTGAGCATCCAAGCAGTCATCTCACATCATTCAGAACAAGACATCATCACGACATCTCTTCTACACTTCGACGACCCTGAAGCAAGAAGTATCTGACAACATCTACCCCACAACGCCGAGCCTTTCCACAACCACGAGAACCCGGCTAGCATCACCCAATCCATCAAGTCACTTTCACCACCGCGCACCCCTGCCACTAACCAGGCTTGCCGATTACGGGATTGTTGCCTTGACTCACAACGGTCAACCATCAACCATCAAAAGGGCCACACATCTCCACCCTTGATCACATCTTCTCTCACAATGTCGACATCAACAATCACAAACACTTATAGGCCTACTGCCTCCTCTTCGCAATCTCTCCGCCAGACTGCCATCAAGAAGAACATGTCCGTCACTCAGACCTACTACCTCGCCCACAAGGCTCGGGCCAAGCTCTCTCGCGAGGCTGCCCAGCCTGACCACGATCTCCGCCTCCTCGTTGGACATGCCAACCTCCTCGATTCATTGATGCTGGAGCTTGCCGATGCCGAGCGAGAACAGGAGCGCTGGTTCAACCAGTCCGTCCGCGGTGCCAACACCTCCAAGGACCGCCATGTCCAGTGGGCCGACAGCGCCATCGCCGAGGAGGACGAGGCGGAGTACGACTCCGACTCTTCTGACTCTGACGACTACGACTCCGAGGATGAGGATGTCGAGATGAGCAATGCCATCTCTGCCCGAGTCCTTCCCGCCAAGGCCATCACTCCCCAGATCAGCCACGTCGACGATATGGAGGAAGACGACCTCGAGGAGGACTACGCACAGCTCGAGCTCGTCCGAACACACTCACACTCCACTTCACCACCCGAGCTTGTCGAGCACGACTACTCAGACTCATCTGACGACGACTCCATGCCGCCATCGCCCCCGCAACCCACAATCGCCAACTTCGATGAGAAGGACGCCAAGAAGCAGTCACAACAAGACGGACAAATCTACGGAGAGGGATTCTACCTACCAGCCCGCAACCCCGCGAGGTTGGTGTCGGCCATCACGGTCTACTAGAGCCTCCTCACAAACGATAAGACTTGTACACCACCTTGACGACTTTGTTTCTACTATAAAAAAGCGATGACAGCATGGCACGGCGTTTCTCATTTTACTATACATCGGATACCACAAGGGGATTTGGAAAAAAGCACAGCAGCATTTGCATCTGCACGGATATACTCGTTTCATTATGTCTTGTTTCATAATACAGGAGGCTTTTCACCACTCAAGAGAAAGAGGATCATCAACATGGGGATATGGGGATAACGATCGAGCGAGTTGCCGCTCCCGGAGCACCACTGGATGGGAATATGGGTTGAGTGGCAGCGGCTTTCACGGAAGCCCCACGAAATGGTAGATAGTTCACCGAAAACAACAGAACAGAGGGGGCAACCCCAAGGATCAGGTGCATGACACCTAGCATTCAATTGAATAAACACTTGAAAAAAACATTCTACTCTTCATTCCTCGCCATTGTGACAATTGTGCCTTGCTTAGAGCGACCGCTGTTTGATGGCTAACTGATGGCGATAAGAACTGACGCCATTTGAACCCGCCTGCAGTCGGCCCTCCGCCATCGTAGCCCATTTGGCGACATCGGGATCGGGTTGACCAAGGGCCGCGCCCCCGCGCGACTCGGGATTTACGAAAGGTGCGGCGCGCGGGCGCTCGGCGGCGTTGGACGCACTCCCCTGCTCGCACGCCCTTTACTCCTGCAGGCTTCCTTCTGCTTGGCTTGGTGAGCATGATTCATCTCGGCCATCTGGCAGAAGGCCATGGCCAATCAGCGCCTCGGTCCGGCCTGTGTCACTCCCCCAACGATCGGGGTTGGCAGGGTTTGTCAGCTCAAGACCGGTCCATGACGGATGGGATTGGGTTATGTCAGCGCAAGCAACAGTCTCAAGATTGCCAGCGCAGATGGCCCAGCAGAAGCAAAAATGTTGCCCTGTCTCGCTCTCGTTCCCGCTCCCTGGCTTTTACGGCTTGCCTGCGGACGCAGCTCGGAGCTTGCTAATCCCCGTCTTCCGTCCGCGCCAAGGCGGCGTATCGTTTCGTTGGCCAAGGCCGTTCATCAGGCGACAGAAAAGGCAAAAAAAAACACCCTTACTAAATTACTCGAAACCCACGCCCAACCGAGGCCGTCGCTTTTTTTTTTCTCCTCGGGCGCAACTCCGGCTCGCCCTCGGCGCCGTGACGATGACTCCTCGCCTCATGCCGAATTTTCTTCTTCTTCCCGCTTTCGATTGCGGAGCCTTGGCTGGGCAAGTGTCGGTTCCCGTTCCCGCTTTTTCGGTTCTTTTGCGTACTAGAAAAAGCTCTTCTGTTCTGCTGAGTTTCGATGGGTGCCCGCCGTTCCCACGGCCCCATGAGACTATCGCCGCCGGGGCGTGGCAGTGGGGCGGAGGCCCTTTTTGGCGGCTTTCGCCAGGGCGGTGGGCGAGCGGACAGGGATGAGCCATGCACACAAAATTTCAATACGCGCGGGCTTCGGATCTTAGGTGACTGGCCGCCAGCCTGGGATGACTGGTGATACGTCGTTTGTTGGGCTTGGAGCCTGGCGAGGACGTAATAGTATGGAGTCGTCCCCATAACCTTGTTGAGCATTGCCATTTTCCATGATCCGATCGAAACAGGAGAAAATTTTCTTTTTTTGGTCTTTCGCTTCCTTGTTCGTTGTGGAATCATGGAGATGCTTCCAGGTGAATCTGGGTACCACGGACATTTTTTGCTTGCCCTCGGTGTAGCTCCATCACGGTTCGGTACTGTCCAGGCACCGTTATGCAAGGGCGCATAGCGTGCCGGACCAGTTGGACTGACCGCTTGTGTGCGTGCGGTGTGCACGAAAGACGGACTGAGATAGCGCAAGGAGCGACCTCCTGTGAATCCAATGTCTCAACTGGCTGTGTTGGCACGTGTATTCGTATACGGGATTGCGCCCAGGGGCCGGGCAAGGGGCGCGGTGAAGGGGGAAATCAAGGGCCACCGCTCCAGCCACGAAGTGTTCATGCGAACCGAGACGCCCCCGGCTGAAAAAGGAGGAGTATTCGTACGTGGTACGAATACACATCCGTATTTTAGGAGGAACGGAGACATGGCGACTGCGGATACACGTACGCGTATTGCCGGCCATTAGCCTTGCCGTCCTATTCCCTTCCACCCCGAGGTTACTTCGCACAGAGTGTAATGTAGATTAGCGGTTGGTTGGGGATCGGGGATTTTAGGCCAGCTGATCTGGATCATGAGATTGATAACGGACAACGGGAAGCGAATGCGGGAGCGAGCCTGGGCATTCGGGCCCGCGGGGTTCCGGGAAAGGGGGTCCCTCGAATGGAAAACCCCCCGCGAAGTCCATGGAAAACAACCCGATCTTCTGCCCGCGGGTTCTTGGTCTATCACGCCGTTGCAATGTTCTGCAGGAATGTTTCTTTCATCCTCGGTCGACCACGCCGACTCGGCCAGCCACCATCGTGAGGCTACCACGGCCGGGGCCATTTCCGGTCCAGGTGACCAAAACGCCCCACCCTCCTCCGTGGTCGCCTTCCGACCGCAGCCGGGGCCGGAAATCGGACTTTAGCCTGGGAAACGGTGACTGGAGGCTGTCCTTTGTGGTCGTAGTGCGCGATGTGCCCTCGACTCGCGCGGGGCTTGGGCGAAAGTCTGGAGCAACGGATAGGGAGTCATATCACATCACCGGCGTGTCGATAACGTTTCCCGTTGGGGAATGTTCGTGCTGATGCGTTATGCTTGCAACTTATCTTATGCAGGCGGAGGGGTCGGCTGACAATCGCCCTGTGGAACCCCCGTGTTGAACTCCGGGGTATGGCTGACCCGCAAACCCGCAAACCCGCAAACCTGCACCCGCAACAGCGTAACGCTTATCTGAGGCCCTTCTGAGATGAGGATGCATGTGGCCAATTGGCCAGCCGACACGAGACGTCGTTATCTGGGGTAATGATTACTGTGCTTGGGGTAGGTTGGACCGAATTGGCAATCGCCAGCTGGTCTGATCTAATCATCTTGATACCGTACAATGTGGTGATCTTGAGGGCGAGATCTTGCTTTTGCCGCTCCTCTACGGTACAGTACGAGCACACCATTAGGAGACAATTGTCAAGCTTGAGGGCTGCTTACAATCTGTCAAAGCACTGATCATGTCGAATCACGTAGTGCTGTACTCCGTAATTCATGTCGGGATCACGGAGTCAGGAATGCTGATCGCATCTGAGTAACTTCCTCGGCAAATCAGCCAGCTATCAAAGAACCACAACTTTGAGTAGCTGCGCTATGGCAAGGTGTAGCGATATAATATCATATCATATAATTGTCCTCGGACGCCCTGGTGTTGAAGCCAGTCAAGGCCGTCATCCGATACTGGAACCCAGACGTCATGCAGACAATCGAACGCCATCTACGGGAGTAAGCATAATGCAATGAGCACGCCGCCAGCCTGGGATCGATCCGAATTGGACAATGATCGACTCGGCGCAGTTTCGGATTTGCCTCGAGACGTTCTCATGGAATTCCTAGTTGACTAAGGCCGTTTGGCAGCGAGTACGTGCTGTTCAACTCTTTGATGACGCAATCGACCACGAGTGATGATAAGCTCACGCTGGCCAGTTGGGTCGAATCTTTAGAGTGGTGAACCCCTACGTTTTTGACTTTGAACTACATCTTCTATCCTGCTGTTCTTCACGCAGACAAACCTCTCAATGCTCCGTCTAATCCGAAGCACTAATTATGATGTAGCATCGTGCATTCTTCTGCCCAACCACGGTGATGTGGGGGTGATGTCCTCGTGGTGCCTCGTCTGTGAGTCCACTACCGGCCTAGGCTCGGTATTGCGGCTTCTGAGAGTTGACGCCGATACGACTCTTCGGCCCAGAACGCATTAGCCGTCGATCATTGATCCTACTCATCGTCGTGGGGCTTCGGCCTCGGTGCTCGGCTTTTGGACGCCGTCTTTGATCGACCGAGGAGCTCAACGTGCACGTCCCACCCGCTCGGTACGTCATCGGCCATTGCGGGCGGGAAGTTTTCACAACGCTTGCATGTCGAAACACGACTCCCGTGACCAAGCCAACGCCTCCCATCCCGACTTCGACTTCAAAACCATTTACTCCCGCAGCCATGCGACATCTCCCGAAACGTCCCCTAGCTCGCGGGCTGGCCCCGGGCCTCGTCTGCCGCAGCTGCCGTCGCCAGTTTGCTTCCCTGCCGTCGTCCGCTCCGCATCCGCCCGCCGCCGCCGGCCTCACGTCCCTCTCGTCACGAAGGCTCATTTCTATTGCTGGCCCGGACGCGGCAAAGTTTCTACAGGGAATCGTGACGGCCAGCGTCACTGCTAAGGATGGGCAGCCGAGGACGGACGGGTTTTACACGGCGTTTCTGACCGCCACAGGCAGGGTGCTCTACGACGTCTTCGTGTACCCCAACCATGGCGCCTCGGGAGCGTCGGGAGACGAGCCTGGGTTCTTGATCGAGGTGGATGCCGACCAGGCGCCGACGTTGGCAAAGCATATCAAGCGATATAAGCTGAGAGCGAAGTTGGCCGTCAAGTTGTTAGCCGAGGATGAAGCGAGCGTTTGGCATGCCTGGGACGACTCAGCCAAAACCAATTGGGATTCAATTCTTGAATCTACCAAGCTTTCGTTCGAGGACCCTCGAGTGCCCGGGCTGGGTTACCGATTTGCGCGGCTGGACCAGAAGGTACCCGAGATTGACCTCGAGCGAAGCACCGAAGACGCGTATACGATTCGACGATATCTACAAGGCGTACCGGAGGGCCAGGACGAGATGCCGAAGGAGCATTCCTTGCCACAGGAAAGCAACATGGACGTTATGAATGGGATCGACTGGCGAAAGGGCTGCTACGTCGGCCAGGAGCTCACGATCAGGACTAGGCACCGCGGTGTCGTCCGCAAGCGCATCCTGCCGTGCATGGTCTACGAGAAGGACCACGCACCCCCGATGACGCTCGCATACCACGCGGACAGCGCGTCTCTTGAGAGTACGACGGCGGACATGATCCCGCAGGGCACGAGCATCGGCCGGTTCGAGAAGCGCGGCCGCAGTGCGGGCAAGTGGCTCAAGGGCGTAGGCAACATCGGGCTGGGTCTGTGCCGTCTGGAAATCATGACGGACGTTGTCCTCCCCGGGGAGACGGCGGCTGCAGCTTTCAAGCCCGAGGATGAGTTTGTGTTGGAATGGGGGGAAGAGGGCAGCAAGACGGGCGTCAAGGTCAAGGCGTTTGTGCCTGAGTGGTTGAGGCAAGGCTTAGAAGCTGAGAAGAAGCATTAGTCGGTCCACCGATTGACAAAGGGAAAACATGGAACGATGTATGATTGTGTATACAAAACCTTGTTGTAGTAGGAAGAAAGATACCCCAACTCTCATCTGGATTGCCATCATTTGCCATGATGAATGTTGCGTGGAATTGGAAGGCTATGGAGTTATGCAGTCGTTGGCCAGTAATACCCACTGTTCATCCCGAGTTCCCATCTCTTCTCACGAACCCAATCTATCCCCCGTTGAATGCAGTCCGCACCAATCGAATCCCGCCCTTTCTCAACCCTGGCACCGCCGCTGTGGAGATCACTAGGATAGGCCTGTGACCCGCTCGGCGAACTGAAGACGGCCCAGGCCTGGAGTACACTGCAGCAGGGCTGAAGTGGCGGAGCGAGGTGAGCACAGGGGGGAAACCAGCGAGTGTAGGATTTATTTTGGCCACGGGCTGGCATAGCAGAGTCCCTTCGCCCTTGTGCAACGAGCCCCTAGGACTGGGCGTTGGCCTCGGAGATGGGTGTCGGCCAGCTGTCTCTGCGTGCCGTTGTGTTCATCACGGCAGACTCGTAGCGCCGTGGACAGCGTCGATCCGCCATCTCTTCCCATCCTGACAGGCTGTGATGGAGGCACAAGGAGCAGGTGGTGAGACATGGCGCTGTCCGGTAGCTAGGAACGGGCTGGTAGGGCGCACGACGCGCTGTTGAACGTCGTTTGTGTGTCGTAAGCTCTCACGCTGTCACCAGTCTAAAGGGCGGCAGAGAGCAAGGACCCGTTCAGCGGCAGCAGCGTCGTGACGCCCGCCTGTTGTTCGTCCCCTGCTGTGGGTTCCGCGAGGCTTCGCTACCGGTGACGGGAGGTCCCCGACGAGGTCGACCGGGGGGCTCCCTCAGCATACCCTGACTTGATCGACCTGGTTGGAACTGGGGAGTTGGGGCAAAGAGACATGCAATTTAGCTAAGCCGGAGCCCTGGACGGGCTGTTGAGTAAATGATGCCGATCGGCATGAGTAGCTGGCGCCAGAATGTCTCATGGGCTACTGAGGAGCGTCCGTGATTCGTAAACCATGTATTTCTCTTCTTCTCAGCGGGCATGGGATCTTCGAAAGGAGTCTTCGCGTTAGCTATTTCTCTCTGTCAATCCCCGGAGCCCCGTTGGGCGTCAGGAGGAGGCTGGTGATACGATGGGGGTTGACCTCCCTACAGGCTTCAATAGAAATCGCCTGTCATGAACAATGCAGTCGGATTGCCATCCTCAGAGAAGACATGGCGCATTTCCCTGCTTACTCTGTGCACAATTGTCTTGGTTTCTCGATGGGGTTATCTGCGTATCCGAGGCGCGTTGCCTTGTCGCGGTTACTCTTGGCTGTGTCGCTTATTTTGTCTGGGCTTTAATTGCCTTGGCACACCGTCTCCCAGCTGCCTCTTTTTCCGTTGTGGTCTCCGTTGCGCGAGCATATAGCTGTTGGGTCTCCCACCACTCATCTTGAGTTGCTTCAGGCCCCGTTCCTTTCAACCTTTGAATGCTCTGGCTGTCATCGTCGAGATATCTCACTATCCAATTCGCTCTGAACCGTCTCTGACACCCTTCGTCATGGGTTCCAACATCCCCGTAACAACCAAGCGTTTGATCGCCTGCTGCGACGGAACATGGATGAATAGCGACAATGGATACGAAGAGCCCGGGTTTCTCAAGTCTGAAGGTACTCTTCAGGTTCCTTCCAACGTCACTCGTATTTCCCGCTGCTTCAAGCGGAAGTGTAGTGATGGCAAGCTCCAAATCATCTCCTACGAGTCTGGTGTCGGGACTGGTAGCAACACGCTCGACAGCATCACTGGAGGTGCCTTTGGTCTGGGTCTTTCTGAGGTTGGTACTCGTCCAACGATTTGTGGGAGACAGCGCGGACTAACAGTGTCCCCCTTAGCGAATGCGAGAGACGTACTCTTACCTGTGTGCCAATTACATGGATGGCGATGAGATCATCTTAGTCGGATACTCTCGCGGCGCTTTCACTGTTCGGTCAGTAGCTGGCATGGTTGGTGCTCTAGGTCTCCTCACGCGAGAGGGCGTTGAGCACTTCTATCCAATCTTCAAGGATATGCAGCACTGGATGGACCCCGACTACAAGGACCCATTTCCCAGCGTGCCCTTCCCAGACAAGCCCAAGGGCCCAACCGCCGCCAAGGAGTACCGAGCTCGTCTAGAGAAGCTGGGCTATACTCGTGTCAACCAAGACGGAGGAGATGGCGAATTGATCAAGATCAAGGCCGTCTGTGTGTGGGACACTGTCGGCAGCCTAGGCGTCCCACGTATTGCATGGTTGGACAAGCTGGGAATCCGCGCGGACAATGAAGAATAAGTCCACCCATTCCTGTTTCCGGATCCGTTTCATACTGACCTTCAGAGTACATATAAGTGGCATGACACGAGCTTGTCGGACCGCATCGAGCATGCCTTCCACGCCCTCGCCTTGGACGAGACTCGTCCAGCGTTCAGTCCAGCGGTATGGGAGAGGCTTCCTGGCAACAAACTGACAACTGATCTGAGACAAGTGTGGTTCCCTGGGAACCATGCAAACTGCGGTGGTGGTTGGGAGGATCAGGGAATGGCTAATTGCACCCTAGCATGTGAGTCAGAAGCCTTCAAAAATTCGGGAGAAACACGAGATGCCCGTCTTGCGACTGGGATCTTGGTTCTCTCTCGGGACCGTGATTGTGCAGCACTAATTCCTGCTCAGGGATGATGGATCAGTTGGCATCTGTGGGTGTAGAGTTTGACACGCCGTCGTTGGAGCGAGTCTTCGACCAAACAAAGGCGTACTATGAAACTTCATCCATGGCCTTGAAGGGAAAGAAGAAGAAGAAGGGAATGCCTGGGCAGTGGGCAATTGACTCGATCTTTGAAGGCAACTCCCCAGTCCGCCCCTGGGGTCTTGGCGCTATCAACAAGGCTTCTAGCCTCTTGTACAAGCTCTCTGGTCAGACTATTAGAAGTCCTGGACTTTACAAGCCCACAGATCCGAAGACAAAGCTTGACGCTGACAAGTTCCTCATGGACACCAACGAACGGATCCACAGCACGGTGCGGATTCGTCTGGCTTGCAAGGGTCTCGGTCTCGACGATAAGGCTGTTTGGGACTGTCCTGCCCTGTTGAAGAGCTGGAAGGTAAAGCGCACTCAGGAGAAGTTCGATGATCCCGTGCCGTGCTACCCCGACTGGGATCCCGAGTTGGGGAAAGATGCTTTCGGACACCCTAACGACTGGAGCAAGGGTCGATGGGTCTGGGAGTACTGCGCAGACGAGAAGGACGCGCCTACCGACAAGAAGCAGCGAGTAATGGTGGAAGAGCCACTCGGCCCATACGAGCGGCATTTGCTCAAGTTGTCGGCCGGAACGCCCAATGTCTTCGAATTTGCAGAATGTCAGGAGTAGGAACCGTCACAGACTAGTTTGAGGATTCGGAACAGGGGATATCAAGCGGATTTTGTTTGAAGGCGTCAGGACATGGAAGAAAAGGATTAATGGGCAATTGGCAGAACGAACAGAACGGTTGAGCGGCAGTGGCTTGGATGAAGCAAGGAGAAGTGGAGGACAACATATGGCAACACTGAGTTATCTAGGCCCGTGGAATATGTGTCAATGATTCAAGCCTGAGTGAAATCTTGAAGCTTTAGGAATTGTTTGAAAGTGATATGTTTAATCCTTATGAAGGGGTGCCTGGGACTTGGCGTTGGTGACGACGTCACGGTCACGTGTGGTCGCGCGTTGCGAAGGAAGGCGGATCTCTAGATCTCGGGGACTTTTCTAGTACGTAGACAGGCTTCTAGTTTCCTATTCGTCTTGTTCGAAACAACTTTTACCATTCTCTCAGAGGAGCTCTACTACAATTTCTCAGCATGCGTCGCGTTGCGCTCGGCTCATAGCACGGCACTTTGAAAATTCGATACTTTTTTCCGGCCTGGCGATCTTCCCTTGTGCATCGTCTATGCTCACGGAATTTGGCCCAAGGTCTTCGTCAACTGCCTATCGCTGATATACCCCCGACGAGACAACCATGGACTCCTCTAAGGCCGCAGACCTGCTGCAGTATGCGCAGGATTACGCGTCAAAAGATGTCGACCTCTACGACCTGCTGGGCATCGACGCCCTCACCGCGAAAGACGACATCCACCGCGCATGGCGAAAACGCTCCTTGATGTACCACCCCGACAAGGCCGGCGAGAACTTCGACGCCGAGAAATGGCAGCTGTTCGAGCGCGCCCGCGACGTACTCTCCGAACCCGCCGCGCGCGCCGCTTACGACAATGCCATCAAGGCGGTCCTGCTGCGGAAGCAAGAGCACGAGGCCATGGACAAGCAGCGCAGGCACTTCGTCGACGACCTGGAGGCGCGCGAGAACGCCTACAAGCGTCAGAAGGAGGAAAAGGAGCAAGGCGACAAGGACGCGATAGAGAAGGAGAGGGCGCGGTTGCACGAGGAGCGGCGGATGCGCGAGGATGAGGATAAGCGACAGGTTGATGCGGCGCAGGAGCTGGAGGACCTCGCCGAAGCGAAACGACGACTCAAAGAGAAGAAAGAAAAGAAGAAACAGGACGACGCTAGAGAGAAGTTTCTCCGGAAGTCAAGGAAGGCTGCGGCTAGTGGCGGCGATAAATCACAACCTCAGGAGCCCCGGAAGAGTGTCATCGTTGTCCCGGGAGACTACGTTGTTGACTTCGGGGTAGAGAGGAGAAAATACTGGGAACTGGTTTGCGACAAGCTGAGAGCCGTCCAGGCTGTGAGAAACCTCAACAAACGAGAGTCGACCCCAGAGGAGCAGGAGGAGGCACAAAGGGGCCTGCAAGAGGCGAGGCGGAAGATACACCAAGCTGAAGTGAAATTTGCCGAGGAAAAGTCGGCGGCTTAGAAGGAGACCGGATACGAATGACAAACGATATATGACGGGTAGTTGTCTCTGCATACCAAAATGATTGGCTTGTTTTGTTACTGATATCAAGTATCTAGTCTCATGCATCCTCGTTAAGGCGCAAAATGTCGATGGCATTGCCTCCCATGATAGCCTTGGCCTGAGCGGAGCCCTCACCGACCGCCTTGGCGACTGCTGCAGCATTCAGGCTGACGCTTTCCCACTCTCCCTGCTCGTCAGTGGTGAGAGGAGGGAAGAAGGGGTGATCGGTGCCAAACATGAGTCGATCGACACCGCTGGCGTCGATGGCGGCCCTGAGCCCAACTTCTGAGTAGACGACGGCGTCGAGGTATACCTGCTCCTTCAACACATCCCAAACCGTCCGGCGATCCTTACCCACCCTTCCCTCACGGACGAGCTGCCCGTCATGCATGATACAGCTCTCTATGCGACCGGCGAGGAACGGCAGAGTCCCGCCACTGTGAGCGAGGATCATGCGCAGCTGGCGTACTTTGTCGAAGACACCCGAGAGATACATTCTCGTCACCGCGATGGTAGTTTCCATGGTGAAGCCCAGAGCCAAAGACAGGACGTGACCATACTCGCTCGATCTTGGACCCCACACATCGTTGGGGAGACCGTAATGAGGGTGGAGGAAGATGGTTAGTTGGGCAGTGGCTAGGGCCTCGAATATAGGCAGGAGATTGGGATCATCCAGTCCCTTTCCAAGACCAGATGTGCCTAGAATGACTCCTCGGCAGTACTTGAGGCCCTTGAGGTGGCTTATTGAGGAGAGCACTGTATCAAGCGTTGCTGTCAGGGGGAGTGTGCCGAAGAAGTAGAGCCGTGAAGGATGCTGGCCGCACATGCTCGAGAACTCATTGTTGACAGACTCCGCCATCTGACCCGACTCAGACGGATCCAAGAAGTCCAGCCACGGATTGGCGAGAGAAATGACCGAAATGTCTATGTGGTGCGTGTCCATGAAGTGAATCTTCTGGGCGAGGGACGCATAGTGGGATGTCAAAGGACGACCCGGTGGATTTGCGGCAGCATCTTTGGTAGCTTCCTCGAGAGCCTTGACCTCCGTCTGGAGGAGAATGAGCCGCGGATCGGGGTCCTGAGAAAAGCTCCGAACCAGCGGGATGGTGGAACGGGACTCGAGGATGCGGATGTAGGAGGGAGGGTACATGTGGGTGTGGATGTCGACGACACGCATGGCCGAGGAGGTGTCTGAGGGCGACATGGTGTAGACGAAAGCAGCACGTGGCTGAAGGGAGGTGAATGGAAGACAAGGGTTGGAGTGTTGCGGTATTGAATTGAGCGTATGGCTTATGGCTTTGGTGTGGTTGTGGTGGTGGTGGTGGTGTAATGTGGGATGGATGGGATGGGAGAGGCTGATGGCGGGGTTGAAGCAGATGTCTCGCTGAGTAGGACAAGGGGAGGTAAGGTATTGTTGCCTTCACCTTCACCTACTTACTTACCTCATGTACCACCAATTAGGTCATTAAATGGATGTCCCGAAGGATAGCCGCGTCAAGCATTGAGCAATGAAAGTCGCCAATGGACCTTCCGAAAGCAGACATTCGACGACAAGACTAATGCCGAAGAGAAGATTGGTGAAAAGTGGAAGGTCGCAACCGTGGCTCGCAGTTTCCCCACATGATACAGGACAGTACGTACACACGTCCCGCAATGGGCGTTATCGCTGCGAGACACTGTGAAGGCACTGTGAGACGCTCTCACAAGGCTCTTATCAGCGGCCAAGTTGGATCAGTGAGGGGTCGTGCTGCAAGTTGCAAGCACATGGGACTTGCGTCCCAATGATATCGCGACGTCATTACCTATCATGAGACCCAACGAGACGCTTCCGATTCCCGGGCCGTGGCTGTGAGTGCGAGTGTGGCCGGCGCCGGCCACTTGCTTGCATTTGGATGCGGATGGATGAATGGATGGCTCTTGAGGGAGACAGACGGTTGAGGAGGGACAAACCTTGTGCGACAGTGGCTTGTTCCATATTACCGTATACATCTCTCCGTTGACGTCGCGTGAGCAGTTCGCGGCTTGCCTCTCTCAATCAATTCAACCAATGCCTAGATGGTCGGCAATTTTGCACATCTTGACTACCTGACCCAAGCAAGACCTGAGATATTCAACACCATGGCTTCCGACGCTGCTGTTAGCAAGGAGGGTCTCGTCATCCCTGTATGTGTCGCGGGGTTTCCTCTACTATTTATTGTCTACTCTGCTGTTTAGTCTCTGTCCAGTCTACTGTCCAGTCTACTGTCTACTCTCCTGTCCACTCTCCCCATCGTCTACACCAACTAACCATCACCAAAGCTCATCGACTTCTCTCGCTTCCTCAACGGAGCCCCCGCAGAGCGCAGCGAGACCGCAAAGGCAATCCTCCACGGCTTCCAGACCGCTGGCTTCATCTACCTGAAGAACCATGAAGTCCCCAGCGACGACCTGAAGCATGCCTTCTCCATGTCGGCCCGCTTCTTTGACCAGCCGCTCGACGCCAAGCTGGATCTGAGCTGGACGACCCCCGAGGCCAATCGCGGATACTCGGCGCCGGGCCGCGAAAAGGTCAGCCAGCTCCAGGACATCGACGACGTCAAGAAGGTCCGCGAGGCCGCCCCGGATCTGAAGGAGACGTACGAGATCGGCCGCGAAGGCGAACCCGGCCACCCGAATCAGTGGCCCGAGGAGAAAGGCGCCGTTGTCGGGTTCAAGGCCGACATGCTGGCCTTCCATGACCAGTGCAAGAAGCTGCACGTCGAGGTCATGAGGGCCATCGCTGTGGGCATGGGCCTGGACGAGGAGTTCTTCGACTCGTTTGTGGACGTGGGCGACAACACTCTGCGGTTGCTGCACTACCCGGAGGTCAAGAGTGAAGTCTTCAAGATCAACCCCGGCGCCGTGCGTGCCGGAGAGCACAGTGTAAGTGTTGAGGTTCGGTATAGACCCCGTTTCTGGATACTGCTGACTCGACCCAGGACTACGGGTCCGTCACTCTGCTCTTCCAAGACAACCGGGGCGGTCTGCAAGTCAAGAGCCCAAACGGGCAGTTTGTTGATGCTACTCCCATAGAGGGCACCGTGGTCATCAATGCCGGCGATTTGCTTGCACGATGGAGCAATGACACCATCAAGAGCACCATCCACCGCGTCGTCGAGCCCCCCCGGAAGGCGGAGCAGACCTACCCCCCGCGGTACAGCATCGCGTAAGCTCGAGAACGTCTGCCTCTCATCTCATCGCACGTGGCTAACGCCGACTCAGGTACTTTTGCAATCCCAACTTCGAGAGCCACATCGAGGCCCTGCCAGGCACGTATGCAACGGAGCAGGACAAGAAGTACGGCGGCATCAACAGCGGCGACTACTTGGTCCAGAGACTCACTGCCACCTACTGAAGCATCGGGCGGAATGGGAAGTTTATAGCATTGTTTGCTTCTGTACCTTGGCTTGTATTGATCTTGCCTCCACCTTGAGATTACCTTTGCAACTGGTCTGGGCCTCTCTACTTGTTTAGCACGACCTTGCTGGCTACGATTGAAAAGCTTATATCTGACCACGGCACATATTTAATGACTCGACCGTGTCCCTCTCGTGATCTTCAACTTCAATTTCAACCAGTCTCACTCTCACTCCTGCTCACACCCACCCCTACTCTTGCTCACACCCAAAAGGCATGCGCCATACCTTGCAATACCCTTACAGTTGTTGCCCCAACGCCCTTGGCAACTTCTTGGAGAAGTAGTCGCTTTGCGGTGGACCAAAAAGACCAAAAAGACCAAAAAGTACACCCCCCTTGAACTGGCACCTCACGATGTCATCTATCTCATCTTGGATCATCTCGCCATGCACGACAGATTATTTCTTTCCCAGACCTGTCGGGAAATGAGAGACGTTGCGTCGTGCAACTGGGAACAGGAACTCGACGGTGCCCCTGCTTCTGAACGAATCGACTTCTGGGCAGGGCTTGTGCCAGCTGCTGCAAGCTGCACCCGACAGACAAGAACGATCTCGACACGCCTCGGTCTCGGTCTCGGCTAGTGTCTTCGAGCTGTTTTGCTGACCCGCCTGCGCGATTCGAGCACCGGAAGTACTTCTGGTTCAATGATGTCTACCATGAACTTCGTTATAGACGCGTTCAGCTGGCTTTGAAGTATTCCCGGCTGGGCATCAATCGGCGCCATCTACAAAGCTTGCTGACCGTGACCTTTCAAGCTTGGCGCGATTTCGGCACCGACGACTCTCCCGAGAATTGGACGTGGAGGTCGCAGGTGGAGGGTTCACGGCATCAATGACGCTCGCAATTCCTACAAAACTTGGGACCGCGTATCGGGAAGCGTTCGGGAGCAGTTTGACCTGCGCCATCATCTCCAAAACAGGGGTAAATTAAAGAAGCGGCCCGCGGCACAGGCCGAGAGGGGTCATGCGTAGCCCAATGCTCCCGCCACTTCACGTGGGCAGTGAGTGACCTGCAATCGGAAGACTGGATGTCATCTGCCTCGCAAGCGTGGGGGCGAGCCTAATCCCACTCAGAACCTTTTATGGCGTGTAGAAGAAACAACATAACCTTGCAGCACTACAGATTCTTTGCCAAAAATATTCCTCGTGTTTGAACAGTCGATTACTGTCCTTCCGTGACCATGTCATCAACCATGACCCCGTCACCAAACCGAGTCGTCGGGCTGGAGCGGCTATCAATACAAACGGATTCTTTCCCAAAACCTGCATCCGGCCCGTCTTGTACAAGCAAGGAGCCTGTCTCCAACCACGAAATAGACGAGTTCTTTAGGCGGAATGGCTTCGACGACCAAATGAGAGAAAACTGCCACTCGTTTGCCCAGTCAACTTACCCAGATACTGAGATAAGTCCGGTGAAGTCACAAGGATATTGTTCATACACCCTAGCGATCGCTGCGACCCACCTTCTGCAATTCCGTTCCAAGGCTTATCAACTAGACCTTCAAGTCTGGGAGGAGGCAAGAATGATCTTTGGCAACCTGGTGCCGCGCATCCAATACCTTGGGTGTATCCCTGACCGTCATTCGGGGAGCGGAGAGGGGAGACTGCACGCGTATATCCAGGAACGAATCCCTGGCGTAACACTGGAGGAATTCCGAGGTATGGACAAGTTGAACGATGAGATGCTACGACGATGTCGGAGGCGACTGATTGGGGACCTGGCCGAGATGTTCGCGATCAGCCTCCATCACGGACGCTCGGGGACTGGCGCTGGCGACGACGAGACCTTTAAGAAAGGACCAGTTGGAAGCTCGATCCGATGGCGTCTCGATCTTCTCGAGAAGCTTCCCGATAGCTTCTTGCGGGAAACAGCAAGCGAAACCACTTCCAGCATCGACATGATCGAGGGCTTGCCATGGTGTCTAACCCACGGCGATCTTGTCCCCGCCAACATCATGGTTGACCCGTCTACCGGGCATTTGACAGGCCTGATCGACTGGGCCGAGGGAGAATGGCTACCGTTTGGCGTTGGACTGTACGGCCTGGAAGAGGTCCTCGCCTTCGAAGACGACGCCCTGGCTGGGTTCCGGTTTTGCGCAGAGCACGAGCAGCTGCGGCTGGCGTTCTGGAACAAGCTCGTTGAACTGACCATGCCCGAAGTTGCGGAACCGTCATCCTGGATTCAGGATGCCGGAGTTGCGCAAAGGCTGGGGATACTACTGTGGCGCGGCATCGCGTTTGAGGACGGACGGATCGACCGGGTCGTCGAGGCTGGCAGAGATGATGTTGAACTCCAGAAGTTGAGGTTGTTTCTGCTCTTGGAGTAAGAGAGCGCTTGAGCCAGTGCTTCGAAGGAGATGATGCCCTGCAAGTGTCCCTGGTGGCCCAAGCTCCCGCGCCCTAGCCCGGAATGGCATTTCACATGTGGAAGTCGAATGGCACTATCCCCAACATTACGGATAACGTCTCCATTAAACCCACCTTAAGTCTTGAAATAACAGCACCTCAAGATTTAGACCTCATTTTATCAAGAAGGAATTATCAGAAATAATATATAATCAGTTATTAGGGCTAGTCCAGGATTAGTTTTCAGGGTTGGAAGTGTTTAGATTAGGGACAGAGCTCAGGCCAGGGCTAGGATTAGCCTTAGGATGCATCAGCCTGTTAATGCATGAGTTGCTCCAAGGTGTGGTGGAAAGCTGTTCAACATTACTAGTAGTAACTAACGTCCATTGTTTGCTACCGAGATCCACGCCCCCAAACCTCAACGCCTACATAAGCTGACGGCATCGCCAAACTTCCCGTCCCCAAAGACAAAGACAAAGACAAAGACAAAGACAAAGACACGCACACGAACAATCGCAAATCTCCCGCAATGGCCTCCTCCGCACCCGCCGCGCCGAAGCGGCAGCCGTCGGTGCTCAACAAGGCGTACCTCATCCTGTACAACTTCGCTTCCGCCGTCGCCTGGACCGTCGTCCTCGGCCGCACCGTCTCGCTGCTTGGCCTCCGCGGGCCGCAGTTCGTCTACCTCGGCGTCGGCGAGTGGACAAAGTGGACGCAGACCGCGGCCGCCGTGGAGATCCTGCACTCGGTGCTCGGTATGTCCATTCGTGCCGGCTCTTGACCCTTCTCAACCGCCGGATATCAGTGCTAACCTGTCCGTTCTCTCCCTTGCAGGTGTCGTCCGCGCCCCTCTCCATACCACCCTCGCCCAGGTCGCATCGCGTCTCCTCCTCGTCTGGCCCATTGTCGACGCCTTCCCGCACCTCGCCTTTCAGAAGTGGTACTCGTCCATGCTCATCGCCTGGTCCACCACCGAGGTCATCCGCTACTCCTTCTTCGCCCTCTCGCTTTCTGGCTTCCAGCCTCGATTCCTGACCTGGCTGCGCTACACCACCTTCTACGTCCTATACCCCATTGGCATTACCAGCGAATGTGCTCTCATCCTGCAAGCCATTGAACCCGCCCGCGCACTCAACCCCTCATACCCACTAGTGCTGTATGGCATCCTGGCCATCTACGTCCCTGGTAAGTGCGCCCTGAACATCTCCAGAGCTGTGCAAGAGGACTGTTGCTAACATAGCTTAGGCTCGTTCATGCTCTTCACCCACATGATGAAGCAGCGAAGCAAGGTCATGCGTAACCTGAAGGCCGAAAGCGACAAGGCTCAGTAGATGTGGCCACAATGGCCATGTAAGAATTGACTTGGACGGAGTGCGACTTAAACAAAAAGGCTGAGAGAACTCGGCCAGAACAGGCATAAAATGGGGAGAGGAAGAATATCATGGTTTATACGGCCTGGCATAAACTAATATAATCAATCATCATAGAGACAGCAAGAGTGGCCTGCCTATCTACCTATTCCCTAATTGTAAACGTCGTGCCTTTCCCACTTTCCCACTTTCCCACACAGTAAACGCCCTCAGGACGAAGGAGCCTGTTCCAGCAAAGGCCTGTCCTCAACGCTGCTCTCATACCAGGCGTTCTGTAACCATCCCGCAATGAACCCTGCGGCATCCTGAGATAGCGTCTTGTATCCAGGGTTCTCCCGCGGCGTAAACATGCCTGCTCAATTCGTCAGCTCATCCGTTCAAAACTGCTACTAAATGCGCTCTTTGGGATAACTCACCCGTGTGTGCCGACGTCTCATCCCGGGCCTTGTCGTTGACAGCCTCCCGCCATACGCCCGTCGACTGTTTCTTGGGCAAGTTGCAGAACGTGCGATCCGACCCCAGCACTGTCCCGACCATGCTCACTTGTTTCGAGGGCGCCGCCTTGCCAAGTCGCGTGTAGATGTTCGCGAAGCCCACATCGAGCTCCTCCTGCAGCTGCGCCAGGAAGCTGACGCGCTTCTTCAGCTCCTCGGGACGCGCCAGGGACCCGACAAACTCGAGGTGCGACGTCGCCCATGACCAGCCTTCGCCGATGTGGTCGCGGTTCATCCACGCCGCCGCACCCCCGGCCGCCACGGCCCCCGCGGCCCCCGCGTACATGGCCACCTTGCCCCATTTCTGCCACGGGCTGCCGCCGGACTCGGCCGTCGGCGGGGCCGGCAGCGCGCCGATGGGTTTCTTGGCGGAAGCCGCGGGCTGCGCGGCCTTGTTGGCGCCCCAGAGGGCCCCGAGCCCGCTGAGCTGGGAGATGGTGGTGGAGGCCTGCTGGTACTGACCCTCGGCGCCGTGCGCAACCACGCCCGGTGAGATGCCGAGGTAGGGCGTGTCGAAGGCCAGGACGCCCTGGATGTAGGGGAACATGAGGGAGTTGAAGGAAGGCGAGTCGGGCTTCTGGATGCCGTCCTCGGAGTAGATGGGCCGCTCCGACGCCAGCCCGATGAGCATCTCCGCGGCGACGATGCCGCCCATGGAGTGGCCGACGAGTATCGTCCGCACTGACGGCTCTACCGTCGGCGAGGGCGTCGCGGCCGCGACCTCCATGTCAATGACCTTATCCTGCAGCCTTTTTGCGCGCAAGGAGCGCCGTTAGTTACAGGCCAAAAGCCCAGGTGTGGAGAGCACTCACCAGTCGCGGAACCGGCTTACGCAGTCCCCGAGATCCCCGCGAGTCTCATACTTGGGGTACACGAGTACGCGGATATCTAGTTTGGGCAGTGCCTGGGCAACCAGGTCTCGAAGGTCCTTGGTGAACTGGTAGTCGTCGCCGAATGTGTCGTCGCCGCCCTGCGGAACATATCATCAGCGAGCTCCCCGACACACACGATCCTCCGCGGGGTTGTGCGCCGCAAAGAAGACGAACCTGGAAGCCGTGGATGAAACAGAGTAACAGCGTCTTCTTCATTTTGCTGTCCCGGCCATTGACCTTGCGTTGGGAGTCGTTGGTGATTGTCGATCTGAAATCGAGAAGATGTACGATGTGGAATGCGCGAGGCTGCCGTGGCGTGGCGAAGAAGCACTGAAGGCAGACGGCGACCGACCTGCCGACGTAGCTGCGTGACCTAGAATAAGGAAGCCAAAACACCTGACGTCTCTACTACTGTCTACACCATCTCAAAGGCCCCGATTGTAGACTAATGGTAGCAAGATGACACACACTGTTGCAATTTGCAAATTGTAGTTGCAATACACAGACTTGCAGAGGAAATCGCGCTCATATCAACATCTATTAGAATACAGCTTACTTATCTAAACACACAGAGAGACGCATTTGGCCCTTTGCAGGCATGATGGCGTCCAAAGTTTTCTTCTGGCAGCATTGCCAAGTCTCAACTCTGGACGATCCATCATTTGTATGGTATTGATTTCCCCTTCTTCCCTTCCCCTTTCCTGGAATTCACGTGCACCTGTCCTGCCCAACGCCTTTGCATATATCATCAAACAATCGCCCAAGAACCAACCTCAAATGGCCTCCACCAAACCCCAACGAAGCCGATATGACCAAAACGTTCGGTCTCTTTGAAGTTCAGGTACTCGCGTTCGGCCCTTCGACTCGTGGGGTCCTGGTGGCTTAATTACCACCTTAGTCCTCGTCGCTTGGGGCAGCTGTGCTGCCACCATTCGGCTCCCTCGAGCTGCTGGAGATCAACTTGATCCGAGTTCCACTTGGCTGCGGCGTGCTGCCACTTCCAGAAGGTGCTAACGAGCTATCCTTGCCTCCGTCTTCGAGTTCCTGGAGCTCGGGGTGTGCGGCCAATTGCTCCTGGTACTTGGTGTTGAAGAATTCCTGTCATTACGTTAGCAAGGTCCAAATATTATAATTCAAGGCATGAGATAATTCACTCACTTGCATGGTTTTCGCATCCTGGTAGAGGATGCTTCCATCCTCATTGTAAGTTTGGCAGTTGGTGATCATCAGCTCAAAGTCCTTGCGCATAGCGCTAAGACTGTTGTACTCCTCCTTCTTGATCCTCGTGGAGATCTGGTTCATGCAGATAGGATTGGTGATGATGACGTAGTAGTCGGCATAGTCGCGCTTGGGGGGCAGCTTGATAAAAGGCCCAATGATCAGCCGCTTCCCAGCGTCTGACTCGTCGTCTTCCACGGGTGGCTCAATGTCATCAACCTCAAGACCCATGAGCGCATCATACAAGGATCGCATGCTCTTCTGAAGCACCTCACGTTGATGCGGCGGTAGTCGCGAATCGCCGGCGCCCACTTTGCTAGCTCTTCCTTGAGGTCCGCGTCGCTTCTTGGCGGGTGGCTCCTCGGTGCCTTCCTCGGCCTTGCGCTTCTCATTCTTGATGACAGGTTTTCGGCCACGCTTCTTGGGAGTCTCCTCAACTTCCTCGCTACTAGCTCGGCTGGGTGGAGGGGATTCATCATCGACGCCTCTTTTAGCTTCACGCCTGTCCTTACGCGCCTGTTTGCGAGCCGCAGCTGCCTCGGGGGAATCATCGTCATCGTCCACAGCCATGAGCCACTGCTCCTCAGTAAGACCATCGTCGTACTTCACCTTGGTACGCTCGCGCGCACCACGGCCCAGAACCACATCTTCCGTTTCTTCCTCGATGGGGTTGCCCTCGTTCAGGTAGATCTCAGGCAACTCTGAATCGCCCATCAGACGTGGTTTGAGGCCTGGACGATGATTGCCGTAGGGTGTTACTTTCAGCCGCTCCTCGTCGAGCTTCTGGAAGACGGTGATTTCGTTGTCGCTGCGAGCGAGTAGCATGTTCAGCTCATCATCCTCCATCTCCTCTTGCTCGCCAGATTCAGTCATGTCAGCTCCCTCTAGTAAAGTTCGAAGCATGGCATCACGATCCGTTTCTGATGATTTGTTGTCGAAACGACCAGCCTGAATAACCTTGCCATCCATGTCCAACTTGTAACGAGCACGCTCAAGAATCTTCTCCTCGACGGAATTTGAACTGATGAGTCGGAGAATTCGCACTTCGTTCTTTTGGCCGATACGATGAGCACGATCCTGAGCCTGCAAATCCTGATGAGGGTTCCAATCGGAGTCGTAGATAATGACAGTGTCAGCTGTCTGCAGGTTCAGACCGAGACCACCAGCACGAGTCGACAATAGGAACATGAAGTACTTTGATTCGGGGTGGTTGAACTCTCGCAGAAGATCAGAACGCTCATCGGACTTGGTAGTACCATCCAATCGAAGGTACTCAAACTGTCGGTAACGAAGGTAATCTTCCATGATGTCCATAATTGCGGTCATTTGGAAGAACATCAGGACTCGATGACCCGTTGCATGGTACTTGGGTAGAATGCGGTCCAGCAACTCAAATTTGCCAGATGTTCTCCACAGCAGATCGTTGCTGACATTCAGCGGGTTCATCACATTTTCCACAACGTCGAAAACGAAAGGATGGTTGCAAAGTTTTCGCAGTTGCATGATCATGTTGCTCAGGCCACGGGCACCGGTCTTGCCACCCTTACTATCGCCAACGACAAGCTTGTTGTGGGTGACCATTTGCTTGTAAAGGCGCGACTGAAGCGCCGAGAACTTGCACTTGATGACCTTTTCGGTCTTGTCGGGAAGATCCTTCTCGACATCCTTCTTGAGACGGCGCAGCAGGAAGGGGCGCAACACCTTGTGCAGACGCCTAATGACAAGAATTTGTTCCTCTTCCGTGAGTTCCATCTTGTCCTGGCTACCCGTGTTGGCGAAGGGGGTGTTGAACCACTCATCAAAGGTCTTCACGGACTTGAAGATATTGGGCAGAACAAAGTTGAGCATGGCCCACAGCTCAGAGAGGTTGTTCTGCAGTGGAGTACCGGTGAGGATGAGTCGGAAACGAGTTTGGTAGTATGACTGGATTGTGGCGCTGAGCTTGGAGTTCGCGTTCTTCATACGATGGCCCTCATCGATAATCATGTGGAACCACTTGATCTTGCTGAGGATTGGTCGGTCCTTGATGATGTATTCGTAGGTCGTCAAGAGCACTTGGAACTTGCCCTGTCGAATCCTATCCTGATGCTGTTTACGCGTGTTCGGGGGGCCCTTGTAAACGATACGGCTGACGGTCGGTGCCCACTTTTCGAACTCCATGTTCCAATTGGTCAGTGTACTGAGCGGGACGATAACCAAGTACGGTCCGGGTTGCTGCTTTCGCTCGATCAAATATGTGATCAAACTGATGGTCTGAATCGTCTTTCCGAGACCCATTTCATCGGCCAGAATGCCGTTGAGGTTGTTGTTGTACAGAGATATCATCCACTGGAGACCCTTGATCTGGTACTCCTTCAGTCTGCCACCAACAAGCATGTTGGCCTGCTCAGTGACCTCTTCGTGGACACGATGAGCCACGGCGTAGTAGTCAATCTTCTTGTTGCTATCCTCTTCCTCTTCAGGTTCGCTTTCTTCTGCGACGTAGGGTTCGCCGAACTCATCGCCATAACGTTCTACAGCCTGGCGCTGCTGAGCCTTGACGGATGAGGCAAGTTGGTGCAAGAAGCCGTCGGTTTGCTTAAGCAAGTGAGTGATACGAGTATCCTTGGCTTGGTCGAGCAGCTTGAGATAGGCCTCTTCGTCGTTGGCCTTGAGGGCCTGCAGACGCTGCTTGGCAGTCCGTTCAATGCGCTTCTGCTCCTCCTTCTCAATGTTGAAGTGCTGGGCGTACATGAGCCGGCTAAGCTTGTGCGACTTGGTTCGTTGCGCAGTGGCAGACTCCTGGATCTCCTGGCGGTGATTGTAAATGGCTCGGAGGAAGTCAGTGTGCTTCTTCTTCTCGCGGTTCTCGCGAGCGTCGCGCTGCTGCTTTTCGAGTTTCTCCGTGATGCGGGCTTCCCGCACATTCTGCTTCTTCATGCGGCGGTAGTTGGTCCGGTTGGTGGTCATGGCCAAATTGTCGTAATGCATCATCTGGCGACCAATCTTGTCTCGAAGGGCACGTTGTTTGGCGAAGAGAGCCAATCCTTTCATCTCAATAATAGCCTTCCTCTTGAGAGTATCATCGGCCTCAATCGTGTCCTTAGAAGAGTCCCAATGAGCAAGGTCGCCAGGCAGGTCCTTCAACTCTGTATAGCGCTGCCTCATTCTGTTGGAGACGACGATCTCTCGTTCCCATCGCAAATGGTCGAAGTCGATGCCAGTGGGGAACACACCAGGAATGAACCAACGATTCTTGCGCTGGGAGTGGTCGGAGTATTGAATCGATGGTCGAATCATGCTGGTACCATAAGGTGACTTGACAGTCTTGAAGGTATGGGCCTTGGGGACCAGAGAGTTCTCCTCCTGCGCGACAGGCTCAGGACCACTGGCAGCTGCCTTACCAGCGTCAGGGCTGGCTTGACTCGGCTTCGCAGCTGGTGCAGCCGAACCCGTCTCAGTAGCAGCAGCTTGTCTTCGTTGACGCTGGTTGAATATAGCCTGCTGCAGCTGCACAGAGACGCCAGCGTTCTTGCCAAGAAGCTTGAAAGCGTGGATCTGTTGTCTCAGCAGGGCAAGTTGCTGTTGGCTGAATTGGTTTGGCGCCGACGCGGTAGAAGGTGACGCGCCGGTCGAGGCGGGAGCGGATGGGGTTTGACTCGGCATCGCGGAAACACTGAGAGGGTTGGGTGGAGGCTGCGTTGCTTGGGGCGCGCCCTGCTGACGAGCAGCTTGGACACCATTGACCGAAGCGCCATTAGTCGCATTCTGCATCTGCTGCTGCTGCTGCTGTAGAAGTTGGTGTTGTTGTTGCTGTTGCAGGTACTGTTGCTGGTTCCTACGCATGGTATGTTGCTGCTGGAAGCTCATCAAAAACTGAGATGCCTTGATATACTCGGGGTCCGTTGGGGGCACACCCTGCTCCTTCATCTGCTTGAGTTTCTGAAAAACTGGTCAGCAAGGCTGGTTACTGCAAGAATATGACGCAGGAGAGATGGGTCGGGGACTGGGCAACGCGTAAGGGGGCATACTCGGAAGACTTCTTCGGCTTGCTGCTTGGTCGCGCCAGCCGGCATAGGCGCGCCGGGGTGCTGGACCGCTGGGGGAGCTTGTACCGACGCCATGATGAAGGTAGTTCTGGACACGCGGTATTCTTCGGTAGTGTGTAGCCCAATGAATAGATCGATGTATTCCTGGTTATCTACGTTGCATGTCGAGCGTGCTTGGTATTGAAGTCGGTGCTCGTCGCGCGAGGGTCAAGGCGTGTGGAGTGTCGCGAAAACAAAAAGAGTGTCGAGAAGGAAATCGGGGGCGAAAATGAGCGCGTCGAGGTCGAGGGGACGAGCAATGGCCGACAGATTGCGAACGGGGACGTCCAGAAGTGGGCGACACGTCGTGGATGCGCGTGGAAAAGCCTCGGTGTTGATGGTTGCCGCACAGAGGGTTGGATGGCGCGGCGTGGAGGAACGTAGAATGGAGATAGGCAAAGAGAGCCCGGGAAATGTCGAGGTCCAAGGGAAAAAGTGTGTTATGTGGCGACGGGGCGCGTCGGGGCCGGTGCCGGGGGCCGGTGCGGCGTGCAAATCGCGTGCAACACGGATTTGGCGAGGTCTGGAGATGGGAGCCGATGGTTTGAGAGGGCCCTGGCGATTTTTTGGATGCGCGCGCTCGCCGTTGATGATGGGGAGTGGTGAAGACACAACTGGACAAGATTCAGCGTGATGGTTGGTGCGGTCTTGAGACGGCGGGCCACAGTATTTCTCAGCATGACCCCCTGCCCAAAAACGACCAAGAACAGGCAGGCTGCAAGAGGCGCCTGAGGCACCAATATCTCAATTAGCTTAAGTAAGCGCTGTGTTACGAGTACATGCACGTGACCACCATCTAAAGGCCATCTATCTCATCCAGCTTCGTCGGCTCTTCATCCTCCCAGATAATAGTAAGTGCTCTGTAGCAATGGGTATATCGGGTGTGTACCATCCAAACTTTCTGCTATCGAGGCAAGCTTTTGCCGCGTCGTGTTGGGTGGGGATTGGCTCGTCGTGGAAAAGTGAGGGGCAGCTTTTTTGCCTCCACCAACGTGGATGCAACCGCGCCTCGGCGTCTTTACGAGGGATGTTACACGAGCCTTACATTTCTTGAGCGCTTCAACGCAAACCGTAGTCCACTGTGTGAATGTTACATCATCTCCTAGCCTTCTTCTTGTCGGGGCCATCTTCCTCCTCGTCGCTGAGTTCTGCGTACTGGGTCGTGGGTTGCGTCTTACTCCAGGCCTTGGTGAACATTGGATCACTCTGGGCCTTGTCAGCAAACTTCAACAGAGCCTCGCGCGGATCTTCGTGCAGCATGCGGGCGAGGGGGATGTTCTCGGCGATGCTCTTTTCGTCGGGCTGATTCTTCTGGAAAGGGGTCTGCTGTGGGATCATAGGGCGACGCGGGTCCTTCGATCTGCCGGATACCGTAACTCCAGCCCTTCGTGAGCCGGACAGGGCGCCTGGGGCCACGATCGAGTCTCCAGACATACCAACGGACTGGTCCATTGTAAATTCGGGGTTGTCGTCGATGTGGCGCTTCTTCGGGGCTCTCGACATGACATCTACAGCTCCACGACTCGACATGGTAGGATTGTAGAGGATGTGGGTTTCCGCGTTAGCTGAACCTGTGATGATCTGGTTAATCTTGGGATGCCAATCCACAGTGATGAGGGGCGATCCAGGAGTTATCGGTGTGACGAGTTCTGCCCGCAAGTTGCCCGGGTTCAGGATGTGCAGGTGGCCAGTCGCAGATCCGGTGATGATGCTTGTCGAATTAGGGCCATATCTAATGTTGCTTGTTGGGTAATGGTCCGACGTTGAAGGATGCGAGACTGTAACGAGGGGTTTCGTAAATTTTCGAGTGTCCCAAAGCTTGATCAAGTCATCGCCACCGCGGGTGACCACCATGCGACCGTCTGCGGAGATGTCGATGCCGCCTGTCCATGTCTGGGGTTTGTGAGCGTCTCGGATTTCCCCTGCAGGACGCGAGAAAGGGCTGTTTCCGCCGTACATGACGAGCGACCCATCCAGTGCTGCGGCGACGAGGATATTGTTGCCCCCTTGGGCGGGAGTGCCCCAGGCTACCGTCGTCATCTTGGTCCGTCCAGCCGCACCAGCAGCCTTGGACTTGAACACGATGACCTCCTTCTGCGTGCGCTTGTTGTTGATGTCCCAGATTCGAAGGGTGCTGTCTGTCCCTGCCGTGATGCAGGTATTCTTGTCTGTAGGATGCCAGGTTCCCGTCGTAATCTCGGAAATGTGACCCTTGGTGTTTTTCATGTCACGGAGGTACATGTCTCCCTTGACGAACTCTGTTAGAATGTCACCGTCGCGTGACATGATCCTGGCCTGCAAGTGTGCGGAAATGCAAAGAAACACGCCGCCGGCCAGCGGATTAAATTGCACATGGTGGATTGGATGGGACTCGGTGCTGGCCGCGGAAGATTTTGTCTGGAAGGGGTCGATGGTCCGGAATGCTCGCAACGTCGTCGGGGTCATGGCGGCAAAGTCGTGGAGCTTGACGGTGCAATCCAAAGACGCTGACGCCAGGCGCCCCCCGGCGGGATCGAGCGAAACAGTTGTAACGGGGCGGTCATGTGTCTTCAGAACCAGCTCGTGAGAGACTGGGAATTCGTCGTCGTCGTCGTCAGAATCGTCGCTATCGTCGCTGTCGTCGTCGCTCGAATCCCGTGCCTTGCTAGGCTCCTGTCGCTGTTTTCTCTCTCCATCATGGCTATCCGCACCAGAAGCGGGCGCGGGTCGATCCACCACCACTCGCCGACTTCTGTCGATTTGGGCTGCAATATCGGTTTCCTTGGACTTCTTGCCAAATGACGTGGGCAGGAATGCTCTCATGGGGTCGTCCGCGGCCAAGTCGGGCACGTCGACTTCGTAATCATCGTCGGAACTCATGGCGAGGCTTCGGGGCGAGCGCCAAGAGGGGATGTAGGTGAAGGAGGAAAGACGTGGCGTGGGGGGACGAAGTAGGGCGAGATTTAATCTTCAAGTGGGTGGGAGGGCGGTCTCTGTCGTCCAGGTTCGGCGCTGGCAAGCTGGTTGGGCTCTTGCATTGGGAAGCCTTTGCCCACCGCCCCGATTATTTTAGGGCCTTGTTTGCGGGGGGGATGGATGTCATCCCATCAAACGGCAGATTGACCATCACGCGCCACCGCTGCCTAGACCGCTCTGGCTTTGTGCTTTGTCTGTTGACCGTCACAGTTGGCAGCTATTGGGGCTGCGTACGAAGTAGTTGACTTTTCCAGCCTCCGTCTCAGCCTTTGCCTGTGAAGCTTCCGTCCGGTTATACGGGCTGTTCCGTGTCCATCTATCAACTTGAGACCGCCACAGTCTTCTCGCTCGGATGGCCGCTCATCGTAATTACGTGAAAGTCGCTGGCCATCCCATGACCCCGACGCACGTCATGTCGCAGAAGAGACCCATTCTGCGTTGCAATCAGACACACCGTATGTTCCACAGGAGCAATCGTAGTTTATGGCTCAAATGTCAGGGTCTTCGTGTGCCCACGGCTTAGTCCCAAGATCCTTCTTTTTGCTTTATTCTTTTTGCCTTTGACTATACTCTTGGCAAAAAGATTGGGAAATTCCACGCCATTTCCATTTACTGTACTAATGCTACAATTGGAAGTCTACTTGCACGTTTACTACGGAGTATAAAGTTTTCCGTTGTGATAGTGAGGCGCTTGTTAGGCGTAGGAGGCATGTCCATGTAGGTAGCTTTCTAAACCGATTAGACCGGGCATCAAATACTAAAATGAGATGTGATGAGGAATAATTCCTCAATCATGAGGAATATTTGTTTGTGACAGCTTGTGAGTTGTGAAAGAGCGTGTTTCATGAAGTGTGCAGACCGAAGCTAGTTTCGCCCGGTGATTTAATTGGTCATTCACCTTGGGTGGCCGTTCACCGTGAACGTCTCGTCGCGCTTTACGCGGAATCGTTCACTTCTCGTCCAACCTTTCCACCCCGCCATCAAGACCAAAAATGCCCCCCGATCCCCTTCTCGACGAGGAGGAGCAGTATGCATCTGCGGAGGATTCCGATTTCGCCCCCGATGCCGCTGCCGATCAGGTCTCAGATCATTCTGATTCCGACAACGATGCCGACAAACCCCCAAGAAACGAAAGCCAGTAGACAGTGCAGAAGCCGCCGATGCTGGCTACGACAACTCCGGCGACGAAGCAATCATCAAGAAAGGGGAGAAGCGGCGGAAGAGGGCCAAGGCAAAGCGCGCGGATAACGAGGACGACGAAGGTGGCGAGGGTGGTTTGATCAAGACTCGACGGCAGCGCGCAGCAGAGTAAGTGCTTCCCTATGGCCCCCTGAAGGAAACGGGTGCCAACTATTCAACAGAAAGGAAGAACGCAAGTATGCCACAAATACTGGGCCCGTCACTGTTGACGTCGATGCTCTCTGGGCGCAGATGGTCTCAGGACCAACAGTTGCTGCAGCCAAGACCGACGAAGCGCAAGACGACACTGCGAAACCAGACACAGAGGGAGCGACGTTCGATCAGATTGTTGACGACAAGCAAATATCCAACCCCACGGTCCCCGATGACCCATCGGTGATGATCCGCATCAAGCGCACTTACAACTTCGCCGGCCGAGTACACACCGAGGAGAAGCTAGTCTCTCGCGACTCTGCCGAAGCCAAGCTCTACCTCGCATCCCAAGCACCTGATGCCCCCACAGAGGAGCCTACTGCCAAGCGCATCACACAAAAGGCATTCCGCTCCGCCTTTGAACCGTTGATCGACCCGCTTCCCCAGCGCGCAGATCTCAACCTCGGGATGGCGGCGCGAATCAAAGCAGGCAAGGAAGCACAGGCCAAGAAGCTCAACACGGTGGAGAAGAGCCGCATGGACTGGGCCGGCTATGTGGACAAGGAAGGCATCAAGGACGAGCTCGAGTTGGCGGGCAAGTCCAAGGATTCGTACACGGCTAGGGAGGATTTCCTGGCGAGGAGCGAGGCGAAGCGAGACGAGGATTCAAGGAGAGCGAGAATGACTGGGCGAGTGTAAGAAAGCATTGGATCATTAACGGAGTTTTGGGATATGATACCACGGAACGGTTTTCCTTGTACACTCGATTGTATGATTACACAAAATGGGCTGGGTGTCGCCTCAGGGCACAAGCAAGATGCATAGCAGGTGCACGGCGTCGGCAGGAACAGATTCAGATAATAGTCTTACGATTAAAGCGCACATTTCAGTGCCGTTGCGTCTCTAATGCATCACTTACGAGGTCGAGCAGAAGGACGGTAGGATGTAGTGTCACCAGCCTGGTGGGGCAGCCTCGCATCCCACCACAAGGCTGAGCTCCCCGTCGCCAAAAATTTCCATTCAGCACAATCACAGCGATCCGACCGCCATTGCCCGACAGCACACTACCACTTAATTGTCGCCCATTATGGCCGTCCTCGGAAAGCGCAAGGCCCGCGTAGAGCCCTCAATCTCTGAGGAAGACGCCGCTGCTATCTTCCGTCGCCACTTTGAAGCGCAGTTCTCGCCGCTGCCCGCCACTCAGGGAAAGGCTTCCAAAGCTGCGCCCGACGATGATGTCGACGATGAAGACAGCGAGGATGACGATGAGGACCAGGATCATGAAGATGTAAAGAACGAGAACGAATGGGGTGGTCTTTCAGACGATGAGTCAGATGAGGACGAAGAAGGTGAGGCTCAATATCCAGTCGTTGCAGTATATCAACTAACCTCGAGCGAAAGACCCAGCTATCGAAGTTGTAGACCATACCAGCGCACAACCACCCAAGCCAACGCCCATGTCCAAACGAGAATTCAAAGCCTTCATGGTAGGTTTCATCCTTAGCCCCATATCCAAGATCATTTCTGACCAAAGCGCTTCCAGTCCTCCCGTCCACCCGACCAAACCTACCGAGCCACCGAACTCGCGACCACCACCACCACCACCACATCCTCCTCGCCTGCCGTCCCCGAAGACGCCCCCTCCCTCCTCGCTCAAGACCTCGAACTCCGCCGCCTCATTGCCGAGTCCCACCTCCTCGCCCCTGCCCTCACCGCGGCCGGCACCCTCGTCGCGCCCAAGGCCTTCGCCGCCGGCCGAACCCGCCAAAAGGCGACCGACCTGCGCGTCCAAGCCCTCGGCTCCAAGGTCTCTATCCATAAGCAGGAGAAGATGCCCATGAACATACGCAAAGGCATCATCGCAGCCTCCGGTGCTCGCGAGACCAAGCGCAGGAAGGAGGCCAAGGAGAACGGTGTCATTCTGGAGAGAGAGACTGGCAAGAAGTCGAAAAGGAAGGAGAGAGGGCGAGATCTCGCCGTTGATCGTCCGGGTGTAGGAAGACTCAAGGGAGCCGAGTTACGCCTGAGCGACAGGGACGTGAGGGGCATCGAGGGTGTAAGGGACACATTTGGCAGGCGAGGAGGCAAGAGGTAGAGGAGCCGTGGGTTGCCTACCTTACTTACGGCAGATAAATGCATTCGATCGATACCAACACTCGCACAGGATTAGTACCTCCTAGCTATCAGTACCTACTAGTTCACAAACATATCACGACATATACCAAATATTCCTCCAAGGGATCAAGATCAAATTGCAAATACAAAGTAGACATAGACCAATAGTATTCTCTTTTCGAGTGTAACGCATTTTTCTACATCTGATCAAGCCAACTCGTCCCGTCACTAGTGACTAGGACCAATCATGTCTCCGGTGAAAAGGAAAAGGCAGCCATATATATACAGATGCATCCTTTACACATTGCAGCCCAAAGTATCCCCAACTCCCTCTTCGTCTTCCTTGGAGGCAGACATCGGGTCTTGGCCCGGCCATCCAAGCGTAATCTATCAGGGTTCTCTCCGTTTTGCCTCCCCACGAACGCTCTGACTAATGATGAAAAAGGACATAAAAATGAACAAAAGAAAGGTCCTGGTAAGGACGACTTGAAAACACCCATTGAAGTTCTCCTTAAAAAATTGAAGCCATAAATCCTCTGTAGTCATAACCCAGTATAAAAAAAACTAAATTGCAAGGCATACCATAATTCCGTTACATCATACCACTGGCGTTGATAGCTGCCGGCTGGCTGATGGTCATGGGCATGCTAAGAGTTTGAAGGCTGTTGAAGGTTTGCGACGGCGCCATAGTGCTGGAGATGGACATGCCGCTCGAAGGCGGTGTGGAGCCATGGGCGACGGCGTTGATTGAGCCGGTCACGTAGGCGTTGTCAGAGTTGGGGGAAGCTTCCTCAAGAGAACCGAGATGGTCCTCCCCGGAGAAGTCCTCCTCATCCTCACCCGAGAGGTTGAACGGTCCCTCACCGCCGTCTTCACGACCGTGGGTGCGCTTGTGTCTGCAAGTATCCACCGTTAGTACATGAATTGTGGAACAGGGACTTGGAAAGTCAATGGAGGAACATACTGCGCAAGGTTGTCTGATCGGGAGAATGCTTTGCTACAATGGGGGCAAATGTAGGGTCTCTCCTGAGTATGTGTTCGCACGTGTCTAAGACGATGGTCAGATTCACTGTCGACGGTGGGTGGTTGCGAGGGAAACCAGGGGGGGGGATGTCTTACCGCTTGAGATGCTCGAGACGCTTGAAGAGGCGACCACAAGTTGGGATGGGGCAAGAGTGAGACTTCTGAGGGTAGGGTCCAACCTCCATGACGGTAGCTGAACGAGCGCGACGAACGACACCACCGGGCGCAGGCACGGATCGTCGCTCGTTCACTGAGCCGTCTCGATGAAGTTCCTCGCTGCTAAGCTGAGGGAACTCTTGCTGGTGAAGGCCCATTGGACCAGGGCTACCCTCCACAGCGGAGAGGGGGGTACCGTGCCTCGACGTGTCGATCACTTCCTTGTGGTAGTGGCCATTGGCCGAAGCACTGTAGGAAAGACCAGGGGGTGAGTTATCCGCGGACTCGTCACCTTCAGCCAAGGGACCTACAGAAGCAGACACGGATCTGCGGAGCTCGGAGGGTCTATGGGTCTGAGCTGTGGGAGGGGCATTGGTGGTCGCAATTGCCGACATGGATTGGGGGATGGATGAACGCCGTCTTCTCTGCTTATATGTCGGCGATCCTTCGATCACAGAGTAGACGTTGTTGGTACCGTATGGGCGGGAGAACTGGGGTCCGGCCAGGTTGGAAGGGGGCAGCTGAACAACACCGTTCAAGCCGTTCATGCTGGCCAAGTGGTCAGGGATGGCCGAGTACAGGCCGGTCTCTTCGTTGGCAATGTAGGCAGGCTCAGCAGAGATCCCAAGCGCCTGCTGGGGAGGCGTAATGGGTTCGAAGGAAATCCCTCGGTTGCCGTAGTCGTCGTACTGAGAGGAGACGAAGGAGGGTGCCGGGGAGTACTCGAGGCCATAGGCTGGCATGGAGGCATGGCGTTGGTGGCCCTGGGTGATGGGGACTCCGTTCTGGTTATACTGAACACGCGTGTAATCAGGCTCCCTCTTGACGGGCATTGGCTGTGTCATCTGAGGGGCCACGTTCATAGCTCCATAGGGTACCATTGCGTCCATCCCCTCCGCTAAAGGGGGCATGGACTGAGGCATCATGGTTGGGGGGGGAGGCATCGAGTCCATCGCCCTCATGACTGGGGACGTGGACTGGCTCTGAGAGTAAGATTGCTGCTGGGCACCGAAGGAGGACGAGTTGGCTTGTTGGGCCTTGGTCAGCTGCTCATAGAGCGACTGAGACGAGTCGTACTGGAACGAGAGTGCAGGCTCGCTGACAGCAACAGTAGTGGCCTCCTGGCCCATCTTCTCGCGCTTCAGGTCGCGCTCCAACGCATCGAGGAACAAGCGGTCGTGAGGTACGCTGTACCAGTAAAAGACCTTCTGCTTCTTTTGCGTTCGGATGCAGTTGTTCTTGTAGAGAAAATCGAGGAAAGCGCTCTTGGGCTCTTCCAGAGAGGCGTCGGTTCCAGACTTCAGGTTTCGCAAGTCGGAGAAAATGCCCTCCTCGAACTTCTTGGAGTTCTTGACAGGTCGGCCAAAGGCCTGGAATCGGAATGACAAGCATCGAACAATGTCGGTGCCAGAAATGTGGAAGAGGTTGTTCCTACAAATTCGGGGTTAGCCACCGCGATCACAGTAAGGTCCATATTGCGCAGCAACGTACCAAAGAACGCAGGACACATATTCGCCAGTTGGCAACAGGAATCGGCGGATGTACTGATCTGGCTGCCAGTCGACAGGCGCAGAAATGAGAAAGTACTTGACTGCAAGACGGTGTCAGCTTGGGTTGCTAAGGCAATTTACAAGTGAGGTTAGACCCACGGTTATCAACTTGCTGAAGCGCGACCTGGGCATCATGAGGCAATGCTTGCTGAGCTTCAGTGCTCAGCATAAACGTTTCCGGTTTTTGCGGCGCCATGCCTGGATGTTGTGGATACATGTTGGACTGTTGTGATGTGGTGTCTTGAGGTGACGTGACCAGTGACGGCCAGTCGTGATGAAGCCTGGGCGGAGACTGAGTGGTGTCGGTGAAATTGAACTAGCGATTCGATTGAATCGCAGATCGGGCTGCTGCTGATGAAAACGTGGAGGTTGCTCGTGGTGATGGGCGCGTCGTGCAAAGTGATGTTGCGAGAAATGGTCGAGGCACTGCCTGGAGCCGACTAGAGTTGTTGGGAGTTGATGCGTTGTTGACCAAGATTCGAGACCAGCCCGGAATAATGAAATCGCTGCGTAATGCGATTCTGAACCCAGTCACTGCTTCAAGCGAATGATGCTGGGAGGAGTCGAGAGTACCGTCAAGGCGCTGGGCGGTGGTGGGGTGGGAGCCGGGTGTTTCGCGCGAAACAACGAGGGACCGAGCCGGATTAAAGCTGTATGCGAACGGAGAAGAAATTCAATAACGAAAAAAAGGTCAACAGGACCGATGGGGCGATGCTCGTCCAGCAGACAGCGTCCTCGTGGTGATGGAAGAATGAAGGGCGGCTGACGCAGAGGCGAGAAGGGCGTCGGGCGGCGTCGGCCTGTTGAAGTGGGAAGAGAAGAGAGGTTGAGGGCGACTCCGGAATGGGGCGCGGAGACGGTGGAGCGACGGGGGGAGGGAAGAATGTGAGAAATGAAGAGAAAATAAGAGAACGACAGAAGAAGAGATTTCAGAGAGAATCCGAGCTGGCGGGCGAGGCGACTCGGGGGGTTTAATGAGTTGTGTGGTAGCGTCCACGCACGGGAGGGCAGGATGTAAGGTTGAGAGGGACGGAGGAGGCAGCGGTAGGGAACAGACGGGGTGGATTGGGCGATTGGGTGAGCCAAGCGGCGCGCAAGAGGCAAGTGGGTGAGCCGTGAGCCACACTCACGCACGGTGCTTTTTTAGGTACGGGACGAGGTGGGATGGAACTCTGAGTCCCCGAGACTCATGGGTGGGTGGGTAAAGGAAAGGTACCTCTCAGTGGCTCAATCAAGTGTGGAGGGACGGCGCGCCGCAACAGCGCAACCGCGGGTGGCAGCAACAACAAACCCGACAGGCACAGATCAGAGGTACATCCGCATCCCATTGTGCCCCATTTGCAGCATGCTATCCGCACCAGGGCACGGTATTTTCCTCCACAGTGCCACCTAGAAGAAACCTTACCGTATTGTTGCCAGTCCCCCAGCTAATAAGACCGCCAACTGAATATGGAAGCTGCAGCTGCTTACTTTACGAAGACACTCAAAAAGACAGCTCATTCCATGCATTCGTACGCACCTTACTCCACGTTATGGTTTAACGCCTGGATTTCCTCGACGCCTCACACATTTCCATTTCACTTTCATTTCCCTTACAGCCAAGTACAGTCCCTTTCTCCCTCGCTCTCGTACACACGCACGTACTGTACACACTCGCTCCTCGGTCTGGATCCCGGGTCTGGGTCTGGGTCTGGGTCTGGGTCTTGGGTCTTGGGTCGTCTTGTTCAATGGTCAGGCTGGCTGATAGGACCCCTGGCCTACCAAAAACTGGGCCGCGTTGCCATCGCCAGGGATGACATGGGTATTGGCATAGCATGGCATGGTCCACGGGGGACAGTCCTCCCAGGGGTGGGATGCCCTCTGTGGACTGTTGTTTCTTGGGGTCGGGTCCGTCCCAGGAGGAGGCTTGTGCTCCTGGCTGTGCATGCTGTGGTGTCGTGCGCAACTGCGAGTGCGGTGTGGGAATAGGCGTTTGTGTGGGCATTTCTGTGGACATTTCTGTGAGTATAGGTGTCATCGTGGGCGTGTGCTTGGGCGTGAAATAGCAAGACGGGTGTGGTGGTCATGCCTCAGTGTGTGCCTGAGACCACCATGGCCCGCAGACGGGAAGCGGCGAGTGGAGAGTGAATGCTGCCCGTTTGCTTTCGCAGATGACCGAGCACACGAACAAAACAGGCTGACTGGTGACAGACAGCCATGGCAGATGGATTCAGAGCATGTCAACAAATGCAGGGGCCTCGCTGTTCGCTCCCCTTACCAGGTTCGCCCGCTTAGTTTCACGCCCCTGGCCCATCCCACCCACTCCCCGTACTTCGTACCGTCGGACCAGACTGCTGAACAGGACTGGACCCGACAAAGCTGCCAGGGGATCGCGGAAACGAAACCGGAGTTGCATTCGCAGTTCTCGCAAAACGGCAAGGCTTTTGCCATTGTGTTCCCATGTCGACGGCCCCCCATGGCAACATCAACGACAAGAAGGCCGAGTGATGGCGATCATACACTCGACTGACTAACTGGGAGGGAGGAAACTCCGCGACACAGGCGTCAAGCGGTTCCTGACACGGCCGCATCCAGTCGCATGTCTGAGCCCGGTGATTGGGTCCGCAGGTCATTCTGAAGCTTAGCTCGAAGAATCCCAGAGACAATCTCCAGCCGGAAGTGCCCCGGCTACCATCTGGAGGCTTCTGCTGGGCGGGTAGGACGCAAATGACCACCAACAAAGCGGCGTTCCCTCCTGCGTCCTCAGCGCCAGGGATCATGCCCATGCCGACAACAACCTGCGCTTGCAACTGCGATGGTCAGGGCGGCCACGCTTCCAGGGTCGTCGGGCTTAACCGTACGGGGTTTCCTCGCAGCTCTCGGGCCTGTTCATAAACCGGATCTCGAAATCAAACCTGTTGACCACCATCGCAAGCTTGCACCCCCGACCGCTTGTGGAGTCCGAGAGATTGCCAGCCATGAGCGACACTCATTCCGGTATGGGCCGGCGAACAAGGGCGAGTTCATTGGTTTTAGCGTCATTTTACCCAAGCTCTCCGCGTTGGTGTTCCCCGAACACCAAGCAACGGTTCGAAATTATGTCAACGGACCAAAGCCAGGTGGCTTAATTCCTTGGCTCGGAGATGATTCTGGAGCTCCTATCTGTTTGGTCTGCTAAGTCTGATGCCAGCTATACCAGGCGCGATCCTACTCATGAACGCAACATCAGCAGCCTCTAAGTGTTGAAGCCAACCCAAAGTACCAAGCATTACGGAGTATACTTGCAACTATTATACTCGGTGTGCTCTTACGGATCTCATATGCCACCTTTCGAGACCTTTTGTTGGCGTCCCGTATTGTCTCGCTATTAGCGAGCAACTCCGCGTCGTGTCTTAAACATCCCCCCTTCCACATCCACGTTGTGAGCCATAATGGTCGGGTTAAGATTGCCATTTGCGCCTATCTCGCCTCGCGGTGTTGGTTGAGTGCGCCATAGCTCTCAGAGTACAGTGCGAACTATGCGGGTGTTTGATTGCACTTCATCAGCGATCCTCAAGACCTCGACTCATGGTACCGAGGGTACCGAGTCTCCCGCCCGACGAGGTGGCCCGTTCGTCATCTCACCCACGCGAACAGCGGCGTTCCAGAAACCTGTCCCCCAGATGAGGAATCGACGCTACTTGGGGCACGTCACTGCTTGTGCATGTGTAAGAACTCACAATGAGAGCACAGGCATAAATGCACCTTACGTCAGGACAAGGGCATTCTTTGCTTGCCCTTGTGCATGGCTTTCTTTGTGCGGTGCATGGTTGGCCTAAACAATGTCAGCAACAGGGCCACAATTGCACGAACTTGAGTGATCCGCACCAGGTTGTCGCTAGATAGGCATCTCCCTCTTCACTGAGAAGGCCTAACACGGCGAAGCGAAATTAACCTCTGAGAAATGTCTTGGTACCCCTCTCAAAAGTCGCAGTGCGTCCGTACCGTTATGATTCATCCGTGCGATGTTTCCATTCGTGTGCCATGTCACTGCGTGTGGCTCTTGTTTAGATCGAGTTCAAGAAGCCCCTCCTGGGCTGTTACTATTTCCATATTGGTAGGCCCACGTAATGAGGGATGGGTCCTCGTCGACAAGATCAGGCCATCGAAAGACACTAGTCTGACTAGAAAATGGCTGTGTCTTTCTAAAGGCGACCGGCTGAACGACGTATTTCGCACCTCGCCCATGCTCCAAACTGTGGACTTGTGCAGGTTGAGGAAACAACCACCACCTTGGACGATCAAACCTGAGATGCCACCATCGCCTTTTGTTAAGCTATACGAATACAAACAGCCACTCTTCGAATACCAAGCCTTCGTCCACCAGCTTGCCGGGCTGCAGCAAGCAGTCACGTCTGGACGCCGCTTTAAACAGCAGCTTGCAGCCCCCATCGAGTCAGCAGAAATCAGGGCTGCAGCGCAAGGATGTAACCCAAGGAACGCGGAAAGCCCCAGGGCAAAGACTCCAAAGCTCCTGAGGGGGAGCATGACTGGAACGCAGACCCCTGCGAAGGCTGAGTCAGTTTGGTAGGAGAGGGCCTGTTCAAAGTGAAACACGCCTGCGGGACTGCGTCAGGAAGTCGTTCTCGTTTCTGATGCCTCAAGACTCGGTCGGCGCTAACGACACTCACCGTCTTAGTGGCCTTCCATCTTCCCCACGCCCCTCCAACGCGGTCTCGTGTATTCTGGCTTCTGAGTCCTTGGTCAGGGCAGCTTGCCTGGAGCCAGCCACGCGCTACGCTTCTCGCCCAAGCTGTGTTTATCGACCACATCGAATCAGTTGCATCGTGGACATCTTTTGGGACTCATTGGACAGGATGATCACTTTTGTGGGCCAATGGGTTCGGTTCGAGACATCATTGCAAAATGGCGACGCGGGAAGGGAGCGCACTCCTCAGCGATGTCAGGACAAGAATGACTACGAATTACACCAACAACGCATGGCTGTTGTTTATGTACCCGTTCAGAAGAGCCACAGCCATTCATTTCCATATCGTCCATGAAATACGAAGCAGACACTATCCATCATAAACGTTGTTTTTGTCCAGAAAGAAGTTGCAGGGAAGGCTGTGGCCTACAGTCATTTCCTCTGGACCGCGTGGCTCGGACATCGCGGCTGAGGGCATTTCTTTGGACGCTTATCACCGTCGTTCATCCGATACCTTGACCAGCGGGTTCAAAACGAAGCTGCGGCCTCTTTGTGGACCATTGTTTGCCTTCATCATGACAAGTCACAAACCAAACTCAGCCTTGTTTGATCCGCGGGTCCTGACCTGCCACTGCTCTCCAAACGCCAACTCTGCCTGCTTGATCGTCCCGCGCAAACGGCAACCAAGTCGCGAAAGGTGACAAGCTCGGACGGCAGGAGACCCAACTTGCTTGCATGCGTTTACAGCTGCGCAAGGCTCGCGGTCCGAAAACTACCACGGTCTACCACGCATGCTCTTAGACACGAAAGCGGGAAAGCCTCACATGTGGTTGGGCTACTGTAGCATCGGCTACCAGGACATCACATGCAAAGCCCCTTGTGTAATTTTAATTTTCCGCCGTCACTGCAAACTACCGGTGAGAGAAACACAATTGGACAAAGTCCTCATCGTACCAAACGGTGTGAAGGCAGGCTCGAAGTCGTCTGTCATCTACTGCCGATGGTCGCCAAGTGGTATCGGCGGCGTTGTCTGGAAGCCCAAAGCGCTAGATATACAGCGTACCAGTCAACAAGAGCTCACCCCCCTAGGAAGGCGGCCAGTTTTCCAGCCGTCACACGTTTCCAAACCCGGCATTTGCAAGCCCTATCCTCATACCGCCTTACACACACACACACGGCCACCCGCAGACAATGGAAGGCCAGAGTCGCAAAACAATGAGGGCGTTTAGCTCGCCAATCTGATCTGATTAGTGAGGTTGAATGTATCCACCAGGCCTCGGGCATTTTGGCCTGCTCTACTGCAGAAACACAGCAAGACACAGAACTGAGGGGGAAATAGGACGCAGGGTGGGGGAGAGAGAGTGACGAGAGAGAAACCAAGCGTGTTCAACGGCCCGTTGTGACGCTGGACGCTGGGCGCTGGCGTTTCAGCGCCTGGTTAGAGTCCAAATTTAGCACGACTCTATCCCGAAACACCCAATCAGCGGCCTGAAGAGCTTGCTCGCCGGCGGCACGGAGCTCCTCCATGGGGAAGGGCCCGGTTTGGGATCCGTTAGTGGGCGGCGATTGGTTCCGCCAGAATCTAAAGTCCAACCTCATCTTCATGCTTGTTCTTCGCCCACCTTTTTGTCCAACCTCTTTATTTCGGCACGGGCCAGGAATAGCAGCAGCGCGTCGTCTGTTTAGCAGCCATCCATCGCCCTGGCCGATCCGGCTGCGGCCCTGGGGAGGGGTGGGTCAGGCTCCGGGGGCCGTCCTCATCGCGGAATCACCAGCTGGGGTGGATTCTCGAGCAGACGCCATCGTCCAAGGCTTCATCTTTCTCTCAATGTCGGCGCCAACTGAAGGAAGTGAAAAGCAGGGGATGGAAATAGAGGCCGGTTCTGTTGAGTGATAGGGCGGGGTATCTGGGTCAGCTCGTCCATACCTCAGTCCTCCAGAGCCCAGCCCGAACCGCGTTCTGCCTAGTTGAATCTCTTGAATTCAGGAAGTGGGTGGCGGCCAACAAGCCTCCAGGCCTCCTTGACTTCATACCACTCCTCCGCCAAGGTCAGATTGCGGCCGTGCCGTCTCGTGCTATGTCGTGACGGCACGGCACAGTTTGTCGAGACTACCTTGAGATCTTGGCTGGTCTATCTTGGAAGTGACATAATAGCCCGACTAGCATACCTGAAACAGCCCAAGCTCGATGGTTGAGCCATCGAAACAATGGCATATCTACGAATACAGCAGAGCCACTGCCACTGCCACCGTTACCACCGCCGCCATCCGTCATATGGGTCTGGGAGGAAGAAACCCTCTTTTGGGAGAAGCGTGTGCTTTGCATGAAGTGAGACAAGCGATCTTATCATCATCCCGACGTGCAGACGGGGGTCGGCCGGTGCAAATTCGGCCCTAGTCTTCCTGGTCTCCAGTCTAAGTCAAAGAGTCGGTTGCAGGCGGCTGACTGGACCAGATGCTGGGATTCCGCTCAAACTGGGTTGTCCGTCCAATTTAGTGCTGGTGCCGAAACCTCTTGGCGTCCCCTGCTCCCGCGCTCAGGTACATGAAACGTCCGAGGGGCAGCTATACGATCTTCCAGAACATCTTGAAGCAGGCACAGTTCCCAAACACCAAGGCCCTCGCCTCCAAGTTTGTTTCTGGGGTATCAAGGGTTCAGGTCCCGTGTCGTCCACTAGCAGTCCGCTAGGCCTTGCAGATACAACCAGCTGTTGATACTACTCTACGCTGAGAGCTCATATGCATTTTCCCTCTGCTTGACTCATGTCCTCGGCGGCCATCTGAGCCTCGAACCTTGGTTATGGCCACTAACAAGAGCCCTGCATCGTTTACAAATGCTCAAGTGGCAAATGGCGAATGCATGAGTGGCGGGTACATCTATTGGCCTGCTAGGCGCATTGGGAGCTGACCAGCTGCTTCTTCTTGCTTCTCCGGACGGCCGGCACAAGCCGTTCAGCCATTAACACCGTTGGGCACAGCCATCTCCTGCATACTAAGCTCTCAGCTTAGTTCGTCTCTTCCCAAGAGCGGTTCCTGGATTCACCCTCCTCTTCATCTTGCCTGGTCCATGCAAAGCGGCGTATCTCGAACCTTGACATTAAGCTCTTCGGTATGGCTCTTACATACACTAAGCTCCCGTTCCAAGGTCATCAACGGCCTTCCCAAGCCGGTAGCCCGGTAGGCCACCCGTGGATCTAAGCGTAAAGCCGTAGGCGATGCGGATCTCCCTTCCAAGGTTCAAAGGCCCGAGGTGGAGATATATTCGGGTCTTAACACCCTGGCTTCCATGGGTGCTGCTCGACAAAGGACTCGTCCGTCTCTTCCTCGGCACCGCTATACCGTCATCTGAGGTCAGATTCTTCATCGCCGTCGTATTCCTCCCCTCTCAAGAACGGAGGCCCTTCTTCGATCCAGGAGCGGTCCATGGCGATATCCGTGCGGGCCCATGACCCCTTGTCCCATCACGTCTCATCGGAGGGAGCCCCCTATCGTGAAACAGCCATTGCTCCTTGGAGCAGGCATCCCCGGCACACGACAGCATTAACTTGGTCGGCGGCAAACCCACACATAGGGGTCTCCGACTGGCTGACTCTAGTTGATGGCAGTTTCTCATCACACAACTGACCCCAGGGCTCACCCGCCACTTGACGGTTTGGCCGACGCGGGAGAGGGGAGACACAACTTGCGGGCACCTTCATCCATGCTCCAGGGGACCTCCGCTTCCACAGGGCGTACGGAGGCCGATCGGCTGGCGGATGTGTTTCAGAGGGCATATTCCCATGCGAAGAATATTCTCCGAGTGGGCAAACCGGGGCGGAGCAGATCTCCTTGACGGCAGCACGGAGGGGCAAGTTGTCACAGATTCTTGACACATCGATGGATTCGGAGAGGTTGTACTCCGTGTTGTATCATCAGTATCTTCTCTGACAGCATCGGCGGTCTAGCCGCCATTGATTCCAGATGCGGTCGTCTTTCCTAGCTGGAGATGTTATGTCAGTGGATGTAGGCCGCACCAGGCCGCCTATCAAGGTTGTCAGCCAAGCTTGTTTTGACAGCCGAAAGGTCAAAGCAGGTGACGGAATTTCGTATTGCTGACTGTGATAAGCCAGGTGAAATTTTTGGGTTGACAAATCTAAAGGTCGTAGTGCAGCCCTGGAGAGTTTTGACACATGTCGTGTGTGATCGTGTAGGGTAGTCGGCGTAGCAGTTTGCAAATGTGGGTCTCCAAGCTCGGCTTAGGAGCGACAACTAGGTATAGTTAGTAGGACAACTCGGCGATTTCGTGGTAAATGTAAGGCGACATGTCATTCAATCTTAGTCTCGACGACCTTTAATTGTCATTAACTGTGGTCAAACTACTGGACTTTGTAAGAAAGGTTGTAAAGGGTAAATTATCACTTTAAAGTAAATTACATTATGAGCGATAATGAGTCTAAATTGTCTAGTTCTATGTCCCATCCAACGCCAAGGTTGAACGCGAGGCTTGTGATATCGCGACACGCTCCAATAACCTCGCCCCGAGTACCCTTGATGAGGTTCCGCACACCTGAATCCCCAGTCTAATTCTGCTATGAGTTGAACGCAACAATCAAAACATCCAAACGGAAGCTCATATGAATGGGAACAGACGCTCAACCGAGTTGTAAACGCCTCCCGGCTGGCTTCGAAGGCTGATAATGTCTTCCGTGTAGAAATAGACTCGACAGAAAATGTAAACCACCGTTGGAACGAAAAAGGCCATCGTCCATCTGAGCGGAATCTCCATATCCGGGTCTTGATCTGGTGAATTGTTCCTCAGCTTTGTAGCCCAGACCTTGAAACCATTACGAGACCGGGGCAGCCACCCTACAGCATTGTCGGATGATTTATGGCCACGCTCCTCGAATTCCATATCTTGGGGCCTGCCGAGTGAGCCGCTTCTTGGAGACGGGTTCCGAGAAGTCGGGTCTGAGCCTGTCTCGTCTTGATTTGATGCGACTTTGTTCCTGGATAGTGCACCGTGTCTGTCCCTGTACGACACGTAGGTGTAGTAGACGGTCCCAACAAGAGAGAAAACAGCGTGATAGCTGGCGCAAACCCGCCAGAGCACCTGCTCGGATTTGGTAGGGAACTCAAAGAACCATGCCCCGAGGAAGGATATGCAGAATGGGATCTGAATGCAGATGCCAAGCATGAAGAGACTCGTGTCAGGCCAAGCCCACTCCGCTGGGTACCAAATATCGCCGGGGATTCTGTCCCAAGGTGTCGTCCTGATCTCTCGACCGAAAATAGGAAGATGCAGGCTATAGCTGAGGTTGGAGTAGTATTGCCAGTGTTTGTCGCAATGGAAATTATGGCGAGATATAAAGGCCAGGGGCGTCCTATACCAGACATGCTCGAGGTTGGGGTGTGTCTAGCCAAGCAGGTTAGCGGAGAAGGATAGCAAGCTTGCCGGAAGAGCACTCACTGATGCCTTTGCAGCTCTGCGAATGTCCCGAACAGTCCGATTATCTCGGGTTCGAATCATGGTCGCGGACGAGACCACGGGCTTGAAGTACCAACAGAGGGAAGTCCACAACATGACAAAGGAAAACGTGATCGTGGTCAGCTCAAGGGTGGTGATGGGGTATCCTTTTGCGATGCGCCAGAACTCGTTGAAAAGAAAGAAGCAAACTTGACAGAACGTGATCAACCTGAAGGCTGTTAGTATTCGACCAACACCTTGCGGAGCAACACTCCGTAGAAGTGAGGAGACGTAGACACACTTTGTCAAGCCATCGGACTTGTTTCGATGCCGGATATCGTCTTTTGTTAGAGTCGGAAAGTTGACGTGCTGGTGCTTCACCAAATAGTAGAGCTGTTCAGCATCGATGGGGAAGCCGTCGGGATAGTCAGCGCTGGCGAGGATGAAGCCCCCCATGTCGGCGAAGAAGGCGTGGGTCAATGTCCATTCTCGCCCTTGGAGAATCTCTGGACTGGCGTTGAATTTCTGGTTCCTGTCAGAATCCGGGCTGTGAGTTGGTGTACATGTTGAGGCGAAACCAACCTTGACACTTCGACGAGCATTCATAAGCTGCCCGCAAGCCAGTGCAGCGAGATAGTCCGGGCCGAGAAGGCCAATGCAGGCCAGGTTGAGCTTGTCGATGATTTCGTGGTACCATTTGTCCTTTGGCGATGGTATGTTGGGGTGCGTCGACACCCACACGCAAAGAGCGATCGTGAGACAGCAAGACCACAGAATATCGAGGCTGCCACGACTGGAGTCTGACGACACCCATCCAACCACGCCTGTGCTGTTGGACATGATGGTCGAGAGAGGTATACAGCAAGATGGTAGAGCCGGTGCGCAACCCAGCTGGCGACAACAAGGAGTAAATAAGACGCCGGAAGTCCATTCGCCCAGGCGAAGTGGAACGAGCGGTTGGTTACCTACCTGGACAACTAAGTGACTAGCACATTCGGCAGCCTTGAAACAGGCGGCGTAAGGCTTTGTTCCATATTATTCGGGCGCAAGCGTTAGCGAGAATCGCATCTCAGGCGGGAACCTGCATTGGCAAAGCTGTTGGTTGGTCGGTACGATGTGTTCGGCGGCTATGTCACAAACGACGTATTCTTAGCCACAGCAGCCCGCGGCAACCTTGTCAGGCGACATGTCAACATTGCCTCCCCTATCTCACCGTAGCTTCCATTTCCTCTTGTAGTGTAGTGTACCTTTCACCTTTGATACTCCTACCTAGAGTGGCTGTCATGCTGCGTATGTACGTACGTATATTCACTACCTGTTGGTTGCGCGTTGGAGCCTCCCCGAATTGTGGAGATTAGAATACTGGCAGTAATTCGGAAAACGCAGCGACAAGAACAGCAGACCCAATACGTCGTAGCATCAACAAAAAGTCGAACAACCGACCTTAACAAGTTACTCGCCAGAACGAGAGAGAATAAAAAGACGTGTGGCAGACATCAAAAACGCAGCCTTTTGAACACCCTATATACACACATATCCGCTACAGCCATCCGCCCACACTCAACTTTCCAACACGACAACAACTGTCGCCTCCTAAGCCCAGGAAGCACAGCTCTCTAGGCAACTCTTCAAGACCTCGCCTCCTCCAGCTCCAGCTCCAGTTGCCGGATGCGCTCGCTTTGGTCCTGAGACCCCGAACCGCCGACCTTGCGCTTGAGCCCCTCAACCTCGGTGGTCAGCTGGCCGATCTGCTGGTTCTGGGATGTGATCATCTTGGACTGCTTCTCGAGAAGCTCCGTGATCTGGGCTAGCGATGCCTCGACGGCGGGAGAGGAAGAAGACGAAGCGGCTTTGTTTGCGGAAGTGGCGGTGACCGTGGGGGACTTGATCGGAGACGATGGCTTAACAGGAGAAGCGGGGGCAGCAGCAGCAGCGGGGATAGAGTGAGTTTTGACCGGGGCAACAACTGGTTTAGACTCGGATCGGATCGGCGCAGCAGTACGCTGAGCAGGGCGAGAGACTTCCTCGAAGCTGGAAGTCTCGTCCTCGGACTCCTCGGACTCCTCGTTGTCCTGGTATCTCGAGGCCATGGCCGAAATGGAGCCCTTCTGGTCATTCATGGTCGGGGGAGGTGATCGAGTAGCCGCAGCGGGCTTGGGCTCCTCCTTCTTGGGCGCGGGCTTTTCGGCAACAGGCGCAGCGGCTGGAGCAGGAGCCTTGTAGTCGGATGGAATCTCCTTCGGAGCAGTGCCATCATAGACACTCTCGAGATCAATCTTAGTAGGAATGCCCGTCTTTCCATCAAGCCACTCCCTGGCACTGACGGCTGGCTTCAAGCCAGTAGCAGGGGGGAAGATGTCGGCCTGGAAGGTCTCGGCACGCCGGGGCACGGTGAAGGAGATGGGCTCAATGTATGAATCATTGACCGTCTTATAGGCCCTCATGACCTCGTTGTCGTGGACCTGTCTTTGTGAGCTTTCCCATTAGACGTATTCTCGGTGGAGAGACTTACGTTAATACCTCGGCGAGGAACGAAAGCAAGACCTCTCTGGGGATCAGGAGACTTGTACTCGCTGAGAAACTCGAATTTATCATTCTCAAACTCGAAGTATCGAATGTTGCCATCACTGGAGACAGTTAGATTACGCCCAAGCCTTAGAACCGAATAAAACTCACCCCTTTCCAGCAAGGTACAGGCAGTTTGAACCATCGTCTGCTCATACGTTAGCAACAGTGCATTCCGCACCAGGTGACGAACTTACCCCAGAAAGGCATGCAGACACCGGAGATAGAGTCCAACATGGTGAACCCGCCGATGGGCTCAAGGTTTCCGGGCTCCCAGAGGGCTATTTGTCGCTCGCTCATTCTCGAGAAGCCAGTTGTCGCGAAGCGGTTGTGCTCGCCCAGCCAGACAGCTCTGCTGTTCTTAGCACCCCCGTGGCCAGCGGACTCATGGATGGGTTTCTCCTGACGGACATCCCACACTCGCACCTTCTTGTCGCGGGAGGTGGTGACAAGCATGCTTCCGCTTGCGTTCCATGAGAGACTCTGGACAATGTCTGTGTGCTTCAGGGCGAGGGGAGCCTGGCCGGTGCCAATATCCCAGATTTTGACGCTGAAGTCGCCCGAGGCGGAAGCGAGGATGTTTTCGGCCGAGGGGTTGAAGAGGACCTGTCCGACCTTTCTGATCGGGAGTGTTAGCATTCCAGCCCAGATAAGCGTCGGGGGAGTGTTGGGCAACCCACCTCGTGTGGCCTGTCAGTTTGCTGATGGGCGCAACATCGATGATCTCCTCTGCATCGGTGTGCAGCGTAAAACCCTGGGGGACTTCCCAGATGAAGACTTTTCCATCTTCGGAAGCGGAGGCGATGATATGGTCGTTGAAGGGATTCCTGCAAGTCGATCAGCCAGCGCCAGGGCGCCTAGGGATAAGGGGTACCCATACCAGTCGGTATCCAGGACAGCAGCAGTGTGTCCGCGGAATAGGGGGATCTGGTCAGGCACTTTTCCTCGCTCCTCCAGGGGGATGACGGCGAACGCGCCGCCACCAGAAGCATCCCAATTGACGGAGAGGTATTCAGCGTTGGCCTATGTTGCCCCTAATCAGCGCGCCAGCCTCCCAAAGCGACTATGGACTGGTTCCGGGGGGCCGGCACCCACCTTGACCAAGTTTGTATCCCAAGCATTGCGGCTGATGTGCAGGTTATCGTAGCAGAACTCTTTCCTGGTAGATTTGCCGAAGATGTGGCCTGCAGGGAAGCGTCAGCATGTCAAGTTGCGGCGCGGGCGGGAGGTTTGCGCCAGCACGTACGGTACTTGGACGCCCGCACAAATCGGCCGGCCATGATGGCGGTTGGAGGTCGTGACGAGGTCGGAGGATAGGGAGAATAGCTCGAGGCGAAAGGGAGAAGCGATGTCGGCAGGTTGCGGGTGCAAGATCGGGGTTGCGGGCAAGGTTGGCCGTAGGTTGGAGGAGGAACGCTATGGCTAGAATACTGAATGAGGTTGGAGTACACTTGGTAGCTTCGCAGCACAGTTCTAGCTGCTGAAAGATGGCTTAGACGACCGCAAAGCCACTGAAACTCACGCTGCGCCTCGCAAGCTCCCCACTGTCCAGGACCAGGTGGATCGATGCCACTCGACGCTTGACATGGCCGGACAAGGATGCTACGTGTGCTCAAAACCACATCACGTGAGCGTCTCGATGACAGCCCAGCCCAGCTCTGTCGTCAGCTAACACGTAAGTACCTGGGGGAGCATTCCTGCTGGCATTTGATAGCCATCACTCGCCTTCACAGACTAAACAACACATATTGTAGACTTTTATCATTATGATCCGATGGTTACAATACAGAAATCCCAAATGTGCAGCCGCCAGTGCTACCGAACAAAAAAATAAACAACCCTGTCCCTGCCGACGCCTGGAAAGTGCATAAACGGCGCCGAATGTCCCCTTTTCATCCAACGGCGCAACATCGCTCGCCTGACTCCATCCCAAAAGTTCATCATATTAGCAACTCCAATGCAGCAAATTTCAGACCACACTGACTCAAAAGAGACGAGCAAAGAGGTATCATGAGCCAAAACCGTCTACCCCGAACTCCTGGTCCAGGCGTGTGTCATTTATGATCCATCATCCCGACGTTGCCTCGTACTGGTACTCGCCATATCCGCCAAAAAGCATCACCCATCGCTCGCTCAGAGGAACATGCTCTTGGGCCTTGAGTTCACTCGTCGCCCGGATGCTCGGCGGCGCAGCTGCTCTTCCCGCCTAAGGACAAGCTGGCACCACTTGGCTCTTGCTCGGGAGTCCTCGTCGCCGTTGTCGCGACCAACGACATCAGAAAGGACCTTCATCCAGCCCTCCTTGTCTTCGGCTGTATCTGCGTAGAAGTCGATGACCTCGCCGTTGTTGAAGCGGATGCGGAAACCTTCCTCAACAAACATGTAACCTTCTTCCTCTTCCGCGAAGGCAGATCTGCGGCGTCGGCCACCACGTCCAGTGATCTCCTTCTCGGTCAAGGTCCGGCGGTCGTCGATCAACCGCTTGGCATTGGCCAGGTTGATAGTCGCGCGAGGCTGGCGTGTCGCCTCGTGGTAGGCAGTCAGCTTGGTGCCGACGAGCTTGAAGTATCGGCGACGCCAGTACTATAACATTGTTAGGCTTGGGGTCTAGAAAATTTCAGTGGGAAAACTTACTGGGCAGTCGCCGCCTTGCTGGCTCAGGTGGCCTTCAAAGCTTCGGGACATTCTTTCCTCTGCGGCCTTGAGTTCTCGGATAGACGAGTTCATGCTCTTGGGCATGTCCTCGTCTGTGGCGTTTTTGGGCCGAGGAACAAAGAGCAGCTGAAGCTCGAGTTTCCCAACCTTGTAAGGAGCTCGTCTGACGACGGCGGTGTTGCCCCGCTTGCTCTTGACGCTTGACGCAAAGCCGGCTTCCTCAGTTGCCCACTCGTTAAAGCAGGCAACTTCGGCCATGTAAGGTCGACCGAAGCATCGACTTTCATGTTCTCGAAGACAGACATAGGCTCGGCCGAAGCTGCCATCCTCTGCCGCGAGAGGGGATAGCAGTTCGTAGGCGGAAGGAGGAGTGTTGCGCTTCAGGGTTTGCGCTTCCCGCTCTTGCTGTGCGGCTCGCTCGTCCTCCTCGCGCTGCCGTACCTCAAGCTCCTTGCGCTTTTTGGGAGAAGTAAACACTCTGCTGAAGGTCGACGTCTTATGCTTGTGGACTCTAGCTGCCTGAGGAGGTAGCCTGACAGGTGCAGGCTTTTCAAGCTTGACGTTGAGAGTGAGCTGGAACTCGAGGTCGTTGGGAACGACGAGTTCGAACTCCTGGCCGATGGGGGCATTACGGGCTAACTCAAGCCATGCTGTCGTCACGCAGTGCACTCCGTTGTCCAGCGTGAGACTGAACCACGTTCGATCATCTAGTATTGTTAGAGAATCACTCAGTGCGGAATTCGAAGAGCTTTGTGACTTACTCTTGGGGAGAGGAAGATCTAGGTCCTTGACACCCATCACCTTGACGAAGAGACGGCCCCGCTCTCCACTCTCTGGCGTGGCCATCTCAAAGCCAGCCTCTTCCTCAACTACCTGGTTCAGGGCAGTCGCATTGCTCTCTTGACCGGGCAAGGGAGGAATATATCCCACACTGCCACCTACACGCTTCCGCACACTCTTTGGGCGCGGCTTGCTGTTCCAGGGCTCAACAATGCATGACATAGGCCGATCCTGCTTAATAGGTGAGTTGCCTACTGATCGAGCTCCACGGGGCTCGTCTGTGTCCTTGTCGCTCGCGGAAATAAGTTTGGTGTTCTGTCGCATAAGGTAACCGCGCTGTTGACGAGGTGTTACATTAGCATTGAGTTCCGTGATATTTGGTTGGGTAAATCTAGTAGACGCTTGTCTCCTAGGGCTGTCACGATCGACATGGGATTGTGGATGAATGGAATGGTTAAAAGCCACCTTTTGTGCCTCAATGACTCTCTCGAAGTCCTTGTCAAGGCTGAGACCCAAATCAAGATCTAAGGTCAAACTGCGGTTCTTGAAGCTTGGGTGTCGTTCAAGGAACTCGTCACCAGTCGAAAGCAGACTGGAGCTGACCTCCCGGGAGAGACGCTTGGTAAGCCTATCCGGAAGCACTGGGACGTCTGGAATCTCGACACTGGCATGCCTGCGCGCTTCTCGCATGGCGGAAATGTCGGAGGGCGTGTTGGAAAGTCGGGTCTTGAGCTTGGACCCGGAAGCCTTGATTGTTGCCATTCGCTCAGGAATGGCTGGTGATTCTAGGGGGAGCTCCTCACCCTCTCCCTCGCTCATAGCACCCGACATGGGATGGTGAATGACAGACTCGGGGGACCCGGGGTCCTCATCATACTCGTCTTCGGGCTCACCCCATCCAGAACCATCGTATTCTGGCTTGGACAATGGTTGGTCGGGCGTGAAAGGACGCTGTAGGAATGCATGGGCGTCAGCCATCTTCGGTGCCTCAAGCTCAAGCTCAGGCTCAAGCTCAGGTTCAGGCTCAGGCTTCTTCTCCTCCTTAGGCTCAGGAAGCATATACGATTCGAAATCTCGCGAGAATGAACCATCCTTGGACTCCATACTAAAGTCGGGAAGAGACTCATCCAAGCTTCGCTTCGGAGTGGGGGTTGTAGCGCGAGGGGTGGTGGCCTCCTCTCGCACCTCCTTTGGCTGTGGCTCTTGTTGTGCTGGTTCCGGTTCCGAGTAATGACTCTCGCTATCGGTATCTCCAGGGTGTTGCATCTTGTCATCCTCATCCTCAAAGTCTGAGTCGTCATAAAATTCGATCTCATCTTCAGGCATACGGGTAATAATGACACTGCCTTCTTCTTCCTCCGAGAACTCATCCATGGCATCCTCAGTTGAAGGAATAGGAACATCGGGATCCAGAGGCAACAAGCGCTCGGGACTCCTGGTAGGACTGGAACCGGGGGGAGATGAGAAGTTGTAGTCAGCTTCTTGCTCGGTAGTGTTGTTGCTGTTGACCTTGCGCATGATTGAATCGCGAGAGATGCGGGGTGGTAGTTGGTAGTCACCCAGACCAGAGATGTCACCAACAACATCGTCTTCTTCTAGAGCTTCACCCATGCTGGTGGTTGACTCAGGTTCAGACATGGGGCTGCTCAGACGTTCGCGGCCATTGGCTCGGCGAAGACGTCGCTCACGCTGTTGCACTGCGGCAGTCTTTCCATCGCTCTCGTCTGACAACATCATGAGTCTAAGTCGCTCTTCGAGGGACATGCGACCGTTGCCAATGTTCTGGATATCCAACTTGCTCGTGGATGCGGGTGGGGGCGCGGGCAGGTTTCTATGCGACCCAAGCATTCTCTCTGCAGTCGCCGAGAGTCCAGGAGAGGCCGGAGAAGAACCCCGAGAGTTGTTGTTAGATTGAGCGAAGCCGGGTAGAGGGGGCAAGGGACGATGGTCTCCATTCGAGTTGGAGGAGTCAGTACGGCCGCCATCGGTAGGACGCCCAGTCGAGGCCACTGATGGAACATTGTCAGGCATCGGGCTACCTTCGAATTGCTGCGGCCCACCACGATGCACTAGAGGGCTGTCACCTCTCCAGTCATCTGGGCCGACGACGGGAGTCTTATCCGTGTCTTCCAGAGACGCGTCAAAGCTATCCCCCTCGAGGTCCACATGGGCGGGATCATACAGCATGTCATCGTCTTCGTCGTCATCCTCCATAGATTCGTAGCTTCCCTCGCGAGAGTTTGTGCCGATGGATGAAAGGTCGGGTGTGGCCATCTCATATTCATTGATCTGGGGAGGCCCAGCTTCGAAGGTCACGCTCTTCGCGTGGCGATGCAAAATGCGCCCCGGAGGGAGCTCGTGGTCGTTAAGTGACGAGTCGCCAGACCAAGTTCCGGTTTCCAAGTCGAAGCTGCTCTTGAACCTCGAGTTGGAGAGAGACGATTTGGTGGGTGACGCCTGATCTTTGCTGGGCGTCAGCGGGCGGGTCGGTGAGCCTGCCTGAGCGAAAGACGACTTGGTCGGGCTCATTGTGGGAATGCTGGTCTTGCTTTCGCTGCGATGGTGGCCGAGGGCCGGGCGGTCGTTGTTGGAGGAGCGAATGGAGCCAGACGAACCAAAGGGGTTGTCCTGGACCTTTGCGAGCGGTCTCTCGATCTGAGTAATCCGAGTCGGATCATATTCCTGCTTCTGCTCAAGTGCCAGGATGTTACTGTTCCTGACACGGGAAGCCTTCTGGAGTCGCTCAATCGAGGAACGGCGGTTTGGTGAGGGTGATCCAGTTCGCCCGCTGTAGAGGTTCTCCGTGTTGCGGTTCTGCCAAAACAGTCGAGGGGAGGACACTTGGTCCAGCGGCGAGGACTGGAATGGAGATGAATCGGGGTTCTGCCCACCCTTCTGTGTCATGGGATCAATATGAGACGCTATAGTTGGAGTTAACCGGGTAGCCAACGTACCTTGGGGGAGCCATTGCTGTGCTGGTGGTTCCAGCTGGGCGAGTTTCGCCTCATCTCCATGGGAGACAGCTCCGACAACGGGCGAGGGATGCCGCTGGCCATCTTTGCGGGAGACGGGTTCGGAGTGCTCTTGGTAATGCGCAAAGGGTGCACCTGTGTGTTTACAGTGTCAGAGACAACCCGACAAAAGGGCAAGTGGCGCGAGGCAACATACCTGTTCAGTGGCCATGCTATTATGTAGTAAGCCAGCGAGGAGGAGTCTGTTGCGGTGCCTATTGTAGATAGGATGACTCTGGATGCATTGGCATGCGGAATTTAGTATACACAATGAAATGTGGTATAGAGCAGTGGAATGTCGCGGGCCGGCGGCGTGAACGTGGACGGAAAGGCGACGACAAGGAGGATAGAATAAATGCAAAGTATCAAATGCGACGACAAGTCTGTTGATGGAAGAAGGTAACACGCCCTCTGGGCAGTTCAACAGATGGCGACTCTCTCGATGACTCGAAGATGCGAGCGATGTTGGTGACGATGAATGGGCAGGTGGGAGGAGGACTCCGGCGAGGTTGATGTGTTTAAGGGACGCACACTCGAGTGCAGCGGCCGACGCCGCTCATTGGCCGCGGGGAAAACAAACATGGACAAAGTTGCCTGTGTGTTGCCGTGGTAACATCGACCACAAGCGAGCTAACGATGACGGCCCACGGGTGTTCGAGCCTTGCAGGAGCGCTAATCAGTCTGTGACAATGCGCTGGGGGGGTCCCTCCGTACCCCGCTCCGCTAAAGCCGTCCCCTCCAGGCGTTTTTGCTAGGGTCGTTCCAGCGCCGTTGCAGCGATTGGCAGTGGCCTATTCGCACCTGGACAGCGCTGGGCTGCATCCGACAGCTGGAGTCGCCATGGCAGCGGCGCAAGTAGCCGACGGCTCGAGCTGGTATTGGCTGGGCGTGTGTCGCCACATGCTAGCATGATCCCGGGTTGAAACGCTGCTTGCGGTTGTTTACGAGTCTGTGTTATCATCACAATAGCACACCATCCATGACGATAATTTTCGTCAGTTCAAGAGTAGTCTGTGGCAATGGTGGATGGCTGGCAAGTTAGGGTTGGCGGCTTTGTATTTCGACGATTTTGGCTCCCACCAATGTGTTAGTATTCGTATATCAATCTGCATATTTTACCTTCATCGACGATGTTGTTGAAAGAACCATCTGGACTACAGGCTCGACCATCTCCACCCATTGCCTAGCTAGTCTTGCCCAGAGCTTTTGCCATGTCTTGCATCGAGATCTTCCCGAGCGCCAGTTGAGGCCATTTCGGCACTAAGACCCTCGCTGCCGGCACTTTGAGTGACCTAGCAGAGACCGGGCATATTCTCCATGTGCCACCCACTCTTCGTTTCTCTGTGTAATACTCTGTTGGTGTCCTGGACTTGATACCCAGCAAGGAGCCTGCTTCCTGGTGTTGTTGACTTCGCGACCTACTTATTACACTTAACTGCCGAGTTTTCCTTCTCAACGCCAACTGCACCATTTGCTGGGCGTCGACCGTTGGCCTGCACTTCTGGGACATGCATGATACAGGAACTCTTGGGACCCTCCCCGACGTAGGATTGTATGCCAGGACTAGCAAGCCCTTGCGATGCAATAGACCCTCTCCTCCACCTGCACAAGAGGCGCCCGTATCCGCAAACCTGCTTCAGCCTCCCCATGCATTACGATTCGTATCTCAGGTTACTGTTGCATTTCTCGGCTTTTAGCTTCTGAGCCGCGCATCCGTGACCATGGACTAGCAGTGGACGCCCTCTCAACCACCAATATCTGGATCCATTCCGCCAATCTCTCATCAATTACCTTGCTTTTTGTTCCATTCCACACAGTCGTCAAACTTGACGCCCGAACCTCCAAAGCAATCTAGTGCACTCCCGATTGTGAGATCCACCTTGCCGCCGCTCAGTCGCTTGACTGCCTCCAAGTCTTCAAGGTTTCTGCCGCCGCCGGCGTAGGTGACGGGGATAGTACACCACTGAGAAAGTCGTTCGACTAGCTTTTCGTCGATGCCCTTCTGCAACCCCTCGTTGTCTGCTGCGTGAATCAGGAACTCGGAGCAATACGGCTCCAGCGCCTTGATAGAATCTGAACCGGCTTAGCTGTAGTCACGCTCACCGTCTCAATGACTAACCTTGGTTGACCTCCATGTCGGTAATTGTCTGCCACTTGTTCATGGCCACGTACCATGAGTCCTCGCCTCGCCGTCGGCAGCTAAGATCAATCACCAGCTTCTTCTTATCACCGTCAAGGGCCTCAAGCACTGCGTCCAACCTCGATTGGCTGAAGTGACCTTCCGGGAAGAGATAGGAAGTGATGATGACCTGCCGGGCATCCCATGATTAGTGACCGCAGGTCTCCAGTGTGAGGCTATTTTGATTCCCTACCTTTTCTGCGCCAGCGTCCATCCACTCCTGCGCATTCTTGTCATTGACGCCCCCTCCAACCTGAAGCCCCCCGGCCAAGCTCGCAGTGCCTCCTTTGCAGGGCCGTTGTTTCCAGGGCCCAGCATGATGACATGTGCCCCCGTGAGGCCATTGTGCTTGTACAACTGGGCAAAGTGTGCGGGGGGATGCTGGGAGACAAAGTTGGTCTGCAGAGCCGAGGAATCGCTGTCCAGAGTGCCACCGACAATCTGCTTCACTTGACCCGCATGAAGGTCGATGCATGGCCGGAATCGGGTCATTTTGAGAGTTTTCTGATCGGAGCTGGGAAGTTGAGGAGTGTAACTCACAACGCTCCCAGAGTTGAACTTTGATGACTGGCTTTGTGGCCATCATCAATGTGGGGCAGGTCCGCAAAAGAAAGCGCCTTCTGCAAGTCCAATTATTGAAATGATCGCGACGCTAAGAGCCTCTGCTCCTGCGCAGGTAAGGTAGGGCTATATCATTCAATATCTACCAATAGAATCGCCCAAACCCAATTCTTGGGAACTTCGTCGTATTCTTAAGCTTGGCCCTGATACATAGTAGAAGACGTCCACAATACAATCGCAAAGATGTAGTGTTCCCAAACTCCCTAATATCAGAACCCATACATAAGACCTAGGGTGCTGATTTGATTGCCTTGCTAGCTCCGGATTTTGTGAATGGTGTGGAATATATGGGCAAGGATACCGGTAGATCCGCCTTCCAATAGTCTTTTGCCGACTTACATCTGAGACACCTCACACTAGGAGACGCCTCAGCCCTACTCAATAGCCAACCCTGTACAGCCGCGCCTCATCTCTTCGTGATTACGATTTGTTGCCGTTGAAACTGGTAGGCTGAAATACTCCTAATGAGTAGCACTTGTACTGGTCGCGTCGCAACATCGAGTGTGCTGAATACAAGTAGTCGGTGAGGTTTGGCTTCTCACCTCAATGCTCTGCTTCATAGTATTAAATAAGGAGCATGTGATGCACGAAGCGGAATTAGTGTAGTGGTTATCACGCAGCATTCACAAGCAGTTAACTGCGAATATCCTGCTGAGGTCGAGGGTTCGAACCCCCCATTCCGTACTCTTTTTGCCCATTGAATAACAGTTCGCAACTGCTTCAAGCTTTTTGTTGATGGAGGGCTATCTATCTATCTCTGTACCTTCAACAGATGGGCATCATTCGTTTCTCTGTATTGTAACTGTGACTTCAAACCAGGCAAGTGGAAAGTGCCAACACGTATGTATGGTCCTCGAGGTTGGCGCCTGTATACTTCAGTCAACCTTGTGATGGATACTAAAACGAGCAGACAAGGAAAGACAATTCACGCCTATTCCTTTCAATTCAGCCCTAGTACATTCAAGCCATCTCGGTCAGTGCTTGAGGAAGCCTCGGTTTCATTCAGCGAGATGGTAAGTCTTAGTTAGTTACGCCCGTCTCGGAGCATTCGGCTCGCAGCAAGTCCATGTCGGCGCGTCACTGGGATTCATGCCGATTACTTTCCTAACAGAATAATGGATTGGAGGACTAGGATCCAAGCCCTCGCTAAATTCAAGAACACTTCACTTCAACCGCTCCTGTCTTGCTTTTTGGCATGGATTTCTTTCCCTTGTGGTATCTCAGGGGAATTAATTTCTAACGGAAAGCGCAGCACCTCACGTCTAACCATTCAAATTTGAGAAAGGCTCTCAACAGCGGTCATGAGATGCTGCACTATCTAACTACCTGCTGTTCTTTTAGTCAGCAATAAGTTCTGGAGCGCCCTAGTAGGTGTAGTTGTGACGCACTTACCTCTGTTTTTACTAAGCTTAAAGACGTACGCTTTCCATCCGAGCAAAGGTGCAGAGAATGTACAACGAAAAGATACAAGAAAACAGCCCAGTAGAGATTGGGGAGAATAGATACCGCCAACGCTCGTCCGCGTCCTCATCCTCAAGTCCAGCGCTTACGACCCGCCGTATCACTCAGCAGGTCTTGACCAAGCGAGACAAACAAGCAACTGTGAACACGAGAAAATAAAACGGGAAAAAGGGGGGAACAGGCCCCGCGCATTCAATAGCAATGGAACTAATGACCAAACGATTCAACTCAGGTGCAATGTAGTGGATCATGGCGCAGGAAGCCAAGAGGTGCCGCATAGTGGCCAAGCTCAGGAGTTGCGATGCGATCCTAAAAACAATCAAGCCAACTCAAGATGATTACTGCCATGATGGGATCTGTGGCTATAGAGGAAAGAATTGAAGCGGCGTAAGATTGCACGTAACAGGACAGCCCGGGCAAGGAAATGTTAGATACAAGAGGGTGGGCGCTACAAGAGCAGGAGAAGCAACGATGACTTCCATGCTATGGGACTGGGCAATCCGCGGCCAACAACTACGACAAACCTGGAATGACGAGGGGTTTACTTAACTCGAGTGTGAGCTGGGTATCTGCGAGTACGATGTTTTAGATGCGCCTAGTGATAACTGAATGAGAGTGAGAACTATCGGAGGTGCAAGGCGACGTGGCCCACGCCACATCCGGCGTCAAGAATATAGGCACCTTTGGGAAGGTCCAGTGCAGCGGCCAGTTTATCCTTCATTGTGCGAAGGGCATGACTGAGGGGAAAGGGCCAGTCTCGAATTTTTGCCGGGTTTATTTCTTCTGGCAGTGACCGAGGAACAACTAAAATCGGCCCTTCTCGAACAAACACACATCTAAGCTTGGTTATTTTCTGATTCTGGGTGCCTACAATCCTCAACCAACCCTTTTCACTGGGGCACGCCCTCTCTCTTTCACTTCGGAAGACATCAGAGGAAATATCTTCTCTGTTACTCGATCGAAATCGCGCCACATAGCTGCCATGTGCCGAGCCGAACAAATTCTTAGCGACTTGAAGTTCGATGAGGAAATTGGATTTCACGCAATAGGGCCTCATGACTGACCTTGCCTTCGCTGCGCTGTGAACGTTTCACGGTGCTTGCCGAGACTATTTGCGATCACAGACAATCTCCCATGTCCCATCTACTCGAGGGACACACGAGAGTTGGTAGTAAAGTCTGTGTCTAATTTTCCGAATGTTATTACCGATGATTGACCAGTTGCTTAGATTCCATATGTACTTTTGGGCCCTGCCCAGCTACTATGGAATACAGTTTGGAATGCTCAAGTTTTACTCACCGAGCAGAAAAATCTCATGGCCTTCCTCAAGCACTACTACAGTGTCACTTGTGCTATTATGATGGATTTGGCTGCATGGAAAGGGCCCATTCAGTCCATAGAAAGCTCTCCTGGGTCGGAATACGGAAACAGCCTCCTCACGTCATCTTGTCAGCTCCAAGAGTCCGCTGCCATCCGGGGGCTTCTAGCCGTCATGGTGCTCCTTCAAGTACATCTCAATAGCCCATCTCTCGTCTTCCCCCGTCACTGACGCTTTGTTAGATTGAGCCGAACATGACACATTAGCAAACTCGGGGTCGTGTCGCAATGACCACGCTTGCTTACGCTAGAAATGATGCTGTCATTCAGAATTTCCGTGCCGCGCTGCATCAATTAAAGGAGGATGTGACGAAACTCGAGGATATCCTCTTGCCAGAAACCCAGGACGCCCTTCTCTAGTGCTAAACCTAGGACTTGGTGGATAGTCGCCCATCGTTCTCCAAGGTCTGGCTCTCAACAGGGTTCACGTCACATCTTCACCGAGGCTCTGATATGAGGGTCCAATTTCATGCCGAACGTGGCCGTGTTGAAATCGGATGACACAAACAGCGTTTGGATTAGTACGGACCGGGTGTCTTATGTGCTTGAGGGACATTTGCAGCATTTCAACAAAAATGACGATATTTCCCTCGCCGATAGCTTTGGGAATAGTTATCACATACTCAACATCGAGCAACGTGGTTCATTTCATGTTAGACCCGTAAAGTTCGTACGTGGGTGTCGCAGTTTGAGGCCTCTAGCTGTGGCAGGCCTGGCATTTAATGCTTGCTATCTCAATGTGACAACCGCTCCCACTGTTTAGTAAACCCGAAACTTTCTATGAGCTCGTGCAGAATACTAAGGATCTTAAGAGGCTAATCGGCAGTGATGCCTGACCAGTTCCCACCATAAGTACTTATTCAGGCTCGCAGCTCAGAGCAGCAGGAAAGTACCACCCTCTGATCTTGGAGGACATCGATTCTACTTAACCTTTCTAGCGGTACACTGGTACTGTGTGAGATGAGTGTGCACAATCATTCCAATGGGTTGGTTTGTCTTAACTCTTGTTCTTTGCCTGTAGTCACGTTCGGTGACTTCGAATTGAGTAGCGAGCCTGTAAGTATGCTCAAGCAGTTTGTAGTAGCCGATACCTGTAGATTAAACAACCCTAAACGAGTAAAGACAGTGATGCATGACATGTGATCAAAGAGATCAAGTGTGGCAAACAAAAGATAAGAAGCTGGAAAATAAAAGATACAAGGTATTCGGCATATTCCGTTGCAGCAAAATTGAGCAAACGTTAATCATCTTGAAAGCTGTTGAAATCCGGCATCCCACCTTTACTAATGGCCGCAATTAGTGCGTTTCAGAGATCGTCGGCCGTTGCCCTGGATTACGCCTGGCTAGTTTGTTTGGATTCTGGGAGCTTCGGCCAATCAGCAGCCGGCGCGATACAACCAGCGTGGGAGAGCTGAGGGGCTTACTGCAGCAGAGTGACATGACGCGGCAGGGTTCGTCTCACCGAAAATCCGGTCGCAAGTTTCGCAACAACTTTCCGACTATGCTCGCCGCGGCTGTTCGGCCTTGTCTTCTCCCGTCGAAGCTTCGCGTACCTCTTGCGACCAGAGATCTGGAATGCGCCGGGCCTTAGCTCCCCCACCCGCCTGTGTAGCCCGAGATAATGCCCAACGAGTCTCGCTCGCGCGATTCCCGGGATCGTGAGCCCCGCGACCGCGACCCCCGCGATCGTGACCCTCGAGATAGAGACAGGGATAGAGACAGAGACAAGGGCCGAGGGGATAGGGACGACAGAAACGACAGGGACGACAGAGACGACAGAGACGATAGCCCAGACAGTCCAGACCGACGGAACAGAGACAAAGGCGACAAAGGCGACAGAGGCGACAGAGACAGAGACAGGGATAGAGACGACAGAGATGACAGAGACGACAGTCCAGACAGTCCAGACAGACGCAACAGAGACAGAGACAGAGATCGAGCGGACAAAGGCCGAGTGAACAAAGATCGAACGGACAAAGACCGAGTGGACAGGGACCGAGTGGACAGAGATCGAGTGGACAGAGATCGAGTGGACAGAGACCGAGGGGACCGAGACGACAGAGCGGGTAGAGGCGACAGAGACAAGGACAGAGATCGCGAACCGAGAGACAGAGACACCCATCGCGACCCCCGTGATCGCGAACCCAAAGAGAGAGACCGTCCCAATCATCTCCGCGACCGAGAACACCTGAAAGACCAGCCAGCCAGCAAACGCAACAGCATCGCCGACCGTCTCTTCGGCTCCTTCAGCGCAGCTCGGAACAAGGACGCCCCTCCTCCCGTCACAAGGTCATCCCTCAACCCCGTGCAAAGACGATCCAGCTCCGCGACCAAGCAGAGTCCCGTACCGCGCATTCGCGAATGGCTCGACGCCTGCAACGTCGAGCACGAGCACCACTGCGCCGTCAGCTCCGATACAGAGGTCAACACATGGCACCCCATCTGGCTGATCGATGTCGTCGAGCGCCGTCTCGTCAGAGCAACTAACAAGGATCGCTACCTCGCCCTCAGCTACGTCTGGGGCTCGCCCACCCGTCGCAACACGGCCCCAGCTCTGTTCCAGACACTCAAGTCCAACATCGGCGCATTCCAGGATGCGATCCCCGATAACGATATTCCCCAGACCTTTGTAGATGCCATGTGGCTCGCCAAGAAGTTGGGCATCCGCCATCTATGGATTGACAAGCTGTGCATTGTGCAGGACGACATGGAGGAGATGGACAACAATGTCAAACACATGGCGTATGTGTTTGCCAATTCCTATCTCACCCTCGTGGCCGCTGCTGGCGATGCCCATACGGGTCTGACGTCGTTGAACCCCCGAAAACCAGCCCGTGCCATCCGCACCGGCAGTCGTGACCAACAGGAACTCATCCTCTCGTCAACCTGGAACACTCGGGGCTGGACGCTGGTGGAGCGCCTGTACTCTCGACGATGCGTCTTCTTCTTTGAAGACCTCGTCACCTGGGAGTGTCACTGCGAGAAGTGGTCAGGGAGCCCCTCGAGCGTTATGAAGAAGATTCGTGGGAGCCGCCACGACTGCCCAAACCCCGTCCCTGACGCGGCCTTTGCCTTCCACCACCCGGCCTGGCCAGACCTCGACGAGTATGCGCGCATCGTCATGGACTACAGTGCCCGAAGACTGACTCTCGTCGACGACACCCTCCGTGCCTTTGCTGGCATTACTCACGTATTATCACGCTCGTACCCGGGCGGCTTCATCTACGGCATGCCCGTCATGTTCCTCGACATTGCGCTTCTCTGGCGCCCCCACGCCTCAGTTCGACGTAGGGCTCTCTCGCGCCCGCCGTTTCTGCCATCGTGGTCCTGGATGGGCTGGTGGTTTGACAATATCCCCGTTGACCTGACGCTTTGGAGAGCTGCGGCCGACTACGTCGAGGACCCGGTTAAGCCCGGCAAACGTGGCCTGGAGTCGAAGCGGTTCCGATCACCTCATAGCTTCCGCATTCGACCAACTATAACGTGGAGCCTGACGGATCGGTCAGCCACGGTGCCGGTGGAGAACACCGGGCTCCAGTTCCGCGATCTTCGGGGCCGACGAAGCGCCAGCTCAGATCTGCCGCCGGGATGGTCCCGCAGCGGCTCCCTATACAAGCACGACAGCGACGACGTAACACTCTTCAGATACCCCGTGCCGGTCGAGAACCCACCCAAAACCGGCGGCTACGAGCCTCCACCCGGCGAATTGGCTCTCCCTGGTCCTCTGCTCTCGTTCCGCACGACAACGGGCTTCTTCGAGGTCGACTACCTGTCCACGTTGGCACACCGCGACCGTCCCAACCCACCCATCGCCGTAGGCAACATCTGGGGCAAGGCGAACCGGTGGGTGGGCCAGTTTCGGGCGCACGACGCGTGGCTCGGGGTGCAGTCGTCCAACTACGACGGCGACGAGAAGCTCGAGTTCATCGCCATCTCGTCGGCGACGGAGCGGCGCGGCTCGCACGCGCTGGACGTGGAGCGCTTCGAGGAGGTCATGGATGCTAACGAGGAGGTGGAAATCGTCAACGTGCTGTGGATCGAGCGCATCGGCGAGGTTGCGTTCCGCCGGGGCGTCGGGCACATCCTGCAGAAGGCGTGGGAGACGCAGGCCAAGGACGAGGTGGGCATTCTTCTTGGGTAGGTGGGTTGCTTAACGAGGGGTTGCAAGGCGTTTGGAGTTGCCTGAGTAACGATGTTCTTCAGTTCGGTGGATCTGGTAGTAGCTACCATTTGTGTATGTTCATGTATGTTCGTGTATGTTCAGGGGAAGTCATATCTAGTCATCAGTCATAGTTTGCTGGCTATCAAGCAACTACAACGGTGCTGGAGTAAGTAAACTGCTACCCTCAGCGTCCTTTCTAGGTGACACGACATAACACCACACAGGCCGTATTGGATGGCCCGCCCTCCAACCACGACGTTTCACAAACAACCTTTTCCCAGCACTCTCGCTCATTTCTCACTCAATGCTCTTCAATAACGGACACTAGACCTTTCACGCGTTTTCCTTCCCCACCCTCGCCTAGCTTCTCTTTCTTGACTAAATGAGAAGTACCACAAGGAGGCCCGTTCTGCGACCTCCACGTGATGGATTGCCTATGCGCTGCAAACGTGTCGTGCAGTATTTGTATAATCGAATTATTACTTTAAATGGGGCTTGTTTTCTGTATACAGGACGGTGTCCGGAGCTTTAGACAAATATTAGGGTACAGACAGACACCTAGGGATTGATGAATTAATGAACTTGAACTACGTGAGAGTCTTTTAGCTCGCCAAGGCTGAAGCATTTGAGATTGAATTCACTGCTTGGTTCAACCGAGCACTGCCATGATCACAACCCCCTTTTTATATCTTCACAACCTGTTAATGTACTGAGACCCAGGCGCTAAGACCTGGGACTTAAGCACCGAGCTCTTAGACCTATAACCTTTCACCCTTCAGTCTTACTTAGGATTAACTTCAGGCACTTAGGTATTATTTAAGTTACCCCTAGACTTAGCACAGCTATGCTTTACTTAGTGTAGTAAAGGAATTACATACAGCAACGTAATTTAACCTAGTTTTGATAATAACAAAAGGTAGTTGCGAAAATAGCAATGCCCATTTAGCCAGTCTCATTAGCTACTTACTTACTCATCTATGGGGAATCGGTCCGTAAACCTAAACGTCGCCAGCCCCTCCTTGAAATCCTTCACGATGGCATCCACACTATTCTCGAAGTATACACCCTTTCCCTTACCAACACCAGCCGTCTTCGCCGCCGACTTTGCACTTCCGAGGAATCCCACAGGCTTGCCCCAATTGTAACCGTCCAGGACAATTTGCGCCGGTTTTCCCGGGGGGAACAGCGTCGACCTCTTCTTGAAGAGCGGCTCGGCGCCAGCCACTACGACGATACCGTCGAAGCTGATGGCCTCGGCAGCCGAGTAGATGACGCCAGCGTCGTCGGTAAGGACCTCGCCCACGATGGTGACAACCAAGTCCAAGGCCTCGAGGGATTCCTTGAGAGCCTTGGCCTGCTTGATCGAATTGTCCGAATCAGTTGACGCGAGGATGCCTACCGTCAGCGTTGCAATGCTTGGCAGCTTGGTACCAAAGATGGAGATGCCAGCGGTGGTGTTGTCGTGATAGTAGGTCGAGTCGGCGTCGGGAGCCTCTAGGCCCAGCGCCTTGCTCACCCTCACGGCAATGTCGTGGCTGATCTTGTTCAGCTGCTTGAGGACGTTCTTCTTGACCTCCTCGGATTGTAGATGACTGGTTTCGAAGCGGATTGCGTTGATGAGGAACTGCTGCTCCACCTTGGTAAGGGAGTTGTAGAACAGGCGAGGCTGGCTCCAGTGGTCGGAGAAGGTAGAAGATCTGGCGCGAAGAAGGTGACCCGAGGCCTTTCGGTTGGGTGCAGTGAAGAAGCCCTTGCCCTGTGTCTGGTTTGCTTGCACAGGGTAGCCCTTGTTGAGGGTGTTGGGAGAATCTGAGACGTATCAGCGTTATGTTATCGTTCATTTAGACGAGGTATTGGTGGGTTCTTACACGCCGCAGTGTTTCTGTGGATGAAGTTTTGGCCAGCTCCGTCTCGGTTGTTGTTGTGGATGGCCGCCACAGGTCGATTGATGGGGAGCTGCTCAAAATTTGGACCGCCATGACGGTTTAACTGAGTGTCGAGATACGAAAAGATGCGACCCTGCAGCAGAGGATCTTCTGTGAAGTCGATGCCACGAACAATGTGGCCAGGTTGGAACTGGGCTGATTAGCAACTCGTCGTAGCAGCGGTGGCAGAAACATACCATGATTTGCTCCGTCTCGGCAAAGTAATTGACCGGGTTGGCATCCAGCTTCATGATACCAAGGGGCTGAAGGGGGGCATATTCCTCGGGGATGATTTTGGTAGGATCCAGGACGTCGAAGCCAAAGGAGAAGGCCTGGTCCTCATCGATGATCTGGGCACAAAGCTCCCACTCGGGGCCATTTCCAGACTCAATGGCATTCCAAAGGTCGGATCGATGAAAGTCGGCGTTCTTGCCAGCAATGTGCTGCGCTTCGTCCCACACCAAACTAGCTTTGCCTTGTTTTGTCTTCCAGTGCCACTTGACAAGCTTCGTGTCACCATCGTTAGTCACCAAGCGAAAGGTGTGTACACCAAAGCCGTCCTAGTCATGTCAGCCTGAGTTCGTTCATTCTAGCTAAAACCTTAGACCTAGGCATTGAGACTTTTGGGTATCCTCAGACATATATCTAGGATACCTATAGAATTATACAGTAGGGCAATATACTGGTTGTGACAACAGAAAAAGGAGGTTGTGACGGCTCTTACCATGTGTCGGAAGCTTCTGGGGATACCGTTGCCAGCCATGGCCCAGAACAGGGTGTGCAAGGCTGACGTCTGCTGGCTGAAGAAATCCCATGCCGAGTCATGGGCGGTGGCGGCTTGAGGGATCTCTCTATCAGGGGACGGCTTGACGGAGTGGATGAGGTCAGGAAATTGGATAGCGTCCTGGATGAAGAAGACAGGAATGTTGTTTCCGACAATGTCAAGGTTGCCCTCGTCGGTGTACCTATGATGATGAGCACAAGGTCTGTTTCACAGGTGAACTGACTTACAACCGGGTCGCAAAGCCATGGACATCACGCGCCGTATCGGCGCTGCCCCTTGACCCAGCCACGGTCGAGAAGCGCACAAACGTCGGAGTCTTCTTCCCCTTGGAGCCAAGAAACGATGCCGCGGTAACATTGCTATAGTCACCGTAGCTTGTGAAGGTTCCATACGCACCAGCACCTCGGGCGTGAACTGCTCGCTCGGGAACCTGCAGACGCTGTCAGTATCACGGCATTTTCTTCCGGGGTAGGGCAGCATACTCGCTCGTGGTCAAAGTGGGTGATCTTCTGGCGGAAGATGAAGTCTTCGAGCAGGGTAGGTCCTCGCTCTCCAGCTTTGAGGCTCTCCTGATCCTCGAAGGGACCGCCAACGTCAGAGCTGAGGTATCCTTCACTATCATCAACCTCATACTCGGTCACGTGCTGACGAGAGCTCTCTTCGTCCCTGGCAGCTAGTCGAGCAGGGTCAGCATAGGGACAATGCCCAGATACCAAGCTACCCAAGCTAATCGACGCAATGAGGAGTGCAGAGGAAATCATGACTTCAGTTCACCCAGTCTCAGAAGGCAGATGGGTTTGGTATGAGCTCTCCCAGGTGAGCCGTGCAGATCTTGGACCGGTGTGGCTCGGTCAAGGAGGAGCTTCCTCGAGTGTACTTATAGTTTTTAGGGGAGAACTACTAGAGCACAGTACATTAACCTTTCGCAAGGGCTGGCAAACATCTGGCAGCCCAGACGGAGTCCTTCCGACAGAATAAGCAAAAAGACCGCGCAAGAGACGAGGGCGCAAGCGTGGAGCCGGGATTTGATGCACGCCCGGATTTCCGGAAGATCACCACATGAGAATGCAACGCTGTACATGACATAAACAAGTTATGGTTGCAGGGCCTCCTCTTTTTGCAATGCCGGTATCCCATGCTGAGTGATTTAACCCAGACCACTTCGGGTCTTGGCTGCCCCGAGCCCACAGTTGCGATGTCATTTGAAGGTAGATCCCATCACGACAAACACCAACCCCTGCCTGGTTGTTTGACTGGAACAAACATCAGCAGGCCTCGTCGTCAACTCGTCACAATTCTGTGGATGATGCAGTGGACACATAACCTCCGCTGGGGTCTCTGCGGCTGCAGCAAGCCGGCATTGGCCTCGTGGGTGTGATTCCTCGGATCCGTAACTAGGAACGGCTAGGTGGTGGAACGTAAGAGCTCGGCAGACTTAGAAGACGTCGCTGTAATTAGGCAAGGACATCGGAATCAGGGAAGCTACAGTAACGGTTGATCTGTGACACAAGCTGAGATGAGCCCGCAATGGGCAAGTCGGAACAATCCATCAGAGGTCGATGACGGAACAGCATCAGCTTTGATGGTAAGCGATCGGCAGTGGAGGTGGTCCAAGTGGAGGAGCTTCGAGGCATCCAATCAACAGACCCTGGTTGCTAACATGAGGCAACCGGTGGGGAGGAGAGCCGTCCGGGGATGCAGTGACATGCCGAAATGCAGACCATGTCACTCCAGGCGCTTGCGAGGCGTGGCACTGGCGTCCCGAGAGGATCCCATTCGCCGGGGCACTTGCACGCAGGACTTGGTGGTGCAATGGAGATATGAATAGAGCTCATGGGAAGAACGTGGCTCTATTTCTGGTATTCGTCAACTGCCCATGAGGAGAACCAGCGTGAGTTTATAGGAGCAAGAGTCTTCATCCAGTGTGAACAACAGACGATGGCGGACAGAAGTCTCCTGATGGATGGAAGCAATTGTCTTGGCCGTTGAGGTCATCCCGGGTCATCAGCCATCAATTTCTGGTCCGCGACGATGTGGGATTACATGCGGTAAGAGAGGCTTGCTTCTGGGAGGGCTAGGTCATGCCGTTCAGCCACAAACGGTGTCACGCCTGCAGAATGCTAAGCAAGTACTTCGTAGTTGGCTGATGGAATCAAACCTGCCACTGTAAGCTGAGCTGGCACAGCGCCACCAGCATGAACTAAGAAGCCATAAGCATTCGCCGAGACAGGAACAGCGGGAATGGCTTTCATATTGATGGGGCTTTAGGCCTCTAGGGCCAGCTCGGTAGTAGGCCCTGGCAATTGAGAGCCTTGTTAGTGGAGTCGTCGATTCCAAAGACTGACGAAACCTTGGGCCGAAGCGGAACCAGCGAATACACGATCCAGGGGAAACTGTGCTGTGGACGGTGCGATGCCTTCATGCAGACAGAGCAGTCACCAGATTTCCCGTGGACAAGGGTTTAAGCTTTGATGGAACTTCATTGATTCACGTGTAGAGCCTGGATGAGCGAGCTGGACGGTGATTGATGTGATGAGACATGGGACGATGCAACTGTCAGCAAAGCGTCAGTTCATACGAAGCTGGCGTTTTCCCCAACAACACTAATCAGTGCGCGGTCACACTAGCGCGGGGCGATTTGGAATTCTGAACACGATTTGTTGTTGTTGTTGTTGTTGTTGTTGCACTGGGGAAGAAATGAGCGAAGGCTTGTTGGGAGGTTGTCGATGTTCGCCCTTTTTCTGGATTTCCTACCCTGCGTCCGAAGACTACATGCAATTCCAGTATCAACACAGCTGCAACTTCACGCGACCCGACTGCCTGTCATTCCCAGACAATACAGTTGGTAGACCTAATTCTTCACATGTGCATCCTTACATGTGGAGAAACCCCTGCCGTTGGATGACAATGCTGGTCACCATCTCCCCGGTTCAAACTCGCTGCGGACAGCCACATTCCCTCTTTTCTCTTCTCGTGTTGAGGCCCAACACGCCGCAACACTAGTACATCATTTCACAATTCTTTTGCACGGTTAGTAACTTGATGGTGGACTTAGGACCGTTGCTGTTCCTCAACATCCGTTCGGCTTTCGGCAGGGCTTATGCACGAGACTAATAAAGGAGGGAAGTGATAGGTCAAACAAACGTATTGCGTTTGTGAGGCGGATGGTATCAGACTTGCCATCACGCTGAGGAGCAAATGACGTTTTCATCCACGCCAAGCTGCATGACTAGTAGCTGTGCAGCTAGCCACAGGACTCAATAGTTTATACATCCTCGTCTCAATGATCTGGACAACCCTCACAACTTATGCCTGCATGATTTGTGCGAGATATGAAGCCGGTGGGACGGACCCTCACCAACACTTGAACTTTGGCCTCACCAGGCTTTATATGAGCTACAACATATCCACACACCAAGGTATGATATGCTGTTTCTGCTCCCCTTAGCAAATCGTGTTCACCAGGATCTGACTGCATGCAATGCACAGTTCTCTCTAAAAGCAGCACTGCCTAACTGCTTTTGCGTCGGTCTGTAACATACGACGCATGCATACCATGGGGAATGTCATTCCTGAAGAGATGCCGAGAGCCGCGACAACACACACCAGCTCCCTGTAGCTGCTCTACCTTTAATCCCGGCCCGCGGAAGCCGACTTGCCCTCCCGCCAGTTGCTTCGGCGCGGCAACAAACCGAATGTGGGGTAACGTCCGGCGTCCGGCGGGTCTCGTCGGAACAAAAGTTGGCAATGGCGCCGAGCTGGTCGCGGCTCTTCCCGCCGGAATGGGTTGAACTGAGCTTTGGAAGGTAAGCATCTTTTCCGGGATTGATGGGAGATAACTAGATACTTTGTGCCCTGCAATTTAGTCTACGTTTCGGGGCAATGCTCCGGCGTTGCCATACCTTGGCCACGCGGGTTGATGATGATGGGATGACGACAACTGCATTGCAGGGCATCCATACGCATTCATGTCCGACTTGGCGGGGGTTGATGTCTTGGGGAATAAATATTCCCTTTAAAAGTCTCCAATGATGCAGCAAAGCCATTAGGGACGTAGCTGCGAGATCCCGTAACCAGCTGTCGCTGGAGTGTTTGACCCTGAACGCCACCAACCGCCATTCCCGTTGTCCATATTCGAAGTCAATCATTGGCAATTGTGCATTTCGTAGGAGGATATACGTCTACTATAAACCTTCAAAAGGGCTGGTTGGCTTCTGGTTCCGCCAGGTCATCCCATTCTCTGGCGAAGCGATCCCAATGAACGACTTCTCGGCCCAGTGCTTCTGTTGTTGGTTCTGCAAGACAATTGTCGCGTGAGCCGACCCTGGCTGCGCAACTTTTGACATGCGATGTCCCGCTCCACCTCGGCCGCCTTAAAGGGTATTTATCTCCCAGATGTATTGAAGAGAATCGTCGAGAGGAATTTTGCTGTCTAACGGCTGCGATTTGTGAGCGACCATGGCCGAACCCTCGAACAATCGCCAGCAGATGGCCGTTGTAAGTGGTGGCCAGCAACGTAGAATCCTGGCAGATAACCTAACAGAACTAGGATCCCAATTGGGACAATGAAGCGGACAGCGATTCCGCCATCAGCGAGCCGTAAATAGCACCTAGGGGGGACAAAGATGGGATACGGCCTAACATGTTCCAGTGTCAGCTCTACTACATCCATTAGTGCGAGCATCTTTGAGTACCGCAAGTTCCACGGGAGAACCTACCAAAACTTCAACACCGGCACCGAATACTGGTGCGGCTTGCTATCTACTTCTACCACTCGTCGTTAACCTTGCTAGGGGACCCAACGATGAAAGACAAAATGAGGGCCTTGATCTCTCGTCAGTAAACCTATCACCGTCGAACATCGGCTCTAACTGGTCACAGTCACCACATGCTCTTCCTGGCTTTGGATAACAAGCTTTTTCTAGCACCCATCGGCGACAACCCTCAGAGGGTCCTCGATGTCGGAACTGGGACAGGAATCTGGGCAATGTGGGTGCTGCAGCCCCATAGCTAAGATGACGCTGACGGCGGCTGTAGCGACTTTGCCGACCAGTTCCCTTCTGCAGAGGTGATTGGAACTGATTTATCGCCAATCCAGCCATCCTGGGTTCCCGCGAACTGCAAGTTCGAGCTAGATGACGCTCAACTCACCTGGCCGTATCCTGACAACCACTTCGACTACATCCACATCCGATGCCTGATGGGCTCCATCCAGGACTGGCCTGCCCTGTACGGAGAAGTCTACCGCTGCCTCAAGCCCGGCGGCTGGTTCGAGCACCAGGACTACTCCATCGACGTCCGCGCCGACGACGGCTCCGTCCCCAAGGGCTCGCCGCTGGACGGATGGGGCGCTCTATTTCAGGAGGCCGGCGAGAGGATGGGCAGGACGTTCAAGATTATCGAGGATGGAAAAAACATCGCTTGGTTCAAGGATGCGGGCTTTGACAAGGTCGACAACCACCAGTTCAAGTTGCCGGTGGGTGGGTGGCCTGCAGACCCCAGGTGGAAGGAGATTGGGCAGTACAACCTCGTCATCACCAACGACAGCCTGGAGGGTTATGTTCTGTTCCTACTGACCAACGTCATGGGTTGGGGGTACGTCGAGGTACAGACTTTCCTAGCCAGGACGCGCAAGACCATTCGTGACAAGTCGATTCACTCTTACTTTGACGTGTGAGTAAAAGGAGGCATGGCGATTTGTGATTTCCTGCTAATTGACGAGATAGGGGTACTGCTTGGGGGCAGAAGCCGGTATCGACCGGCGAGGATGAGGAGGAAATCGAACCTGCTGCCGCCTCCCAATGAAGGCCGTTGCGTACATGGTTCTTGCGGATTGAAGAGAGATTTCCTAAGCTCCCATCAGTGGGGGCAGATTCCGAGCTACAATGAAATTTGTTTCAAAGATTGTAAGACGACTGGGAAATGTATTTCGAAGATTATGAGATAGAGACAGTAGTGTTGCTTGAGATCGTCAACAGTAGAGTACCTTTTCACAGACACACTCATCGTTTCCAGACTCAGAGAAGCACACCAAATGAAAATTACATAATTAACATATTCCTAAGACTGATCCGACCCTTAATCGTAAACCTTAGCAGAAGTCGAATCCTAAACTAATCTCAACTAACCCTAATAAACCCTCATATTCTTTTATAATATTAAATTTTACCTCTGATAAGACTGAAAGTGTTTAGAATAAATATACTATCAAGAGAGGGATTTCCTAGTTCACTGTCTCAAAAGCACAGAAGATGATATAGTCAGGATCCAGGTCCATAATAAAGGGGTCCTTGTTATGCTACTCTAACAGTTGATCAGGTATTCCCAGCTTACAAGTTCCCGAGCGATCGGTAGGTCCTGCGTCATTCAGCGAGCCTCAGAGTATCTCTGAGCTGGGGTCCTCGGGCCGCTATTTTAGCGCCCGCCAACCCGGCAGCCACCTGACTCGAGCACATGAGCCTGGTAGGCTGGCTAAGCCGTCATGGCAGGCACGGGGCGGCCGAGCATGAGGCAAGCACGAGGACAAGGGCCGCTGTCGCTCTGTCCGCCAAGCCACTCCCCCATCCGACCCCGGACCTCTCTCGATCCCTTATCTCAGTACTTCAATCTGCAATCTCCAATCTGCCTGGGCCTCACTTGTCGCGCAACATCTTTCCCCCAGATCATCCGCCCCCCACAATCCCGCCAAACGTCGCTTCCGAAACCTCCGACCAACGACGAAGCTCCCACTGCCGACTTCCATCACCCGACGAGCAGCGTCGCTTCCGGCGCTGCGCGCAGGCGATAAGACATCCGATTGAGAAGCCCGGTCGTCTATGGCGTAGAACGCAATCGAGCCGAATTACATCCTCTTCCCAGGCCAGGACATCTATCCACCAGCACTGTCAGACTTCCTGGTCGAATTGACCCTTCCTGGTTACTAGGCGTGCACCCTCGCCAACACCGATCACCCCCGACGAGATACCACGATAAGAAGACGTCATGGAGCGAATTCGGAGGGCCCTCACTCGTCGCCTGTCGACCGCGTCCGAGTATGCGCCTCTCACCGGCAACGAGGAGCCCACCGCCCTCGAGGGCTCCGCCATTCTCCAGGGCCAGCATGAACTGCCCTTCTCATGGATGGAGTACGGCGTCTTCGCCTTGCTCGGAATGGCCATGCTCTGGGCCTGGTACGTCAATCCTCGGGGGTGTCCTTTGACGAACGCGCACGTACATGTTGGGATACATCCGCTAACACGACTCTAGGAATATGTTCCTCGCCGCTGCTCCCTACTTCGCCAGCCGCTTCGTCGGCGACATCTGGATCCACGACCACTTCCAATCGACTATTCAAGCCGTCTCGACTGTGACCAACCTCGGCGCCATGATCATCCTCACCAACATCCAGGTCACGGCGTCATACCCCTTCCGCATCAACCTCGCTCTCATCATCAACATCCTCACCTTCTCCCTCCTGACAGCGTCCACAGTCATGTTCATTAATGTCTTGCCCTCCACCTACCTCACCTTCCTGCTCATCATCGTCGCCGGCACCGCCTGGGCCGCTGGGCTCATTCAGAATGGCGCCTTTGCCTTCGCCGCCAGCTTCGGCCGCCCCGAATACATGCAGGCCATCATGGCCGGGCAGGGCGTCGCCGGTGTCCTACCACCCATTGCCCAGGTCATGACTGTCCTCGTCTTCCCTCCCGTCGAGGAGAAGGACTCAGACCCGGGCGAGACGCCGTCTAGCGGCTCATCTTCCGCCTTTATCTACTTCCTCACGGCCGTGGCTATCTCCATAGTCGCCCTCGTCGCATTCATTCCCCTGGTGCGGCGACACAACCACATCATCGAGAACCGCATGGTTGAGCAAATGGCCGAGTCCATGCAGAGCATCGAAGATGCTGAACGCGCCGCCCGCAAGGGCTCCTCCATGTGGCACCTCTTCCTCAAACTCCACTGGCTTGCCGCGGGCGTCGCAACCACTTTTACCGCCACCATGTTCTTCCCCGTCTTCACTACCAAGATCCACTCCGTCCAGGAAGACGCCGGCCTGCTCTTCCAGCCCGCCGCCTTCATCCCCCTCGCCTTCTTCTTCTGGAACCTCGGCGACCTCTGCGGCCGAATGTCAACCATCCTGCCCTTCTCCCTCCACCACCGACCTTTTGCACTTTTCGCCCTCGCTGTCGCCCGTTTCGGCATCCTCCCCCTCTACCTCCTCTGCAACCTTGACGGCCGCGGCGCTGTCGTCTCCAGCGATTTCTTTTACCTTTTCGTCGTCCAGCTTGCCTTTGGCGTCACCAACGGCTGGCTTGGCTCCAGTTGCATGATGGCGTCGGGCGAATGGGTCGAAGAGAACGAGCGCGAGGCCGCTGGCGGCTTCATGGGCCTATGCCTCGTGTCAGGCCTGACGCTTGGTAGTCTTTTGAGCTTTACGATATCGGACATTTAGATCGTGGAGTGGCTTCTCCATAGATTGGGCATTTATTTGGGTTGGCGTTCCTTCGAGAGGATCTTTAGATTAAACATGTGAGTACTTTATGCCGGGGTCATTGCATAGGAATCAGAATGGTTGTTATGATTTAAACCCTTAACCTGTATAAAATGCCGTCCAGAATATGCAACCACCGTAATATGCATCCGAAATCGCAACCTACGCTATGCATGCCCATGCCCCCGACCGCCAATGATGCACCAAATATGCCAATAAACCAACCGACGCTGTAGTTATGCTGAGATGCCCCGCCCGTCCTTGTACCCGACAAAGAATGAAACCTTATGAAAATAGTCGCAGTTTGCGGTGTCTTACCAACGCTCTGGTAAAGCCCTGTAATGTGTCAGCAGGGGTGCCCTAGTTGGAAGTTTGGGGGCCGAAGGGGCTTACAAGGGCTTGGTCCTGTAAGGGCACACCTTCGCTTTCGGATTGTCCTTGTTGAACCGTTGAAGCATAACCTTCAGCGTTGCAGCATCGGAGCGAAGGTTGCGGATAGTCCCGGAGGCTTCAAGAGGGTCGAGGAACTCGCGCCAACCCTTGGATAGAGTGGGATCGCGGCGAGTCTTATCCTGGATGTTGATGATGTGCAGCGGCTGGCCCTGGCGTCGAGTCCACTCGAGCAAACACATGGTTGGAGGGTGGTAGTATTTCCCGTCGCACAGGATCCAGTCAGCGGTATAGCATCCCGAGGAGATGAGGTTTCGCTCCGCAGCCTGCCACCGGTCAAACTTGACAGATGTGTCTTTGAAGTCAAAATCCCCCAGGCGGATCCGCAGGGGCCCCTCAGGACCGGGGTGGGCTTTGTCAGGGAAAATCTGGACAAAGCAGGTACAGTCGCGGATGGTCATGGCAAAGTTGAACATGGGGTCTTCCTTGACAGCGCCTAGAGGCCCGTTTGGGTCCGCGTACTCTTGAACCTCGCGGAGGTCTCTGATGACCTGGTGGTTTGCCGCGTTGTAGAGACTGGAGAGGATCGTTGAGCTGCTAAACTTGGCCAGCTGTGGAGCGATTCGAAAAGGGGAGTTGATGTCGAGCGGGGCGTCGGGGTTGTCAAGAACAAGAGGACATGGTTTCGTTTCCGGGGCCGATCTGATCAGACTCGGATCTTTGGCGAAGTTGTAGAGCTCCATGGCACATTGCCTGCATCGAATGGCACCAGGTGGCGCAGTGGGAGACTGATTGAGCCATTTAGGCTTGAACTCGATGAGGATGCTCTTAGTAGGATCTGCAAACATGTTGGTGAGCATGGGAATTTTCAAAGGGTTTTTAGGATTGCCCTACCTGTCGGTCGCATGTCTTCTACCAACAACCCCCAGTTCGTCTGCGCGATAAAGGAGCCGCGGAACTTCTCCTTGCGCTGGTGGTCCATCCGCCGGAGAAAGAGGTTGAGTTCATTGACGATGTTGGAGTCGCGGACGACAACAAGCTCCTGTTGAATGATGTGATCCTTGAGGTGAGTCTTTACTTTTCCGGCGTAGAACTCTTGCTGCTTTAAGTAGTTGTATCTCGGAGGGGCGCCGTTGGTAGGGGCCTTGGCAACGCGGAGAAGCCAGCCTAGATGGATCCATTGTCAGGCCAGACGCATCATTATGGGAAAAAAGGGGAAAGACACAAACCTTTGAATTCTGAAGTTGAGGGGTAACCCTCTGGGAGGGCCAGTTCAAAGACTGCATTTGCGGCGCCCTCACCAATCAGCTTGACGGGCCGAGTGCCCCTGGGAAGTCTCTTGAGGGAATGTCGGTCCCATGAAAGAGGAGAAGCGCTCCCGTTGAGCATGATGGCCATTTCGGCCACATCCTGAGAAGTTGGCCATAAGTCGTCGTCGTAGTAGTTGGCAGGGGTTAAAAGGATATCCGTGTCGGTTTCGGAGGGCGTAAGCTGGCCATCGGACACCGACGGTGTCGACATGATTGGAGGCCTTGCTTTGGTCCTGCAGGTCGCTGCAAGGCACGGCCAAGCCACCGGATGTCTCACGCCGGCGGGGTGTGAGAGGGAGCCTGAACCGAGGGTAGAGTGTGTGGAGGTGGATGAGGATTCGATATCAGAGGCGAGGAGGGAAAGGGAAAGAGACGGGGGGTGGTCCAACGGATCGGAGAGGATAGGTGAGGAGAAGGAGGATGATGAAGCGGGAGACGGGGGAGGGCTAAGGCTCGCGGGCAACTGCATCAGCGTTTGCGTTTGCATTTGTCCACTGTTGCTTCTGCTTCTGCGCCTTGTTCCAGGCGGGTGTAGGTTCTGGGCTGCCTGTGGCTGCGTCTGCGGCTTGCGTGCTGCGGGTCTTTTTTTGGGGGAAAGACAAAGACGAGCCGAGACAAGACAAGGACAAGACAAGACGGAGAGATGGGTGGATGGGTGGATGGGTGGTTAGAGCTAGGAGAGAGGAGTAGCCCGAGGGAGGAGAAGGAGGCAGAGAGGAACAGAACAGAACAGGACAGGACAGGACAATCCAAGGTTGAAAGAGGCGTTCGGGTAAGGACCCTAAAACCCGCCTCGCTTGACCGAGTCTATCGCCGCCTTCTCGTCCCGGCGACTTGTGATGTAAGGCAGCCCGAGGCGTGAGGCGTGCGGCGTGAGGCGTGAGGCGACAGGGTTTTGATGCGATGCGCATGCGATGTGATGCGATGCGATGCGATGCGCGATGTGACACGATGCGATGACAAGCAGAATCTTAAGGGCATGTACGGCGTATGGAGTACTGCAATGGGGGATGTACGTATCCGGATGTATGGTAGTGTAGTATGTGTGGGCGGGTGCGTGGGTGTGGTTGAACAAGATCTTGGTGCGGGAAGCCAGGAGGAGGATCGTGGGACTGACAACGGGCCATGGCTGGCTTTTACCAGCACAGCGTCATCACGGCCCTGCTTGCCTTGGACACGGAGGAGGGACAAGGGGATGGGATGGCCGACAGTCGGACCCGACAGCGTGGGCGACGGAGAATAGGCGCGGCCAGCGAGCCAACTGGCAACAGCGCAAAGGGCGGAGAAGGACGATGACTCTCTTGCAGACTAGTAGGTAGGTAGGCAGTCTGGAGTCTAGGAAGAACAAGCCTAGCAGGTGGACATCCGGCATCAACGAGTTCCTCGAGTTCGCCGCCGCCTCCGCTGCAGCTGGCGAGGAGCCATTTACAAGCCGGCACGCAGACAGAAGAACAGGCAGGGTGACTTAAAATAGGTCGGTAGACGGCGGCAGGGACTGTAGAACTGGGGAGCGGCACGTTGTACGGAGTACGGCACGGTACGAATACAAGAAGCGACGAGAGGGCATGGCAGGCAAGTCGACGATTCGATCTGGGATGGTGACGCACAGGTTTAGGCCCTTCGCCATGGGGCCGGACCTGGCTTAGGGCCTGCGTTAATGCCAGTCATCATGGCTGGCAGCATGCTGGTCTTGCATCTGGTGGACGTGGGACTGGGCTGGGGGGAGTGGTGTGTGTGGTCACACCCATGTATAGCGTGCCGAAGTCACTGTTGTAGCACGCAGTACGTGCGAGGTACATTGAAGTGCAATTATGGTGTGTGCTTGCTGGGGCCAGCCATGGGGCTTGGTGTCCTGCTGTCTCCGGTGGGTTTGCCTCTGTGGTGTCGTGGGCGAGTTTGCGAGTTGGTAGTTGACTTTGGGACTCCAGGTCTCCAACTCGGGCGGAGATCTGGCGCTTCTGACCAGCCACAGCAAGGCATCTGGCAAGCCGACAGCCAGGGGGGACCCCTTCAACGCCGGGCATCCATCCCATGGACGGGACGCTCTGGCGACACTCTGGCACCGCACTGGCTGGATGAGGCGAGGCTAGCCCCATACCGACTTCCCAGTCTCCCCAGTGTTCAGTGCTTTTCTAGAGCGGGTGACTTGACGGACAAGGTCAGGGGCCTCCAACTCGTCGAGCAGTCGTCCATTTTAGTCAACGCACGTCTGGAGACTGGGGCGATGCAGTGCAATGCGCAACTTTGGGACGGAGCGGTGCAGCAACCACGCAGCGGCCACAGCACAAGCGCTGCTTGGTCCAGCACTGTCATGGATGATGGTAGTCCCCTGGTTTGGTGGCGATCTGCTACGACCGAACGGCGGCTTGCCATGGCTGGCAAAGTGCGGACCAGCTTGCAAGGCCCATCGAACCCCTGCAGCCCTCGTCGGGGTTCTGGCACAGGCACAAGCAGGCACAGAAGCATTGGAGGCACACAGTCACACACACACATACACACACACACACACACACACACATCGTTCTGGAGGGTGGACGGACTTCTTTCTGGGGGCCAGCCAGGTCCCGGGCCAGGGTCGAGGCAAAAAAGATCCAAAAGGGAAACAGACAGGGGGGAAGTGATCTTGGAACGCCGAAGCTGAATGTGGCCAGGGCATCGGTCAGACAAACAGGAACGAACTCAGCACAGTGCAGCGCTCAGCTCCCGTCTCGTCTCATCTCATCTCAGCCAGCCCTGTGACCGAACCGAGCTGTGGAGAAGCTGTACCGAAAACTCCTTGATGACGGGAGCCTCGAGCTCGGGAGGGGATGGCCGACAACCAATTGCTACCACGTACTGCCCGCGTACTTCGTTGCGGCGTGTACCTTGGGCACGAAGTACTGCCCTTGAGGTGTACGCTGGAGGTGTACGCATTAGCATCGCCCGTTCGCTCCCTCTGCAGTAGCTTTCTCGGGGTCTCATTGCGCGGCGGCCACGGCCACGGGATCAGAAATCAGAAACAAACGTTGGGCTTGCCTGTCGCCAGTCGGTGATGCCCGGCCCCAGATGATGTCACGCTGGCAGCTGGCAGCCCGCGCCCCTCTCCGGACCCCCATGGCAGCCCGGCCGTCTGGGTCCCTACCGGCCTACGTAGCTGACGGCTGTGGCTTTGTTTCGTCACCGACAAAGGGCCCAAGGGGGGGACGGGTCAGCGTGGCACCCGCAACGAGAAGCCAAGTTGCCAAGGGTGGATGATGTCCGAATATGAGTCGAACAAAGGTGGTTCTTCTTCTTCTTCTCTGTTTCGTTAACCGCCCGTCGAGGGTGAACTGAACAAACACCTAGGCCTCGGTAATGTACGAATACTAGAACGAACGAACGCCTGCTGGGGCATCGTGCGGGGCACTGCTACGCGCCGGCTCATCGCCTACACCGCACCGTCTCGTCACGCCCGACACAACCACGTCTGGTGGTGACGATGCACGCCTTCTCCCTTCGCTCAGCATCAGCCCTGTACATCTGACTTCGTTCTGCAATCACCCAGACAAGGCGCAGTGCACTGCTTCGTGCTCCGTGCACAGACGCCCGTTCTTTTAATCTTGCTGCATGACTAGACCCCACGTTATGCACCGTCGTTGCACTAACGTTGCGAAACAAAAGGGCTGCTTGGTGCTTGTGCTTGGTTGGTTCGCATTGCTGTCGTAAGTGACGCCAACGTTATGCCCCCGAAATGTGTAAAGTTACCGTTGTGGGATAAAGAAGGCGTATCACAGAAACGAGCAGGAACACGGTCGGAGATTACTTTCACGACTGGAGAGGAGCTGTGAAAGCTGTGCTACACCCACCAGAGACGATGCGTTGATGCGCGTCGTCCGTACGGATAATGGTTGCCCATATATACTTACTTGAGCCAATTATACGCACGCTAGAAACGGACTACCCTAACATATGCAGTTACGCATAAAGTATATCTCACCTCAAGACATACGAATGAATAGTAAGGCTAATCCTATCCTAACCTACCCCAACCTCTAATATGTTAGTCTTGTGTGTATTAGGGATAAGGCTGTGTACGTTAGAGTGGTCCTAGAAATGATTCCTTATATGACCATGGTGGAGGCAGGATGGTGGCAGTGTGCTCACCCTGCCTTGCATCGCGGTGTAGGAGTCTCTCATCAATGATCAATTCGTGATCGAAGATCACCAGACCATGATTGATGGACGTGAGATTGGAACGATGGAAGGTTGCAAAGCCCACCTCCATTACCACACATCCGGCGCATCCTCGCCGCCCTTGCTGGTTGGCTCGTTCACCTCATGGCTTCCAAACTGTTTCCGGAATGGCCCCCATCATCCACCCACGAACCATCCCCTCCTTCTCCTCTTCTCCTCTTCTCCCCCCTCCTTGGCCTTGTTATCGGCCGTCGGCGAAACGGTCGCGGGTCAGATTAGGGTGCAGTCCCCGTGACTGCGACCGAGACATGCGGACGTGCGAATACAGCCAAAACTCTGGGAGACAGGCCCGGGCCTAGAACTGGAGGACCGGGCGCCCGGTTGGAGCCGCTGGCCCGTGTCGCTTCCTTCGAAAGAGGTTGCATGAAGGAAGATCTTGGGTTCTCCAACACTGGGGGAGACGGGGTCCCAGCAGTGCCAGATTTCCTGCCCCGGAAAACTGGACGAACATCGAACCACCCGATGCAGAGGTCGTCCCACAGTCCGGCTTCTACAGACATCATATGATGGCGACGGCGTTCGCAACGGACAGCGGAGGCTGGTTCGGCAATCGAAGGATCCCGGGTTATTTTCATCGAGGGGGCAGGGGATGGGTAAAAACGGAGAGGATTGTTGTAGTATACAATATGAGCAAGACGAGGCCGCATTGTCTCGCATCCAGAACGAAGAGTTCCCATGATCCATCTGTGAATTGATTGTACATCTGTGCGCGCGCACGCATTGCATTGACGCACCAGCGCACCGCATCGCAAACGCACGAAACCCTACAACGCGACACAACACAGCAAAGACAGCACGAGCACGAGCGCAAGCAACGCACACACACGTCCCGTCCCGTCCGTCCCCGCTTCCTCTCGAAACTGTCCTCGCCCTCCGCAGGGTCACGCGACTGGTCCCGGCCCGGGTCACTAGGACTAAACGTACCCCGTGGGCCGCCCGCCGCCTTCGACGCCCAACCTCGGTCGGCCAGCGCTTCCGCCTCCAAGCTGCGATCCCATCGTCGAGTGTCAGTCCGTGACAGCACTTGGCGCGCGCGGCCTCTCTGGTTCCCTTCTGCGGGATCCCCGTGGGAGCCTCTAGGCGAGCCCTGCACGATCTCCGGGCTCTTCTCCATTCTAATAGTGGCAATAAACCGTGCCCAAGGCGCCAGGACCACCCTGTCCCGGTAGACTCCCGTCTGTTCAGCCAGCAGTGCCAGCTTGTCGCGACGCCAGGCCAGGTCTACGGGCCATTCACAGGCTCGCTGATTTTATTGACCCCGATCTCACGCTGCACCCAAGCGCTTTGCCCTGCGAGCGCCGCCCAGTTCGTCCTGATCGGTGAACGAACCCCTGGTGCACTGCTACGTATTTAGCACTGCGGCGACTTGGTGACATCGGGTCTCCGCTCGGCCGCTCACCTCCGAAGCCATCATCAGCCCAGCACCCTGGACTGACCACAAACCCTTGACTGACCATCAGTCAAATCACTGGGTCGCATCACGAATTTGGTCAACTGGGCTTTTTTCTTTTTTACCTTTTTATCTCTCAGCAATTGAATCCAGCAATCCGCCTCCCGCTGATTCCATTTCGTTTCACATCCCTTCCCATTTCCATCTCATCCTCTCCCTTGCATCCACCTCTCACCGTATATCCTTGACCGCAGTTCCCTGGTGGGCTTCCAGCGGGTTCTCTAAAACGCATCGCGCCCACTAATCGCGTCCACTGCCCGTCGCATTGGACGCCCCGGAGCCCCGGAGCCCCCATAAGCCCCGGGCCCTGCGCGAAAAAAATATTCCTGCAGAAGGTGCGCTCCCCAGTCCCGAAGCCGAAGCTCTCCGCTTTCCCACTTTCTCGTCCTTCTCTCCCCCAATAGCTAACGGCTCCCGTTCCGGGAAACCTGTAGCGTCATCTCCACGATCGACCCTCTTGGGAATTGCCATCCATCTCCATCCATAATTTCTTCCCTCTTTTCCATCGGCTTGTCCATAACTTCTCCAACGCCACCCTTCAACCTCCGCTCTCCTCCGCCTCCGACGACCTCGAATTTCACTCTCCCGATCGCTTCCCTTTGTCGCTCCCTCATTGCGACAGAGCCTCACTCGCTAGCTCCAACAACACGCGCGTCTCTTGCTCGCCTCCCTCGCCGTTTCCGTTTCCGTTCCCACTCTTGCGACCTCTTCGCTGCCGACAACGGCGCCCCGCCACACGTTCCATGGTCGTGAGGAAGTAAACGCCATTTCAACATGGCCTTCAACTTCAACTGGTCGCCGCTGACGGCCGACGCCGAGTTTTACTCCAAGGCGCGCGACCTCTTGACCAAGGCGCTGAACAAATCCCCGAAGCCGCCCATCATCGTGGACGACATCCTCGTTAGCGAATTCAACCTTGGCACCGTGCCCCCCGACCTCGAGATCTTGGAGATTGGCGACCTAGCAGAGGATAGGTTCCGGGGCATCTTCAAGATGAGCTATACCGGCGATGCCTTCTTGACCCTCAAAACAAGAGTTCAAGTACGTTGATGTAGCTCTTTTTTATTTTCCTATGTCATGGTTGGCAGTGCCTACCTTACCTTACAACACCCGGGAAGCCTCGGCATCATGATTTTATTCCCCAACACCGAGTCAAGATCTGGACAATCGATTGCAAAATATCACTTCCGCGCCCGATCTCGCATTCTCGCATGTTGGTCAACTGGAAAGTCGTTTGGTCGGCCAAAATCCTTATCGGTTCAACCATCCCCGCCACCTCATTTTCACCAGCCATCCATCCACCTCGCAACCAACGCAACCAAAGCACTCGATATTCGCCCAAATGCCACGACTCTTCACTCTGACTCAGACCGATGTTTTGATCCCATTTTTCTTTCTTTAATTACCACATGCGCATTGAATCGCGTTCCCCTCCTTCCGGGATGCGTGTTCGCGTTAGCGTCTAAGCGCGTATATGAATTCATGCCGAGATTTTGGTATATAGCACAGGGCTAATATGAAAACAACTCTAGGCCAATCCTTTGAACACATACCTCTACTCTAAGCCGAGCTTCACATCACCCCAGCCATTAGCAGCAGCGTCAGGGTTAACCATCCCCCTCTCCATCACCCTGTCCGAGATCAAGCTTTCGGCATTCATCATCCTCGTCTTCTCCAAGCAAAAGGGCCTGACCCTAGTCTTTCGCAATGACCCACTAGAGTCGCTAAAGGTCTCCTCGACCTTTGATTCTATACAGTTCGTTCGCGACTATCTCCAAAGGACCATTGAGCAACAGCTGCGCAATTTGATGATGGACGAGTTGCCCGCCATTATTCACAGACTATCACTTCAGCTCTGGTGTCCCGACCAAGCCAACAAAGGCACCGAAACCCCTGAAGAACCTGCCGACGAAGCCGGTGTCGACCCTCTAGCAAGCCCCCCATTGGATCCCGTGGACGCCAACGGCAATCTCGTTGATCCCAATTCCATCTCCGAGCTCACCTTGAACGGTGGCGGCGAGGTCCAGTCGCTATTCTCCCAGAAGAACTTGCTGCGTCTTGCCGCCCTGACGGATTCCCATCGCACACTCTCCCTCTTCACACCGGGCATTCGCGATGTAGTCTTCCGTGCCTGGACCGGGCACGGAGACCGGTCCGAGGCCCCGACGCCGTCTTTCGGAACTCCGAGCCTCACAACGACCCACTCGTTCGTCGCAGGGTCAACTACCACATACACCTTCTCCGATTCCGGCAGTACCGCTCATGGACATCTTCCGTCTCGACCCTCGCTTGTCAGTCTCAACTCGGCTACTACTGGACTGTCTTTAGGTGCCGGCGGCCGATCAAGACCCGGCCGGAAGAAGAAGACCCGAGTTGTCAACCTCAGGCGTACCAAGTCGGAGGCCGCCACTCCTGATAACATGAGTGAAGCATCGGACACAGCTTCTCTTGATGTTCCGTTCTCCGAGCCCCTGGTATCTGACTTGATCCCCGAAGAGCCGGAGGACGGATCCGTGGTTGCTGAGGCACCCACTCCGACCAAGGTCCGTTTCAGAAGTTTGGAGGAGCGGACACACCGCCCTTTGATGGCCGATCTACAGCCCCACATCGTGGATGAGACATCTTCTGCCACGAAGACATGCACAAATGCCACCGAGGCATTGTCTAGGAGCTATGTCTCCGCTGCTGCGGCTAGCGGGCTGTCCGGAAACAAGGAGAAGGCGGCTTTCCTCGAAAGCCAGACCGCCGGCTCCGACACGTCTTCTTCTGTCATTCTCGAGCAAGCATGGATCATGAAGATGGCTGGCGAGATTGCTAAGCGTGTCTACGACGAGAAGCACCGACAACAAGGCAACTGGGAAGAACGGGAAGATGCCCCGCCTCCGGCCTACGAAGCCGCCACTCGATGAGTTGTACAAACCCACCGAACCAGTACATACAGACATCTCCACACTCTTTTGACACTTTACTTCTTTTTCCACTTCCTCAGCTGCACAGGCGCAGGAGTTTAAGAGGGCTTAGCCTTTCGGCGCGTCCCGAAGGCTTTTTTGTCGTTAATCTTTATTTTGGGCGTTTATAGGAGGCGGTTTTTGGGAGAACAAAATGGTGGGCCAGATGGGGTGTTGCATGACTGGCTAAGTCATGGGTGTGGCTTTTTGACTTTGTTTATCTCCTCTTCCTCTCTTTTACTGGTTGACAAAAAGTCACCTTGATGCGGGTCGCACTGGAAGCAACCGCATCATCATTTTTATAGCGTTTTCCTTTGTTGAATCGGCTGGTGGTACCAGGTGGATTGGACTGTGCGAGTTGTCTACACAACAGTGGCGGTTTTTGTCTTGGGATCCGGGATCTGGAATGGGATGGGATGGAGAAAGGCACAGGTTGGGAAGGAAATCGCCACGACAACGTGGGGGGCATCGGGAATTTTGGAATACAGTGACGACAGCAATGAAGGCGATGACCCTGTGGGGCGGGTGGGAGTAGCAGCAAAGACCACTCCAATTCACATCAGTTGAAAGTCGCATCTCGTATGTGCCCTGTCCGTTTTGTGCAACCGTGATATTGTGGCTGTGGCTGTGGTGGATGACTATATATGTATCCGATGTCCGGGGTGATATGATACGTCAAATATGCAACGCAGGGGAGATACGAAAGTGGTGGTTTTGTATTCATTCTTCACAGTCCGTCGTCGCACGGAGAGCAGATCAATATCTCATAGGATAGTTGAACACGACGCTGGCGCCTAAGGCGACATTCTTAACGGTTGTTACACAGTCATACTTCCGCCTTATGCATGCCTTTCTGCGTCGAGTGTTCTCCTCTCGTTGTTGTGGCGCCTCTCCCCTTTCTTGCGTTCCACATGATTGGTAGTCGACGAGCCTTGGGTTGCTCGTATATGCATACTTGGCCAAGTCATAGGGGGAGATCCCGCGATCCAGCACCTTCTCGGCTGTTTTGTACCTCCCAAGGGATCAGTTCTGGAGGTTCCCTTGTAGGATGGGTCGGCGGGTGCGGATCACGGATCGGTCTGAGAGCGAAGAGGCGCTCGCGTCCTGGGCCTGTCGTTACGTGCCCTGTAGTCCTAGAGAAAGGAGACGGCTTTTCGGGTCCGATGCTTCCGAGGCCGTGGCTTCCGAGATCTAGCGTCCCAAGAAGACTCCTTCAACGGGGCGGGCGAGGTCGCTGGTGTACCCTCGTCGTGCTCTTAGTAATTACCATCCATATCCTTTTTCGTCGACGAGCGTCTTCGGCCGGTGCGCTTGGTGTTTGGAGCCCCGTACTAAGTGGGCTTGCCCGCAGCAGCGGCGGCGACGTTGCGCTGGACGTTCTCTGCCTTGAGGCTCGCCAGCAGCTCCTCTTTAGCCTTGAGTTCGCCAAGAATCTTCTTGGCCATTTCCTCGGTCTGTGCCTGGGCGTCGGCGAGCTTCTTAATCTCGGCAGCCTCAGTTTCGAGACTGAAGGGTTGGCCGGGGCGGTTGTGCGCAGGGATCATGGCTGAGTGCTCCCAGACGTCGTTGTTGTCGGCCGGTGGTAGCGGGGGCGGCGCGCGGTTCTTACCCTTACCCTTCCCGCCAGACGGTTTCCAGCCCTTGGGGGCGGCGTTTGCGGTGAGGAGATTATAGAAGGTCTCGTAGGGTTCGTTGAAGAGCTGCTCGTCGTAGCTCCAGGACCGGACCTCGCCGTTGGTCGTCACCATGGCTTGCTTCTCGTCCTCGGTGCGGCCGTAGGGGTGAAGGCGGAGGTAGTGGTAGAGAGTCTGAGGCTTCTCGCCCGAGTCGTTGACATAGTACAGTTTGATGGTGATGTCGAATTCGCCCCAGCCGGTTTCGGTGACGAGGAATGGCTTTCCGACTTCGCCTTCGATCACTGTGGTTCAAGAGTTAGCATGGCGGGCCGGGAGACGAGAGCCGAGTCGAGCGTACTGCGCACGTAGTTGGGGATCGACTCGTGGAGCTTGAACTGCACACGGCGCAGCCAGTACGTGATGTCGGTGTCGTCGAGGCCCTTGACGAAGACCTCCCACGAGTGGGTGTGATTGTCGGGGATGCCGGCGGGTCGGGGGTTGGTGTCGGAGAAGGGACGCGCGGTGCTGCCGACGATGAACGGGCGGCGGATCTGCGTGAGCTTCACGCGCTTTCCCAGCTGGTTCTGGGGCGCCATATTGGATGCTGGCGGAGGGGAGAAACTGGTTGAAGGCGGCGCCGAAGGCTGGTGAGTTGTTGGGGAGAAGATTATTTGGGCTTCAGCCTTGCAGTTTGGCTGGCCAATGATGCGCGTGCAGGGCGGCGGGGGCTACTGATGGATTGGTGGAGTGGTGGGTGACGATGGTAACCTTGCTGGTCTAAGAGGACCTCAGCTCTTAACTCGGCTCTGGAACTAGGGGTGTGTCAAAGCTGCTGACACGTATATTGCGAACGAAAACAGGGCAATGCAGTAGGCTCAGCAAAAGCTTAAATGTATCTGATCCCAAGTTTCTTGGCTCTCTACAGTATCTAGAAGTCAGCTTCTTCAAACACGACCGCTAAGTGATAGTGCAAAGAGTGACCCAGCCACAGCTGTGGCAGCTCCGGCCTCTTGGCTTGGAGTGGACAACCTCAGCCTCGAGCAAAACGATGATTTCATGACTTTCACGCGTGGCTTGCAGACGTCTCATATGTCAATCTGCATTGTGAATTGTTCTTGAGCCTCAATTCGTAAAATATCATCTCTCACCCACCTCGTTCTCTCGTTTATGAACTCTTTTATCCCGCCAACTCTCTAAGCTGTTGGGTTCCACGCATTCGTGCCCCCGGCCTGTCCGTCCACCGTCCGCCGTCTTCCTCCGTCTCCCTCAAATCACACCACTTGCAACACCACCAACCGCCGCCATGTCCACAACGAAGAAGCTCGTTGTCTGCGGAGGCTCCGGATTCCTGGGCTCCCGTATCTGTCAGTTTGCCGTAGCCCGAGGGTGGGATGTGACTTCGATCAGGTAAATTATGTCCTCCTCAAAAGCCCGGCCCAAAGCTCACTTCAACTCCGTCGCAAAGCCGCTCCGGCGAGCCCCGATGGGACACCGTCACCTCGTCCGCCTCGCCGCCTCCGTGGGCGCACAAGGTCAGCTGGGAGCGCGGCGACATCCTGCGTCCCGCGACGTACGCGCCGCTGCTCAACGGCGCCGACTTCGTTGTCCACAGCATGGGCATCCTCCTTGAGGCCGACTACAAGGGCGTCGTCTCCGGCAAGGAGTCGCCCTTCTCCGGCCTAGCCAAGGCATTTGCCCCCGTGCGTGATCGCGGCATCAACCCCTTGGAGAGGAAGGAGGGCGAGGACATCAAGCCTTCCAACCTGAACGACCAGTTCTCGTACGAGATCATGAACCGAGACAGCGCCATCACCCTCGCCAAGCACGCCGCCGCCGCCAACGTGAGCTCGTTCTGCTACATCTCAGCCGCCGGTGGAGCACCCGTTCTCCCTGCGCGATACATTGCCACCAAGCGTCAGGCTGAGAGCACCATATCAAACAGCTTCCCTCAGCTGAGGAGTCTCTTCATCCGGGCTCCCTTCATGTTTGACGGCTCGCGCACCCTCACCGTGCCGCTGGCCGCCATGGTCGGCCTGGGCACCATGGTCAACGGCGTGACTGGCCACTACTTCAAAAGTTTCATGGGCGCTGCTGGGATCAAGCCGCTCAAGGTCAACACCGTCGCCGAGGCCGTGGTGGAGGCGTTCGGCGATGAGCAGGTCAAGGGAGTTGTCGAGGCCGCCGACATTGAGGAGCTGGCGACCAAGGCCTGGAGAAAGAACATGTTGTAAAAGGTTGCATGTGCTGTAAGAGACGCTAGACTGTACAATACCCCGTTATGAGGACTGGATTTACAAAATAAAAATCTATGGGCCTGTCCTCCCCTTAAATCATCGTGCCTCGTTCGAAGCTGTCCCGAATCTCCGCGGTGTACTTGTTGTAGAACCGTGACAGCTTCTGGTTGAACTGCTTGTTCTTCTCGTTGATGTACGTCACGTCGCCGTCATCGCCATTCTGCGCCATCCTCTCCTTCCTCTTCTTCAACCTCTGCTCCTCTGCCTTTCTTAGATCGTCGACGAGACGGTCTACTGCAGCCTTATCTGGTTTATTTTGAGCAAACGAGGTCGAGTCGGCGGTCGAGTAGAAGGATCCATCCTTGTCCACGGCGATGAGCTCGCCATCCTCCGTCTCCACGATGTCCAGGCCGCCAGATGCTGCGGCCTTCTCAACCGCGGCCATCTTATCCTTTGCATACCTGTCCAGGTCGGGGTTGATGTTCCGTAGCTGTCGCTTGTAGATCTTATTGCTCTCCTGGGTGTAATCTTGGAACGCGTTGCCATCACGGGCCGCCTCCTTCTTCTTGACGCGCTTATCCCACTTTTCGCTCTCGTCGATGGTCCAGTCCCATGCGCGCTTGCGTTCAAAGTCCTCGCCGGATTCCTCCACATTCGCCTTGAGAAGCTTGTGCGATGCGACGGCGTGCTTGCGATGCAGCGCAGTGAGTTGGCTGGGATCGGTGGCGAGTCTCTGGGATTCCAAGGTAACCTCCTTCAGGTTCTTCTCGGATGATGTCTTGGCTCGCGCCTGCAGTGCTTTGAAGCGGGCCATCCGTTCTTTGGCTTTGGCTGCGGGATCCACATTATCGCTGGGAGCCTCGCTCTGTTTAGCGACGGCAGGCTCTGTGGTTGTTTCGTCTTCTCCGGGGGGTTGGGTTTGAACGTCCTCAACGGGAGTCTGCTCGGCGCGAGTTTCGACAGTGGGAGCCTCGACGATGGGCGCCTTGCGGATGGGAGCCTCGACGATGAGAGGCTCGCCGATAGGAGCCTCGACAGTTTGAACCTCAATAACGGCAGCCGCCAATGCGGCTGCCTCCTGGGCAAGTGCGTCTTGTTTCGCGGTGCTTCGCGTGGTTCTCCGTCTTTTGGCTGGGGGAGACATGATCGTCGACACTGGCCTGAGCCTGAAATCGCTGTATGAGTATTCGGGTATTCGGAACCAAGGCTGTCGTCGGGAAATTTGTGTTCTGGAAGTTCGATGTCTTATGTGTTCTGGACGTCAAATTAAGGCAACAAATTTGGATGCATGAATCGAGAAGCCATCCAGACAAACAACCTCACCATCCAGATGCGGCCATTTGAGTCACGTGACTGAACAGCTTTTGGTCTTAGTCATTCTTGCAATACCTGCAGCCATGCGATCTTGAGTCAAACATGCATGCCCGTGTTAGGCTTAGTGTGTCAGCTAGGTAGTTTTGCTAGACAGGACGGAATTTGAACCCAACAACGCGCTATTACTTGTATGCTCATATTTAAAATAAAATAAAAGTACATTACTTGATGCTGCTGAAATGGGAACTCGATTTCCGTTTTCGTTTGCTTTACAAATATTGTGCTGGCAGCATCAACTAGTAATTAGTGCTCATACAACTTCGCGATGGGCCCACCAATTCGCGCCGGATAAACTTACTTGCGGAGACATGGCTTAGCCGTAGCTCGCTGCCCACCACATCTGCCGACGAGAAGGACCAGGCCAAAAACTCCCGACCCCGCTTTCCCCGGACATTCCAGCGAGCAGCGGGACCGCTAAGCCTTAGGGGGCAGTTTCACTGTTGGGGGAAACGACTTCCGCCCTTGCAGAGCCTGTAACCTTCCAACATGGGAAGGGTTAAGTGGATGGCTGGCAACGGGAATTTGGAGGTCCCTGGATTTCTTTTCTAGATTGGGTGTGTCGCATGGTGCAACGGATTGGGAAAATAGCCGGCCGGTGACGTGTAATGTTGTTGCCAATTCTCCGTCTGCATCCGTCGACCGTGTCGCATTGTCACCTTGTCTTTTGCAACCCAACCTCTACAACCCGCCTTGTTTCTCAAGAAGGACTTCATCGCATTGCCTGCTGGGAGTCGCCTTGCCTCCTAAGACGCGTCTCTTGGGGCCGACCTCGTTCTTTCTGCTTTCCACGAGGCCGATGAGGATTTCGTCAATCTGCTACAATCTCGGCGGATCGGCAATTGCCCAATCTCTCCAAAGATGATGCGCACAGCGGCCTGTCGGGGGCGCGAAACTGCCCTTGCGGTCGGCGGCAGCGAAGCGGTTCGAGGGATTCCAAAGATGTTCATCCGCCAAGGGACGAAAGATGATGTTTACTACACCCTCAACAGACTCACGTATCCGATCAAACAACCCCGCAATCACGAGCTTTTTCAAATTAGCGATCTCCTTCTCGACCTCGACGATATGGATAGCAAGCACGTGCGACCGTGCAACAACGAAGACGAATATCATATGCATAGGAAATATGAGCTGACTCCGGCGCAACTGGGACTCGAAACACGCATAGTGCAATTCAAGACAGAGGTGGTTCGCTCGCGACTGACGGCCTTTGAGATGTCGTCAGACCGCGCCAGTGCCAGGCGGCTCGCAAACCATGACGTTCTCTCAGTAGCTCTCCGCGGTGCTCCAGCTTCGGCTCCACTGATCGACTCCGTCGAAGAGGCTCAACGACAGGACGCGAGCTCCTTGACAGCTTCTGAGGCGTTAGATCCACGGCGACGGCTAGATATTCTCCACACAGTCTTCTCTAGCAACATCATTTCTGACTACGCATTGGCACACCAGAATGACGAACTTCTCTTGCATTGGCTCAAGCTTCGCCAAAGGCCTGTTCAGTTCGGGTTCGAGAGGACCCAAGCCCCGCCTTCCCGAAGCCGGTTTATCCTCACCTTGGAGCAACAAAGTTCAATTGGCAGCATCCGCAGGCTAGTCTTTCATTCTTTATCGTCTGGGTTGGACGCCACCTGGTTCCAGGCCCCGCCAACAAATAGCCTTGAGATGGAAGAAGAGCCACAGCTCAATTTGCCGTCTCAACTGCGAAGAATCTGCGCGAATATCCTGAACCAATACACTCCCGAAGCTTCGGGTGCTCTTGAAGCCATGGCGTTTCTGGGAAACCTTCGGCAAAGACTGTCTGCCGGCGGTGTTCACATGGCACCGCCTCTGTGTGGGTTTGGTCTGAGGCTTTCGGGGTTCAATGCCAAACCTGTGGCAACGTTAGAGTATCTCAACTTTGGTTTCAAGCATGACTTCTGGACCGAGAACCCTCAGATGGCCCGGGATGTCCAAGCCACGCTGACGATGTACAATTGGCATCTCGGCAAGGTCTCAGAGAAACCTTGCCTGGACGTTCTCGATCGGGAGATACTCTTCCAAGCTTTGACTGGGGTTGGCGAAAATGATGAGGTTTCACCAACCTCATTTCGATCCCTTGTCCTGTACTTCCTCAGATACTCTTGCGACGAGGAAGAGAGTCTCCAGGCTGCAAGCATATACGGCGCCTACTTAATGACACTGGGCAGGCTTGGAGCAGTCGCAACACTATGGAAGGAGTGGCGCCTGCTGAGAGGTGCCTTCGAAAGAAATGTTCAAACTGGGAGAGTTCTGGCGCCGGAGGACGACGACATGATGGCGGAGGCCTTCGTGGCGGCGTGTAGGGCTGCACTATCAGTTATGGCTCGACGCGACGATGCGGTTCCGACGGATCTTGGGCTGGCGGGCTGTGCCAAGCTGGACGTTGAATCCATCGAGATGCAGAGCCCCGAAGCCTGGCTTGGGAACCAGGACGTGGGTCCAATTGAAGTGTTCTCGGACGGCGAGACCCGTGCGGCGCTGAATCTTCCCCTTGATGGTTGGCTGGACGTAGTGCAGCACGCTGCTGGGTTGAAGAAGTGGTCCCCGAAGCATGTCGGTGGGTGAGATGGGGGCGGCTTGAAACAAGGGGCCCAGGAGGACAAGGGACAATGAGATTCAAGGGTATGCCGGCACATCCCTCCCACGGACGGCACCTGGTATTCGTGCGGCGGCGGAGGAGTCTGATGTCAACAAACAGTGGCTGCCCAAGTGTGCTTTTTTCTTTCTTTCTTCCCCCGAAGGGTTTCACCTGCAACGGTCAGCCAGCCGAAGTGTCGTTGAGGTGCAATGCGGAAAGATTTAAAGCAGCCATCAATTTTTTCCGAGGTGTGACAATGGGACGAGTTTGCAGCTCGCGAGTCTTATTAGCGGCGCTTTGGTCCCGGACGGCTCCTTCAGCCCAGTCTCCCAGCGTCAAACTACTCGGATACAGTACAGGCTACGGTGTTCTACTACAGCGTGCATACGAATACATGCTACGGATACAGAGTTCAAACCCCGTGACATCCAATCAGTTATACTCACGGAGTGGGTTGCGGTCCATTCAGCCCTGTGGGCACTCCTAGGGCACTCCAGATATCAGAGCTGGCCCCAAGGAAGGGATCCCGCGGCCAGAAGAAGGGCGCATTGCAGGATGGATGCTTGTCCCGGATGCAAGCCCCCAGCAGCTGAAAGACATGACGACTGATTTCCATTGGAGGCTGCTCACTGTGCTGGCTTTCCTAGCTGCGTCCAGCTCCAACCCAGCTCTAAGCCAGCCAACCCAGCCCCCAGCCCCCGTGCGAATCAATGATTGCGCTGGGTGCTAGTTCTGCAAGCCACTGGAAGTACCACCAGCGGGATGGATACGCGCCGACGTGCTGTCGTCTCACCACACTCACGCTCGCCAGGTCGGCTCAGCAGGAACACGGCAACACGGGTGCAGTCCGTCTCCAATGGCGCCCGCGAGTGTTCCCTCCGCCCCCGAGATGACTGTCGCGGTACAGCAAAGTACAACACGGTACAACACAGCACAGCGCGACCCGGCTATCGGAACACCAATACAAGGATGCAAAGCGAGTCTGCTCGCCCGCCCGGCACTGAACCGCACAGCTACCGACCCCAATCGACGGTAACCGTAGGTACCTCCTGTGAGCTGGGACGCACTGTGGAGCAGCCACGCCCGCCATCCTCCAGGGCTTGGGCCGGTGCGGGTCTGGACCGCAGAGCAATGGTCAGCCCCGGATTCCGCCTCCGCCACTTCAATCTACCGTCTGCTCTGCCCCAGGGCCTCCCATTATCGTCCACCTTTCCAGTTTCCCACCAGCCATCCATGCTCTGATCCCAGCCCACATTCGCTTCCTTTCCTTCCTTTCGCCTGGCCTTATGCTTTGACACTTTGACGCCTTGACAACGTGGTTTCGGAATTTCCTGTTCCAGTTCCCACCTTGTCTCTCCCCCCAAAACACCTTTTGTTGCTGCCTTGTGTTGCGCCGAGACGTTCGTTCGGGTTTCCATCCCAGCCCACCACCTACTCTTACACCAACACTCCCGCCTCTCGCCTCCCGCCTCCCGCCTCCCACCTCGACATTGACGGTTCGTAAACCACCAAGTACGACTGGCCACCTCCCTCCACTCCGGCACTCACCTGGGAGGGCATGCCTGCACCATCGCCTTGCGAGCCATAATGCGGACTTTTTTCCCTCGCATGCAAGCACGGGAGCTCCTGGTGACGCTGGTGCTGCTGGCTTGCTACTTTCGAGTCACGGTCCAACAACGGGACCCCATCAACAACTTTTGCCGAAGATGGGGCCACCAAACCGCCGTCGTCGACGACAAGCTGTATATCGACGGAGGATTAATCACATATAGCGGCTCATCATCTCCAGAAAATGTGACAAGTACGTCAGCGCGAGTCCTCATCAGAATTTCCAACACCGAGCTCGACCCTGCCGACCAAGGGCAGCGCGAGGCGAAATAAAGACCCCATCTGCTAACATCTTGGAACCCCAGACCCCTATTTCATATACCATGACTTAAGCACCACCGACAAGGACTCCGGCATGCCACCGCCCTACGCCAACCTCAGCAAGAATTCGACTATTCCGAGTGTTAATGGCGGGATTCTTTGGGCCGACGACGTCAACAAGCGAATCTATCTATTCGGCGGCGAGTTCTACGAAGAGAAGCCCTGGTCCTTTAGCCTCTACGGGTACGATGTTCTCAACGACTACTGGGACAACTATGGCTCCCCTCGGTCCATCGACGTCATGGGCCTGAGCTACGGTGCCGGCCTCAGCATCTCGAGCCGCGGAGAGGGATACTACTACGGAGGATGGATGAACAGCGCTACGGACCCGAACTGGGGGGACGCTCCCGAAATCCCAACATCGTACATGTTGAAGTACGAAATGGACACCAACACCTGGTCGAACACTACCGGACCGGATGACATCGGACGAGCCGAAGGTGTTATGCTCTACCTTCCCGCGGGTGACGCAGGCTTGATCATTTACTTTGGAGGAATTCAGGGCACGAGCAACGGATCCTGGCAAGGTCAACCGATGGAGGAGATTATTATCTACGATCTTCTCAGCGGTAAGAGCTATGTGCAGAACGCGACCGGCGATGTCCCCGAGATGCGACGTCGGTTTTGTGCTGGAGCGACTTGGCCAGACGATCAATCGTCCTACAACATGTGAGTATTGCTCATCTGCAGACCCGAGAGCTCAACTAATCTCATTCAAGCTACCTGTATGGCGGCCTCGGCGAAGCTGAAGGTAGCTCGGGATTCGATGACATCTACGTCCTGTCGATTCCCACCTTCACTTGGGTCAAGATGTACCCGGCCGACAGCAACAAGACCGGTGACTTTCCGCATCACAGTCTGTCATGCAACGTTATCAACGAAGCCCAGATGATTGTCCACGGCGGATTCTTTCCTTTGACCGATGACTGCGACTCGGAGGAACAATGGGGCCTTCACAACATGGACTTGGGCAGGCAGAACAAGGACAAGTCACCATGGGCCCTCTACGAACCGGACAAGACCAAATACGTGCTCCCGACTGATATCATCTCCGTCGTGGGTGGCAAGTCGACTGGCGGAGCGACCAAGACGGCACCGGCCGATGGGTTCGCCCATCAGGATCTGAAAGCGCTTATGACGCGCCAGGCTTCAGCTGCGGTAAGGTCGGCTACCCGAGCTGTTAGTACCAAGGACGCAAGCACCACTCCATCCCCCAAGCCGAAAACAGATTCGGGGCTGTCGACCGGGGCAATCATCGGCATTGCAGTTGGCGCGGGCGTTTTGCTCATCCTCGTGCTAGTCGGCGCATGGCTCCTCCTCAAACGACGCCGGGGCCGCGATTCCACCATCGTGTCGCAGCAGCAACCGATGAACCAGTCTTACGATTACCACCACCCGGGCCAGACCAGCTCCCACTTCTCCTCTCAAGGAGGGCCCTGGAGCCCTGGATCCTCTCACTTTAACACGACGAGCCCGCCACCTTTCCAGTCAAATCCCCAGACCATGCAGTCTCAGGTTCAGAACGGCCCGCCGGTAGAGCTGCCCACCGAGACCCATGACATACCACACATGTCGCCATACACGGAGACGCCAGGCACCGCGGAGCCCAAGTACGACGCCCACGGCAATCTGTGGGTCCCGCAGGTCGCAATGCTGGACCCGAACCGCTCTCCGACCGGAAGCCCGCAGTATGAACACAGCCAGCCCAAGTACGAACAGGGCTATTCGCCTTCACGGACACCTCAGGAGCTAGCCACCGAGGCAGAGACGAACGCCCGAGGCGGGGGAAGCGGTCATCACCAAACATACTACCACCCATGATTGATGTTTAGTTCGACGGAAGTCGATATTCTTGATAGGTTTCTTTTGTAATTCTTATGGGCTTGATGCTCAATACTTACTGGAGAACGCCCTCGTCGGGCAAGGAAAGATATGGAGTACCGGAGTATGAATGTTCAGCGTTCTCGCGGGGATGCTCTTGTTGGATCAAGCATCGGGATTGTTTTGCATATCGCCTTGGCTCGTCCCCTCCTTACGAGCCAGAGCTTGTTTAATTTTTTCACCGCATACATGCAATAATGTTCCAGCAATATAGCAGCGGCTTTAGTATACTTCCCAAGGGATGTGATAATCGGGCTGGCCAGGGATCTAGTTCCCTCGTAAGCCAAGGATATGAACAAAAAGTTGTATTTGCAATTCTGAATGGCATTTGCAATCTCCCTCGCTGTGCGTTTGCCTATCTATCTGTCTTCTATCTGTCATCGACGTCCATGAAGCGAACACCCATCACACAAACCTGTTTATCTTTCGTGTCTCGCCACAAGCTTGGCCGTGTGAGTCCACTGGGACGCGGGCGTGAAGCCGGACAGATCAATTTCCGTGTTTGAGATCAAGTTCGGAATAGTCCAGTATCTCACTCGAGCACATGGACCAACCAACACTTCTCTCACGTCCCTCAAGTTCTACCACCTTCGTGTAAACATCAACACAAAGACATTCTCCTACTTACACCAACAAGTTCGCTATCAGTCTGAACAATAGTCTAACATGCCGACGAACTCAGACCTAGTCTTCGCATGCAGGGACACAGAAACCTGTTACGGAGTCTACGGACCCAGCGCGTAGAAGTGTCATCACCGTTCGTTGGACTTGCCGCTCCGGTGCTACCGCTTAATGCCCGCTGTTGGCCGGTCGGATCTTGCATGCGGAGCAGTTGCTTGAAGGTTGAAGCAACTTGGCCATGGAGATGTGGTTGTTCTCCAGTCCCCCAGGTCGAAACGTGTCATTCACCCCTTTTTCAATTCATCAGTTAGCCTCGTTCCAATCAGAATGCTTTTCTTGTTAGTCTTTTCAAGAGAACCTCCGGTACCATCGCCAGTCGTAGTGTTCGTGCTGACTCGTCGTCCATCCCCATCCATCCCGCCAACTTGACGCCCGTGATATCAGGCACGCCAACTCGAAGAGCCACGGCCAGGAGGAAGGAATGACAACCACCATCCCCCACCTGCCTAGGTACCATGCGACAAAGGTATATAAAAACAAAATGGTCAAGCACTTACCAACAGCAATCGGTGATGACAAAAGTACATCGAAGGAACCCTGACGAGACCCACGGGCATCGTTGCTAATGACAACTGAACGTCTGAGATTGCATCAGTCCTTTTCTTTTTGGCTTGGGGCACCTAGGACAATTTATATCTGGAGTGTGAGCTCGGTACAAGGTTAGAGTTCATTTTTTATGTAATTTTCTCTGGGACTTTCAGGTAGCTTTCTTTGAGTCTGTCATGTTGCTTGTGGCGCTGGTGCCTTTCTACACCGGGATGCAGGTACCGTCCAGGTTCCCAGCGTCCACCTCACCGGATGAGGGTACTGCCCCCATGGCGTAGCTGGCAAACCCATCCGCCCCATGAAGACGGACAGAAAATGGGCGTTCTCTGGATTAGGCAATGGACAGACAAGTCCAAAGCACTCGGGTTTCAGCGCCCAGATGGTCACCAATTTTCACCAGGGCGATTTCAGGCCGGTTGGATTTGGCGGTGCTGGACATTATCAACTTTGGGGTTTTCTCTCCCAGCGGCGCAGCACCCTCCGGGTGTGCTGTGCTAGGTTTGCGTTTGAAAGGGACATCAATAAAGCTTCTACCTACAACACCCACACTACCTACCAGATAGATTCGTCTTTGAATATCGAGATTCTCTTCCATGGTGTTATGTCTAGTTGACGTTTATGGCGCCAACTCCCGGCAACGAACATCGGATTACCACTTACACCATCACTACCGAGCAGCTGAGCCTAGACCTAACCTACTAGCTTGACGGGGAACGATTCGTCTGAACGTCCTAAGGTTCTCATGTTCTAACGTTCAGAACAACCTTTTCGAGCGGGCAGGATATCAAGGTCCAACACTTAGAGAGAGGGTCCACAGGTTGCAAGCCACGCTCGTGGCAAAGGACAACCGTGTACCAAGGCGCTGGTAAAACTTATCAGCTTTACGTTACCAGACCTTCTGAATCTGGGTGTGGCGCCTTGTTGTTTCTGTTTGAACAAACATAGAACAAGGCTAGGCTGACTACATTTACATGGAAGACGGTTGAATACGGATCAGCATATGGCGCGAAGAGCTTCAAAATGGCGTGTAGGCAGGCACCCATTAGGCCATATTAGGGGTTAATGTACGTCGATGAGAGGAGCCAGACTCTCCGGGCAGACTACGCAACATTCAACGGGGTTTGGTCTCGTTTGTTTAGCTGGTGGGTTGTTGATGAATACTTCGTACCACGAATCGAGACGCGCTGCATCCGACAAAAGCCTCCAACAGGGAAAATCTGCTCTCGAAACTCTAGCATGGCGCAAACAGTCCCGGAAATGTCGACTAACTTATAAACGACCCCCCCTGTCGGGGCGACTGAACTCTTACAACTGGGAATAGACGCCACGCGCGGTGCGCCATGGCAACTTCAACTGACGTGATGGGGCTCCATTCTCAGGAACCGCAAAGAGGCGCCGCGAGAGTGAAGGTCAACAGAGCCGCAAGAGATGGTGCAATCGCATAGCTGCCGCAACGGGTCTCTTAGCTTGAGGGGACTCCGGGGTAAGATGCAGGGCCGATCCTACCCCCATGGAATGTTCGAATGCATGCAGAGAATGGTGTGACGGGGTGTGAGCGGGAAGAAAAGGCTGTGGACTGAATCCGGACTGGATGCGTAAGTTGCGGGAGGTGAGGGCAGAAACGCGGGCGGGTATTAGCGGCCAAAGCGTAAGGCGATGATGCGATGATGGTCATGATGGTGTTGTTGGGCACCGCGGTAGTAGCTGCGTCCGTGTGACGCCGGAAGTGGACATGGACGCAGGAGACGGACTCATCTGACGATATCACGTTTCTCGTTTACAAGTAGGCGGGAATGCCTGTCAGCTCGGATCGCCGAGGAACGATGAGTAAACGTAGAGCACGAAGGGGAGCGACGCGGGCGAGGTACGAAGCCATGATAGCCCCGAGATTGGGGCGGGCTGATAAGAACTCCGGCTCGTGGCGCAAGTTCGAGGATCTAGCCTAGGTCTTGGCCGGACATTGGAACGCGGAGGTTGATGCCGTCAAGCGTGGAGAGTGGGTGAGTGGAGAGGTGGGCGAAGTGGAACATGCAGCGGGTAGATGGATCATGGAGGCGGGATGGGAAGAAGATGTGTCTGCGTGTGTGGGAGGGGACGTCATCAGCTTGACGCCGTTGCTGTAAGATGTACGCAGGGTCGCTGTTGATGTGACACTGCAACCTGTGCGCGTGCATCATCAGCCAAGATGATATTCCCCGGCAGGCAACCTGAGCCGATAGTAAATGGGCGAGATAAGCAGTCACGAGGCCGACTTCCTGGTCTAGCGAGATCGACCAGCCAGATGGAGATGTCTGCGACGGGCGACAGGAGGATGACGAACTCGACGAGGCATTGGCAGACCGACTTGCGGTTGCGATGAGATGAGACTGGGCGGGGTTGGCGCCGATATTACAGAGTAATCGTCACGGACTACGCCGATAAGCTTGCAGGAGGAGACACGGGAAAACGGATGCAAGCAACGGACGAGGACGGGCGACGTTCGGAGGAGACTGGGACCCGGACATCCAAAGGCCTCCACTGCGAGTCTTCACTGCGAGTCTTCACTGCAAGTCCTCTCATCTAATTAATTAATTGCTGGCCGCTGTTGCAAACGCCTTCGCGGGCCGGCATCATGTCTGCAGTTCTGTTGCAGTTCTGCGGCGGCAACGAACGACCCCGCAAACAAGGGACCTCGCGCTATCCTACTACTCTATGGACTGTATCCGTATTATCTATCTATAGTAGGGACCTTGCACTATCTGGCAGCCGGATAGTGCAAGAAGGGTCCCTCCATCCCATCTCCCATCTCTATCCTAAGTAGTTACCCTCGGCCTATCTTATCCTGTCCTGTCCTGCCCGCTCTGGTCTAGGTATAGCTAGCTCACTGATAAACATGTCCGACATCCCGCGTCCCAGGTTAAATCCAAAAGACGCCCCCGTGGGATGTGGCAACGAGCGTCCGTCGGCAGGAAGCGGAAGGGGTGGGTCGTTCGGTCATCGGTCATCGGTCGTCCCCCCGTCGGCGGTTTTCGTTCGACTGGGCTTTCAGTTGCGATACGATGCGGCAGTGTGGTGGACGAGGGTCCGACGACAAGGGGATGGATGGCATAACCCACAATTCACGATAAGGAGCTTGTGGAAGCATGAGAGGGAAACGTGATAAGACGACGTCAGCGAGGCCCAGCGAGATGTTCCTGCAGCATCGAGGCCCCCTTCTCCCTGTCGAGGTAGCATTACTACTCCTCGTGGGAAGCACTGGACGGGCAAGGACCGAGCGAGGTGGGTGGTGGTGATTTGGCCATCAGGGATGAGATGGCATATATCATGGCATCATTCGCACGCGACGGAGAAATTATGGCGGGTACGGCGCTTTCCTGCCACTGCACGTTGTCTCGTGGCCCTTATCTCTTGGAGTTGCACGATCGTTCTCCTGTGCTACCTAAGCGCATCTAGGTAATCTCGCTGGCTCACATTGTTTCCGAAGAGGCTGCCACCTCGACATTATCGAGGCCCTCCGTCGTCCTGGATGTGAGCCTTGCGCGCCAATTGGTTGATTCCATGCACAGTTGGATGAATCGAGTATAACCAAGGGACCAATCATCCACACAACATCACCTCCCACCATCCAGGTTCGGTTCGGTTCAGCCCAGCCCAGTCCAGCCCAGCCCAGCCCAGCCCAGCCCACGGGGTCGCCTAGCAGCACCCTTCCCCTCCAATTCAGCCCATCCCACGTTTAGGGTCCGTTGAAGGTCGCTTATGCTTCAGTCTCGTCGTGAACAATGCCGACCCGGGGATTGGCTTGTCGTTGCCAGCGTACACTAATTACTACGTAGCAAGCGCTTGCTGGAGGGCTCTTTTTGTTTCTTTCTTTCTCTCCTTGGGCTTACACCGTGGATATCCGAAGCAAGCCAGCGTGCCAGAACGATTGGCCCGTGTGAGCACAGATGATGTGATTCCGACCGTTAGAGCGCGCCCCTCACCCACGGGCCACCAGAAAGCAGAGAAATTTTCTGCTTGTTCTTCCCCTTTCATAGGTACAGGCCCACGTCTTTTCCATTTGCCCATCTCCATTTCTGCGGTCTGGGTTGCAATTCGCATAGCTCCAGTTAAACCGTGGGCTATCTGCGAGCCTCAAGTGGCCCGCCGTGTTGTTCTCCAGGAGAGAAAAGATGGAGACACCAATTATGGAGACAAGACCGAGGTCTCAAGCCTGACATGCCATGGATCTTCTCCAAGTATTACCCTGCGGCGACATCGATGTCGATCGAAACCCACCCACCCCCCCTACCTCGTGGTGGTGTTCACGCATTTTTCGCATCTCCATGTTTCCGTGTTTCAATCTTCTACGCCGTTTCCGTCCTCGCGGGTTGATGCTACTCTGGTAAGCACGCTGTCGTCGGCGGCGCTGGCGCTGGCGCCATAGGATGGGATGATGGAGTTGCCGTGGCCCACGAGGCCGTACAATCCATGACAGTTACCGTATCGAGTACCTTGAGCGTTGCAGCCAGAACATGGAACAGGAGCCGCACACCACCCGGGTCCTGCAGATCACGCAGAAGCCACCGACCATGATGGCTGGCCTGGAACTCAACTGCATTGACATTTCTGCTCCCTGCCCCAGATTGGCGGGAAACAAAATAGCACTGGCAGGGATCAGGTACGGTCATGGACTGACTTGACCCCAGACAAGCCAAGACAAAAAGAAGCGACCCCCACCCGCCTAAAAGTCATCCCACGGCGTCCAAGACGACCCTGATGCTTGCTCGCGTTGGGATAGTCCACCACCGGCACCGGGGCCCGTCAGGGTATATTCGCTGCTCGCTGGAGGCGATAGGGCCTCGGACCTCCTCCAGCAATTCTACCTATCGCATCGTCCATCGTGTCAGTGCTGTGTCGCGTCGTATTGTCCTACCTACTACCTACCTTGACGGGCCTGGCCCTCTAAACGCACATCCATACGACGTAGACTAGTGCATTCATACACAAACACACAGATGACTTTGTTGTCATGACTTTGCATAACCAAGACCGCCCGACGCCAGGAATGTAACGTAAGCCCAGGATCCAAGACGATGGGGTTCCAAGTTCCAAGTTCCAAGTTCTTGCAAGAAAAAAAGAGGAAGAGAGGCAAGCAAGACCCGCCTACACCTTGACTCCGATGAATTGGTAGGTCGTTCGTCGTCGCAGAGCCAGAGTAGTCCAGTCTTCCTAGTGCCTTTGACCTCCATTGTCCGGGGTGTACTTCCGTAGCGGGCGTCGGTTGTTCAAGGCCCCCACCGCTTGCCCAGCTCCAGAAGGCCAACCCCGCAACCCATTTGTGCCGCCGGAACACCGGGCTGGTTACTTTCTGCCTACTACTGCATGATAGCTCCGTACGGGATTCGTACCTGTATCCAGAGGCAGAAGGGGGGCGCAAGACGGTGGGCCTAAAGACCCGCGGCTGGGTGGTTTAAAGCTACGTGGTACGAAGTTCACAGCTTTGGACCCGACGAACCGAGGAAGACCGAGACGGGTGCCCAGACGTCGTGAGGCCGAATGAGGCAGATGGTGAGGGGAATTGAGCGAGAAGAGAAGATAACGGAAGGCGAGAATGATCCGAGGCCGACAGCCGCAAATGCGCAATGCGCAATGGAGCATGAGCCTGACCACGGCCACGGGCACGAGGCGCCGAGGCGGCATGCCAAACCCCGGCTCCGCTCCGGGCGTGGTGGGGCTTCTTCCTCGCGGTGATGCAAGAGTGCACAGGCAAAATGGAGAGGATGGAGACATCTTGCAGCAACAGCAGCGGTATGGCATGGATAGGCCAGTCAGACCTCGAATACCCAGGGTATGCTTGCTCCGGGTGGAATGGAGGGGCAATTGAGGAATTGGGGAGCTTTTCCCCCCCTTCTCCTTCAGACCTTGTCTCTCTATGACTGTGATTGTGGCCTAGAGGCTGTGACGACGGCAATTGCGTGGATTGGACGAGTGGGTTTGTGGATGTATTGATGGTTGCGGTCGTGTACCGTCTCAGATGCCTCGTTCGTCAATCGAATGCGGCTTGGTTTGGCAATGGTGGTTGGTAAAGGCGGTGCTGCTCTCTCCTCTTCCGACACAAGAGACACCTTGCTGAGCCATGTCGAACAACACAATCTACGGCACGTCTCTCTGTCTCCGCCCGCCAAGTCCCAAGCAGCACTGTGTGCATCCTCCTAACAAGTCGGGTGCATGACGGTCGACACCACGATCCAATCCTATTCCACATGCCCGCCTCCGAAACACCCAACGGCGTTAGGTTGTGGTTGTGGGAAAGCAGCACCCCCCGCTCGATCGAGGCACGAGCCAGCGTCGGATATGCCCAGCTGCTGAGCCGCCTGTGGATAGGTAGCCATAACGAAACCTCACATCTCGCATCTCATCAGTGACGCAAGCTACGGCACGGCAAAAGGCAACGGCGGTGGCGGCGATGACTGATGGCTGATGACGGTGATGACGGTACAAAAACAATGGCCCCGGCGGCCCGGAAGAAACTCTAACGAAACGGGCCGGCACGGAACGGACGGGGAGCGGTTGCGGCTTGAAGCTGGCGGCTCGTGGTCTGAAACCTTGGGAAGGGGAGAGTTTCGCTGGCGTAATAGACTGCCGTCGTAGGCTAGAAATTAGGACGCAATACGCAAGAATGGGTGAGCAACACGCACTGCCAGGCCGCGAAACGTGCTCGGCGGGGTGGATGAGACGACGAGCAGCCCCAGTGCGTACGAGGAGGCGGTGGCTACAGCTTCCTAGTGCCAGAGAGAAGCGGTCCGCAATTCCTCGCCCAGGCGGCGATGGCTGCAGTCCCCAGTGTTAAGTGGCGCCCTTCCCCCAGCGGACGGTTCAGTGGATTGCCTGTGTGTGAATTGCATGGACGTAGTGCGCAGTAGGAAGTACATTGTATTCTGCTACGTGCTGTGGTGTGGTGTAGCATGAAGACATTAGGTTTACGATCCGTTGGTCGTGTCTCCGTCCAGCACCGTCATTTGTCAAATGGACGTACGTACCTGGATAGACAGGCAGGCAAGGCAAGGCTATTCCACCTGAATGGACTCCTGGGTTACCCTGAGCAAGTGCATCATCTATCTACACAACTGTGTCTGCATGTCTCTCTGCACCACCGCCTGCACCCAACAATTGTGCCATCCATCCAATGCCAACCGTCCAATGTCTTGCCCTGTCGGCCTGTCCAATCCATCGCCGTCCCGTCACCTGTTCCACGCCCCTTCGTTCATCCTCACCCTCCCTCTGACACCATCCACTTTCAGCCATCCGAGCCTCCCACACACGCACACACACACCACACACGCACTCTCTCTCTCGCAACCCTCATCCGAACGCACCCCGTCGCCGCCTGTTGACTGGCCAGACCAGGCGTCCGTCTCGCGACTACCCACACACCCGCCAACCACCTTGCTGGAGACGGCGAACAAGGAGAGAGAGCTGCTGCTGGGATGGGTGCGTGCCTGACATTGCCCGTGATGCTAGCTCCGATCGGGATGGACGAGGCCCTGCACAGCACACGCCGCACGCACGACGTACGCCAACCCAAGCACCAAACCAAAGCACCCAAGCACAGCTCACCACAGCTCACCACAGCTCCGCAGGGCACGCCATCATCATGGCTTTCTGGCCGGGTACGTAGCTGGGTGCTGCACCCCTCTGGCGTCTCCGCGCCTTCTGTCTCTGCTTCTCGTGCCAGCGTCTCAGGGTTCCCATGCGGGGATCCCCTCATGCCTCCTGGTTGATGACGAGATTCGTTGCTCCCACTGATCCCCCCCCTCTCCGGCCGGACATGGTGGTCACTGCAGCGCCGTGCTATGGATGATCCGCGACCAGGCTTGCAATGCCGGACACGGACACGCGCACCTACACAGCACAGCACAGCACAGCACAGCACGGCCGGACGGTAGTCTCGGTACGGTACGAAGAACACCACTGCGACATCAAGGCAAGCCGGCAATATTCCCTGGTTCGCCCGTCTGCCGCCCGTCCTGCCCTGGCTGATTTCTATCCCATCCCCATGCCTGAAATGCCATCCATGATCCATAGCTCGAGCTAGCCCTAGTTCCCAAAACATACAAGAGCTTGAGCTTCCCCATCTCCAGAAGCCACCTCCCCTCACCCCCTCACTTGTCCCGTCCCAAAGATTGATGGTCCGTGGTTCTTCAGTCCTCCTACTCTGATCTTCATTGCCCATCATCCATCCCCATAAAACGTATTCCTCCCCAGAGTGCACCGTGCCCGTATCCGCTAGCATCAGTTCTTATCAATCTGCTCGGCCCCAATTTCTTCCCTGGAAAGTTGAACAGCCTGCCTACCTTACCTAGTAGCTACCTACCTACCTGCTAGTGCTCTACCAAAAGGCAACCCTTCTAGGACTGCACCAAACTGTCGCCTGGTTTCCCGTCTTGTTATTTTGACCTGGACGCCATCGTCAGCGGGTGTCAGACACGCCCACACACGCCGAGAGTCACTCAGTCACTAAGCCAGTCACTCACCCACAAAGCGGCTCACGCTCACGCCGACACTCACGCCCACGCTCACGCTCACGGTATCGGTCTCACCCTCTCTTCTCACTCGCACTCACGCATTTCACGCACGCACACACGGTTCCCCATAAACAGACACATTACAACCACACCACGCCACTTACACACACAGGGCGAATCCCCAACGGGAACGAGCCCACCAAAACGGGTCACAAGAAGTCGCCAATTTTTTACCAACCAGGCCCGCTACCGCCGCTCCTCCTGGATTAAGGAGGGTCAAGTCCCCTGCGAGGCCCTGCGAGCTCCCCCTGCCAAATTCCCCTGCGAAGAAACTCCGCCGCGAGCCAACTGGCACGACGCAGTGGACTCTTGGACGCACGCAAGCCCCCCCTGTCAGAGTCGCAAGAGGTCGCCAGAGCGCCAGTGTCACCGATACCGATAGTTGGCTGCCCCGATTGCGCGCAGTGATTGGCCGGTTTCTGCGGGCAAACCATCTCCGCTTTCGGCTCCTCGCTCACTCAATCACGACGACAAAGTCGAGTCACAGGCGCCCCAACTTTTGGCAAGCCATCTCGTACAAAAGGTCTCGCGTGCCCCGACTTCGCCCTTCTCGCCGCGTGGTCAACTTTTGCAGCATATCTATCAAAGACAAGTCCAAAGGGTGACGAACGAATATAACCTCGTCAATCCCCTTTCCCCCTTACCTCTCTTTGTCCTTTTCTCCCTTTTGGCGAGAGTCTCCGCTTCTCGTCCAAACCCGGCCGCCTTAGTACTCCATAGTACTACACTACGACGACCACCGCCAGAAACACATCAGAACGGCTTCTCCCCCCGGCGCCCGCTAAACCGCTAAACCACGTCCGAAGCAGCCCCCTCTCAACCCACATCGACTTACACTACCGACCACAAGACACCGACATTGACACGCCCGCCTGAACGCGAAAATTGGACAGCAGCCAACGCATCTCCCTACCGCCGTGCCGAACCTGAAATAGCTCAGCCTCGTCCCCACGCCTCAGATCTGCTAGTCCTGCGAGTGCCTGATCGGTGACGCAACCTTGACTTGATCTCCCGTCAGTTCTCTGACGCCAATTTTTTTCTTCTTCCCGACTCCTCCCTCGAAATCCAGAACGGGAATCAAAATCTAGTGTCCTCCCGTTTCCCCCCTCCCTTAAAACGACGGCCGCAGCTTTGCACTTGTCTGCGTCGTGAAGCTGCTCGTAGCCTGTCAACCATCCACAGATCCCCACACCCATCATCCACACTGTCGTCCGCCCTCGGGAATTGTCAACCTCTCGTCCCTGCACATGCGCAGGCGCCTCGACCAACAATTTGCCACCCCGAAGAATCAACCCTGGCATCACGCATTCTCGATTTGTCCAGGCACGACAAGGCACAAGAAAAATTTTGCTTTCTCTGATCCCCCCCCGGTTCCCCCGTTCTTTCAACCAGACCAGGCACAAAGGGGCACTGAATTCTGCAGCCTAGCGCCGCGATAAGCAAGTTCCCCCCGCAGTCGAACCACTGAAAAGCGTTCGCCCACCCGCCCATCCAGCGCCCAGCGCCCAGCAGCTCCCACTGCCCCCAATAGCCCCCGGACGGTAGTGGACTTGGACTAAAAGCACGTCTTTATCTATCTCTGCTCCTCCTCTCCGACAACACCGTTCTGGTCATATCATCCTTCTCTACTCCTCGCTACTCGAGGCCAATTTTTTTCTTCACTCTTTTTCCTGCCTCGCTCTCTTCACTCCTCCCATCCCTCGTTCTCAAATGCATCACAGCCGCAAGAAGTCGGGCCACGGCCTACCCAACACGTCCCAGACGGACGTACGAAAAACCGTCTCAGCCACCGATCCCACAAAGTACAAGCGACCCGCCATGACCCGGAGACACACGCCCCAGAAACTCGGCCGGAGTCAACGCGAACGGGAGCGAGAACGTACTGAGTCTTGGGAAGACGAGAGAGAGAGTTTCCCTCAATTTTGGTACGTCTCACGTCAGCCCTCAGGGCAATGATGGAATTCATCTTTTTCCCTTCCTTTTTTGCCCCAAACGTCTCTCCCGTTTCTCCCGTCCATCCCGTCCAGTGACCCGGTGGTCGGTTCCTTGCTTTTTGCCCTGGCAGGGCGCAGATGCCGTCATCCCCAGGCACCCGGCGAGCGGGTTTTGGCACCACCTTGACGTTAAAGAACCCCGTGCTGACCTGTTTCTGCTTGTAGCATGACCTGCGAAAAGCAATTCATTCCTCACGACGACATGGGCCTGTACTGCTCCGACAGGTACGTGCAAAACCCTCTTCGAGATTGTGGATCTTGATCTTCGCAATCCACAACTCGCCTCCCCCGCGCCCGCACCCGCTCGTGTTGCTAATAATATCGCTTCAGTTGCCGGAGAATTGATCAGACGTCGACGTCACAGCCGGCCTCTTCGGTACGCAATTACGCGTCTGCTGGCCACTACCCATTTTATTCGGTGGGTAACCCAGAACCCAAGGACATCATTCCTCGGGCATCGCCCTCGCGGCCCAGCTCGATGCACCTGAGCTCTCCGCCGGTGACTCCCGGTACCGGCTCCGCCGCTTACCAACACACGTCGGCCATCTCGGCGCTCCGGTCCCTCAACGTCCGTCCGCCGAGCCCTCCGTCGCCCACGGGCAGCTCCAGCAACCTGTGGCCCTTCAGTCGCAGCGCCGCGACAAGCCCCCACAACTCGTACTCGCGGCCGTCGGCTGCTTACTTTTCGTCCACGTACGACGGTGGCTACTACGGCGGCGGCGGCGGCAGCGCCTACACCTACGACGTGAGTCCCGGGGGCATGGACCGGCCACTGCCCTCGCGTCACCCCGGGACCTACTCGCGCCCCAAGAGCATCGAGCTTGTGACGCCCATGGTTGGCAGATGAGCTGGGGCGAGGCGAGGTGAAAGCAGGGCCGGGCGCCTTGTTGCCCACGGACTGTCGCCTGGATGAGCAGCCAGCAGTTCGGGGCAGTCGAGGTGTGTGACCACGACGCACCCACTGAGTACCCTCCATCTGGGGCCTGGGTGTGGTTGCACCAGAGCTGAGTCCTTGGGCCTGCAGGCTGAGTCCTGTGGGTTGAGTCCTGTGGGGCGCGCACACTTGTCACTTGGGTGGTCTAGTGCCTGTGCCTCGCGGACGCGGGCGGTCTCTTGTCTTGGTCACCCCGTGGCTCCTGAGTCCTTGTGGCTCTGTGCTGCCGCAGATGGCTGATCACGATTGCGGGGTTGCAGGGATCTTCTCTGCCCTCTTTGGCGAACCTTTCAACCATTCTCTCGGGGGTTTGCAGATCCTTGCCCACAGTACACCACCGTCGGAAGCACAGCACACGCGGGTGTCTTTGTGGCTTTGTTTTATTGCTGTTTTTCTTTTTCTTTGCTATGTCTCTCGTCTCGGGCGAGATGCCGTCATCTCACCAATGTCTCCGTTGACGGGTCTCGTTCGTCCCACGGCGCTCAAAAGTTCTTCGCATCATGGCAGCGGAGTTTGGACGGTCTCCTCATTTGTCATCTGTCTCGCACAATATTTTTTTTCTCCTCCTCCTCGGCGGCATCGGTAATTTCCCTTGACGATCCCCGCCGGGGGGTTTCCCTTTGCTCGGTCCTCGGTCCTCTCTCTGGTCACCCACAAGTCACAAACAAGCCTCACTCGCTTGCAGCAGGGTCAGCCCCTGGCTCCTCCCCCGCAAACTAGTGAGTGCTTCGGCCGGGGGTTCGTCTTGATGATTTGGCTTCATTCATTCGCCCCTGAGCCCGACTTCCCTCAGGGCATCCTTGACATATAGAAGGCATTTGTGCATGCACGCACGCATTGCATTGGCGGGCGGTTATCTCGGCGGATATATAATTGTTTTGTTTTTTTTTGTTTTTTTACGGGGTTTTCTGTCTGGGTTTGGTTTGGTTCGGTTCGGTTTGGCTTGGTTTGGTTTTCCTTTGACTCTTCTTGTCATCGATGTCGCACCCTAGCTTGGGTCGACATCTAGATCACCCCTCATCCTCTTATCTCAACACACACACAAACACACAAACAAACAGTCTCTGGCAGTCATTTACTTGGCCGGACAAGGCATCAGTCTCACATCATCATCAACCGCATCATCAACTACTTCATCATTTATCATGGTTATCATCATTAGCACAGCACCGTGTCATTTTCAACAGCATATTTCTGTCTTTTGACGAAGAAGGCATATATACCAATCACGTATGGATCGCGCACACTTGCTGCGCCGGGAATATTGGGTCGCATTTTAGGAGGGGGAATGGGAAGGCATTGCATTGCATTTGCATGACAGTTACATGGCATTACACCTTACACATCTATTAGTACATGAGACAGCAAACGCATATCAAGAAACGGACCGGTCCCCGCTACGACGGGTAGAGCGGCCCTTCATTCTAGAATCCAATCCCGGTGCCTCTTCCAAGCCAAGTGTCGCGCTCGCCTCTAGTGTCGCCGTCTAGTGTTTAGCATGGTCCTACCGCCTGTGTCGTGTCGTCCCCAACTGCCGTTCCCCGCAAAGTCCAATGCAGCTGCCGTCCTCTTCCGCCGCTCCCCGTGTCCGCCTCCCCTGTTCCCCGTGGGGCCGCCACCCCCCTTCAGGTTCTTTTACGTACGCAGTCATCTTTTTCTTCCTTCCCGGAGAACTAGCAAACAAACGCGGGAGAAGCAAGGCTAGGCCTCAAAAAGAATGAGGGCGGGGGGGTAAACAGAACCTGTACCAAGAGCAGACGGGTGCGCCAGGAAAGCAAAAGTCGGGCCGCGGTGTGTGGTGGCTTCAATACTTCGAAGCAGCCCAAACCGCGGGGCTGGGAAACAGGGGGTGCGTCATGTGAGCAGTCGGGTGACCACTGCAGCGAACGGAGGGCCAGCCGACCCGTGGGGGTGGGAGATAGAGCGTCAGCGATTCTCGTGAGTGTTCTCGTGATGGTGCGCGTGGGAGCTTATCTGTCCGTTTTGTTGGGAGGATGACGTAGCGAGAACTGGACGAGCTGAAGCGTGCTTACAGCTCGAGGAGCATCATGTTTCTTGCGAAACAACATGCAACGCTGCTTAAAATTTCAACTCATCCAATATAGACGGGAGGATGATTTTTGCAGCGCTGAAGAACACCATACATGACTGGAATAGCGCCACTGGGAAATGTAGGACCGAGCAGGGCTCTCGACGTAACCCCCCATGATGCCGACTGGCTCTGCGAAGTTCTTCATCTGTTGGGCGCCGACAATAACAGCATCATACTTTAAAGCCATCGGCTGAGGCAGGTGAGACACAGCAAGCCGTCGACAATGCGATGCGGAAGGAAGATGGACGTTGGAGTATTTGATTCCAAACGGAATTGGTGTCTGTGATGACCAAAGAAAGGTAAGTGCATTTATTTGGCTGCGTTTTGCAGGTGTTACCACGCGTTATATGATAGGTCCTCTTCCCGCCAACTAAGCCAAAGTGCAAGTCGCTGCTTGCCCATAACTATTTTGCTCCAACCCAAAAGCCTTCCATAACTTCAGCTTTGAATCCTTCAGCGCCACTAAGAAACGGACAGTGTGCGGCGCTTCTTCTCGGCTTGTAGTTCGTCCAGATCATTGCTCCGCTGCACATCCCTAAATAGCATAAGGGACATGAGTTAGTTGACTGCTTAGTTGTTGTTGGTTCTGGCTGCTTGTGTCTTGTGAAACATCGAGCCTTCACCGGTCGTCGACCTAAGAGAAGGATGGCTCACTAATATGCTGCTTGCAGTGTGGGCAATGGTTGATGGCCTCATGATTCTCTCCAACCTCTCTCTCTTCTCCTCGCCAGTTGATGCCCATGGGCCATGGCCAACGACACAGTCGGCTGGGTCGACTCCCCGGACGGAAGAGGCACTTTCGACATTTTCATAGCAAACTTCATGGCCCTTTTTGTCTGCGTCTGGACGGTCCTCCACCACGATATACAGGCGCCAGTCCCTCAGTATCACGCCCCTCGAGGTATTTTTGGCCTTCTGGGCAATGCCCACGGACGTGTATTCTCAGGTTCAATGGACCGTGTTTTGGCCTCATGTATAGAGGTGAAATCCCACGAAGCCTCGGCACATGGAAACAGCAAAAGCATTCTACATACCGTCATTGTGCAATCATGCAGAGGGGCCTCTGCAGCTCCTCTAACTAAATGACGTCAACCGTGTCTCCTCGGTGGCTTCGGGGCTATTACGAACTCATGAGGTCTCGTGCCGTCTCTTAGACATGGACCATGTGCAGCACTGCAGCTGGAAGCCCACCATGAAGTGAAACATGCATGTCGTGGGCTGTCAGACACGCCTTCTCATTCATAACATCCATCATCCTGATTCGAAAGTCGAAACACGCTGTAAACTGAGACAGAAGTCGCATTTCCCCATCATGGCTGGCGTCTTTCGCCCAATAAAATACACAACACAATACATGTCAGTCCAAGTCCCCACCCCGTCCCGTCCCGCCTCATCCTATTCCAAGCCGGTACTGCTCAGTCCTGTTCTGTCCAGTCCAGTCCAGTCCAGTTTCGTTCACTCCCGTCATCTCAGACCTCTCCGTCTTAGACCCAAATCCGACCCTACCTAACCCCACCCCCAGCATCTAACTAAGACTAATTCCCTCTCCTCGAGAGAGCAGTCCACCATCATCGTTGTTTCCACAGCCTCAAGCCGTGGGAGAAGGGCGCGTGATGCGCCAAGAATAAACCAGAAATAAAAGGGGGGGTTGGTAGGGGTGGGAGACCAGGACCCGGCACAAAGCGTCGCCAGCTGCGCGATGGTGAACAACGAAGAGAAGTAACAAAACAGCCAAATGGGTTCAAAAAGCATCTTCCAACTCCTGAGCAGGCCTGGGTTTTTTATTTCGTCATGCGCAATAAATCACGGTTTCCTTTCCATCCCGAGCATCCACGCCAAGTTCAAGCTACTGCCGGCTACCTCCCGCTCGGCCTCGAGCTCACCATTTCTCCGTATCGTCCACGATTCTTCGTGGTATCATATGCCTGGAGCACACGCGTTTGACTCTCATCAGCCTGAGAGAAGGCGTAGCCTCGCTGCTTGCGCATGCGCTGCACTTGCCGCACCTTTCGGATCGCCTTCTGAAATTGTTCCATTCTGCGTGTTCAGTCAGTATCAAAGTCATTCCCCTCTCAAAACAAAAAAAGCTTGGCGGAAACTCACCTAGGTCGGTAATCCTGGATGTTATACTTCTGAATCTCCTGGATGTGGTGATACGTTTGCGGCCAGTACATGCGCTTCGCATACTTCCAGGCGATGTCCCGGAGAAGACACAGGATGGCCAGGACGAACGTTTGGAGCCAGAAGACGGGGCTGCTGTACAGTCTGGGCACTACGCCTTGGTACTCGGTGGAGATGTTGGCCATGGGTGCCACGATGCCGTAGACAGCGATGAAGAGATACCAGAAAGCCATGCTGCCGGGGATCGCAATGACGTGGTACTTGGTCCAGTTGTTGGTAACCAAAGCCGCCTTGCCGAGAACAGTGAGCACCGTCGCGGCATAGAGTCCTGATCCCCAAACCCAATGGCCCGCAATCTTGCCGTCACCTTGAATGAGATCGCCATACCAGAAGAGCTCGCCGCCAATGTACAGGATTATGGAGTGGTATACGGCATTAGCGATCCACTGCGCAAAGACCTTGAGCTTGAAGAAGTAGTTCTGTTGGCCCATCATGTACAGTTGAGGGTAGCGATCCAAGAGGCGGGCCGAGATGAACTGGTCCAAGATACCAAGCGCCAGCGGCGGCAGTACGGTGTAGAAGACGTTGTAGAAGGAAAGAGTCCAGGATTCGTAAATGACTTGGCCAGAGAATACGTTTTGGAACGTGAACTACATCAGACGGTTAGTTCAGAGTCGTCTACCAAATAAATGCCGCGTCGAAACTTACCCAGAATTGTGTCATGTATAAGGCGATGTTCTTGTAGAATGAGAAGAGGATGGTCTTGCTCACACGCTGGTAGCTCCAGGCGCCGTGGACCAGCAACAGCTTCCGAAGATACCTGAACTGGCCAATGGCCACATCGGCACTGCGTGCAGCTTGTAGACCTTCCATACCGCTGATACCCACACCAATGTGCGCGGCCTGGATCATGGAGACGTCGTTGGCTCCATCGCCAATAGCGAGGAGGATCGACTCCTTCTGATACTTCTTGACCAACTTGACGACCAGTGCCTTTTGAAGGGGCGAGACTCGACAGCAGATAACGGCCTTGCACATAACAGCAAGGTCGAGGAACAGCTTCTCCAGATCCTTCTCCAGGGCGAATGTCAACGATTTTCCATCAATAATCAAGGCCAAAGTCTCAGTCTCGATCGTGCCGTCGCCCTGGGTGCGGATAGCATCTGTCTTCTTTTGGAGGTTGTCGCGAGTAGCGGCAGCCGATTCTTCGTTGACAATCAACAGCATCATATCCTCGCTAAGCAGTTTGCAACTCATACCGATGTTGATGGCTGTCTCCTGTCGATCTCCAGTCAAAACCCACACCTTAATGTTGGCCTGTTGCAGGGTGTGAATTGTCTCGGGGACACCGTCCTGGAGACGATCTTCAATAGCCGTTGCACCAAGAAGAAAAAAGTCGTGCTCGATGAGTTCGGCAGCCTTGTCGACCTCATCCGCACGGTTTCCGCCAACAACCATCTGGGCAGCATCAAAAATCTTGGTCCAGTCCTGATACTCCTGCTCGGGAATCTCTCGCATGGCCAGACAGAGGGTTCGCAACCCTTCTGAGGCGTACTCTTCGAGGTGTCGCAGGGTAATTTCGACGTGAGGATTATCCTCACTCAGGCGCTCCAGGATAACTGTATCGGCACCTTTGCAATAGCAGCGAATCTTACCGTCGGGGCAGCGATAGATGGTAGACATTCTCTTTCGGGTCGAGTTGAACTCACAAACGGCTAGGAGCTCGTATTCATGATCCCGGTCGTTGGCTTCGATAATGACGGCCTTGGGCTTTCGAGCGAAGAATTTGTATCCAAGTTCCGCCGCACCCTGAACCAGAGCACCCTCGTCAGGAGAAGCAGCCTGGTACTTGATTTTGCCCTTCTCGTCCTGTTCGGGGATGACGGTGTGGCAAGTAGAGAGGAGAGTCAAAAAATGGTCGATGACGGGTGCTGTTTCGTGATTGTTCTTCCGGTTGGCCTCGAGGGCCTTGAAGTCAAAGAGACCGACTTCTGTTCCGTCGTCTTGCATAACAGGGCGACGATCTTCCGGCACAACATCGCAGTACTGAATTCCAGCAATGGAACATTGCTTGAACTCCATCATATTGCAGGTCAAGGTTCCAGTCTTGTCGGAAAATACGTATTCCACCATTCCCAGTTCTTCGACCAAACTCGAGGTTCGGCACGTAGCGGGCGTGTCGGTCTTGTCGTAGTACATGTCGAGATCGTCGTTGATGAGAATTCCGTGCCAGTACTTGACCAGTTCCACAGTAACAAAGAGAGAGATGGGAACCAGGGCCGAGAACAAGACCCAGTAGGTGACCATATCCTTAAAGAAAACCTTCACGGATTCTCCAACAGTGTCAGTGCTGTCCAATCCAAGGTATGAGAGGGCTTGCTTCTCGACACGTCGTTGAACGAGGTCACCGACGGTACTGACGATACTCAAAATCATGAGCAATCCGATCAGCACCAGAACCAGCCAGTTGAGTTGTCTTTCAACCTTGGTACGCTTGATTGGGGTGGCCGTAGCATTTCGCATCAACTTAGTCTCATGTCCAGTGAAAACAACCACGCCATACACCCAGGGAGTGTTTCGCAGGGTAGCGCCTCGGAGCAGAAGCTGCTCAGGGTTAAGGGGCAGTTCCTTCTCCCCACCTCCCGATTGCATTGTCAGGGTCGCTTCGTACGTATAGAGACTGCTGTTAGGCTGTTCCGACTTAATTCGACCGCCCAGTCTGCTGAGTTCGCTCGGGGAGACCATGGTGGATGTCTCCGGCACAGCCTGCTTGATCTTGAGGTTAGTCTCACCGTCGAGATTGGCTGTTTCGATATAACAGAGGCCTTCAGGTTCAGAGCTGGCCAAAAGAACCAAGTCGGCGGGAAACGGCTCTTCTGATTCCACCCTGATAATGTCTCCCACAGCCACACTGATCCATTTCGCTTCGGCAAATGATGAGCCTCGTAGGACCTGTGCCCTTGAGGTATTGAGGGCATGATCAGCCTGCTTTCTCCTGTAGTCTTCGACCAATTCCTTTCCCGCTGAGATGAGAAGCACCACGATGAGGGGTGCAATGGTAGTATACGGGTTCGTAGGCGACAAGTTCGGGATCTGCTGCAGGGCTGCGGTGAACAAGAAAAAGACGTTGGCGAACTTGGAGAATTGTTCGAAGAGAAACTTGGGCAGGAAGGTGGCGGTGTTGTATTTGGCGGTGGAAATGTGGTTGTCGACGTATTTGTTGGCGGCATTGGCGGGAGGATTGTTGAGATAAATGAGTCTGGGACCAAGGGTCGAGGGATCTGGCTTGCTCTTGCCAAAGCCAAATTTGAAGTTGCCCATATCAAACCCGCCCTTCTTGGATTGTTGTTGTTGCGAAGTCCCCCCAACGGAGTCTCCTCGTTCATGGCCTGGCTCCGTCAAGGGCAGATCCATCTCCGAATAGCCCTGCCCCATTCCCAACTTGTTCTTTACCCTGCCCAGGAATCCTCCGCCCAGGCCCAGGACACTATTTCGGTTCCGCGCATTGTTCCTGGCCAGGCCCTGGGAGCTCTCGGTAGCTCCCCTGGAGCCGCCGCCGTGCTGATAATAGGAGTCGCCCTCGGTAGGGTCGTCGTCAAAGTCATCAGCGTAGCGCTGGTAGTTGTGAAGGTCGGATGTTTGGCTGTATTGTCTTGTCAGGTAGGGGTTGTTTGCAGAGTCAGGACCGCCCGGGGCCAGGCCGCCCGGGGCGCGCGACGGTGGTGCGTTTGAGGTCTTGGGATTGCCTCCGCCGCCTCCGACGAAGTCGTCGTAGGAGACGGAGGGTCGACCCTGGGGATCTTGGCCTTGGTCTTGGTTGTGGAATCGCATTAGGTCGTCATCATTGAGGGTGGACCGCTGGCCATCGTTATAAACGGGCTGGTCGTTGTCGAGATCGAGAAGCAGGTTGTCGCGATGGCTGGTGGGATCCCCTTGGGGCCCTCCTGGCTGTCGTCCAGCCATGCTGGCGGACAATTCGAGGTCAGGCAATCAGCTCGGGGAAGGGACGGTCGGCATGCGGAATGGACGGAACGCAGGGACGCGAGAAGGCAACGAAGGAGAGAAAGACGGGGTGATGAGGATGCTGATGAGAGTCGAAGGAGGCGTGAGAATAGACGGTCGGTGGGAAGGTCGTAATCGTTGGGTCGTCGTGGGAGTCGTGCGGTCGCAGGGAGACAAGTTGAGAGTCGAGCGCAGCTGATGGATGGCGCTGTCTGCTGTGCAGTGTGGCTCAAGGCAAGGGTTCCGTATCGGTCGCTGGCTGAGTTCGCCGTCCAGGCTCTGGAGTCGGGATTCTAGTCTAGGTGGGTTTGCAAAGGCAGCACAGCCTCCTTTCTGGGTTTCTGGGCGTAAGCTCAAGGGAAGCACTGCACCCGCTAGAAGTCGAGAGGTATGTGTGGCACCCAGTTGCAGGTACTTCTTGTAGGGGTAGCGCGCAGCGCAACTGAGGCTCAAAGGGACTGGGCGGGACTGAGTGGCTGGACTCGTGTGGCCAGCTTGCATGCAGCGATTGGCCAGGTCCCTGAGACTGAGTGACGACGGTTTCCGTGGTGAGCACTGAGCAGCACAGAGAGGGCCGAAACGGAGAACAAAATTGGAACAGAAGCTCCCGGAAGCTACGGTGCCGTTTGGGTGGTCGGATGCCGGGTGTCTTTTTCTCGTCTCTTGGTTGAAACCTGAGTTGACACTCGACAGTGATGGGATGGATGGCGGGTGAATGTGGACGCGGACGTGGCAGGAGACTTGGCGGGTCTGAAATGCCCGATTTTGCGTTCCTTCTGGGCCGTCGTCACTGGTTCCAGTGCTAAGCTGGGTCCCCGGGGGGCGGGCAGCGGGTGAGTGGGTGGCTGTCTACGGGGTCCACAGGTGCCAAAAGCTGAGGTGCCGGAGTTTTACTATGGATACTGCCAAATGTTGGTAGGCGAAGGGCACCCACTGACAGGAAGTGGAGGGTGGCTGACGAGAAACATTCATGGAACAAGTCAGCCAGCCCCCAACTTCTCCATTCTTCAAACAGCGAAATGATGATGGGGTCCAAATCCAGGGCCCTGGTGAAGGAGCAGGAAGGAGAGAAGAAAAAAGGCCCAAGCCCCCTGACAGCTTGCCCGATGATCCTCTGAAAGCTTCCTCTAGCTCCTCCCGTCGTCTCTCCTTAACCACAACGTGCGTGGACTAGGTAGTACAGTAAGAGAGACCCCTAAGCCGGGCTGAGTGTTGCTATTCGTGGCTCTCCTTAGTCCTCCTTGCCAGAGCCACATCGCCCGCCACTCAGAGTCGTATCCGGCCAGGGTCTCCCCCGGTCCAGCATGTACCCCATTTGCCTGGCCTCGTGTATCTCTCCCTGCCAATTTCCACCCACGAGATACCTCTTCTCCAGGTGCCCGACCTGCGATAGGTACATCGCGGCCGACTGGTGGAGAACCCCCCTCCTAGCCCCTTGAACGTCGTCATCTTCACCGTCTCCACCAAGTCAGCCACCTCCATCTAAGTACGAAGTACGAAGTGCACTCTGTTCGTACAGGATGGAGCGGCATGCAGTAAGCTATCTAGCTTTTCAATATGGGATGACAGATATCACCATCTTGAAACAGCATAGCCTTCAGGGTTGCAGTACCCTCAAACAAAGGAAACAGAAGCGTACTATTCTCTCTACCTAGACTCCTTCTAGATCTCACCAGACACAGTAGCAAGCTTCCAGCGTAGTCAATTCCGCAGACTTGAAAGGAATCATCCCAAGTGACAGTATCACTTCACGGGGATGGTCAGCGAACGCCTGTGGCGCATCTTGGCATCTCCCTCTTCGCCGACTAACATGGCCGACTTCCCAAGCTGCCCTGAGCAACTCCACAGGACCACGTATCCTTGCCTCTCCGAAGGTGAAAAGCAAAAATGCAAACAGACTTATACAATCATCCCCTGCTATCCTCACGGTAAGCGAACAGCTCAGATTGGCGCGAAGAGGGGGCTTATCCAATAGTGCGAGCGTCGTTATATTCATTGGGCTTATTTCATTTCTAAGTTCGCATCTCCATTGACACCAACATCCACCCTCCTCACAGAGACGACTTCAAACTTCCGTTCAACACAACATTCGCCCACTTGGCCACCTGTCCATTGACCCCCTCCGCCGCCTGCGTCAACGCCCAGTGCGATGCCTTTACCTCGCCCCTCGTCAAGTCCTCAAAGTGCTTGTCCATTCCCTTGGACATGGACGGCGGCAGCGCCACGTCGTCGGTCGCCGTGATGAACAGCGCCGGCATCGCGAACTTGTGGCCCTGATCCGCAAACGCCTGCTCGTCCCTGTGGTTCAGCTCCCGCAGCCGGTACCAGTTCAGCGGGCCGCGCAGCTGCGGCGCCTCCTTGCGCATGTACTCGTGCACGTAGTAGTCGAGCTCGTCCGCCGAGAGCAGCGGCGCCGGCCCCAGGAGCGCCAGGTTGTCGAACTGTATGCCCTCCAGCGCCTTGAAGCCCACCTCGCCGTTGGGCCCGCGCCCGCCGTACATGGCGTTGAGGAACTGTCGGATCTTCTCCTCGCCCTGGATCTGGCTCTCGACCTCGGGGCCCTTGAACTGCAGCTGGTACGTGAAGTTGGGCAGGTGGCCGCTGCCGATGATGGCTTCCATCGGGATGAAGGTGGCCATCGGCACCGTGTACGGCGTGCATACGCTGAAGATGCCCTTGATCAGCTCCGGATGCCACATGGCGATTCTCCAGGCGACCGCACCGCCCCAGTCATGGCCGCCGAGGATGATCTGTCCTTCGCCGACGAACTTCCGCGCGAGCTCGTTGATGTCCGCCGCGATGTTCTTGTACGTGTACTCCTCCAGGGCCAGCGGCGCATCCGTCCCGCCGTAACCCAGCATGTCCGGGACGACAACCTGGAACCCCAATGACATGAAGTAAGGCACCTGGCAACGCCATCCGAACCCCAGGTCCGGGAAGCCGTGAACTAGGACCATCGTGGCGACAGGCTCACCCTCGGGCTGCCCGACGATGTACTTGTATGTCTTGCCCCGAATAAGGGCCGTCTCGGTTTTGACCCTGGGGTCATTGGGCACCAGCTTATCGGGAGCCATGATTGTATCGTTTTGAGGATGATGTGTTGGTGTGGTGTCTAATGGTCTGTCAGTCTGTGTATCGGAGCCCTGAGACGACAATTTCCAAGACCAAATAAAGAGGAAGCAAAGAAGATTCGCACGACCAAAGCAAGCACTCCTCAACTTCCCGCAAAACAGGGCCACAACATCATTTATAAAGAACTCAAACAACGCATCAATTAGGATCCCTGGGGTTGCATAACTCACAGTAGCCGGCAGATACGTCACTGGACAAAGCACTTAGCAGGGGTCCAACTCAAAACCAGGGATTCCCCTCCGACCAAAGCGTCCTGATTCAATGCAAGAACAGAGTTAACAAAAAAGCACGATGACGGCAAACAAACCAAGAACTAGCCGAGGCGAGGTGTTTTTATATATCTCGCCGGACCTCACCGACACGAATTGAACCACCGGAGCACGGTCAACGGGGTTCAAGTGGGACGCCGCGTCGGAGGTTGCGGACAAAAATATAGATAGGGTGGAGAGCCGAGGCTCAAGCGGAAGCGACTTCCCATCTTGTCCATCACCGCCGCATATGACGACAATATGTGCTGGTGTGTCACTATGTTGTCGTGCGGTGTGCGGCATGCGATACGGGTGCGTCACGGAGTGAAACATACCCTCAGTCATCTTGCAGGCTAGCAAGACCTTGAGGATAGTGGAGGTCGGTTCCGCAGGACACGGCGCGGGCCGATATGTTTGTCATAACTCATAAAACCAGCCGAGGCAAATCCTTATTACGCCCAGGAACACCTGCCAGTCTTCAGACATATTATAACTATGATCGAGTCTGTGGACCTCCATTATGGGTATCGAATAATAGTTTGGTATCTTAAAAGTTTGGGAAATCCCAACGTTAAACGCTTCCCGGCAATGATAGCAAGCACCGCATCTCAACGACGGCCAGCCCGTACCACATTCTCACACCGAACCAGCTCATTACACCTCCCCCCCCCAAGAAAGCTCCAAAGAAGGCAGCGTGTGGGACACAGAGCTATAGCTGCCGGTAGCACACATCAATTCCGGTTCAGGCGTATGATCGGTTCAGTAGATCACCATATCCTCATCCGCTTCCTCGAGCACGTCCGCCGACTCGTCGTGGTGGTTGTGATGATGATGGTGATGTTGTTGACCCTTCTCCTTGTCCGGAGCCTGAGCCGGGTGGTCTGAGCCGTTCGTGCCCCGCGAGTGCTTGTCTGCGGGATCTTCACTAGGGAGTGCCGATACGGGAGGCTCCCCAGGGGTTACGGATCTGGCGGGTCGGGTAGGTCGTCCGTGGTCTCTCTCATGCCGTTGCTTTCGCGCATTGAAAGCCTCTAATTCCCTATCGACAGTTGCCTTGGCGTTCCGGACTTGCTCATCGATCTCATCTTCTTGTTCTGGAGTGAACTTCCATGGGAGATAGCACTAAACATTTAGTCAGTTACAGAGTCAATGAGCAGAACTAAGAGAGACCTACAATCTGAGGATGTGATTTTGTCCGTAAAAACTTCGCCATAGCGAGCAGCTTGGAGTGCTTGTTCCGCATCTGGTTCCAGGAGTCAGTTCACAACTCGGGCCACATCTCTACCATTCAGACTCACCACTTCTTCCTCAAACACGACCTGCTCCGACATGCGAATCCCAGTCAAGCGCGAAAGTTTCTCGGCCCGTACCTTGTCGTCCTCGGCCCTCTGTTTCTGCTGCCGTTCTTGTTGTCGCCGTTCAATCTCCAGGCGCCGTTTCTGCTGCGAGCTGCCGGTCGTCTGACTCAGAGTGCTGAGCAGGCCGCCGAACAGGCGCTTCCCGCGCTTCTTCTCCTCCTGCGTCGCGGACTTGCGGCGATCGTGGTCGGCGTTCGGGGCGCTCCCGTACGAGCCGCGACGGGCTTGGGGAGAATCCCGTCTTGATCGTCGCTCGGCAGGGTCGTGGTCGTCGTCATGATGCCTGACTCGCTTCGGGGAGGCGTCCTGATGGTCGTCTCGCGATGCCTTTCTCTTGAGGCTTTCCGACTCGTCTATGTCGTGTGGCGAGACATCCACACTCGTATTCAACGTGGCACCATCCATTGGACGGTCTCTGCGAGTCGATTAGCGGTTGGCATGAACGGACCAGGGCCTGGCTGCATGCATACCCGTCTACCGTGGCCATAACTACTGACAGCTGGGGTCAAGAAGCTGTCGCATCAACTGCAAGCTGCCGCCTATAATCGTAAAGGGTTCACCTTAAGCATCCAGCGAAAACCCGCTGATAGAAAAGAGAGGCAGACGGAGGGGAAGTTGTCGAGGCTGAGGATCATGTCTGAAAGGTGGGACCGTCGAATGGCCATGGTCGCAAGAGCTTCTGACAGTCGCACCAGCCACAGCGGCCCCCGCCTCGGCCCATTCCAGCGTGGTGCCATGATTGGCCCGTGCCTTGGGACGCCCCTCGAACGCGACCGAACGCCGCGGCAAGGCTGAGAAATCTCCATCGGGTGGCCATCTCCAAGCACTCAGCGACTCTGCGACCTCTTCCGCTTCTTCACCCGCAAAACCTCCCAACACAGTCTCCCACAGCCTCTCCCTCAGGCTCCATCACCATGTCTCGCCATCATCCGTAAGTCTAGCTTATCCCTACCACCGAGATATTCATCGCTAATATTGCCTCCCAGCGATCTCGTCATGTGCCGCAAGCAGGCAGGCATCGCCATCGGCCGCCTCTGCGACAAGTGTGACGGCAAATGCCCCGTCTGCGATTCCTACGTCCGGCCCACCACCCTCGTCCGAATTTGCGACGAGTGCAGCTTCGGAAACTACCAGAATAAGTGCGTCGTCTGCGGCGGCGAGGGCATCTCGGATGCCTTCTACTGCTTCGAGTGCACCAGGCTCGAGAAGGATCGCGATGGCTGCCCCAAGATTATCAATCTGGGTAGTTCAAGGACAGATGTGAGTCGGCATGCCTCTTACATGCTTTTATTCAAATGCTAACAGATGCTTCTTAGTTATTCTATCAAAAGAAAACGAATCGGACTACGAATTATTAACAGAGCGGTGGCCTGGGTTGGGCCGCGGGTTGTTACGGTTGCAGGACGAAAACGAGCTTCGATACCTTGCATCGCTGGCGTTTGGCGCGCTGTTAGGATGGGACATGTCGCTCTGGAAATCTAGATGCGATTGGGATACGATGAATGCGATCAATTTTGAGTGGGCATTTCTTATGTGACATGCTGGTGACATTTTGTAGCTGTGATTACCATATCTGACTTGAATATAAAACCCATCCTAAACTCCTCATGATGCATGAAAGGATATTATAATACAAAACTAAAACAGATCAGATATATGTGACCTTGACCCCCATCCCAGCTGTTGCCTTGACCTTGTTCCACGAGGCGCCCAGTATTCGCTGGACCCGCTCGCGAATGCCTCGGTGGCCTAGCATGAGGATAAACCCCACGATAAACGCCAGGAACCGGGCCAGCAACATAGGGTTGGCGTTGAATGATGTGCCAAGCTGCTCGATTACAGTTCGCAAACGTGTAATGACCATCGATGCGCGAGAGCTCAGTGTCGGGGCTACTGCAGCCTTGCCATTCTGTTTCTTTGCTTGCCGGGATGAAGCGGTTGACGGCGCCCGGGCAGGTCGGTTTCGGGTCACCGCCGTTGTGGTGCTCGGTGTTTCATCGACGCCGTAATCAACTTCACTCCCTTCGCGCAGTGCGCGCTCCTCCTCTATCCTCTTCCTCTCCCTCTCCTCGTTCTCAGCACGCAACCTCTTGGATTCTTCAATCTCCTTTCGCAGTTCCTCTTCCTGACGCTCACGCTCCTCATTAGCCTGCCTCTCCTGCTCCTGCTGGTCTTCGTGAAGGCTCTGCAGGGCTTGGAGGAAAGCTTCACGGCGCTCCTCGTCGAGAACGGGGCTCACGCTGATGAACTCTCGAGCGTAGTCCCACTCATTATTGCGTAGAAGCACGTGCAGCGTGTATAGTTCGAGGATCTTCACCCTAGAGTTGAGGTCTCTGGGGTGTTGGCGCCGCTCGTTCCCTTGGCCGGCGATCGATAGCGATTCGACATTCGTGATCCAGGGGTGGGTGAGTCGGCAAGCCGGCCGGCGACGTCGAGGTTGGGCGTGCTACAGGCGGCAAGGTAGGCCTCGAGCTTCTTCTGGTTGAACATCTGGTCACGGGCGTGTGCCAGCAACAAGGTTGCTCTGTCTCAGTCAGCAACACGATCATGGTTCTCCGGTGGGCATGTTCCAAACTTACAGGTTAATAACCACATCCGAATCGACGTCACCTTCGACGCCGTGGTAGCCGTTTCTAATCACCTCGTCCCATACCTCTCCTTCTCGGACCTTGGTGCACAGGGCCCTCCAATCATGGTTGCCGAAGGCGTCCTTGCCCTCCTCCGGCTCCAGCTCGACAATGGCATTGAGGATAGTCAAGTAGAGGCTCCAGACCTTGATGCGGGTGGTCTTGGAGGCGCGTGCGACAGGAGCGAGCTCGCCATCCTCGGCGGGTTCGGGAAGAGTGATGAGCGGCAGCAGCGTTGTCAGGGCCTCGGGGAGACGACGCGTGAGGAATAGGGTTGAAGCTTGGCGATATGATTTTGAGATCTGGGAAGGATGGCGGGACGAGGTGGACGAGGCCGAGGCGGACGGTAAGGAAGCCGAGATGGGAGCAGCCCAGATGCTGTTGGAGAGGCCCCGAGAACCGCCAGACGTGGTCGGCATGGGGCTGAAGCCGGAATAGTGGCCGTTGGTGGACATGACGATCGAGGGATGACGGTGAGGTCAAGCGGAGCTCGGGACGGACATGGAAGCGATTCCGACAATGATGGCTCTGGCGAAGTCGGCGGTCAGAGGTGAAGGCCGGATGTTGGGCCAGGGGCCAGCAGTCGATGCAGGTACGGGATGAGGAGGAAATGCGCAAGGCAAAGAGTCAATTGAGCAGACGGCGTGAGGTGAGGTGGTGATAAAAGAGACGATGGCCTGTCGCCGTGGGGAAACAAGGAGACTCGGCGCACGCGTCAGGGCGAATTGGTCGACAAGCACTACCCGTGACATGTGGTTGAACATGCCAGCCAGCCAGAAGCGAGGGAGGTGGGCATGTTTTTTCGGCCGTCCTGGCGATTTAGCCTCGGCAGCTTGGCTCGGGCTCGGGCTCTGAAGTCAGGTGGCCACCCGCTGTAGCTTAGGTAGGTTGCACGCCAATACTGGTGAAGTTGCAGGGGGCGTAGGGGTGTCGACGGTGCCGGGGGTGGAAACCCGGGGCAGGCCGAGGCCAGAGGGTTTGCCGATGGAGATGAGCTCGAAGAGCTGTTAGCTGGTACCTGCATTCATACAGAACGCCCCCGCTTCCCATGGCTGTTAGCGGTCTCTAGCAGGCTTGGTGAGTTCCCACAAGCTGCGCTCCGGCATAAGCGCTGTAACTCCATAACCTCCGCCAGAAGGCCCAAGCTCGCTGGAACACCCTCCAGCCAGACACCTCCCGCATTCCGACAAGAAGACCGCGGAGATCACGAACCGGTTTGAGCTGACAGAGACCTCATTTCATGCACCACCCTAAGATGTGCATTGGGTCCGTGATGGAGGGTGGCTCGTCTTCATTTCCCCTGATGTCGCTGCTCCCATCGCTTGCTTCTGATCTATCACAAGCTATTGTTGTTGTTTTTATTGCTCAACAAGTCCTGCGCCTTGCTCAACTCCAATGCATCTCGGATTGGTCCTACACATAGTACGCATGCCTTAGTGGGAAATGTAGAAGACCTGGCCCACATGGCACTCCGGTGATGGGAGCCGCTAGGTGAATTTACGGACTTCTTTCCGGGGAACGTCATGGAAACAACATAAACCCCCGAATAAATACAGCCCATGGCCAGATACGGGAGATTCCAATGTTGAAGTTGCCGTTGACATCGGACTTCCCCTCCAGTCGATTGGATCTCACCCAAGCTGCCTACGTAGAATGGGGAAGCTGAACTGCATCGAACGATGTCAACCACCAAAAAGCAATTAAGCTGGAGCGCCATGTTTCGCGATACGGCTTCTATTCGTGCTATCCAAGTAGGCAGGCCTGCGCGTGTGGGGCGGTGTAATCACAACCAACACAGTCCAATCCATCTTTTTTGGTCTCCGTCGCCGAAAACGCCGTCTGTCCAGACCAAATCCTGCCGATAATGAGTCCCGAAATCCCAAACAAATCCCCAATGCTCCATTGTGTCGTGCTATGCCAGCCGTTTTCGGAATGACCTTCGCAACGGTGTCCCGTCGTGGGCTTCCTGGACTTCGTGAACTTCCTCTCGCGGCACTATGATGCTGTCCTCCCGCTCAAGCACCGAGTCTTCTACCCCAACGAGCTGCTCCTGCGTCATCCAGCCGGACTCGACGGCAAAGCAGACGACGTTCGCCGCGCTTCCAAAGCATGGAACGCTCTCCTTGGCGTCCGGGTTCAGATACATCCACATCTCCTTGGACTCTTTCTTGAAGCGCGCGAGCTCCTTCTTGTCCCCTGAAAAGTGGCCCACCAGGTACTCATATAGGTACGCCAGCCAAAGCACGTTGGTGTATGGCGCATATGCGTCCCAGGAGAGTGGGCCATCAATGCCCTGGGCGTAAGGTGTGTCGTGAGCCTCGGGAGGGAGACATTTGCGGTCAGCGCGTAATAAGAAGGATCGCATCTGGCGGTAGACTTTGCATTGCGGTGCGTGGGTGCTGGTAAAGAGGCTGAGGTCCCTCTCCAGGTCGAAGGCCACCGGCGCCGCGTCGTCGATGGACAAGTCCTCGGCTCGTGATAGCCCATAGTCCAAGATGGTGATGTCCAGGCCTGAGAATCCAAAAACTCCATGGGATAAAGATCCCATTTCAATCGGAGTCCTCCTTTGCTTTATGCACAAGTTACCCTCGTGGAGATCACGGTGCTACTCCAGTTAGCTGAATTGCTCAGTGCTCGACTGAAAATGCCGTACCTCAAACATAGCGATATCCTCAGCCCTTGCCAATGCAATTGCCTCCAAGAAAAAGATGTCCCAGAGCTGGGCCTCGGTCTCCAGCTTCCAATCCTCCAACGCCTTTCCAGCATCGCCCAGCTCCACCACCAAGAATCGAGTCTCGTCCAGATACCGGCTGGGGGAAGGATAGAACTGCGCCCTATCTGGATCCTGGCGCTTCATCTTCTTTTGGAACTTTTGGTGCGTTTCGAGCAGCTCCACCGTCGTCTTCCCTTGCACCACATATCGCTCCTTGTACACAACAAACCCAGGGATGTCGGCCAGCCACTCGGAAATTCGTAGTTCGCCTTGGACGTCCTCCTCAGAATGAGGCTCTTCGTCCACCAGGCCGGATCGTACTTGGGCTTTAGTCTGAGGCTTGATAACCGATGATAGCCGAATGACTTTGATGATGCTCGTGCCGCGGTCATTGGTGACGCGGTACACTTCCGCGTAAGATGCCTCTGCGATCTTGTCTATCCTGTCCCCCGGCGGACAGACATCATCCCACGTCAGAGTACGCAGAGGCGTTTCTTCCTGCGACTCTTCCGGTACTATCCCGTCATCACCACTGCTGTCTTTAAGTCGAGCCTCGGGCTCTAGCTCGGGGGCCTCCGTTTGTAGAGGATCCTCTGCGTCTGGTCCATTTGAAGTCTCGTATTCCTCCTCGCGGATTAACTTAACTGGTTGATCCTCGATATCAGGTGACGGCTTCTTCGACTTCCGAGGCGATCTTCGGGGAGAGGGCTCTTCTTCGATTTTGATTGAGGTTATCCTTTCCACTAAAGACTCCAGTTGGTCCTTCTCGGTGGCCTCTGGTTGTATGCGGACAGGGCTCTGAGGCAACTCAGCGAACAGCCGTTCCGCCTTTGACCTTTTTGCGGGTTTTCCATACTTCCGTGCAGCAGTGTTTCGTGCCATGCCGATTGTTGAGCCGTGGGCGATTGAATAAACTGGTGACTTTCGCGTCGGATTCTCATCGACATCGCGTTATGAGCAAGGAGTCGTTGGCACAGTAACAGATCACACCGATGACCCAATCAGCTGAGATATCGCACATTAAAGTGGGTCCTTTTCGGCACCATTCCCGAGCAGAGAGTCGTGTGCATGCCGTTCTTGACTGTTCTATAACACTTCCATGTGTTTAACTTCGGTGAGTCTCGTGTAGGGTGGCACACTGTGAAGCGCTTGTTGTTGATAGATAAGTTCGTTGCTATTAGACGCGAACCGGTGACAAATGTCAGAATGACAAGACATCAGGAACTTGAGGTAAAAAGAGCCATGATTGTCTTCGGTATCATTCAAAACATCGGTTCATACGATTCACACAAATGCGTTACATGTCCTCGAACGAGCGGATGAGACATCTGGGTCGCAAAGCGCCAATATAACCACTGTCGACAGAGCGTAGGGTAGGTGAGGGAGGTCAAGTTTGTGAGCTTTCAGGCTACTTATTTTAAGCACTGGGCTGGCCAGTTGTTCCTCGGCGCCAGCCAAAGGCAATCGGCCTGTTATGCTTTTAAACCATTCAACTCATTCTTAATTCCGTCGTCCCGAGTAGAAGAGTCCAGAAGATGGGCCGTCAATCCAACGAGGGTGGAGATGCAATGGCGTGATGGCGGCGCTTGTTCGCTTAGCCATTCCACAAGGGACCAGCAAAAGGAGGACCCGTCGAGTATTGACGTTTATTATCTAGAAGAGGATTAGAGTATCAGGAAGAAAGAAAAAGGGTAAAGGCATCCAGGGACAAGATGCTGAGGCTGTCGATGTCTTATAAAATAGTGACATTAGCCTAGTACTGCCATGTTGTGAACCACGTGACGCAGCTTGTTCGGCGACGAACCAGATGATGCATGCATGCCCCAGATTGTCGGGCCTTGCTGCCCCACCTTTCCCGTCCGGATTCAGCAGGAGCTCTGCCAGTGGGCGCCCACTCTTCCACCTTAGTTTTCTGTCTCCTGGAGGCGTGGCCACAACCAACTCCTCTTCTTCCAAGGCTCAAGCTTCCTCCGTCATCAACCTCGACAATGGCCGAATTCTTCAGAAACGCCTTCGGCGGCGCCAAGTCAGAGGCGCCTGCTGCTGCCTCGAGCGTAGACTCCGGTGAGTCTTCTTCCTGTTCCTGTTCCTGTTCCTCCTGCTCTCCCCTCAGCGACGATCCCGCGCGTTTGTACCCCTGTGGTATAGTGCCGATGCGACACGCGCGGAAATGCTCGTCTGATACTGGCGACAGGACTCACGACTGACGCGCAACCCCTACAGACTTCGCAGACTTCGCAGAAGCTCCCAGCCCCGTTCCCGTTTCCGAGGTCGTCGATGCCACCATTGCCGCCGCCTCCCCTTCGGCCACGGCTCCTCCTTACACCGCGTGGTACAATGTCCACGAGCGCCACTCCATCTCCGAGTTCAGGATGGAGGGCATCATCATACTGATGGCGTCCTTCATCTTCCTTGTCCACATAATTGGCGCCCGCGCCAATCGCTCCAAGGCCAAGGCTTGGATCCGCGCCAACGCCCCTGTTCTTAAGAGCGAGTTTGCTCTCGTTGGCTTTAGCGGCGTTCCCACTATGGACGACGATGTTAAGCCCGACACCCTCATCAAGGAGAAGTCGCTTTTCGAGTTTGCAACTTACGCTACGGGCCGACAGAATGCTGCCTTCATGGACGTCAAGCTCACCTTGACCAAGAAGTTCAACCCTATTGTCAATGCCTTTGAGACCGGCCTCGGCTACTTCACCGAGTCCTTCTCCGTTCCCTACGATGTCATGGAGGCCACCACCTACACTTTCGATGGCAAGGAGAGCCTGACTGTCCCCTCTCTGCCCGGTACCGCTGAGGCGCGTGCCAAGGATCCCAAGAGCACCTATGACGGCTTTGTCTGGGCTGTCGTCAACAAGAACAACATGCAGCAGGCTCGCGAGGAGCGATACGACCTGTCTCTTACCCTCACCAAGGACAACTCCAAGCTACCCGTCTGGACAACTGTTATGAGCGAGAGTGCCGAGATCACCGAGGCCCTTCTCACCCCGGAGCTGGCCGATGCCGTTAAGTCTGCTGGCGAACTGCTCGAATACCTCATCATCTCGGATCAGCCTACAGACAAGCCCGCAACCATCGACGAGACCACCCCCCGCAAGCGCATCTTCCTCAAGTACCGCCTGCCCTCCGGCAGCAACTACGATGACCTCCTGCCTATCTTCTCCTACTTCCTGCGACTCCCCGATGTCCTCGTCAAGGTGGCCCACTTCCGCCCCGAGGTTCTCAAGAAGGTCCGCAACATCCGCGAGAGTATGATCAGCGAGCTCAAGAAAGCCGTCGAGGATGAACGCGCTGAGGAGCGCCTTGTCGATAAGGAGAAGGCCCGCAAGGCTAAGCGCGAGGCTGACCTCAAGGGTCTTGACGCCAAGGCCCAAAAGAAGTACCTTGACAAGGAGAGGGAGAAGGAGCTGCGCAAGTCGCAGAAGAAGTCGACTATGCGCGGTTAAAGCTGCCCCGCCAGCGAGCCATGTCGTCGTCATCTGGTTGGGTCTTGTAAAGGGTTTAGAACCGTTGTACCACTAGTGTATGGCCCGACAGTGATAATTTGGGTGTACGTGCAATCTTTGCAGCTGTCATCTACAACAAAAATAGGGCCTCTGTCCCCAACCTCTTAACTTAGTTACTTAGTAATTTTCGAATCTGACTGCAACCACGTTTATCCAACCTTGACAGCGAACCGACATGAAAACCCCACGAAATAGATGTGTCTTAACATATTAAAATAAATCAGGGCAAACAAGCAAGCACTCACAGTCCACAGGCTGCGATGATATCTTGAATTTGACATTATGGAACGAAGCACCCAGCCTATGACTGGAGTTCTCTTTTTTTGGTTTGTTTGCCCAGCCAACCCACCATCCATCCATGTTCCCGCATACCTGGGTGTCCAAAATGCCCTTTTACCTGTTATCGAGACCCGACAACTTCAATGACCAAGTAACACCACTTCCCAAAATACCAAAAATGTACATACGGCTTCAATTTGCTGTTACGCATCCCACACCTTGACGTGTATCCCCCTACAGGTTATTCCCCAGGAATGCCCCGTATATGTGTGCTAGTTCACCAGGCGCTCGATATCTCAGCACGGGTGAGCCCGAGACCCATACCTATTCCATCTTCAAGACGGAGAGAGTAAGGGCTCGGCCGATTCGTTCTCTCACTAGCCACAAGTCTTGCTTGTGACATATAATCCTCAAGCCACGTGACTTGTGCGTCGTTGATTGAGAGACATCGGGTATGGAGAGTATGGGGTGAGGCCTGGCTAGACGGGGCCCTGCAGATTGGTGAATCTGGAAGGGCATCCCTGACCCGTAGATAATGCTCTTCATGACTCGCTGGTGATTCGTTGTCTTTCCTCCTTTCTGTTCGACGTGTGCACCGCCGATTCATGGGATCGGGTAGAAATACTTTCAAGGCCCCATCCACATGCCCCCATTCCCGGTGCCAGCCATGCTTTCAGGGCTCGGTCCGAAGCCGTATCCGAATAGTGTAGAGAACTCATCCATCACTTGTGGGACTGACGGGAAGTTGGCATCCATCCCAATGAACGGGCTCGCGGCATGCATGGCTGGCATGCCTGGTCTGGTCGTGGTACTTCCGTTCGTTCCGCGCCAAAACGCTGACGGGTTAGGAGGTAGGGGTAGTGACGCCTCAGGAGACGATTCTTGCCTCATCTCTTGCCCCGGTACGTCGTTCTTCCAGAGAAGCTCCCACTTCTTGAACCGCGAGTATTCCGACTCGCGACCGGAAGGGTCGACAGTTTCATCGAGCCGCGAGATTGCACGCTCAAATACTTCGATCAGAGAGGCCTCGGAGCGAGCCGACTCGCCGCCTGCCGACATCTCCTTAATCATAGCCATACCGGTCCGCAGGCCGTCGCGAAGCCTGTCCGTCTTCTTCTGAAGGCACTGGGTGATGATGACGAGAAGCGCCGCGCGGCAGGAGCTGAACTCGGTATACGACGCCCGTGCGAGACCGATCGTGTTCTGGAGCAGATGGCACGTTTCGACAATGGACAAGGCCGCTTCGACACAGTCGGCGACCAGCACGGCGCGGGGGTTTGACTTGTGAGGGGTGGCGGGTCGTTGGCTGTTCGAGTCGGCCGGAGAACTGGAGGTGCTGGCATTACCCTTGATGGCTTCGCGGGGGAAGATGAAGGCTCGGCCGGCATACATGCGCAGGAGGCAGTATTCCAGCTTCAGGTGCATATCCGCACGAGCAATAGGGGTTTGCATGTTGACCTCCTTGCGGAAGGCCGTTTCTGGGAGTGACTCCCACCACTTTCGGAGATCCTCCTTCATCTCGATGACTCGGCCGAGGCCTTCGGTTATCTCATGTTTTTGGGAGGTCCTGAGCACCGATCTGTCGGGGAAATCATTAGCACATGGCCGTCCAGGGGCAGCAACTCGCCGATCGAGGCGCGCTTACATTTCATGCGCGATGTTTCCAAGGGCCTGATTCAGCCGCAGCGTTGCGAGCATGTGCGCAACATTCGTGGGGTTCGATGGCATGATGTCCGGACGATCAACAGGCATCTCCGCATCCACATCCTTGCTTAGAATGGAAGTTGGCCGGCCATGGTATATCCCGACTCGCCTACCGATACGTTAGTCTCCTGACATAAAATTGGTTCAAAGGCTAGAATGTACTTTTCCGTCGTGTAAGCTGTCCACCACACGCGATTTCTCGTCTCACGGATGAAAGGATCTAACCCTTCCGCGGGGTATCGCCGGTGCATGCCATTTTGAACGGCAAGTTTCACGGCGAGGTTGAGGTAGATGTATGACAATCCCGAGGCGTCTAGAGGTAGGGTGTAGATGCCGATGAGAAGGATGGCCTGGACGCTCTCGAGCGAGGCCACGGTAATGACATCCGGTACGAGCTTGCAAGCCTGCTGGTAGAACATGACACCGATGGTGTCCTCCGAGAACGGACTGGCATTCAAGCCATTCTTGCTGGGGTCGCCTCCCCTCTCAGGGCGCGAGTCGAGATAGGCATATTGAGTGCCAATGGCGAAGACAATCCAGATGAGACAGACAGTGCCAACTTCTCTTCGAGAAAGGGCGCCCGGGTTTTGGTAGACAAGGTCGAGCTGCTCGGCAAACCAACCCCTCTCAACATAGAAGTAATTGGTCTCGGCGTGCTTGTAAAATGCCTGGACCAGGAACTCGGCAACATATCGAGGCGGTAAGGCACTTAGCGACGCCAGAGTGTTGGCGGACTGGAGCTCCTCTGCTCGGTAGTACTCCTTAAAACTGAGAGAAGCTGGGGCATCCTAAAACACATGTGTGATTAGAACGAGCACGGCTAAATGGCGCTGCGGACCGAGATGAACATACGTGGCGACTTCCCTCGGGTACACACTGCTCAATCCACTGCTTGATTCGCATGGAGAAGTTCCAGTGGGAAAATTCACCGGAGTAGTCTGCGACGAGGGTCAGTGGATGCGCTCGAGAAGGGCTTCGATGCAAGTAACAGTGGGGTCCTTACGAGTGGTGTTGTTGTCAAGTGGCTGAACAGTGAAGTTCTCATCATCGACGCCAAGATAGTCCGAGCCGGGCGATCCCACGACCTGGTTCTGTCGGTGGCTCCGGGGAGCATCCGGGTTCTTGTCCACCGACTCGGCCATTGCCTTGAGAGTCTCTGAGTCGAAGGAAATGCTGCCAGCGTAGTGGGTGATGATCTTCTCCATGTAGGCGATGCGCTGTAGGAGTTCAGCATTGCTGGCGCCAGATCGATTCCTGCAACGTGGAACAGAGCTACGGGTCAGCAACAAGTCATGGCGGCCAGCGCCGGTACCGAGAGGTGAAGCGCGAGAACTTACCTGGTAGTGCCATCGCCAGCGCCATCACCGTCCCTGGCCGTCGGGCCTAGGAACTCGCATTGGCGATGCAGACGGGTGCAACGTCGACAGGGCACGCCGCCATCACACTTCTCCTTCTGGCGTCGGCAGCCATCGCAACTGCAAGACATGAGACTGTCAGCATGGGCATCAAAATGAGAGACCGGGCCAAAGAGGGCATGTGAATAAGTGAGTTGGAGTGTGCAAGGGGTGAGCGCCAGTGACAGCATGTGACGAAGGCGAGGCTGAAGCCAGCGGATAAGACGTCAGGGCTCTCAGAGGTCGATGACAGACGACTGAAGACTGAAGGATGATGGCGAGGAGAACAGTGACCAAGATGAGAAACTTACGCTCGAAGAGCTCGTTTTCGCTCTCTCTCGGCCTCGCGACGCTGCCTATGCTTCTGCAGGCTCTGTTGGGTGTCCATTCACTCAGGAGCGCGCGCGCGGCGCGGGGCCGATTGCGGCGGGCGGACGGGTAGGGCTTCTGGGACCCTCGAGCGGCGCGGAGGCCGGAGATCCCAGCGAAGAGGACAGAGGGGCGTAGGCGGACGGAAGCAGGAATGGCGGCAGGCGGAGAGGCGGGACGGAGGGTCGAGGAGACTGAGGCTGAGGTGGACGTTAAGGTTGAGGTTGAGGTTGAAGGGATCACGGGTTTTGCGGCTCAGGGCTGGATTGAGGTTCGAGGGACGAAAAGCTCCATCCGGGACCCGGCGCGGCAGCAGCAGGCAAGGTCGTTCGGGTGGGTAGGGGCTAGTTAGTGAATGGGCCTGGATGGAAGGCCGCTAAAAGACTGGCGGGCTCAGCGGGCGGGCTTGTTGGCGTGTGCGGGCTGGGGTGAGCGAGTGGGTTGAGTGGTGCTCGAGTCAATGCAATAAGTGAGCACGTCGTAGTAGGTGAGGCGAGGTAAGTAGGTGAGCTTGCTTGAGTGAGCTGTTAAGCTGTAGGTAGTAGGTAGTAGGTAGTAGGTGGTAGGTAGGTAGGTAGGTAGGTAGGTAGCTTCCGTGCACCGTCCACTGCTGTATAAGGCAGGGCAGGTTAAGGCAAGGCAAGGCAAGGTAAGGTAAGGTAAGGTATAGTAAGGTATGGTGCAGATGGGCGCGCAGGCAAGGTAAAGTACTGGAGCATGGATGATGGGCGAGGGGTAGGACCAGGTAGAGGTAAAGGTAACTTCGCGGCCTGCGGGTGCCTCTTGTCAGACAGAGGTTCACTTCACTCCTGGGAAGTCCTGGCGGCCTGGCGTTCTGCTGGTCTCTCAATGGTCTGGTTTCTGGGTCTGGGGCGGCGCCGCTTCTTGGCTGTGGCCGCGAAGATAAGTAAGACGCGGGGATCGCGACTAGTGCCAATTTTAGTGCCATTGGCGGAGTCGCTGCACGCAAGTCACCCATTGACTGGCCAGGTTCAGTCTCCTCCGTTGGCTCCGCTGATGGGATGGGAAGAGTCCGCCGTCCCAAGTCAACAAGGTGGGCTGGCTGCGATAGAGTGGGCTGTAATGGGCGGGCTTGCGAGCCATGAGCGGGCAGAAAGTCGTCAGCCGCCAGTTCTGGGACTCCTGACTCTCTTGGCTCCCGAGGCGGCTGCTAAGTAACGTTAGGTAGTCTAGGTAGCTAGGATGGGCAAGGTGGCATTATCGCCCATGTAGACTAGACTACGTTGTGCACAGTTGACCTAATTCCTCGTCTCCTGTCCAGATGAGTGACAAGATTTCTGATACATCTGTCGTGGAGTTGTCGTGGCCCGACCCGACAAGACCCACGATCAGAGAACAGCAGCGCCCGTCACGCAAGGTACCGAAACCAACCTATCGAGGCAGGCTGGACGCTAGGCTATCTACGGGCCTGCTGCAGCAGACGCAGAGGGATGCAGAGTGCAGATGGCGCAGAGCAGCAAAACAACCGGCTGCTTTGTACAGGGTTAAAGGCCATAGGCAAGGCCTTCCCTATGGTGGCCGCGCCTGTCGGTCGTACATACGTAGTCGTCTCGGTCGCCTTCGGTCGCCGGGGTGGTTTGCTTGCTGATTGCTGCAGAAGAAGTGCAGAGTTGATCGGCCGAAGCCCACCCACGGTGCGTCTACCGTACAGTGCAGGTGCAGGCGCAAGGTGGCGCAACGCGCACGGTGGTCGGCCGCAGAAGCTGGTTGGTGTGAGCGATGTATTGCTTTTTGGGATTGGCTGGGAGGCTTTAGTAGGGATGGTCCCGGGGCAGAAGCACTGGCGGATGGCAAGTGGAGGGCAGAGTGGATGATGGGAGAGTGGATGGGATGAGACACAGTGGATGGGATGCGGGATGACAGCGATGGATGGCGAAGTTGCGAGCCTCAGGGGGGTTGATGCCGTCAAACCGTTCAAAGTCGTTGGGTGTGGGCACGGTACGTGGGAGGCACGCAGGAAACACGCAGCAGCGCGCTGCACCAGTGACTTATTAGTGGAGGCCCGCCGTGGGATATGGCAGTGAGTGGGAGGGCAAACCGCTCTGTTTTTGGCACTTCTCTGCTGCTGGTACGGATGCAGCGGCGACGGCGACCACGGGCCACGGGCATTGGCGGGCGGAGACGGGGGGCGGAGGCTGCGGCGAGTTCTTCCAGGGTTTGTCAGGGCACGTGTGTCAGGGGACCAGGATGCTACTCTATTGGGGGCTCGCGGCCTGTACGGGATCCAGCAGCTGGACAAAGCCTGCAAGCAGAAGCACCGAAAGTACACACACTGGCACTCACACGCAGCAGCCAAAAGAAACAAAAGCAAAAACACCGCAAGACGCAACCGCCTCCGCGCTGATGACAGCACCTTGTTCGCCTCATCGGACCTAGCGTATCGTTTTTGCTCCCCCCCTGCTGCCATCCCTGAAGGCACCCTTTTGAAAGCCTCTCAAGCCTCTCCTTTCAAGCCTCCCCCCCTCGTTCAACTGCTGTAGCACCTCATCGTCGGGCGGGGCGGAGCGGGGCGGAGCGGGGAGGGGGACCAACCGCCGCAGGGTGGGAGGTACACAGTACGTACTTTGCAACTAGACTCGGGAGTTGGGTTCTCTCATCTCACGCGACAGGCAGCGCAAACGCACGGCGATGGGACTTGGGACGCACCCAAATGCACTCTCACTGTTCAACTACCCAGCACACGGGGATCTGCTGACCAAGGCTCTAATGACAAGGCAGCATCGCAGAGATGAGCAAATGGCCATTGGCCCGATTCCCATCCACCTTTCCCCACCATGGAACATGGAATTCCAGCCGCACTGACCAACAAACAAGACACGACACACGTCTGCGACGGGCGACAGTGCAGTGCGCGACGCCTCACTCTCACTTTACAGCAGTGAGTAAGTATGTACCAGGCGGCACTGACCACCGATCACCGACCACCGACCACTGACCACTGACCAGGCCCCCCAGAGTGGAGCCCTGCCTAGGGGTGATCTACAGACTTACAACACAACCGGACTAGCAACACTATCAACATCCAAGGCATTGAGTACGAGATGCTCCCGTATGTCCATAATCCAGGGCCAACGTTGTAGACACCACGACAACCCGCGCCACTCTATTGGAAACGGGCATCACCTGGGTCCAAGCCCTGAGCTTCGCCTCACCCCCGGGATCTTCCTCTGTCCCTTTTGCGGGGTTGATTGGTTGGTTGGTCGTTTGCATTAGTTGGCTTGGCCGCTCATCCTGTCACGATGGCGTTCTCAACCGTGACGACGACGACGCTGCTCCTCCCCTAAGCAACAAGCACACAACATCGCATCTCGATCGCCTCCCTCTGGCCACGAACCCTGCCAGCAGCAGCAGCAGCCAGGATGCGAGATGGTTTCCGATCTCCAGCCTCACGCCAAGTGCACATTGAACCCTTACCCAAGCAATATCTCGCACAGATTGGAAGTCCTCACCAAAATGTTGATGAGGCAACCATCTCCGAACTTGCCTGCGTTTCTGCCCGTCTACACGCCCCTCCCAGGCTGACGGGCTTGAGCTGCCGCTACTGGCACACACAACACAACGCAACACACACACACACTCGTACTTTCACATAGGAGGTCATGCTGAGATTGGCTACCGTACGAATCCGTACCTCATGCGGGAGGGGGACACGATCCAACCCAAGCCCGGCCAGCATTCGACAACGGGACGGATCCTGGCCTGGGGTTGTGTTATAAGCCGAGACAACCCTTGGGCTTATCAATTCTCAACTATCACATCTTTGAGTTTGTGAGTCTTTTCTTCGTCCGCTATCGACGAGATGGAGAAAAGTCGACAGACTCTCGGGTTGACGGATTGACCCGCCGAGTTTAAGGGACTCGCCCCATTCGAGGAAACTCGCCCATCCTCCGTCCCGTTTGGTCAACCGCCACCGCCCACGATGCCTCAACCCCCAAACATGCCGTGCCGTATTCTGATTCAACGCGCAACCACAATCCGAAACCTGTCGAGTCGCAGCCATCTCTTGGCTCGGCTTTCCCCAATGGCTCGCATAATCGCTCTCCTCAGTGGCTTGCATACGACCCAACCTCCTCCTCCCCCCTACCCTTTCCACCCCTCTTCCCTCCCTCGCTCAGTGATGCTGTTTCGTTCCAACGGGCCACCACCTTCTCTCGGTTTCTGCCGCCGTTCCTAGCTTCGCCTGGAGGGGTTTGGCTGGGGGACGCGGGTTCACGGCGCATGTACTATCTTCGTTGCTCGCGGGAAGGGTGCTGCCAGACGGCGGGCCGGCCCAGGTCGTCGCCGTGGTCGCTTTCGCTAGTCTACTGTGTCTGTACGAAGCCACGGCCGAATCCGACGACCGCAGAACCCTGGTGATCGCAGATTCCCGATCCTCCTGATGCGATGCAGCCGAACAGTCGCATCCAATCCCCCCTCGCATGCAAGCCACACAGAACGGGGGCCACTAACACTTGCACACTCGCAACGCCCCGCCCAGAACCAGAACTACCGCCAGCAAAGGAGACAAGAAAGACCCCGACCAGATAGTTGCCGCCCCGTCACGCCTCGACCACTGCATGTTGCCGGTCACAGCCGTTCGTTTCGTTCGTTCGCTTCTGTGATAAGATTAGCACGTGGCAGTTTCCCCCAGGCCCATGATCCATTCGCGTCCCGGCAGACAAGGGTTGGCCGTTGCAACCGAGTGCAATCCCGAATGGAATCCCGAGTGAAGCGCGCTGGGACCGAAGATGCACCGGTGTTGCCGTGCTTGAGCCGTCCCTGTAGACGTCCAAGGTGGAACAGTGTCACTTTGCGAATCACTAACCAGTCCACTGCTCCCGATAGTTGTTTATCAATGAATGCTGACCAGGAGCGCAAGAAGAGGAATCAAGAGTCAAAAACGAGGCAATTGGCTTACACCAACACCCACAACCATGGTAGAACTTCATGAATTTTCATTTCCTAAAATGTACGCCTGGCGTAGAACTAATTCGTCTTACACGACGGCCGTCTTGTCCCACACCTCGGTATTACCGATCCAAATCATCATCAGCCGACGATTTTCCCACAGATTCCCCCATAAACAAAATGCACGCTAGTTAACATGATGGTATAAACTCCGTTCCCAGAGGCCACTTTTTCTTTGAAACCAGCCTACAGAGCACCGAGAACCTTGTCGAAGGCGCCGACGAGGATGGGGATGTGAGAATCCTCGAAGATGAGCATGGGGCGGAGGCGGACGGTGCGGGTGCCGCAGGTGCCAATGTTGACGCCAATGGCACGCATGGAGCGGACGAGGGCAGCGGAGTCCTTGGTGTCGAAAGCAATGAAGTGGCTGTGAAGACTGGTCAGTTTTGATGCGTTGTGCTTTGGATTTGGAAGAACTTACCCTTGGTGCTTTCCTCGGAGGTTCTGGATGTACTCGGGGTACTTGGCGGCGAGCTTCTCGAGCTCCCTGTAGAGGTGGCCACCGACGCGAGCGGTCTGCTCGACGAGCTTGTTGTCAAGGATCTCCTTGATGACAGCCTTGCACATGATGACACGAGCAGGGTCACCGATCCAGGTGTTGAACTGGCGGTAGGCCTTGTCGGGGATGAGCTGCTCGTTGCCGAAGAAGTAACCGGCAGTCTGGGCCTTCTTGGAGAAGGTGACCATGTCGGGGGAGATGTCAGGTTCCAGTGGTCGTGGCCCCAGAAAGAACCAGTGGCGCCGAAGCCAGTTTGGACCTCATCGGCAATCAGGACGGTGCCGTGCTTCTTGGTGATGTTACGGAGACCCTGGAAGAAGGAAGGGGAGGCGTGGTTGTCACCGCCCTCGCTCTGGATGGGCTCAACGATGAGGCCGGCCACGGGGCAGTGCCACGTGGTGATGATGCGGTCGACCTCCTCGAGGCAGCGCTTCTCCTCAGCAGCGTTCTCCTCGGTGAACTGCTCGAGGGGGTACTTGAGGGCGGGGAAGGGAGCCTGGGGCCAGTTGAAGCTAGGAATGTCAAGCTTGTGGACTGCCTTGGAGCGGGTGGTGGCAAGGGAGCCGAAGCCACGGCCGTGGAAGGAGTTCTGGAAGCTCATGATGGCGAGCTCGGGGGAACCGGGCTTGGAGTTGTTGAGGCAGGAGTTGGTCTCCTCCTCGGTCCACTCGACGCCCTCACCACGCTGGCGGCGGCTGTAGAGCATGAAGGCGGCCTTGTAGGCCAGCTCGTTGGCCTCGGAGCCGGACTGAGCAGTGAAGATGTAGCTGAGGCCCTTGGGGGCCACCTTCATGAGGCCGTCCCGGAGGATGTCAACCCAGTGGTCGGAGGGGAAGTTGCCCATGGCGGGGCGGTTGACGAGGGCGGAGATCATGTCAGGGGACTTGGCAGCCTCGATCAGGGTGGTGTTGTTGTAGCCAACGGGGATGGAGGCGATCTGGGCGTAGCTAGAGGAGTGGCCATGTTAGCATGTGCAGAGCTGCAGGGCGTAGAATGAATGGGAAGGACGTACACATCGAGGAACTTGTTGCCATCGACGTCAACAATGTAGTTGCCATTGCTCCTGTTGTAGTCGACAACGAAGTGGACGGCACGAGCATCGAAGATGGCATCAAGTCGCTTGGTGCTGGCGCGGGAGACGGGGCCAGGAATCTCCGTGGTAACGGGGGTCTCGACGAAGGAAGGCATCGTGATGAAGGGCGTGGATAATTGACTCTTCGGATGTCTCTTGGGGGATATGGATGAGGGATGTCTTGGACTGGATGATGGAGGAGAGATAGACGGGGGAGGAGCTATTATAGCAATTGACGGTCCCTCGGAGTTGGGCCATGGCGGAGGCGGATGGGAGGGTTGCCGATGGAACCCACCCAGATGGCCGGAGTACGGAGTACCTCGCAGCTGGTACCTCTCTGTGCGCTGAGAGCCTGGGCATGTGCATTGTAGCTGAGCGGCGTCGACGAGGGAGGGAGCGAACAGCGAGCGAAGAGCGGCTCCCAGGGCTGGGCAGGACCGATGCGGCTCGTGGGGAACGGCCGTGGGACCGGAGTCGAGAGAACCGGGACGAAGCCGGAGGCTCACGAGACCACGGCGCCGCCACAATTTGGGGTGTAAGTAGTTCTGTAGTGTAGTAGCAGCACGGGGGGAGGTGGAGTCGGGGAGGTGAGTGGAAGTGGAAGTGGAGGTGGAGGTGGGCGCCAGGCAAGGGAGGGAAGGAAAGAGGGCAATCGGCAAGGCGGTTGCAGAACTTGCAAGTTGTACGAAGTACTAGCAGTAGTACGTAACATTGTAGGTAGTACAATTGGGACTTGCCCCAGGGAACCCCCGTTGGCCTATCTTCCTGCCCCGTTGGCGAATAGGGCAGAGGGCGGGCGGATTTGCCGATGTACTTCCTACCCATCATCACGTCGTCATGCTGTGAACCGGCCTGGATTTACGATACCGAATCCCGCGTGGCACGGGCGTCCCCACATTCTTTTTTCTTCTTGGCTGCCCAGAGTCATCAGGTGCCAGTTGGAGCAAGCAGCTCAACAACAAGGGCAAAAAGGAAAGAGGAGAAGGAAAAAACAAGGTACGGACGCAGCAGACGTAACAAATGCAGCGCCACCCCAGGGGCACCCTGCCACTGAATTAGCGAAGCAACGGGAGTTTGCTTGCTAAAGGTACATACTTAGTATTCGTAGGCACTCAAGTAAGTGGTGGCCACCCGCGAGGGCCGTAGTTAACGGAGGGCGCGATGGGGGCAAACTGGAGTGGGCCATCACCGGGGACTTACAAGTTACAGCGGATGGAAACCTGAGTTGGACAACTGGACAATTGGACGTGCTGGTCGAAGCGCCTGGAACCCAGAGCATGGAGCTTCCCCACCGGCTCTTCTATCTGACCTAGCAACCTAGGTACCGACCGACTCCTGGCCGGCCGTGTGACAAGCCGAACCTTTTCCAGCCATTTTTCCCTCCTCCTCCACTTTCTTTTCCAACTCCAAATCAAGCCCCCACTGGGCGGCAAACTGGCACACCTAACGGCACACCTAAGCAAATGCTCCCTAGCACACCTTGAATATCCTCCCCACTCACCACGGGGGAGGGTGTGTACGTGGAAGGTGGTGGCTAGTAGTCTTCGCACACCCCATTTGCCCTTCCCCTTGCACTTGCACTTGCACTTGCACTTGCACTTGCCCTTGGGGTTTGAATCCCATGGCCGTCGTCGTTGCCGGTCCGGGACAGGCCCAGACCGCGTACCACGAACCGGCCGGCTTCCAAATGGCGGCTTCGCACATCTTCAGGCAAAACCGCCTTCGCGATCGCGGTCGTGATGTAGTCTATGTGGTCGGATTGCTGACGATGCGATGCCGCCTTTGCCCAACGACGCCAGCCAGCCCGCCAGCCCGCCCACCATCCGCCAGCCGGGCTCCCGGCGCCGTGTCCTCGGCCAAACTCCTGGGCCAAGCTTTCAGGTATAAGGCATCATGGCCGCTGGGCATAGATAGGCATAGGGATTTCCGGAGGGACTGAAGAAAAGTGTGTTTTGTAAAAGGGCAAAAGAACGAGATACCCATCCCCTCGATCCCAAATCTGCATCTTGATCTCTGCGCCGGGCCTCACTTACACGGACTCCTCTTCCGCCTTTCGACCCCTGTCCCAACCGCCCGCCATGATCATGGCCGTCCCAGCAACCACAACCACCTCCAAGGTGCGTTGCCGACCATGCCTGCTGCAGCTCGACGACCCAACGCTTCTGAAGGAGGCCTGCTACGTCAACGGCCAATGGGTTGCTGCAAAGTCCGGCAAGGTCTTTGGTGTTGAGAGTGAGTGCAACCTACACTCCCTACGCGACTAACACCCCCTGGGCCCTCAACACTTCGCTGACACGCGCATCGCAGATCCCTCGACCCAAGACGAGCTGGCCAAGTGCCCCGAGTTCGACGCCCAAGACACCGAGGCCGCCATCGAAGCAGCCGCTGCCGCTTTCGTCACGTACCGCAAGACCCCGGCTCGCCAGCGGGCCCGTCTGCTCCGCCGATGGTATGACCTCATGATGGAGCACGCCGACGACCTCGCGCGTCTCATTACCCTCGAGAACGGCAAGCCGCTGGCCGAGGCCAAGGGCGAGGTCACCTACGCCGCCAACTTCTTCGAGTGGTTCTCCGAGGAGGCTCCGCGCATCTACGGCGAGACCATCGAGGCCAGCAACCCGTCGTGCCGCCTGGTCACCCTCAAGCAGCCCGTCGGTGTCTGCGGTCTGATTGCGCCATGGAACTTCCCTGCCGCCATGATCACCCGCAAGGTTGGCCCTGCGCTGGCCGCTGGCTGCACCGTCGTCGTCAAGGCTCCCGCTGAGGCGCCCTTCACTGCGCTGGCCATCGCCGAGCTGGCCCACCGCGCCGGGATCCCCGCCGGCGTCGTGAACATCATCACGGCGCTGGAAAACACGGCCGAGGTCGGCAAGGTCATGACCACCCACCCGGACGTCAGGAAGGTCTCTTTCACTGGCTCTACCGGCGTTGGAAAGATCCTCATGAACCAGTCCTCTTCCACCATTAAGAAGCTGTCCTTTGAGCTGGGCGGAAACGCCCCGTTCATCGTCTTTGAGGATGCAAACCTCGAGGCCGCTGTCACAGGCCTGATCGCCTGTAAATTCCGAAACTCGGGCCAGACCTGCGTGTGCGCCAACCGCATCCTCGTGCACCGCAGCGTCTACGACAAGTTCGTCCAGATGGTTCTCGACGTCGTCAGGACCTTCACCATCGGCGACGGCTTCGCGCCGAAGACCACCCACGGCCCTCTCATCCACAGCCGCGCCGTCGCCAAGGTCGAGGAGCACGTCCAGGACGCCGTCGCGAAGGGCGCCCGAGTCCTCCACGGCGGCGAGCGCCTGCCGCATCTCGGCGCCAACTTCTTCGGGCTCACCATCCTCACGGGCATGAAGCCGGGCATGAAGATCTGCACCGAGGAGACTTTCGGTCCCGTCGGCGCCTTCTTTGCCTTTGACACGGAGGAGGAGGCCATTGCCATCGCCAACGACACCGAGGTCGGTCTCGGAGGTTATTTCTTCAGCAAGGATGTCAACCGCTGCTGGCGGGTGGCCGAGGCCCTGGAGGTCGGCATGGTCGGCGTTAACATTGGTACGTTTTCCCCATTTCTAGAAGAGTTGTTTCGGACAAAATCGACTAACACGCGCGGTGCAGGTGTTTTGAGCGACCCCGCTGCGCCGTTTGGTGGCATCAAGCAGAGTGGTTTCGGCCGCGAGGGAAGCAGCTACGGAATTGAGGAGTTCACCGTTACCAAGATGATCATGACCGGCATTGAGGCATAGGTTTTTTTCTTGAGTTTTACACGGATTATGGAGGATCACGGAATACCCAAAAGGAGATGTTTAGAGAGGCAGGCATTATTGGCTGCGCATTATGCGAGACAGACGCGACACGAATAGTAGGATTTTTAAAGAAACGAGCAAACTCACCAATGTCACCACTTCGTGTGTAACCTGCTGCCCGCGCATACCACTTAGACGCGAGTAACGGAGCGGCAAACAGCGGCAAAGCAATGCATGGGTGCCGGCCAGACTGACAGACACCGCCAGACAAGGAGGCTCTAAGCTATCGCAGAGAAAATCCTCCGGCAGAAAGTTCCGTGGCCTTGCCGCTTCGGGCCGGGGAGTGGGCCATACAGCTGTAGTCGAGGTGAGAGAGGGAGAGCGTCCTTCACCTCGTCAACACCATGGCGAAGATCACGGGGCGGGACCGGCGGTAGGCCTGATGAGGCAGCAAATGCTTCAAGAGAAGAACAGGCTTGAAGGTATTGTAAAAGGATGCTGCAGCATGCTGCTTCTGGTTTCAGTATCGCGGAAACCACGGCATAAAGACTGCGAAGGCCCAGTATGTGCAATTCAAGACAAGGCGTCGAATTACCAGGCCAGATTAACAAACCAGATACTGCAAAGTGCACATCTGGTTCATTTCGTGGCCCCTTGGTGCTGCTTCCATAACAAACCCTAGAACCACCTATTCTGCTGGTGAGGTTATCGCGGCCACTCCTGCCCCACTGCCGGCATCCGGAGCTGGTGTTTGTCACCCACCCTCCTCCGCCGCGTTCATTACGCGCACGCCTCAAAAGTCAAAGGGACGGGGGAAAGGAAAACCCAGATCGCCGGGTTTAACGCCTCCGGTCCCATCAGATCTTGATCGCCGCTCGGCATCAAGCGAAAAGGAGGTTCGTTCCAATACACACGCCCACCGTCGTGCCCGCAGGCCGGCAAATGCTGGCCCCGAAGCCGCCGCCCGGTCCGGTCCGGCCTTCACCGAGATGGGAAGGTCACCAGAGAACAGAAGAAGCTTAATTGTACTTGCTGCCACACAAAAAGCTGTGAGAGCGTGTGAGTGTGTGTGATTGACAAGGAGAGGAAGATCAAAGCCACAACCTGACACACCCGCCACGACCGGGAACGACTGCCGGTCCCACTTGGACCGCCGGGGAGGCGTGCGAACCGCGGGGAAGAACAAGGCCGTGCGTGTGTCCTGGACGCTTCGGAGATCAAACACCACCAAGCAAAGCACCGTGACGTCGCGGTTGGTCATGGGACGAGGATGGGAGATTCTGGATGTGACGAATAACGAGTTTGAACGACACCCCGCGCTGTACTGCAACGATGACAGGGGGCCAAGGAATGTCTGTGTGTCACATCGAGCAGGCCGGTAATTATGTGGCCGATTCGTTTGGGCCGCCGTTGTGTGAGCACGAATCCAGCAGTAGACTGCGAAGGCGAATACAGTCTTGTGTGTACCAGCAATTGCTCAGCCATGTTCGTGTGCTGCATTGCATGCATTCCCGACTCAGCTGCGACATTGACAACGAAGTTGTGCAGCTGGAATTGCATTTCCGGAGTGTCACCCTGCATCTCCAAAGACGCGGAAAATGCAGATACATTCGCTTTCGGTCATTGGGTGAAGCCTTCGCCACGGGGCGGCTGCGAACCATCTTGCATCTTCGAAAGCAGCGGGCGAGAGATAGGCAAAAACACGGGATTACCTACGACAACCGGCTCAACAAGATTAACAATGGGTTTTCTTCCCGCCAGCCGGGTCTCGTAGATAGGCCGTCGCCTCTAGACCCATTGCCTAGTTATTGACCACGTTCGTCTTAGTCCGGTCTCCGATCTCGCCCTCGGGGCTAACGTACGAAAAGTGAAGGACAAAGAAACCAGCAAAGAAGAAGAAGAAAAAAATCTACAGGTCCCCACCACCCCGTTACCTCCGTCATGGGACCGACCCCCGACGTAACCGCCACCTTCGGGGATCTTGCGTAACAGAAGCGGCTATCCCAGGAACCGAAGCTCCGAGCAACGGGAAAAGGAAACACACAAGAAAAGCACTCCCCAGCCAATCCATCCAATTGCATGCCCTCCAAAGGCCCCCGTGCCAGTAAGCAAGCTGTGTCCTTCGCGAGCCCGGCGGGGGGAGGAACAGTCCGGGGCTCCCCCGGGGCAGTCGACCTCCGGGGTCCGGCCGGATAACGCAGCTTCATGATCGATCGGAGGGGGAAATGGGACAAAGCTTCCGACCGGAAGGGAAAAAGAACTGTACGTAATAAGAGCTCGAGCCCGTCAGTTCGTTCCCCCAGGTTTTGCGGAGCTCGAGTGACACATTCTTGAAGGGGGGAAGGCGTCTACCGGCCGGGCTTCGCTGGGAGGACGGGGGCGTGTTGTTTGACTCCGCCGTGACCGGGATGGAGGGGCCTGTTTTGTTTGCCTGATGGGCCGGGAATTGGAGATATGGAGTATTGTTGGCACAGCGTCGGGGGCGCAGCCAGCTATCAAGCTTCGTGTTATCTATCTATCTCGACCTCCGCTGCTTGTTTTACCTCGGCATCAAAGGATCCATCCCTCTCCGAACCACGCTCCAGAATCCAGCAGGCCCTCCTTACTTGCTCTCCTCTAACAGACCCTCCACTCTCTTGACCTTGTCCTCCGCCGTTTGCTTCTTGTCCGTCCTGCGTACAATCCGTCAGCATCTCCACGCAATATCCAGTGTCCCACGAACAACGACGGCGAAAGAACTCACCTGCTGCCGACCCTCATGGACGACTGAACCCTCACAACGCCGCGCTGGTGCACCACGGCGTGCGCCTTGCCCACCGCCGCCATGACTTCGTCCCACTGGCCCTCTGCAGAGTTGATTCGTTAGCTTCGGTATGGATACACCTCGACGTCTCGTCTGAGGAGTACGAGGAGAGGAGGCAAGGCGGAAATGACTCACCAACTGTCGTCCCAGCAGAGTGCAGAGTATACTTCAGGCCGCTCGCCTTGAGCACCTTCTGTACCTCTGCAATCTCCTCGGCCACGGAGACGCTGCCGGTGCCAATCTGTCCAAGCCGGAACGTTAGCATCCAAAGGTGATCTCGAAACGGTTGAGCGAGGCGCGGCGACTCACGGGGAGGAGGCAGAAGTCAGCGTAGCATGCCGACGGCGTGGCGATATTGGCGTAGTCCATGGTTGCTGTGATGAGACGAAAATATGTCGATTTCGGTGAGTGATGCTGTTGTTGGGCGATGTTCACTTCCAAGGTGACGTAGGCGGGTGTCAAGATGGATGAGTGGGTTGACAGCTCGGAAGTTGAAAGCGGGCGTGACAATTGGCTGAGGATCATGCAAACAAACTAACACACACCTGGCCGCCAACGACTCACCATCCAACTCCACAATATATCAGCAGCAACAAGTCACGCAAAGGCACTGAGAACAACGGCTTGAATCGACATGCGGCATTCTTTGTGCCTTGTCATTCATACGAGTCTATCTACCTGTATTTGCCCGCCGATTTCCGTCTATGGAAAGCCCATGTTCAATCTTCCGATGATGTGTATCTGAGGGCCAGACCAGCCCAATAAAAAGACAAAAAATCCCATTTTGGAATGAATCCCTTTCCTAAATGCAGATCCGCTCCCAAACGCCTCGCTTTATGTTCAACAAACGAACCAAACCTAGGTGGACTGAATGACCAACCCGTCCAATGCTGTATGTGGGGTGTATATAGTTGTATATGGTGGAGTGATAAAACAGATGCATCGCCTGCAGTTTACACCAGCATAATGGCGGCGGCAACAAAAGCGATCAGAGCACCAGTGCCCATGCTCTGGCTGTGGCCACTAGCCTTGGACTCGTCGCTGGTGCTTGCGACCTTCTCACGGCCGACAGCGTCAGAAATGTCATTCATGCGATCAGTGGCCGCGAACACGTCGCCCTCCTCGAACAAGTCGACGAGGACAAAGTTGGGAGCGGTACCCCACTCGCTCTTACACTGCTTCAGGTGGAGGCCCAGATTCCCGTCCTCAGTGGTGTTGGCACTGTTGACAATCTCGATGTTGCTAACGTCGGGCACGTACAGCGAGATCGAGGTGCTAAGACTCTGGTACTTGAAGTGGTTGGCCAAGCTCAGATAGTTGTTGGAGAGAGCGGACGCGGCGTCGTCGGCATTGGACGGGCGGTCGAGGGTGCAGTTGAAGCCGTCGAGCGAGTCGACCTCGAAGGACGTCTCAAAGACATAGTCGAACTCGGGCATCAGGAATGCGTAGTCGGTGGAGGCATCGATATTTGTAACGAAGGAGACCACGCGGCTGTCGTTGCTGATCATGGACTTTAGGGTAGGCCAGTCACTACTTGGGCCCTCGCCGGAGGGAGTGTAGGCCAGTTCAGAGATGCCGGAGCTGTTGAAGACGCTGCCGAACTCGGAGGCCTCGGCTTCGTCCGAGTTGACGAGCAGGAGAGTGACAACGTCGTTGGGGTTCTGGCCCATCCAGGAGTTAATGATGACCAGCCAATCCTCGAGAGTGCCAGCATCAAGCAGATCGCACGAGGTATGGCACAGGCGAAGCGTCTCGTTGGGCTTGTGGACCTGGGCCTGGAGCAGTCGGATGCCGGCGTCTAGGGCGACTGTCGCGTTGTTGTACTGGTTTCCAGCGGCGGCGATGCTCCCGGTACCCTCGCGGAGGAACGAGCTGCCGTGGGCGCCCATGTGGGTGATGTTGTTGTAGTTGCGATCGCAGAGACTGGGAGAGTTGTTGCAAGCGGTAGCTGCGCTAACGGAGGTGGCAGCGGCGAGTACGGCAAGAGCCGCGGCCGTGGCGGAACGGGACATGGAAGGAATAATCATCTTGATATGAGGGATGAAGTGTGTTGCGCGTGTGTGTGTGAATGTCGTGGGTATTGTATCGCGGGTGTTCGTGGAGCGAAGTAGGTATTTAGAGTGTTGACCTGTCTGTGAGAGTTCCTCTGAGAGGCAGTAGCGACGGAAGAATAAGAAATCAAATCCAAATAGACAAAGGAAGCGGGACAAGATAGAAAAGACAAGACAAAAAAAGATCTAGGTCCAAGCAGGCAGAAAGGCTGAAGAGGATATAGTCGACACGAAACACGGCAAGAACGAAGGGACGGGAGCGCAGCGCAGCCTGCCTCATCTGCAGCTAGTGAGAGAGGAAGCTGACGTCGCCTGGACCCGGTTTTCTGGGTCGTTGTATTCTCCCAGGCTTACAGCGCCAAGGTCCCCTACGGCGGACGCCCGAGACCCGAGCGAGGGGCCCTACGACGGTCCGTATCCAACACCTACAACGTGTGAATACGTACGTACGGAGTACGCGGGAGGCGGTTTGGGCGATTTAAACGGCCTGCAGCCAATGGCGTCCCCTGTGAGTGGACCGAGCCGGGGCGTCGAGGCTTTGCTGCGCCTCCCGAAACGTCAGCAGCGGGTCTGCAACTTGTGCTTGGTACGCTTCTGAAACCCCTTTTATATGGGCAAAGCACTTACTTGCGTGTTCACCAAGAAGACAATACGTAGTGACTGCAGCTCAACCTCGTTGCTTCATGCATGTGTCACGAGAGACGGCTGACGACACGGGAGAGAGAACATACATCCATGCCAAGACCAGCACTGCCCTTCCGTCTCTGGGCGGCAACTTGGCGGTTCGCCTCCGTGTTGGCTGGACATTGCATCCATCACAAGAGAGCAAGGTGTGGATATTTGATGGACAGCGTATGTAGCAAGTGCCCATCTTGGATTCAATATCACCATAGAGTGGATTGCCCAGGTCGATCAATGTGGATTAATAACAATCACCACTCCCTGCTGCTGGCTTGGACAATGCCGCAAGGGTTGAGACGAAATCAGCTCCAGAGCTCGACAATTTGCTGTGCGAGATTGACGTTACGGAGTGATCCGTGCTTGGCTCCGATGAGGATGAGACAGGCCGCACTACTATGTACTACTTCGCAATCCATGCCTCTTTGTTCTCCGACTTCACAGCCCCGTTTCAACCGCGGCTTTCACAAAAATGAAATGGGAGTACGTAGTCTTCAATGCATCAGGCACCTGAGCAGATATCCCGAGCTTTGTGTTGAAATCCCATGATCAACCAGGAGATCGACATCAGTATCCATCCCCATCCCATAAATATCCACAAATACATGCCCAACCCCTTAAGTTACCTGTTTATCCCCCGGCTTCCTTGATTCTCGAAAATCAGACAGGGCAACATTACTCAAGGCTTTGTTATGAATGTGCATTTACGGATGCATTTTCCCTTTGCATACGGGGTAAAGGAACAATCCGGCTTTGTTGTGGCCCCAGTTGCATCGTGATGTTGGTTGGTAGTGCCAATCCACCCATATATCCAAAAACGTCCACCCCGCCTCGTCAGCCCCAGCACTATCACACACGTGCCGATGAATGATGCAGATGGCTGACCGATTGACAATGTATTCATACTGTACTTGTACAAGTGCAAGTGCAAGTCCTACGACAAGTGGCGGTGGGAGGCAGTGTAGCACACAAAACTCGAACGCTTTCGCCTTGTTGTGCCATGTGTATTTCGTAATCGTGGTGTGTGGTGCTTCTATTTTTATGTATGCATCTCGCGCCAGCGCCCAGTGCGGAGAGATGCACGCGCCACGCCGCGCGCCAGATGGGGTGATGGCATGCCGTCCGTGATGGGGCTTAACGCAACTGCCGAACGTGAACTGTTTAGGGACAGCTTCAGCCTCGGATTTTCACCTTTTTTCTTTTCTTTCTAACGGTTGGTATGTACTGTATGCGAATCCTTCGGCCTCCATCAACGAGTCCAACCTCCAGAGAGCCATTCTTTGAACTATTTTCTCAACACAAGAAAACCACCCATCCGCACACTAACATAGCATGTGCGAACACTATGTGTCAATCAATGTTCGGCTTTGCTTATCTTAGGTCACGGCGTCCTCGGGTTCCGCCCTCGATGCAAGTCATCATCGTCATCCTTACTCAGGATCGTCATACTTGACCCCCTTGCCCTCCGCCGCCGCTGCCTCGATGTCCTTGAGCTGCTTCTGGCCCTCCTCGGTCGTCGCGTCGATGATCTGCTCCTCCAGACTCAGGATGTTGGCCTATCAACCGCACTCGTTAGCTCCTCTGTTTTCCTCTGCGTGGCACTCCAGCAGTAAACGTACCTCGCCAAACAGGCCGACCAGCTCCTCCGCCTCGTCAATCTTCATGTCGCCCAGGACCTTGTTCACCTGCTCTAGCTTTCCAGACTCGAGCGCCTTCTTCATCTCCGGCTTGAACCCGTCGTAGACCTTGCGCGCCTCCTGCTCCTCTGGGTCCTGGCTGTCCGCCGCGGGCACCTTGATCTGAATCACTGTCCCGGGCTCAACGGCGTGCAGCTGGATCTGCTCCACGCCCTCCGACTCCCCCTCCTTGGCTCGCTCTGCAATAATCTCCCGTGACCGTGTCCGGATCTTCATGAAAGTTTCCTGCACGTCCTTGTAGAAGACCTCCTGGGCCTGGTGACCTTTGGTAGTGATCCGCTTGAAGAACAGACCCACGCCATCCTTGCCCAGAGCACGGCAGTACTGCAGAAGCAGCCCCTGGTGCACGTACTGTCTGCAAAGGTCGTCCTTGTTCTCGAGGGCAGCGTCAAACGCCGAGACCAGCAGCCCATCCGTCTCCTTCTCCACCAGAATCTGTGGGTTCTGGGACAGGAATTGCAAACTCGACGAGTAGTCGTTGATCCTGATCTGGCCAAACTTCTTACCCGCAGGGGACGATTCGATCTCGTCTTCGTCTTCCACCTTGGATACCCCTTCTGCGGCCGCGGAACCCGAAGCGCCCGAGAAACTGGGGTTCAGGAGCTCCACCTCGGTTGACTCCTTCTTGTCTGCCGGCGTCGACTTGGCGACGTGTGAGCTGTTAAAGCCAGTGTGGAGGCCCTCGCTGGTAATTTTCTTGCCCTCCTCCTTGTGCAGCTCCTCCAACTTGGCCACGAGCTCCGTCTGCAGCGTCTTGACCTTGTTATGGTGCTCCTGGATCTCCTCGACCATCGCTTCGTACCTGCTCTCGGGCTTCTTCTCGTCCAGAGACTTGTTGACTTGGTCCAGAAGAGTGGCCATCATCTTGGAGTATGTGGGCAGCTCCTTCTCGTCGCTGTGGACACCCTCGGGACGTGGCGGCGGCTTGTCGTCCTTGGGGTTCCCAGCCGACTCCATGACGGCCTGGAAGGCCACCTCGGCCGGGTTTCGGGTAGCGGCCTCGGAGGCATGAGCTCGCAGCGAGGCCAGGAGCGCCGAGATGCGCTTCATCAGGCCATCGTTGATGATGCGTTCATACTTGAGCGTCTCGATCTGGTGCTTCCGCTGCTGGCGCTCCTGGTGAATCTGGTTCTGCTTGGCGCGGATGAAGGACCTCTTGTCGACGTTGGGGTGAACCTCGATATCGGAATCATCGCTGAGCTCCAGGGCGTCCTGGACAACAAACGATGCGTGTCAGCAGATTCTAGTGGACAAGAAAGAGGGGAAGAGAGGTGGGAGGGAAGGCAGCCTGCATACCCATTTGCTATAGTCGACAGGCATCTTGGCTGATCGATGCGTGCTATCACTGGACAGTCAAGTTCGGGATAATTGTGATACAGGTAAAAAAGAATTACCAGTCGCAGCAAAGAAGGGGCTGAACGTACTGTTGTCAACGCACCAGTGGAAGCTTCTGGACGGCCTGAAGCTGGCCCATGATAGCGGGGTTCCCGATCGAGCACCCCACCCCACCCACCATGAGGCTCAAGCTGAGGCAACTTTGCAGCTGTGCCGCCACAATCAGCCACCCGTTAGACTACCCAGCCACGCCGCAAAGCAAAAATACCACCAGGCAAAACCCGCATCTTAAAATGCTTCAGCAGGGCAAAAAGAAGACAGTGCCTTTCAGGCAAAGCCTTACGTACAATGCGTAATCTGGGAATCGAACCCAGGGCTCCCCGATGTTACTCGAATGGCAACGGAGAATTTTACCACTAAACCAATTACGCCGTATGGAATTTGTGAGAATGTACCCACTTGATGGAATTCTGATCTCTTCAATTCCCTCATGTTGGTGTCTAGAACGAGACACGACAGCAGGACGTTCAGCCCCGCTCTCACTTCAATAACCTTCGTAGAGACACGAAAAGCTCTTTGAAACTTGATTCATGGCTGGCATAAAGCCGTAGGCCCGTTTTTCGGGTCTTGTTGACATTGATACAAACAGAAGTACTCCTTCGCTAAATGTTCTATTATACAGGCAAATAGGTATTGATGAGCCCCCAAACACCCTTTCTCTAGCAAGATCATACTCGTCCCAGTCTCCACAGCAGTCCATTAGCAATGTGTTGAATCTTCATCATCCAGCTAAGCTCTAAGCAACTCATGACATGGTCTTCATGAAGTCGTCGAGGTCGAAACTCTCCTCGTACTGCTTATTGTCCCATAGCTCTCCCAGGTCGTCCAGCCATGCCTTCTTTCCTCCGGGTTGTCCGGGCTGTAGCACGTCGCCTGTTTCAATGTCCACCATATCCTCTTCTCTTCCTTCCATGCTGTTGTGAGGCTTGTCCGTTATCAGGTTCGGTGCCGAGTCTCCCAGATTGAACAAGTCTAGGATCTGGTCCGTGTCCATTGTCGAGAGGCCAGCGTTTTGTTGGTTGACGACGGTCGACGCCACGTCGATCTTGAACCGCTGCAGACTCAGAATCTTCTCTTCGAGCGTTCCGCGGGTGATTAGTCGGTACACGTTCACCACCTTCTTCTGGCCGATTCGATGTGCTCGGTCCATGGCCTGCAGATCCTTCTGGGGGTTCCAGTCGTGCTCCACAAAGATGACAGTATCGGCTCCCGTCAGATTGAGACCCAGACCACCAACGCTAGTGGTGAGTAAGAGAACATCATACGACGGATCGCTGTTGAACTTGTTGACAATATCCTGTCTCTTATTTGCTTCGACGGAACCATCAAGCCGCAAGTGCGACACTGAAGGAAGCAGGTCCTTCAGGACCTTGTTCTGGACCATGTCCAGCATCTCCTTCATCTGGCAGAAGATGAGGGCGCGATGGGGTTTGATAGGTTGGTACAGAGGGTCGTTTGAATCTCCTCCCTCGACGCCTATACCGCAGTCTACCAGGAGATCTCTTAGGGCAGTTAATTTTGGCGCGTGACGAGGATCCTCAATCGAAGTCCCCTGCTTCTGCAGAATCTTTTGGGTATCCTCGTAATGGGTATTTCCGGGCTTCATAACCATGGCAGGCGAGTTGCACAGCTTGCGCATGTATTGCAGAGCTTGGAAGATGTGCTGCTTGGATTCTTTGTCCTCCCGACCGGCCTCTGCCTGGATCTTCTTACCCTGTTTCCTGGTAAAGTCCTCGAAGAGCTTCTTCTGCAGGTCGCTCAAGTCGCAGTAGTAATTCTGCAGGATCTTAGGTGGGAGGTCGTCGAGCACCTCCTCCTTGAGACGTCGCAGCAGGAAGGGAAGCACCTGCTTGTGCAGGGCCTCGATAGCAAGCGCTCCAGCTTCCTGTTCTTTTGATGACGCCTTGCTGAATCGACTCGCCGCGATTGGCTTAGCGAACCGATCCAAAAAGACCCTCTCTGCGCCCAAGAAACCTGGCATGAGGAAGTCGAACAGGGACCACAGCTCAAGAACGTTGTTCTGAATTGGTGTGCCAGTGAGGATGAGACGATGGTTGCTAACAAGTCTCTTGACCGCCTGGGTAATCTTGGCCTTGGGGTTCTTGATCAGATGGCCTTCGTCGAGCACGACGTAGTTCCAGTTGTGTTTGTCGAGGATCTCAGAATCGTTGCGGCACACGTCGTAAGATGTGATGACAATGTCTGTTTCCCCAAGCTTATCCTTCATCGCCTTCCGTTCTGTTGGCGGTCCCACGTACGCGGTCACGCTCAAGAACGGCGCGTACGTCTTAATCTCCTGTTGCCAATGCCCAGAGAGCGTCGGTGGGCAGACAATGAGAGATGGCAGCTTTCTGAAGTCGGGGGACTGGGTCTTGGCGAATTCCTCGGCGCGTTGATGGTGATCGCTGGCCACGATGCAGAGAGTCTGAAGTGTCTTTCCGAGGCCCATGTCGTCACAAAGAATGCCATGGAGATGATACTTGTTGAGGAAGTGTAGCCAGTTGACACCTTCTTGCTGGTACGATCGCAATTCGGCCTTGATAGCCACCGGGATCTTGAATTGCTCCACCTTCTTCGGGTCGAGCAATTGAGCAATAAAGGTCCTTTCTCGGTCTCTACCCTTGAACATCTCCTCGGAGAGTCCAGGCGGGTCAGGGATGCCTGCTTCCAGGGGTACAAGCTTAACGAGCGTTGCAAAGGAAGTCGTAGCAATGAGACGGATCTCGTTGTCCGAATCGCTCATTCGTCCCAAGACGGGCACGATGAGGAAGATGACATATGGCAGGATGGAATCACCCATAACGGCGATTAGGTGGTAGATGGCTTCGATAGCACCCTGGCGGAAGCTCAGATCAATGGGGTTGGTGATGGACGGCAGGATCTTTTCGACCAGCGCAGTCATTCCATCAACAGTGATAACGCTGCAAATGGTGGCCACACACTTCGCGGCCATGTACCGAAAGACCGAAAGTTCCGAGTGGAGCGCTTTAATGACGAGAGGCATTATCTCCATCACGAAAGAGTGCAGGGCAACGTCGAGAGTTGGTGTCATGGTCCTGATGACGGACATGGCGTCGACAATCTCCTGTCCAAAGGTATCCTCGGGGTCCTTGGCTTCAGGAGGAAGGCTGCCAGAGAAGGCCTTAACCAGGGGCTCCTCCATGAATGTTCGCAGACTAGGCACCGTTTCCAGCAGCTTAGCCCCGTAGGTTCTTGAAAGAATCTCGAGTGCCTCCTTGGCGCCGCGTCTAGTGATGCGAGCGGCTTTAGCCTCCTTGGCCCATTTGGCAGCGTCCGGGTGGTCAATTCTGTCTTCTTCCTTTTGCATAGAGAGTACACAATCAGTCTTACTGGCGTGGACAGGGAACTCCGGAGTCTCTGCAACCTCGACGCAGGAGAACTTGACCAGGTTTGAGACAACCTTGTCAGCTGGGCCTCTTCGGCCCTTGTTGGTAAACAACTGAACCAATCTGGCGATAGTATCTGCAGACCGGATTTGCAGCAATTGGCTCTCCTCTGTTTTGACGGAATCCATGATGCCCTTGATGAGTGGGCTAGGCTTCTTGGGCAGAACGTTCATGGCAACCATGGCGCAGGCTGCTGCGGCCTTGATTCGCACATCTCGAGCCGCCTTGACGTTCTTGGCCTCTTCGATCGCCAAGACTGTTACACTTCGAGCCTCGGCCAGTTGTTGGCTTGCGATTAGACGCTGGCCCGGAGACATAGCCTTCTTCATCCTTTCGTAATCCTCGCCAACGCATTTCTCGGCCGTGGCGATAGAGAAGGCGCTGGGGCCTGCCTCAGCCTCTCCCTGAACCACCACAGGGAGGGTCGGTAATTTGCTGTGGGACACCTTGCCGTGGTCTCGGAAAAAGTGGATCAGCTGCTGGCATTGCGTTCGGACGCGCTGGATGAAGTTGACCAGATCCCTGTATGATGCCGGGCGTTCCGAATCCACGATACGTTGCACGGTCTCAACGTACCGGGATGAGTCGGCTGAAGTCTGGCAGTTCTTTGCGTACTCGTCGATAACGGCACATGATGTCAGTTGAGTAGAAGAGAAGGCGGAGGAGAGTCCTGGAACTAGTAGCGCGTCGTAGTCGTCGAGGCTCGTTATGGGAACAGCAGACATGATCAGACCCATGGCCTTGGCGGCCGACACACGCGATCGGATCAACACATCCATGCCGACGAGGTCAACATCGCCTTGCATCATATGACCATCGACATCGTGGGTCAAACTGCTAGTAGACACGTCATCAACCTTGGTCGATTTCCGTCGTCGCTTTGGTGCTCGATCGGAACCATCAGGCGACGACTGCTTTCTGGGAACATGTTGGATGACGCCCGGCATGGTGTAGGTGCCGCCGGATGGCTTTTGGAAGAGGGTGGCGTTCATGGGGATCGGGTTGCGCGAGACACCAATAGGGTGCAGCGTGAGTTGCATCATGGAGTCGATATGTGCGGCAAACTCATCGGCGAGAACAGCAGGCTGCTTAGCCAGACTTCCAACCAAAGCTGCCCACAGGTCCATGGACATGTTGAGGGCTTCCTTGTCCCTTTCGACCAGAATGTTTTGGAAGATTAACCTCAAGATCCTACCATTAAGCCAGCCCTGGGATGTGTCGTCGCCGAGGTTGGCAAAAGTCAGGAGGGCCTTCAAAACAGCCAGGCGAACCGATGTAATAGTGTGTCGCAAGAAAGGATAAAGGCGGGGCACGAGGAGAGTAAATGATCGCTCCTCGTCCTGAGCTGCGGAAGTCTTCATGGCCTCCAGCACCTCGGGGAAGCTGCAAAGAGTGGCAAGCAGATCCATGATTCGGCCCGTACTTGCGCTCAGATCATCGCCAAGGTTGGAAAGACTTTCCCAGATGATGTTTACTAGACCGTCCAATTTTCCTGGTCGCATCATGACAAACTCCTTTGCCATAGGGATCAAGGTGGCAGCACTGACTGAACGAACATCGTCGTCCATGTCGCCGAGGCCCTTCATGACAGCTCGGATGACACCGTCAATCATATCACCATCCTTGAGAAGAAGGTCTTTCCGGACAGCCACGACATATCTCAGGCCAATCATGCCGCCATGGCAAACAGCCCAAACTGGCCGATCAAGCTTGAGATCTTCCTGCATGACCATCCGATAGAGTATTTGGTAGGTGCTGTAGACTGATACAGAGGGAAGGTGTTTCAGCACTGATCCCAGCGACTGTCCGATGGTCTCCCTGATCGGTGCCACTGACGTGTCGGAGCTATAGTCGGTAAAGCGATCAAGCATGAGGACACAGCTTAAGCGACATGCGAGATCATCAAGCCATTTCCGATTGAGGGCGTCGTTTTCGTCTCTTGATTTTCCGTGTCGTCTTGCAGCACCTCCACCATGAACACGGATCACTTCTCGCAAGCCCATTGCAGCTCCGTGACGTGTTTCCCATGATGGGTCGAAGATGTCCACTTTGAGGAAATCACAAAGCCGTTCATAGGGCCACTCTGAGCCCTCCATACTCTCCTCGGCCTCGAGTTCCGATTTAATAGGGATGACGGGGCCCTTGAACTCGCTGACGACCTTGGTGTCCTCGTCGATGTCGGCTGGTCGTTCAAGGTTGAAGTAGTCGTTGACCTTTCCATTTTTCTTGGCGTCCGCATCAGCCACCGGTGGGTCATCTGCAAGGACTTCGGATCCCGAAGTCAATGATCGTCGAACGGAGAGATCGCCAAAGCCACCTTTGCCCTGCGACGCCTTCATTGCCTCTCGCTTTCGTTTTCGCTTCAGTACGTTCAGCTGCCTTGAGCTCAGTTGGGACTCTTCGGTAGGTTGACTTTGTCCAGCGGCGCCCTCGGCTTTTACGCCATTGCCGTTGCTGGCATCCAGGGGAGGGGGGGGTGGCGCTTCGCCGCTGGTAAATGGCATCTCTTCGTCTTCGAACTTCCTCCCGAGGAGACCCAGTCGCCCGATGAGAGTCTTTTTCTGATGCGCCAAGCGAGCTTGGGGATCCAGCGATGCCAGACCATACTCAATGCCACCACCCCGCAGCAGCTCCCGACCGTGCATGAGAATCATCTCAACGTCGAGCAATTCCAGCTTGAACAGGTCGTCCTCGGGCATGGCCGACTCCCCATCCTCCTCCTCCTCCTCCTCCTCCTCCTTCTTAATGTGGCCATTTTCGCCGGCGGGCTCCTCCTTTTTGGGTTCGCTAGGAGCATCTTCGGCGTTAGGGTCGTGTAGAGGAGCATTGTCTACGATTTTTCCAAGTGCAGACGCGGCTGTCCTTCTCGTCTCCCAGTCTTTGTGGCGCAAGTATGGCACAACGCGAGAAAGGAGGTTGAATAGTTCATCTGGATGTTGTTTCTGCCAATCGGCAAGTTGATTGACGGCGGTATCTCGGATTAGTCTTGTACTCCCCGTCTCGAGAATACTAGTTTGGGTTAGCGAGGTCTGCTTGGGTTGAGAAAGGTGGCGAGATATGCAGTGCAAAATCCCAGTTGGCAGCAAGGGCGTCACGAGTATACACTAGCTGCCAGGACTCTTCCAAGGGGTTGTAGGAGAGCAGAAGAACTCACGTGACTAGTCTGTCGAGTCTGTAATGATGATGGTTAGTTTGGATCATGAATCGCAAATCGTGAATTGCGGATTAAAAGCGACAGGGATGGACGCTTACCTTGATGCCATCTTGTCTTGGATCTGAGTGCGTCAATCTCGGCCTTCATGACATTTCCGTCTATATGGCCCGAACGTTAGTAGCTGTCATGGGTTGCTGGAGTTGTTGCAGAATTGAGGAATTGGGTAAGCAACGAAGGCCAGTCATTTAGTACCCAGCGGCGCGGGACCGTGTAGCGCGACGCGACGGGATGCAGTGGGGCGCCGGGATGGAGATGCATGCAACCGAAGACAACCAAGAAAGATGTATCTCGGGCGGCAAACAAGCTGCGCTCCCGATTGGTAGTGAAAGGGATTCGGGGAAACAGGAACATCAAGAGTGATTGAAAGCCACGGGCAGTGATCCAGGCAGGGATGCTTGATTGACGGACAAAAGGCGATGAACCAGCATGACGCAACTCGGATAAAGGAAGTGTGGGGAGAAGCCGGATGAGCCTATGGATCGAGGGAAGAGGTCGGGTGGAAGCAGTGAAAGAAAAAAAGGCTGGCGTGCGCAAGGGCGTCGCGATGACTTACCTCAGTTGGTGAGTGGTGCAGCCTCCAGGGACAGGGTGTCGTGCACTCGGGCTAAAGAAGCATTGACTGGTGAATCTCCGGCCCAGTTCCGACGGTCCAGCGAGAGCGAGATCGACTAATCTCTAAGGCGCATGCGGCGGGGAAGACGATGAAGGCGCGATGAAGTTTGACTCTGTGGCGGGCGATATCGGTGCGATGAAATGCGACGAAATGCGCCGAGATGCGATGCGATTCGATTGCAGCCGGATAAAGTGCGAGATATGTGGATGTTGTATCAGTCGGTGACGTTATTTCCTAGATCCGCCCGGTTGGCCGGGTTGCGGAAGCTGAGCGGGTGGTGGGCCAGTGTTGCGATATTTGGCGCCTGGGGATGCCTGAGGTGCGATGCAGTCAGGGAGGGTGGTTGCGGCACCAGATCAGTGTAGCGGTGCAGTGCAGTGCAGTGTAAGTGCGGCGCTGGCTGGGGCACGAGGCTGGCTGGCTGGCAAGAGCGTCGAAAAGATCGATTGGGGGACTGATTGAGGGATGAATGAAAAAAAGTGGACAAGCGCGGAATTCGGTTGGAATGATTGAGGATTGTTCGTTGGTTAATCGTTGGTTGATCGTTGGTTGGTGGGTTTGGCTGCTTGTGCGGTGCGCGGGTGCTGAAGCTGGATTCGGAGCTGTCGCTGGAGCTGCGGCGGTCCCGGTGGCCAGCTGGGAAAATCGGGGTTGGAGGGCAGGCCGGACATTCTATATGTGTATGCTGTATTTTTATACACGCGGCGCGGCTTTGCCAGCAGGCCAACGGTTTCCCTCGCTGAGCTCGCCTAATTTCCCTCTTGCTTTGTTAGCGTCATTTCTGGGCCCCTGCTGGCTGGCCTGTTCCCTCGGAGGGGGTCCACTCCACTGGGGCTTGAGCTGGGGCTTGACCGGCTGTCGACTGGGGAGGCTTGACGGGTGGGTGTCGAGGCCGTCCTAGGGCCATTCGAGCCGGAAGCCACCAGCCTCAAAGTGGAACCTGCGCGTCACTCCAGATTGGATTGGGACTTGTTCGATGGCGGGACTCGACGGGACCCTGAGAACGAGGCCAGCATCCGCCATCCCGACAGCCCTTTTTGCTTCTATCCGCCATCTCTTTGATTGGCCACCGTGCTGTTGCCTCTTCTTCTTTCTGGTTTTCCACGTTCAAACTCAACCCATGTATGCCTGATAATTCCCCTCGGTCCATGCCTATTCCTTGCCTGAAGTACCTGCGTACTATGGAGCACCTATGCACTTTCAAAGTACTAGTGAGAACTGCGCATCGCGCCTCGAAAGCTACCCTAAAGTATCCGATGTTAACTATTCCGTTCGCCCACGAATGACACCCAAACACTGGACGTTCGGTTATTTCTGCTCCGATGATTGTAAGTTGCATCGTGCTCCTTGGGCGGGTGCTGGCGATTTCCTTCTGGCGGGTTTGCCATTGTTCTGTTTGCTCAGTGCGGTTCCCGATCCTCCCGTCTCTTTCAACTTCGACTTCAGTCTTGATTTACACACCTCCGCTGCCTGTTTGCGCGTCAGCCTAGCCCAGGTCAGGCTTCATTCGCGGGGTTCTTTCGATGCCGCATGCAACGTCTTCCTCGCACGGGACATTACCAGGCAGTCCTGACTTCTGCCTCGGGTCACTGCATTTCGACAATGGTGTTGGCAGATCGGCGCCTTACCACAACCCCACCATCTCGGGAAGCAACACATGTCAAGCACCCAGTGTTGGTTAATCCATGATGATTCGACGAGGCCTCCCTCACGCGACACACCCGCTGTGACCAACCGGCGCCTGTTGTCTCCAGACCCCCAACGGACTCTCACGGCTTGATATCGGGTGAGATCCAGGTCAGGACCAAGAGCAGGAGCAAGCATTCGTCGCACGCCCTTCCAAACAATGCTTCACACACGCTGCCCACTATGCACATTCCCAGGTGGAACATGTCGAGGTGGGCCGATCGATGCAAGGACGAAATAGTGCAGCTCTGGCCATTTCACGGCCGCAGTGACTGTGACTGGTCCTGATACCTGTGCCCTAGGAACGCTCACCAATCCGGGGGGAGAGACGAGGAAATGGCATTACCGCAGCTCCCATTTGTCCTTGCGCCATTGTGGCATTTTCCCCATATTTTCCGAACCCACGTCGCAGGGTTCTTAGGAGGCAAAGAAATACCATATGTATGTGCGTGCTTCTATCCATTCCATGCAGCATGCTTCAAAGAGACGGGAAAGTCACTGTCTGGTTTATGCCATAGCTGATGCTTGGAGCAACGTATTCGCCCAACTTCTGCAGACTGCATCATTCCGCAGTGGCTTGACTTCTTGACTGAAATAGCAAATTGGTTCGCAAAGACGAAAGTGGCTGTCCGCCTTCCGATGCCGAGACCTGATAAGTTGTGGGTATCACGCCACCAGCTCGGTACGGAGCAAAGACTATGTGCGACTCTGTTTGGCATGGAGAGGGGCCTGCAACTACAAACTATACCCCGCCACGTACCTTAGTAGTGACTGAAATCAACTATCGTGAGCCGCCTGCTTCTCAGCTTGACGGCGTTGAATCTCCATGGCTGCCAAAACGATCTCGCAGATGCTCCTGCATTCTGATCGCCAGCAGGGGTTCGTCATTGCTGGCCAAGCTTTCTACGGCGGCCGGACACGGGCACGGGCCACTCTGAAAAGACACCAGCCTCAGGACAGAGCTTCAGAGGCAAGAAGCTGGTGCCTGATTTACAAGGCAGAAATCCACGTCGCAACCGCTCCGTAACGCGAAAGCCCACTCGTAAATCGCGGCGGCCAGAGTTGACGCGTCGAATCGCATCAGCTCGCATCTCCAAGCGCAAAAAAATCACAGACAGAGCCGGGACTGTGCCGGGTTCGCAGACAAGCTCTCTGATCCTCGCATGTTGCGCAACAAGCGCCGGCGCAGCCCATCATGTATATCAAGCAGATCATCATCCAGGGCTTCAAGAGGTATGGTGCCGTCCTCGTCGTTATCCCTCTCCTGCTTCACCCCTCGCGTGCGCAGCTCCGTCGCTGACACCCCTCACAGCTACAAGGAACAGACCGTCATTGAGCCCTTCTCCCCCAAGACCAATGTCATCGTCGGCCGCAATGGCTCCGGAAAGAGCAACTTCTTCGCGGCCATCCGCTTCGTCCTCAGCGATGCCTATACCCAAATGAGTCGCGAGGAGCGCCAGGGTCTTCTCCACGAGGGCTCGGGTTCCGCCGTCATGTCCGCCTATGTCGAGATCATCTTCGACAATAGCGATGATCGATTCCTCACTGGAAACAAGGAGCTCGTCCTGCGCCGTACCATTGGCCTCAAGAAGGACGAGTATTCCGTCGATCGCAAAGTCGTCACCAAGACCGATGTTATGAACCTCCTCGAAGCCGCCGGTTTTTCGCGATCAAACCCCTACTACATTGTGCCCCAGGGCCGAGTCACCGCCTTGACCAACATGAAGGAGTCTGAAAGATTGAATCTGTTGAAGGAGGTGGCCGGAACCCAAGTCTACGAACAGCGTCGTGCCGAGTCGCTCAAAATCATGAACGAGACCAACAACAAGCGAGAGAAGATCGACGAGCTGCTGGAATACATCAAGGAAAGACTGAGCGAGTTAGAGGAGGAGAAGGAAGAGCTGCGAGGTTTCCAGGACAAAGACCGAGAGAGGCGATGCCTCGAGTACGCCTATCATCACCGCGAGCAGGTCACCGTCCAGTCCGCCCTCGAAGATCTCGACAATGCCCGCCAGGACGGCCTCGATTCATCTGATACTAGCCGACAAGAGTTCCTTGACGGTGAAAAGGCCATCTCTAGACTCGATGCCCAGATTCACAAACTTCAGAGGGAGATGGAGCTTTTACAGATTGACCGAAGACAACTGGAAGAAGACCGTCGCGACGGTGCCAAGAGCTTGGCCAAGATAGAGATGAAGGCCAAGAGTTTGAAGGAGGGGCAGTCTACCCAGGAACAGGCGCGAGCACGACACGCTGCTGAACTAGAGTCCGTCAAAACTGAGATTGATGCCAAAGAAAAAGAGCTCGCCGCCATCCTGCCCGAATACAACCAAAGAAAGGCGACGGAGGATGAGATCAGACGGCAACTGGACACTGTCGAGGCAACCCGGGCACGTCTGTTCGCCAAACAGAGTCGAGGTTCGAGGTTCAAGAACAAGGCAGAACGAGATGCATGGCTGAGACAGGAGATCAATGAGCTGGATATGACCATCAGCACCCAGAAGGCCAACAAGATAGATGCCGATGAGGAGGTGGCCAGGGTCCAGCAATCCATTGCTCAAACCGAGCAGGAAGTGGCTGATCTGCGATCACGGTTAGCCAATTGGAGCGGCGAGAGGGCTCTCCTCGCAGACCAGGCAACCAAGGCGCGCGACACTCTGGACAGATTGAACGACGAGCGAAAGGTTCTCCGACGCGAGTTTGACAAGCTGAGCTCTGTCATGTCTAATGCTCGCCAAGAGAAGGACCACTCAGAACGGGAGTTGTCACACACCATGGACGGAGCAACTGCTCGTGGCCTGGCCACCATTCGACGTCTCAAGCAAGAACGAGATATCCCTGGGGCGTACGGAACGCTAGCGGAGCTTCTCGAAGTCGGCGATGCCTACAGACTCCCCGTTGAACAGATCGCCGGTGGGAGTCTCTTCCACTATATTGTGGACAACGCAGACACGGCCACTTACCTTGCGGACATATTGTTCAGGCAGCGTGGCGGCAGAGTAACCTTCATGCCTCTCGCTCAGCTCCGTCCCCGAAAGATGAATCTTCCGAGGTCAAATGATGCGGTTCCGCTTCTGAGCAAGATCTCCTTCGACTCTAGGTTCGAAAAGGCTTTTCAGCAGGTGTTCGGCAAGGTAGTCGTATGCCCTAATTTGACGGTGGCCGGTCAGTACGCCAGGAGCCATGGCGTGGATGGCATCACGGCGGAGGGTGACACCACCAACAAGAGGGGTGCGATGACTGGTGGATACATTGACCCTCGTAAGTCGCGTCTTGAAGCCGTCCGAGCGGTCAACAAGTGGCGAGAGGAGTACGAGAATCTCATCGCGCAGTCCGAACATCTCCGCAGACAGGTAGAGCTCAAGGACCAAGAGATTACGGCTGCGATGTCCGAGGTGCAGAAGTTCGAGCAGAGGTTGCGTCAGGCTGACGACGGGTTTGAGCCTCTGAGGCATGAACTACGGAACAAATCAGCACATCTCGAGAACGAACGAACCCATCTTGACTCATCGATAAAGCGCCGAGACAATGTGGAGCAGAACATGAACGGGTTCATGGAAGAAGTCGCCGCTCATCAGGCCGAAGTTGGTACGGACTTTAAAAAGAGCCTCACAGCTGCAGAGGAGAGACAGCTAGAGGAGCTCAGTGCCAGTGCTCAAGAGCTGCAGAAGCAGTGGAATGACATCAGCAAAGCTCGTCGAGACCTTGAGAGACGGAAACAGCTTCTGGAAGTTGATCTTCGACAGAACTTGCAGATGAAGTTGGACCAGCTCAACAGTCAGGCATTCGAGAACTCTGCCTCCGGATCTTCCGCGGGCGGCTTGAAGGAGTCGCAGCGAGAGTTGAAGAAGGCACAAAACGTGCTAAAAACAGTCGAGGCCAGTCTCCAAGAGACTGAAGCCAAAATGGACGACGCGCTGCTTCGCTTGGAGCAGATGGGTACGGAGAAGGCCGAGCTCGAGCAGACACAACAAGAGGTCTCGGTGAGGATCGAGAAGCAACAGAAGAGGATGGACAAGAGCCTTCGTCGGAAAGCTCTCCTTACAACGCAAGCGGCGGAGTGCGCCAAGAACATCCGTGATCTCGGAGTACTTCCTGAGGAGGCGTTCGACAAGTACGAAAACATGGAAGCCAAGCCGGTAAGTGGTGCGCAAGGAACTGTGAGGAGTCGGCGAGCTAATTTCCCTTGGTAGATCACGTCGAAGCTCAAGCGAGTGAACGAGGCGTTGAAGAAGTACAAGCACGTCAACAAAAAGGCGTTTGAGCAGTACAACAGCTTCACTAACCAGCAAGATCATCTGATGAAGCGACGAAAGGAGCTTGATGCCTCGCAAAGTTCTATTGAAGAGCTCGTCGAGCACCTGGATCGTCGCAAGGACGAGGCGATCGAGCGCACCTTCAAGCAAGTCTCGAAAGAGTTCGCAACCATCTTCGCAAAGCTGGTGCCGGCGGGCCACGGCCGCTTGGTTATTCAACGAAGGACTGATCGCCGACAAGAGCCGGAGGAGTCTGACGAAGAGGCCCGGGGAAGTGTCGAGAACTACATCGGCGTTGGCATCAGCGTTTCCTTCAACTCCAAGCACTTGGATGAGCAGCAGAAGATCCAGCAGCTTAGCGGTGGTCAAAAGAGTGAGTTTGGTGTTTCGAGCCCTTGATAAACGAGTCGCTAACAAGGATAGGTTTGTGTGCCTTGTGCCTGATTTTTGCACTCCAGCAGACGGAAAGCAGTCCCATGGTCATCTTCGATGAGGTGGACGCCAACCTGGATGCTCAGTACCGAACAGCCGTTGCGGCGCTCCTGGACTCTATCTCCAACGAGATCGGAACGCAGTTCATCTGCACCACCTTCCGACCGGAAATTGTCCACGTCGCGGACAAGTGCTATGGCGTGTCCTTCCTTAGCAAGACCAGCTCGATCAACTGCGTCAGCACTGACGTGGCGCTGGAATTCGTTGAGGGCCAAGCGAAGCCAGTCTAGCGCGCCTTCTGAGCGGTGGCGGGTTCTGGGATGTAATCTGGGTTGTACGTAGCACTGCGGAAGGAGAAATGGCGTTGAGGGGTTGCGACGATTTATGCGGTAACGAATGTGTTTCTGGGTGCTATCTTGTTCTGGTAGACGTAGGATGGAGAGGACGTTGCTCCGCGCTGCGTCGGTGCTGCGATGAATTCCTATTTGTAACAACAACCAGCATCACGGTGTTAAAACCTGGAACTCTAATCTGTCTTCATATCTGGTTCAGGAGCCATTGCATTGTCTCATGTGTCAGTATCTAAGTAGCGAGTGAAGTGGCAGGTCTAATGAAAATGTTCCTCCCAATGTGACAACGGCTATTCTGAGGATGCTGAACACAATGAGCGAATCGAAGGCACAGGCGTGCTAATCATTTCATGCTTCTGCATTGTGATCGTTTCTGCCAATAGCTCCCCATGGCAACGTGACGCAACGCATCTAGACTGGGCATGAGGAGAGAGGTATGGGGTTCAAGGGAAGTAACGTCCGAAGCTTTCAAGCTGAAGGCACCTACCTCACCTAGTAGTACTTACCTAAGACCTACGGGACCTACTACTAGTAGGTACCTACTTACTATACGAGTGACTCCATGATGCCTCCTCGCAAATAAAAGAGTCTGTCTCCACTGTCTTCTTGCATGTTTCATCCCATACACAAACCAATGCGTGTGCTGTTATCACATCTCCATTCCCATTTCATCTAGTATCCCGTCACCGGAACGCCATGGATATCAACTTGGACAATTTCTGGGAATACCTGCCTACCGTCCTCCTCGTCATCGCCTCGTCCAAGTATGTGGCAATCAACCTTCAAATGGTCGACCACGAGATCAAGGCCGAGTTGAGCTTGGACGAAGACGCGAATTCCTTCGACCAGGTCTATGGCAGACTTCTAGCGGCATCGCGGATGTTTAGTGTGACCCATCTCGGCATTACGGCAGTTCACTGGGACTCTAGTAGGTGCATAACTCCTCGGAGCAAAGCTCTGCCTGTAGCCGCGCTGACAATGTGTAGACAAATATACATCATATACCTACAGGATCGCCATCAACCCATTAATCGCCAACAACACCCCGCGACAGCAGTCACTGTCCAAGTATCTTGATCGGCGGCTGAACCTGTCGCACAGCTCGCTTCAGTTTCTCCAGAAGCACGATCTCAGCTTGGCTACAGCCTTTGGCAAGGGCGTTCCCTACCTCAGTCGCCGAGAGTTTGGCCTTGCCAAGCTGCGGTTGGCCGGCACAACCTGGCCTGAGACAGTGAACTTTAATACAATCAGCTGGAAAGAATTCGAATTTGTTGATGAGCTTCGAAAGAAATTGAGAGATTGGCTTGATAAGGACTCACCTCCGGTACGCTGTTCAAGGTTATCCCTAGTTTGTTACTGCTCTCGAGGAACTGACGCGGACCAGAAACCATCGTGTCTTCGCATATTCGACCCATTAGGAGGAACACTGACGAAAGAGACAGCTAGACTTGTGTTTCAGCTTGTCCAAAACGAATTCGGTAGATGCCGATGCTGGAGGGACGCTGATAATTAGGGATTGATCATATCTCGCGCGAATTTTGATCTGAGCGCTGAGGTAGGTGAGCCAAGTACTGGTCAACGTGGCCGATACCTAACAAACATCAAGGCCCTAGCCGAGGAGACGAGGGCTAAGAAGACAGCCATCGCGGAGCAGCTTGGTGAGTTTGTTCAAGCAAGGCGACGCTCAAGTGCTATTTCTGATGTTTCTCGCCCACACAAGGTTTACTGTGGATTTTCGAGGCGCTCAACGGTGGTTTGAAGTTTGAAGAACTCGCTCCATTTGGTGTTCCACTCCGTACAAAGCCTCCCCGTCCCGATGTCTTGGCGTCCTTGGGAGAGGCCCCGGAACACTGGCAAGGCACCACGATGCAACAGCTCAAGGAGATCTTCGACATGACGAAAAAGAACTCATCTATGATTGTGGTACACGATGCCCTAGTTGACTTGGGCTTCCTCTACTCCGTCTTTGTGGGGCCGCTTCCACTGGTCATCAACACCTTTCAGAGCCAGATTCATAAAGACCTCTTCCCACAGGTTACCGAGACCAAGTGGGTGCTCACTAAGTTCGACGATTTGACCGTTGAAGATACCGATATCAACATCATGTACTGGGAACACGGTGACCAGTGGTTTCCCAGCGTTTACACAATACCCGGCATGGGGTACACTGTCCGTGAAGACACCTCCCTTGTCGACATAATCACTGCTGATCCACACGACGCCGGCCTTGCAAGTACGTGGACTATAAAAAACTACAGGCAAACGTTGACAAAGCACAGGCTACAAGACTGTCATGATCTTCCTCAAGACCCAATGCAAACGATGGCAAGTTTGTAGATGGGCGGAGAGAGATCCCGATTCTAACTTAATTACTTCGCAACCACCATGGGACATCGGCAATGACTCTTCGTTCTCGAGGCTGGACAGACTTCTGATGGGAGACGACATCGACATACCAGAATTCCCCGAGTTCTGGGAAGGTGTTCGCAACCGGATCCATATCGGCCATCTTGGCGCCCTACATATCGACGACAACTGTAGATTCAATTATGCAAGTCCTGGTGCAAGCGAGCCGTGGCACCCGCCAGAAGACGAACCGTCGCCGCCGTCTACCGAGACAGTTTCTGACAGCCAGAATGATATTACCTTTGGCCCCGCCACCTGCCAGCAGTTCGTCAAGGGAGTGCAAGACCACGCGGACCAGCTGCGGATGTATGCCAACATGTGCCGGCAGGCCTCGGACCACCGGGACGTAGACCTTGTCCGGGGCAAGGTCCGCGCGATGGAGCGCGAGGTCGATGAAGCCCGGGAACAGATCGGTAAATACTTGGAGAGGATGGGTGGGCGATTGGAATTGGAGAGCTAGAACAGCATCGTCACGAATGGAGGAACCAGGCCCGGAGAGGCCTTGAATTTCTGTACAGCAAGTATACATAGTAATTGTACACGCAGCACCCAACCGCTGCTCTAAGTTTTCTACCTGTCTGCCATCATGTTGCGGACTCCGCGGAAGTACTCGGGAGACAGCTCTTTCTCGAGCTCCTCACGGGTCAACCACTTGAAGTCGGTGTAGCCGAAGCGATTATCTTTGAGGTCGGCCTGGCCGGCCATGATGCGACCCTTGATGAAGAAGGTCTTTTGGCCCTTCTTCTCCACGGTGCCGTCCTTGACGACGGGCTCGGTGACGACGTGGGCGACGGGCACACGGCCTACGACCCAGGTGTTCATGTTGACACCTGCGGCCTCGTCCAGGGATCGCTTAGCGGACTGGTTTCATGTTAGCAGTTGTACTGGTGTTGAAGCCCCAAAGGGAGGCCTTGAAACTCACGTCATGCAGGTTCTGGTCCTTGGGAATGACGTCGGCAGGGAAGACCCAACCCTCCTCGCTTTTGACCACCAGGTACAGCGTTCGGTCAAGCTGACGGTCCAGCCTACGCACATCGCCCGCCTTGTCGGCCTCGGTGACACGGCTAACCGGGGGGTCGATGGGGACGATATCGGCGGCGCCAATGACCTCGGCGTCGTCGCTGACGCGGGCCTCAGCGTCCTTGAGCAGGGCCTTGACGATGCTCTCCTGGTTGCTGAGCTCGTCGCCGACGCGGAGCTCGTCGTCCCAGGCCTTGGAGCTCTTGCCGTTGTACACACCCAGCTCCTTGGCGACGGTGCCCTGGCGGTCCTGGACCTTGATGTTCCAGTCGAGGCGGCGGGCCGTGTCAGGCTTGTAGTAGATGCCCGTGATGAAGGGCGTGTTGAGGCGCTCCTCCAGGCGCTTCTGGTAGAAGAAGAAGGAGTTCTCAAAGGGGTGCAGCTCGCGCGTCACCAGCGGCGGTCGGGTCAGGATCATGCCGGAGCGGACATCGTACGGCGGCGGAGGCGGCGGCGGCGGGCGCGTGGCTTCGGAGCTGGTAGCGGCGACGGGAGCAGCATCGGAGTAGAGACGGGAGGAGATTCTGGCAAAGGGAGAGGCGGTGGCGGCGACGGAGGAGGCGCATCGGGCGCAGACGTTGGGCGAAGCTGTGAAAGAGGCAACGGTCAGTTTCGGAAAACTTGATATGCCCCCGGCTGTCACCACACGAGAGCGGTCAATTGAGGGACGTGGGGGTTGTCACTCACTCGAAAGAACGGCCTGGATGGCGCGTCCGCCTCTACTTGATGCTGTCATTATGGCTGGCTCACGTGGTTGGCTCTGGAAACGTGGTGCGAGCAACCCAAAAATTAAAAGCCGTGATGTTCAGGAACCTCCGCGCCTTCAAGTTCGAGATGGAGACTTTTTCCGTCCGGGGCTGGCTGGCCTGCGATTGGGCTGGGAGCTGAAGAGAGGTACGTACCTGCGGCATGTCCCTGAGGTGTACTACTGGTGGGGCGGGTTGGCAGTGGTCGTCCAGGCTTACCTAAGGCACCTGATGGCCCCGCCATACTAGCAAAGCTCCTTCATGCCTCAGGCAGTAGTATCCACTCCGAACCCGTACCACAACAAAACAGTTTTTCTCTTCCTTCACTTCTGTTCTTCTTCTTCTTCTCCTTAAGGCACCATTTCCTTATCGTCAAGACCCATTCCACCTCCAGAATGTCCTGACCATTTACGCGTGCCGAGAGCGAATTTAACGCAGTCTTTTTCGCTAGCGGGACCTGCAGAAGGAATTCCTTTCTCTTCCTACCGGGTTCTGTTAGATAGATACTGCTGACATCTCTTAAATGCTGTGAACCCTCCTTTTGAGGAACCCGCCTCGACCGCATCGCAGACTTTAAAGCGTCGGAACTGCCGCTGGTCGAAGTTCGAGTGCCTCCTTACGTGGTGCTCGCTTCCGCGGCGCAACCGTGATTATCTCGTACCAACCAGCTTTCGCAATGCCGGCATGCGGTCTCGGCTTTTGGCTTCCCGTGGCCGCTTGCTGAATATCGTCTGGTCGCAGTTTCTAGGCCTATCCCGTGACCCGTGGGAACTCTCGCTGGTAACTCTCCGTCACTCCCCAGGTCATCGGCTAAGGACTCTTTGCTAGGCGCCCCCGTTTTGTCACTAAATGCACGCGTGCCCAAAGCCTCCTGCAACTGAAGCCGAAGCTGCGCCATCTTTGATTTCCTAAACCCTAGGCCTCACAAGCCTACGAGAGACGATATTTAGACAAAAACTACCTACACATTGGAGCCAATCAACTGGGGCCCATAACAACATGACCACACCTGACCTTGCAATCCCGATCCGACTCCTGCGCGACACCTCGCTACCAAAGCTAACAATCATGTCCACCGTGTCAAATGATGCTGGGTATCAACCATATGGCCCGCCCAATAATGCCTGAAAACGCCTGATAAAACACTTCCCGCTCGCTCTCGTCTTCGTGATTAATCAAGCCTGAAGCTCTTCCACGGCCTGGGCCACCTCCTTGGTCGCCCGCTTCTCCCATGACCGGCGCGCATCTCCGTTCAGCGAAATCGCGTCCTTTACCTCGTCGTACAGTTTCCGCGAGATGTCCCGATTGATGGTGGCATACTGCTCCGTCGTCAACTTCTGCGCCCGCCAGTGCGGTCTCAGAGCAATTTTGACGATGTCGTTGATGCTCCTCTTCTCTTCCTGTGACATGGTCCACCTCGTCGGTGAGTGTTGATCGTCCGAGTGCGCCGGGACTTGGTGGGGTCGTCGCGGACGGGGTTGGCGCAACTCCAGAGGTCGACCCTCTGGCCTGCTCTCTGGTCTGCTCGGCCGCGATTCCGAATCGTTGTGATCATTGCTCTTCCTGGTGGGGGAATAGTTCGCAGGAGGGTACCTGGGTTGGATGTTTGTGCTGAGGGATAGCGGTGGAGAGCTTGGTCGGCCCTCTGATCTGGAGGGTCGCGATTCCGAATCGCTGTGATCGTGATTCTTCCGGTTAGGGGAATAGTTCGCTGGAGGATATATAGGCTGGATATGGGTGCTGAGAGATAAGGGCGGAGAGTTTGGTCGGCCACCCACGCTGGGTAGTGGGGGTGGTGTAAGCGAGAGGGCGCGCGGGCTGCTGTGTGCAGAAGGGGATGGAGAAATGGCTGGAGAGAGGGCCGGCGACGACGCTTCTGGAGGGTATCGCCATCCTACGACCGTTACCGACGTCTCGTCATCCGACATGGCATGTGGCTCAAGTTCTTTGAGAAGGGATGAGACTAGAGGGGGATCGATATTGTTTCGGCCGGCGACACCGTTGCTGGACGACGTCCCATTGGTGGCTCGAATGGCCGAGGGTCCGGCAGAGGCGAAGGCGGAGGCGGAGGTAGCAGAGGCAGCGGCAGCGGCAGCGGCAGCGGCAGCAGCGACAGTGGCGGGTGAGGACATTGAGCTTGAGGCCTCGCCGACCTGAGTTGGCAATCGTCGAGTCCGCGGGCGCTTGAGCTTGCGTTCGGGCTCTTGGACGACAGGCTCCCTGGGCGACGCGGTGACAGAGCGCACCTTGCGCTTTCTGGTGTTGGTATTTGGGGCGGGTTCATCGACTTCGCGAGCACGATCGAGGGCGCCCCAGGCCCGCCTCTCGTCGCGAGTCTCCTCGACAGGCTCGGGGACCGACTGCAGGCGATCGCTAATGGCCTGGGGAATATTGTTCACGAAGGCATCGCGAGCGCCCAGGCGCTGGGCAATCTCCATTCGCTGCTGCCATCGATCGAGTTCCCGTCGGCCGAGTTCCTGGAACTGGCGGAACTGCTCGAGGTCTTCGTCTTCGTTGTCGTGGTTGTCCAGGTCTAGTTCACTCATCTCGTAGAAGCGCCCCGAGAACTGGCCCCAGGCGCCTTGCCACTCGACGTTGCGAGCTTGACGACGTGCCCTTCTAAGACGCTCCCGAGTTCGGACGTGGTATCCTCGGACACTTCGGGGGTTCGGGCGTCGGACGTCCTGGGGACGTGGAGAACGCTCGCCAGCTTCGGCTGTCGCTGGATCTTCGACCAGCTGGAAGAGATGGGAACACTCCATGCAGTACCAGTCGCCATCGGGAATGCACTCGAGGCCAACGCAGTGTGTGTGGTATGCGGCATCGCAGCTATCGCACAAGAGGAGGACATCTTCCCGCTCGGCGGAGTTGCAGACGGGGCACGGGTTGCCTTGTTCCTCCTCCTCCTCGGGATTATCGCCTAGCCACTGCTGAACGTCGAACTCGGCGACCTGTTTCTTATCTTGAACGTCGTACTCGCAAATGACGGAGCCTGCATGGAGAAAAAAAAATCAGTCAGCGGGTGGACACATGCATGGCGGCAGAGACAGGGCAACATACCATCGACACCGTTGTAGACGCGCACCGAATGGAAGGGGTTGCGGCAAATGGGACAGGTGTTGGTTTTTTGAGCCCAGGAGCGAATGCAGGCATCGTGGATGATGTGGTTGCACCCGTCGAGGGCGGCGACAATGTTGAGGTAGCTGGAGTCGTCATTGCCGTTGCTATTGCTGTTGCCGTTGTCGACGTCGACGTCGCCTTCAACTTTGACTTGGGCAGCCTCGGGGGCGGTAGCGGCGGGTACCGGGACGGCGTCACCAACACCAACACCACCAGCACCACCGCTACCACCACCACCGCCGTGGTCAACGTCGGGAGACGTTGAACGAGGCAGGGGCAGAGGATCCAGGCATATAATGCACTGCTCCGGTTCAGACATGATCTCGAATTCGATATTGCAGACTGGCTCTTGATGGAAACATGTAAAAAGAATCGGGCGGGAGGGATTTCGATGATTCGAGCGGAGTGGGAGCGGCGGTCGACGGTGACGGTTCTGGGGCGGGATGGTTTTGGGGGGGCCTAAAGGGTCTGGCTTTGGGTGGTGATGTATTAGTGGATGGTTCTGGTACAAGACGCCTGAGAGAGCCTGCTGGGAATTGAAAGAGGAAGAGTTGAGCAGCGGGCTTCAGAGGCGGTTTTCGCGCGTGTTAGGGGACCTTGGTGGGGCCAATCAGGTGCTTCGGGGCCCGGGGAGGGAGGGGGCAGTTGCCATGACCCTTCCTGCTGGCTGGTGCGGGCTGGTTGGATGGATGGATGGTTGGACGGATTGGATGACTGAGGTTGGATGGGTCTGGCTTTGGGTCTTGTCTTTGAAGTCTGTCTGCCTGCCTTTTGCTGGCTGGCTGTGGCTGCTGCTGCCCCCATGAGACCCATCCGTGAGGCCCAGCTCAGCGAGTCGACCAGCCAATCTTTGGAGCGGGAAGGGCTCGGGGTCTTGGTTCCTGGGTCTCGGGTCTTGGCCTCGCGGGTCTGATCATGCACGATAGGTTTGCTTGGTGGTTTCATATACGTACTCGGGGTTTCTTTCCTTCTCGACGGAGGATTTACGCTCCTCGTGTCCCTACGCGCAGTATTCGTATGGGGATGGATGGAAGGATGGATGGATGGTGCGAGTGCTCGGTACAGCAATGGCTTGGAACCACTAACAACAGGCACCGAGTGGCGACCCTGGCTGGTTCAGTTGGCTGGATGGGTGGGTGGGCGGCCAGCCAGGCGTCGAGGGTGGGCGGCCCGTCTCGTTCCCCTTTGGCGAGAGAGGAGGCAGGCAACTTTATCCGGAGAGTGAAACTCGCAAGGAGAGATGACAAGCAGAACGGGAAGGGGGTTTAAGAGGAGGAGGGGAGGAAGAGGAGCAGTGGAATAAAGAATAAAGAATAAAAAAGTCTCGGCTTTTAAGAGCGGCCCTGCTTTGACGACCAGGTCCCGTTGGCACCTTTTGAAGGGGAGACAACCGAGAGTCCGAGACGTGCTTCGGTGAGGTAGGTGGCCGGTACCCAATGTACGTGGCCACGGGACAAGGCAAAGCAGAGAGTACAAAGATGGGAGCAAGAGTAAGAATATTTAAGAGTCAAGGTAAGAATAGGAACAGGAACAGGGAAAGGAATAAGAATGAGAGAAGCGGTTAGATGAGTGGATGGATGGACGGATGACGGAGGTGGGAGCCCTGATGGACTGTGCTAAAAGCTGTCCAGAGCAGTACTAGCCTAGTAAGTACCTAAGGCATGGCCGTGTCGCCTGTAGGTACTGCACCCGACTGCACTGCGCTGCGCTGTGCTGTGCTGTGCTGTACTGTGCCTCCTCGCCCCATCGCCCCAGCTGGGGATGGGGCAGGACAGGACGGGATGGATGGGATAACTAAGGGATGAATAGAGATTGCATAAGGAAGCCGGGAACCTCGCACGTGTGACCAGACCGGGTCATCCATGGAGTCCAGAGGCAGGTACCTACCCACGTAGCAGCAGCTGGGGGCCACCGTAGAGACCACCAACTCACTGTTGCCCTTAACAGGGACGGGCTCGTCCAGTTCCTTCAACTTCGCTCTCGGACATGGAGGCCGCCACTCGCTCAGCAGCGGGCAACGGAAAGCCCACGTTAGTGCTCACCTCACTGGCTCGGTCCCAGCAACCCGCGAAGCATACTGAACACCCGTATCTAAAAACAGGGCAGTTCCACCTCCCCCCCCCCAGCCTTGCTCCTACATAAGTATGTACGGAGGAGCACCGGAGGCTTGTGCTGTAGGCTCTTTTGGGGGCGCAGCTGGCAGGCGGGTAGTGGGCGGGCACCACCATCTGGCACCTGGCAGCAGCTCGGTGTGTCGAGCCGCAAGCGCTCGAGCATGAGCACGGGCATACGGGCATGGGACATGGATATGGGGCCGCATGGGCATCGCCGAAGTGTGCCTCCAACTATTCGCGACGAAGATTATACTCGGTTCAAACCGAAACCTCCCAGTCCAGTCCAAGGGACGCGGCAGGGAGGCTGGCTCTCACCCGCATGCAATATCCTCCATTCCTAGGTACTAAGCCGGGTGGTGGGGAGGTTGCCTCCATCGTGTACTATGTGCCTTGTTGCTTCGACTTGCCGGCCGGACGATGCGGCCGCGTGATGGCTCTGGGAGACTGGGCCATGGCTGGCTAACAGTCTCCATTCCATCCCACTCCCAGGCCCTTTCTGGGTCTCATGGCCTCCTGGTCTCCAGTACTCGAACTCGAACCAGTAGTCTAGTTCTCTAAGGTACCTAGCCTGCCTATAAGCTCGCCTGGCTGAACCGGCGGCCTGCGTTAATCGAGTCACGCACGCCGCACGTTGATGGACTCTGTCTGGTCATATCGACTCCCTCGACTCTCTTATCTGCGAACCCTTTCACTGCACATCATCGCCCACGCTTTGTGAAATCAAGTGCCCCCCGTGACCCATGGGTCGGCCTCATCGCCATGATCCGTCCCCATCCATTCAGTCTCGATGGCACCCTAAACATATGGGTCAGCGCCCAACCCGCCAGGCATAGGGCAGACCCCACCTCATCTGCCGACGTGGCTCGTTGAGCGCATCGTAATTCTCGGCAAATGCTGACGAGGAAGACAAAGACGCGCAGATGTTTTGCTTGTTATGTTTTGTTTTGTTATTTATTTGGGGTGGTTGGCTATCGGCAGTCTCAGGTGGGCTTGCTGCGAGAATGAGACACTGCCTGAGCCGACGATGAGTTGTTCCATGAGCGCGCAGGAACTCCACTGCGCTATGCTCGGGAGGGAGGGAGGGATCAAGCTTGGCAGATGAACTTTGGGTTCGCGCTCTCGACCTGTCAACGACGTCGCTGAATCAGACATTCGCACTTGTGGTTTCACAGCGCTGGCTTCTGGACGGGGAACCTGACCTCACCGCTCATTCCATCACTAGAAAACATCCTCATATATCGCTTTGCCTGTGGCTGATTTACGAGGTCGAGTTTGTCGACAGACAGACCCAGCGCTGAAGACGTCGTGGTACCTTGTCAAATTCTTAGAAGCGCGAGGCGCATCCTTGATGAGATCGGCTTTCCGCCCACGAGACGAAAACGCCGGCGCGGGTTCGACCGATAATCACGTTTTGGTGGAGGCCCAAACAATTCCGTGTCTTCATGTTGAAGGGTCCGAGACCATGCAATTTTTTTTTTCCATTGCTAATCGACCAACCTCTATGACCGAAGATCGGGTGCTGACGTCCAGTTCGTCAACTCGTAGTGTAGGCGCGAAATCCATGTCCCCCCTTACACCAGACCGAAAAGCAAAAGCCGTAACTTCCTCCGAGAAAGTCCACTCCTTTAAACCTCAGCAATCTCCCTCAGTCGTCGCAGGGTCGATCGCATGGCGGCGGCAGCGGGGGTGCTGTGGCACGGTTAGCTCTGTCTGTTGTTGGACCCGGGTCGGCCAAAATCGAGGAGTGACGCACGAGACGGTGTAGGCACCACCAGCGACGGTGCGCTTGCAAGATCGGCAATCCCAGATACCAGTGGCGTTTCGTCGGACGGTGGTCTTGCCGCAGAACGTGCAGGTGTACTTGGCGTGCTGGGTGATTTCCATCTTCTTCACCTGCTTTCGCAGAGAGGCACCGTAACTGTAGAGCAGTCTGGTTAGTTGTATGTTCCCCTAGGGTTGATGCTGGACCCGAGTCGGTTGCTGTTGACTTGGTTGTTGAGATTCGCCACGACCGTACAAGTAGCGCCTGAAGTTGTCTCTCCTCGGGAGACATTCCCTCCTCTTCATGCACTCCGGGCAGCAGTGTAGGTCGTGGCGGAATCCGGGACGCAGAGCCAAAGTCGATCTCGAGGGTTGTTGGCGATGAGCTTCGTGGGACTTACCGAACACCATATTTACCGCTGGAAGCAAGGTTAGCATTTTCCTGATGGCAAGATCAATTGAGGGGGGGATACGCACGTCACGCCGACCTTCTTCGTTCGCTTGGTCATCTTGGAGGATTATGTGTGGGACGTCTTGGGGAGGGTGAAGACGAGAAGATGGACGAAGGCAGGTGTAGTTGGTCCGGAGGCTGACGGCACCAAAATGTCAAGAAAGTTGGAGTTGTGATTTTCCTTAGGGCAAGCACGTGAGGGGAAGCGAAATGGACCCACTCCTAGATTTGTTCGATAATGTAATATTTTTGTGAAAGGGGAAAACCTCGGCAAAACTGGAGAAAATGTCTTGGCACAGAGGTCGAAGGCTCAAGGTGCTCCTACTCGTGTGCCCATCAGATTTCCATAGACCTGAATCATGTTCCCTACTCTAGACAGCATGGGGTTTTGCACAGGTACGACGGCATCAAGGCCATAAAACAGACTCGCTTCACGGTGGCTGAAACAGCATTACAGAGTGACGCAGCTCAAATAGAGATTCATGAAAAATAGAATGTTCCATCCGTACAACCTTTTGGAGACCATGAAGATTCAGGAATATCCAGTGCTGTCCTGTCCATCATAGCTCTCAGTCCTCGTCCGCGAATCTGGCTGGAAGACGAGTTCAGATAAGATGCTGATGCAGCTAAATCGCGAATCCGCGGCCCCTGCTGCACCCGCAGCCTAGGTGGGCCGTTTTGTTGCACGACCGCCGCCACCACGGACCGGGTTTAGGAGGCGAGAATCGTGTAAAAGCTGGCCAGGTATCGCGTTTGCCATTTTGTCCATTCCACTATTTCTACCCTCCATTTGTTGCTTCTTCTTAAATCTGATTTATGAGTGAACTCTCTGTGCGTTGTGCGCTGCCGTCATTATGCCGCTCATCAAGGATCATGGTCGCCAGTACGATCTCGTCGTTTTCGGAGCTACTGGTGAGCGAAAGATGTAGAATTACCAAACAGACAGGGATGCTGACGATGTCATGAGGCTACACCGGCAAGTGGACTGCGGAATATATCACCAGAAGCCTACCTACCGATTTGAAATGGGCGGTTGCAGGCCGCTCCGAGTCGAAGCTTCAGGCTGTTGTAGATGAGTGCAAGCAACTGAACTCTGATCGGATCGCTCCAGGTATGTCGCAACGTCACTGAACGTGTCCTCTTTGTGGTTGGAGTGTAGACATATTGCTTGCAGGAACTGACACAACGCAGCAATTGAAGTTGCTAACCTGAATGCCGAGGACTTGAGCGCCCTGGCGAAGAAGACCTGTGTGCTCCTAACTACGGTTGGTCCCTACGCCGTCTACGGCGAGCACGCCTTCAAGGCCTGCGCCGAAAATGGAACGCACTACGTCGACGTGACCGGCGAGGCTGCTTGGGTCCACAAGATGATCAAGAAGTATGAGACGACGGCCAAGGCGAGCGGTGCCACCCTGTTTCCTCAGGCTGGTGTCGAGTCGTCACCACCGGACCTCACCACCTGGGCCTTGGCCAATGCCATCCGTACCGAGCTGGGCGTTCCGACCAAGGATGTGAAGCTCAGCCTCCACAACATCAGGTTCGTTTTGACAGCGATGCTAGCGAGAACCTGACTGACGAGACATAGCTCGACACCATCTGGAGGCTCGCTTGCCACCGCGCTGGGCCTCTTCGATGTGTTCTCCATTGAAGAAGTCAAGGCTGCCAGTAGCCCATACGCCCAATCTCCCATTCCTCATGCAGAACCGTCGCGGCCCAAGGATTCCATCTTGGAGAAGATTCTTGGCGTGCGCACCGTTCCCAACTTGGGTATGTTGACGACATCCCCTATGGGATCGACCGACATTGCTGTCGTTGAGCGGACCTGGGGGCTTCTTTCGGAAACGCCGTCCAGGAAGGACCAATTTTACGGCCCTCGGTTTACCTGGGCAGAGTATCTCAAGACCCGAAACTGGCTCAGCGGAGTGTTCCTCCATTGGATGCTAATGGTAGGCATGGTGCTCCTCGCTTTCGTCCCCCCGGTCAGGGCCCTTCTCAAGCGTCGCGTCTTCCAGCCCGGAGAGGGTGCCAAGAGAGAAGATACGGAAAAGGAGGAGATCGAGTACCGGGGAGTTGCATACCCGGATTCCGAGAAGGCCACTGGCAAGATCGCCTACTGCAGGACGTTTCACCGAGGCGGCATGTACTATTGTGAGTTCCAATGCTCATGTGATGGATGGATGTGATGTGATGGCAGAGGGAACCAGCTAACGGTGCGCAGTGACGGGGATGCTGCTTGCCGAAACCGCGGCAACGATTCTCGAGGACGACAATGAGCTGGACGGAGGAATATACACACCCGCATGCTTGGGACAGGGCTTGATTGACCGACTCGACAAGGCTGGTCTCAAGTTTGAGGTCAAACTTCTGGATGCTTGAGCGGGATGGGTGAGATGCGCGATGCGGACATAGTGGGGAAGTAGACAAGGGCAACTCTTTGCCTTGAGGTTACGAAATTTGATGAAAGTGGGTGTAAGAAGAAGTACCGACAGACTCATCTTCCACTTTGATTAATTATGAACATGTCATTGTTTATCCTCGTGTGAAAATACATAGTGGGCGTTGTTTAATTCCACCCAAGTGTGGACTCCACGGCCCCTGAGCATAGTACTGACGTCCGTCTCAGCAATTGACCGTGGTGACGACTGTGGAGGCTGCTTTAGTGGCATGGCCCACCTGGAAACGCCCCCGCAGTAGCTCTCCTTAGTGGGTCTGCGGTGGCCCATCAGGTCGACAAAACCTTCCCGGGCACTGTGGCAGAACGTCATCACCAGTCATTGGATTCGACTCGTCCCCCAAAAGGTTCTTCACTCAATCCGGGTCCATGCCGCTTTGCTACTTTTGTCACCATCCAAACGTCGCCATTGTCGCCAGAACCACGTCCGTCTCGAACTTGGAACTCACCCGCCCTTGAGGCCAGGGACATGCACCTCCTCCTTTGATTCTCGCATGCGGCTTGCTGGCCTTGATCCACCATCTGTATCCTCTCTCCTCTCACCTCTCACCGAGCGCTGCCGACCCAATCCGAAATGGAGCCTCACACCACCACCACCGCGCCCGACGCGACAGCCAGTGAGGCCACGCCTCTTCTGCCCGCCGTTGCGACTCGCCCCAAGGGAAACCGCACCGTCACATTCAGCGACAACCCCGTCACCCGCACCATCGAGCCTATCCGACAGCAATTGCCAGCTCGAAGCCCTCACCACCACCATCCCCATGCGCCCGTCTCCGCCAGCTCGGCTAGTGCCGCCAGTGGCCCTCCCATGCTCGCCGCCCTCAACAACAAGCTCCGCCGACGGAACAGCCAGACCACGGTGCCTGCCGTCGCGCAATTGGGCCTCGGACCCAAGCTCGGCCCCCAGCGAAGCACTAAGAAGACGGAGAAGCTCAAGCTCTTGCCGAACCCTGATATCGATGGGGAGATAGAGGACGAGGAGAGTGGGAGGGATGTCTACTCCCAGTACACGCGGATCAAAGATCCCATGGCGCGTAGAGATGCCGCGCGACTGGGAAAGGCTGATCGCAAGCGGCTACCCCGTGTAACGGCCTACTGTACTGCCAATCGATACGAGATGGACGGCCTGATGCGCTTCCTCAAGGGAAGGGGCAAGTCGAGGGGCGCAGTCCCAAAGCTCATCGACGAATGCATATATACACCTTATAACTACGCCAAGAGCCCCCGAAACCGCTCAGATCCCGTTCAGAACTACGAGCGACGACACTCTACGGGAGGAGAGGCCATCGACGGAGGGCATAGCAGAGAAGACCTGATAGACCTCCACCAAAATGGCTCCGAGTCCGGCAACGGGTTCGGTGGGTACAATGGCCATGTTGACAGAGACATGGGCCACCTATCCAGTGAAGATATTCTGGCGTCGGGTATAGACAACGAGAGCGCCATCGCAGATACCAACCCCGACTTCGATACTCAGATTCATACGCCCGAGGTCTTCCTATTCGACTACGGAGTTGTAGTGATCTGGGGCATGACGGAGTCGCAGGAAGCCAAGTTCCTCAAAGAGATTTCTAAATTCGAAACGGAGAAGCTCGCACCCGACGATGTTGAGACGGAGCTGTTCAACTTTTACTACACGAGAGAGTACCAGGCTCGGATCTACAACGACTTCATCACACTACGTGACAAGAACAACTACATGACCAAGCTGGCAATTTCCCATGCACTGGCACAGAGCGTCAAGGTAAGTAAGACGTGGACTTGCCACGCCAAACGATGCTAACAGTTTTGCCAGACTTCGCTGTTCGAAGAGCTGATTGCCTCAACGGTCGAGACTTGCAAGGACATCCCTACCCAGATCGCTCTGACCGGCAAGATCGCGCTGCGCCGCTCCCAGATCAACATGCAGATCGGCGAGCTGTTCATCCTCCGCATCAACATCCATCTCAACGGCTCCGTTCTGGACACGCCGGAACTGTTCTGGGTTGAGCCCCAGCTGGAACCCGTCTACCAGGCCGTCAGAAGCTACCTCGAGATGGACCAGCGAGTAGGTCTCCTGACCGAACGCCTCGACGTCATCGCCGATCTGCTGGCGGTGCTCAAGGGCGAGTTGAGTCACGGACACGACGAGAAGCTGGAGTGGATTGGTGAGTGCCCCACTGGGATGTTCCCATCAGTTCCCGCAGAAACTAATCCACGACGTAGTCATCGTTCTCATTGCCGCAGAGATCCTAGTTGCTGCGGTAAACATTGTGGTGGATTTGTACATGGGGGAGTAGACTAGCTCCTCAACGGCGTTTCTTTGTCTGGTCGTCCTGTTGAGAAGGCATGGTCGGTGGCGGGGGCATTGCGTGTAAATTTTTTTTAAACTGGGAGCAGCAGGCCATCACGCACTTACATTCCAGAGCTCCAGTGTAAATATACAATATAAGATAGAAGGGCTTCGCGGCAGGGCTGAACATGATTCGCGACGAGGGTATTTTTTTCTTGTGCTTCCCTTCTTCCTTTTCTAGATGGCGCAAGTTGGCAAGGACCAATTCCACATGCAAAGCCTAAAAGACTCTCTGGCCGAGTCATTAATGTGACAGATGAACCATTATCCCACCGAGAACGCCTCCCTGAAAAGCCCTTGATTGGGCTGTAGCTCACTCTTCAACCTTGTCACCCGCTTGAGTGTCCTGATCTTCAGTGTCGTCGTAGTTGCCCATCTCGACATCCTCATCCTGGGCTTCGGGCTTCTTTGCCTCTTCGGGCTTCTCGTCCTTGTCGTTCTTGTCATCATCATCATCCTCCTTCTCATCCTCCTCCTCCTCCTTCTCCTCCTCCTTCTCCTCCTTGTCGTCCCCATCATCCTTGTCATCGTTGGCCTCCTTGTCGTCATTTCCCTCCTTATCCTCCTTCGGGGAGGATAGCTTCTCCTTCTCAGCCTCCTTAGCCAGCGCTTGCTCGAACTTGGTTTGGAACTCCTCCTTTTCAGAGTCGGGGAGTTCCTTCCAGCTGCGAGAAAGCTCATCCTCAACGTCCAGGTCGTCGTCATCGCCCTCGTTTTTCTTGGCTTCGAGAGCAGGGCGGTTCTCGTCGCAGTAAATTTCGAAGGCATCGGCGGGCTTTTTGGAGGACCCAGATACGCCATTGGCGCGGGCATCCTTGGCTTGGCTGTCGGCAGGGTGGGAGGCAGTCTCGGAGATGGGTGACTGGGCTTGGTTGGTAGTGAAGGAGCCGGCGGTGGCCTTGGCATCGACGTCGACGGCCATGGACTTGCGATGGCCTCGCTTGGTGCGCAGTGGCTTATCCTTGGGCTTCCGGGGGTTAACCATCAACTCAGCTAAACTGGCGAGGTCCTATTCCAGGAGGACACAAGTATCAACATTGAAACAGGGTGAGAAAGGGGACGAAGGCGTTCGCCAGCAGAGGTGCGATTCTGAAAGCAAGGAAGAGAGACATAGGAGAAAGAGGTGTCCGTACCGTAGGGGGCGGGCTGGGGCTGCCGTCAGAGTCTTCCACGTTGGTGCTGGTCCGCTTGGCGAGCTGCTCGAGCAGGAAGGCGCGCTCTATCCTGAGTTTCTCGACCTGGCGCTTGATGCGCGCGAGGCGCAGGCGGGCGGCATCGTTGGCGTCTTCGACCTCGTTGGTGCGGTTCTTGAGCTGGACGCACTTCCGTCGGTAGGCCTCCTCGACGGAGGGAGGGAGGGTTGATGGGATAGCTGATGAGGGGCGAGGAGGGAGGTCAGCTTCGGGGGCTTTCCGCTTCAGAGTAATGGGCATTGCGGAAGACGGTAGAGAATGGTACGTTGGATGGTTGGGATGGACGATGGCGCAAAAGCGAATGGGTTGGGGGAGACTGGGGAGCGGGTGATGCAAGGGAGAGAAGAGGGTGCAGACGGGCTCGAGCCTGGTCTCGTGGGCTCCCAAGGCTGAGATTCAGGTCGGATGCAGGGCGAGACGGAACCGAGTCAACCGACGCGGAGGATGCAGACAGGTGAGGTAGACAGTTCGGAGTCGGAGGCTCAGGTGCAGGTGCAGGTGCATGTGCAGGTTATAGGGCCGGAAATGCGCGAAAAGCAAGAGACCAGGGCTTACCGGGCATGATGGGCGGCCACCCAGTGTCCGTGTGGTGTTTGTTGGTGGATGGTGTACGGTGTGTTCGGGAGAAGGACCGTGGGCTTGCGCTGGCCGCGCTGCGTTTGCGCAGTTACAATTCCAGCTCCGGTCTCAACAACAAGCTCCGGCGACGGCGAAGGCGACGGCGCGACAGGTGCAACACGGCGCAATTGGCAAGAGGGAGTGATTCGGATTGTTTGGCGTTGGCGGATCGGGCGTGGGTCAATGGCTGGCCGTCGAGGGAGGAAATGAGATGGGAGAAAGGAGATTGTTTGAGGAGGATTGCGAAGATGCAATGCGCGTCAGAAAATGTCCCTTTGGCCCATCACCACCACTAATTAAAGCCAGGTACCGCGCACCAAGGTGGTTCGGACGGGGAGCTTCACAGCCACAGCCACCCAGGGAAGACGAGGCTGAAATGAGCTGAGGGTCGGTTGGTCTGTGGCGTCACTGGAGGAGAGAAAGGAGGGAAAGGAGGGAGCCGGATTAACTCACAGCGCGCCTCTCAAGGCTGCCACCCAACCTGAGGATCCACCTCATTGAGGAAGGGACCATCCGTCAGTGGAAAGTACTAACCCCACTAAACCTACCAGTGACCACAGAAGGTCTTGGATTGCCCAAGATTTTCTGAGCCAAAGGTGGGAGACTGAAGCTAGCGACGACCTCCTCCAAAACCTCCAACCTTTCAACCCCTGAGCATCCCACCACGACCAGACTCGCTCGCAGTGTCTAGTGGTAGCCAGCATGTCGCTCAACATCCCCAACGCCCCCAACGCGGGCCTCTTCAAGGGTGGCTACAACAAGTAGGTCCTGCTTCTCGTGTTTGTCCCTGGTCTTCTTCCCGCCTGTCGTCGATGTGTTTGTGTGTGTGGTTGAAGCTCCCCGCCACTTCCCCTCCACGCACACACATCCACCACTTTATATCCTGCTACTACCACTGCCTCTTCCTCTACCTCTACAACCACCATCGCCATCGTACGCATACACATACACACACACACTCTCTCTCTCTCTCTCAACCCCTTGCTAAACATCATCCTGCTCTCCTCCAGCTACGATTCCGAAGATGGCGCCGTCCTCCGCAACATCGACGCCTGCCGCGCCATCGCCTCCACCGTTCAGACCTCACTCGGCCCCTACGGTCGCAACAAGGTCGTCATTAACCACCTCCAGAAGATGATCCTGACCTCGGACGCCGCCACCATTCTCCGTGAACTCGATGTCGTCCACCCCGCCGCAAAGCTCCTCGTCATGGCTTCTCAGCAACAAGAGGCTGAGATGGGCGACGCCACCAACTTCGTCATCGTCCTCGCCGGCGAGCTGCTCCGAAAAGCCGAGGACCTGCTGCGCATGGGTCTCAAGGCCGCTGATATTGTCATCGGCTACGAAAAGGCCCAGAAGTTCGCCCTCGATACCCTCGAGGAGCTCGTTGTCGACAAGGTCGAGGACATCCGTGATCAGGAAGAACTCAGCAAGGCCATCAGCACCGTTATTGCCAGCAAGCAGAACGGAAACGAGGATTTCCTTGCCGACCTTGTCTCTGAGGCCGTCCTTGCCGTCCTGCCCAAGAACCCCGCCAACTTCAACGTTGACAACATCCGCGTCGTCAAGATCATGGGCGGGAGCTTGGAACAGAGTCGAGTCGTCAAGGGCATGGTCTTCCCCAAGGAGCCCCATGGCTCTGTCAAGAAGGCCAGCCACGCCAAGGTTGGTGTCTACACCTGCCCCATAGATACCAGCCAGACCGAGACCAAGGGAACGGTCCTCTTGCACAACGCCAAGGAGATGATGGACTTCACCACGGGCGAGGAGTCTCAGCTTGAGACCACCATCAAGGAGCTCTACGACTCTGGCCTGCGCGTCGTGGTCTGCGGCGACCGTGTTGGTGACCTGGCCCTGCACTACCTTAACCGCTATGGTATTCTCTGCCTCCGAATCCTCAGCAAGTTCGAGCTGCGAAGAGTCTGCCGCGTTGTTGGCGCCACCCCCCTTGCCCGGCTAGGTGCTCCCATGCCCGATGAGATGGGCAGCATCGACGTTGTCGAGACCCTCGAGATTGGTGGCGACCGAGTGACTGTGTTCCGACAGGAGGATGAGGTTACGAGGACCGCTACCTTGGTCCTGCGTGGTGCTACTCAGAACCATCTCGACGACATCGAGCGAGCTGTTGACGACGGCGTCAACGTTGTCAAGGCCATCACACGGGATCCCCGACTTGTCCCTGGCGCTGGTGCCACAGAGATTGAGCTGGTTGAGAGGATACAAGCCCACGGCGAGAAGACCCCTGGTCTTAGCCAATACGCCATCAAGAAGTATGGTGAGGCCTTCGAGGTTGTGCCCCGACTCATCGCCGAGAGCGCTGGTCTGGACGCAACCGAGGTTCTGAGCAGGTTGTATGCTTCTCATCACAACAGTGAGGACTGGGACACTGGTGTTGATATCGACGTAAGCATGTCCTGCGCTTGACTCCATGAATTCATTTGACTTACACCTTCAGAATGACGATAACACCGGCACCCTGGACGCCAAGGATGAGGGTATCCTCGATCTGCTCGTCTCCAAGAACTGGGCCATCAGGCTCGCCACCGAGGCTGCCCGGACAGTCCTCTCCGTCGACCAGATCATCGTGGCACGACAGGCCGGTGGACCTAAGCCCCCCGGCCCCAACCCTGTATGTTCCCGTTCTCAACTGTGATCTCTCCCACTACTGGCCGTTACTAATCGCTTTTTACAGGGCTGGGATGAGGACTGATTAATGACCGCGTGTGGAAAAGGGTAGGCAAGGGAACGGTTCAATGTAAAAACCCTCGAGGCACGGATGGTTAGATATCCCCAACGAGGCGACTTATGCATTTGCAGGCGGATAGATGCAAAATGAAATGTACGCGGCGTGCAAGAGAGTTGCTACGCCCATTGCCTTGACTACCAACCCAGCCTGGAGATTTCTTGATAAGAGTACACCAAGGGTCACCCAGTAATGTCGCATACCGTCACGAAAAACGTGATATAGTCTAGCCTTTGTTGAAGTGATATACATATCCTTTGACAGCCAATTCTTAACTAACAGGATTCCGAGGGTGAGAAAGTTTGCAGGTTCAGCTCGTAAATTCTTAAACATTGCGCATATCTAGCTAGCCAGGTACAAGTATATAGCAAAGTGTATATACATGCATCGTTCAGAACCGCTCGGCAATTGAATTATTTATGATACAAGGGAAACTTAGCAGCTGGGAAGGTACCAGTGATATATGCTAAGATACGCAAAAAATAGAGACCAACAACTAAATGGCCCAAGAGGGTGCGAGCCTCGTTTCAGAACGCCCCTTTCTTCTCTTCCAACAGATACGAGGCTTGCATAAGACAGCCTGAAACCAACCAAGGATCTTAGACAGGCGATAGACGGCGATCGAACAAACAAGCCCAGCAAGTAGAAGCAAAAGACGAGATATGAGATTGGCCCGACTGGGCATGGGGTATTGCTCAACTCCCTGAGTAGGAGGGTGTTGGAATGGGGTACGATGATGTGGTATCAATATCCAAACAAGCAGAACAAGCGCATGAGTCACACGCCGTATAAAATGCAGTTATAGAAAGGGGACATGAAAAACGTCCAGGAATTGAGGTCGTTAGGGGTCGTAAATCAAGTCGGAAGCCAGACGCCAACCGTGCCGCGCCGATAAATGATGCTGGAGAAAACCAGTGTCAAAAAGAGGGAGAAAGGCTTAGGCCTCCTCCATGATGCCAACTTCGCCCCCGCCATCCTCGCGCCATTCACGGCTCCTCTCCGTGAGGCGTTTCACGCCACCAACACGAGCAGCCCAGAGACCCTCGATCGGGGTGCGGAAGGTGAAGGCGCGTTGTGAGCTGATGACGCCAATGGCCTGCAGGACAGCCTTGCGGCTGTCGCGGCTAAAGACGGCCGGGTGGTTGATCCACTCCAAGCTGCTCTCAAGCTCCAAGTCCAAGGCACCGACAGTGATAGCATCTATGCCAGCACCGAGACCCAGGCCGTCGTTGGAGCGGCTGCGATTGATCTGCGAAGAAGGGAAGCCGTTGGCGCCAGATGATGTCGCGGATGCCGGCGGGGAAGGGCTGTGCTTGCGATCGGGGGTGGTGGAGAGACCAGGCGAGCCATCGTTGGCGGGATGGGGTGTCGAGGGTGTCGATCTGTTGTTCATGGGAGGGATGGGAGGGAGACCACCCTTTCCGAGCCCCTTCAAGATGGAACGGGTCTCGTTCAAGAGAGTGTGGGCACGGTCGTGCTGCCCGCGGCTTACCAAAGTAAGAGCTCGGGTAAGCATATCGGAGGTGAGCAGTTCCATACGGCGCTGAACGATGCTGGGGTGGGGCGGAATGGGCGGCGAGTTTTGCCAGGGCTTTTTCGAGTTTGAGGTGGCTGGTAGCATAGTAATAGCTAACAGAGATGGTCGAGGCATGTGGGTTACCGTGCCGTCGCGCAAGATGTCGCCCCAGGTGAGGTCTGCCTGAATCAGGGGAACCTCCTCAACAGAGACGGTTCTCTCACCATCGGTGTCCACCGAACCGCCGAGAGCCTCTAGACCCGAAACAATGTTGTCCCATGGGTCTTGAGGGAGTTGCTCCTGGGACGCGTTATCTGGGAGTATGACCAGCTGAACAAGAATGTCTCGCTTGTCACCGAATCGAAGGTCGCCAAGCGAGGCTTCTGCATCGCGTCCAGTGGCTCGCTTGGTGATCTGTAGCGCGCCGCTGATTTTGTGAAACTTGGCTGGTGAGCCCTCAGGTAGTTTGAGCTTGAGCTTGACGTTTTGGTGAGACTGGGTCTGCATGCTACCAAGACAACCCGCGAGACACTCTCGAAGCATCATCCAGTCCTTGACGTATGTGTACGATGCCTTAGTCCGGGTGGAGAGCTCGATCATAGTATCGGGCTTGTGGGTCATGCCGAGGCCGAAAGAGTGAATAGAAATCTTGGCAGCTTCGGCTCTCGAGACCACAAAGTCGACACTATCGGCATCGGACGTGGATGCATCGCTGATCAGCATGATGGATGCAATGGGGTTATTGTGCTTTCGTTGCATGAGCAGGTCCATAGCAACATTGGCGCCCTCAACCACGTCGGCACGGTGGCTCTTCTGGCCGACGGGCTTGATTGACGATAGAACGTTGCTCCAGCCTGGCCAAGCCTTCGTGGTCATGCCGACAATGGGAACACCACCACCTCCAGATCCAAACGTCACTAGGCCCATGCGATCTCGCTCACCAAGGGTGTTAACCATAAATTTCAAGGCATCGCGGACGAGATTGATCTTGACTCCCTGCATAGAAGAAGAGATTGGGACAACAATAACGACGTCGATGGGCACATGGATAGAGTTCAGCACCGGACTCTTGGGGAAGTTCGTGTACTCGGTGGGAGCAGTCGTGGCGGATCGGGCACCGCCCCAAGAGGAGGCAACCGAAGAGACTCTTTGTGGGCGTCGCTGCCAGTCAAGTTCTTCGTCCGTCTCCGATGCTTCTCCGCGATCAAAGTCAGGGGTCCGCCCGGGTGAAGTTTCGACGGCATTCAAGTCCACGAGAGCCTGCTGCCACAATTTGAGCTGGTTCCTATTTTCAAATCTGAGGTGGAACTGGGGCAACTCCGCAACAGAGAGACTTAGAGTCAGAACATTTTCGTCGATCGTCCCAGTCTCTGTCACTTCGTTGAGATGCTTCTTGATGAGAATTGATCCCTTCAGCGTGCATCGCGTCGTTTTGCGGGGGGCGCCATTCTCATCCCATTGCTGCGCCAGCGGTGCCGGAAGCTTCTTCTCCTTAACGCAGATAAGCATCTCGGCGAACAGGAAGCATTCCAGCTCCTGCCATGATACTTTATCTTTGCCGACTCGTAGGGTACCGTAAAGTCTCAGTTTTCCGAACCTAGGAATAGTTAGCCATTGTGTCTGCTTGGGGGTCACCGACTTGACAAGAAAAACATCACGACTTACCGGCTAAAGTCTAGGCCGTGCCAATTGTCTACGCGACTGCGTAGGCTCTCCGTCATCTCCTCCAACACCTCTGCCGACTCATAGGGATAGAATCGTGGCGCGCTGCGAGCAGGAGACGGTGGGCGAGCACCGAAAGCTTCTTCAATGCGACTGACACTTGGAGTGGGCTGCGGAGCCGGCACACCTAGATCTTCAGGGTCGGGTCTCCATTTGTTGTCGGGTACCTCAACGGTGACTAGGCAAGTGAGGGTCTGCTGTTGTCGCGAGCGGTTCATGGTGGGGAATTCTGAGCGAACAGTAACGATCGGTGCCGGGATAGGATTGCGAGTAATGGGACGAGGGCTCGCAGGTGTCGTCTCCATGGCCTGAACATCGTAATCGTGTCGTCGAGGAGGCCCGCTCTGAGTAGTCTCGGGATATCCTCCAGATGATGCTACTCCAGTAGCCTCGCTGTCACTCCGAGCATGACGTGAAGGCCCATATCGTTCTGATGAGGGTGCCTCTCGACTATCTCTGAGACCACGTGCGGCACTATCCCGACCGCTGGTGACCTGTTGATGTTGCGGTTGATGTTGCGGTTGATGTTGTGGTTGATACTGCTGCTGCTGCTGCTGAATTTGTCGCCTTTGACTGCTCTCAAGGCTAGGCGGTCGCACCGTCTGATTGTCCCATGGCGTTGCTGTAGGGGTCGGTGATAGAGCTGCCCTGGAGTCAATGTTGACAGACCGCACAATATTGCTGATTTTTTCTGTCTTTGGGTTAGAAGCCGGCTCATGTCTAATCATACGTTCAGATGGCATACCAATATCGATTACATTGCCACCTCGGCTGGTGTCCAGATGGAGTGGCGCATCACATGCTGGGCAATATTGTGATTCGAATTCGCGGATAAACTCGTAGAAGCATGCCTCATGAGAAACATGGGAGCATGAAAACTGAAGGATTCGCTCTCCACGGAGAGTGTGCTCGAGAGGCTCCTCGCACACGGCGCACTCGCTGCCCACAAAAGTCCGCTCTCGTCGAGAGCGGCTTCTATCCGTGTTGGTCGCCATGACGTTGTTATCAATGCCACCGACTCGACGCGAGTTGTTGCTAAGTCCCGATTTTACGGAGACAGCGGATGAGTTCGATCCCTGACCGTAGTAGGTGCGAATTGATCCGGCTTGAATTGATCGACCTGGAAATGTCAAGTTAGCGACAAGTTACGAAGGTGGTCGTCAACACTGCGTTCAAAATGCAATCCCCAGTGAATCGAGTAGGGTATCTGCCGTCCTAGGAATGGCGCGCTGATCAAAGATGGACGGAACATACCTTTCTCTGGAAAGGTAGGCACATCAGCAAAGGACTGAGATCCTGTGCCAGTCTCGGGGCGTCCGCCGCTGGATTTAGAAGCGCGTGAGCCAATTAAACCGAGATTCTGAAGGTTTGAAGTGAAGCTTTTGTCCTCGCCCGAGAAGTTGCTAGGAGATTGCGCGCCGTACTGGTTCTTCTTGTTTCGTCGGAACATTTACGTGGAAATCGAGTATCGTAGGATGTGGTCTGTGGCGTTGTGGCTCAGCAGGGAGCTGCAAAGATAAAATGCTAGATGAACGATAATCGCATAGCAAGATTGACGAGTTGCATTTGCGCAGCCGATCGCAGAAGTCGAGAGATCGGAATAGGGGTTGGATCTAGGCGTCGTTGTGAGAAAAAGTGACGGGTGGGAGTGGGAACGGGATCGTGTTTCGGAAGAAGGCGTGGGTGACGGTAATTAGAGGGGAGGCGGGGATGGCCAGTGCATGATGATGCTAAATCCAAGAGTCCCCTTTACAAAAAGATAACGGACAATGCTTTGGGAAGCGCAAATGCACAAGGGCATAGGCAAACACGAGGGAGGGTAATGGCAATGGGACTGGTGGTTGTCTGGAAGATGGAGGAATGATCGCTGGGGTTTGCGACGCAAAATGCAGTGATGCGATGCGATGCGACTCTACACACCTTGTTCGTTGCGCGGTCTCGGCCAATGGTTTCGTTCGTCGGGGATTGAGCGGTCGCAGGTTGGTAGTCGGCGCAGCCGTCGAGAATCCTTTCCAAATTCCTGGGAAAGAGAAGATGTGGGAGGAAAAGAGGAATCGCCGGGGGGTTATCAACGGGCCGGTGAAGGCAGGGCGTGTCAAGGATGTGGTCGGCTTCGGTTCGCAAAGTTGGGTGTTGTGTTACGCTGAATTCCGATGCTTTTGCTTTTTAGCACAATGCGCCGCGTCTTCCATCCTTGGCCATCACTCACTTTTGGACCTGTAGCCGAAGTCTTCTCCACTAACGGCAGAAGCAGCCACAGTCGTCGCACCACGGCAGTCGTCAGGCGATGTCCTTGCTTTTGGGGAGTCGCGGGCCTGTCCGATGAAGAATTGTTGTAGGGCAGGGCCGTGGGGCTGTCCTGTATCGTGTGCGCTGTACGGCCTGTCGTTTTTCGTCTTTCCTTTTAATATGACTCCTTCTCAGCTGAATGAGAGGTGGATGCGTGGTGGATGAGAGAGTGGGAGTGCTGAGAACGAGAGAGCGGGTTTGGAGAAGGGGGAGGGAGGACGGAGGGGGGAAGGAACGGAGAGAGGTAGGTATGGTCAGGGAGCACTGACAGCGAGAGTCTAAGAGGGCAAAACCAGAGAGGGAGCGGGCGGAGCGGGCTAAGGCGACTTTTAATTGTTCGTCGATTTCATTTGCACCGTACGACCGTGCCTGCTCCATTACACATTATCTGCTCCGGTCCCTAGCAGCAAGCCAGGCTTGTTGGTGCAGGCCCTGGTGCTTGGTAGGAGCTTTGGTGCTACTCCCGGCCGTCCCTAACCCAGTCCTCCAGCTCCAGGCAGTCCGACCAGAGGAACGCCTTCTGAAGGTCGTGGCTCAGCGCTCGCTGGTGGTGAAAGCACTGGGGGCAATGGACGTGGATAGTGCGAGCCAGAGCTCCCCCCCTCTATGCCACTAGGGTGCTCGTTATGGTTGCCGGGGTGTCTCCCCTGCTGGCAGCATTAACCTGAGCTCCACAGGCGACCCCCAGAGCAGGCCGGTCTCCTCAGCGGCCTCTCCAGGGGCGGCGCCACAGCCAGTTCTCCACGACGTCCCAAAGCCAGAGATGGAGTTGAGCCAGCCTCCTCCCTCCTACCTAACTAGGCCAAGCCACCCACTAAACTCGGCATATCGGGTGCCCGCTGAATCTACCACCCACGGCACTCTCTCCATCACTTCGATTCAACAACAATCGGCCACTACCGCCAGCATGCCTCCGGGTGACCATCAGTCAGTCCCCTGAGTACAACCACGCCAGTCATGGGAAGCCATCATCAGGCTAGGGCCAGGGCCGATCCAGGATCAGGCCCCAGAGAAACTCCCAGCGCTCAAGCTAGCGAGCGATGGACCAACTCTACGTTCGGTGGCCAGGTTGCCCGTGTATACGGTACATGCCATGGTACATTCTTCCGTCGAGATGCCGCTGGGGGGGCCAGGGAGTCAATGCGGCGTGGGCCAGAGAAAGGTCATGTGGGGCACATCCCAGAATTGCCTACCATGGACATGCTGCCCCTGTTGTCCAGGCTAAGGACTGGGGACACTTTCCAGGATCTAGGGGCTTTTCCAGGGGCATCTGTGGGTTTGGGGGGCCCGCCTGAGCGTCCAGGCAACTCGGCCGGGACCTTTTCACGTGGCTGCAACGGGACCGTCACTGATCATCCCTTTAACTCCCCAGTGCGGACAGCGGCTCGGCTCCCCATCGCCGTCGCCACTCCTGCAGCTGCTCAGCAGTCTTCCGGCGCGCTGGGTTGTGGGTCGTGGGCCGTGGGTCGTTGGACTCGTGAGGCGTGGGTCGTGGGTTGTGGGCCGTGGCCTTGGATTCTCATAGAGTTGTCCTGTCGACAGTACCACAATACACCGCTAAGGCAAGGCAAGGCAAAGGCAGAGAGGAACGGCTGGTGTCTGTGTCACTCACTTTGGACGACTCAACTCGATCTTTCAAATCGGTGTGAGACGCCACATTGCGTTCTGCAGCCGTCGACTCAACTTGACGTCGTGGATGGAATATCTCTCATCCAAGCGGGACGTGCGAGAGAAGAGGTCGCAGATGATGCGGCTAGGAACGATGCACTATGCATTTCCTTTGATGTGCTTTGATGTGCTTCAAAGCATGCACCCACTTACGTGCTGCGAGAATCGGGACAAACAAGACTTGCCCGCTGTATCATGTGCTGCCTTCGTACTGCGCTCTCCCGGGCTGGGACGGCCCGTGTGGATGGAACAATGAAAGAAGGCAGCCAGAATCCCTCGCATTCCTAACTGGCCTTCCTACGAAGCACCTGCTTCTTTCATCTAGACTAGGTTCAGCCCGGCTCAGCCAAAACCATCTCGTCACAACGTTACCCACCGTTTTGCCGACTCCGTTCTTTTTGTCTCGACTCTCAAGCACTTTTGTCTCTAGCACGGCCTCAGCCTATTTCAACGGGGCATCCATGGCCAACACTGAAGATCGACGTACTCCTTCGGGAGTGCTTGAAGCTTGGACTGAAGCAAGGCACAAGCATGTACGTGCGAAGCGCTGCAGTCGTATAATCCTTCACCCCCCGTGTTTCATTTTTATACATGTGGCAGAGTGTCCCACATCGCGCGCAGATCTGTTGAGCTGTTCTGCGTCTGAAGTGAAGGAGATGCACGCAAGTCCTAGGCCCCTGTCCAGTGTCGGTTCGTTGACGAGCCGACACTGGACAGTGGTTGCAGGAAACGCTGGACTACAATATAAACAAGCAGCCAGGGGACGGTGCAGCCACAGTCTGATCGGTAAGCCGCAGTAAGTGAAACCAAATCTCAAGACAGGGCGAACGACAAGTCCAACCTCCAAAGCCTTACTGCAGCTTGGCTGCGAGGATGGCCTGACATACGCTGGGAAGAAGGCGGGGACAAACACGCTCACTGGAGAGGAACAAAACCACGTTAAAGCCCATTTGTGAAAGGCGGGTGGGCGGATAATGACCCATCTTTGCTTTGCGCCAGACTGACTGACTAACGCAGCTCACTCACTCATAAGCGATGCAAACCCCTCAGGTTCGCTGAAAACCCCTGCAAGATCGAGCACTTGCTGAGGCGGACTGAGCAGTGGGTGGTCACCACGGACGATGACGGCATCTTGCACCAGTGTGACACCGCGAGGCCCATTCTATGCCTCGTGGAAGGCTAGAAGCCCTCCGAGTTGGGATTTTTTTCGGAGACGAAAGAAGAAATGAAGGTGAGACAGGTTCCCCAGCGTGTCAAGGGTCATTAAAGGTACGGGAGCCAAATCCGGTGCCTTTCTGAAACAGAACAGCCTTCAAACGGTCGCTGGCTTCGTTCCCCCAGACACGTTGATGATGGGGTCCATTGCTGGTGGGTATTGTCTGATGCAAGCACAGTATTGGTTACTGTGTTTGCTGTGATATGTAAGTATAACTGTTTTGTACGAATACGCCTGTGCCTTTCTCAGCTTTCCAGAGTTCCAGTCACAGAGTCATACACAGTCCGACAGTCCAACAGTCGATATCCATAACAATGCTACTGATGACATCCCAGTCCCAAAACTGCCAAACAAGCCACCCAAGCCTTGATAAAGACTCTGGCCATCGCTTAACTGTCACGCACTGTTAACCGCGGGCGCTGTCATTAGCGAGCCGAGCACGCTGATAGTGCCGCTGTCAAGTTTCCCATCAACCCGAGGGGAGCATCGATGGCGCGCTCCGTGCTGCTCTAGCCATGTCGCCGGGCAGGGACAGGAGGAAACCAGACCTCGAGGGGGAAAGGAGGCGGGTGGCCGGATAACTAGCCCAGGATGCAACCCATGCGCTGAGGACCAGGATGACCGCTGTCGAGGTGCGCGCAACCTCTCAAGACTTGACTCTCGCTGCGTCGGACCATTATAGCAGGGCTGTCTCATAAGATGCGGAAGCACTGCGCCTCACGACTGCCGCAGGCTTCGACCATATAATGATAAACTCTGTCTTTCCGGCTTTCTACAGAGTACTACGCAAACGGAACGGATCTGATGTTGTAAGACGGCACCCATAAGTTCGAGATCGTCCGTGTCCATACGAAGCGGCATCGGTAGCACGAACTGTGAGCGGAGGCCGACGGGCGGATGGCCTGAAAAAGAAACTAAATACGTAGACTCAGCAACCAAAGTCCGTCCACCCCGAGGCGTCGGGTTTTAGTACTGACAACCGCACTGTATCGACCATGGCAATGACTGTAGCGAGTACCTGGAGCCGTCCACCATGCCCGGGCTCCTCAGTGATTAGGGCGAGTCTTTAGTGTGCGGCGTGCGCGTGCGCGGGAGTGCAGTGGTGACAGTGGGCGGGGGACAAGCAGGGACTCCCGTGCGCCGTGACATTGGAAAGAGCAACGGCGGTGGCCTAGCGCCAATTGGGAATCGCTCGAGCCTGGGTCTTGTCCGCGATGTGCCCCTGGCCCTGCGTCGCTCCTTCCCATACGGCCTAGTGTCGAAACCCTCAACTGGGGAATCCAAATCGGAAATGACAACGCCGTTCTTCTCTCCTCGGTTACCTCTTTCTACATGAGGGATAGATGGCGCTGTCCACCTGAGTACTTAGCAGTTGGGATGTCACCTTGGAGATTTCCTAATCCAAGGACATTTAACCAATACGACGCGTATCTATAGCTCAGTTTGGTGAGGTTTCATTCGGACAGAGGGCGCTCGCTTCCAGTCTCTGACCCTCTCTGTGTCTTCCTGCATGTCTTTGGGCGGCCCACCACGGACAAGGCGACGCACCTAGCGACTGGCCACATGGCTTCTAGCACAGGTCAGTCCGCGTGGTATCAAACAAGAATACCTAGACTCGACCGAGCACGGCAGCATCTGGTTTGCTGATGGCTGCCGGTCTACGATGCTTCCGCGACCCGCCCGTGTTCCATAATGCGAAACCCAGCGAATCTTCAGCGGGTCACTGCTTCGCCGGTGATGAATTGAAGAGACAAGACGAGACCGGACTGGACTCGCCGGGGCAGGCAGACCTAATGGCAGCGCCTCTGATACTCAAACGGCCGTCGTCCTGCCTTCCACGGGCGCTCGATAGGCCGTCCCAATCTTGGAAACAGATCTTGCAGCTTCACGCATCCAGCCTGGTGCCGGCACTGTCTTGACTGCCGCTGTTCATGCTCACAAAAGCACCCACGTCCTACAGCCTCCAGGACAGTACGAATACGTCCCCGTCTCAATTGTGTGTCGCCCGAGACGGGGGGATGCTGGCTGGATGGTGTTGACTGGGCCTGCAGTGTGAATGGCGTCCAAGCGCGGACGGAGGTCTTACCAGGTCGATCCCATCTAGCATTGATGATACCCGACAGGTTGCTCTCATTGGGATGCCTTGTCGATGCACAACTCACCATCTAAAGGGACGAAGATCGAATCACCAACCCCGACGGGTTGCATGTGTTTTATCATATGCCTCAAGAAGTCGATTCGAAACCTTGCCCTGCTTGATTTCGTCCCATCTTCCGCCATCAAACTTCTGAGTCTCTCCCTTGGATACTTTCGAGAAGGATTCCAGGATCCATCACCATCCCCCTGCTCACCACAACACGAACGCCACACCCCTCTATGCGGCAGGAGAAACACTCGTGTCCAACCAGCTTCATCCCTCAGCAATCGCACGGACCTGACCTGCAGACGGCTTGGAGCTTTCACCACGCCAGTTTTCTGCAGCTGAGGAGCAAGGCCTGGGTACCAGTTACCACGACGGCACATTGGCTTCTGCTTCAATGCAAGCTTAGCCCGGGGATGATCTAGGTGGCGCCCCGTCTCAGCCCGCTATGTCGCCAAAGCGAATCACGTCCTTGGACCCTACGTTATCGGCTCGTCATTCAGCCTGCTTAACGCCTTGGCCCCAGAATCCGGATCGTGACTTTGTTCTTTTGAGGGGCGCATACATATCGTTGCTTTTTCCCCGCCCAAGATCGCGCAGGTTCTTGGCATCTTTCACCGGCACTCTCGTGAGGTTGGGACTTGGGACGACGTTGAAGACCTCCCCACATGACTATTCCGTCGTCGTAAACGGTGAACGATTATTGGGGGTTTTTTTTCCTCCTCCAACCACTTGCCCCCTTCATACGAAGCACAAAAGCTAGAAAGCGCGTTTGCCGCATTGATGCTCCATTCTGAGAAAGAAAAAGGCTGCCGACCAGCTCAGTACCTACTCAGTAATAGTTGACATTTCCAGGCTTGCTGGAGCCGACTTTGGACGTACTCGCACGAGCCTGAAGCAAGGCTATTTAACCTATGAAGCTTTCACCGTCTCCGAATACGAATTCTAGTCCCTTCCTGTCTTGCAAGTCTCTTCACTGACAGTCACTGTCACCTTGCAACCACGTGGCTGGCGCTACCATTGCCCTCACCGGATGAGCATCCGTTCTAGAAAACCGCTAGGAGAAGCCCCGAGACCTTTGTTGGTGGCTCAGTTCTCATGCACGCCGATCACCAATAACAGTACAGAGGCGATGGCTTCCAACAAGGCACGAGTCAGGGCGCTGATTGCTTGCGTCGATCTCCCGCGACAAGCATTGCCGCTGGAAGAGAGGCAACGACTGGCCAACAGGGTGCCGTATCTACCTGCCCTTCCATGCTCCCAACCACGATATTCCCAGCGCTGCCCTGAAGGATAAAGCGACGAATGTGCCAACAATAAGTCACCTATCTCGTCATCTGCGACCTGACAGGACGCACACCTCTGGACAGAAGCCAGTGTTAGTGGGGCCCGGGTCTGCAAAACGGCGCGAGTTGCGTGGCGCAGCACTTATGCTTACTCCGGAGAGACGGGAGGATTTTGCTGTTCTCCGTATCTGAGCCGGGCGATTCATCCCCCTGGCAGTGAGTGGTACCTGCGGGCCAAGTGGCGTATCCTTATGATTGTGTGGGGAGTTGTTGTTTCTTTGTCTCAAACCCAGGGATTTGCAGGTTACTCGACCTCCGGCATATACGTCGCTTGTTATATCCCAAGGGTTTTCCGACTATCGATTTTATCCCCGTCGACTCCCAACTCCTTTCGGCGCTCATCTCCTGAGTTGCGCCGGCCGTTCCTTTCTGACGATCAATGAAATAACACAAGAGAGCCAACAAAGAAATTTCATCTTCACTAACTGACTATTGCAATCCTGAGTTGCCACTGCCAGGGGGCTGACTAATAACTGTACTCTCAGTTGCCCTTCCCACCGAAACTGGCTCACTCCAACGAAAAGTTTCATTTTCCCCTTGACTGCTACCGCCCAGCCGCAAGATGCCTGTCGCTGTTGCCACAGTTTGTCGTCGTCGTGCCCTTGAACAGGGACCAGCCCTGTCGAGAATGTATCGGCTTCTGTCTGGACTCAACCAGGGCCGCTGCCCTCTGGAATCAATGCCACCACAGTGTATCATTGACGCGGGGAATCGCTGCTGTGACGGTGTTGTCCCCCACTACTGGCTATGAGTCTGCAGGTTCTAAATTGTCTGCGTCGCCAGCCTCGCGTTCCGGTTCGTCCAAAGTCCCCGTGGTGTTTCCTGTCTTTAGTCCATGTTCCGGTCCCGCGATTTCACGCCCACCTATTCGTACTCAAGGAAGCGATGTTCTGGCGGCCGTCACAACGCACAGTTGATATTGCCGGGCACCAACACATTCCACGGCCCACAGCATCTTGGCCCCATCACGGCCCTGTCACCCGACTTTAGGGCCGTCAGGGTGCTCTGTCCGGGTGAGCCCTGCGCACTGCGTACTACATACCCGAGTTCTTAATGATGCCTCTTATCACAAACCTCGAACCCCGAGTTGGCCGGCAGTTTCTTGGCGTATCATCGGGTCCACTAAGAACTCGCCATGGCCGGTGGGAAGTCAAGGTCATCCTAATTTGTTTGCACTTCGCAATTCCCTCGCCGTGGACTCAGATTGATTCTCCTTGCGTTCAGAAACATTCCCCATGCGTCGTCGGGGATTGACATCTTCAAGGTGGAGTAGCCGCGTACATGAATAAGCCAAGCGAAATAGCCTTCAGAGGGTCACGTAACGATAGTCTCAATGAACAAGGTCCATGGTAACGTTGATCGCATCATCACGCTGGGAATGGAATTAAGACCTACAAGCCGGTTTTCGCATACGTAAGACCAATATACCAAAGTGAATATCCCCAAAGGGCCAAAGGGGGCATATTAAATATCGAGATAAAGTCCAGATGACACAATTTGCCTAGTCCATTTCAGAGCCCTGCTGGTCCCTGACCAAAACCCCCGGTTTTCTTACACATGCTAACCACTACGTGGTATTACATGTGGGAGATACATCCAAGCACCAAGCATTCCTTCGGATACCACGCTGTGCTCCTTCTGCATGTGACGCGATCCTGATTCGCACCCATCGGCCGTAAAACCGCCGACAGGGCCTTTGTCTGAAGTAAATGGCCGTGATAGTTCGGCCTGGGTGCAGGAGGCGCCAAGCTGGCGGTTTGCGTAGACCATTGTCGGGGGCAAAGAAGTAAACATGAAGTAACCCATCACATTGCAACCCCCCCCCGCCTCACTTCTTCACCAAGAAGCCGGAGCGCTGCGGCTTGACTGCGGCGCGATTCCTCTTGAGTAGCAGGTCCTTGGAGCTCTTGGCGTGCTTCGCCAACTTTGGTGCCATCCGCTCGTCCACCTTCTTCGCCACGCGGTACACGGTGGACCCGACCCTCGCGTCCCTAGGCCCCCGGGACTCGCGCGCAAGACTCCTCTCGATGGTGGTGATCTTCCTCTTCTTCGAGCGCCCGGCGGTGCTAAGTCTGTCGTCCTCGGCCTCGTCCTCGCTCGACGAGTCGGTGAGGAACTCGGCGGGCAGGAGGCTCGGCACCTGGATCTTGTCGCTTCGCCGCTTCCGAGTGAGGGACTCGACTGGCGCGGAGTCCTCCGCCGCCAGCTCCTCGGCGGCCTTGATCTCCTCCTCTACCTTTTTGCGCTCCTCAGCTTGTTGCTTGAAGACTTTGTCTTTTTCCTGGCGCTTTCGCTTCTGCGCTGCAGCTTGTCTAGATAGAAGAAATTAACAAGCATCCTAAAGCAGGAAAAGCAAGGGGACATACTCTTGAGCGGCCTTCTGGGCTGCTTGTGCAGACTTCTTGATATCCGATGCTACCTTGGTGGTTGACACAGCCTCGGGCGCCTCATCGTCACTATCGTCCTCTTCGTCCTCCTCAGTGACCGGGGCAGCGGGCTTTGAAAGCACCACAGGAGCAGCCATATCCTCATCCGTGAATACCTTCATGTTCCCTTGTGCGGGCGCTGAAGAGGGCTTTGTGGCATCGGGGGCTTCGCCATCCTTGGCTCTCACGGGCAGCTTTCTTGATACATCAATGGCTGATTCTACGGGGAGGTCCTCGCCCGACTTTCTCTTTCTGGTTTTTGCTGGGGCCATTGTTGGCGTGTGAGACTGGGGGTGGCGGGAGGCGTTTGGTTGACGATGAGATGAGATCCAGAAGCCTTTGATGTGGCTTGGATATCGAAAGAAATAAGAAACTCAATTCGTTTCCTATGCGTCGTAAAACCAAGAGCGACGGGGACTTGACAGATGACTGTGAGTTGTTGGGTTTGGACGTGGAATTTGTTGTCACAAGCTGGTGTAGCTCAATCTCGAAGAAAAAATCACAACGGAGGTCGGTTTTTCGGTGAATGCCTGTTCACCTTGGAGGCTCCGGGCCCATGATTGGCTGACTAGAGTGTGGCTGCCCCATGTGTGGCTAGTGTTCCCGATCAACCTCACGCAATCGCAGCCCTTATTAGGATATCCTCCAGATCCTCAACCTCACTTATAGAATCAGTTCCCTTATCGACAAAGCAGGCAAATTGGAACACGAAATATCGTCTCGGCTTCCATCAGTGCTCCTTTTCTTCCTCCAGTCGCGGCGATGTCTCGCCATGTGAGGGTCCGGCAGTTCTGCAGCCAGCTACTACGCGCCAACTCAACATCGTCACCATCCGCAGCCTTTACGTTGTTGAATGCACGCGTGGTTCGCTCGGGGCAGCTCCTTTCCCACAGAGAATTTCAATCCCGGCCATCATCTGCACCGCGTGCACCGCGTGCGCCGAGTGCGCCAAAAGGAGGGACATCTTATGCCGAGGTCTACACCCTTGAAGGCATCACGGTGAACACATTTGAAGAGGTTGTGAAGTTGTCGGGTTTGTTCGAGAGCCTGTCGGCACCACAATATTACGAGATTGCCCAGAGATTCGCCGAAGCAATCGAGAAAGGCTCGTCTCCCTGGAGTGTTAGGTTAGCAGGACGTGAGTAAACTCCTTGACGCCCTTGGTGTCGATCAACCATTGACGAAGTGCTAGAAGATCGCATCTCGGCCAGCGCCCTGTACGATGTAGGCTGCATCATGCGACACATCAGGGAGCCGAGAAGCTCGCAAGCATTTGCCGTTGCAATGTGGGCATCCGCAGCAGAGATGGGCAGCCGTCCTGCCACCCTCTCTCTAGCCAGGCAACTCATCCATTCTCGCGCCTGGGGCCAAAAGTCACAGCTGAGAAACGTCGAGACTCGCTTCAAGCAGCTGGTTTCCGAGGGCAAGGACCCCAATGCCCTGACCGTCGAGGGTGACCAGCTGTACGAGCTCGGGAAGTACGACGCAGCCGTCAATATGCTGCGGCGGGCACTTACTCTGAGCGAAAATGACTTTGAATGGAAATCCCAGTGTCAGCTGTACCTTGGAAAGGCATATTTGAAGCTCAAGCGGCCTACGGAGGCAAGGGAAGTGTTTGAGACGATATCGGAATCTGGCTCCACGGAGGCGGACGTCGAACTAGGCCAATTGCTTCGGGCTAATGACGTAGAGAAGGCGGAGCAGCATCTCTACACAGCGGCGATTAATGGCAAGCCCGAAATGTTTCATCATCTTTCAGAGATCGCCTTCGACAAAATGAGCAACGCCAGCGACGAACAGACCAGGAAGGATCAGCAGCGCTGGGCAATGGAGTGGTCCCGCTTGGCGGATCCAAAGGTGCAATTTTGATGCCCTTGTATGATGCAGTTGAGGATGTACTATAGGGGTAATATTGATACGACTCTAGCGTTGAATATGTCTCAAGACTTGGTCAAACCAGTGTCTTCTGCTTCTTAGGGACTGTCCCCGAGCTGGCTTTTCCGGAACCTCGTTTGCCAGTGCCTCCTATTTGGCTCCCCTTGGCCCGAGCTGCGTTGTCGTCTGTATCCGCATGCTCTCCATCGTCGCTCTGCAACGGCTCCTGCATCTCTGACCCGCCGTCAGTCGGGAACATATCGCGCCAAGTCCCTTCCAAGACCTGGTTGTCGTTGCCATGAAGACCGACTTGGTATGCTGTCTTCATAGCAGCAAGACATGCGGTCCGTCTCTGAGAGAAATCGAACATTGGCTTGGGATACGTTCCCTTTTCCACACCAGTAAGCCCGTTACCCTTAACGCGGACTCCTGCTTTCTTCTGGTCGACAAGGGGCGCTTTCCAGGGCTCGTAGATGTACTTCGCATCCATGTCCTTCAGCTCGGGCACCCATCGGCGGATGAAGTCGCCTTTCTTGTCCCACTTCTGGCCGAACGAGATGGGGCTGTAGCATCGGAAGTATTGCGAGAAGAATGCCGTGCAAGAGAGCCATTGCCAGTTCCCCGCGTTGCAGGCCGGCTCGTGGTCCAGCAACCATTCCTCAAAGACCTCAGCACCGCGCTCCCAATCAACGTAGCATCCCCCTCTCGTGAGGAAACAGGCGACACTGTGGCGTCCAAGGTGATGGATCCATCCTTCAGTCTTGAGTTGTCGCATCAGAGCATCGATCCATGGGAATCCCGTTACTCCCCACTTCCATCGCTTGAACCAGATTTCCGCTTCCTCCGAGTCGACGTGGTGCTCCCCTGTTACGAGGCCTGTGGAAGGGTCTCTCTTCGATGGCAGATGCCACGGGATAAATCGACAGTATGGGTTGTTTGCGGTCTGGTTGAAAACTGGCCCTATTGCCGCCTGGGCAGCAAAATACATGTCCCGAAAAAGAAGCTGTCCGATGAGGCTCTCCGGCGGCGACGAAGCGCCTTTGCCGAAGGATTTGACGACGTCTTGGACGCGCCAGTAGAACTCCCGCACAGAGAGAGCTCCAAAGTGGAGGAACGGCGAAAGAAAAGTAGTTGACTGCGGTTCAAACTGGGCCGGGCTCGTCTTGGGCTTCTCAAAGGTAGCGGTGTATTTCTTGTCTGCGAGAATATCATGGAGCATCTTCAAAGCGATGGTTTCCCCTCCGCGATGCGTTGTCGTCGCGGACGGGAAGCCCAGCTCTTCCATCGTTTCAATTGCGAAATCTCCGTTTGGCCCATCGATCCGGTTGTACGCCGTGTCTGTTTCTGTTCTCCTTTCAGAGTTGAAATCGGGGGTTGTTTCCGGTTGTCCTTGTTCAAAGTCGGTGGGCATATCTCCAGGGTCTGGGAGGTGACCTGGAGCCGGAATCGGCTTGTCTATCTTTCCGACTTTGCTACCGGCAGCTTGCAGCTGAGAGATTGACATGGTAGGTTTTCCCCCGTGCTTTTCAACGACCTGGTCACTGTCCCACAGAGTCCTGCCCGAGCGGATGATGACCTCGACACCAGCGTCTTTAGCTGCCTGGACAACAATGCTGTCTCGTTCACGAGCGTATGCATCTATGTCCTTTTCAAAGACCAGATGTGTCACTTTCCAGGCTTTGAAGAGCTTGGGGAACAGCGTCTGGGGTGCTTCTCTCAGGACGAATAGCTTCGACTTGGGATTGAGCTTGGTGAGAGACTCGGACAAGTCATTTTGGCAATCCAAGCTGCGTGCCACTTAGCCCCAGAACTCCAAAGATCGGAGAGACTCCACGGGATGCTTACAGAAATTGCCATCGGTTCAGGCCGCCTCTTGCGCGATAGACATAGTGAGGGTCCCAGGTGAAGATTGGCCAAAACACGGCGGGATCCAGATCCAGAGCCGCTTTTAGAGCCGGTGAGTCGTGGAGGCGCAGGTCCGTACGAAACCAATAGATGACCCGCGGTTTGCTCATTTCAGTGGTCTGAGGGCGGATTCGATATCACGATGTAGGAGTTTGGTTGGTGCATCCGTCATTTTGTGAAAGGTTCAAACGTGGTTGGGTCGCCAACGGCAAAGTCATGATGTCAACACTGGTCCAGCCACAACTTTAAGCTTAAATTGCGGTGAGACATGGCTGGTCTTATCCTCCGTAATCCAATCACCCTCCGGAGGGAAAGAACCAAACCCGATGGGTTGGAAGAGAAACCCACTGAGTAGTTTGAGAGTTGCAAGTGTCGTCTGAATCCCAATCTCGATTTGATTCATCGTCGCTGTATGGGCGCGAGCTTTTACGCCAATCCCATGGTGATCCCTAGTCTGAGATGTGTGTGTTGATCTGATGAGGCGAATTATTCCACCAACTGCGAATACAGAACTCCTCGAATTGGGCCATAGGTAAAATTATGGTGTGATCGGGTAAAGCTGAAATGCAGCAGCACCTTGGCCTGTCTTTCAGGTCGTAATACGGTCTAATTTAAGGCCGACTGAACGAACGGCTTGCTCGAGTTCCCAACTTTGGCTGTCGCAACTATCACTCAAGAAATCATATCCCACACAGCACCAATGGTTACACTTGCTCCATAAGCCCTATGGAAACCTTAAATAATGTGGCTTTATAGGCGCTTTCCCGGGACGGGCTATGTTTGTCCATAATCTTTAACTATCTTGCTTACCATGTTGCAGCACACCCCGACGACCCAGCAATCACCCCATCTCCAAGCTTCGAATTGCTTGAGCGAACTTCATCGGATATACCTCATTTGACGGACGCTGTGGGTTCAATATCCCAATGAATTATACCTTTGAGCTCACCTCTATGTGAATCTCTTAAGATTATGCACAATCATGTGGCTCGGGATCAACTTTGACCTTGTCAAGTTCATGGGCCGCTTGTCGGCCGACCACAGCTACTACATTCATTATTGCAACGAGCTGCGAAAGTGAATCCATTTTGGTTGCGCCCAATACGCAGTTCCCATGGTAAACTTTGACTCAATACCAGAGACATCACAAACCTGACGGTCTGCAGCGGATCGAATGTATGCTATAGCATATTTCTCTACCAGAGCCTAGACGACAAAACGCCGCACAGTGTGTACGCGTGCGACAGTATCTCTCGCGATATAACCCTGTACGCAGAGACTACGAGCAGTGGGGAGTCGTCTACATCAGCCGAGCCTCCTACATCCACAGAGTCGACAAGTACGAGCAGTGACTTGCCGGTAGCCAGTAGCACTAGCACTTCCACCTCCGGCCTTACAGACAGCGGTGAAAGCTCGACGGCGGCATCTTCGACTGATTCCGACTCTGGCTCCGGCTCTGGCTCCGGTCGCTCTCTTGCATGGATAGCTGGCCCAATCATCGGTGGTATTGCCGGCGTCGTGATCATTGCGCTATTGATTTGGATCGTCACATTACTACGGGACAGGCGGAAGCAATCCTCAGACAAGACTTCTACCCCAGGATAGACTCCTGCCGCGTTCTACCCATCGTATCAACAGCAACCACCGTCAACTTGGGTTGGTCAAGCGCCCCCTCAGCAGTTCTATCCACAAGGACAACCACCAGCGCAGGCGCAGTTTGCCCCGAATCCTTCGTCGTCACCGCAGGTTGAACTACACGGGGCTTCATTGCCGATGGAGCTGCAGGCAGACAACAAGATCGAGGCAGCGAGACAGGGTTAGGGTAGCTTAGGGTTGATGCTGCGTACATTGTGTGGCGCTATCCAGTCTATTGGGCGAGTTATATTGGTATTTTAGCTGAGATCGTACTCTTGTTGTCAGAACTTGTTGCTCGGGGGAAGACCAAGACCTAGGCCTGCGTGATGATGCGGAGTTGATGCTGGTACGAGCGGAGTGTAAGGGCAAGACGGTGAACCAGATTTAATACTAGTATTCTAGGGCGAACAGGGGACCAGTACGGGGAGATGGGTTCAGTTATAATAAGAAGATGAGCAGTGTAGATGTCGTACTGGCCCGTTCTCTTCTAACACTCTTCAGTCGAACTCAAACTCAAGCACAAGTCAAGTTGAGCGGCACGATAACGGGCTCCTCCACGATAAATGTGTAGGCGGGAGCATTTTTGGGACCTTACTGATATCATCGAATAGAGGAATGGCCACCGGATCTGCTCAATATTTGCAAAGGCGTCGCGGGAGCTCTCTCTGTGACAAGTTCGGCCGCCAAATGTGTGAGTCGATGTACATACATGGGTGTGGTGGCCACGGGATGACGTGCGCGTGAATGTCACTAAATTTGCAGACATTGATTGACTCCGCCAGCCCTCGAAAGTAACGCAAGTTCGCCAAGAGTCCAGCGGCGCAGTATGGGATGATGAGATTCCCGCGGGGAGAAAAGATGGAAGAGGAAACATACAAGACTCTGACGTTACGCACAGGCACAGGCGCAGGCACAGGCGCAGGCGCAGGCACAGATGCATTTTTACTCGCTATGGCTTCGCGCTTGATGCGCGATGACGCCCGCGTCATCAACTTATGATTCAAGCTACAGACTTGCATCAACTATTGAGAAGTGGCTTGTTCTGTGTTACCTTTACCTTGCCTCTCGCAGTCAAGGTTGCCGCTTGTCTCTTCTTTTGTTTTTGTCGCTCTCTTTCCAACCTCCTCAGCGTCATGAATGCCCTTGCGTCGAGGCCGGACCTGCAGTACGAACTCACGGGCCTATTTCCGTATAGAGACCATCGATATTTGCATGAACATCACAGATGGTTCGTCTTGAACTCGCAATCTTGTCTCCTCGTGCAAGAGGGTGTGCATATTATGTCTCAGTGGTAGGCGGCTCTCAGTTGAATGCTCCCCCGACGTCGCATCCTCACCGTAAACGGTCCCTCAGGTGCATGAACCGGCGAAGTGGCCATCGGCTCCATTGATCAGCCGGCTGCACCACCGCCTTCACCTGCACATGCACAGGCGAGATTTTAACCAGGAAACTCACATACTGGGTCTAAGCCCTTTGGTGGGTGCAGGAGCACTTCTCCCACCCTGGAGGATCTGATCAATTACTGCCGAGGGAAGTCAATAATAACGAGGACAGCATCAAAACCTGTCCCAATTGGGTATTAATAGCCGTAGCTGAATGTGAAATAAGACCATATCTCAAGGGGTCTTCCTGGTTTTTGTTTACTTTCCTTCCCAAAAAGGTCGATGTGGTTGTGGATGTGGGGAATAAATTCATCCAGCTAAGACACCGCACATCAACAAATTTCAAAACTGCGCAGCCCAGGAGGTCCTTGCTTATGCGATCAAGGCATCTAAATGAACCCACAGTCATTCAGCGGGCAAGATAACTCAGCAACGGAGCACCTTCCAATTTTTCCTTTCGCAGGAAGAGCACTCATCGGCGCGGGAATTAAACAAGCCTGTCCCCCACTGCCAGCCAATAAGGCGTTCGGCGTTTGCAAGATTGGGAAACGTAAGCCAAACTAACAACTTTGTAAGCTCTGGAGCATCTGAATAAGCTGGCTTGAAAACGCTGGCGAACCCCAATCTCGACGTTGCGGATTCCTGCCGAAGCATCGACACCTGGGTGATCCAGGCTGGAGTGGAAGAAGGAAGGGTAACCCGTCGGCGGTGTGAGGCTGGGCGGAGACGCATGGCTGGTCTGGCCCTCGACGTGTCTGCTGAACGATAATGAAGCAAGGTGGTTCCGGCGTGGGGACCCAAGGCAGAAACGAATATGTTTGCCAGCGCCGACAGGCTCCACAAAGTCCGTCGAGGCTCTGCACAAGGCCTCCGTACCGAGCCAAGGCTTGGGACACGTCATGACGATGGATACTGGATTGATAGCAACACGAGGAACTGAGACTAAAATGGGTAGATGTTGGTTGTGCCAGAGCGAGCGCTACATGGCTCCCGGCGAGTGAGCGATTTGGAAAGACAGGCACGCGCACAGGGACACAAACACGCACACCCAACAAGCACACTGAAGGCTGGCTCCGGAGGGGATGACGAGATGGAGAGGCTTCGTATCGACGACTGGGCGAAGGGCATGGTGAGTCCTACGTCTTCAGTTGCCGATTTCGCCAAGGGGATATCCCGGGGCAGATGCGGGGAGCCTGTGAATGATTGGCTTCGAGCAGCTGTAAGGATCAGTGCAGTGCGAACTATTACACCGACGCGGGAGCTGGGCATTGGCTACGAGGTCGGGCACAAAAAGCGATGACGGGCACGGGATCAGGTAACCCCATCGTCGACTGCGGGAGGCATGAAGTTGGCTGTTGTTGCGCATTTGGTGCATGGCGTGAGTTGAGTGCGACGTGTCGAGTCTCGCCCGCAGTCAGAGCCGGCAGCACTCTATAATTAGCAAAAGTCCTGACGCGGTGGTGCGGGAGTGTCGATCTGGCGAGAGAGTGATTCAGCCCAGGAACGAGTTCTTGTGAACATGGGCGGGCGATGACCTCGGGCAGCCGCCGCCACTATCAAGATAAAGATGAGGAGCACCGAGAGGCGTTGCGCAACGTCCACCTGATGGCGTCAAGCAGGCGCATCTGTTATTAGGAACTGCAGCTTATAGGCTGTCGGTACGTTCAATTGAGCGGTCTTTGATGAAGCGGGCTATTAACTGCCGGGACTGGCTGCGCAGCCCAAATGAGATGGATGGGAGTGGCAGAACTCCCTCTTCGCTGTGACATCCCGGTGTCATCGTGGGTGACACAACCGACAGCCATAGTAGTCCCAATGGCAAGTACAGCTGCCTCGTTACCAATCAGGGCCGGCATCGGCTCCAGTCGAGATCTCCCCGGAAATGCCGCGACCAGGAGAGCCCTACCAGGGCAAGGCGACCAAGCAGGGACGAGGTTGGTGATCAAGAAGGCGATGCTGTAAGCCGGGCTCCTGGGCTGGGGAGAGGGAAGGGGGTTTGTTTCGAGAGCACCCCATTGCCGGGATCTTGGTTCACAGGGCTCCGCAAAGTGGATTTGACAGAGATGATCGAGAAGGACATCGCCAACGGTGACTCGATGAGACCCGGAGAGGCCGGAGAATTATGTAGAAGGGTTCTAGCGTGAGATGGCGAATGGAGTGGATGGATAGACTCGGTGAGGATTGAGAAGCCCAGAGCAGAGCTATGAAAAGGCTCGAGGCCGGCCAGTGATGGTGCGCCAGTTGAGCGGTGACTGCGACACCAAGGCCGGGGATTTCAGGGCGGAACCCGGCGAGCCATACGGAGCACCTGGTATCCGTAAGTGCTGCAGGGCACTGACCGTGTGCAGCCACTGCTGTAATTGCCATCAGCTGGGCTGTGAGGAGTTTAAGGAGCCCATGGTTTTGCCTGTTGCTGTGCCGTGCCCTGAACGAGTTGGTGTGTGGGATGATTAGTGGGAGACACAGAGCACATGGAGGCGTCGGTACCTGAGGCTAAGGCAAGTTCGAGCTTGGCTCGGCCGGTTTGAAACACTTGGCTTCCCGCGCCGCCACCGCCGGCCCAAAGTGCAGCTCTCATCAGGGAAGCCTTTGGAGGGCAAACAGCACGCTTCGGGCAAGTTAGTCAACGTCCTACGCAGACGAGCGTCATGGGCTTCGTCTATGAGGGTGGCCTGAGCGAGGAAGCAACATCACCAGATGCTCAGCGGCCACGGCGGGAAACGCAGAAATAAAGGCGGATGAGCAACGACGGAGATATGCGGACTGGGCTCGTCAACCAGGAAGAAGGCAGGGGAGAGCCTGGTGAAGCACTGAGGAGGAGTTGAGGACTGACGAAGAAGACTGTGCGTGCCTCAGGCTGTTCGCAGGCTGGCAGGCTGGTGGTGCAGCTTGGTTCCTGCCTCCCATGCCTGCCCTCTATCTACTACTTACTACTGTGTGCTAAGTTAGCTCTTGCTTTGCTTTAGTGCTGGCTTCGCATCTGAGTTTTCCTCTTGCATTCAGCGCCTGTGACACTATTGAAGCATGAATGCCATGAGTTTCCCACGCACCCATAATGGACCCTCTCGTCATTTCTTTTCCAATTTCTCTTGCTGACGGGATTCTCGGTGGGCGCAGCTGAGGGAAACTCACATGGAGACCTGGACACTAATGAAGCCTCCTCATCCACTGTCGGCCCCCCCCCCCCAAAGCTAAAGACCCGCGGCTCGCTGCAATCCAAATGCAGGCGACAGCTTATAGGCCACTGGCCCCATTACCGGCAGCCACTGGGCCTTGTTGCCCACTGAAGGGCACTGGTGTGGGTGTGACGGGGACTGGCCGCCAGGGGTCTAACTACGCCTCCAGCTCCTTCAGAAAATGAAGGAAGAGAATCGAAAATTAAAAAAACTCCCCAATATGAAACATGCGGAGCAGGCATGCGCCTTGAAACGATTCGAGACAGAGGGTTGGGTCATCCAGGGCTTCCAGGCCTTGCCAGCCGGGGTCCTCTAACACACTCCAGCACACATCTTCCATGTGGCCAGCTTCCATGTGGATAGCGGGCACAGTCAATGCTCTAGACGACAGCGGGAGGATGGAAGTCCCTCGCTCTGATCCTTTGGCCCATGTCCTCCCAATTCTTTCTTGTGCCTCCTTGGCATTCCTCCAATATTGCGCCTGTTCTTCCTCCAGTCAAGACGCCAGAGCTTGGATCCTGTCAATTGCTGAGCTATCCGAATGTTCCGATGAAGATTGGTGAGATCGTTGGAGATGAATGGGCCCAACAAGAACGAAAATTTCACTTCTGCTCATGGAGGGTGACATCGTTTCCCATCGGGACCGGATCCGGCCTGTAGATGCTACTGAAGACTCCAGTGAGTACAGGAGCACGTAGGTAGTAGGCCGAACCCTAAGACAAAAACACGCTATATCGCCCGTCTAGCTATTTACTTCCAACCATTGCAACGCGTCCGATGCGACGTCAATGTCAACAAAACAACCATCCGAGGGTAGCAACAGATTTAGACTCGGCCGCCGTCTCGTCTAGTCCTGCCTGATGCCGCTAACAAATGACTTTGCTTAGCACCTGGCTCGGCGCCGTTGTGGACTGGCTGGCGGGAATGTCGTCAGCATTGAGATTTGAGATGAGAAGGGCGTTGGGCCGAGCCTCCTCCTCCGAGGACTCGCGGAGGCTAGGGGTGTACGAATTAGACTAGAGGATGGCTTGCTAGCTCTTTGGAGCTCTAGCGAGGATGAAAGACGACGTAGGGCTTGGTCCTATTTCTCTCCCCGAGACAGTTCCTCCCGTGCGGCAGGATGGTCACCCTCGTGCGGACGACTGGGCCGTCGCAATGTGCGCCTTGTGTGCTTTGTGTGTCGTTGTTGGGGACAGAAGAGATATCACGGAATCCCCCAAAGCACGAATACAACGGCAACCCGCCCACGTACATGATGCATACAACGGCAGTTACAGCGAGCACACAACGCCGGCCGGTCGGTCTGCTGCATGTTGACCTTGGCCTTGACCTTGACCTTGACCTTGGGTTGGAGTTTGCGCACATGGTCACACCAACTGCGGCCATGAACAAGAAGGACCCGTTCTTGTCCCGTTCACACCAACTCGACCTGGCCTGGCCACAGCTAACACGCAAAACGTTGGAGGCATGGCTCTCCAGGACCGTTGGTTTTACCCACAGCACGCCCCTTCTCCACTCCCCATACGGATACATTACGAGCCCTTTCATCACTTGCAACGCAGCGCAGCGCAGCGCAGCGCAGCCACACACGCACCCACACCCATTTCGAGATCGGACGGGGTAGGGAGATCCCTGCCAGAGCGACCAGGAACCAGGGAGATTTCCAAGGCTCTTCTCCTCGCAGGCCTGCAGACTGCTCCCCGGACCACGCCGGACCCAGTCTGGCGCCGGCGTCCCGTCCACGCAACGCTACGCTGCGCACAACCATTTTCATCGTCCCAGGGCAAGCAAGGCCCGGATCCCACCCGCTTGCTTTTTGGGGGGACACACACGTCGTTGGTGACTGTGACTTGGTGTTGGGTTGGGTGGTGGACAGTTGCGCTCGTCCTTCGCTCGCTCGCACTCTCACTGACATGGACATGGACCTTCTCGCTCGTGCTCGTGCCCGTGCTCCATCAGCTCCGCGTTCCACACCCTCGTTCCTCGTTCGCACACTCCCACTTCATCTCTGCTTTTAGTCCTTGCCTCTGCCGGTTCCTCCCATCCTTTGGCCTTTGTTTCTTCTCCCTCATTCTTCTTTCGTTGGTTCCATATTCCCTATTCCCGTACCATATCCTCCTCTTCCCTCTGAAGCCTTTCTTCAGTCGATCCTTCGGCTCTACGTCTCTCGCTACCAAGAACTCGCTTTCTTGCTCCAGAGCCTCAACATTCGCTTTCATACAACCTCGTCGTGACCAAAGCACAGTATCCGCTTCATCCTTGCGACTCGGATATCGCCCCGGAACACCAGCTTCAAACCAAGCCAGCAACTTGGTCACCTTGGACGAACAAGAGCCCTATCGCAGCTCTCCTGTATATCGTCGCCAACGACTCTGACTTTCCGGCCCCTCGACCTCCCTTCAGAGCCACGGATCTGCTCCGCCAGTCGTTTCGGTTGTCTCGAGTTGAAGGAGTGCGCTGGCTACCGGCCTGCCATGTCACAACCTTTCAACATACCCTTTGGAAACAGCAACTAGTTCAGCATCCCTTTTCTCGTCTTGTTCCCTAAAACGGGTTGACAAGTACCGAGCAGACGGTTGTTCCCAGCCAGCTCTTGACCCCGGCGAACTTGGGTCAAGTCATTCGACATTCGTTTCACATTCAGACAATAGCCATGCGTCGTGCTATTTCAGTGACACTGGGCTCCGTGGCTTTGCTTGCAACAGCAGGCGTCATTGGAGTCCTCGTTGTTCTTGCCCTGAACATTCCTCAGGCCAGTGGGCGGGTATCCGGACAGGTGTCTGTCGCTGTCGAGGCCATCGTCTTCGTAACCTTGGTTTGGCTTCTTGCAACCTATGCTTTTACTTCGGTGCGATATTGGTCCAAACGATGTCTCGGCGTCGACCAAGGCCTCTGCCTGTTGGCAATCACCTTTGCTACCGTCGCGGCCGTGGCTACTCTCGTTCAGCTCGGCAAGGCAACCGTGGAGAGTGATGACAATATCCTGGGTGCCAACAAGAATAGCTTCATCGTGGGCTCTTCGATTACCCTCGGGTTCTCCTTTGCTTCCCAGATTACTTTCCTTTTGTTCCACTTTCTTCGTACTCGGTCCTCTAACCAGGCCCAGTCCCTTCACTCACTCGAGGAAGAGCGGAAAGCACCGACCCATCGAGTCAAGACCATCCGGTACAGCCAAACCTCTCCTGACACGGACATGGCGACCCGGTTGAACTCGTTGAGTTCCCAGGCTCCGTCATCTTTCGGTGGACGATCGAGGTCCGGCACCATGACCTCCATCAAGTCGTCACTCTCATACGCGATTCGACCAGTTACTTCTAAGACTCAGCTTTTGTCGGCCAGGGAATCGCGACGACCAGCCTCGATGGACTCTTACGCTCAACGAACCAGCGGCGAGGAGGCCTTTGATACGTGGGACACGTCGTCTGTTGATACCCAGAACCGTCAGGTGGTCTTGGAAGTTTCAACCCCTCCGCAGACTCAGGGCAGATTTCTCGAGACGATTCCCGGAAGCCCGACAGTGAGCCGGACTCCCAGCCCCAATATCAGCATGATGCCCTTCGAGCCCCCTCGTATCCGGCCACGGAGTCGCAGCTACAGCCCCGCGCCCTTGAGACGAGAGCACTCGAGCCCCGTCCCGCAGCCGCCGCCTTCGATGGCCGAGCTACACATTCACCCCCTGTTCCGATCTAGCTCGCCCGATCCACCTCCAATTTCGACGCCAGGGACTGTGGTGACGGCATCGCCAAATGCAGGACAGGTTATCACGCATCGGCAGAGCGTTCGATCACTGAACCAAACGCGTGTGTCGAGTAATCCGGTGTTCTCGAGCCCCCTCAGCACCCGCGATAGCACGCCACATGATGAGCGGAGCAGTATTGCGGAGGAAGGCACAGATACGGAGACCGTGACGGACCCGACACCGACACCATCGGAGCGAACAATGACGCCCCCGATTCCGGAGTGGGTTATGGGTGCTGGCACTCGGTCGAGTTGGACGGGATACAACAGCCGTAAGGTCAAGGTTGAGGACGAAGAGAGCACTGAGGAGAAGCAGCAGCAGTGAAAGATGAATGGGGGATAGTAACGACTTTTTGATGCGGGTATGAAGATATCCAGCAGGCAGGATCATGACTTGGACTTGGACTGGCGATATGGCCAGTCACTCACCTCTCCGCTTTGTCTCGGGGGGACACTACTTTTCTTTTTTCTTTTCTTTTGGATATTGACTATTGGGTTATGGGGGACTACACCCAGGGGTTCGGTTTGGCGGGTGATACCAGATGGAAAACTCAGCGAGGCGTTATTATGATTAAGGCCAGTCTTCGCGCCTGAAGCAGGAGGGATATGACGACAATGAAATACGGTAGATAGACAAAAAGGTTAGACTCGAGAACAATGAAACAATGCAAAATAAAAAAGAGTCAAGGACAGTGGAGAGTGATGGTGTGTAGGCTTCGTGTGTGAAGTCTGTCAATTGCGGTGCAGTGATTGAGTGACGACAGTCTTCTCAACCGAGATGCAACAGCTGGCAGCTGCCATGAAGACCTCGGTTGATGCAGGGCGCCGAAACGGGGTGAATGACGAAGGGATTTGCGTGCCTAAAGATGCGGTACCGATGCGGTACAGTAGCAGCTCTAGGCCGTTAGTGTCATCGAAGGTTCCCACTTGCTGCACTGTGATGCGATGCGTTGGTGAGGTCAGCCCGGGTGAGGTGAGTGAGGTGAGGCGATGCAACGGGAGGGTTGGAGCGTTGGAGCGTTCACCAGGCACCAGAGCGACGCGCGCACCGCCACTTGGCTTGGCCTGGACTGGGGAGTTGCTTTGCAGCCTTGGAGTGGCTGAACCAAACAAAAACGGGCGGATGTCCCAGGCGGGCTAAGCTTGGTAATTATTAGCCTCTTCTCGACAGACCCGAGCAGAACCCCATCCAGTGAAGAATTGGGCAGACTGCGTCCATTGCCTTGCCCCACCCCGCCTTCCTTCCTTCCTTCCCTGCCCGCTTGCCGCTGGCCGCTGGCCGCTGCCCGCGTTGGCAGGCAGCTTCACTGACGACGGGACCCAGCCCCGGCTCTTCCTGGCGCCGTCGCCCCGTGCCCCGTCGCCCGTTGCCCGTTGCCTGTGGCTTAGGCTCTCGAACGTCAAAAGCAGCATCACCTAGTCTACCTGGACTTGAGTCTCTACTCTCCGCCGCCGCCTCCGTCTCCGTCTCTCTCCACCCAAGTCACCTCTTTCAACCTTCTCTCTCCTTCTCCTCCTCCTCCTCCTCCGCCTGCTCTTCTTCCTCCCTCGTCGCCGATTCCATCGCCTCGACCCTCTCCAGCTGCAGCTGCCTCCACCGAACCACGGCCGCTGTGCTCTCTGTGTCAACTGCTCTGCTCACCACGCCCCCCCGCTTCGCAGACTCTTTTCGCCCATCATGAAGGTCACTTTCAAAGTGCGTCACCACCCGCGCCCTCCCCTCATGGCTCCATCCTCCTCTCTGCCTCTATTATTCCTGCCTCGCTACCTGCGCTGGAACTCTCGCAAACCAACCCATTTTCTGACAGCTTCGTCCCCGCTCTCTAGGATCTCAAGCAGCAAAAGTTCACGCTCGACGTCGAAGCCACCGAGCTGGTATGCACACCCCGCGCCATCCTCCCCCGCCACCTTCACGAGCTCCCCCGACTGACGACTCCTCCAACAGATCTCCGCTGTCAAGGAAAAGATTTCCGCCGAGAAAGGCTGGGATCCCAAGCTGCAGAAGCTCATCTACTCTGGTAATTCTTCATTCACCATTATTCGCCTGCCATCTAGCCCGCTGACCTTGATATCAGGCAAAATCTTGAAGGATGATGAGACTGTCGGCTCCTACAACATCGAGGAGAAGGGCTTCGTTGTCTGCATGGTGAACAAGGTGCGCCCCTCAGCTTGCCAACTGCCTCTCTATCCCCTTCTTCCTCCTGCTGACGTCTCCCTCTTGCTAGCCCAAGGGAAAGCCTGTCGTCGCCCCGTCCGCCGAGTCCTCTGCCGCTCCCCCAGCGACGCCTGCTCAACCCGTCGCCAGCACCCCAGCTGTTCCCGCCGCCCCTACGCAGTCCTCTTCGCATCAATCCGCTGTTCCCGCGACGCCTACTCCCCAGCGTTCTGGCGACACTGCGTCTGGCGCTCCTGGCAACGATGCATCGACTCTGGCTATGGGCACCGCGCGCACAGAGGCCATTGCTAACATGGAGGCCATGGGCTTCGAGAAGCCTGCGATTGAGGCTGCCATGCGCGCCGCCTTCAACAACCCTGACCGCGCTGTTGAATACCTCTTGAATGTAGGTTTCCAGAGACGACTTCCAGGCGACGACGCAATGCAATTGCTAACATTCACTGTTCAGGGCATCCCCGACAACATCCAGCAGGAGCAGCAACAAGCACGACAGGCTGCTGCCGCCGCCCCTAGTTCTGGTGCTCAACCCCCTGCCGCTGCCGCCGCCCCTACCCAGGGCGGTAACGACGGCGGTAACGTGAACCTATTTGATCTTGCTGCTCAGCATGGTGGTTCTGCCCGAGGAGGAAGTGGCAACAGTCCGGATGCCGCTGCTGCTGCCGCCGCCGCCGCCGCCGCCGCCGCCGGCGGTCAGGGTGGTGACCTGGGCAACTTGGACTTCCTACGACACAATGCTCAGTTCCAGCAGCTGCGCCAAGTCGTTCAACAACAGCCCCAGATGCTAGAGCCCATCCTCCAACAGCTTGGCGCCGGAAACCCTCAGCTGGCCCAGCTCATTGCGTCAAACCCGGACCAATTCCTTCAGCTTCTTGGCGAGGATGCCGGTGACGACGACACTCCCCTACCCCCTGGTGCTCAGGCTATCTCTGTCACCGAGGAAGAGCGCGATGCCATCGAGCGAGTAAGGATCCCTCAGCTCCCCCATCCATGAACTCAATTACTAACTACCGTTAGCTATGCCGACTAGGCTTCGACCGCGACCAGGCTATTCAGGCCTACTTTGCCTGTGATAAGAACGAAGAACTCGCCGCCAACTTCCTCTTTGACCAACCAGAGGACGACGAACCCGCCCCCGGAAACTAAAGGGGGGCTTGGGATCGCTGTGCCAGACAGTGCTTGTTACGATTATGACCGGAGGGAAGGGGACATATCAGGCCTTCGCCAAAGTAATATGGTTGCCGGACAACAGTCTGGCTTGGAGATAGCGTGGTCTGGTTGTTACAAAGACGCCTCCCAAGTTGAGATGTCTCGACGCGACGGCGCCGCCCTATCACGGAGGAGATCTACATGCCATGATGTGCGAGGGCAAGGTAGTACAATCGACGAGATTGACGAATTCAAAAATTAAGAACACATGCCTCAGTGCACCCTCCTGGGTAAATTGTTCGTGTCCATGTTCTCCCCGAAAGATAGATTGAGTCCTACCATCAATAACAGGGTTGATTCCTATTCCACACAGAAAAAAACCCAATGGGTATCATGCCATTCCCCTTTGCGCCGTTCTATTGTTTTCCACGTCCCGATCCGCAATGCCTAGACCTCAAGACTCCGCGGCGATAGGCTCTCCATTCATACCGTAAATGACCTTCTGTTTGCCTCTCTTCCCCTTCTTCTTCTTTGCAACATCATCCTCATCCTCCGCAAATAGCTCCTCACGCTTCTTCCGCATGATCTCGGCTTGTTCATCAATGACACGCTGCTGCGAGGCCTCAAAGTCCTCCTGCCTCTTGCGCTGCTCAGCCTCGATGGACTCGACGGGCTCAAATTCAGAGCCAGTGAAAGCCTTGTACTCGTCAATATTGATCTTGATAGTCTTCTCGCCGATGAGGGCGGCGTCGACTAGACGGGGGCAGTGGCGCTCCTCGCGATTGAACTTGAGCTTGATGTTGCGTCGTTGCTTGCCGGGGAACATCTTAGAGATAATCTCAAAGTCGGTGCCAAACATGCGGAGGCCGCGGTAGAAGAGCTCCGTCTCCGAGTCAGACCAAATGTTAGGGCCCTTCAGCTTGGACGTGTTCATGAAGGAGTTGCTAGTGATGAGTCGTGTAAAATCGTTTTCCTCAACGGTCTCTACATCTCCAAGTGCTGCGGCGGCGCGCGCGTGTCGATCCACAGCCAGAGAGCTCTGGTCGACCACAATCTGTCCGTCCACAATGCGGAACTGAGGGCCCGATGCAGGGGCAGGGGCGGATGAGGTTGGCGGGCCATCTGTATTCGTGCTTGGTTCAGGTCCTTCAGGCGTCGCCGAGTCTTCGCGCTCTCCGTCTGCCTCAATCCCAAGTTTCGACTTAAGCCTAGCCCGTCTCTCTCGTTCTCGGAGTTCGTCGTGGCGGCTGAACTTCTTGCCGATGTGCAAGTCCTTGGTTAGATCAGACATCTTTAGTTGTTGCAAGTCCACAATTTGATTCTCCGAGTCCTCTGGAGTAATTGATCGAGCTCGTCTCCTACTTGGCTGACCTTCCCCGTCCGTCTGAGTCGCAGTTCTGCGTTTCCTTGGCGGCTTCGGTGTTGTGTCCGCTCCATCCCTTGCAGTCTTCCTCTGGCGCTTCTTTGGTCTAGCACTCTCGTCCTCCTCGCCAGTCTCTTCTTGAGTAGCCTTGGCAGACTGTTTTCTGGTTCTTGGTTTCGGGGCTGCCTTTTTTCGAAGCTCCTTAGCGGGCTGTGGTGTCGTTTCACTCGACGACTCGGGGGCAACAGAGGGTGTGGTAGAGCTCTCAGCCACCCCATCATCATCTCTTATTTGGGTCGCAGGTATTGAAACTTCCGTGAGTGGAGTATAGTCTAATTGTTGCTCATCGCGCAAGTCATCGGGAATGCTAACATCTTTGGCTGCAGCTGGCTGGACTTGTTCCGGTTCGGTGGTTGGTGCCGACTCGAGCGCGGTCGCCCCGGGCCGGGTATCCGACTCATCAGCGGCCGTTCCTTGCCCTTTGTTTGTCTCCTTGCTTGTCGTTTCGGGCTCGGGTTGCTTATCGCTTAATGCTTGGTCGGTGATCGCACGCTCAGTATTCGACTCTGGTGGGGTTGGAGATTTGCGGCGGGGTGGCTCGCGAGGCTCTGGCGACTTGGCGGCGCTGGAATCGACAACGGGGGTCGCCGAAGTAGTCGTTTCCTGAGTCTCGTCGGGTGCTGGTTGCGATTGCAAATCAATGGAGACTTGACTCTGGGGAGGTTTCGCTGGTTGCGATGGTTGTAACGGTGCTGCTGGGGCCGCGGGGCGGGCTCTGCCCGAGGGGATCTTGGGCTTGAAGGCGAGCCCGCCTTTCTTCTTGAACATGGAGCTCATTGTGGCCGTGAAGAATCGCACATGTGATTTGAAGGGTTTGGGAGTCGGTAAATCTCCTCACATTGTATGCGTCAACTTGTGACTTGAAAAGAGTTCGGAAATTTGTCTGCAGCAACACTCACAGAAAATGCGGGATGGTGGAGTGGCAGCCTGGTCCGGCGAGGTTTAACCGGCATGTAAATCGATAAGGGATATGCCCAATTCGGCTAGCGCACCACTAAGCCCCTTTGAGGTGGAGAGCGCGCTTCTCGATGTGCAACTCAACTTCGAAATTTCAACTCCTGGTCCGAGGGAACGTCCCATCAGCACGACACGACTTCTCCGCGCCGCCCATTCATGACGACACGCACGCCCTGATTCGGGACGGGACTTCGCTCTATTGCGCTCTCAGGACCGAGCCCTCGCTCTCTTTTCACCCCACGCCTCCTTTGCAACCCGCTGCCACGCGACTTCTGATGCCTCTCACGGCCACCCCCTCTGCCTCGCCTCGTCCATCCACGCTCGCCAAGATGGAGGACCGGAAGAGGCCTGCCATCAGCGGCGCCGATGACTTGGCTCCTCCTAGCAAGAGAGTCGCTGTCAATGGGTCCAAGGCTAAGGAAGATGCCCTCGAAATGAAAGAGGAGGGCTGGATTGAGGTAAGTGTCAGATGACACCCTTTCCTTTGACGAGTGCTCGCGACCCGCCCTACTGTCTTGCCACCCCTCCTGTGTTGTTATGTGAGGGCCTGCGCATTCGGGATCGCTGCATCTTCTTATCAGAGTCCGATGCTGGACGACATAGCTCACCAAGCCAGCGATAATGTTCGCTCCCCAGCGACAGCAATATCCGGCTTTGAAGATGCGTTCTGAATGCACCCGATTGCCAGCGCCTTCGCTCATGCCTCCACAAACCCGTACACGTTGCTCGACGCGCTGGTACGGAACTGCCGCTGACCTCGGATAACCAGGCCTACACGAAAGGATCCATCTATCGACAGATGCAAGAATACGGTCGCAAGGCAGCAACGGCTGAATCGCGACTTGAAGAACTTCACAAACGATCCGTACATCATGACGACCATCTGAGAATTATTGATGCTTGGTGGCGGCAGGTTCGTCATACAAACCGACATTTAATTGACCACGGCTGATATTGGGCAGGTTCTTGAGGAGTTAGAACTCCTTGCAGAGTCAACCGTCTCAACTGCAGCAACCACGTCCGGTATGAGCGTTTCCCCCATGTTTTGCGCGCGTACTAATGAGATGTCAGACCCACCCTATCTCAGTGGCGTGAGCTTCAAGGACCTCCACGATTTCCAGAAACACCTCCAAGACAAAGGGAAAGCGATCAAATCGAAGGCAGAAACGCTGCTCGCTCGATTGGCTGCCAAGCGTGGAGATATGAGCCCAGAGGCGGTCGCGCTCGAGAATAAGATTACCAAACTTCTGGCGACACAAAAGGAGTATCTATTCAAACTCGATCGACTAAGCAGCGAAAAAGATCAGCTCTCAGAACAACTTAATGCGGCTACGTTGCGATACTTCAAGGCGGAGAAGAAACTGGATCGCGCCAAGAGTTCACAGGTCCAGAAGATGGAGCAGCAAGCTTTCGCCAACGCAACCCGCCCAGCTGCGTCCGGAGACAGTGGTACCGATGGCCCTGAGGTCAATGGCAACGCTGGCGAATTACTACTTAAATACGATGAGGCCACGGCCGCCGTGACGAAGCAGAAGGAGCAGCTAGACACGATTCTGGCGGAAATCAAGACTATGCAGGATGAAAATTCGAGCCTGAAAGCACGCAGGGAGACCCTGACGGACGAGGATTTTATTCGAACGGACGTGTTCAAGCAGTTCAAGAGCCAAAACGAGGACCTCATCAAGCGGATCAACAACCTAGAGGCCACGAACAAGCAGCTGCGAGAAGAAGCCGAAAAGCTGCAGGCGGAGCGGTCTACATTCCGCACCCAACTAGAAAACGATGCGAATCAAGTTACCCAAGAACTAGAAGCGGAAATCATGTCTCGAGATCAGGATCTTGCTCGCGTTCGATCAGCAAGAGACGAAATTCTAGCAGAAAACATGCAGCGCAAGGCGAATATGGATCAAGAGCGGTTGTCGACGGATCATGTGAAGGAACTGGTCAGCGCCAAGGATGATCGAATTTCGGCTCTCGAATCGGAAATCGCACGTCTCAAGTCCAGCGAGGATGAGGAGATGACCGACGTGGGCGACGAGGGAATTCCGCATGACGAACTTCTGAAGAGGTACAAGAAACTGGAGCAAGATTTCCGATCCATCAACCAAGAACTGCCGTCAATAGAGAAGGCGTACAAGAAGATGAAGGATCTGGCTCAGAAGAAGGTCCTGGATTTTACGGCCATGGAGGAGAGGGTGACGATTCTAATTGCGGAAAAGAGCAAGGCAGATCAGAAGTACTTTGCTGCCCGCAAGGACGCGGACACCAGGAACAACGAAATCCGATCACTTCGACATCAAAATAGCAAGAGCTCGGAAATCATCGCGCAGCTCAAGGACCTCGAGTCTCAGAATCGGACTTTGCTGGGCAACCTCGAAAAGCAAATGGCGGATCTGAAGCAGACAAATGCGACTCTGGTTTCAGATAACAAGAAGATGGAAGCGACAAGTCTGGAGGCGGTGCGACGAACAGAGTCTCTAAACAAGCAGGTTGGCGACTTGACCAACCTGGTCAAATCCAAGGACGCCGCATCTGCCGTGGTGAGAGAGCGAAACACGATGCAAGAGACCGAGGTGGAGAAGCTCAAGGTTCGCGTTGAGCATGTGCAGAAGGACCGCGACACTTGGAAGAGCAAAGCATTGAGTAACTCGTCGGAGGAAGAGGAAATGCTTCGAGTAAGGCCCCCTGATGCTGTATATGCTGTGACAGTACTGACTCTTGCTAGACCTTTGCTTTGTGTACAATTTGCCGCAACAACTTCAAGAACACCGCGCTCAAGACTTGCGGCCACCTGTTCTGCAACCAGTGCGTTGACGACCGGATCAGCAACCGCATGCGCAAATGCCCTACCTGCTCCCGAGCATTCGACAAGATGGATGTCATGCCTGTGCATCATTAACCGGGCTGTGGGGAATTCCGCTCCTCCGCCACCCAAGCCCGCTTCTTTTAACAACTGTGTCACGATACCTCCCTTTTTTTCTTCTAACTTTAATTGCGTTTGTCGAGCATTGTACAATCCGTTGCTGCTTGTTTCCGATGGCTTGGCTTGGTCTCAGGCGATTTATTCTTCAAAGGCGGTGGTGGGTGGACGGGGTCAGCTCGAAATGGAATGTGGCTCCTTTTTTCTTCTTTCCCTGGGCTAGATGGCTGCTATGTTTGGAAAGTTGTCCCGTGTACTTTTATTCGCCAAGAGGGAGCACGAGAGGTGCTCGTCGGCGTGTATATACTGGGTGGCCAGAGGAGGGGGCACCAGGCGATGATTACGGTAGGGGTGGATAAGGGTCTGCTGGATAAATGAAAGGCGTCAATTAAGCTACCAAAACAAATCCCCATGGCTGAGCTGCGTGATACTATCCTAACACTGAAACTAGTCGCTTGATGAGACGTGGTAGTTCATCTACCTTCGGCTGGTTGAGCCGAAGCCAGTACTCTCGTGGCGGTTGGAAGTGCTTGAGCCGGACGAGGACGACCTCCCGCCTCGCCCAATGCTTCCATAACTGCCCTGGTTTCCATCGTTGCGGTTACCGCCTCGGTTTCCAGCCAAGTAGCCGGCCGCGGCTCCTCCAGCCATGCCCGACCAAAATCCAGGGGTCCAGCCGTCCTGCTGAGGCGGCTTCGTGCCTGGGTAAGGAGGAGGGGGATCGTTGCCGGGACCCCAGCCGGGACCCCAGCCTCCACCATCACGATGGGGACGGGGAAATCGAGGCTGTCGGTTGTCTTGCGCCCTGATGCAGGCTGAGTAGATGATCCAACCCAGAACGGCGACGAAGATGGCAGTGAAGACCCAAGCGCCCCAGTCGGTACCGCCGTCGCCGTCGCTGAACCAGCCGCCGCCGTTGGCGAGGTTGGGATACCGTCGCTCACCCTTGCTGGTCAAGGCGAGGCGGTACTCGACGCCGCAAGAGCCCTTGAGGATGTAAGGGTCGTCGGGGGACTTGTAGCCTTCACATATAACGTCGGTGCTGCCGAGCTTGAGCTCCTCGGGGAGCGACGCGGCGCAGCTCCATTCGATGTCCTCGTCGCCGTAGGAGGAGCCCTGGTTAGTGCAGCGCAGCACGTCTATCTGGTAGAGGTCGCAGATGGGGCGGGATGAGATGCAACGGAGCTGGGGGATCGCGGAGACTCGGCGATGAGCCGTCTTGGCGCCGTCGCCGCGGAGGGTGAGGGACTCAACATCGGAGAGGAGGATGGCATCCTTGGGGGGCCTGGCAGCAAGCGCTAGCGCGGGGAGCGTGAGGGAGAGGGCGAGTGTGGCGGGGATCATGGCTGCGGGGTGGTGATGATGACGGTGATGATGATGAAAATATTGAAGGTCGAGATGATGGTGGTGGCTGCGCTTCGATACTGGCCGGGCGCACGCGGGCGAAGTGTTGATGCCGTTTGCAGGGCCTAGGGCCCAGGATGGTCGTACGTTGTGCTGTGTGGGATGGTTTGGGGGAGAGAGGACAGGTTGATCAGGCGGAAAACGTCGGTGATGGGACACGTGAAGTGGCGGTTAGGCGGCAGGGCTGAGGTGGTCGAAATTTATAGGAATGGAAACGTGGCGAGGGATGTGGTCGAATGGGACGTTGAAAGAAAATACAAATGGCAATTCAAAGCCAACGGTGTAGGGTAGCTTTGTTGGTTGTTCGGGGCAGGTTGCTGTTCGAACAAAGCCCTTGAAGCCTCACCACTAATTGATCCTACTATTAGAAGTAGCTTCGTCTTTGCTCCAGGTGTGTCTTTGTTTCGCTACGCACACCACATTCTGCGCCATAATCACCCATAGCTCCATTGGGAAGATTTTTCAACAAGAGAAAGAGAGATAGATAGACCAGGACCAACTCGCCTGCCTAGGCTAGATGCGCAGGCATGACTGTACTGCTGTGGTTGGCCCCCAACACAACTCCAAACTTAGGCTTGGTCATTATCAAAGGGGAACACAGCACACCATCATGCATGCCAGCCTGCAGTATCAGGTATCATAGGCACAATCGCTGCGGTGGAGTGAGTCGAGACTGAGTCACACACGGGCATGAATAATGCCGGATGACAGCAGTGCACTTGTGCAGATCTCGATGATTTGTGTTGCGTAAACGGGATTCGGCCTTACCGGAGGTCCAAGATCCAGCAGCTGGGAGCCTCCAATGCAATCAGTCCGACAGCCCGGTTGTCCGGCTCTTCAAGGGCTCTTCAAGGGGCTGGCCCGGTGTGCGATGGCACCCGTGTTGGAGGAAACAACGAGAATCATTCAACATGGTAGGGCTGATGGACAGGAGGCCCAGCGGCTACAGTGTGTTGATACAGTGCGCGGTGTAACATGTAACTGTCAAGAAGGGGCGTGCTGCTATCATTGGCGAGTTCCCCAACCGAGCCATGCCGGGTTCCGCTTGCTGGATCCATATCAAGATTCCCTAGTTCCAGCAGTCAGCCACAGCCCAGCAGCACTACAGCAGAATCAGGGGACGAGAGACAATGGTAGCTGCTCAACGAATGAACCCCACCCCGCGTCGTAATCCCTCCACTTAGCAGCGAGCTTTACCGTTGACTCTTGGATTGCGACCGGGGTTCGGGAACATGGCCGCACCGGGGTTTGCGCGTCTAAGCTTTCTCCAGGCACCCTCTTGATGTTCTGGGCCTAAACGGGGAGTCGATGCGATGAATGAGCTGCAGCATCGCGGAGATCGGCGACAGTGAGGGCCGATCCCGCCCGGGCGACTCAAATTCGGGGGGAGGGCATCCCGACTGTCCGGCGGCCGAATTGACGAAGGATGAAAAGAGGACGAGGGTGAGTTGGATGGAAATGCCATGAACAGAAACGATCAGTGATGAGTCGAGGTGAGTCGAGGCACAGGGGAGTAGAGACAAGCTTGCAAGGGGCAGCTACGCAGTATGTCGTCAAGGGGCCGTTTGAATGTACTACACATGTGAGGTTCTACGGGGTGGGCGATGTGAGATGGTGCTACAAGACGGTACTACACGATGGTCTACAAGATGGTGCTACGAGCTGCTCCTTGATCCCTCGAGCCTCATAGAGGTGCGACGACTCTGCAGAACCCCTCACCAAAATCGGGACCGGACTCGTACAATGCGATCGATATTGATGAGGTGGGCTGCTTTTCCCATGCTGGCTGGTCTTGGCAGACTAGACGCGGGGAGAAGCGAAACTGCCAAGACTTGAAGAAGTTGGAACTTCTTCCATGGGAATAAGCATCGGAGGAAAGTTGTAGATTGTGAGATTTGCCCTAGAACCCCGGGAACGGAGAAGGCTGCACCGTAATGCCTGGTAGCTGTAAGGTAGGGGGCATCTACGAATGCTACATAGTACGGAGCAAATGAAAATAAAATGATGGATCCCAGGTTGCAATCTTGGACCGCGTGTGAGATGGGGGGCAAGGATGCGATGCAGGCAGGACAAGATGGTGCCGGAGTGCCGACTTCACATTACCCATGACGTACGCTGCATTCGAGACTGGGTTCGAGACTGCGAGACTCGAGACAGCCCAGAGCACTGTGAGCGTAGCGCAAGCGAGAGCGAAGCCTGGCGAATGGTAATTGGGTCTCGGGTCCCTTCAGTCGTATCGCACCCGAAAACAGGAACCGTTTCGAGAGATTGAGAAGCGCTACTGGCCAACGAGCTCAACTCCGGGCTCCACCCCTCGGCCGACAAATGTAGCTCTGCCTGCTGACTGCACACCAAAAGCGGCCGCCATTCTCGGGGTGAGACTACGGGTTCGGGCTGCTGCAAAACCCCGACCAGATGAGATTTCGGCCGCGAGAGAAATCAGAAATGGGAGAACGGGCCCGAGAGGGACGGAAGAGAGTGAGAGTGACATGCGCCGGCTTACTCAAGCGTTTCTCTTTAGCTACTTACCGCCCCGTCGTGTCCCGGAAGTCGTACTGTGCTTGGTGGCGGAGAGCAGGCAATTGGCATCAGGTACCTTATCTCTCAAACAGCATGCGATGGAAAGCCATGTTGCTTGTGCTGAAGTCATCTCCAGGACGGACCCTGAGTGACGATTGGGGCCTTGAAGGAGAACCGTCTCACACTGCGACCAGACAGCGGACCAAAAACGGATGGACTGGGGTTGAGCTCCACTGGAACTCCAACACCAAATTTCGCGTGTCGCACTCTGTCTACTGTGGGCGCTCTGGGGTACCGCATGCTGGGCGGTATTGGGTGCAACTATCGTCCCCCGAAGGCCCTGTAGCTGCACGCTTCACAGCACTTCACCTCGCCCACTAGCACTGCTGCACCACAGCCTGGGCATCCACAAAGGGGGCCTCTTGCGTGCACTGTGCACTTACCTAGGCTGCTCAGCGTCCAAGATGGAAGGAGTTCTAGGGGGGGGCGTGGCTCCAGAACCCGGCCCGCTGGAAATGGAGATGGTGGCCTGCAGTCACGTCGGACTCGCGGCGACGCTAGAGAGCAAGGGAAGGCGCACCCTCGGGACCCTTTTTGTATCCCGCCCGGCTCTGGCAAGACAAGGTATTTTGCACTCCAACTCCGTGTCGCTCGGGTTCCAGATTCTCTGTCCTATTATTTATTGTTCTCCAAGCGACCGCCACGCATCTCAGATTTCACCCTAGAAACTGTGTCTTGCTTTCATCTGGCTATGTTCATGTCGTTGTCCTGCCGGTAGCGCCTCTTCTCCTTGTCCTTCGTGTTGCTGTCTAACCCGCATCATCGTTCATGCTGCGCTGCCCTTGACTACGCACACCTGCACCTTCGGGGCTTGCGCGCTCCTACTTCGCAAGCGTATTCACGACCCGTTCCCCGAATCCTGCCTTTGCCTTTGGGCACAACGGCCTCGTCCTGCACCGCCAAACCCCACCTCCTCTCTCACAATGGCAGTCGAAACATCGGAAAAGGGCTCCGGCGCCGGACCCTCGCCGCCCTCTAGCCGCGGCGACTCGACTGAGGTGGAAGTATCTCGCTACGCAAAGGAATCGACACCCGACCCCGAGAAGCTTGACTTGAAGAAAGCCGATTCCAAAGTTGTGACCCCGCCCAAGAACCAAAGCTCTGACGACTTGTTCGACCATCTACCTCCCCACCAAGCCGAGATCCTGCGCCGCCAGGTCGTCAGTCCCGAAGTCAAGCAGGGTGTCGCCGTCCTTTACCGCTATGCCTCCCGCAACGACATCATCATCATTTTCGTCTCCGCCATCGCCGCCATCATCGCCGGCGCCGCCCTCCCTCTCATGACGGTTATCTTTGGTAACCTGCAAGGCATCTTCCAGGACTACTTTGATGGCCTCAAGACGTACCACGAATTTACCGACGAGCTGGTCAACTTTGTCCTGTACTTTGTTTACCTGGGTGTGGGCGAATTTGTTGCTGTTTACATCTCCACCGTCGGCTTCATCTATACCGGTGAGCACATTAGCGCCAAGATCCGCGAGCACTACCTCGAGAGCTGCATGCGCCAGAACATCGGCTTCTTCGACAAGCTCGGTGCTGGCGAGGTCACCACTCGCATCACCTCTGACACCAACCTCATCCAGGATGGCATCTCCGAGAAGGTCTCCCTCACCCTCGCTGCAGTCGCCACCTTTGTCTCGGCCTTTGTAATTGGCTTCATCCAATATTGGAAGTTGACGCTGATCCTATTCTCTACCGTCGTTGCCCTTCTCCTCAACATGGGCGGCGGTTCTGTCTTCATCATGAAGTACAACAAGCAAAACCTCGAGGCGTACGCTCTCGGCGGTAGCTTGGCCGATGAAGTTATTAGTTCGATCCGCAATGCCGTAGCCTTCGGCACCCAGGACCGCCTGGCCAAGCAGTATGATATCCATCTCACCAAGGCCGAAAACTTTGGTTTTCGTGTCAAGGGCGCCCTGTCCGTCATGATCGCCGGTATGATGCTGGTGCTATATCTCAACTATGGCCTGGCTTTCTGGCAGGGGAGCAAGTTATTGGTTAACAACGAGACCTCCCTGTCTAAGATCCTGACCATTCTCATGGCCGTCATGATTGGTGCTTTCAATCTGGGGAACGTTGCCCCGAACATGCAAGCCTTCGCCAATGCAGTGGCTGCGGCTGCTAAGATCTTTAATACGATTGACCGCGTGTCTCCCTTGAACCCCACCAATAACGAGGGCGAGAAGCTTGATCACATCGAGGGCACCATTCGATTGGCCAACATTAAGCATATTTACCCTTCCCGCCCCGAGGTTGTGGTCATGAATGATGTCAGCCTCGAAATCCCTGCTGGCAAGACTACCGCTCTGGTTGGAGCGTCTGGCTCTGGCAAGAGCACTATCGTTGGCTTGGTCGAGCGATTCTACGACCCCATCGAGGGATCCGTCTATCTTGACGGTCACGACATCAGCAAGCTTAACCTTCGGTGGTTGCGTCAGCAGATGGCTCTGGTGAGCCAGGAACCCACCCTATTCGGCACTACCATCTTTCACAACATTCGCCACGGACTTATTGGTACGAGCCATGAGCACGACAGCGAGGAAAAGCAACGGGAACTTGTCATCGAAGCAGCCAAGAAAGCCAACGCCCACGATTTCGTGACCTCCCTTCCGGAAGGCTATGAAACGAACGTAGGCGAGCGAGGATTTCTCCTATCTGGCGGCCAGAAGCAGCGCATTGCGATTGCGAGAGCCGTTGTTTCAGACCCCAAGAGTATGTTTCTCTTCCTCACCTTAACCGCCAAACTCATAAACTAACCATGCCGCAGTTCTTCTCCTGGACGAGGCCACCTCAGCACTGGACACCAAGTCCGAAGGCGTTGTGCAGGCTGCACTGGAAGTTGCTTCCGAGGGTCGTACTACCATTACCATTGCTCACCGATTGTCTACCATCAGAGATGCGCACAACATCGTCGTCATGGCCGAGGGCCGTATTATCGAACAAGGAACGCACAACGACCTTCTCGAGAAGAGGGGCGCATACTTCAACCTGGTGTCTGCGCAAAACATTGCTGCCGCTGATGAGATGACCGCAGAGGAGCAAGCCGAACTCGACGCCGAGGACGAGACCCTCATTCGAAAGATGTCAACGAACCAGGCTGGCTTCATTGCTGATCCTGATGACAACATTGCCGCCAAGCTTGACCGCACCACTACATCAAAGTCTGCATCTAGTGTTGCCCTACAAAGCCGTAAGACCGAGGAGGAACAAAAGTATGGGCTCATGACGTTGGTGAAGCTGATTGCTTCTTTCAATGCTCCCGAATGGAAACTGATGCTGGTCGGTCTGTTCTTCTCTGCCATCTGTGGAGGCGGAAATCCCACGCAGGCTGGTAAGTGCATTTCCTCAATATTCGCATCACCTATCCCAACTGACTTTTGTACAGTCTTCTTTGCCAAGCAGATCACCACTTTGTCCGTGCCAGTCACCCCCGAGAATCGACACCAAATGAAGAAGGATTCGGACTTTTGGAGCGCCATGTATTTGATGCTGGCGTTCGTTCAGTTCTTTGCCTTTGTGATCCAGGGCATGTTTTTCGCCAAGTGCTCGGAACGACTTATTCACCGAGTTCGAGACCGCGCTTTCCGAACCATGCTTCGACAGGACGTGGCGTTCTTTGACCGAGACGAGAACACCTCTGGTGCCTTGACCTCGTTTCTCTCGACCGAGACAACTCACGTTGCTGGACTTAGCGGTGTGACTCTGGGTACGCTGTTGATGGTCCTCACGACGCTGATCTCTGCATGCGTCATGGCGCTGGCCATCGGATGGAAGCTCTCGCTTGTGTGCATTTCCACTATTCCTGTCCTCCTTGGATGCGGTTTCTTCCGCTTCTACATGCTGGCCCACTTCCAGCGGCGATCTAAGGCTGCATACGATTCCTCGGCTACATTTGCCTCGGAAGCTATCTCGGCCATTCGAACCGTCGCTGCTCTGACTCGCGAGCACGATGTCTTGAACCAGTACAAGAATTCCCTTGCCATCCAGCAGCGCGCAAGTTTGATCTCCGTGCTCAAGTCGTCTGCGCTTTACGCCGCGTCGCAGTCGCTTCTCTTCGCATGCTTCGCCCTCGGCTTCTGGTATGGCGGCACCCTGATTGCCAAGTATGAGTATAACATGTTCCAATTCTTCCTCTGCTTTATGGCCATCATCTTCGGTGCCCAGTCTGCAGGCACAATCTTTTCCTTTGCCCCCGACATGGGCAAAGCATACCAAGCCGCAGGCGAGCTGAAGAAGCTGTTTGACCGAGAGCCCGTCGTGGACACTTGGTCGGAAAGTGGCACCCGCCTGCCAGCAGTTGATGGCACGCTAGAGTTCCGAGACGTTCACTTCCGCTACCCGACCCGGCCGGAGCAGCCTGTGCTCCGTGGCCTCAACCTCACTGTCCGGCCCGGACAATACGTGGCCCTGGTCGGAGCATCTGGATGCGGCAAGAGCACGACGATTGCTCTTCTAGAGCGCTTCTACGACCCCCTCTCTGGCGGAGTGTACATTGACGGCCATGAGATCAGTGGACTCAACATCAACGACTATCGATCGCACATTGCGCTCGTGAGCCAGGAACCCACGCTATACCAGGGAAGCATTAAGGAGAACATCCTTCTAGGAACGGCAGTTGAGAACGTTCCGGATGAGGCTATCGAGTTTGCCTGCCGCGAGGCTAACATTTACGACTTTATCGTGTCCTTGCCTGAAGGTTTCAACACGATCGTCGGTAGCAAGGGTGCACTGTTATCGGGTGGACAGAAGCAGCGCATTGCTATTGCCCGTGCGCTGATCCGAGACCCTAAGATTCTGCTCCTCGACGAAGCGACGTCCGCATTAGACTCGGAGTCGGAGCATGTGGTGCAGGCGGCGCTGGACAAGGCGGCCAAGGGCCGGACGACGATTGCCGTGGCACATCGCCTTAGCACAATCCAGAAGGCGGATGTGATTTACGTGTTCGACCAGGGCCGCATTGTAGAGCAGGGAACCCATTCAGAGCTCATGAAGAAGAATGGACGGTACGCGGAGCTCGTCAACCTGCAAAGTCTCGAGAAGCATCGATGAAGGGGCAGAAGCTAGCGGTGATATCTACTTGGGCGGCAACAGCCTGTGATTTCTCTATCATGATTCCCCAGACGGGATAAAGTCTGAGATGCGGTTTTGCATTGGATGGCGTTGAAGGACTGTGATCTTTATAGATTAGGCGAGGCCGCCAATCTCTACACTCGTGTAATACTTTCCCATGTACATTACCTTATTACTTATCGACGCCGCTCGAAAACCGGACGCAAATTGCAACTGCGCTTTCTATATCTGTGAATGATGTCGAGGCAACAGGAATGATGAATGCGAGGGGGTGATTGAGAGGATCTTGGTGGGATTTCACTGGCTGAAGAAGGCAAAGATGTGCGTGTCCAAAGCCACGAGGGAAGAGTACCGGGACTCTGGATAGCCACATGGCAAGGTACGGCATGGAAATGGCCAGTCCACAGGTCAGGTAGAAGGGGCCAGCAAAACCGTACGAACACTACAAAGGTAAAGGTTCCGGGTCCATTCTACACTTGCCCCTTGATGCTAAGCTCCCTCATCGGTCATGTCGATGTGAATGCCAAGAGTAAGACAAATGGTATGAACTCGAGTCTAGAAAAACAGATTACGCACTCGGGAAAGACGGAAGATGAATGACAGCTGCAAGGTCGTAAGTGAACAAGCTAGGATGAGACTATTTATGTAAGTAAGACAGAGGCAGGCGCCACAGCACAGAGGGAAATTTGAAGAGCGATGGACTTGGGCGGGCGCGCGTGGCGCGGTGGAGTTGGCGGTATGTAAGGAAGCGCGTGGTTAGTGGGGGATCCACGCCAAGGCGGGTTTGGCTGGTGTAGAGGCATTCCGAATATAGAACAGACTACCTACCATGCCTGTTTCGGGGGTGGCCATGTCTTGGACTCTGGATCAAGAAGTGACGGCGGGCCGCTTCTGGTGAGTCTTCGTAGTTATGGTCCTGTTTAGGTGTTTAGGCGTGGAGGGTAACTAAAATCGCCGTTGATACTACTGACTATGTACGGGCGGAGCATTAGCTAATGGGATACGGAATTTATAATAAAGACCTCGGTATGTCGAATACTACTAAATCGTTTACTACTAGACAGGTTCGTTCATTTTATTTTCATGTGCTACGTGACACGGAGAGAGTCGCACGTGGTCAACGCAAGAAAGGCAGCAAAAGGAATTCAAGACCTCGTCGTGAGGATGGCTTTTGTGGCGTCCGCTGCAAGGGTGTCTTGGCAGGGGAAAGCCACATCTGATTGGCCAGTGGAAGTGGACTCGATGGGACGGTACGCGGACAGTCGCAGAGCGGGTTGCGCGGGTGTTGAGTTGTGGCTTGTTGAACGATATTGCCCGATGACTGGAATTATCTACAGCAGGCCCGTGTAGTCAGTCTAGTGCCGAGAAGGCTTGTTGTCACGGAGAAACTAGTTGGTAGGAGGTGGAGATGGCGGGAGGGTGGCTTTTGAACACGCGGCAGACCTACCTGAAGCTGGAGACAAACGGTGAGACTGGCGAAGGAAGTGGGTTGGACATTCGAGACTAAGGTAGTGGTGACTGACTCTGATGAAGACGACGCACGTTGTACCGTGTGGTAGCAATCGGTCGAGCAGGCACCCTGCCTCGAAGAAACAGACAGACGCACCAACTGATAAACAGGCACAGAAACGAACACCCCCGAATAAACGATTATGTGGGATGGACAGGGGACAGGGAGCCTAGGTCCTAATAATGGCTGCATAGAAGCCAATGGTCCAATGGTTTAGTGGTAGTGAACTGCTCATGGCATGGTGGCTGCTTTTCCTCCGAGTAAGCGAGATTTGACACCCTCCCATTGAGCCCTGAGCCGGTGGCTCTTTTCCCCTGCCATTCGTCACCACCCTGGACATCCCGGTACTGCCGTCGACTGGGTAGATTTTCCTGTTGGTAGTATATCTGTACTATGCACGTGGTGGGCCCGCGTTCCCAGGAATGCCGTTGCCCGGTGTTTTTATGATTATGCGAGGGCTCTTAGTATGGCAAGGAAACAAAACAAGTTTTAGACGCCCTGCACACTGCGGCACTAGTAGCTACATGCACCATAATCCCCGTTGTTTGCTTCTGGCCCCTGCTGGGTAAAATACATTTGAGGTATAATACGTGGGTAGTTTTGCAGTGCAACTCCAGCGGCGTGGGAGAGTGAGCGTTGATACTTTGGTGCATGAGAATCAAAGGGTGTGCTCATTCTCCTTCCGTTCTTGACTTGCGTGCATCAGACTACAGCATTTGCGCGGGCCAAACCGAGACACGCACGGCAGACGGACCGACAGACAAGAGTCGCGCTGAGGGGTTTCCATGCTCTGGTGAATTGCATGCATGCGTTGGCGGCGTGCCAAGGGCGAGAAGCCTGTCTCCTGTGCGAGGGGCGACCCAGACTTCTGACTTGAGAGCCTAGACGCGAATGGAGCTCGCAGCTTCTAGCGTTGGTGATGTCGATCGAGTGGGCAAGGTAGGTAAGTTAATTTAGTGTCGCTGGGGATTCGATAATGACAACGATGTCGTCTCTCTTGGTTCGGCAAGGTAGATTGATAGTCTAATGTAAGTAAGTGTGATTTCGTGATGATCGACGGGGTCATCCAGTCGTTCATTCATTCCATCGTCTCGCTCATGTCCAGTAGCATCCAATTAGACTGCAGACGTGCAGTCTTGACGATTCGGTTGGTCCCCAGCGATTTGATTGTGCGTGGAATCAGAGCCACAGATCAAGGAAGGACCCAGAATGTGTGATGCAGGCTTAATTCCCCTTTATCCCTCGCCCGATCGGGGATTGGTTGGATCAACCATTGGGTCGCATTGGGTCAGCAACTTGGCTACAACGGGCTGTACGCCCGCCCAGGGCTGCATTGAGCTTTCCCCTCTCGAGGCGGTGCATACTGCAGCAACGGGTAAACTGGCGTAGCGTAGGGACTAGGAGGGAAGGCCCCTGACGGCCCAGTCAATAAACCGTCGCGCTACTGCACCCTGCCTTGAGGGCTCAAAAAGGGGAGGAGGCATAAGGCACCGCGCCTGCCATAATTAGTCGCAGTGATCACCGGTAAAATGGTAGTGCGTACTAAGGTACGTAGTCAGGTACCTACCGCCGCGGGCTGGAAGGAACCCCACTCACCACTGCAACTTCCACCGTTGCTGCCACTACTGTAATTGTACCACCTCACCCACCAAACTTATCGCCGACCGCCCGTTACTAGTACTTCGTACCACCTACACTTCAGCAACAACCGTCACCGAACACCATCTAACCTCCTTCATCACCAGCCCTCACCCTCACCCTCACCACTGTCACCACTGTCACCAGCCGCCTCAGCGCGTCCTCTAGCATCCGCCATGGTGGTGGCAACCGTGCCTACCGACCGGCCTACTAGTCCCGGGATGGCGACTGCTATCCGCTAAACCACCCCGGGAACTCCTCCCCCAGCCTGTCTTGCTTGGCCATGCTCCAAGAGGTCCAGTGTCCAAAGCCGGCTTTGACGACACCCCAGCTAGGCTGCTCTCGATTGAATCTGGGCTGTCTTTTGACTTGCCGGCTTGTTCAGTCGGGTTCTTTCTTCTCTACGCCTTGGGACGTGTCGCGATCCACTCGCCCACATACTAACATCCTTGTCCCTGTCCATGTGGGCCTGTCTCCGTCCTCATCCGCGCACCCGTTCTTCGACCTTGTCCAGGGTCTCGCTCGTCCTTGGCCTGGGCCCTGGGCCCTGGCGTGCTTCCGTAGATGTTATTTCCTCCACTCGCTCGCCCGTCAGTCGTCCATCTCTGCTCCTTTCCCACTCGCGCAACCGTTGCCCAGAGCCGCCGACGATCACTACCTACTGGGCCCGTTCGTTCTCGACCTCACTTCGACGACGATTCAACACTCCCTCAGTCGAGACACCTGCTTCATTCCTTGGCTGTGTCTCTCATCCGCTCTCTCGCTGTTGATCGAGGCCTCGACCACCAAGTCGAGCCGCCGAGACAAGGACCTCCAGAACAGGATCCCGACCAGCCGGCTCGACCTTTGACGGCCGCATCTCACCTGCTCTCGTTCCTCCTTGGCTTCAATCAATTACGCCCCGTGGTCGACGTTGGGTTTCCTCTTCATCCGACCCGTTGTCCAAACGCGTTGTCTTCTCCTTGGAAACCGCGATGTTATCACGGCCTTGACGACTTCATCCGACCTAGCCTTTCCACACAAAACACGGCCGTCCGTCTGGTCCTGTCCGCTCTATTTTTGCTTCTCCGACTGAACTGTCTGTCTGTGCTGCGCCATCGCCCGTCGAACCAACCACGCCCCTCACTGAGTCGCCTGGGGGTCCATCGTGGTGAAACACGCAGCAATCTCGCCGCCCATCCTACCCAGCAAGCTGTCGCTGCCATCACTGAGTAAAGCAGTTCTTTAGACCGCTCGCGTGCAGTCGTTTTCTCTCACCTTCATCTCGATTTAGTTGGCGACTTTCGCCTTGTCACTCGTTACCATGGCCGTCTCGGCTCCTTCCCGCGTCACTCCCCCGAGCTTCTCCATCTTCCGCCTTAGCCTCTGCTTGCTACTCGCTGTAGCTTGTCTCGCCTCCGGAGCCCTGGCCCGGGCTGAGACAGGTCATCCCCACATTCGCCGTGCAGCTGCTCTCTCCGAACCAGAGGCTTGGACTCCCCGAGCCAGATACCAAGCTGCCGCCTCTGTCCAAGATCAGAGACGGAAGCGTACAGATTCAAAGGGGAGCGAAAACGACGACTCTGACAGCACCGAGACCTCGACGAAAACCTCGACCAAGACTGGATCCAAGTCTAAGAACACCGCAACCATCACTACTCTTACCATCTCCATCTCGGAAGCCACCTCCACGGCCGATGTCACGGCTTCACCCCTCCCCGAGGCCTTTGATGGGACCCTCGACGCCGAACTGAACAGTGAGGCAAGCAGTAACTGCCCCGCCTTCCTCGATGGTATTCTCACCAACCCTTCGTACGAAGCCTGCTATCCCCTTTCCATGATGCTCCAGGTAAGCTCTCATCATAATTACTCCTCAGGGTCCCCCTGTGTCACGCCGCACGTGCTAATCCAATCCCAGACATCGCAAGAGTTCTTCAACGCCCAGAAGCAGCTCCTCAGCATCGTCCGAGTCTTGGATGCGACGTGCGCGACCAACGTGACATACTGCACCGAGTTCTTCGACGCCGCCGCCGCGAACCTGACAGCAGAGGAGAACTGCAAGAAAGAATGGAATGACGGCGACTCCGTTGTCAAGCAGTTTCTCTTCGGTCTCCAGGCCTACGAGATGATGTACCAGGCCACCTGTCTACAAGACCCCGACGATGACATGTACTGCTACGCGAATGCTGTCACCAACCTCACCACCGCCTCCAACGCGTACTTCTACTACCTTCCGTATAACCTCACCCTTCCTGGCAGCACTGTTCCCGCCTGCAGCTGGTGCGTCCAAGAGACCATGTCCATCTTCCACTCGGCCTCGGCCGATCGATCCCAACCCATATCCAACACGTATGAGGCGGCAGCTCGGCAAGTCAATACGATATGCGGTATAGACTTCGTCAACGGTACTCTTCCCGCGGAGGAGGTGTCCGCCAGCTTTGTTTTCAGGCCGTCTTGGACAGCATTGATAACCTCGCTTGTGGGAGCCGCTCTTGTCAACACTTTGTTATAAACGGAATTTTCGCCCGATATCCGTGGTCTCTGGCTCGTTCCTTCGTGGCCCTTCGATCTCTAATACTATCACTTTTAATTGCAACGCCTGCAGATCTTCCTTCGTTATGGATCTGCCTTTTCTTTTCGATACGATCAACCTCAGTATATATTTACGACTCTCTGATACCCTCACCCAGTTTTCTCAGCATACAATTCTCTTTTTATTATCATCATCACGGTACTCGTCTCATATTAACGCGACAGAATCTGCGTTACATTACATCACTTTTAATCTCAGACCTGAGAGGGAAAACCATTCTTTATTATTAGTCTCGGTATGAGACGGACTCGATTCTCAAAAGCGAGCACAGCCTGGAGTTTGCATTTTTTGGATTGAGAAAGCTTGCTTTTGCAACGCATGCACATCCTGACAAGGAGGATGGGGAGGAACACGGCGCAGGCTGTTGGACGAGATCCAGGACGGAAAGAACAGTCTACGTGCCTGGTTACTCCTGTGGGGAGCAGACCATATACGGCCTTTGTATGAAGTCGAGAAGCGGACGAATCTGTGATGGGTCAATTGTGTAGATGGCCTGGCCTATTGCCGTTGAGCTACCCAAACAAAACAGAACAAAACAAAACAACTTAAAATCATTCCAGCTATCGTTTGTTGGGCCTCATCATTGGTGAAATACACATCTGTTTAGACGTCTCCCTTGATATGTCAGACTCGGATAAACCCTTGATCAACCCCTCAATCCGCCTACTTCCTCATCGTCACCTCTAACGCGGGAGAGAGTCATTGGTCTTGTTTTTGACTTGGGTCATTCAACTTCCAGGCACAGGGTGAGTATTGGGTGATGAGTTCTGACCAACCTGGATACTTGCAATAAAGTCGGCTCGACCAAGTTGCTCTGCCGAGGCCCCTTGCCACTACAGGAACCGCACCAATCTAATATTGACGCCATGCTTCTGTCCTCTGTCTGAATGCTGATGGTTGGACACGAGTCTCTTCCCTGGATTTCCTCCGGCTGATCTCCAAAGCTGTGCCGCAGCCTCCGCCGTGGCATTTTCTCTCCTGTCAGAGAGGTCCACTGGTCTCTAGGAGCTCGCCGCCCTACCATTAACAAAACTTGCAAGATATAATTGACGGCATGTGGCTGGAAAGGAGTGGTGCAAGCCCACAAAGACCGATTCTAACCCGCTTCTTGATGTCCGTATGAACTTGAACTGGCCTCATCTCAAAAGCTCAAGTGTCGTCAACGGTAGCAGATGAGAGGCTGCGTTCATGTCGGGTAGCTCACCAAGAATCAGACGCAGCATGCGTATATGTCAGCGCGGAGGAAATATCCCATGGATGGACGGGCCGGAGAGTTGTCCTGGCATAATAACAGAATCCACACCCATGTTCCGTTGGCAACTGCATCGCAGTTGACAGAAAATTGCGCAAGAGCATCGATAGATGGAAAATTGGGTCCCTGTTCCTCGAGAATCGATCCAAGGGATGAAGAAAGTTGATGTCTAGTGCATCTATGCACCTGTCCCTTGCGGATTGGCTATACTTCGGGGTTTGGCCGATGATGGCGACGTGAAGATGACGCTTGCCATTCCGGCCCGAGATCCCTTGACATCAAGCCTGATAATCGAGGGTTGATCAAAAGATTCTGACGATAGCATGAGGGAATACTTATCCCGGACCAGAGACGAAGGGTGTGCGCTCTGCATATTTTGTGTCCAGGTTGTTTTTGGCCCGCTGCTGTGTAACAGTGCTCACCCAGACCGAAGTTGCATCGTAGATGTCCGGTCTGCCCATCCCATTGAGCCGTGTTCTCAGCTTTACCTAGCAAAGAGTCCAGAGATTAAACGGCCGCTTCTGAGGTTGGCCAATGACTACTCGCATCGTATAACTCACCGGGCTAGCTTATGGATTCGTAACCCTGTCAGTTATGGGTTAGAGGGTGTGAAGGGCAGCCACGGTTCAAGTAAGCTCCTGATGGATGGGAGCCTTTTCAGGTTGACTGCACACGCACGCGTAGAGCTGCAGAGCCGGGGCCGGAGACCTTGACTCTATTTGAGTTACCGTGGGATCCTCTATATGGCACACGGCCGAAATCGCTCTGATCGTACTTGGTCCACGCAACGCCGCCCGAGGATGAATAGGTATCGCTGGGACTCGATCCCCCACGTCGTCACTGCAGCACGCCCAGAGCGGGAGACGGAGGGAGAGCGCAACACATGATGGGGGCCATGGTTATCGTATGAACGGAGAATGACGAACTCAAGACATTCAGCCCGCCACAATTTGGCAAGCCCATTGTTGCAGATCGATCGATTCCAGCACTCAAAACCAATCAAATGCTAAAGCTGAGGGGGGGCACGGGAAGACTTTGCGTGAGGAAACGGCGGAAACGGGTTTGTTGTTTTGTCCCGGCCAATACAACGTGTGGACGGACGCCGTCTCACTGCGTCGTACCTGATGCATCATCGCGACAAGACGACCCTAGTCGCTGATGCAGGTAGATATATTGAGACATCACGGCCCATCCACCTCTTGCTGGGGGTGAACTTAGCATCACCATCGGACACCAGCACTTGTATCAGGCTCAGAGCAGGACACGAAGTACCAGATCTTGGGGGTTGACTTTGCTTCGTCGATCCACCATCTGGGCACCCAGCAATTACATGGATGTTAGGTGACCAAACAAGATGCACCATCTAGAGTCAGCTGCAGGTAAGGGCTATGCTGTCGGTGCATGCTGGTGCCGGATGATGATCATCCACTGTCCGGGTCCATGGCGCCTCTTAGGATCGCTCTCCTGGGGACGGAGCAAGTGATGCGATGCGGCAGCTCATCCACCCAACCGCGCGGGCGACGCAACGTCTTGCCGAACCCATCAGGGGTCCGACACTAGCCAGAAACCAACCTACAAGCCTTGTGGTAGGTAGGGTCGAGTTCTCAACCAAGGCGAAGGCGGGAATAGGCGTGCGGCGTCAAGAGTCCATTCGTTGGCCGAGCGCGGCTGCTTGCACGGCGCGAACTGGTTGCCTGATGATCTGGTCCGCTTCCTGGACGGGAGGAGGGTGTTGTGGCTCTTCATCGTATCCCTTTGAGGTCCTGAGGCCCCAGATGCGGAAGACTCGTCTACCCAACAATTGCGGAAGGACCTTAGGAAGCGGTGAGTGTTCAGGCTGCATGCTGCATAGTCTTCTGTGCCGGATTGGTTCTGTTGCGCTTTGCCGAGCCTTGTCAGTGCCTGCGAGCAGATCAACACAAGGTGCATCGGAAGTGTGGGCCGTGAACCAGGCAATGCAATGATGGGCTTCGTCTTGTGTAACCTGGGGAAAGCGCCCACGACGCCAGCAACAAGCCGGATTGAGCCAAGGTGGTTGTCCGAGCGGGAGAGTGCTCAACAGCGCAGCGAATTAGAACGTGACAGAAGCATTGCATCGGACGATAGTGTCTAGATACCTTACCCTTGCTTCTTCTTAGCCCTGGCGAGAGGCGGCAACATTCGACTTCCAAAGACCGGCATTCGGCGTCCAGCGCCCCCAAAGCCCAAGCATTGCTTCTGGCAGATATCTTGGGCTCCAGGGTTGGCGGTTGATCTTGTGGTGTGGGGTTCACACAAACGAACGACTGGTCGCGGGCGCTACTTTAGACCCTGCTAGAATGCCAGCATTCCCTTGTCACTCTGTGCCTTGTCGATCCCGCTGTCGAATCGGACTCGGCCGGAGCATCTCCCGTCAGCGCCACCCAACAAAGAGGGCTTGCTTGATGTGTAAAGCTAGGCGGAACGGAACGCCAAGCACTAGGCAAAGCGAGCACCACGCAGAGCATCCGCCGGTCCAGGGTCTGAATCCCATAGCTAAAAGCAATGGCAACTGCAGCATGGAGCCTGCCTACCACCATTTGTTGTCCTCAACTCAGACCGAATCGACGACTTCTGGCTGAGGCCGTAGTGGCTGGGTCTGTGAAGGGCACAAGGGCCATCAGAATTGCTGCCATTCGATGCCAAGCGGTGTGTTGCTTGTGCCGCCTTCGCCGAGTGAGGGGTCGACTGGCGCTTTGACAGAGGGAAGACATTTCGCACAAAACATCGGGCAGGCACTGCGCCAATAGCACGCTAGAGGAGTCCAGCTACCCGGGTTAGGACAGATCGGTGGCAACTTGAGGGAGGGGTGGAGGAGCGGAGAGATTTGAGATGTGAAGTAACGAAGTTGGTGATGGATAAGGTTGGGAGGGTGGGCTCGCTCATGGAGACGCGTGAGCAGGCCAACAGGGTTGATCCGGGGAGCTGGCGCCTCAGGCATGAGCTGAGCCTCTTGTGATTTGTTGTTTGGTCATCCATCGAGTAGTTCCGTGGTTCCAAGCCCGAGCCGATTTGACCTTGGGGTGCAGTCTGCAGCCGACTCCCCGGTGTGCGGCCTAAGGCCTCGAAGCCGTTGCCATCGACTCTGCAACCCCGGTAGACTGGGATCCTAGGCGAGCGGGAGATGCGGAGGCAGGGAACGGCCAACAGGGGAGCCCCATGACGCAACGATGAGGAAAAGATTGTTGGTGGTATCTCGTAGGTTGGTATTCCTACAACGTCGTACCGCATGTGCATCAATGCACGTAGTGCGCTATTCTTTGGTTCCCGAGGTTTGGGACAGGTGGAGATAACTTTGCTCAGTGAGTGGGGGGTCCACGGTCTACGCTGATGCAAGGAAGGTGGACATGCGAGGCCCAAGCTGCCAACGTCTTACCTTACTAGTAACTAACTGTACAGGTACGAATCGAGGTACGAGGCACGCGGCACTTCGTACATGAAGGCGTCTGCCCGGGCATTTGTCAATGCCAACGGAATCGGTACTAGTACTACTCAGTGCTATTAGTCAATGTGACGCAGTACTTCGTAAAGCAAATTGACGGGCTTGTCCGAGGCAAGGCGAGCACGAAGTACATGAGTGCCTATTTGGGCATATATCTGTAAAGGGCTACCTACCTACCGCATTATCATGTGCATGAATAAGTTAGTACGTTTGGTCAGATGTGATCCGGGCCCCAACCTGCCACACCTCACACCTCAGCCTCAAAAACTTCGTACGTACCGAGACATTGCCATCCTCCAACCATCCCCAAAGATCTCCAACCAACACCCGTCCCTCCCCCCTGGTCGACTATACCGCTACTGTACTTAGGTTCTGCGATCACAAAATTCGAACGGCAAGGTCTAGCCTGACTCAATCAACCCTGGGTGGGGATCGTCGTGCCAGCCTAGTCACTACTACGGAGTGCATCCTCACAAGCATCCATCCCAAAGTGGTGTCATTGTCAGGGCTTTTCAAGATGCCCAGCTGCCAATGCGTACATTGCAGTACGAATACCTAAGTACGTATTATTCGTCCCTCGTCCAACTAGGGTTGTCAAACTGGAAGCAGTTCACTAGTGAGAGGAGGCAGAGCTGGCGCGGAGTGACATGCTTCTCACCCACCCAATGGCCCTTCATTGCCCAGCCCAGTCACCGGGTAGGAGACTTGAGAGAGAGTTGAGATCCATGATTGACATGCCGCCCCAGGGTGTGGTAGTGGTGTGGGCATCACTCCCAATGGAGAGACAGGGATACTCACGGAAACGGAGTGGGACATACTTATCCGTGCTTGCATGTTCGTGCGCTGAAGTACTGGTACATGGTACTTAGGTTGCAATGGATTGCTCGCTGCCGGGCAGTCCACGCCGAAATCTTTCCCGATGACCGACTAGTCGCATTGCCTGACCAGGCAGGTGCCAAGTAAGCAGAGGTTTTTTGTTTTTTGTTGTTGTTGGAGTATTTTTCTTCTTCTTTCCCTTTCGCAAGAAGAACGCTTACCATCCCTTGTGATTGAACTTGGAACGAGGACCGAGGCAAACGAACCCAACCTACCTTGGTAGCTGGGGCTGACCCGGAACGGTGCAATTGGCTCTTCGGATCCCGGATCACACTCGGTTCATGGCAGCCATAATCTCAACCCGGTCATTATCAATTAATTCCAAGTTGGCAGCAATACGGTCTTGTAATTATATTATCAGCCTCGTTGGTCATCCATGCCCTCACTCTGTACTTATTGTCTCATCCCTCATGGTTGACTATTTTGCTTTTCGCCCTTGAGTCAACCTATACTAGCAGAGTCACCTGCACCGTGCCGCGCCGTATCGTGCGCCTGCTCCTTGCGGCTACCTGCACGATCTACCTTAGTACTATCCGTAACCTAGTAAAGGTACCTCAAGGCAAGTACCTCCTCGTACATGGTCTACCTAGCATTCACCCATGCTTTCCTCCACCTCCACCTGAACCACCCATCTGCACCATCGCCATTCATCGCCATCGTTCAAATTCTGGCCCTGCTGGCCTGCCTGCCGTCGTCCTGTGCCGTCGTCCTGTGCCGTGCCCCTTCCCAAATATAGGCACGCTCTTGACAGGCCCGCGCGGTTCAATCCCGTCGCCTCGGCTTTCCGTCCTTTCCCCCTCCCGCTCCCGTCACGTCACGTCCACACCGGCACACCCCCCCGTGCTTCTCCCATGTGCCCCTCAACTCTGCAATTCCGGAGTATTCGCACCAAGTACAGTACAATCACATTCGCAGGACTTGAACCCACCGACCCGGACCTCTCTGCCCCCACCTCTGCGAGGGAATGTGCTGCCTCGCGTGAAACGGGTTCCGTCACTCACCAGCACTGTCACCTCGTCCGTTAACCTCACGCCCAAGGCGCCTCGTTCCCAGCTCGCCCCGTTCCCTGGTGCTGTCCGTCTCCTCGCCTCAGGTCTCAGCAGACACCAAATCCGGTCGCTCGTGGGGTTGGCCAGTGGCCGTCGCCTTTCACAGAGGAGTCCATCTGGACCTCGACCCCAACTCGCTCGGTTCCTCACCATCAATCGGGTCGCAACTGCGGCTTTGTCAAGCCTTTGAAGCCCGTCCTCTCGTCTCCCCAGTCTACGCCTCACCCTACCCCGGGCTGTCCAAAGTGTCTCTGTTGGTTCGCTGCCCTGCGACAATCATCACCACCGCCCGCCCAGTGGATCCATCCGCATTCCTCCTCCTAGCCAGTTCCCTGGATGTGGACTCTGGGGCTTCCCGTCGCGCTGTCTCCTCAACTCGGCCGACCCCACCCCTCATTGGATGCTACTTGAGTATCTGTAGGGCCAACCTGCCCATGTAAGTTTGCTCGAATCGACGCAAGCGATCTGAGCCGCCATTCACCTCCCCCGAACTGGACATTTGTTTCTTCTTCTTCTTCTTCTTCCTCCTCCTCTTCCTCTTCTTCTCATGCTTGGTTTTTTTTTTGATGGAATTTGTCCCGTCTTGAAAGCTTGCCGTCCATGTCCTGTACAGCCTTCGAGACAACAGCTTAGGCGGTCCATAATCCATGGCACGCCGCTACACAGCTCCCTGGGCTCCTGACCCTCGTCATTCCTCTCGCGACCCGAGTCAACATCCTTCCCACTTCAACAGTCAACCACGGCAGGGCCTTCGATTACCTCCTCCGGCGAGCCTGATACCCGGTGCGATTGAGAGTCGTGGGCCCTCGCAGTTGCAATCTCCACAGCATCCGAGTTTTGCTCTTGCGAACCAGGGCGCCGATGTGACGACCTCCACTCCGCACGTCTCACACCCTCCACCGCCGCTTGGGATGCCGTCTCACCACAATTCAGCCTTTGCGGCCGGTCAGCAGAGGCACCATGGATTACATCTAGCCCAGAGACCGCCTGCCCTTGCCCCTTCTCTGGGTCAAACCCCGCAAGCCTTTCAGCGCCAACGCATTTTACATCCTGCTCGGGAACAGGTCGCCCCAACACTCCAACCCTCGCCCCTCGGGTATGCCCCACGTCTTCAAGCTCTCGACATCCGTGGTGATCATCGACCGGACGACCAACCACAACCGGCGCCCCAAGAATGACCACTGTGGTACACACGCCAGCCTCCAACAGTCCCGCAGTCTCTCCTTCCGACCCCAGGCCGCGCCACATGAGCATCCCGAACCTACTTAGCGATGGAGGCGATAGAAAGTGCAGTACTTTTAGCAGGCGCCCCAGCGGACTCGATGCAGAGTACAAACTTGACATCCGCCAGCAGCCAGCAGCAGCAAGATCATGTGGCTTTGGAGAGAGGGACAGAAGGGTCATTGACCCACCTCCAATCGTCCAGCTCCTCATCGAAAGCCCTGTGCTCAGCAAAGAAGAAATCAGTACACGGCTGCGATACCCTCATTATATCATGACCTGCTCTATTTACGATGAATCTGGAACTCGGGATGCGGCCTTCATGCCCGAGGAATACCGACAACAACGACGCCTCATGGGCTCGTTAGTTGGTGCCCCGTTCGTGGGAAAGGACGAGTTTGGCAAAGAGGGGTGCTTTTTTTGCTTCCCCGATCTATCTTGTCGGACGCCAGGGTCATTTCGCCTCAAATTCAGTTTGGTCATGATCGATCCTCCCCGAGCGAGCAATGTGTTGCATTTTCCTGTTCTCATCGAGGCCAGCAGCGACGTCTTCACGGTTTACAGTGCCAAGGACTTCCCCGGAATGCAAGCCAGCACTAAATTGACAAAACGGTTAAAGGAGCAAGGGTGCATCATCTCTATAAAGAAAGGCAACGACAGGTCTAAGAACGCAAGGGCTCACGACGACTCAAGCGACGGGGATCATGACGAGAAGGGGACCTCGTCTCAAGGCAAGAGACAACGACGTTCGGGCCAACGATAGTTGCATGAGGCAAGTGCCTACGTGGCGTTTGGATATTTTCGAGGTAATCATGTTTTCGAGATATAATATCGGCTAGGGGCAGCTACAAGGGAATGCGTGTTTTTCTTGCTTCTGGATGCAAGCTTTTTCTTTCTCATTTTCCTCCCCACGTTGTCAACGGGAACATTTTTTCATATTGTGATACCCACCACTTGGCCCGGCCCTATGATTGCCACAACCGGCTTTTCTCTTCAGTTTTCAGTTTTGAGTATATTCTCTCCGTGAAGGATTGTATCAGGGTCAAAGCGCATAGCCAGTAATCTGGCATGGAAGAAAAATTGTGATAATACTGAGGTGACCGCGTTTTCCTTTTTGGCCTGAAAACCATGTACAGTCTAGTTCGCATCGATATGGCTCAGCATCCTGGTACTTACAACGGCTCTTGAGGATACGAACTATCGAGGCCGATGTCTTGATTGGGAATTTCGTCGAAATACGTATTCACAATCAATGAAATACAAAAATTTCCGGCAACCCTTTAAACCAGGTTTCGCAGGGCGTTGCCGCTGTTCCATTGGAGGTGGAGCAACATCGATCACAACCCGTCATTAACTGAGTCCACGAGTCAAAGTTTGTGGAGACTTATGCACGCAGGCGCTCCGAGACCTGACGTGGTTCGGGTCTCAAGCAAATTCGGATTTGGGGGCCGTGTGCGGGATGGTGATCTGGGGGACCGACGATCGATAGATGTGTCAGTTGTCAAGCGGCATTACCCTATCTGACAAATGTGGTATTGATGAGTGCTCCTGGGTCCATCTGTGGACATGATGAGTGCGCATTGGCATGGGAGAACAGGCTGGCATCCATTTCTGCCTCAATCCAACTAGGACCGAGAGGGTGGTAACGTGAAGTTCGAATCAACTTTGTACGAAGCACTGCGTTGGACAACCGTCCACCGACATGGAAGCAGGTGGAGGTCACATCCATTCCACCCAAGAGGGCTTTCGTTGTACGCCTTGATCAAATGCGGATCTATAATCTCCCATTAACCTGGAAATTCAGTGCAAGAAACTCTAGTCGAGCGTCACGAGAAACACATATGATGCAGTCGACAGGATAATAAGCCGGTGGACGACGGCGAGACGCCGTCAATGGGTGGCAGAAAAGAGTGCACTTCCGCGAGCACCACTTGCCTACAAAGCAACTCGTTTGACGTGAACTGGCGGCCCGTCAACCCGGGTTCCCCAATAGCCGACGAGGTCGCAGGACTGCAGGACCTGCCGACTGATTGCGCTTTGATGATATGAGAACGCCACGGGCTGATAATTGCACTTGTCTCGGGATGTCACCAAGGGCATCCCAAAGGACCCCGATTGGCTGGCAGCCCGGAGCGGAACGCATCCTGGATCGACAGTATCGGTCTGGATGGTCGCTGAGAGCGGCTCTCGCTCCGTACTTCGTACATGTCGTCGCATTTGAAGGGTTATGCTCGGGTGTCAACGGGGCCGAGATGCCGAATGGCACATGTTTCAAAAGGGGGGGGGGGGGGAAACAGTGAGTGGACTTGGCTCGCCTTGCTCGCATCCAACATGTCATTTAGGCCTTCCTGCGTCTGCACACTGCAGACTACACTACAGGCTGCAGGCTGCAGGCTGCAGACTGCATATGAATTCACCATGTCTCGATTGGTTGCAGGGCGTTGATGCAACGACGGGATTGTCTCTGGTGAATGAGGGGCCTGGCGGTTCCCGAGGATGTTGTAGTTGTTGACGCATTCGAGTTGGGACAGACCAAACAGCATCCAGGAAAGAAGACATCGGGGAGGTTAACAATCCCCGCTATCGAGAGAAGAGACGGCGTTTCTCCCCGTCTCGTCAACCCGAGCCGCAACCTTTTGCCCCGAAACCGCAATCTGTCATGCCGGCCCACGACGACACTGTTTCGCAAGCATTCCAGGTGCGCTTTCTGACCCCATGGCGCCACATGACCATGCTCATACTTTTAGTGATCTTTCACTTCTCCGTTGCCGCCATGTGCCGGGTAGGGAGCCCTCCAGGTCGCCCATCATTGGGTAATGTTGTTCAGCCACACGCGTATGATGGAGGGTGACGGAGTTCGAAGCCATCCCAATGGCAACAACTGCAGGGCGATCGGGAACTCGGTGGCTTGCCAGTCATGATGGGGCAGCTCTGTTGCGGGAGTGACCTGTCAAGTCGACTATTTAGCCCTAGTCCTGCCGTGATGAGACCTTGCTTCGTGAAGCGGCAGGGCGGGGTTGTGACACAGAGAGATGAGGATGCGACAACTGCCAAGGAGGCACTTTTTTCGAGAGTCTACCACTGGGCTTCGTGTTTACGTGAGTTGACGACAGGTGGTTGAGTCACAGCCTGACGTGTCCAGTACGAAGTAGGCAGGGTGGCGCCGTTCCACATCAGCATCAGCACGAACATCAACATCCGCACACCCCCGATGCTGACGAAGCGAGGGCATTGCGATGACTTCTAGGTGATGCCTGGCTGATGAGTTTTCCCACGCACGTTCGAGGCTTGGCGGGAACTTGTTGGTCGGCGGCCCCCACACACGGGAAAGCCACCGGCACAAGGAGTCAACGATAATTCGCGAATCCAGCCCCCCATTTGCAGCCTTTCTCCCTCGTTTTCTCACCGGTCATGAGAGGTGGTCCGTGGACGAGATGCTGGAACTGTCTCGTCTGGTCGCCGTGCCGCACCGCGCGGACACACAAAAAGCTCCGCATGCAAACGCTCGGCAGAACGGGCTCAGGTCAAACTGGAGGGGTCTTCCTCAGGTAAATCTTCCTCAGGTAAACAGCATTCAACGGTCTTTGTTTCTGTCTTTGGCGTTGATTCGTGTGCCCACAAGAATCGTGTTTGGGGTCCGTGTGGCAACGAAACAAGGCAAGTCGGCTCCACGTTATGAGCCTCTCAACCTCTCTCCATGTGTCAGCGTTTTGACACCAAAGGGAATATCCCCCAAGCCTTGTCATATCAATCAATATTGGCTGTTGATCGAAAGGATGAATGCCTGCCAAGGTCACGGGAGTGGCCAGGGTTCACATGTAAACCCCCTTCTCAAGCACACACCTTGACTTGAGCCCTCGAGTTGCTCACTGATCCCTCCTTGCCGTGGCAGACACGACGTGGCAAAAGCGTGGGCATTCCTGGTTGGCCGGATTAGCACCGACTGGTGTCAGAGAGCCGCATCCGGCTGAATAATGACAAAGTGCAAGTCAAATCAGGCAGCATTCCATGGCCGAGGAAGCTCTCTCTCAGCGGATGTGACATCCTGTCGAGAACAATTGTCCGGTCCTAAGCCGCTATTCTAACCTCATCTAGGTCGGTAGAAGACAGACAAGTGTCTCTGGTCACCGTAGTGCCTCGGGTCCATCAATGGCATAATGAGTACTGGGCCGTTGATGGATATCTCCGTCGAGTCTCTCCAGATACGACATGCCCAGATACGAAAAACATCAATGCTTAACCACGTGCCCTAAAGGTGTCCAATAATGCAACTAATTTGGAGCTGGAGCTGAGAAAAAGTCACCAACGGTACACTACCACGAAGTGCAAGAAGCCCTCACTTGAAATCGAAGACTCTAGTGTTCTTTTTCCGGTTCGATAGTTAAAGCATGTATTGTGGCTGAGAACAAATGCTTCCGTTTGTTTCTCAGCTTGGACGCTTTTGAAAAGGGGGCTGGAAAGGGGGCTGGCATCCAGCAGAAACTCAGTAGGAGAAACCCCCCCCCAGACTTGCAAGCGAGGGACAAATGCTTTCCGTCAAGCTCACATGGAAACCGAGAGTAGGTATGACACGCATTGAGTTTTAAGTTTAAGACAAGAGGAACTGTCACCAATTTGGTAATTCTGAAAGAGTTCTCTAGGTTAGTTAGTTGCCTTGAAAGCCGACGGAAAATGAAGATGGCTACTATATCAAAGACAGTGAATTGTCCGGTTATTGAACCACACTTAACTCCTGCTCTTCATGGAGAAATTACGAAATCTATTGCATTAGTATTTCAAGTTCTACGACTAGGTCTGCAGTAAATGGAAACTCTCGGGGCCTGTTTGCGTCACTGAGGCCGATACTTGCAGCCTTCGTTGTTCCCAGCTATATCAATATCTTAACGCAAAGAGAAATGCTAGCAGGTGGCCGATAAGTTGAAGACTACAGCGGTTCTCTAATCTGCTCACAGCTCACAACACGGGTAACCACCGAGTCGGCAGGGAAGATAATATTAGATGACTGGTTGTAGAAGGCGGCTGTATTCGCACAGGCACCGTTTCTGTGTCATCACGCCTGGAGAAGTTATCAGAATTGTTTGGTTGACGGGATGAACTGGAAGGTCATGAGCCAGTGCGTGATCCGTACACCGCCAGCGCGCAACAAACAAACATGTTACGGGATGAGGTACGAAGTGGACAACTGTCAGGGAACGCCAAGCAGCGGGCTCTGGCAGAGGCCGCAAGCACAAACCATTTGCATATACGGACGTGCGACAAGCCCACGCCGTGGATGTAGCGAGGGGATCACCATTGTCACATAAAGCACCTCACACATGATTCACCTCGACGACCCGGCTCGAGTTGCCCGATCAAGGATCATCAGCATAGTCGTATCAATAGGACGGGTGCGCCGTTTGCCCTGGCTCTTTATTTTCTGGACGAAGAGAGTACAGCGCATTCCGCGGAACCTGCCTTGCCACCAAGAATTAACAAGCGCCCAGGGTCTTGAGTGAATCTGTACGGGAAGCGACGGGAAAGGAGATGAGGTATCCGGTGGCATGGATTGCTTGCTCGCCCAGGTCTGTGCCTATTGGCTTTGGGAACGGGCGGCCGCCACCGGTATCGAAGCGGTCTGGGGTGTTTGCACCTGGACACACATCCATCCCGTTGAGACCAGGGTGTTGTGATAGTTGGGGTCAGATGCTGGACCCTGACGCCGACCTGGTTTGAACACAGACACGGGAAGCGGGCGCCACAACCGTGGCCGGGAGCGATGATGCAGCAATGTGGTGATGCGGTGAGCAATACAGGACGAGGCCGTTGGGTGCGAGGAGGTGCTTTGACCGTAATACTATAAACGCGTTCGTAGATACTTCCTTTGGAGGAAACGGCCTGAGAACAATGAAAATGAAATCAACAAGGATACGGCCGTAACAGGGGTATCAAGAGCCGGACTGTAACATAGCCAGGTCCGGGCCGAATGGCGGGCCAAAACAGAACGGAGGCGCTGGCGCTGGCTGTCAGATCGGTGAGTCTGGGAGCTTCGGTAACCTCGGCAGCTCAAGCTAGCCTGGAAGTAACATCATGAGATGAGGCAATGCCACATGCCATTTTGGTAGTGGGCGAAGGATTGGATGCCTTGCCATGCTGGAAGTCAGCCACAAGGAGGGATTTGATGAGGCAGCTAGGGATTGGGTTGCTCTTTGGGTGTTTCTAGCACGTAGTACAGCACCGAAGTACAGGTAGGCACTTGTTTCAAAGGTAGATGAGATGTATGGCTGGTTGCCCATGCCGTGGATGCTGGCCAGGATCGAGGCATGGAGTTTTGGCTTGGATGAGGAATAGTGGGTGGACTAGTTATCTGGGTGGTTTTCTGGTGGTCTTTGGGACGTCCCCCGCTGTGCCTTTCGCTCCAAGTAGAATCCAGATTTGGGACGAGTCGTGAGTAGAGGTAAGAATAGCTTGTTTTGAATTCTCATAGTTTGACGTTGCAAGCTGCTATGTCAGTCAGCTTTGGTAGGTATGTTCGGCTTTGTTTTTGGTGAAGGAGCATGAGAAGGACCAACTGCAGTACAGATGCAGGCTTGCGGTGTCCCTCAGACACCAGTGCATGCTTTCGGGATTGGTCCAATGACGGGCGGAAGCGGCTGCAGAGGTGGAGCCGGCCGTTGCATTTTAGCGCGTTTCAGGATTTCTGCCCTGGCCAGAGGGCTGAGAGGGGATAGGACATAATATTTGCAAAGACTGGGATCCGCACCAAGAGCTTATTTGGCATCCCGCAGAAGATTCGAGGACAATGCAAATGAACAAGGGGACAAGGGGGAGACGGAGGATCAGGTGGTAGCGGCACTGGGTGAGGCACCAAGTACAGTGCAAGGCAGTCACATCGCAAAACGCCTTACTGGGATGGAAGCCTGTCGACCGACCTGCTGGTATTGTTGTCGTTGACAGTGGAAGCACCCGCAGGCCAAATTTGAAACGCCTGGTTTGTTTCGCCTTCTGGGGAACGCCTGTCCTGTACGTAGTAGATGTAAGCCCGGACAAGCACATGCCTAGATGTGCTCTTCATCCGCTCATTATGGGTATACTACCTACAATCAAAATCCAAGGTTGAGTCAAGGTGAACTCCCGCAAGAGGGAAAATGTGAGAATTGTCTGTTTTCTGAGTTGTAAATTCCATCCGATGGGTCGGAAGCCCAGAAAACACTCCGTCCCCACCCCAAACCGCCAGCACACGCCGGCATCCATCCCAACCCCTGCACCGGCAGGCCCAGGCGAGATCTACGAAAGGCACCGGAGCCTCGGAGTCGAGAAACTGGCCCTGTAATCTCCATGATCTGCATTGGTTGGCGGTGGGGCTCTTTGTTCTGTCCATCGGCGTGTTCGTCTGTGTGAGACGACGCCGTGCAACAGGAGCAGGCCGCCCCTCATCCTTCAATATCATCACCTACCAAGTCACAGGCCGGCAATCCGCAACAATCCTCCGGACAAGATTCGGGGTGTTCGGGTGGTTCATTCATCTGTCTGTCTGTCAGAGCACGAGCCAGAGGTCACGAGCATCCGGAAGCAAGCTACGCAGCGGGCTTTCCCCATCACCGCCATCATCTATCATGTTACATGTATGTCGGTGTATCTCGAGTGTCAGTTACACCAAAAGCCAACACATCGCCGCCAAGCACAAACTCCAGCAAGTCGTTAGGTCTGTCGAGCCTCCACTTTCTCCCCGTCGCGCACCCCTGTTGAAGTGAGGCCTTCCGATATCCATAATCCATCATCCCATCTCTATCCCCCGTCATGCTCTGAGCCAACAGGCACACAGTCCAATCTGCCATGTCAATGCGGGACTTGAATGCAGGTACGGACCACGGAGCAGGCGAGTGCCATGGACGAAACCCTGCAAGGCATCCCGGACTTGGACCATCCAGCAGCGAGAACCATCTGTGGTGTCAGGCTTCATCTTTGACAACAGCCAGAGAGAGGGGTGCACGCACAGCACAAAGATCGCGACACAAGCTCAGGTGTGGCGTGAGTGGAATTCCCCCTCCGTACTATCCTGTATCGTAGTAGTAGTCGTAGAATTGTAGTAGTCCTGGTCGGGATGAGGGTCGCCGGGTCGGGATCCTACGCTGGGGAAAGAGAGAGAAGGGCCGGAGCCGCGAGCGATGGACTGGGCCCCTCGTCCCTGGCGACCCCTGTGGCGCATCTCAGGCCTCTCTTCCCGGCATCTCCATCCATCGCTCAGCTCGCTGCAACAGTCAAAGGGCCAAAGGGCCAAAAGGGGGCCAAGAAATGCCACCCTATGTGCACGCGCGCGAGAGGCCACAACGGATCCATGGCTTTGACCACGCCACGGACCACTGAGCTTCCAGGGTTTACAGGGCCATTCCCGGAGAGGCCAGCGGGCAGCCCAGTGCTAACGACTTAGAGAGCCTGGGCAGGCGGACTAGCCCAGGCGGTGCCTCCAGGACCTTGCAAGCTAACTCCAGGTACCCGTACCTTCCTACCCTAACCTGAATCTCAGTTAGTAGGGGAGAGAGACCATGACGAGAAGGATCTCAGGTTGCCCATCCATCTCCCCGTTCACAAGACCTTCATCTTCGTCCAACCCGGCCCTCCTCTTATTCTTCTTTCTTTCACCCTCTTTCTCTCCTTCGTACACCGCAGAACCTGCTGAGCACGTCCTCTCTTTTTATTCTCTCTTTTCTTGCATCAGGCCCCACGCCTGTTCGTCCTCTCCTTCATCCCTCTCTGTTAACCTCGTCTCGTCGACTTCGGGTCTGATTCACGCTCGCTGCGACGAAGTTGGTTGCAACACGTTCATTCTTCTCTCAGGTGCTCCGGTATCACCTGCAGGTTCTCTTCCTTCGCACTCGTCCCTCTTCCCCAAGCGAAGAGCAGTCCGACTTTATTCTTCGTTGCCACAGTCCGAGAGACTGTCTCCAACACCTGCGTCCTTTGCGCTCTTTCTCCTTCCGAAACACCAACACTTCTTCGTTGTATTCAAAAACCTTCTCGCCTTAGTCGCAAACCTCAAACATCGACACCATGAAGTTCACCATTGTCGCCTCCATTGCGGCGCTAGCTGGTACCGCCGTGGCCAAGGAGGACGGAACCTTCGCGGTCTTGCGCTTTACTGGTAAAGAGCTGACCAAGGGCCGCATGGATCCCATCATTGCCCCCGGTGAGGTCTTCTCTCACGTTCACAGCGTCATGGGTGGCAGCGGCTTCAGCTCCAGCGCCACTGGCAAGGATATGCTGGACTCCAAGTGCAGTAACGCTCTCGTCAAGGGCGACAACAGCGCCTACTGGTTCCCTTCACTGTATTTCCACGACCCCGAGACTGGCGATTTCGAATCCGTCGAGCTCTATTACTTCAACGCCTATTACTTGTGAGTCCTTACCCCCCTTGGGCTGTTCTCGTGCCACCGCGACCTGCGAAGCCTTTCTTCTCGAAACCAATCGCTAACATGGGATTCAGCTTCGAGGCCACCAACGATGACATTAAGGCTTTCCCTGTCGGCCTGAACATGGTAGCAGGCAGCGCCATGACCCGTGTCATGCCTGAGACCGGCTCCAAGCCCAACCTGGACCCTTCGAAGGGACCTGTCAACCCTGCTCGGATTACCTGCCCGCGTTTGGAGAACATCTTTGACCCCCCTTCATGGCCTGCCGATTCTGACGGTACTGAGGCCGGTGTTGGCGATGCTATCAACCTCGGCGAGGGTGTAGGCTTCCCTGACCGAACTTGCGACGGCCAGTATTCTCCTATGAGAGCTGATGTCCACTTCCCTTCCTGCTACAACCCCGACGCTGGTCTCACCAACTACAAGAAGAACATGGCGTTCCCCTCAGATAATGATGGGAAGCTGGACTGCCCTAAAGGCTACACTCATGTTCCCCAACTCTTTTACGAGGTGTACTGGGACACCCAGAAGTTCCAGGGTCGCTGGGAAGAAGGAAAGGGCGAGCAGCCCTTTGTCTGGTCCAACGGCGATGTGACCGGCTACAGCAGCCACGCCGATTTCCTGGCTGGTTGGGACGAGGACCTCCTCCAGCACATTATCGACACCTGCGACGCGGGTACTGGTGGAATGGACACTTGCCCGGGCCTATTCTATGGCGTCAACGACGAGAAGTGTACCATTGAATCTGAGGTCGATGAGAAGGTTGATGGCACATTGAGCAAGCTGCCCGGAGACTGCACCCTTACCGGTTTCAAGTATGGAAACGGCGACTCTGGCGACTCTTCCGATGATGGTGACTCTACTACCTCTGCCAGCAGCAAGGCTTCAGGAGACGACGCTACCGCCAACGCTTCCAGTGCCGCTTCATCCAGCGCCGTTGTTTCCAGCGCCGCGGTTTCCAGCGCCGCAGCTTCCACCACCAAGTATGCTGCCGCAGATAAACCCACCGCCTCGGCTCCCTACGAGGCAACTGACTCCGCCGACGCCGTGTCAATCTCCGCAGAGGCTGTTTCGACCTCGTCCGAAGCTGTTTCTTACTCGGACGCTCCCAAGGCCACCACCATCAGCTCTGAGTCTGAGGCTGCCAAGCCCACCGGCATCTACAGCAACCCTGACAAGTCCACCTGCAAGCGCAAGACTCACACCGTCTGGAACACAGTCACAGTCACCGAGACGGCCCCTAGCGCTGCTACTCAGACAAACGATACTGCTTATAAGAGGGATCACGTCCGCCGACATATGCACAGCCACGGCCGTCGTCATTACTGAACGGATGTGCCTTGTTGAGTTCTTTGCTTCTTGAACAACACATTCCTAGGGAAGCTGGGCTGGCACAATCATTTGAGACGACTGTGATATCGTAATGATTATAGCCCGGTAGGTATCTTGCACATGTATCTGGGAGAATATGGCAGTAGAGGAGTGGATAAAAGCGTGGGCGATCTGGGTGGCGGCAATTCTTCATTCACCAAACCTCCTATGGGGGTTGGATATTTCGATTCTTGACTTGTACATTTTGAGGACATAGTTTCATTTCTCGGGGGCCAACTGCGTCGACGCACACCTTGCCCGCTATGAATTTAGGGCCCCAATATGGGATACGAGCATGATCTACATAACTTATTTCCCGCCGCCTCAAGTGATTGGGTTGCCTGATTTTGAGGTTTGCTCCTGGTGATGTTCATGACTCTTTGTGAAAACTGACGTCAAAGAGAAATGGCGTCTGACAAAGAGAAGACTAGAAATTAAAATCTCCAATGTGACATACTTGAGTCAACCGCAAATGAAATTCTGAAAGGAAATCCATCCTGTTTGACAAGTTGAGACGGGGACACGATCAGGGCTGGGAGGTCCTCAGGTTGCAGTGGGTCAACATCGGCTAAATGTGGCACCTGTCGCGACCGACAACAAGCAATTTTCACTCCTGCAACGACTCATCAACGGCCTCGTCCACACTTCGAAACCTCAACATGTCCCTCTATCATGAGGCAGCCGAGTTCCTAGTCGGCCCGTCGACCGGAGGAGGCAGTCTCAAGTCCCGGGTTTTTAAGAAAAAGAATCTCAAGTCTCCGCCTAACCAAGTGTATGCTCTGGTCTTGGAGACTTGTAAATGGAGTCCCGTCATCAAGGAAGTCATTGAGAAATCTGAGCTCCTCAAACATGAACGCAAGGTTGGCGTTTCCCATTAAACCGCATTCTCTCTTATTGTGTTTTTGCTGACACCCAATCCCAGCTCACGCCAGAATTATCATTGCTCTTGGTGCATGATCTATTGCTAGTCAAGAAGGGCATCGCTCTCCCATTGACCCATGGGCTGCGAGCATCGGTGGAGAGACACAAAGGCCGACTTGCGTCTGAGTTTACACGGGCTCGGTTGCGAAGAAAAGCAGCTTCTCTCGATATTTTGAAAGAGCAGATCGAGAAAGAATCCGCCGGCGAGGAAGCCAACTACCCGCGATGGGTTCGCGTGAATGCGGTAAAAACCAACCTCGAGGACCAACTGGAAACGACATTTTCAGCTTTTACAAGAGCCAACTCGGTCCAGGATGTCATCACAAAGTCGGGCAAGCACCTGTTCATTGACTCGCACGTCCCCAATCTCATCGCCGTTACTTCTGGGACGGACCTCACCAAGACCGAGGCTTACACCTCAGGCAAGATCATTCTGCAAGATAAAGCATCATGCTTCCCAGCTTATCTGCTGGACCCTCAGTCCGAAGACGGAGATTTGATCGATGCTTGTGCCGCACCTGGGAACAAGACCACGCATTTGGCAGCCATCCTCAAAGAACACCAGCCGGAGTTTGAGACATCCCCACAAATCATTTATGCGTTCGAGAAGGATCCGAGACGAGCACAGACCTTGGAGAAGATGGTAACAACGGCTGGCTCAAAGACCGACACGCGCATCGGATTCGGACAAGACTTTTTACAAGTGGACCCACATTCGGAGCGATACAAATCGGTGGGAGCCCTTCTGCTGGATCCGAGTTGCTCCGGGAGCGGCATTGTTGGGCGAGATTCTATGCCAGATCTGCACCTGCCAGAAATCTCCAGTACCACGGAGAAGGGAACGACAGGGAAGGCAAGCAAGCGCAAGAGAAAACATGGGGAGGTTGAGGCGGAGGAGCCTTGCAACGTGATTGTGGATGACGACGGGAATGAGACGATCATGAAATCCGAGAAGGACCTCGAGGCTCGATTGGAGGCCTTGTCGGGCTTTCAGCTAACCCTGCTCCTGCATGCCTTCCGCTTCCCAGCAGCAAGGAAGATTACCTACTCGACATGTTCTGTTCACATGCAAGAGAACGAGCGCGTGGTCATGCGTGCCCTCCAATCGGATATCGCAAAGGAGAGGAACTGGGGCATTATGCTAAGAAAAGACCAGGTTACCGGTATGAGAGAGTGGCCCGTTCGGGGTTTGACCTCGGCATGTGGGGACAATGAGGATGTGGCCGACGCATGTATCCGCTCGTACAAAGATGATGGCCAAGGCGTCATGGGGTTCTTCGTCGCCGGCTTCGTGAGGCTTGGTACCCAAGATGCTGGGTCTGGGGACGACGACGAGGGTCCATATTTACGAGACGACGACGGTACCATCATCCGAGATGTGCTTGGAATGCCGGTGCTGAAATCAACTGGGGCCCCGGTTACTCTGAACGCGCGAGACGAGACTGGAGCCAAGGGAGAGAGACAGAAGGGGGGCGACGAAGAAGTGGAGGAAGAGGAAGAAGACGACGATGATAGCAGCAGCAGCAGCGACGACAGAGACAGCGATGGCGCTGCAGAGATCGCCAAAGATGCGAGAAACCAACGTGGGGTGGGGGTTTCAGCAATGGACGAGGACGAAGATGAGTGGCATGGGCTTGGAGATTGATCCGCCGTGGCGGAATCGGCGAGGCAGACATAATTCGACCGACGGGAAGCATGGATTGGACGACTTCCCTACTAGTGACTGATTTGCAACCACGACCAACGGTACGTGCCGAGGCACTGCGACACGACCTTGAATCACAACCTTGAATGACCACGATAGCGGGTGCGGCTCTGGCGCAGGGCCATGCCAAATCGAGTCATTTGTCCCAATCTCAGGCCATCTGACGTGATGGGTGTGCCAGCGTTGAATCTGTTGCTGACAAAAAAACGTGGTCGGCAACCGGTCGTCGTGCCAAATCCGAATCCCGGGCACGAACCTTTCCCAGCTAGGAAATTACCAGGATAAACCGCCGCACTCTAAATGGGAGCGGCCGTGCAATGTGCTAACGTCAGCTTTGGGTCGGGAATAAGACCGGCCGACCGGTAGCTCCGTGATAGTAACGGAGTGCAACGACAGACCGACTCTGCTTTGCTGTTTGTTGCTGCCTCTTACCATCTCGGCCTTGGAGGCCACCTAATAACCCTGATAGCGAGGTCTTCATCCTTTGGCGTGGTTGGCTCAAAGCTATTGCCAGGGCTATCGGTTATATTTCGTCGCTAGAGCAGGGCTCGAAAGACGTGTGCGCGCTATCGAATGATAAAAGTCCAACGGAGATCGACAATAGACACTCAGAGTTTAGGGGATTGGAAAAATTTCGTGTGACACACCCTCCCAGCCCATCGGAGCCGAAATCACGGACGACGGCCTTCGGCCTAGGCGATAGCGCCGCCCAAGAGCCACGACCATTCCTAATCCGAATAGAGCTATGGATCCATGGCTGCGGGTGGTGCGTCATCCCCCGTCGGTGTGTGTGCTGAGACGAGTACCATCAGCGGGAAAAGCTCCGACGGACTTTTCAGCAAGGACCCGCCGCGCTGTTTCTCCCTTCTGTTTGGCTTCTACGCTCCGTGCCATTCTAGAAAAGATGCCCGTAGAAGACCCCTGGCCTCCGGTGAGGCTCCGCAGGCAAGGATCCCGGCAGTGCGGCATACAGAGGAACGAGACGCGAGATGAGCAACATGGGACGGTTTGATGGATCCGGGACGCGGGCGACCGGGATTGGGACTCGCGCCCTTAACCGCCGAGCCTCCGATCTGGCATTCAGGATCTATCTCTATGCTATCTCGCAGACGGGTTTTGTGCTGGTAAATCCGTCCCAGCGTCGTGTTCGCCCGCGGACCACCCAGGTTCGGCGCTCGTACGGGTCCGATGCACACACACCTCGTAGGATATCGGACGGATCCACGACCCATTTCGTGATCAGGGCGGGCGTCGTTGGGCTTTGGGTGGATCTTGATTAAAAATGAACCCTGGATCGAATCTCGTCGACAGACCATATATATGCGTTGCGTCCGAACCCCCGTTCCGTTGGGAAACCACAGCACAGTTCACCCTGACCGGCCCTTTATTACTGTCGAGGACTCCCGTCCGAGAAACCAACTACCTCGACCGACCACGACACCACGCTCTCTTCCTCATCTAGTGTGCGCCACTTCCGGTACGACCACGATGTCGCCAGCTACCCCTTCCTCGTCAACCTCCTCGGTGACGGCCCACGACACCGATATCGAAGGCCAGCAGATCGATGTCAAGGCATCTCACTTCAACCTCATCTTCGACCAGGTAGGCCTTAACCAGGCCGTCCTCGATTACAAGTATGCCGGCGCAGGAACCACCGAGTCGCCCTACATCGTCGAGTTCCTTCCCAACGACCCACGCAATGCCATGAACTTCTCGCAGACCAAGAAGTGGACTATCACTGTCCTACAGGCTATTGCCACCCTGGCCGTCGCCTTTGTCAGCACCGCGTACTCGGGCGGTTTGACCCAAGTCCTTATCGATTTTGATGTTTCCACCGAGGTGGTGATTCTGGGTATTTCCATGTTCGTCCTAGGTTTCGCCATCGGTCCGTTATTCTGGGCCCCCTTGTCGGAGCTGTATGGCCGCCAGGTTCTCTTTTTCATTTCTTACATGGCTTTGACTGCCTTCAATGCCGGCGCTGCTGGTGCCCCCACCATGGCTGCCCTCATCGTCCTGCGATTCTTCGCCGGTTCCTTTGGCTCATCGCCCCTGACGAACGCCGGCGGTGTCATCGCAGACATGTTTGATGCCAACGAGCGAGGCATGGCAACCGCCCTTTTCGCCATGGCCCCCTTTCTTGGCCCTACCATCGGTTAGTGAATCTTGGCTATGAAAATATTATTAGAGCGATATGCTGACTCCTAACGATAGGTCCTATTGCGGGCGGTTTCCTTGGCGAGCACTCGGGCTGGCGCTGGGTTGAGGGTATGATGGCCATCTTCACTGGTATTGTTTGGATCATCAACTCTCTCACCATCCCCGAGACCTACGCCCCTGTTCTCCTGCGAAAGCGAGCTGCGGCCCTATCCAAGAAGACCGGCAAGGTCTACATTTCCAAGGTCGATATGGGTAAACCCCACACCACCATTGCCGCGCAGTTCAAGGTCTCCCTTCTTCGCCCGTGGATCCTGCTCTTCAAGGAGCCCATCGTCCTGCTCACTTCCATTTACATGGCAATCATTTACGGTACCTTGTACCTCTGCTTCGCTGCCTTCCCTATCGTCTTCCAACAAGGCCGCGGATGGAGCCCCGGAAAGGGAGGCCTGGCCTTCATCGGTATCGCCGTCGGAATGGTCTTTGCTATCACATACACGCTGATCGACAACCGACGCTACATGCGTGTGGCTGCTGCATCTCCTGGCGGCTTTGCACCTCCCGAGGCTCGACTTCCCCCTACTCTTATTGGATCCATCCTCATCCCCGCTGGCCTGTTCTGGTTTGCCTGGACTAACGGCCCCGAAATCCACTGGATCGTGTGTATCATTGGCTCAGCCGTTTTCTCCATGGGTCTTGTCCTGGTATTCCTTTCGCTGATGAACTATCTCGTCGATTCTTGTGAGTTACCTAAACCGCCGGTCGGGTTGTGGGACTCGTCGCTAACCTCCTCCAGACGTCATCTTCGCTGCTTCGGTCCTTGCTGCTAATTCCGTCCTCCGATCCCTGTTCGGCGCCGCATTCCCCCTCTTCACAACTTACATGTACGCGGACCTTGGCAACCACTGGGCTAGTTCTATCCCGGCATTCTTGGCTTTGGCCTGCGTCCCATTCCCTTTCCTATTTTACAAGTACGGCGAGCGTATCCGCATGAAGTGCGAGTTCGCGGCCGAGGCTGCCAACGTTCTCCAGCGCATGCGCACCAAGCACGAGGACATCACAGAAGAGCAGGCCGTGGCCGAGGCCGAGGCTAACGAGAAGGAGCGTCGCCAGAGCAACGCCTCGCGCCGCCAGAGCAACGCCTCACGCCGTCACAGCAATGCTATTCGACACACCATTACGAAGGAGCAGTAAACAGACTTCATCCCTTCCAACGATCGTGTCTCTGATATGAGACGCGACAAACACACATCCACCAACTAAACCGAGTCAAAGAGCGGATGAACACTCCCCCTTGATATGAGAGACGACATACTATTCTGATCAGGCGGGAGTGAACCCTACTCACTACATATTCATATTGCCTATTATTTCCTTTTGTTAAAGAGTTTGGGATACCCAGAAACACTATAGAGCTGCCTCAATCGCAGCATTGGTTCTGCATGGTGCGGTAATCAGCATTTGGGCGGCGTTTCGGATTTATAGACTGGGACGCATGACAGAATGGATAGCGAACACTCCGCCAGAGAATCCGGAGTCCCACACAGGATAGGGAAGTGTGGTTTACTATTAGAGCTTTAGGATCGAGAACTTATCCGGTCTTACGCCTCTCGGAAGACCCCTACAGCAAGGCCTTTTTGCATATAGCGGTTGCGTCTTATAATACACTACATACATACACACAACTTACACCACGCTGCGTGAATGCATTGGCTCATGACCAAGGAAACACCAAACATGAATACCTAAGTCGGCCCACTTTTGGGTGTTTCAACTTGGCGTCGGTGTGAGCGTGACTTTGACAGTTGAGACTTGGAAACTCGTGGGGTATACAGAGCTCGGAGGATACTTGGAACACTGTATTGATGATCAAAGGGTGCATGCGGAGTTGTCTATTCTGCACTGTGTGCAAATAACAAGGGCGCGCACAGTGTTTTATTTATTTTAATACTTAGGCGCCGTGTTCAGCGAGTGGCCCGCTATGAAGCCCGCTTGGTTCGCGCACGGCGGTCCACCTTCTCGCCTCCCTCCCAATTGTACCTGCGTGCCTCTTGTAGGTACCCTCGATAGTGGAGGTTGATTGGTTAGGCGCGCTTCGCGCAGTCCAACGTCTCACCGCGTAAAGGCTTCATCTCAACCTTCATCCTGCGTACTCGCACATCCCACCAGACTCAGCCTCACCACGAATGTTGGCAGCCTCAAGGTCGACATGGCCTCGGCGTCGTCCTCCTCTGAGCTGTCCTCCCAGGCATCGTTTGTGACAGCCCGCAACTCTGCTATCGATAAGTCGACCGCCGCGAGCAGCCCCGTCCAGGACAACCCTTGCCCGTATCGCGATGCGCGACACTTGCCCCGCGAGCTGAAGGCGCACTGCCAGATCTTCCTCGAGGAGCAGCTCTGTACGTGCCGCTACTGACGGCTGGACCAAGCACCTTGTCTGATTGTGTAATAGATACTTGCGCCATCAATCTCCTCAACACCATCGTGGGTTCCGGCGCATCCAAGCGCTGCGCAACCAAGAAGAAAAAGACCATCGCAATTCCTCCACCAGCTCACCTCGCTCTCCTAAATACGCTCATCGTCCACCCACTTCACACCACCCGCGCAGAAAAGCAGGAGCACCTAGACGTGCCATCCCTAGCTCTCGACTATCTGCGCAACCTCCTCAATATCGTCGGGCCCATCAACGCGGATTTCAGAACTGCCTTCCGGTTCTATTCAATACCAAGATTTGGTCGGCGATGGGGGCACAACACACATGCAAACGACAGCGACTTATCCGAAGGCGAATTGAGTGGGGATGAAGAGCGACTCCGAGGCAAGATTTCCAACGACGGGAGCATATGGAGTCGTGGACAAGACTTCTGGTCCACTGTCGGCTGGGCTTTCAACTGCAGTACCTTGTACCCGCATCGGTGGCGGTACTGGAAGGTCTGGTTGGAGTTTATGTTGGATGTGCTCGAAGCTGATTGGGCTGAGAGGGAACGCTGCGACAAAGAGGCTCATCAGTCAACGGGGGAAGACAGCGAAATGCCCCGAGCATCGCGTGATGAGGCCATAATCCTCATGTACATGGAGCAGCAGGATGGACGTACACAGGGCGGCATTAAGGGCATTCTGAAGGCCCTCTTTGCGGATGGGGGCGAAATATCGTCGTCTGCGTTTCGCGAGATCTTCGACAAGGAACCCAAGGGGCCCAGGAAGCAATCAACCAAGCGGAAGCGAGAGCAGGTTCTTGATCTGGAAAAGGACAAATTCGGCGACTACTTTGAAGACGAATCCCTTTCTTCCGGCATCTCTGAACCTCCAACCCCCCAAAAGCCAAAGGACACAAGAAAGTCCGGATCCGCCGGGGCATACCAGCCTGGAATGGTCGAGTCCATCAGCCTCCGATTGCGACTGTTCAAACTGCTGTCGGCTGCTACGTATGCAATGCGAAAGCGAGCCGATCTTGACCGCCTTTACGAGGGATACGCCGCTGCCATCAAGCTGTTGCCCCTGCAGACTTTTGCCTTAATTGTCAGTCAACGGCCAAACGTGCTGATCCCCGAGGCGCACATAACCATCACCAAGGAATTATTTCACATCCTTTTGCCAGCTTCTTACAAGAACCCTGCCAAAGTGGATCGCGAAGCTGACGCAGGAGGATTCCTGACGACACCGATGCTGGAGCAATGCTATATCCTAAACCATGCAAACACGGTCGCAATAGAGGACAATGCCAAGCTGTCGCTGGTTGTTGAGAACGCGATCCAGCTCCTCTGGATGTGTGACATGATGGAGTATAGCGAAGACTTTGCCGCGGCAGCGGAGCAGGGGATCAATGCTCGCGAGGCTAAGGCGAAAAAGAGACGGACGGGCAAGGTGAAGGGGGATGCAAGCGATGGTGTGGCACAGGATGTCTTGGAGAATTCGGGACAAAGGATCTTGATCCTGATGGAGGCATTGAAAACGGCGAGCGAAGCAGAAGGGTGAATTGGCGTTGGGCCCAATGATTGCATCTTGTAACACTACATACTACCCCTGTACATAGACCGTCCATGCCGTAACGAATGATGACCACGCATGGGCCTTGGGTTCCTCCCTTGGCACTTTAATAATCAAGACAACTTGCACCCTTTGTGTACAATAGAGTTACAGTCGGCCCACAGACTCACGGGGGCGCTGTCGTCCTGGGTGTGTGGACCGAGCCTGGTGACGAGCCGTCCCGGCGGCCGTTCAACAACACACACACGACTTCACGACGACTTCTTCGCCGCGGCCGGGTCCCAAGCAGCAGGCTGCCAGCTCTCGGCCGCCCCTTGTGCCTTCGCCGTTTTGGCCCAGGGATCATCGCTCTGTTCAGTCTCGCCTTCAACAGGCTTTTTGCGCCCAGCATCCTGTGCCGGCGCAGCGGCATTCACCGATGCCAGCCTCTGCGCCGTAGTCTCAGGTGCCTCCATTACCCGCGGCTTGGCCTCCCACCGCGCATCCGCCTGGGCGGCAAGCACCTTGATCCTCGCCTGGCGCATCACGTCGTCCTGCTGCTCGTCGAGGGTCGGGGGTTCGCGGCGGGTGTGCCGCAGCCATTGGTGCCACTGCGGGTTGACCTTGACCTGGGAGAGGTGCGTCGATCGAGGGTAGTTGACGATGCGCCGCCAGCGCTCGCTGCCTTCGGCCCCGCGCGTGAGGCGGAACTCCCAGTAGGTGTTGCCTTCGAGATCGTAGCCTGCGACGGGGGAGCCATGTAAGTCAGCTTTGGCCGGACAGAGCGGGCGATTGCGGCGTGCTTACCCATCAAGAAGCGCTTCCGCCATGGCAGGCGGAGGGCCTTCCACTGGTACCATGCCTGCGCAACGGTTCCTATGCGGTTCGGGGCCATCTGGAAGTTGGGCGTCGGTTGTCGCGCGAGGGTTTCGGGAGGGGCGCTTGGGCGTGATGAAGTCAATATTCTATCCCCCCCCCCCCCCCCCACCCACCAGCCACACTATCATTCGGTGTGCCACTTGGGCAGCGCTGCGCCACCCAAACACCAGCCACCCCAGTCCACGTCATGCACGGTGGGGCTGGTTTGCGGACTTCTCGGCAGGACGTTGGGCGGCGTGGGGAACGACGTACCCAACTGCGCAATACTTCTTCGCAATAGCTGCTCGCGAAAAGCGACTCCTCTCCTTTCCCATCAACCTTCCTCTGCCATTTCCGGTTGCGATCAACTTGCAACGCGACAAGGAAAACGGCCACTACCGCCAGATCGACCCCCGCTTAGGCAAAGCGCTCGAAGCTGGGATCTAGGTCTTGCCTCCGCCTGATCCGCATTCTTGCGACAGCATTCCATCAACTACCAACTTGCGCAGAAATAGCAAGAGGAAGCTCCCTTCGACGACAGCCAGGACTGAGAGAAGTTGCCTCCGAGACGAACATCGACCGATTGCCAGCATAACGAACCGACCGTTTCATCCAATATGGCGTCGGTGACGTCCCTCGACAAAGATTTGCGCAAGATGCGCCTCGATAAATACACACCCGCGGCTGCAAATGAAGCCCGGTCATGGGTCGAAGAGATTATAGGGGCACGACTACCATCCTCGGACCTTCTCGAAGGCCTGAAAGATGGCGTTGCTCTTTGCAAGTACGTTCTCGCCCAAGTCGCTGTGTCAATGCCTCGGTTCTAACCCGTGTTCGCAGACTAGCCAATCTCGCTCTTCCTCCTCCCGGTGTTAGATTCAAACAATCGGCAATGCCGTTTGTCCAAATGGAAAACATCTCCTTATTCGTCCGCGCCTGCCACTCTCCGCCCCTGAACCTCCACCAGCACGATACGTTCCTCACCGTCGACCTGTACGAGCAAAAGGATCCAGCACAGGTCCTACAATGCTTGATAGCCTTCAGCCGAGCCGCTCATGCTGCGAATCCACAGAGTTTCCCCACGGCCATCGGAGCCAGGTCCCGTTCCGATGCGCTGAGCCCACAGGGAACCGGCCCCGCAACACCCTCCGGGTCCCGCACCCGGGGTGCCTCCGTGACCAGCAATTCCTCATCGGCTTATGCTGCAGCTCTTCCCGGCCGAACCGGGGATTCCCCGTCTGGACGGTGGAGCCCTACCAAGAGCCCTACAAAGAGCCCTCAACCAAGCTCGGGGTCGCCTAGGGCTGTGACTAGCTGGAGTAAGAGGGAGCACGAGGGCTCTACCTCGCCGGCCTGGAACATCGCGCAGTACGGATACTTGGGGGGAGCCAGCCAGGGGAACCTTGGCATCGCATTTGGTGGACGACGACAAATCACTACCGCAGGCCCTCATGTACCGAACCTGGCCGAGAAAGAGCGTCGTCGAAAGGAACAGGAAGCAGAGGAGGAGCGACTTCGCCGGGAGGCTGAGGACGAGGAACGCCGAAGGGCGGCCGAAGAGGAGCAAGCACGTCTGGAGGAGGAGCGCCGATGGGAGGAGGAAGCCCAGCAACTGCGTGAAAAAGAGCGACAGGAGGCCGAGGAGGAGAAGCGGCGGTGGAAGGAAGAAGAGCGCCAGTGGAAACTAACGGAAGAGAACCGGCGCAAGGAAGAAGCGGAGGCCGAGGCTCGCCTGGCGGAGGACCGGAGCCGAACACGAAGCAAAAGCGACGCCAAGCTGCGCGGGCAGTTCTTAAGCCAGTACCGAGCAGAGGAAGCCACAACGCAAGACGGGGCTGCGGATGGATACAGGAGCCGAGTTGAAGAGCTTGAGAAGGAGTTGGAGCTCGCCCGGCAACGAGAGGCAGAGTATGAGCGAGAGCGCCAGGAGAGGCAGGGGCGCCGTGTCAAGGCCAGATCCCGGTCCAGACCAAGGGCCCCTCCTGATAACAAGCCCAAGCCTAGATCCAGGAGCCGGTTGGCAAGCCCTCCGAGTCGGCAAGATTCGTGGTCTAGGTCTGATCGCGAGGTCCTGAGCACCAAGCTTCCGCAACAACATGATGCTGAACAGCAGGAGGCGGTGATCATTCCTCCCAGGTCTCCCCGCCCCCTCCCTGAGCCGACCGCCGCCCAGCAGGTCAAGATACACCACACTGGCGGTCGTCCTCTTCCTCAGCCAAATACCGCCCAACAACTCAAGCCTCAGAACACGGGTGGTCGTCCTCTTCCTGAGCCAACTGTCCAACAAATCAAGCCTCAGAATACGGGTGGTCGCCCCCTCCCCGATCCCACGGCTTACGCTTCCAAGCCCGCTGCGCCCAAGCCCACGCCCAAGCCTTTCGCATCTAAGCCCGCCGTGTCGAGCCGCACCGATCGGTTCCTCGGAAGCAACCCGGCTCCTGCTCCGGTCACCCCCCAGCAGACCTACTCTCGAGAGCTCGGTGCCACGGCAGAGCGCGATGCCGAGGACCAACGGCGTGCGCAGAGCCAGGCCAAGACCAAGGCCGGCGGCTGGGCGTCCAAGTCGCTGCTGGAGCGCGAGATGGAAATGGAGCGTCAGCGCCAGAAGGAGTGGGAGGATGCTCAGAAAGAGACTGCGGCTGCCGTCCGGGACACCGACGGCGTAGACGGCATTGGCGGAGGCATTGGCGGGCGGTGGGACGTCGGGCAGTGGAGCGGCTTCACCGGCGGCGACAGCCAGAACAGGGGAGGCCAGGGCATCGGAGCCGGGCGGAGGCAGATCGCGGGGCCCAGGCCGTTGCCGGAGCCGAGGTGAAGGACAGCTCACGGAGGTTTGCCGGAAGCGGGGGATGTAGTGAGTGTTGATGGGGAGGAGCTGAGAGTTACAGTTAATAATTGTGTAAACGGGAGCCTGAATGCGAACTGGCCGGTTCTGGATTCCCCCGCCCTGATTGTCCAACGATGACCGAGACCCTCACGGGTATATCTTCACGCTGAAACCAATAACTTTTTGTCTATCGTCCGTGCACTTATAAACCCCCCCTGTGCCTTTTCCAATGGGCCGACCCATTTCGCCGGTTTTGTTTTAATACACACATATACTGCCTACGTTGACGCCAGCTCAATCATGGTTCGTCTCGCTTGCCTTGGCCTCCTCAGCCGCCTCATCTCGACACCGCTTGCACATGCACCAACCGCCCAGACTCCCGCGCGCCCACTCCCTTCGCTCCTGCACGGGTAGGTACACGTCGCAGTAGTGGTTGAGGATCTCCTCGCCGCGCTTGATGCCCCCCGGACGGCGGCCCACGACGCGCTCGCGCCGCGCCTCGAGGACCATGCGGCCGCCCCATTCCCAGGCGACGTTGGGGTCGCAGTCGTGGTTGGCAAGGCACCAGTACGGGTGGACGGCGGCGACGTCCGGGCGGCCGTCGCGCATGCTCTTGCGGGCGGAGGCGGTGCCGCGGAACTTGGCGTAGAGGGTGTTGAGAGCCCAGAGGTCGTAGTCGGCGAGGGTGGCGTAGATGTCGATATCCATCTTCTCGAGCACGTGGAGCGGCGTCTCGATGTTGTACTTGAAGGAGAAGGGCAGAGTCCATTCGGGCGGCGGGCCGGCGTTGAGCGAGACGTTGATCTCGTTGGACCGGGTCGGGACGAAGTCGCCCCAGATGTACTTTACCTCGCGGACTTCCAGGGGGTGGACTTCTTCGTGTGCCGAGATGGCCAGGACGCGGGCGAGGAGCAAGAGGTAAAGTGTGTCGTCCGCCTCGAAGGGATCTGGGTCTCTGGCGACGACGTCGATATCCTTCTCGCAGATGGTAGGGTGATAGCGCTCCTGGGCTTGATCGAAGCAGTACTGGGTGCAGAATACGGTGTCATAGCACTCGGGACAGCTGACGGCCTCGTTTTCGCTCCCCAGGGGGGGCAAGTCGCCGCTGCAGGCGTCGCAGAGTGCGTCCTTGAGGCGATTATTGGCAGTCAGGAGAGTGTACTCGGTAAGAACAGCCTCACCAGGCTCAATGTCCTCCTGGGCAAAGAGTCCTAGCTGCCTGCAGGTCGGAATAATATCGTAGTTGTCGGTACTGCTGGCTCCCTCAAGAAGAACAGGCAGAGTTGCTATCTCAATGGCGCATTTTGGGGCCACAAGGCGGAGACGCGAATTCAGTTCCGCGAGAGTCTCCGGGGAGAAGCGGTCGGGCTCGTGATCGTTCCAGGGATATATCTCGCGGCGGACGAGGCCATCATCGGGCAGATCAGCAGTAGTACTGATGTCGACATCGTCGCGACGGAGTCTTCGACGGGCGACAGTGCCGATGTTCTCCTTGGTATTGAGCAGCTCTTGGTTGCTGGGAGACAACTGGAGACCGCGTTGGCAGAACTTGGCGGCACTTTTCAGAGATCCGCAGAGCAGAAGGCCCATGGAGAGGATCTGATATGCGCGAACTGAAGCCAAAGTTGCGAGGCGGCTAGCAGCATCCTGGGTAGCCTCGACATCGTCTTGGAGGCCCTGGGGCTCTTCTACAGCGAGATTGCCGTGGGCCAAGACATCCGGGAGAGGCACAGCAGAATACATCTGCAGGGATTCCATAGCCTGCTCATGATACTCGAAGCCCTCGTTGAGGACTTCGTCGACAAGGAGAAGGGCGCGGTAAGCATCGCTGGCGGCCAGGTCGGGATAGCCCAGGTCTGAGTGGACAACGGCTCGGTCAAGATAGAGAATCAGGTCGTAGGGCAGGCTGATGAGCCCCTCGGTCAACTGCGAGCGGCGATCAAGCAGCTGCTCATGGCGGGCGGTTTGATCCATGTCGAGGACAGGTGGCTGCAGACCAGGACGATGGTGGAATGTTTTGTTTGTTCGGCACCGAGGCGAAGCCGGGGATATAGAAGAGATCCGAGAATGAGGGTGTGACAGAGCAAACTAGTCTTGGTCGATCTGAGACTGAGAGAGCCGAAAAGCGACCAAGACCACGGCCGAGTTGGATAGGGCTATACCGGCAGTCTAAGTGCCCCGGACCAGGGTCGGAAAGGGTTGACAGGGGTAGTAGCCGCAGATGTCGACGTCGGCCGCGGCTGCGTGCTAAGGTTGATACCTTCTGTTAGAAGCGGTGACGCGGACGTTGAAGGATGCAGGCACATATGGTGAAGGCGGTTGTAGGCTTGACAAGGAGGAGCCTCCAGCGCGTGGACCGGGACCGCGGTTGATGCCCTACGGACAAGGACGGGGACCCGGAGCGATAGGCCGGGGAGGACGGGGATCGGTCTCGGAGAGCGACGGCAGAAGTCGCGGGAGATGATGGATGGGCTGAAAAGGGACAAGCTAGAGAGGGAGAAGGGAAAAGATGCCACGCCGGTATTGACCCCCCTGTGGGCGTGTGCCGCGCGTGTGGGATGTATGGGCGTGCTATGAAGGATGGACGCAACGTGAGGCCAGGTGTGAGGCCCAGAATGAGGCCCAGAGGGTGTGGCTTGTGTATGACTTTGACAGGCCAGGGGTTCTTTTGCGTCTACTTCGTATCGGCGTGCCAAAGCAGGAGGAGGGGTACTGGGATGCGCAAATGCTGAATGAGGAGCGGGTAACGAAAAGAGAGGTGAAGAAATGGATCAAGAGCCCTGGCACGTGAACTGCGCTGAGGTGTAAGGTGTGTGAGATGGGAGGTGTGAGACGTGAGGCGTGAGAAACGAGAAGTGAAAAGTGAAAAGTGAAAAGTGAGGCAAGATGCGAAGGCGGAGCGGCGGTGTTTCGGGATGTTTTTGGTGTTGGTGTTGGCGTTGGCGTTGGCGTTAGTGTGTGTGTTTTTGTTAGTTGCGAGTTGTGAGCTGTGTGGTATTTTCGTGTCTTGTCTCTTGTCCCGTCCCGTCTTGGCTACAATATCAAAGACAAAAAGTCTGCAACTAAATTGGGTCTCAACTTGGGAGTGTTTGTCTAAATCCCGAAGCCCAATTACAGCTTTTGCATGGCGAGGTGTTTGATTTTGATTATGATTTTCCGGGGTCCAGTCAAGAATCTGCTTCACCTCCACACGTGAAGGAAGAGGGTAGGCTAACTAACTACTAGTATTAATTGGGCCCCAAAAAAAACCAAGAAAAAAAGAAAAAAAAAGAACCCTACCGTCCCCTCTTGGCCGATCTTGTTAAACGTAACAAAGGTAGGTCGGGTCTTTTTGTTTTGAAAACCAGGGCCCAGACTCCCGCCCAACCACCTCGATGTCGCGCCGAGCCTTGGGCGCCCTGGCCGATTCCTCAAGCCGCGTGTGTTCGTCCTTTCTGAAGATGCCGTAATGGTTTAACTAGGCCTGTGCGAATGGTTCGGGCACGATGTTCTAGCCCGCAGCCTCTAGAGCGAGATGTAGCCGAGGAGCCAGCCAGCAACGCAAGCGCTAGTAGTTTGTGTGTATCGTCGTCGAAACGGCTTTCCGCCCGCACAAACACAAGCCCAAGCAGAGAACCACACGCACACGTAACACGGCACATGCACACGCACGCGCACTTGAACGCGCTGGCATGTGCGCCAAAGTGCCCACCGCTCTGCATCCTCCTCCGGGCTGGCTTCTTCTCTAATTGGGTCAGGCAGTCCGAACACACGCAGGCACAACAGCAGCAGTAAACGAGCTCTCGGGGCGTCAACTCTTGCCGAGTGTGACCGAGAGAAGGCATCGTCGAGGACTAGACGGGCATGGTTGGTCATGGTATAGTGATTTGTCCAGGTAGTAGCACCACTTCTAGGCAATCCTGGTACGGAGGTGACGTGACACGCAATGGCGCATAAGTTAAGGGCGCACGCAGCACCAGGCGGACGGAAGGATTAGTCGCAGAACCCGAGAAGGCAAAGGGCACCACAGGTCACCGCCAGACAGACCACGGGCCGCAAGGCAACCGTTGGGGCAGAAGAATTGTTGATGCGTGCGATATCGAAAGAGCAGCGGAAAGTGTGGGAGAGTGTGGGAGAGCTCCGGGTGGGAATGGAGGGGTCACGATGGTGGGGTTGCGGGAGGAGGGGTTCCATGCCAACGCCCAATCCCACTGTCCCAGAGGGCTGGCCATCCACTAAAGACCCCGGCGTCCATCCACTGAGGCCCCCCCAACCCACTGAGAGGCCCCCATCACTAAGGTAAAGGCCCTCCCCGCTAGAAAGGAGCCGGGCCTAGACTGTAGGTACCTACTACCTGGCTGACCCCACTACGTCATGACGTCGGGTGCGCCAGTGGAGCCCTCAAAAGCCCCCGGCCGGCAAAAAGTATCAGTCGAGACAATTCCAACGCGTTCGAGACTATATTTGAAATGATAATCTGGGGCATCATCTCTCATCATGCTTTGTTTGCTTGCTGTATGTTGTCCTGTTGCAGGGTGGATGGAACAACCATGAGAACAAGGGAATAGAGAGTTGGTTGCCCGGGCATGCTGCGTCTCTGCTGCCGGCGCTGCATGCACACACACACACATTCGCTATCTACAGATTTAGCATCTCGAGATCCAAAGTAACCACACCGTACCTACCTTAGCCTTAGCCCGGGCACGTTCTCCCAGCCTGCGGCAGATGACTCCCAATGCATGTCATGATTATTCCATCATCTGCTAAGAAACCTTGCTTCAATGGGCGCCCGGGAGGTCTTGAAAAGGAAAGAAAGGAAAAAAAGAAAAAGGGAAAAGGAAAAGCAACCAACCTTCTTTCGCCTTGTCGGGATCCATCCCACCCAACCAAGCCCACGGGAACATTGAGCCCCCATCTCACACGGGGGGCACAGTCGCCCACGCAAGTCGAGGGCACGTACGCCACTGCGCTCATCATTCTTACGCTCGTCACAGCCTTTCGTCGTCAAGTCCTGCGAAAGTCCTGGGCCTTCCTTCCTTTCCATATATACGGGAATCCGCACCGAGTAGTATTAATGAATTGGCAACCGGCTTTCTCTGCATCCTGTGTCCTCTGTCCTCTGCCCCCCCCCCCTTTCCTCCCCCCGGTCCCCCGTCCTGGTCTCCGTTACATACCTACCCACAGGCTACAGCTGGTCTTTCCAGGTTCCTCGTCGTCGTCTTCTGGGTCCTCTCCATCCTGGGTCCTCTTCTGGGTCCTCCTCCCGCCGGGCGAACAATTACCGACCACTGAGAGTGCCTTGTCATCCATTACAAAGGTGGCCTAGCCCAGCCTAAACTTCCAAGGTACCTAGACCTACTTACCTACGTGCTTTGTACCCCTCCAAAAGTCGAAACCCCGCCCCCTCCATCCCAAATCCCAAATCCATCCCGTCTCGTCCCAAAATCTATCTCATCTCAAATCTCTATCTCTACCTCCCTTCTCTACTTCTACTTCCACCTTCCTATCCCATTCTCATACTTTCCCACCCCCTTCTTCCATCACTGGCCACTCCCTCCTCTGCTCATCGCCCCTTCCCTTTCCTCGTCTCACGCCCCCCCACGCCCCCCCAGATCTGGTTTATCCCCCACAACCCACATCTCCCTCACAACCTCACAACCTCACAACCTCCCTCACAAGCCACAAAACCACCGCCACAATGGGTAAAACTCAACCCAACCTCTACGCCTTCCCCGGTGTCGACGCCCTCGCCCCGGCTCTCCGCTCCTACATCATCCAGAGCCAAGCCGCCGGCATCGCCCGCCACGGCGCCTTCAAGATCGCCGTCTCCGGCGGCTCGCTCCCCAAGACGCTCGCCCAGGCCCTCCTCGCCCCCGCTCAAGGCCCCGAAGACCGCGTCGACTTCGCCCGCTGGGAGATCTTCTTTGCCGACGAACGCGCCGTGCCCCTCGACCACGCCGATTCCAACTACGCTCTCCTTAAGGCCGAGCTGCTCGACAAGATCCCCGCCGACCAGAAGCCCACCGTCCACCCCATCGACGTCACCCACCTCGACGACCTCCAGGAGCTTGCCGACCAGTACGAGCAGGTCCTCGTCGCCAGCTTCGCCTCCCGCGACTCGGTCCGCCTCCCTATCTTCGACCTTCTCCTCCTCGGTTGCGGCCCCGACGGCCACACCTGCTCCCTCTTCCCCGGCCACCCCCTCCTTCGCGAGACCAGCGCCTGGGTCGCTCCCATCGACGACTCCCCCAAGCCTCCCTCGAAGCGCATCACCCTCACCCTTCCCGTCGTCAACCACGCCGTCCGCGTCGCCTTTGTCGCCACTGGCGCCGGCAAGAAGGACATCATGAAGCAGATATTTGACCAGAACGACGGCCTCCCCTGCGCCCTCGTCAACGAAGGCACCGGAGAGCGCTGCAGCTGGTTCGTCGATGAGCCCGCCGTCGAGGGCGTCACCTTTCCCCGACGAGCTTTTCTGTGAAGCATCCTCCCTTGTTCAGACTTTTATCTAGCCCAGAGAATTTCTTGCGCCGGAATAGGTGTTTCCTTCCCATGGGACAGAAAATGGTAACATTGGCGCGGGGTGATTGGTCCATCACTGCGGCGCGGAACTGCCACTGCTTCGATGCAGATCCCAACAACGCTCACGAAATCGTGCGATTTTTGCCTTTGACTGAACATAGAGATGGGACGGGTTCTGCTTGTTGTTTTCCTGCTGTTTGTTTCTCAGTACCCCTTGTCCCCACGACCCGAGCTTGATGACTATTTATGCGGAAACCATTTAGAGGGCGTTGTGAAGCGGGGATATTTCTGCTCAACCGCCGAAGTCATGACACACACACACACACACACACACACACACACACAGAAAGTTAGAATGGGAGGTTACATTCGCCGCTACTTGATCCATTTTCTTGTTAATATCCCCTAGTCCTGATGACAGGAGCTCGAAGCGGGATAGGTCGGACGGCTTGTCTGGCCTCGCACTTCGGCCCCTTGGTTCCTTCTACGAAACGTCTTAGCTAGAGCGGCCTTTTCCTGAAAGGAACAAAAAGCAGTCTGTTTCATGTTTCCGGTACCTGATACCTATGAAAAGTGACGGCATTCTCACGACGCTCTGTGATGAATGTTGCGCCGCCCACGCATGCCTGCGCCTTGCAAGTCTTACACCATAAGAGCACTGCACTCAAGTAATGTCTCAGAGCCAAAGGGGGATATAACGCCCCTGCTCATACTCTATACCACTCGCCAAATCGCTCCAGCCCTCGGGGTATCATCCGCATCCTCGTCTCGGTTCATCCTTTCGATCCAGTCGTCCTCCCGCGCCAGTGCCTCCCGCTCAATCTCCTCCATGAGGGTCAGCTCTGCCAGCATGCCCTCGACCAGCGCCCGGGAATCCTCCATCATGCGGCGCAGGCTCGACCGCTCTTCGCCCTCTTCGTCGGGTAGCTGGCCTAGCTCCTGCAGCTGCCGCTTCATCCCGTCAAGGCGGCGGATGAGACCCATGTACTCGTCCTTCCATGCCGCGTCGAGCTCGCCGATGAAGAGGACGTCTTGCTCCTGGAGCAGGGCGCCGTCGCCGCGGCGGACGTCCTCGATCTCGCACATGCGGTCGACCCAGCGCTCGAACCGCCTGATGACGCGGGCGTAGCGACCCCCGGGCTCTCCCAGCGTCCACACCCCGTTTATCACGGCGTCCAGCGTCTGGATCCGGTCTTCCAGCCCCCACCTACGGCCCAGCTCCTCAGCGCCAGCACGTTCTCCCTCTCGATCTCGGCCTTCTCGCGCCCGTCGACCTGGGTGCCGTCCGCGGAAAGCTGGGCGAACCTCGCGCCGAGCTTCTGCCTCGCACTGGTGCGCCACTCCGCGTCGACGGCCGCCGCGTCCTGGTGCAGGAGGTGCAGCTGGAGCAGCTCTGCCTGTAGCCTGCTCGTCTCGGCCGAGGCGGCGACGTTGGCGGGCAGCTTGGACGGGGACGGCGGCGCGAGGAAGGTCGACGTCAAGGGCTTTGGGGCGGCGGACTTGGCGGGCGAGTAGTGCTGCTGCAGGGTCGAGAAGGCTGGCCGGAGCCGGGGCTGGGCCTGCGTGGGAGCGGCGGCGGCGGCGGCGGTAGGTTTTTCGTGCCCGGAGACCTTCCGGGTGTGCACTGCCCGGGTTGTTGTCGACGATGCGGAGGACGTCGAGCCCCCAGAGGGCGGCCGCAGCACTGGAGCTACTCTGAGCTTCGATGCGGATGAAGTCGAGCCTCCGGAGGACGGTCGCAAAACCGAAGCTCCCCTGAGATTCGATGCCGTTGTCGCCGGTGTAGCCGTAGTCGTGCTCTTAGCACGAGCATGGGAAGGGATTCGTCTCGTCGGCGCCGCGGCAGGTCCATCAGAGGAGGTCGGTCTCACCGCCGGACGCGGTCTGGTGGTGGTGGTCGACGGCGGATACCGGCTGGTCTCCCTCCTGTGCGGCTCCTTGGAGGCCGTCGGCTGCCTGACGGACGAAGTGCGAGCAAGGCCACTTGCGGGTGTCGAGCCGCTCCTCAGCGTCCTCGTAGAAGCTGTGGCCGCGGTGGCGCTCCGAGTCAGCGGCTTGACGGGGAGACGACTCGGGGAGCTGTGGCGGGGCTCGGCGTCTTGTCTACGGGCGGTGAGGTCGGCAGAGGTAGCTGCGGTTGTGGTTGTAGCCGCAGGCTTCCGGAGAGACCGGGAGCGCTGGAGTGAAGAGGACATGGCGGCCCTCGTTGGGGTTGTTTATGTCGGGTTTTGGCAGGGTGAGCTGACGGGCGGAGATTTGGACATCTGGGGTAAGATCGGGTTTGGAGTGCTATCAGTTTACGGTGCAATGTTTGGGTGTCGGAGCGCCGGGGAATAGCGCGGTTGTCAACGCGTAGGGATGGGCGGCAGCTAATCAACCCTTGACTTTGGCGGCTGATCCACCCGCCATAAGCGATGTCCATGGGACGGTACGAATACAAGTTTGTTTACGTTTTATTTACTGCTCTGAAAACGCAACATCATGATGAGATAAGGTTGATTGAAAAAGTCATCATGCTTCATTGATCAACAATGCAGTCGTCCCACCAGGACGCCGCAAAATTGTATTGTACCTAGTAGAACTCGCAAAGAAAAATCGCCATCATCGCGAGATCAATCTCGGCGCCGTCCAGTTGTTTACTTTTCTTCCTCGTATCAGTACAGACCAGCTCTCATTCCCATTCTCCCACAGCGAGCCATGTGCGCCGGGGGCTGAAGATTGGTATCGTCAAACTCTCAAAGAAATCTCCTCAAAGGGCCTTCTATGTTTCCCGTACAACCGTTTTTGCCCATTCCTCATATGATACATGCGACCGTAATCCAGTCCTGCGAGCCCGTTCTATGCGTTGACAAAGGAAACTTGGTGGTTTGGGTGTAAAATGACAAAAGAAAAGAAGAAGAAAAATGTCAAGGACAGTGAAATGTGCCTGGGAGGCACCCTGGGTCTGGTAGCATATTGCATCAAGTTGCCAACGGCTGGCTCAGGCCTTCGACTAAGTGTCTTAAGTCTCTCTGCTGTCTATCGAGCGCCGTGAAGCATGACTCGCAGATCCGCAGGTGGCAGAACGTGCAGGCCCACCGATCTTCGCTGTCCGGCTTCTCACAGCTCTGGCACGTAAGCGAATAGTTTCTGTTGCTTCGCCGGTTCATCGTCCGATGGCCCTGATAGCAGCCATAGTGAGAGTCCTTCAGCGTCGGTGCTTTGAAGACTTCGCCCCCAGAAAGGAAACCATCGACTTGTCTGGGGAAGTAGGCCGCCTCGGGTTCGGGGTCACGTGTGACCTTCATCTCGGGATATAGGGTTCCATCTCGGCCCTTGTAAAGGAACCCTTGAGACTCAGACGAGACAAGTCGCGGATCTAGGTCTGCTGCGGGCTGCCGGGATTGCTCCAACGGCCTGGGCACATTGGATCGTACAGACGAACCTCGCGGGGGAAACTTGGTGGGGACTTCGGCGGAATAAGGTGCGCGGCTAGTCGGAGAATCGATGCCATAATTTGGAAATCGAACTTCCTCCGTGATCAATGGCGGTAAGGAACCTGTCACCGGGGACTCCGTCTTGGCTTCGGCCACAACTTGAAGCTTCTGCTCTAGAGGAAGTTTGACCTCATTGTTCGCCTGCGGAAGGGCAGTGGGCTCAGGGGTATCTTTTGGTGCTGGCAGAGGCTTGCCTTCGTTGAGGTATTGGTTGGGTGGAGGCAGTGCCTTGCGAGTGACAGGCTTGGAATCGACAGGGCTAACGTTCGGCGAGAGCACTCGGGTGGACTCCTGAGGAGGCTCGGGTTGTACGGGCACTTGAGGGAGGGGCTTGGGGAGCTCTTTGGCCAGTTGCGGAGATACCTCCGCCAGTGGCTCCGGCGAGGAAGCTGGGGATAGAGGCGAGATGAATGAATCGAGAATGGGGGTCTTGACATCTTGCTTCTGGTACTCCGGCGTAGGCGGCCGTTGTGCACCAGGTCGGCCGGTAGAATCACTTGTTGTGTCACTCGAGGATTTGCCCCTGCGATGAAGCGTGTGGAGCTTATCCTTAAGGCGGGTAAGCTTGGAGCTGCCGCTACCCATGGTCTGGGTCTCAGTTTCGGCTGCCTGCTCTGGGGCCGGGACGGCGGCGGGAGCCACCTGAGGCTGGTTACTCCGGGGTTGCTGATACGCCAGGGTCGACACCTTGACGACACCTGGAGGAAGGTATGGTTGGGCCGCAGGTTGGATCGCGGGCTGGGATACGGGTTGAACCACTGGCTGTTGTTGGGCGGCGGAATGCGTGGCGGCGGTTGAGCCGTGACTGGTGATCAGCTTCAGGTCGGGGAGCTCCAGGCTCCGCTCAGCTTTGGTTGATCGACGACGCCAGAGCTGTGGCTGTGGTGGCGATGACGTGTCGACTACCTGTGCTGGGGCGCGGTTTGGGGCAGGCGACTTTGGCAGACCGAATTTGGTGTCCTTGGAAGGGGGAGGTGGTGGTGGGCGATTAGACTCGAAGGGAGGGTTTGGTGCACCATGTTGTTGTTGCGTCTGCGGTAATCGGGTAGTGCTCAGCTTGGTGGAGGGACTAATAAGCGTCTGGGTCTTGGTGCTGGCAGGTGGAGCTTGGTGGCCCGGCGAAGTATTCGTCTCGGATTGACGTATGCTGTTGGTGGCCGCATCGGATGACCTGATCAACGACTCGCCAGAGCTTCGCGAGTAGGCCGACAAGATGCTGTTAATAGATTGGGCGGGCGATTGAGGCTCCAGAGGTGATTGCTGGTGTTGTTGCGGGAGCTGTGGAGGCTGCTTGCCGACGGGGCGGCGCGGGATGGCCATCTTGGGCGGACCAGACAGAGGAGCCACAGAGGTGTTGAGGAGATGCAATGGAGGCAGCGACGAGGGAAGAAGAGGCTGCGCATTTGCCATGCTAGTTGATCTAGGTGGCGGTAGCACGAAAGGAGGCCTGGGGAGGGTTTTGGCTTGCGAGGTCACCGGAGAAGGTTCGTCGTCGTATTCGTCGTAGATATCGTTGAAATCCATGGTCGGAACTTCGGGAAGTGCCTTGGACCAGCGCGAAGTGCCTGTTTTAGGCGGCTGGAGAGAGTTGGAGCTCAACATGGCGGGCATGATGAGCACTGACGTGTCGGGAGCCGACGAGGGAATCTTCGCCTTGAGGTAGATGAGTATGCGAAACACGAACTGCAGCAGGACAGACGAGGGTGCGCACGCAGAGCGGATATCGATGGCGAACGGGTTTGAGACGTTGGTAGCGCTGCAATGCGCAATCACAAGGCGCCGCTCTCTGAGGGACGGTGGGCCAGCATCCGAGGACGAGGACGAGGAAGAGGAGGACGAGGACGAGGACAAGGGAGCCTGCGAAGGTAGATGTCGTGAAACCGGGAAAGAGGGGACAGGGACAGGAGCAAGAAGAGTCAGGAGAGCCAGGAATAGGAACGGGAGAGACACGGAGAAAATAAGGAAGCAGAAGGATGGATGATGTCGCGAAAAATGATTTCGGGATGGGATGGATGGATGGATGGGCTGCCTCAACTTGTCCAGTGTCTGGGGCCCTCCAAAGACCGGAACCAACCATTAGAGGTGGGTGGGAAGGCCTCTCCAAACAGTCCAACTACGGGCAGTGTTCGTACTAGTTCCAGGTACCTTCCCTTCCCTGTTGTGCCTTCCCGTCTGCTTCTTTTTGCAGTCCAGCCCGTCCGACGGCTGCCTTGATTTCGCTCAGCAGGATAAAGCGCAGTGCCGATGGATCTGAAATGGAGGGAGGCTTGGAGGCACTGTAACGCTTTGTCGCGAGCGGGGCTCCGAGGGCTGGGCGCATTGTCCGCTGTGGCTCCCGGTGGTTCCAGCAGCCACCCCGGCCCTCCGCAGCCAGGGACTAGCCCACATCGGCTGAAACAAGCCACCAAGTGCAACGAGCTGCAGCAAGTTACAGCGAGTTACAGTGAGCCCAGCCCCAACATGCAGGGCCATGCCAGCTGAACCCCATGGCACACCCTGCAGGAAAGAACCCCACCTGGCTCGCTATGGAGTTTGAAGTTGGGTTTTTTCTTCTTTTTTCTTCCCTTTCCTTTAATCTCGACGGCGTTGGCGTTGGGACATTCCTGCAGACGCGGGAATGACGGCCAAGGAACAAGGAGACATATCGAATGCGTATGTACGGGCTTGTGGCACTGCAGCCCGGGACCTTGGGACCTTGAGGAACCACTTACATTTATGTACGCACCTGGCCGGGGGGTTACCTCCACATGCTGGGTCCTACGTCAGTGAGTCTGTTCCTTCCGTGTCGGGAATGCGTAAGTAGGTGCCTCGGTTCCACGTTGTTGGTCGCGTCACACTGCCAGTTAAGGCGGTTGCGTGCAGCCATTTCTCGTGGCTTTCGCCCCCCTGGCTTTAAATTTCATCTCATCTTCGGATCGCGGAATCATACATCAAGTGCGAGGGGGTGGCTGCGATTTTCTTTGCTTTGTCTCATATCCTGGGCCGTTCTCGCCCGCCGTCGGCCCCGGACAAGTGCATCGCAGAGAGACACCAGCGACGGTACAAAGTGCAGCACAACATAGTATCTTGTGTGGATTTCTCACGGTGCAGAGGACGTGTCAGAGAGAAGATGGTGATCGCATTGAAGGGTAGCGATCGCCAGCATGCCGAACAGCCCAAACAGACCCGTCCGCGTCACTGGGCTGTCACTTGCAGTGCCCACAACGCGATGGGCGATCGATCCCCCATTCATCTGCCATGGTACCTTAGTACTAGACCAGGGGCCTGGCGTCCGTTTCCGCCCCTGACTCCCTCAGCCACTGAAGCCTCATCCCGGGTCCAACATAAGACAAGTTACGTCCAAGGCTCCAACAACCAACGCGGACGAAGAACAGTGCACCACTCGTCAAAGTGCGGCCGCCCGATGAGACCTCTCCACTGCCATCATCCCTTGAACCCCGTGAGCCCTCCGCTCCTCTCCTCCTGTAATGTCTGGCAAGACTGTCAGTGCTTAGTATGCTACTAGCTACCATGTACATACAGTACAGCCCAGGCATGAATGCACGCGCCGTTGAATGCTCAGTGCTCACAGATCATCACCAACTATGACGAAGGGCAGGCCACAACGAATGTCCGTTCTAAACGGCCACCTCGAGGCCCAGACCTTCGACTCGTCTTCCATTTACACCTTGTTGTCTTTACGTTTACGCCGTGTGGTGCGTGCCGTGCCGTGCCACAAAGGACCGGGCGAGACATGCTAGGCAATTAGTTACCTAGTTCCAAGTGCACTGCAGCACAATACTCGCACTCTCTCCGGTCTCAGTCGCAATCAGTCGAAGGGAAATATCTCCGTCTGCCGGTCGATCAGACAAGGGCACACACACCGAGTGGAGTGTCCATGTCCACCCGCCACCCGACAATTCAGAACCGCCAACAAGCATTTGCTTGAAGCGATGTCGATCCATCAGAGGAGCCTACCCACCCTGGTTCGAACTCTGCGGTTCGTACTATGTACGATGCACTCACCCACTCACTCACTGCCTTAAGGCCCTGACCCAACTGCAATGACCACCAACAAACAAGGTACGTTCCCTGCTCAACATCGTTTCGGCCTGTTGCTGAGATGAACAGTCCCCATCGATTTGGCTATTCCAGGTAATCACCGGCTGCACATGCGTACAAAGGACATGGCAATAACATAAAGTGGTTCCGTGCTGCAGAAGGATGTACCGGCACAATCTACTTGGTGCTGTGACATCCCCTTGATAATTACCGAAGCTCCCGGGCTGCGCATCTCTCCATATCCCCGCCATTTTATTTCCCACTCTCCGACGAACCTATTTTAGGCTCTGCTGTAGATCCGATTATTTGATAGAGACTCTCCCTGTCTTTGTGTTCCAGCATATGTCTGCCCTCAATGCTGCGGCTCTCAGCCCTCACCACAAGTGTTTGGCCGTCTGTGTCACGAGTTAGATGCAAGCCCAATTAGAGGCCCTCCTCTCTTCCGGCATGGATCCTCGCCTCACCGAAATTGAAAGCCATCCAGAACACCAATGTCAATGGATTGGGGAACTGCTTGAACTTGACCGAGACACCAATATCTGCTGTCACGCCTCTGGTCTCCAGAATGACACAATCAGTCCAACGAAGTTTTGGTCTTGGCGCTATCAAAGATTCGTGCAGCCGCCTTTCTGTCCTTCCGCCCTTGCAGTCACTGCGGGACGGCCCGGTGCGGCACAGTCACTGGCCGTCCACTGCCCAGAATTGACGCCGATAGCCAAGAAAATCCTCTGCTTCCCCCAAATCGTAAACGGTCCTCTGCTTTTCATCTCGTGGTGAAATAAACATTCTGCTTCTCACGGACCCCCGGACCTGTATTCTCCACTCCTCCCTCCGTCGCTACGTCGCCTTGGCTCCGGACTGTAAGGCCCCGCTTCCCCCGAAGTGACCAGATGCCGGCCCCTGGAGCCTCCGCCGCGGCCGCGGCCGCGAGCCCTCCGACCGAAACTTCTGCCCTGTTATGTGACGGCCCCGGCCGGCCTGACGCGGAGAATGGCCGGGTGGATGACAGCGAGCCGGCGCGACCACCTATGGCCAAGAAGATGCACCTCCTCTTCCCGGCCGTCGGCCTCGGAGTATGCGCACCAGTCATGGATTCCACGGAATGAGCTGCCTTGGGCTAACGAGGACGAAAGGTCTACATGGTTGCCGTTGACCAACTCCTCACCGTTGCCACATACGCAAAAATCGGCAGCGAGCTCAACGCCCTCAACAGCACGAGCTGGATCGCGACGGCGTAGGTCCTGTCTCAAAGCCCCCAAACGAGCATCCCGCGCGCTCACACACGTCATCCTCCCACAGCTACTTCCTCACCCTGACAAGCTGCCAGCCGCTCTACGGTAAGCTCAGCGACATCTTCGGCCGCAAGCCCTGCCTTCTCTTCGCCTACTCCGTCTTCGCGCTCGGCTGTCTAGGCTGCGGCCTCGCCCGCTCCATGGGCGAGCTGTGCGCCGCGCGGGCCGTGGCCGGCGTCGGCGGCGGCGGCATGAACTCGGTCGTGTCCATCTTGCTCAGTGACCTGGTGCCGCTGCGAGAGCGCGGCGTCTGGCAGGGCTACATCAACATCCTCTGGGCCGCGGGGACGTCGACGGGGGCGCCGTTGGGCGGTCTATTGGCGGACTCGGTTGGTTGGCGATGGTAAGTCGTTGGCCCCCCCTTCTGGCACTCGTATCTCCTCCAAGAACGTCTGGTAACTCGTCATCTAAAGGTCGTTCCTGGGCCAGGTACCCATGTGTTTCGTTGCCTTCCTCGCCGTCTACTTGGTCCTCGACCTCCCGCCCGTCTCGCACGACCACTGGCTCGCCAGAATACGCCAGATCGACTTCCTCGGCGCCTTCACTCTCATCATAGCCGTCGTCGCTTTGCTCGTCGGCCTTGACTCGGGCTCCAATCTCGGCTGGTCCCACGTGGTCACTCTGGTCGCCCTTTCTCTGGCTCCGGTTCTCTTCGCCCTGTTTGTCTTCGTCGAGATCAAAGTAGCCTCAAACCCTTTTGCCCCGGGGCACATAATCTTCGACCGCAGCTTGTTCGCCTGCTATCTTGCCAACTTCTTCGGCGTGGCTGGGCAGCTGGCTATCCTCTTCTTCATGCCCCTGTTCTTCCAGGCCGTCCAGGGTAACAGTGCCACTCAAAGCGGCGTGTTGCTGGTGCCGGGCATGATCGCCGGTGTGCTTGCCTCTCTCTTTGGTGGGTGGTTCATAAAGCGCACTGGGCGGTTCTACTGGGTGACCGTCTCGGGCTATGGTTTGTTGCTCTTTGCACTCCTGCCCCTGAGCCTGTCAGTGTTGTTTAGGTCTACCCCTGGTGAGGTATTGGGACTCGTGATAACATCCCTCGGGGCTGGATGTGGTAAGAACCCCAGACAACCGCAGCAGGGGAGCTTTCTAAGTGGCTAACTGGATCTGAAGGCATCACGACTACCCTTGTTGGCCTCCTCGCTAACGCCGCCGTCGAGGATACGGCTGTGGTCATCGCTTGCTCCTACCTCTTCCGCTCCCTGGGCTCCAGCATCGGTATCAGCACGGGCTCGGCAGTTCTCCAGCAGGTCCTCCGAGCACAGCTTGCTACGCGACTACCCAACGGCAATGACGCTCACGAGATTGAAGATAAAGTGCGACAGAGCCTAGACTATATCAAGGAGCTGCCCCCGCACATCGCCGACGAAGTAAGGTCAAGCTACCAGGTGGCTACACTCGGTGTGTTTGCACTACTCCTAATTTACCTAACTACTTCATTTCTCTTCACGTTCTGGATCAGGGAGAGGCCGCTGAAGAGATAGATGTTGAGTGTGTCTATGTATCCGCATGCTGGGGGCAGGGGGGTTTCATCAAATGACATTCCCTTATCGTGGTTTCGTCCCATGTAACGGCCAAACCATCAATACACAAAATGACTGACATACACTTTCTACACTTGAAGCAGACATTAGCCACGAGCAGATTCGCTTTGAACTGAGTGCAACAGGAAAAGGAATTTGGTTTATGTGTGAAAAGAAATTGACAAAGGTTGCCCGGAAGTAGTAGGATGTAGGCTAGATCAAATACAACGCGATATATAGTATCCCCAACAGTGTAAAGGTTCCTCTTCTCGGCCGCTTCTAAATATACGAAACATACAAAACATAGTACATTTCCGGCCAATGTTCTGGACTCGTTTGAATTTGTAGAGGGATGTACTCCAACTCATAAACAACCCTCACTGTGTCTCCTTCGGCTTACGAATTGGCTCGAGCCCGAATATCTCATCTGAACTCGGAGGGTTTCGGTTGTCGGTACTTGACGTCACCTCCCCAAACAAGAAGGCGTTTCTATCGCGACTAGCGGTGTTGGAAATCCGTTTTTTGTGCTGGACTGGAGGCGACTTCTTAGCAGCTGCGGGTGGCTGCGGCGGCCCGGGCTCGTCTGGCTCGAGCATCCAGGAGAAGGATGACTGTGCCAAGGTGGATCGTGTAGGGACGGGCCCTGAAGGCCGCAACTCAGCTGTAGGGCCGACCACCAGCGAATTGCCGGGCGCGTTATCTCCAGTCGTGTCCATGAGATCGGAATTCAGGTGAGGCAAAGAGCCGTCCTTCTTTAGCGAGGGGTCCTCCTCGTTGATCTTGAGAGCGGCCATGTCGACGTCAGCTACCGTTGGGGACACTAGGTCGGGTTGGACCCTAATGTCTGTTCCGTCAGGAACCTCACTGTCTACTACGACAGAGATTTGGCCGTTCTCTTCGGGCGGTGGGGAATCAAGCATCGGCACCTCCATCGACGAGTCTTCCAAGTAGATCCTGACGAACTGAATCTTGGCAGCCGCGATCTCGATAAGCTCGAGGCTCTTAGCCTTGTCGTCAAGATTGGACATAGATATTGCTTTGAGGTTGTTGACTGTATCATCAAGCATACCCGCCAGTTGTCGGTTGCGCCTCTCTAATGCCAGAAGACCCCTTGCGGCACCTTCTTCATGCAATACTTGTCGGGGAGACATGGCCGTATTTCGAGCTTCGTTGATATTGCGTTTGATTTCACCCATAGCATCCCTTACTGCTTGGTTGATTCCAAGTTTCTCTCCCCTTTCTAGAACTCCTTTTGCTCCCTTAGCGGCTCCTTGGAACAGGGCCTCCATACCACCTTGTTGTTGCATGAATCTGGTCGGTGAGGCCAGCGGTGATCCTGCACCGAATCCTCGTTGACGGAGCGAGTTAAAGCCTCGGAAGCTTGGTGTTGAAGATCGTAAGGCGTCGGTTGGTGTTGATACTGTTGGCATCTTGCCAGTGTACTTCATTATGAGAGATGCTCCACCAGAAGGTGTGAGGTGATCTCTCAGGTACAGGGCATCATCCACAAACGTATGAGGCCCGTGTGGCTGGGATGGGGGAGGATATTTCAAGAGCAATTGCAGACAAACCGAGTAGTCTGCTTCTAATACTACAAGGTTATGTTAGAGGATGGACGAAGAGGGGACAGGGTGACGACTTACATTCCCACCGAATGCGAATCAACATAGCAACACAGACAAGATCTATCAGTTCCAAAGACGGATCTACGGCAAATATTGTATCCCAAAGAACCAAAAATTGTTCAAAAGGAAACTCCCTACTGAAAAGCAACCGGACCCATCGGCTTTGCTTTCAGTTAGCATCCTGCCACACAACATGCCGCTTGGACACTTACATGAGAAAGATTTGCGGCAGAATTTCTATGCTGGTGAGGTGGGTGGCCAGCTCTGGGTCAACTTTTCGGAGGCAGACTTCGTGGATGAACTTGCTTCTCTCCACTATCGCTGAACTCTGGTCCGGAATCCTTGGACCTGCCACCAGATGGATGGAGTCGGCAGGCGATTCCTTGATCTCATAGAATGACTGGGCATGCTCCATGAGCCTGGAAAACAGGATGAAGGCATCATGCTCAATGAAGGTCGCATCGAGGGTCTTCGAGAAGACGTCGTCCAGAGTGATGTCTGGCGAGACAGTGGCGATATCAAGTGCGTCTTCCTGGATAGCGTAGATCATGGGGGCCAAGAGCTCATGCATGCCCTGTCGATAGCCGCCCCTCTCTGGGTTGATCTTGCAATACATGAAGAGGATATCTAGGATCATGGCCTGAGTGTGCTTCTCGTGGTAAGATACCTCGTCGGGGAGCCTTTGAACATCCTGCTTGATCTCGGCGCGGATGATCTCATCTTGACGAACAGTGTTCCATGGCGACTTGGCGTCTGTCAGCAGGGGGATGCGTAATTGAAACGAACGATGCCGAGACTCACGTCGGGGTCATCCGCCAGAGGGTCGATAGTGAGCTCAGTGAGGGCCTCGGGGTGTTGGATGAACTTGAGAAAGTGTTCACGCTTCTCCGTGTAGAGTCGCCGCCCCTCATCCAAGGCTTGAGACCAGCTCATACCGGCGGCAGGACTCGAAAGCAGGAACATCTAAGTGGTGTCCTAGGTTAACTCGAAGTCCCGAATAGCCCAACCTCTCATCTAAGCTTAGCAGCGACTCACTTTCCAGCACAAGGAGCGAGAGCCCGATACACAGGGGCTTGAGGGCCCGTTGTACCTAACAGCACGCTGCAGATCAGGGAGATGGGTGCCATGAGCCTGAGTCTCGCGCCACCGTGACCTATCCAAGGGGGCATTGTCAGTGGCTGATGTCGTCATGGCGAGAACTTCATGGTGGAAGGCATCCTACAGTAGCTCTTGGAGAGGTCTCATGATAGTATTGCGTGAGGTGTCGTGGCAGGGGGACAAGGCCCGAGCTATGGGTTGTCGGGTCTCGGCTCTCACCAAGCGGCAGATGAGGTCAGAGGTGAGGCGTAATTCCAATTCGATGTCGGCAGGCGGGATGCGGGATGCGGGATGCCACCATGAATGCGGAAGTTCGGCCAACAGCTCCACTGCGAAGTACTTGCCCAGAGTGGACGAAGTGGGTTCGGGCCCCGCTCTCAGCGCTCGAGTCGCCCGTGACTGTCTCTGACTAGGGGCGTTGGGGCGTTGAACACGCTGGGCCTCCACATTTCAGGGGGCGGGCCTAACGAGTGACCACGCCATCAGTATGCCCGAGGTGCCTTGCTGCTGAACGGACAGTCGGTAAGTAGGTAAGTAGGTAGGTAGTAGGGTAGCCTCGTGGCAGTCAGCCGCATCCGCACCCTCATCCTCATCTTCATCTTCATCCTGGCCTCGATTCGCAACTCCTCATTTCTCATCCTCCCACTCGAACCAAACCCCCGATCTTGCAGGCCTCGTGATCCCCGAGGCCGGAAGCATGCATCGCCCCGTGCTTCACCATGTCCGCGGATCTGTTTGCCGAGTTCAATGACCTCTCGGATAACCCACCACGTCCACCACCAGCAACCCAACCGCCTCCGCCCCGGGCCGCTCCCCAGAAGGATCCCTTTGATTTCTTCAACACCGCCAGCCATTCCTCTGCCGCCACCACGCGAACAGCGCAGCCCACGCAGTCGTGGTCCGCATTCCAGTCCCAGCCTGTGAGCACAAGTTCGTGGGGAAATGTGTCGGCTTCCGTAGCTCCCGCCGCCCCGTCAAAACCCCCAGTGGTGGCCGAGGACGATGATGGCTGGGGTGACTTCGAGGTAGCTCAACCTACAGCTGCTGCTCCGGCTCCCGCACGGCCTCCGGCTGTGGCTGCTGCTGCGAACACCTCGTCGTCAATAGCGTGGCATACCCTGCCCCAACCTGTAGCTCCAGCTCCGAGCAACTCATCGTCAATCGCCTGGCATAGTCCAGCTCAAGCTGCAGCCGCAGTCCCGAGCATCTCACCGTCGATAGCATGGCAAAGCCAGCCAGTCCCGGCCCCAGCTCCAAGTATCTCACCATCTATCGCATGGCACAGTCCAGCTCAGTCTGCATTTCCAGCGCCGAGCAGCTCGCCCTCCATAGCATATCAGAGCCCGACCCAGGATACAGCTCCAGCTCCAACCACATCGCCATCAATAGCATGGCAGAGCCCAGCTCCAGCTCCCCCAACTCCCCAGGTGGCTGCTGTTCAAGAACCACCTGTAAGGTCTCGGATCGTGCGGGCTTCCACCCTCGACCTCATGTCCAACAGCCTCGTCGATACTAGTGGTGTGTCTCAACAGCCCACCCGAACATCTTGGGGACAACAACCAGAACAGCATTCCAACCAACAGTTTGAGCAGCAACCAGCCCATGAAACGAAACCGCAGTCGCGAATGAAACCGAAACTCAAGGTGGGGCCGATCGACCCCAATGTGCTCTTTGATGCCGAGGACTTCGAACTACAGGTTCCCGAAGGCGATGAAGATGATGATGACGATGACGATGAATTTGGCGACTTCGAGACTGTGTCTCCTGCTCCTCCTCCTCCGCCCAATGCAGCTCCCCCGAAGCCAGCTCCCATGATGACATCTCCGCCTCCTCCCTCCATGGATCTCCTCTCTCTAGACGATCCAGCCCCGCCTCCGCCGCAACCAACCAAGGCGAAATTGTCTCCCAGTCAACTCCTCGGGACTCTCGCCTTTAGTTCCACGGCCGTGAACTACCCACATGCCCCCAAGTCCCCATCCTTCCAGGACCGCAATCCCTTCCCCGAGTTGGCCATTAAGACACCTACAGGCCCCGCACCCAAGGATGAAGGACCCAAGTCGGCCTCGCCTGTAACGGCATGGCCAACCTTTGAGAGCACAGTCGAGGTCAAAGCTGAAGAGTATAAGGACGAGGATGAGGCGTGGGGAGCTTGGGATGACTTCCCAGCCAACGACAGCAAGAAGACAGATGTTGACTCGACGAAACCTCCAGAGAGCTGGGACTGGGATGCTGTAGACAACGTCAAGCCCCAAAAAACCACAAAGCCACCACAGTCATCATCAAACCTCCAAATCAGTGATGACGCCCCACCACCAACCAACGTCCCGCCCCCGTCCGTTATTCTTTCGGTGTTCCCGGAACTCCTGAATACGGGCGACGCCCTGTTCAAGCCCATGTCGGGCCAGAATGCTTCTATTAAGCAGCGAATTATTTCAGATCCCAAGGCAGTCGACTTCCTTGAGGCCTACATCCTCTTAGCAACAACGGCGGCGCGCGTCATCGCAGGCCGCAAGCAACGCTGGCATCGCGACAAAATCCTCGCCAAAAGCATGTCCATTTCCGCGGCCGGCAGCAAAGGGATGAAGCTCGCGGGTGTCGACAAGACACAGTCGGCGCGCGAGGATCGCGAGGCCGCCGACATTGCGGCCGTGTGGCGGGGCCAAGTCGGCCGGCTGCGCTCCGCCGTGGCGGCGGCCAAGGGAACTGGCAAGACACCGACGCTGCGGGTCCCCGAAATTAGCGAGACCATGCATGTCCAAACGGCGAAGTTGGTGCCAACGGCTCCCAAGGCGTGCATCATCTGCGGGCTTAAGAGAGAGGAACGGGTGACCAAGGTAGACTACGAGGTTGAGGACAGCTTTGGGGAGTGGTGGGCGGATCACTGGGGCCACAAGGCATGCAAGAACTTTTGGATAGAACATGAGCAGATGCTGCGGCAGCGATGATGGGCGATGAGTGATGGGTCTGTGACCTTCTTGAGGCTCCCCAGGGGGATCTAGTCGAGGGATCTATCTAGTCAAGTCGGGGGTATACGGCCGATAAAACCATTAAGATTATCCCAAACTGTAACATTTCCAAGCTACACATAACTCAACATATAACTCTACATGTTCCCAGAATGTACTAACACTTCTTATCCAGCTGTATTTCTCAATCAAACAGCCGCAGAGGCGGTTCTTCTACTGAACACGAACGAGTATCAACGGCCGCTGAGCCAGTGAGCCAAGGACCTTATTGCAGTACTGCCACCTGTGCTAAGCCAAGGTACAAAAAATGCATCCCTTCCGCAATATCTCTACAGTACGTATCAGCCGGCATGGGGGCAGCTCCTCGTCCGAACAAATCGTGATGCGTTGAGGTGCATGGCCAAGGGTTGGCTGCAGCATCCACAGCATTACCCCACCGTGGGAAGTCCTGATGTGACCAATCCGCAGAGGTCGTGGGTTAGATTCAGTGACAGTGATTGAAGGCCGGTCTCGAGGCCGCAGCCACCTTGCAGAAACCGACAGCCGACGAGACCAGGGGAGAATCGAGTAGAAGAAGGCGCTCGTAATAGCGTGTGATTCCGTAGACCTGAGGCACGGTTGCACAGCATGGGAGTCATATCAACTGATGGGAACAGGCGAGCAGCCTGCGATTCGCAGAGTCTTGTCTCCGAAAAGCCAAACGCTTTTTAGCATGTCCTATCTAGGCCAAGCCCAATCTGATGAGCTTCCGGGGATCCGGCAACGGGTCGTGGGGATGGTCGCCGTGGGAGACGGGCTCGGAGTCAATCAATTCCCAATTGTGCGAGCTGAACCGATTAGGGAAGATGAAAATACGAGGAGGCTAGGATGCGATGCCTACGAAGTAGAAGCAATCAGTCGTCGAGAAACCTAGCTCCTGTGCCGACGGAGTCGTCGTAGCAGACCAATGGGGCTATCAAGCCTAGAATATAGTCCACCATTGGACTCTGCTATGCCGCCCTTGCGGGGAGCTCCGTGTCTCACAATCAAAGCCGAGATGAGGATGCAGATATTACGCAAACATTGGCTCTACGATGAGCCAGAGAACAAGGTTATTTCCCTTGCTGGAGGGCTGTTTCCAGCGCCTCTCTCCAAATTCCACTGTCGAATGTCGATCAATCGGCCTAGGGCTTTGACCATGACTACCCCGGAGCCCTCCCCCGCCAAGTGGAAAACCTCCCGACTCAACCGCTTCCACTTGCAGGTGGGGGTGGCAATCCGTCAAATCCATTCTGAACCAGTTGACCAACATCAAGCTAGCCCTGGTCGATAGGACGTTGACAGCTTTCAAGCGGCATCAGACCCCCGTCGTTTTCGCTCATGTCTGTCGGTAGAGGGTGTGATTGAGGGACCAAGTACCGAGTACGGCGGACAACGTGTAACGTATAACATATAACGTACGACTAAGACAGCCTGTGAAGGGGAAGCACAGACGCGACACTCACCAGACACGGTGCTCCCCTGACGCCTCTGCGCGAGGGTGCCACCAGGTTTATAAGTTAGGATGCTTATGTGCGGGACGAAGTACCTTGCCCTGCCTGGCTTTCAGGCTCATTTGAGGTAACGGGAACACTCAGGGTCGGCACGGCCGGGAACAAGGGGACCATGATAGGGATGGGGAGGAGACGGACTCATGCTTCTGTTGATGTTTTGGGTTAATGTTTGGCTGGTCTGTATGTTTGTCTTCTGGCAGATCTTGTAAGGCAAGGCGTCCGGATTACCTTCGACTCGAATGGCGTCTCTCGCATCTCAGTTTCGCGATGTCCCCAATCTGTATGAAGCCTTTAGGTGAGCGAGGGTGCGAGAGCCGAGACGACGACCTATGAGGGTTCCTTATCTGGAGTAGCAGTTGGACATTTGGGTGTCACAGCTTCAAGAGGCAATAACTGGAGGCAGGTAGGATACAAGTTGGCAAGGTGGTGGTGGGGGTACTTGTCGTATTGGAAGGTACCACCGGAAGATGGTTCTCCGGACCTGAGGTTAACAAGCTACCTTGGTAGAAAGACGGCAGGTTGCCGAGCGCCGTTCCTGTCCCGTAGTTACCCATCTTTTTGCAGCTCCCACAACGGCGTGAGCCATGCAACTTACTGAAAGTTAGTACAGGTACTTCTTGTCTGTGGCGAATGTGTACCATACCTGTAGTACCTGTACCTACCAGTAGTACTAACTTGTGACGGGAGGTCAGGTAAGGTACGAAGTACATTGGCTTCCCCGCCTTCCATTGTACACTATCCAGTCATGGCAGGCTGCTCGTGCTCTCTGAGACCTAGTACCGTCCATGTCGCACGCTTCATAAGTTACCGCATGATGAGCGCTCTTCTGTGGGAAAACATGAACATCAACAGCGGAGCCCCATTTACCTTGCCATAGCATCTTGCCTGGTCTGAGCTCGATGCTGGTAGAAGCGCTGAGAACCGCGGGTCGTAGTTCTAGTCTTCAAGATTGGCGTGAGTGTGGGACTTGGGTGGATTGGTGGGTGTGCTAGGTGTATGTGCCATGCCGGCAAGTGGGATGGAATGGAGCTTGCCCTGCAGTCCATGGCGGGTGAATGGCTGGTGGCAGGTGAGAAAGGTACCCACAGTACCTTGGCCCCTACCTACAGGCGGCGACTAGTACCCACATAAGTCGAGGTACCTCTGGCCAGGGCTCCGTAACTCCTTAGGTTCACTACGGTGGTGGCAGGTCTGACCTACTACCTACCTAAGTATCTTTGGCTGCTTCCATTTTGCTGAACTCTTAGAGCTGTGAGGTACAAGGATGTACCTGGGTACTTACCTCCGCTGCGTGTAGTGAGTGGTCATAGCATCTCTCTTTCTCTCAGGCTCTCTTGTCTCCTCCGCGCCGTCCCTCATACTCGCTGTGTCTGTGTCTCCTCTTCTGCGACTGGTTCTGGCGCTGGCCCATTCTTCCAATTCTCCTTCACTCACCTCACCTTACCTTACCTCACCACCTCTTCTTCTTCCTCTCTCCAACCTCCAACCTCCAACCTCCATCCTCGCCATCCCCCAAAACCTCATCCACCGCGCCCCCCTCCCGTCTTCCTCCCTTCTCTCCCTCTCCCTCCTCATCCTCCCTTCCCCCACTCACCGAATCTCCCATCGACTCGCTTCCCGCCTCTCTCCCGCACAGTGTCCCGCCGCTTTTCCTCGTCATCAGCGCTCGCCAGTCTTTGACCCCGCCATATCCCGCCTCGCAAACACGACCGCAGGAAAAAAAAAAAGGCACTGCACCGCACCACCATCTCCATTCCCCGACCCCGCCATCCTCCAACGTCCTCGCCTCTCCCAGCGTCGACGACCAGGTCAGTAGTCTACCGTGCTTGATTTTCCCCCTCTCTAGTTGCGCTTTGGCGCTGTCGTGCCCTCGTGTGCTTGCGCGCTCGCGCTCCAGTTTTGCGCTGCCCACAAGTGTCGCCTCAAGAGGCATGCGTGCTCGCGTGCTGGCCGCAAGATGTTATTTTCTTCGCATCGACAGGCCTAACTTTCTTCCAGGTTCCTCTCAGGCCAAATCCCCTTGCCCAGCAATATCCTCGCCTCTACGCCTCTCAACTTCCACAAACAGCTTCACCCCGCACCTTCCGACCTCGCACCAATCCGCAAACATGTCGGTCCCTCAGGATATCCCCTCCAACGGCAGCGACCTTCTCGACCCTATGGACCAGCTCCGCATGGAGGACCGTCTCGGACCTGATGGCGAACCTGCCCCTAAGACGGACGAGGAGTACGCCCAGGCTCAACTGACCCTCCGCGCCATCGTCTCTTCCAAGGAAGCCGGTGTCATCATTGGCAAGGGCGGCAAGAACGTTGCTGACCTCAGGGACGAGACCGGTGTCAAGGCTGGCGTTAGCAAGGTAGTACAAGGTGTTCACGACCGTGTCCTGACTATCACCGGCGGCTGCGATGCCATCTCCCGCGCCTACGCCATCGTCGCCCGCGCTCTCCTCGAGGGCGCCCCTTCCATGGGCATGGGAGGCGTTGTCCAGAGCAACGGTACTCATCGTACGTCTAAACCCGAAACATCCCTCAACGTTCCACTCCCGGTTCCGCTAACCATCCCCATGTAGCCATTAAGCTACTCATCTCGCATAACCAGATGGGTACCATCATCGGAAGGCAAGGCCTGAAGATCAAGCACATCCAGGATGCCTCTGGCGTTCGTATGGTTGCTCAGAAGGAGATGCTGCCTCAGTCTACCGAAAGGATAGTCGAGGTTCAGGGCACTCCCGAGGGTATTCAACGAGCCATCTGGGAAATCTGCAAGTGCTTGGTTGATGACTGGCAGCGTGGCACCGGAACTGTTCTCTACAACCCTGTCGTTCGCACCCAGCCCGCTACCACCGGAGCCGCTGGTGCCACCACCGCCGGTGTGGGATACAATGCAGGCTCAGGGGGTGGCAGGAGCGAGTTCGGTAGCCCTCGCGTGATGCGAACGGGCAATGGTGCCGACTTCAGCAACAGCGGAAACACACGGCCCTACAATCGCCGCTCTGATTCTGACGCAGCCATTCGAGGCCCCCCTACCCACGACGAGAACGGCGAGGAAATCCAGACGCAAAACATCAGCATCCCCGCGGACATGGTCGGCTGCATCATCGGACGTGCTGGCAGCAAGATCAGCGAGATCCGTAAGACTTCAGGCGCCCGCATCTCCATTGCCAAGGCAAGTCACACCTACTCCATTGGCACAAAAACGAAGGATGATAGCAAACTAACACAAGTCACCATCTAGGCACCTCACGACGAGACTGGCGAGCGCATGTTCACTATCATGGGCACCGCCAAAGCCAACGAGTCGGCGCTGTTCCTCCTGTACGAGAACCTAGAGGCCGAAAAGATGCGCCGAAGCCAGATCCAGGAGACCGAGTAGGCGTGTGCTGTTCACTTGCCAAGAGGCTTTTGTCTCTCTGGGGACGATACCAGAGACGCAATGACGAGCACCCACCCCTCTTTCCCCCCTCCGCCAAACTGCATCAACTCTACGTCGTTCTCTTTCCTGTGTGTTCTCCTTCTCATTTCTATCGCAACAACGCCGCTGGCGCGAGGTGTGAACGACCCAGACATGCGGTCCTCACATACCTCGCTGCGCTGCTTCTTCACATCGACTCATCAACCCCCCAATTTGACCGACTCCCTCCTTTTGGTGGCGGTGCGACTTATTGCTATCCTTGCTGTCTGCCATACCGCCTATATCAAAACTCTTCCGACCGAACTCTCGCGGCACCCTCCTTCTCATGACAGAGCTACAGTTTCATGGCTCCGCGACATGAGACAGTACTCTCTCTAACGACTGACGGCTCCATTTCGGAATTGACCGAGATGGCTGGGGCTTAATGACCAAAAAATACCAAAAGAGCTGGTAGTGCTCGGGGCGGCGCGTTCTCTTCAGGGCCGAGAAGAGCACATCGCGGTCTTCTGCCTTGAATCTCTACTCAATCCTAGCGACACGTTCCCCTCACATTTCCCTCGCGCAACCGACTCTTGTTCACAGAATCGGAATCCGACACCGTCACGGACCTGCGCCTACCGACATTACCGCTCACGTAATCCCGAATCACTTATCGCTCTTACATACCCCATCCCCCTTATTCCCAACGCTCACCTCACCCTCAAAGCTTGTTCCTTATCTCTTTACGCCCATGCTCCTGCAATATCATATCCGGATTTCGGGATAGGATGTCTAGCTGGGAGTGTATCTAGTTTGGAGCGAAGAGCCACAAAATAAAAACTATCTGGGCATATTTCAGTTCCAAAGCTCGGGTGATCATGCTCCTCTCTGTTGATGTGGCTGTGTGACATGAATGTGTAAGAGACGAGGCTGTGCTTCGTGACAACCCGAACTGCCACGTGTGCGCCACAGTGGGACCATTGAATACTGTGGCGTGCTCGGCGGGGACCCTTCCGTCTGGGACCCTTGCGGCTAGCCCTTGTCCATATATCTTCCGTGTCTTGTTCAGGCCCCTCGGTGGCTGAAGCCAACTGTCAAGTTCCATGATGGCAATTCAACGAACATAAACGAAACGTGTTTGGTGCTCTCTTCTTTCCTTGACTTCTTTTCTTGTCACTCGCTTCCATCGCGCTTGTTAAATTTCAACTCTTGCGTCTTGATTTCCTGATTCATTCCGTTTTTCCACTACTCAAGCGATAGCCCGGCATCAGACACCATGGCCCGAACAAAGCAACGGGCAGTGAAGCGCGAGGCGTCGTCCGAGTACTTCAACAAGACTACAGCGACATGGGAGGGTTCCAATGGCCGCGATAAGGAGACTAACGGCCACGTGGTGGCGATCAAGGTCGATACCGTGCCCGAGAAGCCGGACGCAGGCGTCGTACAGCTCGTCATTGCTGTCGCTGGCATCTACGCTTCGTTGTAAGTTTATGACCCCCCTTCGCGATGTCATAGGTTACGACTACGGATGCTAACGAGCAACCCGCCTACAGCCTGACGTGGGCGTACCTCCAGGAGAAGCTCACGACGACGCCGTACGGACCGGCCGACGCGCCCGAGCTGTGGCACTTCCCCGTCTTCCTCAACACGATCCAATCCGTCTTCGCCGCGGCGGTTGGCGCCGTCTACCTCGTCGCGTCGACTCCCGCCGGCGCCAGCGTCGCGCCCATCATCCCCTCGCGGCGCATCCTCGCGCCTCTCGCCCTCGTCGCCATCACCAGCAGCCTGGCGAGCCCCTTCGGTTACGCCAGCCTCGCCCACCTCGACTACATTACCTTCCTGCTCGCCAAGAGCTGCAAGCTGCTACCCGTCATGTTCCTGCACATCACCGTCTTCCGCCGCCGCTACCCGCTCTACAAGTACCTTGTCGTCGCGGCCGTCACTCTCGGCGTCGCCGTCTTCACTCTGCACTCGGGCAAGAAGAGTAAGAAGTCGGCCCGCGCCGACGATGCCAGCACCGCCTGGGGCCTGCTCCTGCTGGGCATCAACCTGCTCTTCGACGGCCTGACCAACAGCACCCAGGACTACATCTTCCAGTCGTTCCGCCCCTACTCGGGGCCCCAGATGATGTGCGCCAACAACATGATGAGCACCGTCGCCACCGGCCTCTACCTCCTCGTGAGCCCCTGGCTCGTGGCCACCGGTCTCGGCGACTGGCTGGGCATGGACGTCGCTGGCAATGCCGGAGAGCTAAAGGCTGCCCTGGACTTTATGGCCCGGTACCCCGCCGTGTGGAAGGATGTCCTGGGCTTCGCGGCGTGCGGCGCTGTGGGACAGGTCTTCATCTGTAAGTCGTCCCGTTTTCCCTTCTCCACGCATTCCCTCCCCGTCTCTCGATCTAACAGGTGCCCTGCCAGTCTACACTCTCTCCACCTTCTCCTCGGTGCTCCTCGTCACCGTCACCGTCACCCGGAAGATGTTCACTATGATACTGTCCGTCCTCGCCTTCGGGCACCGCCTCACCCAGATGCAGTGGCTTGGCGTTGCCCTCGTCTTCGGCGGTATCGGCGTCGAGGCTGGCATCGCACGCCAGGAGAAGATTTCCAAGGAAGCTGCCAAGAACGCGGCTCAGGGCGAAAAGAAGCAACTATAGGCGCGAGAGATGGAGTTAGAGGGTTACTGTGGAAAATGTAGGTGGACAGAGACTATACAATATATACTACATAGAAGAAGGCGTTGGGTATAAATTCAATCATTTATTACATTTCACCGTTAGAACACTGCACAAGTCTTGGTGTGAAAATGAACATGGTTTTGGTTTGATTTCATTTGGTGTGATTTTGATATCACTTCTTCAAACCCCTAATCTTCACCTTGGGGAAAATAATCCCTTCGCTTCCAAACTCCCTGCTAAGCCAAGATAGCAGTTGTCCTTCCCGTTTGACGTTGGGTTTCCTTGCCTGCCCCTACTGGCCCCTATCCTCCCTCGCCATCTGAATCAAAAGCGGGCAGCTCCCCGAGCTGCCCATACGCCACTCCGTTTTGTAGTCCAAGCGCGACACAAGCCAAACAAGACAGCTAGAAAAAGAGAAGTGAAAGACAGGCCATCGTCTAAATTACACTAGGTGGGCCAACAGGCCGGTGACCTCATGCCTGGACCGTTCGACGCCGCGAGCTGTGCTTTGTTGAGAAAAAAACGATAGTAGACGGACTGTGCCGAATATAAGCGATTGGGTGTATGGTGGTGACAAAGGAACTTTAGTAGAAAACGTATCATCGTACGTCAGTGTTTCGAGATCGCCCAGGCTTCAGTGACCGCCGCTGGATCTTGCCTGTAGTAGGAACGCCCTGAAAATGCCGTGGAATAGATGTCGTCGAAACCCCATGGGCTATATGACGAATAAAGGTGCGGACGTTAGATGGTGCAAGGGGAGAACCAATAATGCGGTCTCCACCAAGACAAATGAGGAGCCTATAAAAGACCCAACGCGTTGTCTCCGTTTCTCCACATCATATCAAGTCGTCGATCGAACGCACAATCGGCGCCTCTCCCATTGTAGGAGGGCTTCGAGGGTCCGACACAACTTGAGGTCCTCCAAATGACGAGAACGGGTCTCGCGGAAACATTCCGGCTCGGGGTGAGAAGAGGCCACCCTCGCCTGGTGTTGGAGGGCACTCGACAAATCGCATGCTGGGAATGTCCGGGTAAGCGTGGAGTGGGTTTTTGGTCATCGTTTCAACCCGTGGAGACATGAGAGCCTCGTCCTCTTCAGGATAGGAAGGATATCCACCTGGCATGGAAATGGTCCTTTCGACGGGTTCATCATCGAATGATATCGACTTGCCCACCGGCTGGTCGCTAAATCGGGGATATGATAGTGTCTGGAATCCAAAAGTCTCGGGCGACGAGAATCCAGGAGATGGAGGAGGCTTAGACCACGGATTCAAGGCTGGGGCAGGTGCCAGAGCTGAATCCGGGGTAAGAGTTGGAGCCGGAGCCAAATACGGAGCCGAAGCCAGGCATGGAGCTGGATTCAGGTTTCGAAGACGCTTTCCTTGACCTGACTTGGGTCTTGCAGGCAGGTCAGCCAACCTGAAAGGAGCCAAGTGCTCCTCGGTTTTCTGCTCGGCTTCCTCCGACCACGTGTAAGACATGGGCGCCGAGGCCGGACCCAGTGAGCCTGACTCGGTACCGGGTGTCGAGTTCCCTCGAAGTCGGTTGAGGTTTTGACCAGGGCTGCCGTCCTGGGACTGACCATCCTTTTCGGGTAGAGGAGCAGTTTTCGGCTCCTTGTGGTTCATGTCGATGCCGTCAGCAGAGAGTGTCAGGCGGTGCTTCGTTGGGCTGCGCCCAGTACGAGGTCGATATGAAGATGAGGTTGATTGCTTCTGCGAGATCTGCTTCTGGAAATCCTGCAGTGAGTACATGAGCTTCATGTTGGGACTAATCCATCTGCTCTTGGCCTGCGCAGCATGATACGCATCGTTGACCGTCAGAGTCGGGTTTTGATACAGGCCGTAGGCGATGATGAGACTGGCGGACCGGCTAGCGCCTTGTTGACAGTGGATGAGTACTTTCTTGCCCTCCTTGGTCCGGTTCTCAATAGTCTCACACAGGCTTTGCAGATCGGGTGCGATATCTGTGTTGTGGTCCCAGGGAATGTGAATATATTCCGGGTCTTTGAAAGAGACTGCTTTTGGTGTGGTGGGTGTCTCTACTGAAAAGTCTTCGTTTGGGAACTCGAAGGCCGTTGCGAAGCTAGCAGTAGACATGCCGGTGTCAGGAACTGGGCTTTCATCCTCAGGAGTAGGCTGTCGAAACTGGCTGAACCCTGACTGGCGTTCTTGGGCAGCCTTGCGAAGTTCGAAGGGGTTGCTAACCTCGCGAGCGACATTAATTACAACATCAAAGCGAGATGCCTCCTCCGCGGTGGGTTCCAAATACAGGAAAATGCTGTCACCGTAGATGGCGATCGGTCCGTCGGGATACCCTGGGGTCTTCATATCCTCATTATTCTCGTTCTCCTGGAACGGCTCCAATTCTGACCGGTTAGCCATCTGGGGCTTGATGGGCGACTCTTCCTCCGTAATCGCAGTATCAAATGACAGCTTCATGCTCGACTTCATTGGTCGAAGAACCTCCGACAGACCCGACTCGTTGCGTTTCAAGACCTTGGGGAAAGTCATGCCACCTGATGGGCCAAAGGTCGACGACTGAAGGCCGGTCAACATGTGAGGTGACGAGGTAGAATGCTTGAGGGCCCGGCGCTGCAACATCGGGGGCATGGCTGGAGAAGCGGGGACCTCGAGGGTGGTCCTGGCGATGAAATCGGAGGTGTTCGTTTTCAAGCTTAGCTGACTGGGCTTTCGCTTCATGGCGGGAATCATGGGCTTGATGAAAACGGGAGAAGCAGGCTCCGACACCAAGGAAAGAGTCGTCGTTGTCGAAGCTGGGAATGGGGGCTGGATAGAGAGGCCCTTCATGTTGCGCCCTCGGCGCGGCGACGGCGAGGTCATTGGCCGCTGCAGGCGAGGAGGTTCTGCCACGCTGAGGTTGTTCGTCATGGTGGTAGTAATATTGGAGAAGTTGCCAAAGGTTGTCGCAGGGAAGCTGTTGAGGGGGATGAGATTGACGGGGGAGTCGGGAGACGAAGACGGAGAAGGGTCTGAGAGGGACGACGAGTCAGTTGTGGAGAGCGTTGTCGTGGGAGAAGAGTCGGCCGACTCGGAAGTCTGGGTAGAGATGCTGTCGTGGTGCTGGTGGGTTGGGTCCGTTGGGATCATTGACGCACGGAAAGAATGCTGGTGAGGCGGATTCATATGGCCGGGCGCCTTCGGTCCCATGTCGACAAACTTGGGGTCGACAAGTGTGACTGTTTCTTGGTCGGCCATGGTTTCGGCATCCAGATCGAACACGGTCATGAAAGAAGGTATTTGATCCTCATAAACTCTCCTGTCAGTTGCTGAAGGCATGGTGACGAGACGCGGTACGGAGGTGTGCTGGTTGAGGTGGTGCTGCGCCCGATGGTGCAGTTGCTGGGTTTCTTCGGTCGTCTCAGTTGGCCACGGTACTTTCCACCGGGGACAGTATCGTTTGAAATTATAAAGTTATGTTCGAGAAGCGAGGGTGAAAGAAGTCGAACCGGAAGGGGAAAGGAGTGGCTTCGCGGATGGCAATCCGATCGAGAGTCGGTTCGTGTGAGTGGACAGCGCAGCTGGATCCTGTCACTGGGGTACGTGAGGATGTGTATCGATTGAAACGGGCACCAGGGAACCCTTAGAAGGTTGGTCGAAGTGGTGCGAACGAGAGAAGGGAGCCTCGCTCAGGGCGAACAGGGCGGTTCTCAGTAGTGGAAGAGGGACGGAGTGCGACGAGCAAAACAGGCGAGGAAGCTATTGTCGTCGGGCCGAGTGCGGCAGGGAGGAACAAGGACGAAACCCAGAAACGAGGTGAGACAAAGAATCGGCGCCTCGGAAAGACCATGCGAAGGAGAGCGGCTGCAGGACTGGGTGTGGCGCCGTTATAACGACGGAATCATGATTCCCTTTGGGAGATCGACTCTTGGGAAAGTATTGGCGTCGGGGAAAGGAAGAAGGGGAGGAAGTGGATGGAGAAGAGTGAGAATGAGAATGTGAATGAGGAAGAGAGGAGGAAGAGAGAAGACGAACGAGGGCGTTCTGGGATTGGATTGAGTTTAGCTGGTAACAACCCGGACAGGGCAGGACAAAACAGGCGCTGGGGGGGTGGGTGGGTAGGCGGGCGGGCGACTAAGGTAGGCGGGAGGTACCTACAGAAAGGCGGGCACTTGGCAACTGGAAACTGGAAACTGGAAACTGGCACTGGATAGGAACTTGCAGTGGTGGAGGCACAGGGTACTCGGGGGGTGGAGGCGCTGTCCTGTTCCGCAAGGTAGCCTGTAGGCTGTAGGTACACGTTACTGTGCGGTATGGCAGTGTGGGCAGATGTACTATGTACTGTGTGTAGGCGGGGGGGGCCACCCGAACCCTGAGCGAGTCGAGCCCGCAATCCATTCACGTTGAAGCGCTGAGGAGTCGACACAGCAGCGGCAGCACCTAAAACAAGCCGGCCGAAGCCAACTGCTTCGAACGACCCAGCGGCAGCGCAGCAAGCGACGGCAGCTGGCACAGGCAAGAGGTCTCGGGACTGACGACAGGCGACAGACGACGGGCTAAGTCCAGGCGACAAAAATAAAGAAAGAGGGACGACAGATCCAAACCACCCCGGACCCGGACCTAAACGACAAGGCTCACTCACTCACTCACTCACCCACCCACACATAGACTCGCACCCGATGGAGAGGCCGTTCCCAGCACGGATCCTTGCTTTGCCTCTGGCCTGGCAACTGGGCCAACAGCGTGAACAGACACAGACGCCAACCAACTGAAGGAGGAGCAATCAGGATGAATGGAACTTGGGAAAACCGGGGGACTTAGAGACCTGGAGACTGGCAAGACTGAAGGCTGGGACCCAGCTTTTTTTCGACGCAGCGCTACGAGGGACCACTGACCACCCCCTGTTTCCCTTCCCGGTTAGACCATCTGCGGCCCTCTGTGCCTCCGCTGCGTCGCATCACGTCCTCACTGGCCAGCGGCGAACAGGGATACGGTACGAAACAGGCCGGGGCTAAATATAGACCATGCGCAGCACGGTAGGCGCTTACGGCTGGCCAATCAAGGCGCTGTGACCAAATTTGGGATTCGGTATTGCAGGGGGCGGGGAGGGAAGGAGGGTTGGAGCTGGCAAGCTGGAGGGTTTAAATTTAACCCTCTGGCGGGTACTCCGTCTGCAGATGCAGCTCAGCACTGTGCGACGGCGCGCGTGCCCACTTCACCTCATTGTCGTCGATGCGATGGGGTTTGAATGACGGATCTCCGAGAGTTGTGGTCGACGGCACGAGCGATGGTCAATGATTCGGGGCAAACAGGATACAGAGTGAGCATGTGGGGTTCACTCTCCTTGGAAGCCCATCGATTCCGCTCTCAATGATGCCAGTAAGGCCCAACATATGCATCGCAGGTGTTGATACACCACCATCCACGGAACCGTCTTGAGTGCTTCACCACGAACATGGACAAAGATCGCCACAGCTCAAGCTGCTGAACCGGTTGCCGGGCGCCGCTCTGGCTACCGAAACTTGCAGACAGACCAGGGCGAGGACGCTCCAAACGCTTGCTGACCCTCCCCCGGCACCCCATACAGAGTAGTCCTATACCCCCCTCTGTTACCCCCGTCCGTCCCCTCGTCTCATCCAATGTTGGGTGATTCGGGCGTTTGGCGTCACAGGTGAGCAGGGGCCAAAGAGAGAGGGGGCCGCTCCCACCGTCAACTAATACCGCGTGCCGTCAGACGCCCTGTGCCCGGGCCCCAGGATGCCTGATCAGCGAGACTGGAGACTGGAGACTGACGAGTGTACCCGTCACGCCGTCTCAACTCTGATGAGGCCTCAGCACCATTCAACGTAAAAGTTTCGACGAACGACAGAGCAATCAGCAGGGTCGGGGGAGCGAGGCCCGCGTGGCCTCCGTTGGCCCAAGTTGTCGGTTCCAGAAGGATCCAACCCAATGGGCGAGAAGTTGGGATCCTTGATGATCACTGGTGAGTGGTGACTGAGGTTCATAGCTGTCTGGTTGGCCACTGCCATCCTGGGCCTCGTGGCTGGGCCGGGTTTTCGGTTACGCCACGGCGGCGCCCATCATCACCATAGCGCCTCCGGTGTTGAGTGGCAACGGCGGCGCCAACACTGTGCCAAACGAATCCTCACTCTCCAAAAACGAAGACGCGCGCTGCGTTGTGCGGCGTGGCATTTGCTGCACCTCACGCATCCATCCCTACCGGGCTGCGTTCGTTTATTACGCTACATACCAACTTAGCGAGGCGAGCAAGGCGAGCCACCCCGAAAACGTGCCTCCGCGCGTTAGGAAGTAATAACTAGCTAAGGCAATTAATAAGGTAGGTGTATTATTAGACGTGCCTCGTCTCGCAGTCCGTCAGATCGATCCACCAGGGAGTGAATCAGGGAATCAACCCGTATTGGAAACTTACGTTATTCCGGGGATGCTTGGCCTCACATTGTCTCTGAACGGCTTTTTAACTCTGCAGACCCCTTCCTTGTTCGTCCTGTTCGTCCTGTTCGTCGTCATTCGCCATCGTCATCCGCCACCGCAGTGGCTCGAACGGTTGCTGTGTCCGTGTCTCCATGCCAGAGCCTCCCTCCTATCTTCCTTGTCAGAACGACTCGTCAATGCCCGGGCACTCCCTGTTCAACTCTTGCCTGGAATTCCGTTACCGTTCATTGTCCCTCCCAGGATTCTCTCAAGCCACCAATTAGGCATTGAGAGGGGCTGAAGAGCCGGGTGGCAAACGGCGAGCGGGCAGCTCCTCATTAGCCTCATCTGGATGGGGCCGCTTCTGGTGGTAGATCATCCCCAAGCCACGGCGATTCTGGCACAGATGAAACCCCCCTACTTCGTCCAGACCGTAGGCTGGCTCCATTAATTGTTTTGTCGCCAGAGCTCCGCGATCAGATGCCACCGAGACGGCTATCGGTACCGGTATTCTTTTGCTTTCAGCTTCTAATTACTGCACCAGGCTTTCCACGCCTCGACAAGCTCGGCCCTACACGCAGATGTACGTAAGATTGGACCTTTGGCGATCGATGCATGTCAAATTTCTTAGAGCCAGGGGAATATGCACCCATCGACAAGAGAAGCATTTTTTGCTCACTTGCTCACTGCTCACTTGCTCACTCGCTCACCTTGTCACCGCTGTCGCGAGAGTGGCTCTCAGTTGAAGCTGACCACACCCACCACACAGCTACTGCGAGGAAATCGACCATCCCTGCATGGACGGTTCGTTCGTCCGCCCTTCAAAAGCGCACTGGCCGTGCTGACTGCCAATACCGGCAACTCGACCTGTCATCTGCTGTCCGTTTTCGATTCCAGGGGCCACACTACACGCGTAGAGCCCAGACCGTCGATGCCAGAACCTCGGAGAGGCATGCGTATTGTCTAGCCGTCAAGTTAACGAGCCACCTGAAAGTCGCAGCAGTGCCGCCCTTCTTCAGGGCCCCCTGGACCCTCTGCTTCGGACGGAGATGAGATTTGGTGACGCGTTTGTGGACTAGCGGGGCGGAGCCAGAATGGATTGTCGAATCTGAAACGAGATTCCCCATTGCAGGGTCGCGTCGCCCTTTACCAAGTACGAAAGTACGTACGAAGCGCCGTCCTCCATTCACGATTCCTCCATTCCTCCCCCGCCCCGTCTCCCTTCATTCTCGGTCTCGGATCGGCTGTCGTGCGCCTGTTTCGTGATATGTACGAGGCCTGCGTTGCCTTGCCGCGGATCAATCTGGCGTATGCACCTTTCCCTTCCTCTTTCCGTCACGAATCCTCTGCGGCTCCTCTTTGGTCTCGGCCGAGACAGATCTAGTCTTCCAATGCAACGGAGTGTCTTGCAAAGACGACATGCGTCTGTCCCGCCAGCATGTTCGCGCGTCCAACCTCCTGCAATGGGTGATGAAGGAAGCTGGGGTGAGGTGATGAGAACTCCCCATTGGCTCCAGCTTGGATGGGACTATATTCGTATACGTAGTATCCTCATCTTGGCATGAGCGATGCTAACCAAAGCTTTGTTTCTCACATGATGTTGTCGTTGTAGGCAGCGCGTGACCACAGCGTGGGTCGTCTCCATCTTGGCGGCAAGATCAACCTCTCTCGTCAAGTCATCTACGCCCCTGAACTTCCGCCAACCAGGACATTCCTCGTCTCAACTCGTTTCGCCTCGTATGGACGGCTCCATGCTTCGACAGTCCCTAGTCGTCCCGGGTAGGTGGGCAGGCTAGAAACGAGGAGCTCACGCTGTGACATCAGAAGCTCGTTGTTCCGGAAACCAGGCGAGACTCGCACAATTTGCGTTGCGTCGGATTCGGATTGGAAACCAACTTGCCGAGTGGTCCGGACATCGTCTGTCGCAACGACACAACCGATGGATCGGAAAATCTCCTGGCACCATGCTCAACCCTGATCCACGCTCGATGGGCAGGCAGCGGCGAGGCCTGGCTTGCAGAAACCAGCTCAAGCGAGCTGCCTTGTTACCATCCCTGTGCAAGAAAGGTCTGGCAGGTTTCAATGAACAACCCCTGTTGTGGTTTCAGGTGCATCGGGACGTCCCGAAACTCGGACCAGGTCAACAACGTTGTTGTCCTGGGGGATGAACGTTGTATATGCATATTGAGAGCCTGGCTGGGGTCCTTCGACTCTAAAATGCACATCACGCCGGCTACAAGTCGGGCTGCAACTCGCCGGCACACTTGCGAGTACCGGATGCAATTCGGCCGCATCTATTCCTGCTCGGCCCGGTGTCATATATATCGGTGTCCGTGAGTGTCTCATCCCATACAGGTTGTGTAGATGTGCATAGTTGGCCTGTCAAGCTATAGATGTGGTGTATTGGTGTCTTTGCGTAACCCGAACTACCCTGGACTGATGATATGTGGCACCAGTGACCGTGTCGTCCATTTCGCTGTCGTGGGTGTAGTTTGAAACCGAGTACTAGAATGAGGAGGTTGGATCACCTACGAAGCTGGGTGAAGCGAAGTCTCGAGACGGTATGGGCAATGAGCAAATGCTCATCGCTTCTCGGAGCGATTTTCTCATCTGAAAATTCATGTCATTCCCGAACTCCGAGTTGCTGAGCAGTCACAATATTTGGCGGAATCCTACTTCTGTTCTATAGCACAACTGACGCACGACTTGAGGAAAACGTCTGACTTTCTATGCCACACGTTTACTCAAGTCCTACAGTCCAAAGATAAAACAATACTCATTGATAATTCTATCGAGGTGTGTGCTTAAAGAGACGACGTATGACCTACCACTGGGAATTTTTCTGAGACGGAGAGTTATTTGACCTCCAACGTCGACGGAATTTTCTACAAGTCACTGTGTAGCTAGAGGACTATGGTTTCCAGTCCACCTGACAGTATCATAGTACATGTCCTCAGCCTCATAGACCACTGTAGTAACTGGTTTCACCGGGATAACAATAGCAGGTGATATCTACTTGATGCGGGAAGCAACTTGTGCTGTGCGCTGGGCTCCCTCCCTCCCTGACTGCTAAAGGGATACAGGATCAATCACTCGACAGGCAAAGTCCAAATGATGGATGGCATCGCCATGGGATCCAATAAGGCATTGAACTTGCTGCTTGTTGATCCGGAGTTCAAACGAACGGAGCTTGAAGACAACATGTTGCCACACCTTTACCACATGAGAGCTTAACTCCCGATCCCATGTACCACACCAGGTAATAAACGCACAGTCTCTGTCCGTTCTCCGTGTGCTTTCATATGCCCGCCATGGCTCGTAGATCATGTGTTCCAAATGACAAGCTTGTCCAGTACAAGCCGTAGTGCTATAGGGGAAGCCAACGACGGAGCTGTTGATGTATGACGAAGCATGTGACTGCGCCAGCTTGAGGAAGTTCTTATCAGAAACGTAGGCCAATAGTTTGAAGAGCCGCAATATAGCTGATCAGGAGAACTTTTAACCTGCTGGCCATTGATCCAGCCATGCTGTGGGTCGTGCCGCCTGGAGTCAATTTCCTGTACAGAAGTCGCGTCTTCATTACCCTCATGATCAGAGGCGAAATGATAGTTCTTGAACCAGTGGTCCGAGTCGCTAAGAGAATATGCGTTAAGCTCTAACGTCAGGCGATTCACTGGCTTCAGGTGCTGAGAATAGAAAACAGCTCCCAGATTCCGATTCTGGTTATAGAGTCATTATGCGATGTCCGGGAATCTTACTCCTGCCTTTCGCAACATCGGCATGTATATTTTGGCAACTCAACATCAAGCCAAGTACGGTGCACAAGCTCCCTCTGCCGAATCATGATACTTCCAACATCATCTAGGTAAGGCATCTATACTTTCAGCCGATAGCAGTTTCTCTTCTCAAAAAGAACTGCCATTCTTTGCAGACAGATGCAAAAGAAGCCTAACTAGGATACTTCCGATGTACTATTGCTTCTAAAATCATGAGGCGAATCTCCGCAGGCAGAGATATCCAGTATGGGTTCTTTGTTCTTATCGAGTTGTGACGTATCATTCCATGGCGTCTAGTAACGCTGCACCTGTCCACCATGATGATAGAGGTTTGGTGTTTGGTGGCGAAAGAGGAGGGGGGATTTTAAGAGCAACGCTGAGCACCGGATGGGTTGAGAATGGAGAAGGGCAAGCCATGTATATCTAGACCCTTAAATATTGCTTCTGCAATGAGCATATTGCTGGTTGCCTGCAGAAGGAAACCTCTGAGCTTTAATGTTGTTAGGTGCATAGAGGTTAGCTTCAAGGCTTTACTTTTCTATTGTTTTCTACAATTTTGGGTGCGGCTCACGAGCAAGGAAAGTCAATTCCACCATCAAGGCTGCGGTAGCAGGATAATCACTAGGACCAATCCCTTAAGAATCGCAACTGAATGCTCCACGGAAAAGGAGTAGAAGGGCACAGTTACGTTATTGTTGATCTCTATAATTGTCATTCAATATCGAAATGCGTAGCTCTAGTCAAGACTCCACGAATATGTCGAGATCGTTATACTGGATAGCGAACAGGGTCTATCCTAGAGGCGAAGCCCGTGTCTGGGAAGCTAATAGTTAGCAAGGACCTTGCAACTATGGACTCCGGATGATCCTAATCAGACCAAAAGAGAATCTCGGTCGAGGTGAGGATTGAGTTAGAGCGAATGATTCGGAGCCCCGTTGTAACTAAGTCCGCGACACATTTCCCCGTTGGGACAGCTGGCCACGTGATGGTTCGCTGCGATGGTTTGCATCTCCACATGAACCGCGGAGCGATTTCCGCAAAAGGCATGAACCTGGGTTACGAAGGGCACGGAGCGACGTTATTAGGTGTCTCAAACTCGATTGAAATTGAGCGATCCCGAAGACGGGCACGAGCCCTACTTGCCGTTCTGTAAGTCAAGATGGCGCCCCTCAACCCCCTGCCGTGATGACGCCGAGGTGGTTGAGTATGGGCCTCGTAGCAGGCTAAACAAGGAGAGTATGATATGAGGTACGAATGCAAACCTACAGTCAAGAGGAGGCATCTTTACTGGAAAGGGGGAGGTTCAGTAGGGGATAACGCTTGCTTGAAACTAGTGATGAGTTGACGTGCTCTGCCGCCTGCGTGCTTAAACCCGCATTGCTTGGCCGCTGCAGGGCATAACTTATACGGGGGCCATAGATGACGGATCGGATTTGGCTACGTAGGTACATTCCAGCAGGGCATGTATGTATGGATACATCCACGGAGTAATATTGTACCTCTTTACCTGGTCTACTGCGTGTTGCGTGTTGCGTGCTGCCCACTGCCCAAACCGGTCACCCGGTGGCTGGGGTGGTTTGCGATCTACACTTGCCAAGGGAAGGGGACGAAACGCTGCACCAGGGCCAGAAAATTAGCGGTGGTCCTGTCGCAACAAGGGCCCCCGGAGCGCGGATGGTCCTTTCATCGAGAGGAATGCCATGGATGCGACTGGGTTCGCATCCCGCTGCGACGGCAGGCCGCCCGCGGGAGCGAGGCGGAGATGGAGGGTAGTCGTGAGGGCATAACTACGTAGCCAGGCTTGGCTCGCTAGAGACGCTCTGGATTGCGGTCTTTGCGTACTATGTATGGAGTTCGACTGGTAGACGAGGTAGACGAAGAGAGAAGCGGCTCGCTCGCTTGTTAAAGGCCCAGGGAAGGGCTGGTAAAGGGGAAATGATGAGGAAGAGAGAAGTGTCCGTGAACTCGTGCATACTTAGCACGACAGTCTTCTGCACAAAGGCGAGGCTAATGCACAGCTCGTCCATGCGGACTCGTCTGTCGGCTTGCACTTGAACGCACTTAGACAAACAATTGGGCAGAGAACGGAGCTTTTGTGGTTATGCATGCGAACTGGAGCCAGCCTCCTCCTTTATTTGCTTTGGTTTCGAGACCAACACGCCAATGCGGTATATATTCGTACACTTGCCGTCATGTTTGCTGGCGGACATGAGTGACATCGAGTAGACGCACAAGGTCAGCCGACATCCCCCGTAGTTTGTTGTCAACTGCTGCGAGATTTCGACGATCCGTCGAGGCCGATGACGCAACGGAGTCTGCGAGGTGGACTGAACATTGTTGGATAACTACGAAGTACGAAGTATGAGCTGTCTCATTGTATGAGTTGCTCGATGAACTGTATAGCACATACTACTCACTCACTCACTTATGGCTCCTCGGGCCCCTCGGAGCATTTCGTATCTGGTGGATTGAGAATCGTCCGCCATGGATGTTTCCCTCGAATCCTTTTTGCCTAGCGCCAACAAACTCATCCCGTAAACCGACCCCAGAGAGAGCCTCTTGTTTCAGCACAGGGATTGGAGATGGGAGTTCCCCAGCAGCTTCAGCAACCGGCTCCCGTTCCCACGAGGCTAGAGTGCTAGACAGGCCGGCTGCCCGGTGCTCCTGGCGCTATTCCGCCCTCTGCAAGTTGCAAGGAGAGTCACCACCCCAGCCCCCTCGAACGACCAGAGCCGGCCCCCCTTGTCGGGTGTTTTCTAGCGGTTCTTCGGAGCGGTTGAGTCCAACGGTGGCCCATGCCTGGCCCCCCGCGCTATCAACGACGGGCGAAGGTTCGGACGGGACGAAGGAGTTCGAAGTTAGAGGGGTGAGGCGCCCCTGTTGGTAGGAAGGGTCTCCCTCGTCGGGGAGAGCTGAGCTCAGAACTTGGCGAGGAAGAGCACTGACTAGCCTGATGATTCCTATCGTGGCTTGAGCCTCTCGAGCTTGGGGCATCCGGGGAGACGGCATGGTTCCACGGATACCACCTGGACTAGGACGGACGGCAAAAAAGGAGACAACGATATCATTGCTTGTTGGAGGCGCACGACGAGACGCAAAGCCGTTGTTTGCGTAGCACAGCATCCTGTCTGTGACAGAGACGCAGCTTTGCATCTTTCCAGGGGGGGCAGACTCGGGCCACAGATCGAATCCATGGCCGGCCTACTGCAGAAGGGGGCCTGTCCCAGGTCCAGTCCGTGATGTGCGTTGCGCTGCAGCAATTGGGTTTGGCGCCGCTGGGTTCGAGAAAAGCGCCGCCGCGAACTGCATCCACACAGGAAAAAGCCCACAACTTCACAAGCCATAATTTGAGAGTACCCATTCATTCCCCGACCGCGACAGTGGAAATGGTAATGACAGGGTGGCGGGTCAAGGTACAGCACATCCATGCCTTCTTCCTGGACGGAGCCAGCAAGCTAACAAGCTAAAACGGCCAAGTTTGCTGGACAGCTCAGTTCGCTCCGTCCTGTCGCCCAAGACCCCAAGGTCAGGCAGGTATCCATACATCCATCATACTGTCCGATCCATCTCGTCCTGTCCTGATCCTGTCCTTGTTGGGTTGGTCTCCATTGGACCCAGACGGACCGTGGTGCATTTGGTAGCCCTTGTCGTTGTCGACCTCTCTCCGCGCGCGGACACCACCAAACTTGGAGACCCCTCCTCTTCCTCTTGCTTGCTCTCTTGCTCTCTTGCTCACTTGCTCTTTTGCTCCCTTCCTCTCTTCCCTCCCAGCTCATGAGATTTCTTCTCCTCCTCTTCCAAGTGTATCTTCCTTCTCATACTCTCTTTTCTCCTCTTTAATTCCACAAGCTCGTTCCCTTCATCCTATCCTCAGGCTCCTTAAAACACCTTAATCCACGGGTCCGCGGTCGTGACCGCCCATCCTGCCTTCGCTCACCGATCCGATTCTCTTTCCCGGATAAAACCGACCACCTCCCGCGACTGGAAACCTACTCCCTTACCTACTATTACCCCAGGCCGTCACCGAGACGTAGGCATCGCAACGCTCTTGCTGTTCGACCCCCGAAGGATCCGTTTCATGCTTAAGTTGCTGAAGCCGCCTGGACGTCACCTCTGTCTCACCCGTTTTCCATGGAACGGTGCGAAACCCGGACGAACTACCGAACGGTGCCCGCTCTACTTAGGTACCCACCGAATTAATATCTAATTGCTGCGAGCAAAGCGCCAACCACGGACTCAAAAAGCTGGAAACGAAACCCGATTGCACAAAATTCACGAACACCGAGGGAAAAAAAAACAAAAAACACATCGCCATCATCATCACTCATTTGAGTGTTGCGCTTGCACCAAGCTCCGAGCGAACAGACCCCCCGGGTGGAGGTGAAGGAAGTGCAGGGCTCCAGCTCAAGCGGCAGCGGAGCAGTCCAAAGAGTCAAGGTCCACAGTCCACGGTCCACCGTCAACAGGTGCTGCACGGCACTTGGCTGGGATGCTACAGCGGGCGACACCATGAGTGCAAAGGTCGGTTTCACCAGTGCGGGCCACTTGGGCCACACTTACAACGGTGGTGTCGACAAGGTTCAGCACCAGGTCCAGCAACAACAGGAACAAGCACAGCAGCAACAACAACCGAATCCGCCCACCGCCACCTCGATCCCTCGAGCGTCGGCGCCGCAAACCCCAAACCCACACTCGCATCGCCAAAGCCACAGCTCCTCCAAGCTGCCGTCTTTTCGCTTCGCCGACCGCACAGCTAGCGGCAGCAGCACCGACGCCAACAACGATGATAGCACCGCCGCTAGCGAGCACGACCATAACAACAGCGGCAGCCCCAGCACATCAGCGGCGCTGTCGCACCCGTCACTAGCGTACCACGCGCCACCCTCGCCAGCGTCACCCAATCCAGGCCCCGGCGCCCTGGTCGAAAGCCCAGTCCAACTCCCATCAGCAGATCCAGGCCCAGTCCCAGCATTCCCAGACCCATCCACTGGCCTAGGTCACCTCGTCGCTGCCGTTACGGGGCCCCGACTCTCTGTCAGTGGCTCCCTCGAGGCACCAGAGGTACTAGCAGACACGCTCCCGGCAACTGCCCAGGCCCTGGCTCACCCGACAACACATCACCACATCGAAAAACAGTCCGAGTCTGCGTCTGCATCTGCATCTGCATCTGCACCCGCGTCTACGTCTGGCTCTGCACCCTCTCCCGCCGCCGCAAACTCGGCCTCGACATCGAACACCATTACCGCCACCAACATCACCGCCTCACCGCCGCTTTTGCGATCCCGCTCCAGGGCCTCGTCCTGCCACCCCGAACCCTCCGTCCCCGTCGCTGAGCCACAAACCCAAGCCAGGCGTCCCGCATCGGTCCCCGACGCATCTCTCGCCCAAGACGTTGTTGATCAGGAGCCCCCGCACTCCAAATCTGCTGCCGCTCGCTCCCGGAGCCGGCGATCCCTGGCGTCACGCAGATCGAATGTTGTTGCATCCTCCACCGGCCCGCCACCTACCTTAAACACGGAGCGTCTGCAGGCCGTCGAGGCGGCGCAGGCTGCCCACCCGTCATTCGACAGGTCATCAAAAGACTCAACCCCCGGCCAGCGAGAATTGATTCTGCCTAGAACGTTGTCAAACCCAAGCCCCCCCGATGACAGGCGAGCATCTGCCTCGCATCATCCTCCAGTTTCGTACCGACCGCCTGTCAACCAGAACGCACAGCCGTCCACGTCAACACCTGTTCGCGTCCCGCCCATTCGAGCCTTCCGCTCCTCCGGCTCTCGCAAGAGCCTGACCCTCGACATGAATTCGAGACCCCGCATCTACGATTATGAGGACGACCCTCTTGACTCTAACCATGACCGCACTCTTCGCGCCCTTGAGGGGAGATCCGATCAAGATTTTCGGACATCGGCCGCTTCCGTCTCGGGTCGTCGCGATGCCCTCGATGGCGATGATACGGGTGATGTTTTCCTCAAAATCGCCCAGGAGGAGTCACGCAGACGTTTGCCAGACCAACAACTCCCAGATGAACCCCAGAGTGTCGTGGTAAGTCATTTTTCCCTTGCGTCTGGATGTTGTCTTGGTGTCTGTCTTAGCGCCATGTGCGTCGAAAGACGCAGATCTGTAACCGTCATTGCCTCAACCCCCAAAATGTATCCACCTGGGGAAACCCAGGATGCGCTCTCTTGTGTATTCATCCAAGACACCAGCCTAGACCCTCGATTTGCCATTGTCTTTTGTTGCCTTGCTCGGAGCTAACCGGAACAGTCACGAGTGTCACGACGTCCATCCCACCGTCGGCCGCTCTCCAACGTGGTTCCGACCAACAAACCGACCTCCCCTCCTCAGATCCGCCGACGACTTTCCGACCAACAAGAGACCTCCCGCCAAAGACACTACGATGATGACAGAGTGAGCGAAGTGTCTCGCATCTCCACCTACCGAACGTTGGCGAGGGACAAAGCTGCTTCGGTTCACCCTGCAGATGAACAGAGTCGCACGCGGACTGGCCATTCTGTTGTGCGCTCTTCCCCCGTGACCCCACGATCCATGGCGTACCAAGACCCCGATAATTCGACGTACTCGCGCCGGCGATCGTCGGTAACCGAAAACAACTCTACGGTGCATGCTCGAGGCTCCACCCACAGGACTCCTGTGGCTGTGCATGGCCAGAGCAAGACATACAATTCATCCCCTTTGGTTCGGTCATTTGATTTCCCCCAACAACAACAGCCTGAAGCTAGTCAGGGAGCCCGCGAAGGGACCGAATCAACCACTTCCACCAATGCCCCATCCACAGTGTGGGACGAGCTCGACGACCTCAAGTCTCGGATACACCGCCTCGAGCTCACAGGGAAACTACCTTCGACGTCTGGCGCCGCAATATCGAGGCTATCGGATGAACGCCCGCCCACGGCCACCACGACAGTTACAACAGTATCTTCGTCCCCAAAACGACCTGGAAATAACCACCAGGCCACAGATGTTGTCAGCACGACATCTACACAACGGGAAGCACACCCGCTCCTCCACGCTGCCCTCACCAAGTCTAAGCCCCTCCTTGATGCGGAGGTTTTCAGGGCACTTGAGTCTGCCGCAAATGATGCCATGGCACTCTCGACGATGACGGGCTCACCGGGTCAACCTGGTCCAATCTCGAGCGGAGCGAGCACCATTGGTTCCGGAACAACAGTGACAGACCGCCAGCTGAGACGAAAAGCAGATAGCGTTTGTCGCAGCTTGACCGAGCTCTGCGTTGCCCTGGGTGAAGATCGCACTCAACCACGGACGCAACAAGTTATTCAAATTCCAGCTCCAGCTCCAGTTTTGGCGCCGAGCGAGGCTCCAACAACGCCCACTCTGAACAAGACATTTTCTGGGTTCACCTCGCAACGTCGCCCGAGCATCGGTGCGGAACAGAATTTGGCGAGGTCCAATACTAGTCCTAGGACCATGTCAAAATTCGAGGAGAGGAGGCTCAATCTCCTTAATGGAAACTCGCTGCCCCCTCCTCGAGTCACCACTTCGACACCGTCAACCCCGGTTGAGCCGGTTTCCCGGCGGAGATCGTCGCTCTTGGTGGCCAGAACCCGCCGTGCGGGCACCGAGGAGCCGGAAGACGGTAGACGATCGTCTATATTACTGAGGACTAGACGAGCTGGCACAGAGGAGCCAGAGGAAGGTCGGAAGACGTCCCTGCTTGTCCGTAGCCGTCGGGGCACTGTCGGCGAAGAAGACGAGGACCATACCATATTTCGCTCGCCCTCGCGGGCTCATACGGATCTCAACACGGCGAGGAGTGTGGCGCAGGAACAGTTCTCGCAACCCCAAGCCTCTGACAATGGCGCGCTGGCGTCTTCGGCTCTTCCCCGCCGAAGATTTGCATCCTCCAACTTGAACCCTTCACGGTTGGCCACCCCGCTGACGTCGAATGTGCCTTCTCCAAGAAGATATTTCGATCGACCGAACCAGGATCGTGATGCCAACAGCGTGGCGGAAAGACTCACCGAAGACCGCGGACAGCGCCACTTGTCCATGGGCCAGTCGATGCTGGGCCGCACCAGCAGCATGATTAGAAGGCCAAATCGGGACAGCACGGTCACCGTAACGCAGTCCTCTGCAGCTGCTGGCGGCTATAGATGACCTTCTTTTTCATTTTCACGATTTGCACCGATTTCATGATTGTACTACTATACACACTTTACGCTTCCTCGCAGGCGTGGTCATGTGGTCCTCTTTTGGAGGACATTCCGGATTCTTTGCTTTTTTATTTCATTCGACTTGACGATTCACGACGAACAACTCCACCAACGACTTGGACCGCTGTGCAACCAAATGTACATCAAGCATTGAACAACATACACATACATAAACGGAAAGCGAACAAAACCACGGGGAGATGAATCGCATTGGTGTCGGAATGCCTCTGGCATCATGCAGAACAGCGAAGGAATCGCGGTTCAGCGAGAACAAGAACAAAAACAAGAACAATAGCACTTTAGGGTCTCTTTTAAGGAAATGTCGGATAGGGGATAGGAGTGAACAGGTTGGCATTTTAGGCGTGGACGGATTATTGGCACTAAGGCTAATGTATGATACCGCGGGGATCGCGTAAAGCAGATCCTTTTCTTTTGGTTAATGAACAGCATGTATTGTCTGGTCGATTACTTTGCCTTCCTTTTTGAGACCTACTTGCGTGACAAGGTTGTAAAAGGCCTGATATCTCCGAATCCGTTCACGAAGGGACTCTTTGAGATGTCACTGTTAGTGGTCGGTCCCGTCTATGAGATACTCACTTAGAACTTCCAATAGTTGTGGTGCTGAGTCACGCCGGCACTGAGACTCCCACAGATCAGGCGCAGCGGCTCCACAACCCAGGCAGGTCAAGTAAACCTCAACTTCTATTCAAATAGATGGGTCTCACCCACTTAAGCAGACCAACATTGCGAACGTGGTCAAAAGCCTCCTCCGTACCAGCAGATCTTTTTCGGAACATCGTTATCGTTACATTCCGCACCTTGTCCTCGTACGAAACAGCCGCGGCATCTGTGAAACGGCCCAAGATTTACCGATTCAATTCTCACCTAGCCACCATGACGGGGGATTCTCAGCGAGCAGGAGCTCCGGAACCGGCGTATGAAGCGCTCGAGGATAGGGTGCTAAGCAAGGCAGAGAAGGAGAGGAGAGGCGGTGGTCGCGGTGGTCGTGGCAGAGGAGGCGGCGGGCAGAGCCGTGAGGTGCAAGTGTCCAAGGCGTTGTCCAAGTTGCTGCGGCATCAGGCCGAGAGTGCGAAGATCCAGCTCGACGGGGAGGGCTATGCGCCGTTGAATCAGGTGGTAAGGCTCACGGTCATTTCTTTACGATGGTGATGAACGGCCAAGTGGTCCGGATCAAGCAGCCTCATCTCAAGGTTGCTATCTATCTTGGCTTGGAGAACACAGTCTAATACCGTTTGCGCAGCTCGCCTGGGGTCCGTTGAAGTCTCTCAACGTCACACTCGCCGACATCCAGTCCATCGTCAGCTCCAACGACAAGCAGCGCTTCTCCGTCAAGCCCAGCCCCAGCACCAACGCTGATCTCTCGACGGCTAGCACCGACGCCGCCGACTACCTCATCCGCGCCAACCAGGGCCACTCCATCAAGCTCGAGTCGGCGGCCCTGCTCGCGCCCATCACTCTCGAGGAAGGTAACGTGCCCGCGCGCGTCCTCCACGGGACGTACTTTTACTTCTGGCCCAAGATCGTCGAGTCTGGCGGGCTGAAGATCATGGGGCGCAACCACGTGCACTGCTCGACGGGGACGCCTGAAGACGGCGTCGTGAGCGGCATGCGCAGGGACGCAGAGCTCCTCGTCGAGATCGACGTCGAAGCGAGCCTGCGGGAGGGCGTCGCGTGGTGGAAGAGCGACAACGGCGTGCTGCTGACTGAGGGCGACGCCCAGGGCGTGCTGAGCTCGCGGTTCTTCAAGATGGTGACGGGGCGGCAGATGGATGTGGGCGTGCTGTGGCAGGACGGCGAGTGGGTGGCGGACTTGCCGGCGGGGATCAAGATCAACGTGCCCAATGGCAAGGGGCGTGGAGGAGGAAGAGGAGGAAGAGGAGGTAGAGGTGGAAGAGGAGGTCGACGTGGTGAATCGTGATGAAGACGTATACCCCTGAGAACAAAGTAAAAAGACTTGATCATGTTCGGATTTGCTACGAAACGAACGTGCTATCCACAACGATATCAGCTTATCCGAGATCTTTCAGTCCCTGGTCTCAAATCCAACGCCTATACTCTCTACTACCAGCTCAATATCAGGTCATAAGCTTGCTGAACCCAGTCCCCAGCGCATATTGACTCGCCCGCTTCCGTTCTTCGCCCTTAAGCCACACGAGGATTTCCCCCGCCATCAAGACCTTGGCCTCAAACCTGTCCTGGACGTTCTGAACGTGGCCCAGGGTGTCGGGCATTAGCCCATCGGTCCATAAGCTTGCACGGCCAGACCACGTGCCATTGGTCGTGCTCTTGATGTTGTACCTGGGTATATCGAAGCCTAGCCTCTTGCAGAGTATCTCGACCTGCTTCAAGATGCCTTCGTTTGATGGCAGGCTTGTAGAATGCTTCTTCAAGCTTGGCGGAGGTTTGGTGGGCGCTCCATTTTGCACCTCGGCATCCTCGACCTTGAGCTTCTTACGCTCGGGGGAATGCTGCATCGAGGGTGGCGGGTGATTAACTCGACGGCTGCTCTCATTATCGTCTTCACCGTCATCATCATAAGCATCGTCGCCGCCGTCGTCGTCGTCGTCGTCGTCGTCGTCGCTATCGCCATCGCCTGCCTCGTAATAATAGCTGGAGCCATCACTGTCACTGTCATGGTCAGGGGCAGAATTTGAACCGTCGTCATCGTCACCGGCTTTCAGCCCGACAAGAGCCCATTTGGCTGCGAATTGCTTCGCTCTCTATCCCAGTTGTCAATACGTTGATGTCGACATGTTGCAATGGTTGGCAATAAACCTTCTTCTGGGAGAACGAGGGAGCCTCTTCACCAGGGTTGTACCCGAAGCCCTCGCGGGGAAAATTCCCTAGACCATTCGGGAGCGTGTAGAACACGCGAAAGCGGCTCTGTTTGGTCGAGGGATCAATCAGGGGTTCTTCGATAGGCATGCGAGGCGGCATGTTCAACTGCTGTTTCTGAAGTGCTTCTGATTCGCGCGGCTTGCATTAGCGTTCTCGTTCAAGGGAGTCGAGGACCGCATATTGGCCAGGAGAGGGAGAGTGATGACTTGCCATGGAGCATGCTGATGTAGTCGGTGTCATCTAATTCTGGCTCTGAGTCCGACATGGTGAGGAGTCTGAGCGCGGCTTCTTCGGCTTTGCTAAAGAGCATGGGTCTGCCGTTGTCTCTCTCCCATTTCTTCCAGGCCGTGAGTTTTGTTTGAAGGATGCTCAAGTCGACGGGCGGGGTGCTGGATTCGCCGTTCTTGGGAGCCATGATGTTTGGAGTGTGTGGGTGTGTGGGTGTGTGAGTGTGTGAGTGTGTGTATATATAATGCAGGTTACCTAGTATGTGTTTGTGTGAGGTCTCGGGTCGAGAACTCTATGTAGGCATATATAGTAGGGTTGATAAGAGCAGTCAAAGAAGGAGCACCGATGGACGGCAACGCCGCGATAGAAATAGTCCTGTGCAATTGCGTTCCGCCCAACTCGCGGCGGCCCGGGTTTCTTTGCCCGTCAACGCGCAGCAGCGAGCGGGATGTCGACATGCATCCGACGCGAGCACCGGTGAGTCCTGTGGGCTGTAAGATCCGGTGGGCCTCCGGCCTTCACGAGGCTACGAATGAGACGAGGTCAAACACCACCGGCTGCTGCAGGTGTGTGTCGAGGATTGGGCGATGAGGCTATGTGCGTGTGTATCGGCTTGGTCGCGGCCGTGGCTGGTTCTGGTTCGCCTTGGGCTTGGTTGGTTCCATTGGGCTCAATGGGTCGGTCGGTGGGGCCAGGCCGATTCAATGGCATACCTACTCAGGCCACGCAGATGCAAAAGAGTAAATACCACCTAATTGAGCACCTACAATTGCTGATTCTGGCGTCTGAATGGGGCGGGAGGCCTACCAAGGGACGCATGACAATAGAAGCTCGATGACGTTTCTCTGATTAGCCCGAGTCGACCAACCACTGGGGTATCTAGACTAGGTACTATCAACCGTACCAACATGCAAATGATCAACGCCGCTGCCTGGCACCATGTACACTCTGTAGGCCTCTGCAACCCGGAATTTTCTTCTCTTTCTTCCCCGGTCCTTAGCCCTCCTCGAAAAAGCCCCCGTCGTCGCTGTCGTCCTTGGCCGCTGCGGCCGCCCCAGACTCGCGCATCAGCCGTCTGCGCTCCCTCCTGTTGGCCGGCGCCTCGCTCTGGTCTTGCGATGCTGCCTTTTCCTTGGGCTGCTGTTTCGCCTGCGGCTTCGCAGCCGGCTTGGCCTGTGTCGTGGCTGGCTTCGGCTTTTGTTGCCGCCGCTCCGTCTGGCTTCTACCCTTCGAGTTGTCCGACGTCCGTCTTTCCCTCAGCATTCGCAGCGCAAAGTTGCCCTCCTTCATTGCCTGTTCTATCGAAGACCACATGGGCGGTCTCTCGGCCTCAAGCAAAGCCTTCGTCTTGGCAGCCTTGTCGTCCTCCTTGTCGTCCGCCTTGTCGTCCTCCTTGCCGTCCTCCTTGGTGGTCTCGGACTTGTAAAGGCTGACGTATGTTTCTATGTGGGGGAAATGTTGAGTGTACGCCTCATCCACTTCGGCAATGTGCAAGAGTCGTTTTAGTTCTTCCGTCTCCTCTGGGGAGCTGCCTTGATCGATCCTCTTGCGGAGCTGTTTCGCTAGTCGCATGGCCTTCTTTCGTTCTGTGACTTGCGCGTTAGTATTCCACAACTAGGGCCCCTGGAACTTCGAATCACGTACCAAAGAAGCGGACCATGTGATACTTGGAGATCATGGCGCCTCGCTTTTTCTGGAAGGCCTTTTCGGACATGGTGGTCTTGTGCGCGGCCAGCTCGCGTTCGAGATCATTGCGGACGTTGGCAGGCAGATCCTGGTTTCGGTTCAACAAGCGTTCGATGTTGCGCACGCGCTTCCTTGCCCACTGGGAGCTTCCCTCGCTCGGTCGGTTCTTGGACTTGCCGGTCTGCTGCTTCTGCTTCTTGTAGGGGCCGGCGTCGTTGGAAGCATGCGGTTCGGGAGAGCCATTCTCGGGCGAGCCGACCTGGTCGAAGCCTCTCTTACTCGCCATTGTGTGCGTAGTTCTGATGGCGGCACCGTTGAATGCGTTTGAGAAGTATTGGCACTTTGAGACTGGCGTCGTGAACTCGTTCAAGATGGGTGTCTATGCTAGCGAACGGGAACTTTTTTTCTGGCTGGCGGGGAGGAAGCGAGGAAGAATTGATCTGCCGAGTCCATATCTTATCAGCGGTGACCGAATGAAGATTAGCGTAGATCACTCGGTGGCGGGACTGTTTCTGGTGGGCAATGAGCTACTCCAGACTCTGGAGTCCCTTTAAAGCTCGATGACCAATGACCGCCTCGGCCAACTCTCCGCCTTGAGCCGCAACTCATTGAGAAGCCATGCGATACATGTCCTTCACCCCCAATGGCATTCGGTCGCGGCTTCTAGAAATACTCATCACTTAAGCTGCCTCCCTGCCACACCTCCAAGGCTCCAAGGCTCCAAGCTTCTTCCGCTTGGAAGCTGTCGCCTGATCGACAGGGTGGGTGGCTCTCTCATCTCCTGCTCTCGAACCCATCCATCATACGCGACCGTCGCAAGAACGCAGACGCCATACCAGCCCGTCTTCCCCTAGCTTCAAAAAAGCTCACTCGTCCCCTTGTTTCACAAGCCTCGAGCTTCAAGTACAAGTAACATCCGTCGGCTATGGATCGACCAGAGCCTGGCCTGGTCAAGTGGTGCTCCAGCTCCTCAGTCGACAGCTTCATCCACATCAACCTCCAACACCGCGTCGTCCAGGTATATGAGCCGACTGGGCACGCGCGTGCCGGCCGCTTCGATTACAAGAAGGTCAACCGGCATGATGACGTTCCTCCACTCACAACGTACGACTGGTCCCCCACCAACCCAGGGCTTCTGGCTGTCGGCACCGGGACTGGCATCGTGAATCTGCTGAAGATCGACGATGGCTCCAATGCCTATGTTGAACTCAGTCTCAAGATGTCCCGTACCTGCCAAGCGGTGGCCTTCAACACCACGGGGCTGCTAGCGGTTGGTCTCGATCGCGTCCGCATGGATCAGTGTCTCCACGTCTGGGACGTCAGCCGTCTATCGTCGCTGGACAAGAACACCAAAGGGTTCCCCTTGGACGCCGCCAATATTACAGATCCAAAATACCGCCTCGAGCCCAGCGTTTCAGTCTCTAGCGTCAAGTTCTTCGAAGACAGTCCGCAAACCCTCGTGGTCGGTATCAAAGCACAGGGACTGCGAATCCACGATCTCCGAGGTGAGAGGCTCTCTCACGGAGCCATCGATACACTTGCGCTGACCACTCTCGCCCCTGTGTGATAGATCCAGGAAGCGTCATTACTTTCCAGACCAAATGCAACAATAACCTTACAGTTGATAATGACCCCAACTATTTCGCCTCATCTGCCCTTGACAGCCCCGGAGTCATGATATGGGACAGGCGCGCTACTTCAAGGCCGGTAGCCTCGCCTTCCTACTTGGAGGCCGTTGACGAAGATGACCTTCCGTGGGGAGGGGCTCTACGACTTGATCGCGTTATTGAGACTGATTCTGATCCCTTCCTGGCGGAGGGCAAACATTCCCTCATCCGTGCACTCAAATATTCTCGTGACCAGCGGGGCCTCCTTGCTGTGTTGTCACGCACTGGACAGCTGAAAGTCCTACAGACTAACAAAGAGACTCCGACTATCGTTGCGCAATCGAGTCCGGAGCTTTTGCAGGTCCAAAAGTCGCATGAAATGGATGTCTCCTACGTGGAGACGTCAAGGAAGAACGATCGAATAGTCGCCTTTGACTGGATTCCGTTAGGATCAACTGTTCTACGACCAAGGCTTCTTGTGCTACGAGCCAACGGCAACTTTGGCATTTTGGAGCAGCCGTCTAACACTTCGGATCACGTCTTCAAGCTTGTTCCGTGGCAAACACCCCATCGTGGGCTAGAAGGTGCGCAAGGAGGAACCCGTCCGACTGATCACAGCTCTAACCTTTCGCAGAGGGTGCTTCTTATCACAGCATGATGCAGTTCGAACCTTCCCAGGCTTCTGGGATGTTGGGACCTCTGCTCATAGAGCAGAGGTTGGCGGAAGTCCCTCTGTTTGGACCGGAGAGTGCCAAGATCAGGGCCGACTTGGAAAATGCACTGAATTCCAACACACTGTCGTCCGTTACGGTTGATGATATTGCTGCGACAACGACTCCGCTGCCGGAAGAGTTTCATAGTGCCCCTGGCATCGGCGCCAAGATACGGGCACTACGTGCCTTTGTCCGCGATGAGTTTCAGTCGTCTGCCTCGGGGAACAGGGTGAAACCCCGAGCCGGTGACACCAAGATAGTTCAGTCCGAGACCAGCGAGTTGACTCTGGCTTCAGATAGTCTGGGGTCATGTCGTGAGATCCACGATGCCCTGCTGACTTCCCTCGCGGAGGCAGAAGGTCTTCCGAGGGAGGCACAATGCGTCATTGACCACACCATGCTCTTGCGCGCCAAGGAGAAGTACCTATTCGATGCCGTTGCCAACAGAGATATTGTCGCCGACGACCCCTGGGTCAAGTATGCCTGGGATTGGATTGCGAGTGAGTTGATCGGTTGGCTTCGCATTTGGCCCACGTAGCTGACCTTTCGTAGGCGCAGAAGAATCCGCAGATGACGGCGGCTTGATTCTGTCAAGCATCGACCTTAGCTACATGGGCGTCCACTCTATTTGGAACAATGACCTTGGTAAGACAAAGACCCAGTCACAGTCTCGAACACTGCTGATATCCAACAGGCCGCAGTCCTGGGTTGAGGCTGCCCGCAGGAGCAACGGTGCCAGATCGCTCCACCTGGGAGCGTAGCATTGGAGCATACTGCAAAAAGAACCATCTGCCCAAGTTCGATGGAGCGTCGACCAAGTACCCTCACCACCGACAACTCTGCCTCGAGATATGCGGCTGGGGCGACTCGGAGAAGCACGACCCCAAGGGCCGCAACCGCGAGCCGGACCCCGAGTATCCGACGACGATCCATACCATGGCTGCTGCTCGAGCCCTCTTCACCGGCGACGCCAAGCAGGCCATCCAGATCCTCAAGAAGGCCAGCACTGCTCACCCGGAGCTGCTCTTCGTCTCCCTTGCCCTCCAGCTCATGGGCCGTGGCGATAAGACACCCGCCAAGGAGCAGCTGGACTTCGACGAGGCCGTGGCGTCCAAGACCGACCCCTATCTCCGTGCCATCTCCTCGCTGATCGCCACGGGCGACTGGGCCGCCATCGCCGACCAGCCTTCCCTCCCCCTCTCCGACCGCGCCTACGTCGCCGTCCGCAACTTCGAAGACGACCAGCTCGCCGCTTGGCTGAACGAGCAGGTCGCCCAGGCCGTGGCCGACGGAGACATCGAGGGCATCGTGCTTACGGGCATCACGGAGACCATGGTGGACATCTTTGCCCGCTACATCCAGAAGTTCCACGACGTCCAGACGGCCACGCTCATCCTCTCCATCTGCTCGCCGCGCTACATCGACGACATCCGCTGCGGCGCCTGGCGCAACGCTTACCGCGCCCACCTCCAGCGTCACAAGCTCTTCTTCCAGCGCACCAAGTTCGACGTCGAGTCCACCAAGCGCTCCAAGCGCGACGGCACCCCGAGCCTCAAGCCGCCCTCGCGCCAGATCGCCCTGCGCTGCGTCTTCTGCGACGCCGAGACGTCGCTCGCAAACAACCGGAACCACCCGCACGCCGCGTCCGCGTCCGCCGCGTCCGCGTCCGCCGCGCCGGCGCCGTTCGAGGCCCGGAACCCGCTGCTCGCCACCAGCATCAGTGCCGGCGTCAGCTGTCCCAACTGCGGCCGCCACCTGCCCCGGTGTGTCGTCTGCCTTGAGGTTGTCGGCGTCCCGCGCTCCGACAAGCCCGAGGAGAAGGAGGAGACGCGCATGGCCGGCCGCTTCCCGACCTTCTGCCTGCGCTGCGAGCACGTCCTGCATCTTGACCATGCGAGACAGTGGTTCGCTCGACATGTCGAGTGCCCTGTGCCCGAGTGTCGATGTCGTTGCAATTTCAGAGCGAACCCGGAGTTGAGTTACCGCTGATCAATAGTCGGATTATGTACCTATTTGGAGCGGGTTAGAAGGGGATGTTAGTCGTCTACGTAGCAGAATTCTCGGTTTCACAACTTTTAGGATATTCCAAAGTGCAACGGCTACCAGATGAGATTGCTTAATTATATAACCTCATCTTCCCTCGCAAACGCCTGTCTTTACCACAATGGTATTCCTAGCTGATAACAAGCTGTGCGTCGTCTGCTCTTCCCTTCTTGCAACGCAATCTGCAGCAAAATAAACTCGAAGGGCATCGTCCCCTTCATCCCCCATCATCGCTAATCATGTCATTCCGAATACGTCCCGAAAAGCCCAACTCATGATATATATCTTCCCGTTGATGCTCCTTTCCTCTCATCTACCCACACATGTCTCGTGTTGTGCCGCCTTATATATCATCTCGTCTTCTCGTCTTCTCGTCTCGTCTTCTTGTCTTCTCGTCTCGTCTTCTCGTCTCGTCTGAATCTCTATCTCCCCGGCGTTGCAAGCAAAACGCATCTCTCTCTAACACTCAAACAGACAAAAACGGGGAGGTCTCCTTGTTTGAGGGGGTATCATGACCAAAAAGTTTCAAGCGGTGTGTGAGTTTCTGTCGATAGGCCGTCGTTCCAATCTCGGTGATTCGTCCTCCCGTCTTCATGAAGCAGCAGCAACCTGGCACCAAGGGTGCTCGAGCACCTGGTTGATGTTGTAGCGCTTAGTGACATCGCGATCGAGCATGCAGCGGATGAGGTCGATACTCTCTTCGCTGAGCGTAAATGGGATGCGGAGATCGCGGTCCATGATCTCGTCAATGCTGTAAAACGGGTTCTCCTTGTAGACAATGGTGTACAACAGGATGCCCAGCGCCCAGACATCTTGTTCTGTCCCTTTATACGGCTTGCCAGCCAGAACTTCGGGAGCAGCATAATCTAAATCACGCGTCAGTTACGGTGCGGGGGTCAAGGCAACGGAGTGAGGCGTACCAATGGTGCCCACAAACACGTCAAAGGGTCCGCTCTTGATGTAAGCGGCGCTTCCAAAATCTATGATCTTGATGTTGCCCTCGCCATCGAGAATGACATTCTCGTCCTTGATATCGCGATGGACCACCTTGGCTTTGGTATGAAGATGATGGATGGCCTGGGCTACTTGCACGAAAATGCTCCGGCATTCGGACTCTTCCATGTTGGCCCGCAGTTCGATGTAGTCAAAAAGATCCATGCCGGGCAATCCATGTGGCTTCATCTCGATGTAGTAGTTCACGTTGTCCTCGAAGAAGCCCTCCATCTCAACGAGATTGGGGTGCTGAAACTCTGGTTTCCGCAGGTACTCTAGGACATGGATCTCTAACGGGACGGTGCCCAGTTTCCTGTCTCTGGTCCACGTGTCCACGAGGATACGGCGCTTGGTGACATACTTTAGCACAATCTTCTTACCCGTTTCCTTGTTTCGCGCAAGCTTCACTTGGCCATATGCTCCCTGGCCCATATCCTCGAGTATCACGTAATCGTCTATGGTCTTCTTATGGGGAGGTTGGACAACCTTGGGAACAGGGGACTTGTCAACGGACTTCGGTACGGGCTTGGGTTGCCCAGTGAGTTTCGCCGCCGCATTGAGGGCAGCGTCCCTCAGCTGCTTGGAGAGTGAAGTTGCTGCCGAGAGCAGCTCTTTCTTGGGTGTGTCATCGTCTGATGCGATTTCTATGGGAGTATGAGCCGGGGTCTGCCCAGGGGAGGGCTGGTGCAGGGGCGTCGTAGTTCCGGACGGAGAAGGGGAGGCGATGTTGAGATGGGGCTGCGTGCCATGTAGATGACGTGAGTAAGTGATCCATAGGGCATACACTATTTCCGAATGGGTCACTTCGAAGGTTGCGTCACCACTCTCCGGGTTGTGGTTTTCTTCATCGCTGCCCTCGATGACGGTTTCATTCATTATGCGGGTTTTCTTTTCGCTCTTGACAACACGCATTTGGACGTCAACCTTGAGGTCTGAGCCGTCGCGGTGTTTTCCACGGATACCAGCAGGGCTGAGAAACGCGGCGGCGGCATCGGGTCGATGTTCTTTGAGAGCCAGGAACGCTGAGGCTTTCCTGAAACGATGCTCAGGAACTACCATGCCATCGAGAAGCATAATGCCGTCTTCTTCCATCAGGGACTCCAGGAGCTTGTCGAAATCCGGGATCAGGGCATTGATTGGCATGCCATCGGCCTTTTCGAACCCAAAGAGGGCTCCACAAAAGACTGAGTTGGAGCTGCGGACCTTGAGACCCTCTGGCTCAACCACAACAATTCCTGCCATGTGGGGGAAGGTTGAGACGCGTAGCTCAAGTTTGCCTCTCACCTGCTCAACGGTGCATGGGATGTTGACCTTGGGCGAATGAGGACATGTAAAGTACTTCCGTCGTGTGGCCTGAGCAAAATCAATCTCGCCGGTGTTGGGGTCAATGCCTTGCCGAGGAATCCGGGGGATGAGCTTTGCTATGTCCGATCCCAAGGGTGCGGATTCGACACCCCAGATTGGACCTGTCGATCCAGAGACACTCTGGATGATGCCTTCTTCGTCTAGGGTGATATAGGCCACGTCTTCGTGAATCTCTTCCAAGACCCAAATGAGACCAACTCGTTTCTCCTTGACCCATAGACTAGCAGAACCTGTGGCACCATTCCGCTTTTGGATGGGAACGACATCGCCGCATAGTAGAACCCCTCGCGAGAGAGTGTTTTGGTGGTGACTGCTGCCTCGTGCCTTGGGTGGGTTTGGGTCTCCGCCATGGACAGTCTGCGCACGCCTTTGAGCGTAGCTGCCTGACTTGGTCCTCGAATTAGGTTTGCTCAGGAGCTGGGCAGTTATACCTGAACGACCGCCAAGAAGTGCCGAGGCTGCTGAGGCTGCAGGCGTAGATTGTCCAGACGAAGCCTGTCCCTCGCTGATATCGTCGTCAGGTTTCCGCAGTAATTTCCGCTCAAGCCACGCCCTCCGCTCATCTTGCACTACCTCGAGGATGCCCATCTTGCGGACCTCGGCCTTTGTGACCCCGAATACCAAACAGGCAAGATCGTTGGCAGCAATAATCGTCCAGGGAGGCTTGACTTCGGTTGTGAAAATGGCTTGAGCAGCAGGAACCCACCGGTTCGTATTCCCGTGAACAGAAGGACCTAGTGGAGGACCGATTGAGGAAGGGAAGTTGGCCGTTGATGGAGTTGGTTGCAGAATGGGAGATGCCATTGGTTCGTGATAAAGGGGCTGACCGGCGAAGAAAGGCTGACCCATACTGTCGGTCAATCTATCTTGAGTTGAAATAGATCTCGTATCCGTCAATGTTCTCTTTAGACTAGTAGGTCTGTGGGCGGGAGAATAAGTCCTTGCAGCGGATTCGGTCTCATTTATAGGACTTCGACTAGACTTTCCTAAATCGCGACCCAGATCCATAACCTTTGCCGTGGACGTCGGTTCGACAGGGTTGAAGTTGTTGTGGTTCTCTTGTCTTGGAGAGCGGGCACCCGGAGAGATGGGTTCAGGCCTTGAGAGTTCGAGATTGGATGCACGAGGGCTGAACTGTTTGTCGAAAAAGTGGTTATCGGAATCAGCTGGTGGGCCTGTCACCGGCCCAGGAAGGGCGGAATCATCTGGGCTTGCCAAATATCCGGAGCCTTGCATTTGTGCTCGAGCAATTAGATCCAGCATGTTCTGAGCCTCGAGGTCACCAACGGCTCTCGTCTGTGTGTTGGCAAGTCCTGGCGGGTTTGAGTTGACCGACAACCCCATCTGATCCTTCATAAACTCAATGGACCGCTTCAAGACATTGTGGCGGTTCTGCAGAAAGTCTTCCGGCTGGTGGGCGAAAGAGAAGGAGTGCAGTGATTCAGAGGGGAATCGGGATAGATCCTCGGAGAAGCTGGGGGATGCCGGGCCTCCGACGAGCGGGAGGGTGCCGGTGCTTGAGACCATAGCACTCATAGAGGTGGAGCGGGAGAGTGCGACGATGGAGGGGCTTCGTGAGGGGGCATTGGAGCCGGGGAGGGTTGGATTTCGAGACGGAGGATGTTGTTGTCTTATCCGGCGAAGGCCGGATAGACCCAAGCCATGCTCGTGGTCGGCTATGATGGGGGACCTGTAGGCGACGGGGTGGTCAGCAGGAGGCAGGTCGGGGCGGCTCGCCACTGTCGGGCCCAGTGACACATGTTCTGCACAACGAACCTGGTGATTGACTCAAGGTCGGCGGCGATGGACGCGGCGGCGACCGCATCCAACGACATTCGGTATCGACTGCGGTCTGGGGGTTCCGTCACCGTGGAAGCCAAGTTGCCGGTGCTGCGGTTTTTGGGCAGAGATAGCTGTGGTTCGAGTCTCCGTCGTCCCCGATCGTCGTCTCCCGTGTGGTTTTCGGCGCCTGCACGAGCGTCATGGTCAGCTGTCAGTGGGGACAGGGCAGCAGCGGTGGGTGGTGCAAGCTGCGTGGGCGGGTAGGGCAGGACAGTGCAAAGCAGGGAGGGCATACCATGATCCTGATGTCCGCCATGCATCTGTAGCATAGTTGAGGGCGGGCGGAGAGAGAGCCAGCAACAACTGGTCGGGTAGGGCGAGAAGATGCGAGGGATGGGGCGGTTTGCGGATGGCGGGGTTGAACAGCAAATCTCAGAGTGGTTGACAAAAAGCTAGGGTACGAATCGAGGTCGTCGCCACTAAGAAAGGGCCCCTGTCACACACGGCGAGGGAGGACCAGGGCGGGCGGGCAGACGGGCGGTCGGCGTCGGTCTCGTTAGGCGTGGAATATCTATACCTCAGGACCAGCGAGAGCGAAAGTGAGTGAGTGAGTGAGCGAGTGAGGAAGAGAGGGAGAGGGGGAGGGAGTCTGGCGCTGGCTGGTTGGCGGATTGGTTGGTGGTCGCTGGTTGCTCGTTGCTGGTTGCTGGCTGCTGGCTGCTGGCTGCTGGCTGCTGGCTGCTGGCTGCTGGTTGCTCGTTGCTCGTTGCTCGTTGCTCGTTGCTCGTTGCTCGTTGTTAGGTCTAGGCCTATGTCTAGGTCAAGGTCGAGAATCTGGGTTTCTGTCTCTGCGTGGGATAAATGGAGGAGACCGGTGGACCGGTAGACTGGTAGACTGGTGGTGGATGAGGGTAGGCGACGGCGCTGCAGGTGACGGTGCAGGTGACTTGCAGAGGATGGTTTCGGCAGGGCGGAAGAGTTTGAGGAGTGCCCGCCAGGAGAGAAAGGGGAGATGGGGCGGAGAAAAGGGAACAGACGGGAGGGCGTCTGTCTGTATGTCTGGCTGGGCGATGCCAGGAGGTTGGAGGATGAGTCGAGGTAGGGATGGAAGCTGCCCGTCTCACTCTCCGACTTTCATGTGGAGGAGGAATCTGGAGCTGAGGGACCTCGTTGTGGTGGTGTACTGGTGGTGCTGCTGCCTTTGCTGGTGGTTTCGAGGGACGAGAAGTGGATTGGATCGAGCCAGGGTTTCCTAGGATTGATTGGATTGGATTCCATCAGCGAGGCCATGGAATTGGGGGTGGGTGGAAGAAAAGGGTGTCCCGGTTGGGTCCTAAAGGGAGAGCCCATCCGTCCACGGCACGAGTAAGAGGCACTGACTGGCTGGTGTCTAGGTGTTTAGGTTTGTTTTCTTTCAGTGGGCTGCGGGGACTAAGGCACAGTGGCCAAGGGCCGAAATACAGGGGAGCACGACAGGATTACAGGGCCCTGTTTGTGCCTAGCTACTTAGATACCGCCCTCGCCTGCCGAACCTTTAGGCTTTGTTGACAGCCAGAACGAGAGACAGTTGATGAATGGAAAGGTTGGTGACACGGCACCCTCGGGCAATTACCACCGAGCCGCGAATCCAATCCAGCCAAGATGATAGATCGTGCATGAAGCTGCCTTGGCTGCCCTAGGTGCAGGCGGGTTGGCAGGCAAGCAGGGTCTTCACCTGGAGCGAAGCATGAGGCTCACCAAGCTTAAGGTCTTTCCTTGGTCCCACGAACGAAGCCACTCGGCGATCCCACCCTTTCTTGTAACCTCGTGGCCCTCGACTTACTTACTGTATGAAATGAGATACGGAGCCGATGACCGCATCGCTGGTCAGTGCCCAGGGCGTCGCCACTGGTTGGCCCACTGCAAGACACCTAAGATGCTTTCTTCATCAGGGACGGGACCTTGCTTGCGCAGTTGGCGGGAGGGCACTTTGCAGTGACATGCAGCATAAGTTGGCTCGCTCCCCTTTCGGGCTCGCCGTGGGAGGGAATCGGATGGACGGGACGGGACAGGATGGGATGGGATGTGATGGAATGGGTGGGATACTTATTAACAAGACTGCCCACCAGAGTAGTTGGTAGGTCTTTGTAACTAGGTATGTTAGTAGTGGACGGGACGGGATAGGACAAATGCCTCTCGTTCTCTCGCTCAGGGGCCACGTGGGAGCCGGTTGATTAGATCGCGCAAGCAACCCGACCCCCCTCGCCGACCCGTCCGAAGGTGCGGTGCTTGGTGTTTGGGTCGCGGTACCAATCGCCGTCCCTCTGCACTCTGTATCATGCTCTTGGATTGCGTCAGGGCCCCACTGTTCGAACTCGGCGACTCCACTGGTGAGAGGGATCAACGACTCGGTGCCGTCCCGGGCGGACAGGCCGGTAGACTACTGTACATACTCTTCTTTCTCGGGCAAGGGATCGCGTCACACGGCTGGCGAGGCAAACGATTCTCTCTGCGATAGAATGTGTGTCGAGGATAGCGAAATCAGCGTACACCTAGTCAGGTACCTTACATGGAAACCTCGGGAGTTGTGGATTGATCGGAACCCGTCTGATTCTTTGTTCGTTCGTGAGACTGACAAGACACCCAACCATGATGCATTCGAGGACCACAAATCAAAACGACGTACCTAATCTTTTTATCATCCCTTTTCCCCATCCTCCTCGTGCACATTTTCCTCTTTCAACGAAACTAAGCAACTGCCAGGCCTTGTTTAATTGATATGCTCTGGTGTTGGTGTGAAGGCGCAATCGGCGTGAGAGAGTCAGGAGACCGACCACCAGGCCTGTTTGTTTGAAAGACACGCTGACTCACGAGGGCACGCGACGGTGACCTCTTTGCTCGCATGCTGGTGGGGGTTCCGTTCAACTTGCGAGCGGTGCAGCGCCTACTAGTGGTCTGCCACACTTGAGACAAGTTCTGTCTGTTCTGTTATCTTTGCAACAATGTGCAAAAGAGCACGAGGGTTCTATCAGAGGCAGACGGAGAAGAAAGGAAAAGCGAAGCAAAGGGAGAATGTCACTTTGAAGTTGGAACAGGCTGTCTGAGGGGGCCAAGGATCCACCGAGATGCACTAATAGGTCACCTCAGTCAAACGGACCGAAACCACGGTGAAGGAAGCCCGTCCGAGCACGGACACCTTCTACACTGCCCACCTAGTCTACGTCGTACCGGTAACTTATCTGGGAAGGGTCCTGCTAGTAGACCACTAGATAGACTGTGAGGCGATTGGGATAAATGGCGGCGCGGGGTCAAGTTCTCCGGGGGATGAGGGGCAGCGGGGTGGGGACTCATGCTTGCGAACGCTCAAGGGTTCCCGTCTTACTCCGGCTTCGATTCCGTGAAGGCTGAATGAAGACTGAAGACTGAAGCCAGCAACAATGACCGAGCACACGAGCCATCCCATGTCACACCGGGGGATGGTCAATAAGTAACACTCATGACACGATACGCCGACATGTCTCACGCCTCTGTTCAGTACTTTATGCGGTATCTGTTCTGTACCAGACCCATGCACGACTGTACCGTGATGCGCCTGTGGTGCCATGTAAATGCGATGACTTAAAAGGCTCAACTCATCGTCTGTCCGGTTCTATTTCTTTTGACCGCTCTCCGACTAAGAGAAGAAAGTTGATAAATAGAAAGGAAGAACGGGGGACCAGTGGGCAGTTGCAGGAACGCCCATCATGGCATGGCTCCATGGCTGAGTTTCATGATGGGCTGGCTGGACTGGACTGGGGCTAGACGCGCTCGAGTCAGGAATTCAACCACTTGGAGTCGGCGACACTTTGGAGCATTGTACTCCTCTGTACCTCCCGCCGTCTGGGTTGCCAAGTTGCTTAGCTTTTGCGGACGAAGGTACCGTACGAACGAAGCAGGTCTACCTTGGCAGTGAACCTAGAAATCCACGGATCCATCTGGGCTGTATACTATCCTTTGGACGGGGCCTCGAAGCAACGGCTGGTAGCCTCTTTCGGCGGGCCATGTTCCCATCCCTCAACCTTTTCGCCATCCCGAGAGCACATTTGCATTTGTCCCCTTGCTATGCCCACTCCCGCCCGACATCTCCAAGTCGGTCAGTTGGTCTCCTGAACGACAAACCCCAGATAACAAAGGCGCTCAAGTCGACGACAGCCGGGCCTGGCGCCCTCAGCGAGATAACCGACCGTGGCCATCTGATCACTGATCCCCCAACAGCATCATGGTAGCGCAAGAAGGCGTGCCACGCGGACACGACGACCCCGTCTCGATATCGTCCCGGCATGGGAATGTGAGCCACACCAAGACCCTCCAAGACCCCAGAGCCCTTTGAAGCCCACCCCTCCAAAGACCCCGTAAGCCCCCTGACAGCGGCCGACTGATTGGCCCTCGGGTCGCCGCCCCGCTGGGTCCTTGAGTCTTATCCTCGTGTGAGCGTGTGAGAGTGAGGGAGAGACCGAGAGTGTGTGGTGGGTGTGGTCGGGGTGTGTGTGTGTGTGTGCCAGTTAGTCGCACACGGCCTTGGGTCCTGGAATGCCTGAACTACTTACCTACTTTTTAGGGGAGGCTTTTTTTATTAATCGATAGCAGTGGGACCCTTGCTGTTGAGCAACTGCAGTGAGGTACATACCTTAGAGCCGGCTTTACATAGAACCAGTCGGTACTATGGCCAGACTGACCCAGGCCACCCGAACCAGGGCCGAGACGGAGCTTCAACAAGACGGTTTACAACGCCCCGCCATGAGCTGCATCTCGGAGGCGATAAGCCAGTGATAGCCAGCGCCGTAGCTGGGAAAACAGGGTCCATCCATCCTCCCAAAGTCGCGCCGCGGGGCCGTCGTCCCAAGCAGCGGCAAAGGTAGAGTCTAGAGTCTTGAGTCCAGAGGGAGGGAGAGAGGGAAAGAAAAGAAACGCGGCAGCCATCTTTTTGTCTTCTTTCCACTCGCACTTGTAACCTCTCGCATACGCTCTCTTTCTCGTCCTCTTCCTCTTCCTCTTTCTCTCCCTCTCCCTCTCCCCCTCTCTTCCTCTCTCCTCTCCTCTCCTTTATTCACTTCCGCTCCGGTGATCACGGTCATGTTCCCCTGCGCCCTGGGCATGTGCCCCTGCTCGCACACCTAGACGTCTGTCCCTCTGGCTGTCTTTCTCTGTCTTGTCTACCTACTAGACCAATCCGACCTTGTCTCTGCTTGCGCTGCCTTGTCCTGCGCTGCACTTCACTGCACTTTACTGCACAGCTACGAACCCGTCTCAGGACTCAGGTACGCTGACACGCCCCCCCTCCACCTCCCACCACCTCCCACCGCATCAGCCATCATCCTCGTCCGTCTGCTGATCTCGCATCCCCCGTTCTCCAGGCCAAAACTCCCCAAACCGACCACCCTCCTCCATTCTCGACAATCACGACATTCACTCTCTCCTCGTTTGTCGTTCCTCTGTCAAACCCCAGATCTCGTGGCTCTCTTCGATCGGCCGTCTTTCGCTAGCGATGAAATAGACTGCATCCTGCCACCAGCGAGAACCAGAACCCGTCCAACAGAAGCCCACCCCACTACCCGCCAACAAGTGGCGACAGCCTCCCCCGAGAGCCGTTTTTATTATCTCTACCCCGAAACCACCTGAATGCAATCATAGGCCGTCGCTGCGGTTGGAGGCATAGGGTATTCGAGTCGGGAACAATATCTTTTGCCTTTTTTTCTTGTTTGCTTTGCGAACTTCGCCACTGTCCACCATGGCCGACGTGCACGAGATCCAGTCCGGCAGTCCGAGCCCGGCCTCAGAGAGCGTCTCCACTTCGCCTTCGCCCCGGCCTGCACCGGACATGCCGGTCAAGAATAAGAGCCGTCACCGTCTGCTCCGCGGCATTCAGCGCATCTCCTCCACGCCGTCCCTTACCAGCCTGCGCCGCTCCAGGTCCGTCGGGAGCCCCTACAGCTCTCGCAGCACCCTCTCCTGCGTCAGCCTCGCTGGCACTGGTCCGGGCACTCCTCAGAGCCCCCGGTCGACCACTCCTCAGTCACAGTTCTCACCCTTGGGATATCCCAGCTCGTCGTCGACCACTACTCACACATCTACTGGCGAGTTTCCCTTTGAGAGCATCGCCAGCCACCTAGCTATTCGAAGAATCGAGACTGGCACCCCGGCGTCCTCCTACTCAACCGTTCCGCTCCCCGCCGATCTCAAGGCCAAGCAAGTCCAGAAACCCCCATTCCGCCTCTGGGATGTCATGCCCCACGAGGTCCAGATCCACGTCTTCTCCTTCCTCCGCCCAAAGGAGCTAATTCAGGCATCCCGAGTGTCAAAGGCGTTCTACAAGTCCTGCTTCGATGGCCAGCTTTGGACCTCTCTGGACGCCTCCGAGTTCTACCAGGAAATCCCGGCCGAGTCGTTGTCCAGGATTATTGTCGCCGCCGGTCCCTTTATCAAGGATCTAAACCTCCGGGGTTGCGTCCAGGTCGACCATTACAAGCGCACAGAGGTCATTGTCAAGGCATGCAAAAATCTTATGAATGCCACCCTCGAGGGGTGCCAGAACTTCCACAAGAACACACTTGACACCCTGTTGCGGAGCAATGAGAAACTTGTCAGCCTCAACTTAACAGGACTGACTGCCGTGTCCAACACGTCCTGTGTCATAATTGCAGAGTCATGCCCTCAACTAGAGGCCTTCAACATTTCTTGGTGCCGCAGGGTGGATGCCCGAGGTGTCAAGTCTGTTGTCGCAGGATGCCCTAGATTGAAGGACCTTAGGGTTGGCGAGGTCGCCGGCTTCGATGATCTCGAAACTGCCGAAGTCATTTTCAAGTCCAACAATCTGGAGAGACTTATTATGAGCAGTTGCGCGGATCTCAGCGATGAAGCTCTGAAGACTATGATTCATGGAGTTGACCCGGAGATTGATATTCTGACCGATATTCCTGAGGTTCCATCGCGAAATCTGCGCCACCTGGATCTCAGCAACTGCGTCCGACTCACAGATGTCGGCGTCAAGGCTCTGGGCCATCAAGTGCCAAACTTAGAAGGCCTACAGCTCTCAGGCTGCACGTTACTGACCGACACCGCCCTCGAGTCCATCCTCGACTCCACACCTCGTCTGACACATCTCGAGCTGGAAGGCCTCGAAAACCTCACAAACACACTACTGTCGGAGCACCTCGCCAAGGCTCCGTGCACTGGCACCTTAGAACACCTGTCTCTGAGCTACTGTGAAAACCTCGGCGACACGGGGGTGCTCCCAGTCATGCAAAAGTGTGTGGCCCTGAGGAGTGTTGATTTGGACAACACACGGATTAGCGACCTCGTCCTCGCTGAGGCAGCGTCAATGGTCAAAAAGCGCTCTAAACGGTCCTTCAAGGCAGACAGTCGCCCAGAGCTGACCCTACAGATGGACGTTTACGACTGCCAGAACGTGACGTGGGCAGGTATCCGAGAAGTCCTCTTCCGGAACACCCAGGTCAAGTCTGCCACAGGCCATCCCGGCCGTGTCAGCTATCCGACCGAGGTGATCGGCCTCAAGTGCTTCTACGGCTTCCAGATGACAGTTGACGAACACCAGAAGCGTGTTCTCCGCAACGACCTTGCGTCCGCCGGCCGGTTAGAGAGGAAGTGGGCAGACTACATGCAGGCTACCGAGGAGGCCGGCATCACAGGTGCCGGATACCGGAGACGCAGGCGTCGGGCCCGGGAGGCCCAGGCCCTCCATCTAGACGAGGAAGACGGCGGTTTTGGCCTGAACGGCCGCCGCAGAGCTCGAACTCTGGGTTCCTGTACCGTCATGTAAGTCTTGGGCTGCGGCTGCGGCTGCAACAACAGACGCCCCAAGCACGATACCAAATATGATGAGCTATCCCGATAATGTGGAACATTAGTCAGGGACATGAGATATGCACGGCGAGACGGATGGGAATATGGTATATATGGGTTCAGGGTTGGTTGGCGGATTTTTCTCCATTTCTCGGACGGGATTTTTTGGCCCGCTGTTTTTCTTCGGCGGGTGGCGTCATGGTAGATTGCTGCATCTTTCTGTCTGGCTCATTTCGGATGCAAGCCTGCGGTTTGGGGCGCTGGGCATACTCTGTGCGTACAAGCATATGATGTCATCTACATCGGCGCACGTATTGCTCGGTTTGTTGAACGAGGGTTCAATAGCACACTTATATAGATAGTCAAATTTCATAAGACATCAATCAATCATCATCAGGAAGCAAACTCCGTTGTGGCACGTCCCTGTTGAAAGTTGACCCTACGCATCTCTAATAAATCCTCGACATCCAAACAAACCTGCAGAACGCGCCCTTGAAACCCAATGTCCTGATTATGTTACGATATCTCAGTTACCCGCTCGCCTCTAAGTGACCTCCACCAACGAGACTGCCTCGTCAACTCGCCGTCTTCGCCGCCCACGATGAGCCACCACTTCTGGAGGAATTCCTCACTAGCTTCCCAACTACGACTATCCCACGGCGAGCCAGTATGTGCTCCTTTAACACTTCCCCAGCACGTCAAATGGTTCAGCGAGTCGTGGAAGAACTCATCCTCGTCAATCTCATCCGCGCACGAGATGAGGTTATCGCGGACCTCGTTGAAAGGAATAACATCGAGGAACGGATGGTGGTTCGTGATGATTTGGTTCCGCGTCGGCCGCAGGTCAAATTTCAGGGCGCGGAAGCCACTCTGCACCGAGGCGACGAGGGTGGCTCGCTCGGCGGGGCCGTCGATCTGCGGGCGGTAGAAGGGGGAGACGGCGTCATCGGAGCAGAACATCTTCTGTGTGATACCGACATGGAGGCAGTTCTCGAGGAGGGCGGCCAAGGAACACATGATCTCTATGCGTAGCGTGTTCATGCGCGGGTCCGGGATCACGGGGAGGAGGACGGACGTGGGGTGCGCGGGGATGTGGAGGATGGGGCAGCCGCAGTTGAAGAAGATGACGGGGGGACCGAAAGGTCAGCAGGATACGCTTCCGTCAGCCATTGATCGAAGCTGGGCGAGAAGAGATCATCGTCCCAAGCTTCTTCGACTTCTTCGACTTCTTCTGGGGCGGGTGCAGAGCCAGCGGCGGAGCTGATGGTGCTGGGTTGGAGATGGGACGGGTTGATTGTCTGCGCATCAAGGTAGGCCTCTGTTGAGATATCTGTAGAACCCGGGGTAGTTCTCAACACCATCTGCTGGCCATTCAATGGAGAAGCAACGGAATCCAACACGGCATCCGATGCTTCGGCACGACGCTCCAAATCTTGGATCCGCTTCTTCTGTTTTTCCCCTTACACAGATCATGTCAGCCAACTCCCGGCAGAGAGCATCTATCTAAGGATCCGGCCAATAGCAGGTAAAATAACTCTTTCCCGACTCATTTTTTCGGCAATAACCCCCCCCCCAGGCTTATCTACTTACTGTAGTTCTTCTGAGCCAAGCGGTTCTGCAGGCGCCTCTTATCCGGGTCACGGCGAATGACCTTCCTGGCTGTGGGCCGAGCGGCGGCTTTCTTTGCGCTATTGGGTGGGTCCACTATGTATCCTTCCTCCATTTCATGGAGCTTTTGAACGGCGAAATCCGTTTTGGCGCGGGGGGTTGTAGTTGGAGGCTTAGGATTGCTGTGGTCGAGGTTGTCGTGAGGGCTCATGTCAGCCAAAATGGCTGATGTCAGCCACAGTATCATGAGGACCCACTCGCGCGAACCCGAAATTTCCTAATTTGGAAAGTCTTTTTACCCCGGCTTTTGCAACACCACCACCGAATAGAGCAGCAAAGCAGCCTTCTCGAACTGTACAGCTCTACCTAGGTTTGGAAATAATTGTAGCTCATGTTTATTATTACAACCTCGTTTAACATATTCAATGAAAGCGTTAATTAAAAAGTTCCTAATCTTCATAGTACGACTGAAAAGTATGTAAGACAATCTACATTGCCCGGGACGTTTTAATCTTCCACAGCGATTAGGTGCTGCCAAACGTGGGAAACCCATCAAAGCCTCCTCGACCAGTGATGACAACTCAGACGATAAATTTTCGATGTTCGTTGAATGGAAAACAAACGAGTGACAAATTTGTATGCGTGTATACTTGGAACTGTTTCCAAATAAACACAAAGACAAAATGAATCAGTGTCAAACGTCAAGAGTGCGACCACTTTCCTTCGTGGCAATCTCCTTCTCTACCGCATCAGCCATCTCACCTAGACTGCTGAACCTCCACGAGAAGCCGACTTTGCCATCCCGAATCAACTCATCGGCTGATCCATCTCTGCGCTCTTGTTTTCGCGCAATCCACGCGCTGGTGAGGCCCATTTGCTTCGCCGGCACATGGTCAGCCGTGATACTCTGTGCTGTGTGCAGAACCTGGTCCTCAGAAAGGCCAAGATCTTTCTGAACATGCTCGAGCAGGTACTTGAAGTTCTTCAACGACGGCTTATACGAGCCAATGTCTTCTGCCGTATAGATGGCGTCGAAGCCCGGGACAAGATCCTTCAAGGGCCCCTCGCAGGTCTTACGGAAAGAATCGTTGTCGACGTTGGAGAGGGGTACGAGCTTGAAGTGCTTGTGGAGACGGTTCATCGCGTCGATTGTGTCCGGGAAGGGAACCCACGAACCGATACTTGACCCAAGGCCTCGGCTTCTTGCTGCAGATTTGATGTGATGCCCAGCCCCTGGGCAAAGCGAACATATGCCTCGGTGAGAAGTGTGGCATATTTGAGGCCTGGCTTTTCTCGTAGCAGTTCTGTCTCGATATCGGAAAAGGCTTTCACGACCAAGACCTTGCCGTCCTCGGCGTCGCTGTAGGCGTTGAGAGGGTGGGAATCTGGGAGGCGTGCGAGAATGGGCTCAAGATACTTGAAAAGGGACGACTCCCAGTCAATGAGAGTACCATAGATATCCAGAGTCAACACCGAGAAGGAGGTGAGAGGCCGGGTTGGGGGATTGGGCACTGCAGTGGACGACATGGCGAGATTTAGGAAACGTGATTTACAGTATAGATGGATAAATGGGATGATGAGTTGCAAGCAGGACAACAAGTTAAAAAGTTCAATAAAATAGTAACTCGATTTCCCGGAATCGCGAGGCTCGGAGCCCCGCATTCTTGTGACCGGAAGGGCGCCGCATTCTTGTGACCGGAAGGGCGCCGCCTGTGTGGGCCGTTGAGCCGTCGGTAGGTGGGGCCGTGCTCAACGTTGCACGAGATCGTGATTTTGCTCTCCATTTCCGAGGTCCCGAGGTTCATCAAGATCGATCCTGCATCGCATTACCTTCAACGTCTACTCGCCTACGAACTCTTGATTGAACACAGCAGCATAATTTCTCAACCCGAATTCATCTCACGCTTCTCAACCTTTCACGTTGACGACACCACTGGAAAAGCCAAAGAAATGCCTCTCGAGGTCATCTATGTTACCCGCCACGGCGTAAGTCTCCGACGAGGGCTGCTCTCGACCGCAACGGAGCCTTCTAGCGGGAGTAACTCATCTTCCCCTTTCCCGTCCAGTGTTGACATGGAGGCTCTGGTACCAGTTCCGGACAACTTGGAGCGTCGACCCTTCTACAGGCATCTACTCAGCGTCTTTCCCGTCACCCACAGGCATCCCCGCAGACCCAGCCTTGACATCCCATGGCGTCAAGCAAGCTAGGGAAATGGGCAGCCACTTGGCGGCTTTGGACCCCCCTATCGATGTTGTGTATTCCAGTCCTTACTACAGGTGTCTCCAGACCATTGCCCCTTTCGTGGAGCTCAAGCGGCAGCAGCTAGAAGAGGAACCTAGCGATAGCGAGGCTACGGCTGCAACAATCCGCCCGGAGTATGGACTTTGTGAATTTTTCGGCGCGGCCCCGTTCGACCACCCAATCCCGGCGTCCCCCGAGAAGCTTAAGGCCTTCTTCCCGGCTTACGACGACGCCTACGTTTCCGCCTTGGCCCCATCCAGAAAGGGTGAGGGCATTGATGACCTGTACCGGCGAGTTGCCGGAGCAATGCAAGCCATCATCAGCCGCTGTGATGCCGAGGGAAGACGCGCAGTGGTACTATGCACTCACGCTGCTGTCGTCATTGCCCTGGGCCGCGTTCTCACTGGGCGCATCCCGGACAGTGTTGACAAGGATGATTTTGGCGCATTCACCTGCGGGTTGAGCGTCTACCGCCGAAACCATACGGGTAAGTTCGCAGGTCAAGCGCACTCCCGCCTTGGCTGCATCGGTTATTCTGACAAACATCACACGGCAGATGTGTCTGATGTGTCGACTAGCGAGTCAGGCGATATGGGGAAGTGGGATTGCGAGCTGAATAGCGATTGCAGTTTCCTGAGCTCTGGCGCTGAACGAGGCTGGTACGTTGATACTCCCATTCAGCAACTATGCTTGCTTTCTTCCGCCACTACGAGGTGTCACATCGATCTCGACCCCTATTGACATCAGGAGCAGGAGATTCTCAGGCGACGAGTCGTTTCCAGGGACTGGATCAATGTCCCAGACAGAGCTGGACTCCAAACTCTAGAGCTAGACCCGCCATCAAACTCGTTCCGTCGGTCCGAGCGATTGAGAGAAGAGCAGAGGAGGGACAACTGAGCCAGCTGCAGGTCCTTGGAGTCTTGGCGGGCTCCAATCCAGACCATTCCAGTTCCAAGAGCCGGAAAAGGAACCGATAGGCCCTCGTGCAGCCCTCAGCTTTGCGAGGGTTGTGTGACGTGTGAAGCCGATAGCGTCCCATGCTGGCTGTGTATCGTCATGATCCCTTGGCAGCGTCCCTAGACATTGTCTGGTGCACAGACAGACCCATGCCCTTAAGATACATACATATAGAATATTGATCCTGGGACTTGGGATGAAGCTAGCTGAGTTCGCTTACACTAGTTGCTTGCAAGTGATTCAGAATTCAAGTGTTGACCCAAAAGACATTGATCCTCAGCTTGCCGTTTTTGTCAGGCGTAGAGCCTCTTCGTGTGTGTTGGCTGTTAGTATCCGACGACGCCGTTTTAAATACCATTTTCAGGTTGGTACCCGTTATTATCTGGCGAACACATGGAGAATACATCTTCACCTTGCAATAGGAAGAGACGATGGAGACTTGTCTACGTCATACGGCATGTGTACAAAGTAGTTCGGTACGATGGATGAGGTTACACGATCAATAGAGCATGGTGTCTTTGACTACTAAGTCGGACCTGGACGTATGCCAATTAGGGGACTTTGTAGGGACGGGTAGACCGCGTGCCGGCGCCCATGTTGGTGGGATCTTGGGATGATACTGGGGTCCTGCGACCTCCCGGGGACGGGCGGTACCCCGGCACTAACCACGATGGGCGCGGGATCATTGCCGATCTGGAACCCTTGTCAAGCTGTTCGCTTGTGAGCATTGTCCGAGCCCGTTCCATCATCCCTTGCTGCAAGATGCAAGTTTGAAGCCTCGCTAACGATGGTGAGAGCGGAGCCGGGCAGAGATAGTCTCCGTCCCGGCGTCAGCCATCCGTGATAGTGTCCGGTACTACCACTAGGCTGATCACCCAAGAGCCGCAGGTCTTCGAGGACGACCTTCCTCTTTGCCTTCATTCGAAAAACTTGACAAGCCCCATGTATTACCGGGGCTGCCGGTGTAGTCAGAACTTGATTGAGTAGTGACATGTGCGAAAGATCACGTCGAACCGACCGCGTATCTGGCGGTTGGAAGAGACACCGGATAGCGAGGTGTCACTAACACCTCGGTAGGCGGCGGGGAAACGGCGAACGAGGGCCGGGGCCTTTTAGGTTTCTTCAGATACCGTGAGTGATTACTTGCGGATCCGGAAAAGTTGAAAATCCTCTGATGAGAGACTTGTTTTGTCATGTTTGGTTGGACGCGTCATGTCTGGGAGTCGATGTGTATTGGGGTCATCGAAAGCCGCTGTGAATTGCCGATGACATTTGGGGTGAAAATCATGCACCTTGACACCATCAATCGAGGAGCAAGCAGGGTAACCATATAATTAAAAGATAGGGGTGTTTGGAAAGGGGAACGACCAAAGATTTGGTGTGATTCATTAAGTTCCTATCTAAGGATAAGCTGTTTGGCAAAGGTAAAGACACGAGGCAAAGACAGACACGAGAGACACAGACTCAGACAAACAGCGAACTCTGGAGTGCAGTCTTGTACGAACTACTGCGAACCACCAGCTGGACGGTCCGGCTGCCCGGTTGAGGCGCGGAGAAGATACGTGTATCTATGTAGGGGAGTGGGGATGGAGATGAGGAGGGAGAGGACGATGACCTTTGCACAAGGAACAGGACTCGGACTTACTCGCCCTCAGGTAACACAGACTAGAGGCGAGCGCGGCGAGGCGGAGTCCTGTCTGATTAGACTTGGCCGAGGGACAACTCCGCATCGGTTCACGAGGGAGGCAATGGAAGGCCGTGAATGGTTATGAAGGATAGGATTAGACAAAAAAAGAAAGCAGCGCTGACATTCCTCGGCCGGTGCTAGAGTTGGCGTGGTTGTCGTAGCGCTTCCGCGCTCCGTAGCGTTGGCGTTACACGAGGCAAAACCTCTCTAATCCTCAACCAGATGGCCACTGCAGCTCTGCAGTAGATGGGGTAAGGCGAGCGGGTAAGGCGAGAGCGGCACGGACAAACGCCGGAATCTTGGCTTGGTTGCAAATCGATACGATTTGATGCGTTGAAGAATTTGCAGCGGCAGGGAGGAAAAGGGGAGGATATGGAGATGAAGATGGAGGCAGAGAGGGAGGTTGATGCCTGAGGACTAAATAGACCAGGCAGGGAGTTGTCCCAAGGACCAAGGCAGCAATTGTGTACTCTGTCATTTGTTACAGGACAAAGGCCCCCCAACACCTGTTCCCTCCACTCCACGTTGTTGCTCTACTGTACGGAGTAGGCCGTTGACGACCGTCTCGGTGCAACACAACAGGGCACTTCCCAGCCGCCAGACTCCCCCGCCATCTCCATCTTCATCTCCATCTCCATCAGCACAGACATCACGCTGGTCATCTCTCACTTTACATTGTCGGCTACCAGCCTACCCACCACTCACGCCTCAGCAGCACCAGCACCCGTTCTGCACCACCGACTGAATTGGGTTGGTAGCGGGTGGTGGCGTGCTCCAATGTGCTCCAGGGCTCCATCTTCGGTCCAGCTTGCTTCAGCGTGCCGCCTTGGCCCGCGGTCCGTGGCCTCTGAGGACGAGCCAAGGACCACAAAGCAAAAACGCAAGCCCTCAGCTGTTGGTGACACAGTTTGCGTTTATCATCTTACTAGGAGCTCGATGACGCCCTGACGCATGACCAGACGCCGGCCAATGCGCCATGCCATGCCACGCCTTGCCATTCCGTCGCCTCGATGCTCTCGATGCCCCCGACGCCCGCACCTTACCCCGGGTGGTGGCACACCCGCCTCCAACGGACACCAGCACCCTTCTGGATGTCCGGCAGGCAGGATCTAGGCTTATTAGAAACTTCCATCGACTAGCCGATCTCTCTGCCATCCGATTCCGACTATTCTCCGACATTTGGTCGATCCCTGGAGGGCTCTGGAAACCCAGGAACCAGACGAGAGCAGCAGCAAGCAAGAGAGCAGGATAGACGAGGGCGTCAACGCCATGTCACAAAGATATTGCACTGGCGAAAACCAGGAGAGAAAGCCACAATCACTGAGAGATTGGGTGGAGAGGGGATGAGATGAACCTTTGGCAACGATGACATCCCTCGAATGACTCCTCACCAGTGCTACAGCACACCCCTCTCTGAAGCTGGGTGACCCTGCATCGCTCTTAAGACATACAGCGGCTAGTGGTCGCATCTCTGCCAGAAGAAACGACATGTCGAGGAGTTCAAGTTTTGACTGCGTAGTTCGCTGTCGAGCCGTCTGCACTTCAGCGGAGTTGGTACCCCAAGCACGATACCTGTCAGATTTCATCCTCATTTTTTCTCTCTCGCCTCCTCGGATATCTTAGCACATAGGCCGTCAACACTACTACCCCTACCCTTGCCCTGAGCTATGCCGATGCCCTACCTTGCCTTTACCCTCTTGAGAACGCCGAACTGCACAGCGACATCTCGCCAGGTTTGGTGCAGAAAGGCAAGAGGCAAAGGGTAAGGTAGGGGACAAAACCACCGACCCTCGTGCTCCACCACGGCCGATCATTCTCCTCCCCGAGTCTCCACCACGGAGGCTACGAGTAGCCTTAATAAGTCTCGACGATGCTGGCCCCCCACAAAACTACTTATTGATGAGCCCGTTGCGACCGTGGTGGCGGCTGTCAAGAGCGCTTGCCATAAGAACGGGGACAGCTGGACGGGTCTCCGCCTGCCGCGTGCGTGGCTCCTAATCGAGTACCCGAATATCACCCGTGTTGTTGCCCGTTGCCTGGTTTGACGGCCACGCGCTTTCCGCTGGTTCCGCCTGCTCCTATTCAGGGTGGCATCACGGATGTTTCGTAAAGCCTTCTCGAAATGGACTTAACCACAGCCTTCTTTACTAACACCGTCCCGGCAGGCGCCTCTATTAGAGGAGGCGGGGGGATGGGATTGGAGGAGAAGCGAAAGGAAAGGCAAACAAAATTTCTCCAATATCACCAGGGCCATCACCACCCTGACACTCACGACCTGGAGTACGAATACAGTTCGGAGTGCCCCAGCACAGTGGAAACCCCCGGCGTCGAGGCCCTTGCCACATGCCCCTCACACCCATCTCGGGCCAATTGAGCGAGATCTGGCATGGATCTAAGCGACAGGGTTGGCCCTGGACAGTGCCAGTTAGGCTTGCACGATCTACGGATAATGTGCGTCAAGACGGCTGGATCAATCGGCCCCGGATGCAGGCTTGTGGCCCAGCCGCCAGCCTCCACTCACAGTGCTGAGTTCAGCAACCTCACTGCTTCAGCCGCCGTCGTCTCTGAGTTTCGGACAGTGCTTAACAAGGGCCGATGGTCTGCCGTCAATCTCATGAGGACCGTGCGGCTCGATTCTTCAATGTATCCCACTTTCGGACTCATGTACGCCGTACTGAGTACATTCATGATAAAGTACTTCGTTCAACTCAGTTAGCCAACTTATTACCTGGCTTGTATGGGTCACTCCGCTAACTATCTTCCCCTTGCTTGCCGGCGAAGCCCCCCCCCCCCCCCAAATGACGAGTTTGTCAGCCCTGACGTCTCCTTCTCTTTCTCTGTCACCGTGCGTGTGAGCTGCGGCTGGTGGAAAGCCGTCTGCGTCTCCCAACGGGGACCGGCTGTTTTTGATACGGCGGCATGGTGCATAACCAGATGACACGCCACGGCTCCCACAACACAAGCCCTGCGGGTGCCTCACTTTGTTCCTTCTCCGAGGCTGGTTCGAGGCCGACTGATACCTGCTACTTGTTGCTGCTGTCTTGGATGCATAATACACACACATCCCCGTGTGCTCCACTGTGGACGATAGCTGGTCAAGCTTGTCTGCAGCCAGGGAACGGCTATGGAAAAGCAAGGTCTATCCCTTCGGGGTGGGAGTGCGTCTACACGCACGAGCACGGTGCCGCGAGAACCTCCGAGACGCCCTCCAAGTTACGGCTACTGCACGCTGTACGTACCTGTCTCTCATGGCCGCAGGTACAGTCCTTGCCGAATTCTGCACGCTGGTCCACCCTGTTCAGTGGATGAAGGAGGGGGGAGCCCAGTGTCGAGAAGAGGCGCTCTGCCCAACCCATGTTAGTTGACGTTAGTAGCGTCTCTTTCGTATTTGGCAGGGGTGACACACAGACCCTCGCATGTCAAGACAATCAGCGTTGCCATTGTCATCTGGGGGGACGGCTTATCACTGTTGATTCAGGTACCGGCTAGAAGCGATCAGACGTCCCTCGACTTGGCCGGAGCATCGACACTTTGCCGGCCGGGAGTACAAAGAGAGCCACAGCCCCTCATGTCTCGATGCCCTATCTCGACTTGCGCCCAGTGTATTCAGTATTCCTGTAAACCCTCCCTTCTTACTTAAGACTTTCACTCTCCCCTTGCCTTAGCCCTGTGTCTTGATACACGTCCACTTTCGACAGGCTCGTGCTCCTTGTCCCAGAACCCTTCTTGTACACCAGAACTGCATCTCCCTCCAAGGGAATCGACCCGCAGCTACCCTGTCTTGTAACCCTTCAAGAGGGGACGGCCGCCCTCCCGGAACTGTCTTCGTAATTGAAGGCCTCTCCCAGTCCCGCCTGGTCTTCGACTAGTCTCCCTCACCATGGGTATCCAACCTTTCCTTGATGTCGTTGGGTCCTCCTCAAGGGGGAACTTCCCTACGGCAACCCTCGCCCAGCAACAACTTCAACCACATACCCCACCAGGATCGGTCTCTGGGAGCCCCAGAGTTAAGATTGAGGGCGAGTCTTCTTCGAGTGCTTTACTAGTTGAAGAGTCTTTCCGTAGCTAACATAGAAGCAGGTCTCTTCCTGAGTTCTCTCCGAGAATGCAATCCACTTCCTGGTATCCTCGATCTCAACGCGCCCCGTGGAAGCCTCCGGGTCAAGCTTCCTAGTTTAGGAGAGTTCGACCAAGGAGTGGAAGCTCTGGCACGAACTCACGGGACCGTAAACCCCTGGTCTCCTCCGTCGCCTCTACCGAACGTGACCCGAAACGCCTCACTCTCTCAATCGGTCACACTCTCTAGGCCTTCATGGCAGCGCAGCTTCGAGGACCCCGCTGGAGAGTTCTTCGCCTCAAGACGTGGAACCATCACCAGCCTGAGTCAGTACGCTCTTACGGCTGACCAGACAAAGCAACCACTCCAGGCCTACACGGGCACAGATAACTACTACGGTTACTCTCTGCATAGTCCCTCGCTACAAGACATGGACTGTTACCCTAGCCCACCCCCTGACGGCGAGAACCGACATATCAACCAGAAGTACACGACTGAAGAGGGCGACTTCATCATCTATGCATGGCATGACAAGAAGATGAAGTGGCAGCGGATCAAGCAAGAGTTTGCTGCACGTTTTGGCCGCACACCAGAGCGCACTGTTCAAGGCCTGCAGGCTTGGTACTACCGCATGAACCAGCGGATTCCCATATGGGATCAGGATGGCTGGTTGATCTTTGGTAACGAGGAAGAGCTCGAGCCGCAGCATGTCGGCATCAAGTGCCGCGAGCGTGACAGTCAAGACAAGCCCATGGAGCCCCTCGGCCTAGCCCAGCGCTATCCAGAGCGTGCTGTCAACTACCCCTGGGTTGATCTGGAATTGAAGCATAAGGCCCGCGACTGGGGTAAGTCTTTTCTGTGACGCGATGACACATCAAAAAGGGAATATGTTTCTGACAATATCCATAGCCGAGAAGCGTGCCCTGCAATACCGCGAGCGACGAGATCGAAGACGCAGAAAAGAGCATCGGCGGATGAAACTCTAGGCAAAGAGAAGAGACCCTCAAAGCCACACGCGTAAGAGAGTGGCATTGGCCCTCTCCCGAGACAAAGACTTTCGGATTCCCTTTATCAACCAATCATCTGCTACGACCGGACGCGAGCTCCGACGACACGAACAATCATGTATTCATGTACTCATTCCCTCATGTGTATTACCCTTTTTCTTTGTTCTCTATGACTGTTATTTCACAAGAGATGCGAGAAGCGACCAAGAGAAGATGAAGAAGAATAACGAGAAGAGACTCGGAGAAGCGCCCCTTCGGATTGGGGTAGCCTGCTGGGGGTGACTGGGGCTAGACGAGCGTTGACGTCCTCGATGCCTCATTCCCACCCTTGTACTACTAGATGATATGACATAAAATAATGAGGAGGCGGACATGACCATGACAGTTGTCAATGGGGCGTTGGATAGGGTAAATAGTGAGCGTTGTACTCTGCAAAAAGCCAGGAATATGTACTTTTCGTTTCTTTTTCTTATCCTAGCTCCCACAGTGGCTTCATCCTTTTGACATCTGATTCATCCGATTGCTTACATTGTAACAAAGGCTTCCCTTGCGTGGTCTAGACCCTGGCCGCATACCCCGGTGGAGGGAACATGGCTGGAGTGGTGCTGTCAGAGAGAAGAGCGCTGCGAGGGAGAGCTCATCCGTCGCATGCAGCGCCTGGGGAAAGCTGTGGGAATGACCTGAAGAAACAACCATGATGGGTACGTCGTACATGTGGCTCCTCCGTCAATACAACACTCCTGCATTGCCGCCGCAATACCCAGGGCTGAATGAGCGGGCGGAGAGGATGTGCAGATGCGTTTGGCCGTATTCTAGCGCAAACAAAACGGAAAAGCGTGGAGAGCCGATCCCTCGAGGGAGCGCCCAGGGCTGCCATTGGGGACTGGCATCACCCGAAACCAAGAGCAATCAACGGTAAGGCCCAACGACCACCCTCTTCTGCACGTTCGGTTAACGGACGAATAGTGATGGTGTCACGGATCACGAGGGAGTTTGGCGGTGTGGCTGGCACAGCTTGCGGAGTGCGAACGGGCCGTAGCACAGCGTGTGCCTGTTGAATCTGCAGCTGCGTTCACATTCATGACCGGTTGTTGATCGACGAGGATTGCCCTCCATTGTCCTCGCGGGGGGGATTCAGCCCGCGACTCCGCAGCGCGTCTCCGCATTGTGGTCGTCACATGGCGTCGAGCGCCCGAGTAGCTTGTCCGCGCGCTACTGAAATGCGCGGCTCCGTTTCATGTACGCTTTGATGCGGGCCATGGTTGCATCGTCGTCGGCCCCTTCTATCACCATCTCGTCCTCACTTTCATACTGTACGTTGTCGAATTCCTCGTCGTCTGAGGCGTTCCCGTTGCGGTACCCGTAAGGTTGGCGGCCATACTCGTCATCAGAGTCAACCTCGTCCTCGGGGTAATCAGCCGTGTAGTGTCCTTCGGCTGTCAGATTTCGCATGTTAGTCCACGACCTCAAAAGGTTCCCACACTGGCTTGCGCGCGCCAGAGTAGACACGTACCGTTTTCGTCGTCGTCATCCAGGTCGTCGTCGTCGTCGTCATCTTCAGGCCCAAAGAACAAGGTGCTATCCTCCTTGCCATCCAGGACCAACAAACCCACATCGGTAGGGGCCACGCCCACGGTCATGGCGTGCGCAGGAATGCGAATGTACTCTTCAATGACCCACTCGTCCTCATCATCTAGATCACTCACGTCGCTCATTGCCGTGTCGATTTCAGCAGGTTCTTGGGCTTCTTGGGCGGCTCCAGGATGGCGATCCTGATATCTTTGGGCCGGGGCTTTTGGTTTAAACTTGGCACGCTCCGACTTCTGCTTCTCCTGCTCCATGCTGTGGAGATTTGCTCCAATCTCCTTCATTACCCAATCGTTCATGTCGGCCGCAACTTTGGACATATCCTGGCTGTGAGGGCTCATGACGGAGGTCGGTAGGGGCGCGCGGTGACCGGGATCTAGGGGAGAGCGCGACCGGCTTCTAATGCTGGGCTTCTTGAGTCGCTGTTTCTCGAGCGGGTTGTCTTGCGTCGTTTCTGTCGTCTGATCAAGTTGCCCAGGAGTTGCAGAGGGTGATTGTCTGGACGAGGTTGTGGCTCTTGAGGCCCGTTTGGTCGCCTTGGCGCGACTACGCTCGACAAACACAGCTGGCCCGTACCGAACCTTCTTAGAGACTCCTGAACCCGACGTAGTCCTCGCAGTTGGCATCATCATCTTTTTGGAAATATGAAAGCGTCGCGGCTCGGTCAATTTGTCGGCCTCAGACTGCCTCGGAGCCTGAGTATTGCGGCTATCGCCTGCTGCTTGCGCACCCTGTCCCGCATCATTATTCCTCGCCTTGAGGTCATCGTCGGGGCTTGAGACGTGGATGGTAGGCTTGAAATCGCGGGATGTTCTTGTATCAGCATGTGCCGGTGATTGCGGTTCGGCAAGTCTGCGTTGGTAGACCCAATTGCTTCCGGTGCGGTGTCGCTTCGCGCTTTCGTCAAACTCTGCTCCATGTCAGATGGCATGGCGTTTAAGGGGCAATATTATGGGGGGAGAATATACGGAGGAAAGTCACAGGCGACTCTTCGACGCGCTTGCGCTTGACGCGGATGAGCTGGGGCGGGATAGACATGTCTGGAAGTCGGTAGACGGTGCTGTCTGTTGGTGCACGTCGAGGTAGGCAGGTAGGTAGGTAGGTAGGGTTGGAGGCAGTTGGAGAAGTTTGCTCGACCCCAGCCAGCTGAAGTCGAGAGTCGAGAGTCGAGATTCGGGAGCGTAGATGGGGAGACAAGACCGAGACGTTGGAGGTGAAATACCTCAGATGAGCACGGAGTGTGATGTTGGATATAGAGAGCCGAGATATTAAGGCAGGTGCTCCGAGGGGGATGCGGCGAAGATGGGATTAGAGGTTTGCTGTGATGCCTGGCTTCACATGTGGGGACTCTGGACATTTGAGAGCCTCACCCGGATAGTGGGGACCTCTAGTGGCAGCTTAGCGTAGTTCGTAGAGGGGCAAGTCGGGAACGGCATGGAAATCAATCCACAGTTGACCTGCTATATTTGTCAACAGCGATTGATTTTGAATGATGCTTGCATTCTTTGGTGCATTTTGCATGTCTGGGTCCGGCCCGTGGCGCCTATATTGTTGGGCTTTGGAGCATGAGTCTTGAAACTTTGCAGATGAGAGATGACTATTGCGCTTGTTGGGGTTCATTTCCATGTAGCTGATGTCCATGCGTGTAACAGACGACATGTAGCAGCTTTCCCCCAACAACCGCAATGATGAGATAATTAAGCCACTTCCGATTTCAGTACAGAATATTTCCAGGTTGACTGGACAAGAGTATTAGTAGCGTTGGCCTATTTGTCCGACCGGATCCCAATTATCCCAATTATTAGCTGTAGGTACCTGTAGGTGCAGTCAGTGTTCGAACGGAGAACGGATTAACAGCTAGAGCGCTGATGGAATGCGGGGTTCGATGTCCGATGCCAGTACCCCAGATTGGACGAGCTCCAAGTTTCTGGGACTTAATCTCCCAGTGCGTGCTTCGCGATCGACTGGGTCACTGCAACTCGTGGCGTGGCTGGTGTATTCGTACCCGGTAGACCTCCTAATTACTGGATCGGCCCATCATTCATGGATCCGTCGTGTTGCATCAGGTGTCTTGAATGCACAGCAGCAAAGCGGCACAGCCGGCGCCCTGCAAGACATGGAGGCAGCTGTGATCTGAGCTCATAAGTAGGTAGTACACTACTAGTCTAGCAGTAGGTAATTAGTAGCTCTTAGCCACCTTCTTAGGTACCTTGGGCCTTGTGGCTGAGTAGACTCTCTCCTGCATCACTCAGTGTCATCATCATGGACATCATCGCCCGTCATCCCCACAACTCACTCACCCAACTTCATCGCCGTCCTCCGCACCATCGGTCCATCTTCTCCGGTTGACACATTGTATTCACGGCGTTTTAACCGTCTAGATCCAGCCTTTGCAATTGGTGTGCCTCCAAGTTCCCCACACCACCAACCGAATCCCCCTCCCAAGCCTCCCTCTCTTGACTTGCCTTGCCACCACCTTGCTTGCTTGCCTCCAAGCCTCCCTCGCCCTTCGCTCCATCATTAAGTTTCCTCTAGTACCTCCCCCTTACCTGTTACGCCGTCGAGTACCTGGAACCCGGCCTTGCACGTATCCGGACAATGCTGGAGGGCTCTCCATTCTTCTCGATCAAAACCAGGACTTGACTCCAGAGCAAAGGAAGTACGTGATCGCATGTACCGTTCCATCCAGTCCATGTCCATGCTGTCCAACCTCTCCATCCCTTCTTTCACGTGCTCGACGACTCAATCCCACTCCAAGCCTCAGGTGCATCCCGCTGCCTCCCTGCGGTGGTAGGTGCCTTGCTTTTTACTTGCTTTCTACCCCAAACTTGAACTTCCCACCTTCCATCCCGGCATTGCCGCCTGGTCCCAGCTCGTGTCGTCATTCCATCCAAACGCCCGACATTCGCATTGCCGTCATCTTCGTTTCTCCTATTCTCATCTGCTTCCCTTGACTCCTCTCTCCCTCTCTCCCTCTCTCTACCCTCGTCTCTCTCCATCCACCCATCCCCTGTAATGTCGTCGCGACACCTCAAACCATAGCATTGCCACCAGATGTAGGTACCCCTGCCCGTCGTCTGATCTTCGCAGAATTCCACATCGAACGACATCAGAACTGACACGATGGCATTCTAGTATCCATATCTAGTCCCGGACAGCTTCACATTGTCTGCGGCGCTGCCGCCATCGACTCTGCTTGTCTGGCCAGATTTCTTTACAAAAGACATCTCGCTCCGGCATGGTCTTGCAATAGTCCCAGCACTCCGAACGAGACATCTCAACCTACGCAGCACCGCCATCATCCTATCGCATCATGTCTTCCTCCAAGATTCCTTTCACCATCACCTACAAGAAGCCAGGGACCGTGCCACCTCTTTTCCTAGCTGGCTCATTCTCCGATCCGGAATGGCAGCCCAAGGAAATGGAATACAGGACGGAAGAAGACGGAGAACATGCCTTCCGGTCTGAAGTCATGGTAAAGCCTGGTGAGGACTACCAGTTCAAGCTTCGAATAGGTGACGACTGGTGGATCCTAGCTGAGAATTACGCCGTCGGTATGCCCATTCCCAGTTACCCTCCTACCTAAAGCACACGGTGTCTCATAATTTGCAGCGACCGACGACGCTGGCAATCAGAACAATGTCGTAGCCATCCCCAAGCCTTCCTCCGGAGAAGAGGAGGCACTCGCCGATAAGAACGACTCATCCGTCAATGCCAAGGCGGATGGTTCGTCGCCGACAATCCCCACGCCCCAGCTTCGTGTCCCCGAGTCTGACAGCACCAAGGACATGGCTGAAGAGCTGAAGATGCCTTTGTTTGCCCATGAGTGTCTAGGAGCTTATGACTTTGAAGAGGAAGAGTCTGAAGAAGAAGCATGTCCAAGCGTATCCCCGAGGCGAGAAGCGAGACCGAACTCGAGCGACTACATGCCGGTTGATGTTGACCTTAACGATCCTACCATCGAGAAATTTCCTTCTGATCGTACCTCTATCCTCGGTGCATTGCGAACGATTCAGACCCACCTAGGCGAGGACCAACCGCATGTTGCCGATCTTCCAACCTCACCTCGAGTGGTCTCTTCTAGTAGACCCAGCATCGACTCCACGGATGATATGAGTCTCTCACCAATCCCTATTAGCCCCAACACTATGAGGAAGCGAGAAAACCGACTTTCCCACAGCAGCTTTGGAAGAAGTCGGTCGGTAGTGTCCCTGGGTTCCATTGCAGAAGAGCCCAAACCAGACACCAAAGAGTCACAGGGCCCTGCGGTGATCTCGTTACCAAATCCGAACACAGCATCAACCCACGAAGAGCCACGGTCTCCTCCGAGCGAAGAAGACGAAGCCGTGGTGATGAAGTCTTCGGAAGTCAACCCCACCGACAAGGCTAGTAAGATGCCACTGTCTAAAGATGCAAGCATTGAAGCGGTTCCTTGCCAAGCCCGCACGGAATCAGACTCCACTGCGGCGGACGTGCCTGCCAATGCTACTAATGCTAACTCGGAATCAAAAGACGACCAGAGACCTGCCGGTTCGGTACCACTAAGCCCCGAAACTGTTGATGAGACACCCTCCAGCAACATCGATTCTGCGCCGGATTCTGCGCCGGATTCTGTGGCGAGCAACGCTACTAGTTCTGCCGTTACTCAGAAGAAACCTCAGGGACAAAATTTTCTCGGAAAGTGGGTTCGGTGGCTATTGAAAAAGATGTCAGTCAACAAGTTCCCTATGTACGCATATGGACTCTCCCTTCGATTTAGGCGGGGAGCCAAGCTGACGAACTCTATAGAATCTTGACAACTGGGGCACTGGCGCTCGCTGTCGGAATGGGGTGGAAGGGAGGAGACAAGTGAATGAACTTCCTTAACTCGGCGTAAATGCTTGGATATGACTTACCTACATGATTGGGAATTGCCGGAAATGCGATACACGGCGGCCATTGAGGACGTCATCGTGTAGTCGACCGTGTTATGGAGAATTGGGGTGACAACCGGAGACTGCGCTGGATAAGAGTTAGTGGGAGGCCCAAGAACACAATAGGTCAATTGCTCTTTTCATTGAGTTTTCTGATACGACTATGGGGGTTCCTGTAAGACTGATGAGGTGCTTCTTATTTATTTTACTTTGTTAATTAAATATTCCTTTTTAATGGCTGTTTTGAGTCTGCTTCAAATCCTGAGTGCTGTTAATAGATGGGTGGGGGAGGTGGGGGGGACTTGCCACTACGGATTCCCACGTGCCCACGGCCCAACAGCTCCGGGGACCGACATCGATCACTCACGACGTTAGAAAAAAAAACGGCCCCAGATAACTACCGAGACTTTTCAAGCAACAGATTGGCACGCGACGTCGGCCATTTCCTCACAGCAAAATGCACCGCGTCACGGCAAACTCGATCTGTTCGCTCTGCCTTTCAACAGGCCGTCCCATCGCTGCGTTGCGCACTCCGTTGCAGTCATGGACCCCGCAGCGCTTCGTTTCGCAAAACCTGAAGCCTCGCCCGTCGCGCATGGTGCTCTCTGACCGAGTCGACCGACCCCCGCCGTCCCAAAATGATCGACGAAAGCGCCGTGAGTTCGCTCCCGGTCCCTTTGGTGGCATGAACAAGAAGTTTGCCAATATCGATCCGGCCCGACGAGCGACACGAGATCGAGCGCCGACCTCCAAGGACTCGAGAGGAAAAGGAAGGGACGGCAACCGAGGAGAGCCCAAGGACAAGGATGACCGGAAGGCACTCAAGATGCAGCGCGCCTTGACTACGATCTCGTATGGAAAGAGGACTTCGGTCAAGGAGCGCATGGCAGAGTACGATGCCTTTGATCACTTCGACCTTCTTCCGGTCCTGCAGGTGGCCCTCACCGATGAGCTCTTCAAGGGCATGACCGACATCAAGCCCACCCCGGTGCAAAGGCTCGCCATCCCTGCGCTTCTAGGCCAGACTTCTGTAGAGGGCAGCAAGGTGCCCTCTAAGGAAAAGCAATCATTCCTGCTTGCTGCCGAGACAGGCTCTGGAAAAACACTGGCCTACCTACTCCCAGCAATCGACGCCATGAAGATCGCCGAAGCCGAGGACCCGGAGATCAAGGCCTACAGAGAGCGGTGGTTGATAGAGAAGGAACGACAAGCAGCAGGAAACTCGAAGGGCAAGCCGTTGGACGAGCCACATCCCACCATGGCTCGCCCCAAGGTCATTGTGCTCGTCCCCACAGCTGAACTCGCCCACCAGGTGGTCAAGGTTGCCAAGTCCCTCTCCCATGTGGCCAAGTTCAAGACGGAGATGCTGTCTTCCGACCTGAAGCCACAACATATCCAGCGCAACTTGTACGGGCCACGGGGCGTGGATATTATTGTCGCTACTCCTCACCTGCTCTCATCCATGGCCGACTCGGATCCCAACATTCTTTCCCGCGTTACTCACCTGATTGTGGACGAGGCGGACTCCTTATTTGACCGAAGCTTCGCTCCTGTGACGACCAGCATTGTTGAAAGGGCAGCCCCATCTATGAAGCAATTCATTTGCTGCTCGGCTACCATTCCTAGAAAGCTGAACAACTACCTGGCCACCAACCACCCTGATATGATCAGAATCACGACACCAAACCTCCACGCCATTCCGCGTCGCGTTCAGCTCGGTGTCATTGATGCTTCCAAGGATCCCTACCGCAACAACAAAGACTTAGCGTGTGCCGATGCCATCTACGGCATCGGTCGCGAGGCATCGAAGCACGAAGGCCTCGTCAAGGACCAGCTAGACGTCCGTCGCATCATAGTCTTTGTCAACGAGCGTGAAAAGACGGAAGAGCTGGCCAATTACCTCCACTCCAAAGGCATCAACGCTGATGCGCTGCACCGAGACACCCCCGAGAAGCGCCATGGAGAGATCCTGGAGACCTTCACATCCGCCGAGCCACTCAGGATCCCAACCCCCCAGACCGTATCGCGTCATCGAACCTTGCCCAACGTGAGGGTCCTTGTCGTGACAGATCTGGCATCTAGAGGCATTGACACACTGGCTGTTCGCCATGTGATCCTGTACGATGTCCCTCACACCACCATCGACTTTATCCATCGACTCGGCCGTGCTGGACGAATGGGACGTCGTGGCCGTGGTATCGTGCTTGTTGGCAACGACGATAGGAAGGACGTCGTGGCGGAGGTAAAGCACAGCATGTTTATGGGACAGGCACTGATTTAGTCGGGGAAACCTTACTTGATCATGTACGATAGGGGATAAAATCTTGTATGAACAGAGGCATCGATCTAAGCGAGGGCATGCGGCGATATCATGGGGTGCGTGGGATAAGGAATGTCCTTGTAAAGACTACTCGTGGTGGCTGTTATAGACGATCTCCACCTACCTAGACGAGAGAGCTTGTATAATATATTCGCCAATGACTGATGACGCACCAGCCTAACATTACCTACGAATCTGCTACTCCAATTATATAGTTCAAGTGGTTACGTAGTGGATGGGAAACATTGCGAAGCCAACGGACCTGGAGCTCCGGATGAGGTCCGAGCGCCGTGTGTTTTTTGGCGGACCAGGCCCGATGCAGGTAGGCACTGTGTATTTATCGCTCCGTGCTGTACGGAGTATGCTCGGTAGCTTTACCACGATCGCGTCGCGCGTGTGGGCGTGTTTCCCTCCCACAATAACTTCCAGGTCTTATCTACCAAGTGCCAAATTCCCCAACCACGGGTCTGGGCTGTTGGCAGCCGATTCAACCTCTTTCTGCAACAGCTTGAGCACTCACATATTTTCCGACATATCGTGCATCCTCTGTCTCTCTCCCACAATGCCTCGGCCTAAGCGTGCGCGTCGCGCCCCCGCGCAGACGGCCAAACCAACAGCACGATCGCCCACTCCCGAAGGTGAAGCCAGCGACAGTGATGCCCCGAAGCAAGCCCCGAAGCATGCCCAATCTCCAGAGAGAGGTCGAAGACGGACGACGCGCTCCACGGGGTCCCGCCTCAGTGCCGCCGACGAGCAGGCGATCCGCGCAGCAGCCCAGCGTCGCGATGCAGCTCTCGACAGACTCGCCAACGAGGACCCCACCACGAGCGGCAACACCCTCGATGATGGGGAATCGGGCAGTTCTGTTGAAATTGGACGCCGTGTCATGGCGACACCCGCGCAGAGACGAGATACGACGGGCCTGGATCTGGCCGACGACGATGTGTTTGGGGATCTCGACGACAGCTTCGAGGACGGAGACGTGCCACGGGGCGTGCAATCAACCGACACATCGTCTTTGAACCTCAGCACTTTCAAGCGACGCCCGCGCCAGTCTAGCATCATTGGCCGAAACGACCCTCCAATCAGACCCAGCAGCCGCGGCGGCAACACTCCGAGCATTAGCTCGACCCTGCACTTCGGCACCTTCAGGCGGCGCGCAAGGGAGCCCAGCATCCTGGGCACTGCGCGAAAGCCGCGACCTGACGAAACTGGCACGGGGCAGGAGGATAATTCTGAGAGCGAAGAGGAGTTTCTCCCCGAGGCCGAATCAACACCCTTGAATAACCGACGGCGGACTCAGCCAGTACCTAATGTCGAAGATAAGTCCGAGGATGAGCGCGATCCTTCGGCCGAGGTGGATGGGAACCTCAAATCTCGGAAGCGAAAGAGCGAAGACGCACTGTTGAGCAGCGAGAGGCCAGAGAAGATGTCGCGTGTGGAAGCGGATGATTTGGAGGACGCAAACGAACCAGATGAGGTCCCAGACAGCGAAAGCGATTCTTCTTCGCTTTCGTCTCTTTCATCCCCCTTAGGACCTTCTCCAATCCTGCCAGAGAGGCCTGTCACTCCCGTCAATCTGGATGAAATTATGGCTCCTCCTGCTAGCAGCGATTCAGAAGGCGGAGCTGAGATGTGGCCCGATATCCACACCCTGGCGAAGAGACGGCGGCGCCCTTCAGTTGTGACGCCCATCCGAGCCGACCACATGTCCGACATGTCCTCGCCACCATCCCTGACTCACTCTCCCAATTTTGCCGAGACCAAGGCCCCAAAGACGAGAGGTCGTACGGCAACGAGGCAGCAGCCTTCGCCCAAGGTCACCACCGCTGACCTCACGAGCATGCTGCCAAAGCGTCGGTACAGGAAGGCACGAGACGATCCCTTCGGCTTAGAAAGTGAGGAAGAGCATGATACCTCAGAGATGCCACAGGGGGATGATGAGTTGTCATATGTGGACAGTACAGCCGCGCGAAGGAGACAAGGCAGTCGGCCACGGAGCCGTGGAATTTCGGCTAGGCCAGGTTCGCGAGCAGGTCGGGCGGCGCACTCGGTTCTCAAACCAAGACAGACGGCCTCATCTACTCGACCAGCGGCGAAAAGTGCCCGGACCTATGCCCCTCGATCCTCCGATAAGGAGAATGAGGGTGAAGACGAACAAGGCGATGATGACGAGAACGAGGAGAGCCGATTTGAGCCACTTCCAGACGACACGTTCGACACTGGAGACGACCAGAGCGGGAGTACCCCGTCGGCAGATGAGCTGAAGCAGGCCACCAAGAAGTTCAAAGAGGTCGACAAGTGGGAACTTGAGTATGAGGAGGTTACACAAAGCTCGTCACCACAGGGTGCGCGATGAATGAAGGAGGAATGTGAGACGAGTAGGGGGTTGCTCGGTGTTGGGTCGCATAGAGCCAGCAGTATATCGGAGTCACGGGGTTCATGAGCTTTGAATGATGGTTTTTGCATGCGTGCGTTAAAGCCTTGGGAACAGTGCCCCATTGGGGAAAAGGAGAATCATTCCAATATGCCTTCTGATATCAAATCAAACAGACCTATGCTATCATGGGATTTTGTCTCGCTGCCCGCGTGCCGTGAACGTGCATCAAATATCCGGAACGCCGTTGTAAGTTACAATGCAGTCTCTCAAAACAGTCATCGTAGTCTCACGCCTTCAGGTTGATGGCCTCCCTTCGTTGTTCCACAAAGGGAAGCATAGGAGCCAGCAGATTAGGGTCCCGGAGTGCAATGGTGATGTCGTCGGGGAGTCTTCCAGACATGAGTAGTTTCTAGGGTTCGAGAATCAGTACGGTGATATTATCCAGGGCCTTGATAAGGAGGCTTGTAGATTATGGACTCACCCGCTTGACGTTTTCAAAGGTGTCCTCCTGGGCCGTGTACTCGCGGATAACCTCGTCCGTCTCAAAGTCGACGTAGACTCGTGTGTCGCGTACCCGGACGAGGACATTGTCGAGGCGCATAAACAGCCGGCAAAGCAACAGCATGCGCTTTTCATGCACGCGGACCTTGACACTGAAAATGGAGATGCCATTGTCATCTAGCTCGCTCTCGTACAGCATGACCTCATCGAAGAACAGAATCGGGTCTCGGCGCTTCAGCAGCTCAATGGGGATGGGCTTCTCGGAGGGCTGAAACTGCTTCTCGGCGGCCGGGTCGACGGTGCCGGCATAGGGTGTGGAGTAGCTCCAATCGTAGGGCTTGACGACCTCCTTGATGCCCGAGGTGGTGCCCTCACGGGTGCTCTCCCAATCGCGGGCGTAAGCGACCTTTAGCATCTGGCGGTCGGTCTTGTCGACGGCGTCGAGGGCTTCCGGGGTGGAGAAGGCGATGGACCAGCCGGAGGGCGCGTGTGTGAGGGCGACGAGGTTGTCGCCGAAGATCATCTCAGGCATGGGAATGCCGAGGCGTTCGGTGAGGTCGTCGATGATGGCGGCCTTGGAGATTGGGAGCTTGCGGGTGGAGATGCGAAAGCGGCGCTGCGAGTGCGACGTGGTGCCGGCCGCGAGGGCCTGAGGCGTCGGGAAGGACTCGGTGACGGAGGATATGTGGCTCATGTTGAGGCGAGAGAACGGGAACAGTGACGGCGAGAGCGAGTATGTGGAGGACGGAAGTTGACGTGAATCGAAATGCGGTTTCGAAGTTTCGTAGTTGAAGCTCTAGTGGGGTTTGGTGGGGGAGCTTCCAAACTGTCCCAAACGGCAACCCCGCCAAGGCCGAAGCCAACCCACTCCCCCGATATCGTTCATATAGACCTATCCGATTCAGATTTATAGGTATAAGTTGATGTGTGCACAAAGCCCTATGAGAGATGTTAATGATTAGCAAACCAGTGGAACTCATCGACACTCTGGCATTCTGCGATGGTCCAAGAGTCTTCAAGGTAGTTTGTCAGTGCTTAACCACCGAAGCCCCAGTGGATACCCTGCTCGTGAGTCCGAAACTCATCCGACTCATAGAAGCCAGCGGACGGGACTCGGACTCGGACTCGGACTATCATGAGAGTACCTCAGTACGTAGTTGGTGGAACCAGCTGACCCAAAGATTCAGTACCGTGGAAGCAAAGAAAAACTTGATGTTGGCAGAGCCTAAAAGCGAGCCAGTTCCTTCCAAGTCCGTGGCAGTTCCCCGGCAGAAGTCACGATCTGATCGCTCTGGTACCTTCCATACTTATTGGGTGCCAGATGAACGCCATCAAGGGAGTCGCGAGCGGCCTGGCCATGGCAAACCTACTTACTTAACACGGTCCTGCAGAAAGTCGGCAGAGTTAAGTAGCCAAACACTTAGAGTTGGCCACTTCACCTTTCTCCGATGGGATTCGCAGAATCTCTCTATATAAGAAGAGCCTGTCCACTGCGCTTTCCATCCTGCCACAATTTCTCACCCACGCGTGGCTTGATTCTTCTCACTCAGTCTTGCTTTCACGTCTTCCAGTCTACGGTTCTTTTCCGTTCTTCGACACTCTTCCGCTTTTCGAGCACCCTTCGGTCTTCGATTACTCACATCTTCAACCTCATTTCGAAGGAACATCAAGTCCGCCCCGACCACAAAAGCTATCAACAAAATGGCCTTCTCATTCTCCCAAGCTGATATGCGAACCCCAACTTCCAACCGATTTTACCAATTCAATGACTCAGTCACCTATGAGGCCAGGGAACTCCTAAAGAAGCGCTCTCTACACGAATGCATGTCGTTCATCTACAAGACCGGCTTTAACACCTGCACCCGCCATTGCTGTCGAACCTCGGACCAAGCTCCCTCACAGATCTTTGGCCCTAAGATCAACTCCGAACTCAGCCCCGAGAAGATTCCCCTGTCAACAAAGCTTGCACAATGGTCTGTTTCTTACCAGTCACCGGACGACGGCAAAGTAGCTGTCGATTTCCCGGAAATGGCTCGGTTGATTTTGAAATTCTCCGAGGAGGAGGGCAAAAGGGACGACTCTCAAACCGAAGCCGGCCCTCGCCACGTCTACACTGCTGTCCGACGCCGCGGGGCATATAACATGGAACGCTCCAACCAGCGTCATGACCCAACCACGATTCGACGTATCCAAGATCTTCAACAAAAGAGAGAAGAGGTTCAAAACCACTTTGAAAACAACGTTCTCTTTTCCGAGGGTCCAGACAGAGTTTCCACGTCCGTCTTCTGGTGCGCCCCCGCCAATGGTTACGACGAGCTCTCAAAGGCCTACCTTGCCTGGCGTAAGGTCTGGCATATGTTTGTATTCCGCCCGGACCCCGAACACGTCAGCCTCAGAATGAAGATCACCAATTCCATCGTCGGAGATGCCATCTCCAACGTGCGAATGTGGGGCAATGTCCAGAACGACTTCAACCTCTACCACTGCCAGGAGTTGACCCGCATGGACCTTCGCTATACCTATGATCAGGAGCCGGAGACCCTCCGGTACATGCTTGAGAACCTCGCCGACTGGAGAGAAGAATGTCAGATCCTTAACGACTACGTTGGGCTCCGCCGCGAGATGCCCGTGGATCAGTTCCATTCGGCCAAGCGAGCGGCTCAGCGTGCTGGAGCTTCAATGGAGACACTTGTGCGTGCCACGGCCAACAACAAGAATACTCCCAACAGCGGCGCGAGGGGCAAGAGAGAGAGGATTTACGCTGCGAGGCTGCGTTTCCTGCAGCTTAACGCCGTTCTTTGCCAGAACCCTATCCCCGGAGGATCAGAAGAGGCTGAAGCTGCTCAAGCGCAGCCTGCCCCCGATGCAACCGCCTAAGTGCGTAGCTTCCGCGACTTGCTACGCAAGTTGAGCCGTCTCAAGGCTCGCCTGCCTTCAAATGTTGAGCAGAGGAGGCTGTGGAGAAAAACGGTGTTTTCGGACTTGCTGTAAAATGCGTTCTCAATATCAGACGGAGTTGGCTGGACATCAGATCTGGGGTTTAGGATGCTGGTATCAAGCTAACATGACGAACTGTCATGTATGCAATACCTCCCTTTACATGGCCGCGGACTACACAACTCCTGTATTTTTGTTTGCGGAAGGGGAATTTCATTCAGGAATCCTTTCAGTCATAGAAAACGTTCTTTATATCAGACGAAGGGCTCGGACATAGGATCTAGAGTCTTAGATGCTGGTACAAAGCGAAAAGACGAAATAAAATTGTATCCATAGCGCCCTTTGCTGAGACTGCCTTATATCCGCAAGGGAATTCGACCAGTGGGTTCTTTCAAATACACATAATTGCGGTTTAATTACATGCAGTTGAGATTGGTGTTGCTATGTTAGTGAAGGTCGTTGCCATCCATGTCTTAGTCATGGGGCGTCTCGCACTAACCCCCGGTTGCCCCGACGACCGGCCGTCTCCAATGTTTTCCGCGGCCACAAGCACGACCACCCACCATACATGCTACTAATTAGTCCTCTCTCCATTCGAACCCTTCAAACCAAACACCTTTCTTATCATCCAACTTCCTACTAACCCCAGCAGCAGAGGATTCTACCATCGCGATGGCCACCCGCACCATTGAGGCGCGCTTTGAGCGCATGTCTGTCAACGATGAAAACGATCCTCTCGGCGACGACAAGACCTACTCCAAATCCAAGGTACGAATCACTTGGTCATCGCACAACCAAACAACGAGGCGCTAACTGTACCACCAGGTGATCATGGGTTCCTCAACATCGCAACTGGCCCACGGCGCCAGTCGACCGAACCTCTTCAAGGTTGCTCTTCATTCGCAAACCAACAACACGGTCGTCACACTACCCTCACAGGCGGCCCAACGAAAAGTCACCTCTCCCGCCTCTCCTCCCAGAAAGGCACTACCTGCCTCGTCATCCAAGATCACTACCGAGACCTCTGAGGAGCACAAGGAGACCAAGGCAATCGTGTTGATCGAGCAGCCAAGCATGCCCAAGATTTTCCACCTTGGCATGTTCGAGATAGGTCGTCCCCTCGGCAAGGGCAAGTTTGGACGAGTGTATCTCGCCAAAGAGCGGACGACTGGGTTCATCTGTGCTCTCAAGGTTCTGCACAAGAGTGAGCTGAATGGTCGGATCAAGACGCAGGTTCAGAGAGAGATTGAGATTCAAAGCAACTTGAGGCATCCCAATGTCTTGCAGCTCTTCGGCCACTTCCACGACAGCAAGCGTATCTTCCTGATCTTGGAGTTTGCTGGCAAGGGTGAGCTGTATAAGCACCTGCGAAAGGAGAACCGCTTTCCCGAGTGGAAAGCGGCGCAATACATCGCGCAGATGGCCTCGGCCCTCCGCTACCTACACGGGAAGCATGTCATCCACCGAGACATCAAGCCTGAGAACATCCTAGTCGGCATCCACGGAGAGATTAAGATTTCGGATTTCGGATGGAGCGTCCACGCCCCGGGCAACCGCAGGGACACCATGTGCGGAACTCTCGACTACCTCCCCCCAGAGATGATCGTGCCCGGATCTTCGAAGAACTGGTACACCGAAAAGGTTGACCTGTGGAGCTTGGGTGTCTTGACGTATGAGTTCCTCGTTGGCGAGGCACCGTTCGAGGACTCGGCCGTTGTAACCCAACGGAGGATTAGGCGCTGCGAGATGACGGTTCCTTCATGGGTGAGCCCCGAGGCTACTGACCTTATTAAGAGGGTAAGTTCCTGGTTCTCAGTCTTGAATGAGGCCTCCATTGACTGACACACATTTAGCTCCTAGTGTTGAACCCTGAGAAGCGAATCCCCCTCGACGAAATTACCACTCACCCTTGGATCGTGAAGCACTGCGTCAAGGGTGAGAAGGCGACCAATCGCGAGAGGGAATCGCGATGATATAATGATACGGCATGGACTGGTCTGCCTGGGGTCAAAGGCGTTTTTTTAATCTGTTGACACAGAAACGTGGGAAACTAGGAGAGGGCATTATTGGGGAGTAACGGGGTGTTGTTTTGTGAATTCATTCAAAGTAGTTGATCGAAATAAGAAGACTGTTCCAGTATGTTTGTTTGTTTGTTTGGGGTATCGTTAAATGGCATTGGAGTAAGTAGAGAGGCTTCGCGCTGCTCGGTTCAGAGCCCCTCGTCGAATCTTTTTATGGTATAATACACGCCTGGAATACGGCAAAGTCTATCATCTGTAGACCTCGTCGAACGGCCGAGTGTCTGAGAAGCATGAGTCCCAGACTTGGTTGATGACCTTGGTTGCTTGTACGTCGTCCTTGCATCGTGGGCGAGCCATGACGGACTGGATTGCCCTCTTCCGCACGCAGTCTTGAAATTGCTGTGTCAACTTCCAGTTTCCTCTTGTGAATGCCTCTCTCGTCCATCTGCATTCTCCGCTGAGCATTGAAGCGCGAATCTAGTGGAGCAATGAATCAGTATTGATTGGGTCGCGCGGAGTGGATATAAAGCCGGAATGTATGTAGGCTGATAACTCACCTCTGTGCAGGCGGCATGCTTCAAGTCCTTGTCGCCGGTCCAGTCCACCTTCCATCTTAGATGGTCCCACGCATGCACCATCTCATGCGCCAGTGTATCCTCCAAGTGTTTCCGGTCGCGCACCTCGTTGGCGCAGAGCAGGATGCCGTGGTTGGGGCTGAAGCCTCCGGACTGCCTCCGGACCTGGCCATCCTCTTCGAGATGGGCGGGGCAGCGGCGGCAGACGACGTTGGAGGGGTCCAGCCGTCCGTTGAGGGCCTCGATCTTTTCGGACATGAAGCGCACGACGGGGGAGTAAGTGAAGAGCCAGTCGCGGTAGTCCTCGCAGCGCTTGCAGTCGCGCTCCTCGTGAACGCGGTAGCGCCACTCGCGGAAGTGGAATTGGCCCTCGGGGGTCACCTGGCCGGAGAGGATCTTGAAGTAGTTCATCCACCATTTCGTCTCAGGGTCGAAGCCGGTGCGGGCGGGATCGTTGACGACTTCCTTGGGTTTGTTGGAGGGGGCGGGAGCTCCCGCCGGAGTCGACGTCGATGCCGGGGCTTCGGATGCCATGGTAGCAACTGCCACAAGGTGTGAGTTTTGGTTTCGCGGGCAATTGTCTTGTTCCTCGAGACGGAAGTCTGAGGTACGGCGGTTGGCGTTGATGTTGTTGCGACACGAGCGCCACAGTCTATCGCTTTCTGCCCTCTCCAATGCAAGCAAGTTCGGGATTCTGCCGGCCCAAAGCAGCCCGCACCCGAGGGCGGTGAGCAACCCCAGAGTGGGATCTGGAAGTTGACTCTCCTCGGCAAGTGACACACAGTCAAAGCGCCCGACATCGGTTCCAGGGCATGGAAGTTTTCTGTAGCCACCCAAGCCGCCTAGCCCAATCAAACGAGCCACTGGAACTAGAGCATTTCACCAGGGTTCTAGAGCCAAACGCAACGCAACGCCTTTCCGCCCATCGCACGACAACTGCAGTCCCACATTGAAGACGACAGGGCGTACAAAATGACAAGTGAGAACGTCGGCCATTGTAAGCGTTGTCCCCTCTCACGCGATGCCCCTGTCCTGAGCTATATATGTAAACCTTTGTGGCCTGGTTGCTGTTGTCGTTTTGTTATGGAATATTCACCCCGCCACCAACACTTACTGACGTTCATCCCCACCGTGTCGCAGATATGAAAGGGAATAAGCCCCTGACCATCGTCATAAAGCTGGGTATGGCCGCTGCATTCCAGTTATCAATTGCCCTCACTGACCTGACACAACGCGCGTGCAGGAACCAGCTCCATCGTCGATGAGAAGACCCATGAGCCACTGTTGCCGATTCTGACGCTCATCGTCGACACCGCGGTGAAGCTACGCAAGGATGGTCACAGAGTAGTCATTGTATCCTCAGGGGCCATCGGAGTTGGCCTCCGGCGCATGGACGTCGAAAAGCGACCAAAGCATCTTGCGCAGTTGCAGGTGAGATTTTCCGAGACCTCGAGGGCACTACAAGAGGCCTAACATCTTGCGTAATCTAGGCACTGGCAGCCATCGGCCAATGCCGTTTAATCAGCCTATGGGATAGTCTGTTCAGCCATCTAAGGCAGCCGGTTGCACAGATTCTACTCACCAGAAACGATATTGCAGATGTACCATCTCCCCGTCCGACAGCCGTAGGCGTCGTCAATGCTAACATCCACTCCCAGCGAACGAGATACCAGAATGCCCAGAACACATTCAACGCCTTGCTGGAACAAGGAGTGATCCCCATTGTTAACGAGAACGACACCTTGGCCGTTGCCGAAATCAAGTTCGGTGACAACGATACCCTTTCCGCCATCACAGCTGCCATGATCCACGCCGACATGCTGTTCCTCATGACAGACGTCGATTGTCTCTACGACAAGAATCCTCGTACTCACCCAGATGCCCAGCCTATTGAAGTTGTGGACGATATTTCGGCTTTGCAGGCCGATGGTATGTGCACCTTGCTTCCCAACATCAGATCCAGAACTAACGGGACTCAGTATCGAGTGCCGGCTCCTCACTTGGCACCGGTGGCATGAGCACCAAGATCATAGCTGCCCGGCTAGGAATCTCAGCAGGAGTTACGACAATAATTGCCAAGTCCTCCAACCCAGGAAATGTTCTCAACATTGTCCGTTACCTCCAGCCACGACTAAAGTCATCATCCCCCTCCCCCGCCGCCGAGGACCGTGGCAAGGAGTCCCTATCACGATCGACGTCATCTCTAAAGCTATCAACTCCTCCGTCGTCGGAAGATTTGACCGTCCCCCTCCACACGCGGTTCTTGCCCTCGGAAGATCCTATCCGAGACCGGCATTTCTGGCTCCTACACACCCCGAACCCCCACGGTACCTTGTACATTGACACAGGAGCTTACAAGGCGCTTACTGGCAAGGCAGGGCTGCTTCCGGTGGGAGTGGTCGATGTAGAAGGCAACTTTGCCCAGCAGGAGGTGGTGCGGCTGGTTGTCGTGCAACGGCGACGATCCCCCGGCCCCGACGGGAAGCTCTGGGAGGGTATCCCTGAAGAGGTTGGAAGAGCGCTCGTCAACTATGCAGCCGCTGAGATTTCACGAATCAAGGGCCACCAAAGCGTGGATATTCAGGGGATACTAGGATATGCCGACAGCGAGTACGTTGCGCATCGCCAACATGTCGGCTTCTTCAGGAGAGAAAGCAGGCCCGTAACCCCAACTCGGGAGCTCAACCGAGCCATAATGGAATAGAACGAAAATAGATGGGGGAGGCAAGCGAATACAGCGTCTTTTGATTGACAGGTGCTATCTGATAATCCAAATCGTGAGTGGCATGTCTGCCAGTCTTTTATCCCCAGAACGCCACACAAACGGACAAACACCCCAACTCCAGTGGCCAGTAGAGCCCTAGTATATATCCTGAAGACTAGCCCGTCGCGAACAAGTTGTCTTCGTCGCGGAGGTACTCTCCGCAGTCCGCCTGCCTGAAGCAGACCACACCAGTGGGATCCAGCCTCCTTGCCTCGGCAGTGCTGCGCGCAGTGACGCCGAATCCCAGAGGAGTGTCGTTCATGCTGTAGACGACGACGCCCTGGTGCTCGGGGCAGTCCTCGGACCAGCGTCCAACGTGCGCCTTGACAGTGTTGCCGCCGTACAGGAAGGGCATCGCTCCGTTCTCCTTGACCCAGATCTTGTAGCGGGCATGCTCGGCGATGATGGGCAGCGCGGTGATGTGCATTCGGAACTTTCCAGACTTGGTAAACTTGCCTAAAGCGGGTTGGGTTAGCTAATGAGAGCAGGCCAGGGTTCTATCTTGCGGATAGCTTACCGAGACAGGTGCCGAGGGAAAGAAGCTTCTCGCGAGCAATGGAAGTCGCGAGGTTGGCAATGGAGAGTCGGACATAGAAAACACGATCTTTAATGAGCCTGAAGACATATCGGTCCCCATTGGGGGAATCGTCGAGGGGTGCGATGAGGTTCTTGAGAGAGTTTCCGGTGTAGGTCGCGAGCTTCTCGAAGAGAATTTGCGTCTCGTTTTCCGTGAGAGGACGCATCGTGTCCGAAGGGGAGTGGAGGATGCCGGTTTCTTGGGTTGTTTAGTGTCGGGAATGGTGTTGTCGGTGAGCCGAGAGGAGAGAAGGTGGACAAATGCGGTGATGATGATTTCTTGGTGTTGAGCAAGTCGTCGTCGGCCAATTATGAAGAAAAAAAGTTCCCAGCCCAGGAACGATAAGGATCTTATCGGCGAGAAGTGGGGTTGGTTCATGGATGCGCCACTCTGGGCGTCGGTGTGAGGAGGTTGAGGCCAAGAAGTGTGGCTGGTAATGCTCAGCTTGGGGCGCTCGCCCTACGAATACGTAATCAAGGCCAAACTCTCACTCAGCACTCGAGGCCCTAACTTTGAGGTCAACAGAGGGGTAAAGGGCCCCTCCCCTAGGCAACCTGGAGCCCCCGAGCACCCCACCGCCCACTGAAAAAGGCCCTATCTCGGCGAATGGACGATTCCCTCGAGGCTATAACTGCGTGATACCACATCCCATTCCACCCCCAAACACGCAAAGGCTTTAGGAAAGATAGGGTAAGGTACCGCGAGCGACCGCCTAAGCACCGAATCAGCGCCCGGAAGAGGAAAGAGCCCTGCAGAGCAAGTCACACCAGACAATTCCCCCACCATCCACCACCGTCCATCTCGGACCAGAGCAGAGGAACCAAGTGCGCTTGAGCTTGTGACTCACGCACTTCTTTCTTCACGACCCATCGACCTAGTGGATGAAGCCAATTCGTCTCCCCTCGCTCTCCGCACAGCTTGCAACTTCGGTTTCAACTTCGACTTCGACATTTACGTCGCCGTCAACGCTTCATCGGTTCAGGGCCTGCGCCGCCAGACGACCTCCCCGCTCCGCCTACTCCCGCCTGTTCGCAACATCGCGACCCCGCCACGCCTTCCAAGTGCAAAAGCAGCACAAGCTCAAGCAAGACACCATGTCTTCCTCCGCGACGACCCTCAAGGGCCAGCCCCTCGACAAGGGCGTCCTTGATAACATCCTCCGACGACGCATGTTCTACACCCCCTCCTTCGAGATCTACGGCGGTGTTGGTGGTCTCTACGACTATGGCCCTCCCGGCTGTTCCCTCCAGGCCAACATTGTCGATGTCTGGCGCAAGCACTTCATCCTCGAGGAGGACATGCTCGAGGTTGACACCACTGTCCTGACCCCGCACGAGGTCCTCAAGACCAGCGGCCACGTCGACAAGTTCGCCGATTGGATGTGCAAGGACCCCAAGAACGGCGACATTATGCGAGCCGACCACTACGTTGAGGCCATCCTCGAAGCTCGGCTAAACGGCAACAAGGAGGCTCGCGGCCTCAAGGTGGAGGAGAAGGAGGAGGACCCCAAAAAGAAGAAGAGAAAGGCCAAGACCGAGGCCGTCAAGCTCGACGATGCCGTTGTCCAGGAGTACAAAGAGGTGCTCGCCAAGATCGACAACTACGGTGGCCCTGAGCTCGGTGAGCTCATCAAGAAGTACGACCTCAAAAACCCTCTCACCGGTGTCCAGCCCTCGGAGCCCGTTGCCTTCAACCTCATGTTTCAGACCACCATCGGCCCCAGCAGCAACTCTCCCGGCTTCCTCCGCCCCGAGACCGCCCAGGGCCAGTTCCTCAACTTTGCCAAGCTCCTCGAGTTCAACCAGTCCCAGATGCCTTTCGCCTCCGCTTGCATTGGCAAGTCCTACCGAAATGAGATCTCCCCTCGTGCCGGTCTCTTGCGTGTGCGAGAGTTCCTGATGGCCGAGATCGAACACTTCGTTGACCCCGAGGGTGGTAAGAAGCATACCCGATTTCACGAGGTCGAGGATGTTGAGCTCGTCCTCCTTGACCGTGACACCCAACTTGCTGGCAAGACTCAGACCACCAGGGTCAAGGTTGGCGAGGCTGTCAAGTCTGGTCTCATCGACAACGAGACGCTGGGCTACTTCATTGCTCGTATCCATCTCTTTATGCAGAGGATTGGTGTTGACCAGTCCAAGATGCGCTTCCGACAGCACATGGCCAACGAGATGGCCCACTACGCCTGCGACTGCTGGGACTGTGAGCTTTTCACTTCTTCTGGTTGGATCGAGTGTGTCGGCTGCGCTGACCGAAGCGCCTACGACTTGACTGTTCATGCCAAAAAGACCGGTGCCCCCTTGGTCGTTCGTGAGCGACGTGAGGAGCCCCTCGTCATTGAGGAGTGGCAGATTGAGATCGAGAAGAAGAAGTTTGGCCCCCTTTTCAAGAAGGACGCTAAGACGGTCGAGGCCGCTCTGGAGGCTACGTCCCAGGAGCAGCGCGAGAAGCTGGCCAAGGAGCTGAGTGATACTGGCAGCATCACCCTTGAGGTAGCTGGTGTTGGCGAGGGCAAGGTCAAGGTCACCAAGGACTCGATCGCCATCGAGTTCCGCAAGCGGGTCGAGAATACCCGCGAGTACACTCCCAACGTCATTGAGCCTTCATTCGGTATTGGCCGTATCCTGTACTCCTTGATGGAGCATAGCTTCTGGACTCGCGGCACCGATGGTGGCGACGAGGCACGTGGTGTAAGTATCTTCCAATGCAAGTATAGACGACACCGCAAGCTAACGCAATCCTAGGTCCTGTCTTTCCCTCCCACCGTGGCTCCTACCAAGGTTCTCATCGTGCCTCTGTCTACCAACGAGAAGTTCAAGCCTCTTCTGAAGACGCTGTCGCAGCGCCTGCGCACCACCGGTATCTCAAACCGCATCGACGACTCGTCTGCCACTATCGGCAAGCGCTACAGCCGAAACGACGAACTCGGTACTCCCCTGGGCATCACGATCGACTTTCAGACTGTCCAGGACGGCACTCTTACGCTCCGAGACCGTGACAGTACGGCTCAGGTGCGAGCTGACGAGGACCGGATTATTGAGGCCATCAAGTCACTCGTCGACGGCAGCAAGAAATGGGCTGACATCGAGTCCGAACTTCCCAAGTTTGAGGGTCAAGAGGTGGATATTGCTAGCCGATAAAGGAGCTGGGGTATAGCGGGCGATGTAAAATATAGACGACAGAGCAAATCTGCCTGTGTCAGTGGAGGGGTGAAGAGTCAGGCCATAGGGACGAAGATTCACCCAGATTCGATCTAGATATCCCGAGAAACAAAAGACTTATGTGGTCGAGAGACTGTTCTCTTTTAAGATCAACTACGCCCTAGGCTTCTTTGATTTGACTACGCACTCGGAAAGAACGTCTTGTAGGCGAAGGACCTTTAAAGACGAGTGGGCTCTCTGGTGCAACTCAGACATCCCACACAGTCATACGATGCAGTCATGCTGTCAAACAAAACACATCCAATACTTAGTATTCCAATTTGATAATTTTACTTGATGCTTGTATCGTCATGTACACAGGTGCCGTTTTCGGAGGCAGAAGACTCCGCAAGAGGCTACCTACCTACTTACTTGGTGGCGGCCGTCGACAAAGGTCTATCACGTGAAAGCCAAGCGCGTAAGTACTACTATGGATTAGTAGAGTGTCATGGTTTAAGGCACGTGCAGTGCGTTTCGGGCCGGCGTGGACGGGTACTGGGAAGAAATTTACTCTTGGACTTTTATGGCTCGGGAGCAGATCAGGGGATTCAAGATTCAGGGATGAGGGTTCTCTTCAAATAAAGAAGACAAGTAGAAAAAGGCGCGGATCTACAGTCCATGCACGCACGCCGCGGCGGGTAGAGAGGACTGGGACTGGGATTGGGGATGGCGGCAAGGGCGAACATCCACATTACACATTACAGTATACAGTATCACCATAATTAGGTGCTACGCATACAGTCAATACGGGTTGCTCCGTGGCCAACGGTCGTGAGAGATGGCGACAAACGTGCTCGCCTGCCTCTGCCAGACTGTCTCGGGATCTACCACAAGACAGGTTCTGGCTGGCACGTTGGGGACATTGCGACGATAGACGAGGCCAGCCAAGCCTCCCTTGTTGCCGTCCTTTCCAGCCAGCTTCCAGGGCACGAGTAATGGCAGGTCGTGTTGGTAATAAGGTAGTTAAGCTGCGTGCGCCCTGAGATTGGGTTGCAATGGTGGGCCAGCCCCCTGCCCGTCAACCTGTCCGTCTTGAACATTCGCAGGTGAAGGCGGTGGGATGGATGGTGGTAGCGGTACTGGATTGGGGGCATCGGGGATGTCATCCGAGAGCATCAATAGCGCCCGATCCGCTCGCGCCGTCCCCGTCGCCGACGCCGCCGCCGCCGATCCTGGCTCGCGCTGGAAATGGTCGCCACACGTTTGCGGCCTCGGCCTGATCTGGGCATGTCTCGTTCGCGTAAGTTGTTGTTCATGGCGTTTTCTGCTCGGATGGCGGCAAATGCGAATGCGTGAGCGCTGCTGCTGAGCTGTCCTGGGCCAGCTGGGCCAGCTGGGATCATACTTACGAAGAACGACGACGTGTGAATACTTAGGTATTCACCAACTACCCAACTAATAGTAGTCGTACGAAGTACGCGGTCTCATGTCTTGTAAGACAGCGCTAAAGAGGCTCGGTTGAGTCCCCTTACCAACTAAGCTCGACACGGGCACATCTGGGCGCCATCTGTGTACTATGTATTCCAATATGCACATGTCGATAGGTGCCCGGTCAAGGTCCATGGACATGGACATGGAGATTAGTACCAAACACGACCCCAGACCACTCCATGGGGCGATCGCAACGGCAATGTCACCCAAGAAGAACCGTCGACGACGCGTTGGCCTACCGCTGCGTTGCAACCCCGACATGGCCATGGCCAACCAGGCGTCCAAGCCAGGGGATACAAGATTGGACTGTGCGGTTTGTGGGTTGAGTGCGGTGGTGAGTGGAGGCCGGGCCCATCATTAGCAAGGAGCCCCAGAGTGCCAGAAGTGCCAGAAGTGCCAGACAAGAGAGTCGGCGAGCCAGAGTGACAGATTGCTGAGAACGACGGGACAGGCAGACCCGGCGCCTTTACTACTAGGCCCGCTGCTAGGTCGTGCGGCCTGGGTGTCGAAGGAATGGGTTGTGTGTCGGCCGGCCAGCCACTGATGTTGCCGCTCGCTGGTGCGTCTCTAGAGCTCAATAGCACCCAACATTCGAGGCTCTACTATGTAGAGCACAGTACTACTTAGGAGTACTACCTAGGCACTGGTAGGGGCCTAGCAGGCTTCTTCACGCTTCCGGCTATCATCGACGACCGAGTATACTGCGTGGCAGCTGTGAGTATCACGGATGCTGATCAACGGCAGCGGGGGACCGCAAACAACACCAGGCCCGGCCAAGCCCCGGCAGGTATGCGCGAGTACCCATATTGCCAGGGCTCGTCAGGCAACAAACAGCATCAAGCCCTCGTGGACGCTGGGAATACCGGCGCATGGGAGCAATGGAAGCAATGGGCCATAAGCGGGGCAACATTTCTCCCTGACAAACTCGGCGTTTTTAAGTTGCCTGGAGCTGGGTCCAGCTTGCATTTGTAAAGGGAACAAAGGCCAAAGGCCAAAGACAAGCCCGTGGCAATACTTTGTCACTTCTAGACTTCGCTCGGCCGCCTCCACTCGGCAAGCTCCAATCTTATTACGGAGTGGGTAAGTGTCGTGTAGGTACTGTAGGTGTAGTCAATAAGTACGAACATGTAAGTTGCCTCGCCGGAAAGACGCCCGTTGACAGACATCCAACACCCAACATCCAACAGGCATAGTAGTACGTTAGGCCAGTAGTACCTACGTGGGTGCCCAAGGTGGTTAGCAGGCAAACGGAAGTGAACAAAGAAGATGCCGGAGGCCGATAGGGCCACTGGTACCCCCCAAGACAGCTTCCAGTTGACTCATCCCACTAAATCGCCCGTCTACTAAGGTCTTCGCGCGCTGTGGGAACGGATGCTAACAGCGGGTGCTGGCGGCTGGGCCTCTGCTGGGCGCTCTGCTGGGTCTCGCCTGACACCTCCTTCCCCACCCCTCGTTTCCTCCCCCCCGTCACCTTCTGCTACTTCTCTCTACCTACGACTCCTTCTGCTCCTTCTTCTTCCTCTCCTCCTTGGTCCCCTTCTTCAACCCTTTATCACCCGACCACCTCCTTTCAACATACTTTCTCTAGATGCCTTCATACACCTGAACCAGCGCTGCACCAAAAGTCACAGGCGCATCTCGGGGTGACTGAATCTCCCCGCGGTCATCTGACTCCGCGCTCTCGCTCTCACTCCCACTTCCTGCGCCTGCCGCCCGCCACTGCCCGCATTGCCGCCCAGTGCCTCCACCCATTTCCGCCCGCCTCTCGTTACCGACGACAGGCGACCTGGGCCTTGACCGCCGCTTAGCGAACTACATGCCCTCCACGACCTCCCCGTGAGAAGGGCCTCCAGCTGCGCCGACGAGCAGATTGTTTGCAGCTCCTGGATTATCAGCTCCATCCTTTCTCGTTCTCGTCTCCGTTTTACTGTCGCAACGCCAACTCCATTGCTCCTGGAGTCTGGCATCCTCCAACGCCAAACGCAGCCGCAACCTGACGCAACTCGGCGAAACGTCAACCGTTGCATCTACGCGGCGCATCACGAAAACGCTCATCGCACTCCTGACTCAGGGCCACAACGCGATTAATATTCCTCACTGCCGCCCTGACATCAATTCAGGATGGCTCAGAACAGGTACGTCTGCAATCAACACCTCGTCGAAGGCACCGCGGCTCTTGCGGCAGAGCGGGGTGACGGCCCTACGTCTTACCTGGCGTTGTCGGGCCCTGTGCCATGAGAACCACAAAGAAGTGACATGCCCACGTCTCACTTCTTGCTCAGCCTGACGACCTCTCGTCAATGAATGCCATCGCATCATTGCCAAGCGAGAGAATGACGCATTCCGGTTTTGCCACCTCCGCAGGCCTGCCAGTCACTTTCATTTGACAATCAGCTCTCCTGTATGGTCGGCCGCTAACATACCACAGCATGTACGCCTCTGGCCAGTTCATGAACCCGGGCCCAGCGCCACGACCTCCTACCGACCGGCCACGTTTAGCCTTGACTCCCAACGCCAATCTTCCCGGAAGCATGGCAAACATGGCCATCTCACCCATTCGCAGTACTGCAACGTCGACATACACCGGCTCCACCATCTCACTTCCGATTGCGCGCCAACAGTCCAACAACACTGATGGCATGGGAGGCGTTGCGGTCAAGAAGGAGGGTTGGGCCTCGGTCAAAGAGAGCAAGAACTTTATCCAGCCTTGGAAGCAAAAGTACCTGATTCTCCGCAAGGAATCTCTGGATTTCCACAAGACTGAGGGAGGCAAAGTCTCATACACACTTTACTTACGGGATGTTGTCAATGTCGGTCGAGTGGAGGCTGCGGGCACCATCTTTGAGATCAAGCGGAAACCAGATGGTTCGTCGAACAGCCCCGGAGATGACGATGGCCAGACAAAGACACTTCAGATCAAGGTGAAGAGCGACGATGATCTCTATGAGTGGATTGACTTTGTTTACGGTGCATGCCCTGGCATGGGCGGTGTAAGCAACCCCACCAACTTCTCCCACGCTGTGCACGTCGGATTCGATCCCAAGACGGGCGAGTTTGTAGGCTTGCCACCAGAGTGGTCGAAACTCCTCAACTCGTCTGCCATCACCAAGGAAGACTACGAGCGCAACCCCCAGGCCGTCTTCGAGGTCCTGGACTTTTACACCGATCTCGCCAAGAGAGCAGAGAACCCAAATCAGTACTCCAGCCTCACCCCTACTCCCCCTGCTACCAGCCAAGGAAACAAACAGCTTGGATATGGCGGTGGTTCTTCGGTGGCCCCCCCTCGACCTGCGCCTCCTTCCAACGCTCCGCGGGCACCGGGTTACAACACGCCTCCCCCTTCTAATGCGCCTCGGCGCCCTGAGCGACCGGATCGCCCCGATCGTCCCTTAGCACCTGAGCAGCAGCAGCAGCAGCAACGCCAGCAAATGCAGGCCATGGCCCCTAACTACGTGGCCCAAGACGCTCTCAGAGAAGAGCAACGCAAGAAACAGCTGGAGGCCCAGCGGCAGCGAGAACAGCGCGATATCGAAGAGCAGAACCGCCGCGATCTGGAGGCCTTCAACGCGGCCATTCCCAAGACCAAGGTTCCTCTAGCTCAACAGGAAATCGGTGGTGGATACAGCACAACCCCTCAGGCCGACCGCTACAACCCGTCTAGAGCGGCACCCGCGGCGCCGAAGCCCGCACAATCCAACGCCCTCCGCGCCCAGAGGGCCGCACCGTCTCCCCCGAGTGCTTCCGCCCAGCGACCGCCCTTGGCTACTCAGCAGAGCTCTGGCGCTCTTCGAGACCCCTCACAGGGACGCTCTCGCAACGACAGCCCGGCCGGCCATGCCAACGCCCCTCGGTACGCCAACGGCAATCAAGCATCGCAGCCGCCCCGACAGCAGCAAGCTCAACCCCAGGCTTCGCGATTGCCTGCTCCTGTTAAGCCTCTCAACGTTGCGCCCAAGCCTAGTCAGCCTCAGCAACAGCCCGACAGTGTCAAGGCTGCTGAGGCTGCCCTGACCGCTAAGCCATCGGCTGCAGAGCGTAAGCAGGATGTTCGCATGTCCACCATGTCTGAGAGCGAGGTCATGGCCAAACTTAAGGAAGCAGTGTCCAAGGACGATCCCAACCTATCATACTCCAAGCAGAAGAAGATCGGACAGGGTGCTTCTGGATCTGTCTATGTCGCCAAGATCAAGGACACTGCCATCGGAATCGCTCGTGACGTACTTCGGCAGCAGGGCCCTCGAGCCCAGGTGGCCATTAAGCAGATGGATCTTGCTCATCAGCCTCGCAAAGAGCTGATCGTGAATGAGATCATGGTCATGAAGGATAGCCGGCACCGAAACATTGTCAACTTCCTAGATGCGTTCCTGCGCAATAACTTTTCCGAGCTCTGGGTGGTCATGGAGTTCATGGAGGGTGGTGCCCTCACCGACGTGATCGACAACAACTCATCCATCTCGGAAGAGCAAATCTCGACCATTTGCCACGAGGTGAGTTTCTGAACAATGGGATCTATAAAGTGTCAGCGGCTAACATTTCTTGCCAGACTTGCTCGGGACTACAACACCTGCACGCCCAGAGCATCATTCACCGGGATATCAAGAGTGACAACGTTCTCCTCGACGCTCGTGGGAATGTCAAAATTAGTAAGTAATAAGATCCAAATATAAGTTGGAGCTCAAGTACTGACATCTACAAAGCCGATTTCGGATTCTGCGCGAAGCTCACGGAAACGAAGTCGAAGCGAGCCACCATGGTGGGTACTCCTTATTGGATGGCCCCCGAGGTTGTCAAGCAGAAGGAGTACGGACCCAAGGTCGACATTTGGTCACTGGGCATCATGGCTATTGAGATGATCGAATCCGAGCCCCCTTACCTCAACGAGGAGCCTCTCAAGGCGCTGTATCTTATCGCTACTAACGGCACGCCTCGCCTCAAGAAGCCCGAGAAGCTGAGCAAAGAGCTCAAGGCTTTCCTTTCGGTTTGTCTGTGCGTGGATGTCAAAAGCCGCGCTTCGGCAGACGAACTCCTGGCCCACGACTTCCTCCGCCATGGTTGCCCTCTAAGCAGCCTTGCTGACCTCCTGGCCTTCAAGAAGCACGCCAAATAAGGGCGGGCACTCGACAAGATTCGAAAAGCATGCGCTCTAGTTCTGATTTGGCTTTTTGATGTGGTTTGGAAGCAGAGAGGACGCATATATTCCCCCCAAGTGATGGTTTGGCGTTTAGGATTGGGACGAAGTCGATTTGCACCTTTCTTCTTGGCAGGATGTGTCCGCACTGCCTCAAACTCCCACGCCAGCCTACCCAGTGCACCAAGACCGGTGCCTATCGACGATTATGATGCCCAAAGCGATGAGAGCTGGCAAATGTCTATGGTGGCGGGTTCAGGTCGTGTTGGAACCTTTGGAGGCTCCTTTAGGCGGTTCGGACAGGAAGGCACTAGGTTCCCATGTCAAGGAAACGAGGTTCACGCGAGGCTAATGGGACTGTCAACCACGTGGGATCTATTCCCAGGAGAGGACTAGAAGACAACATAGAGGAAATCAAGGATTGCAATGTTTGCGCGTTTACTACTCGATACACCGTAAAATGAATGCACATGCCCAACGCGCTCCTAAACAGGCAATTCGCAGTTCTCAAGCGGTCAGGTCCTCCCTCGTTGACGTCGTTGAGGAGGAGCCACAAGCGCGAGGTTTGACAGGCGGCATGTCACACATCTAGATGCATCTAGATGCCGTGCCGAGACGTGGCATCCACTACCAAGTTGACACGCAACGAGCCAGCGGATCGGGCTCAACTAGCATTAAGTTCACAATCAGTGGCTGGCTGGCGTGCCTCACACAGCATCGTTGGCTCTGGGCTTAAGCGGCTGGGACGGCTGGGCGGCTTGGGCCACTAATATGTACGAGCTGAATGGACGAGAAATGCTGGTGGAACAGATGCTTCAAGACCCGCATAGATGCGTAAGAAAGCTTTGTCTGTAGCCTGCTAGTCGGTGCAGCGGCAGAAGAGGCCAGAGGGAGGCGTCAACAAGGCAACAAGGCAACAAGGCAACAAGGCAACAAGGCAACAAGGCAGCAAAGGTCTTGGGAAGAAGTCCCTGGAAGAACAAGCAAGGTATGAAGGTTGGGACGGGTAAGGGGTAGGTGCCACAAGGCGGATTCCAAGAACAACAGGGTCAACCGAGTTGGGCGGAACGGAGAGCTCGTAGCGGACGGGGCGTCAGCAGCTGGGAAGGCTCAAAGTGGCTTCTTTTTTTCTCTTTCTTTCTTTCCTTCAAGGGTCAGCCCGTCAGCAAGGTGAGGGAAGAAGAAGAAAAATTGGGAGAGAGAACAGAGCTGCGGTGAAAGAGAAAAGAAGCAAGCGGTGATGGAGTGAGAGAAGGTGGTAGTGACAGTGAGGGAAGCCACCAGTCGGATATACGAAGTGTACACATGGCGTGTGAAACACTGGCACTGGCAAAATGGGAAACCCCTTTTAGATACGGTACTTCGTACGTCTCCCATGTATTTCGTACTGTACGAAGCACCTGCGCCCCAGTGTCCAAGGTACGAACAACTTGCTTGCATATGTGCGGGTAGGGGGGAATTGTAGGGCTTGTTTCAGCACCGTTAGCAGATCCTCCAACATGGCCGTGCCAGCCGATGATTGGTGAGAGCCCCTCGCTGGGCGGAAGGGGAGCATGTATCGGGATGCCGCCAATAGGAACGTCTCCATCCAGAACGTATTTCGGGTTGTCGGCGGGCTGTGGGTGGAAGGGGAAATTCGATATGGAGAGAGAGAGAGAGAGAGAGAGAGAGAGAGAGAGATAGAGAGATAGAGAGAAAGTGTGAGTGTGTGAGGGTATGAATGAGAGGGAAAGAAAGATGCTGCTTACGATATAGCCGTAAGCCTACTTAGCTACTTCGCACATATGCGAGTCATCGCCAAATACCACGGCACGTAAAAGGGCAGTGCTGGAGGGACAGAGGAGTGCAAAGCCAGGCTTGGTGTCTGGGGAAGAGCCCTGGCAAAAGGTTCAGCCCGTTTTACATTGAAGTTCCATCCGCTGCACGCACCTTACGCATATATTCATACCAAGTACTTCGTACTCATTCATACTACCGTGCTTGCTCGTTGGATATCAATCGAGCGTGCCTTAACCGCAACACTCACCAAGTCTGGTTGGTACATGCCATTCCTGGTTTTCAAGGTCTCCCATCAGACAGGGGCAACGCAAAAAGAAGGATCGGGGCTGGGCAGGCCTGCGCCATGCGTTGTCCCCCCGGCGTCTCGGGGCGTACCGACAGAAAGGGGACGGGGATAGTGGAGAGGAGAGGCAGGGAATACGTGGTGACGAAACCAGCCAGGAAAACCCGTCACCTCCTGTAACTTTAAACCCCGAGTAATTAGTTGCTTCGTGCGAGGTACGTCTACACCCGTACTCGTACTGGTGCTTAGTCGGCAGTCAGGTATGGAATATGCCTTGTGCGCTGAGAAAGCTGACGGGATGGAGACGGGTGCAGCTAGCCTGGTCTGATAAGCAGCAGAACAAAACATAGCAAGCATGGGACCTAAAACGATCAGACTAGATCACTCAGGTGGGCGAGAGCGTGTACGTTGCGTGTACAGGACTTGTGTGTGTGTGTTTCATGGTGAGTCGGGGGGGTTTGCTGAGAAGCAAGTGTGCCGTGTGTGTGTGTGTGTGTGTGTGTGTGTGTGTGTGTGTGTGTGTGTGTGTGTGGTGGTGCCGGAAGATGCTCTGTGATCCATGCGCACACGCGTTCTCGGTGGACACTTGTCTGGCCACTTTACTGGCTAGATGGAAGACCCCAACCCGAGCAGGCTGGCTCGTACTGTCCTTTTGTACGAACACCAAAGAGGCTGTGAAGCCTTGGTAAGATGAGCCAGCGTGTGTTAAAACACAATTAGACAGGAGAGCGCTCCCTCAGGGGGCCCCCACAGGGGACACATGGGCGGGATGAAACCTACCCACATAGCCGCAACCGTTCCCGTTGTCGCGATGCCGGCAGAACGGACTGTTCTCTGCCGTGTTGGATATCGAGGCTATCCGTACACTTACAGTATACCGTACCGTATCAAGTATGGATACGGTGCACGAGGCACGAAGCACAGAGACACGGAGAGCAACCCCCTTTTACGGGTGGCACTGTCGGTACAGAACTAGTTCGTACACGTAAAGCCGGGCAGAGCCCTGAAGTGAAGCAGCCCGCCCAGTCAGCATGCTGGCTGGCTGCCCGGTCCGTCCATCAGCTCCATGGTACCTCAGCACTGTACTCCGTGCAGGTACAGTAACTTGTACTTCGTACTCGCCGGTTGGAGCTGTGGTTCTTGTCCAACCGCCTTGTCTTGTCTCGTCTGCCTCCTTCTGCTCCCGCATTCTTCCCTCTCAACCCTCCACCCCCAATTCTCCTCTTCCTCCCCTCCCCCCATATCGTGCGCGTCCCGTCTCCTTCTCCAGGCTCCCCCCTCCCGACTAAAAAAAAATTACCACCTATTTTTTATCGTCCCCATGAGATGAGGCCTGTATATTGATCGTTACGTTTACTTTTGTTTGTGCCTCTTGTGCCTCTTGTGCCTCTTTCTTCCCCCCTTCCCCTCCCATCTCTCTCTCTCTCTGCCCCCTTCCCTTTTTCCCTTTTTCCTCTTTCGCATCTCCCTACCTAGCCGCAGGCTCGGACGACGCACCGACACCGACGCACGCTGGGCGGCCACTCGACTCCTCCCGTTAGTTAGCCTCTCTGGCCAACATCGCATCATTCGGCAACGTCGCTTCTCGTGGTTTTTTTTACCTTCCCACAAACCTCCAACCCCCAACCCCCCGACCGGCCGTCGACCTGCTTTCGACTTGGACCTCGACATCGAACCTCGAACCTCGACCTCGACCTCGACATCGACCCATTCCTTCCCACCTCGTCCTCTTCTACGAGAAAATTCTCCTTGTAATACCGGCTCCTGGATCTACTTCCTGTTCGCACCGCGCTCCTTTAAACACCCGGTTCCATCGCCATCGCCATCACCATCGGTCCTACTTCGCCCACGCTGCGTTGTCCTTCCCATCACTCCACAGGCACGCTTGAAGCTGCTGCGCACTCGGACTTCCTCGTTTCTCCAGCCCTTCGCCAATTAAAAGACTCCTACGTCCCGGTCCACGAGTCAATCCCCTTTGCGAATAATATCCAGTTTCCGGCCCGACACCTTCCGTGTCACTGTCTCATGAGGTCGGCTAGATAATTGATAATGTCAACTGCCAGATCCGAACACTTGACTCGCGGCTACTCTTCCCAGTCTGCCAGTCAAACCCGTTCCGCCTCCCCCTCCGCAAGCAACTCCCCCATCGAACCTCCACTGCCATCCTCCAGGTCTCCCTTTGGCATGTCTGGTGGTCTCAACCCCTCTGGCAAGATGGCGAGCAACTCGCGATCCGGGGCTGGTTCTCCGTCGCACGAGATAGCTGGTTCCAGCCGCCTGTTCTCCAAGAGGTTCGTTCATCCCCCGGTCGTTCTTCTTCCTCCCACGCTGACCTCAACTCCCTCCACGCAGAGCCCGCGAAATTCAAGCCCAGGAAGGCGTCCCGGGCATGCCGGGAAGCCTCTGGGGCGGTCCTCCTACCAGCGGCAACTCGACGCCGCTGCGCGAAAACATCCCTGAGTCTCCCACCGATGGCTTTCCCGACTTTGCCCAGCTTCCAACCCCCGACTCTATGCCTCAGACCAGGCGCGCCCGCGCTGGCACCGTGCCCTCTCGATTCTCTCCTGGTGGTGCGGCCAACGGCCTCATTGGCGTTGCCGGAATGGCTCCAAAGTCCACCCGGCCCACTCCCTCCCAAAGTCCTTTCAACAAGTCGCCTTCCCCCAATCCCGAGCCTCAAGAGAATCCCTCCAACAGTTCTACCCTCCTATCCCGCCTACGCGCGGGCTCCATGCCCCAGAGGAGCCAGTTCGCGCCCATCCCAGGAACAAACTCTCCGTTTGGCCCCTCCATCTTCAGTAGCTGGAACCCAGCCGGTGTTGGACGCGAGCGTGCTTCGACTCTTGCCAGCATTGCTAGCGTCGGCTCCAACGGCCCTAGCTCTCCTGCCCAGTCCCAGTTCTCCAAGGAGGGTGGTGGTGAATCCGACGTCCACATGAGGACTCTGGATTATCTTGGACTTGCCGAGACCCCTCAGCAATCCCGCGCTCAGCTGGCGACTCCCTACCTGGCGAATCTCGACTTCACCAAGCAATCCAGCCGTTTCCGATCCTACTCGGTCAACAACAAGGACAAGTATGCCGACGATGAAGACGAGTACGACTCAGAGATGCCACTCGACCCCCAGTACGTGGCTGCTCTCCAGGATCAGCTGGCTGCTACTAACGCCGCCATCCACAACCACAACTTGGCTGTCCAGGCCTTCGCAAACCAGGCTTCCGTCACTCGCCCTCGTGCTCGCACCGCCGGCGTTTTGGACACTCCCGGAAGTCGACTGATGAGGACCTACATGTCCGGTAACACCGGCATCCCCAACCCCATTGCGCCCACTGAGATTCGCCTACAGGAGGACAAGGAGTACGAGGATCTTCCCCAGGCCGTCGCCAGCATGAACCTGGGCAGATCCAACAGCCGCAACGCCGGGCTACTGAGTGCTGACGAGCAAGGTCTCGAGGGACCTACCAGCGCACTCTGGCTCGGCAGCATCCCCACTTCGACCACCACCTCGACTCTAATCGAGATGTTCAAGTCCCACGGCCCTATCCTGTCTGCTCGAGTCCTCACTCATAAGAACTGCGGATTCGTCAACTTTGAGCGAGTCGAAAGCGCCATTTCCGCCAAGGCCAGCATGAACAGCAAGGAAATCTTCCCCGGTGCCGGCCCCATCCGCATCAACTTTGCCAAGCCCCCTTCTGCTTCCAACACGCCTGGTCACGATGGTGTCTACCCGTCTCCCAGCCCCGATCCCTTCGCAAAGGGCAGGACAACGCCACGGGCACTGGCTCTGCCGCGCCTGCACACGAAAACGCCCCGTCTCCCGCTTCCACGAACACTGTTCCCAAGCTTGCCCCTCTGCATGAGATGACCACCGATATTGTCGAAATTGTCAAGCAGTTCGGCGCAACCGACGAGGACAGATTCAGAATCTCCCGCAACCTGCAGTCCGCAATTCAGTATAACACCTTCATGGAGGAGATCCCGCCGATCCGTGAGCCTGCCCACACCCGTGTCCACGATGCACCCAAGCTCCGGGATATCCGCAAGCGAATCGACAACCAGAGTCTATCACAGGCCGAGATTGAAAACATCGCCGTCGACATGCTGCCGGAGATTGCTGAGCTCGCATCAGATTACCTTGGCAACACCGTAGTACAAAAGCTCTTTGAGCACTGCTCTGACCAGCTGCGCGACGCCATGCTGGCTGAGATCGCCCCTCACATGGCTGAGATCGGTGTGCACAAGAATGGCACCTGGGCCGCTCAGAAGATTATCGACGTTTGCAAGACTCCTACTCAAATGACCATGATTGTCGATCATCTGCGACCCTACACCATCCCGCTTTTCCTGGACCAGTATGGCAACTATGTTCTGCAGGGATGCCTCAAGTTCGGCGCCCCTTTCAACGACTTCATCTTCGAGACCATGCTGGGCCGCATGTGGGATATTTCCCAGGGCCGATACGGTGCCCGCGCCATGAGGGCCTGCCTGGAGAGCCACCATTCAACCAAGGACCAACAGCGGATGCTCGCTGCCACCATCGCTCTTCACAGCGTCCAGTTGGCCACCAACGCCAACGGTGCTCTTCTCTTGACCTGGTTCTTGGACACATGCACCTTCCCCCAGCGCCGCACCGTCCTATCGCCACAGCTCGTGCCTTACCTGGTTCACCTTTGCACTCACAAGGTTGCTTACCTCACGGTTCTGAAGGTCATCAACCAAAAGGCAGAGGCCGACGCCCGCGATGTCATTCTCAAGGCCCTCTTCTTCACTCCGAATGATCAGGTGCTGGAGGCGATTCTCAGCGACCATGCCTGCGGTGCTACGCTGATTTTCAAGGTCCTCACCACTCCCTTCTTTGATGAGACGATCCGAACTCAGGTGGTGGACAACGTCAAAAATGTCTTGGTCCGAATCAAGGCACAGCCAAGCCAGGGTTACAAGCGACTCATGGACGAGGTTGGTTTATCGACACGAAACTCGGGCAACAACCGCGATGCCAGCACCCACTCGGAAAATCGCCAGCGACCATCTTCGAGACAAGCCAATGTCAACGGCCATCATCCCCAGTCTGCCCATTCCAACAAGCCGTTCTACAACCCTCTCAACCCGCCGACCAACCCCCCCGGATTCGAAATGAACTACAGCAACCAGAGGAACGACAACCCTGACTCTGGCGTTTCGTCTTTCCCGCAGTACAACCAGGGCATGATGTACAACGCACCCAACGGCCCCATGGCTGCGGCCAACATCCAGCAACTCCAATTCCAGCAGAATATGATGAACCGCGGACCACCTCCAATGAACTACAACTTCCCCCCTATGCAGGCCGGATACGGCGGTTACAACGGACCCAACCCGTCTGTCGATCAGTATCGCCAACAGAACATGCCCAATGGCAGCCCGATCCAGCCGCCGTCCTCGCATATGCCTCAGATGCCCACCGGCCAAATGCCCGCCAGTCAGACTCCCTTCGCCCCGCCAGGCTTTGGCATGGGAATGGGCGGATACGGATATGGAAACATGGGCGGCATGCCCAACATGGGCTACATGCAGCAGGAGCAGGGCAACCCCAGACGCGGCCGCGTAAGACATTCCCTGTTTCAAAACGGACAGTCGAGAACCCTAAGCTAACAAGTTTTCCAGAGATGATGAAACGTCGCGTTTCGGTGTTGCTAAAATTGCGCCTTCTATTCTTAGACGAATCTATTGACACTTCTTTCTCGCTTTATCAAGCCATTTCTGGCACAAGATGCCATGAGGAGTTGGGGGACAAGGGGTTGTCATTCGGATACAGGACACCGCATTTCACGGCCGCCTTGTCATGATGGTCCACTCGGACCGGGTATTCTCAGTACAGCTTTGGATGCCTCATCGTCTTGCTTCGATGCCTCCCTTCGTTACTTGCTCGCGGCGCGGCGCGTGCGCGTCTGGCAGGCCTTGCATGCTGTACGCCGTCACCCGCCAGAGGACGGAGAGGCAGGATTCTTCCACGATTGAACGAACCCGGCAAAAAGAATAAAATCATTACAAACCAAATCAACAACCTCAGGCATTCACGGCCCTGCGCTATGTTTGTTCGCTTCTGTGTAGAAACCTCCTGGCCCCTCCCTCATCAGCCCTCCACCAGGTCTATGCTGTGCTCCGCGAGGGCGCAGGGCTTCATATTTGGCACTTTCAATGTGAAGGCTTAGCTTGATTAGCGGATACATGAAAGAAAATGACGGGATGAGGCCGTGGGGCAGTCTACATGTGCTTGCTTTTGAGTGTGTCGCGGCCGTTGAGCTGGCTTGGGTTGTCTGGCTAGGTAGGTAGGGAGTGAGTAGTTTGACGATGGCTTTGTGAACTCTTTCGCTGGATCTAGAACTAGCTCGATAGCTATCTAGCCAGCAATCCCTGTTGAGGTGAATTGTATATTACTATGGAATCAAAAGGCCATCAAGGCGCGTTCGGTTTTTTTTTCTTCAATTACCTTTTCGGTTTGTCCGAGATACAGTGACTCTGGGATGAAGTAGACGGATAGGGCGACATCACAGTGTAGCAACTAGGCTGTTTGGTTGGTGGGTGTTTTGGTGTCTTCAGTACCTAAGGCGTATCATCTTCCCACAATCCTAACGGTTCCCTCCCTCCCTTGCCTCCCCCAATGGTATCAAGAAAACAGTCCAACCTATTCCATCCGCCTATGATACAACAAGAGCATTAAAACCCCCAGCGTTGCGGGCTGTACTTCCTCTCCCTTTTAATCTTCCCCGCCAAGTGCTACCCGCCCTCCTCGAGACTATGCTGGAAACGCGGCAGGAAGTGCTGCCGGCGACGGCAAGGAGTCCGAGAGGGCATTCTCCTCAAAAACAATCGCAACAAGGACAAACATGGAATTCAGGACCATGTGATGTGATGGTGGTGGCGGTGGAGGTGTAGGAAAGTTGTGCGAGTAAAAGCAAAACAACCAACGAAGAAAATAGCCTGAACAATAACAAGCATAAATTGGGGAGGAAAGCACCCCAGTCGTCTCTATGCCATGGTCATGATGGGAATACCAAAACCCTCCAAACTCCGCTGTCCGTAGTGAAAGGCGTAAAAGAAAAAGGGGTAAGGGAGGTGAAGGGTGCGTTTGTGTGCCAACAATTCATACAATTCTATGGGGGAATGGGGGTATGCCATAATCAAACAAAGTGCCAATTTTATCGAGAAAAGTCGTCGTTCCCAAGGGGGGAACAAACAAAGGAATGATGCTAGTCGAGGTCCATAGAACTCTCGGCGTGATCGATAGTAGAGGGTGGTGTAGGTTCGGCAATTGGGAGTGCTCCGAGGTCCTTTTCGTGAGCCTCAGCGATGGCAGAGTCTTGGGGGGACGGGACATCGGGCACGGCAGCGTCTTGGCCGAGCATTGAAGCGGTGATATGCGAGGGCGGTGCTTCGCCTAGGACTTCCCGAATGCGGGCCCCCATGGCATCCATCTGAGCAAGGAGAGCCCGAAGGCTGACCTTCTCGTCGCTGGTCAACTGGCCCAGAGCAAGGTTGTCTGCGTTGGTCTTCGCCATCAGGGTCAGGACGCTGGGGTCTGCGGCAGTCTGCGGAATCGTCAGTACGGCGTGAAGGGGGAGACGGTTCAGTAGAACTCACAAGTAGCGCCGAGATCAGCTCGTCGACTCTGTCTGATCTCTTCAGCTTCAGACTTGTCAACGCCAACGAGACCTGCATCTCCTCGACAGTTCTCTGCATGTCAGAACCCTTGACTGGGTGACGGGTATCGCTGACAGGCGTTGGGAAACCACCAGAAACCCATCGGGGTTCATCCTGGCGGGGGCCATAGCCAGCACCTCGGCGACGGAGCCTTGAGAATGGTTAGTCTGGGGAAGAGGCTGATGGCGCATCACATTACTTACTGCTCAATGAAATCGAGGACGATTCCGGTCGGCTGAAGCTTGTAGGCGCGGCCGAATGAGTCCGGATCTGGCCAGCCAGAGTCGTTGGACGGTTCAGGCTCGTCACTCCAGTCCACTTCGATGTGACCGTTGTTCTTGATACCTCGGGAGAAGGCAGGGGTGATGGGCTGGCCTCCTCTAATCTTGCGGAAGCGATGGGCCGGGCCGAGGGCTGGCGCATCTATCAAGACATCGTCGACATGCGTGGGACAGCGCCAGGTCTTGGGGACGGGAGGCACAGCCATGGGGGGGTCCAGACAATCCAGATGCCAGTGCAACGGGCAGACGCTGCAGGAGACAATGGCGCGGACGTCGGTTGCGGATTTCTGGCAGCCATGGCAGATGACTGCTTGGCCGTCCTCACGCTGCTTGAAGAAATCAGGAACCTCCTCGTAGCCGTTCTTCTTCCTGCACCGCTTGGTTAGACTGTGTGGGACTAGACACTGCGAGAGCCAGAACAAGATGATGACCTACTTGACAGTCTTGGCGGTGGTGACCTCCTCATAATCGCCATCGGCACCAGCCTTGACGCCGTCGAATCGGGCCTGGAGCCGCTTGGGAAGGCTGAAGGCGCGCGGGATGCTCTTCTCGAGGTTGTTGAGGGCATTCGCAAAGACGCCCTTGTGCACCGGGATCCGTGACGGGTGTCGTTTGAAGAGACACTCGTTGCAGAACCACTCGTCGGGCAAGCTCTCGGACTGCACCATGCCCACGCACTCAAAGTGGAATGACCGGGGACAGCCATCGCAGCAGACGACATCACCTGCGGCGCCGCAAGCGGAGCAATCCTCGTCGTTGTCGGAGGCCTGGGGTTCCTGTCAGCGTCCATGTCCTGTCACATCGTCATGCACTTCCGAGTTCCAACGCGTCGGAGGCTGGCCGGAAAAGCGGATCTGCAGGGGCCACCAAAATTGCCCTTGTCTGGTGATCCTGGCTGGACCGAGGAAAAAAGACGCCACGGACTCAACAATCACCAAAGCAACCGTGGCCCCCGTTGATCCATCGCGAGAAAGCGGCGTGGACATGCCTCGAAAGCTTTTGGGGAGGGGATGAGCCACATACCTGTTCCTTAGATGCCCCGTTGACGGCTGGCGGCTCACCCAGGGTCCGAGGAAGCCCTGCGGCGGTTCCTCCCTTCTTCTTTACCGGTCTAGACGTAGAATTAGCACGGTTCATGTCGGGATTTGACGCTGAAGTGAAGCGGCATGTGTGAACATGGACTAAAAACGCGTGATCTTGTCCCACGCGATGCCAAGGTGTGAACCAGAATGAGAATGAGAGTGAGAGTGAGAGTGAGATGAGACGCGACTTCTGAGCCCTCGTAGTCTCTCATTTCCGTGCTTGGAGCACAATCGCCACACTGGTGATGATTGCGCGCGCCGACGTTATTGCGGTGATGATGATGATGATGATGATGATGGTGGTGCTGTTTCTGGAAGGGAAATGTTGATGGAGTCGTTGACTTACGATGACTTGACACGGAGGCCAGATCTTTGCTTCTTGGGTGGGCGCAACGTGGGAGTGACAGCTCGCGATCCAAGGGTAGAGCTGCCTTCGCCTGGTCCTTCACCCTGGAAGGACCAGGCGACGGGGGAGGATACTGCGATGTCGACCTCATCGTGAGGCCTCTTGCTGGCGGATCGTGTGGCTCTGGTGGTGGTTGGGATCGCCATGGAGTGACGCGTTTTCCTCGTCCTCTTGGCGGGCGTCGCAACCTGCTCCTCGTCGGGGCCGCGAACTGAACTCTCGCGGACAGTGGCACTGCTGACGAACTGACGTGCATCCCGCCTCCTATCCCAAAATGAATCGGCATCATCGCTGGCATCGTCGGCGACAGGGACAGGGACGGCGACGGCGGCTGGCATGGAGACGGAAGCCCTGCCGCCGTTCTTGGCCGCCTTGGAAGACTTGCTGGGCAGGTTGGGGAAGAGCTGAGCAGTGGAAAGCCTGCCAGGCATACTGGCACTTGCGCTGGCGCTGGCACTGGCATCGGCCGTGGGCGTGTTGGATGCGATGCGCAGGGTGGGAGAGTTGGATGCAGACGGGTTGGACCTGGCCTGCTTGGTCTGTGAGGCGAGTGATTTGCGGCGGGTGGTGATTGGCCGAGATTTTGGCGCATCGCTGGAGTCGGGTCCGGGTCCAGGGCGAGTAGTGGGAGTGGGAGCCCCTCGACGTGCTGGGCTGGCGCTGCCCACGCTGGCTTCAGGGGACGACAGGCTCATGGCGGACGAGAGTGACGAGTCGCTTGACGCAGAGTCGCGTCGGGTTCTTTTTCGCGAGGGCGTCCTAGGCTCTCCGTTGCCGCTGCTGCTGCTGCTGCTGTTGTTTCTGGCCCTGTTGCTGATGCTGTTGCCGTTGCTGTTGCCATGGCCGCTGGCGTTGGCCGTCCGCCCCGACGCCATTTTTCGCGGCGTGTCGCGGGTGGCGTGGCTGTGGGTATGGCTCTGGCTATGGGCAGAGTGCGACGTTTTGGCCCTCTTGGCTGCTCGGCCCTCCGACTGCGGCTCCTCAGGATGCTGCAAAAGATCTCCGTAGGGCGCGGCCTTCGGTTTATGGGGCGTGAACCGGCTGTTGGTCGATGGGGGCACGAAGTAGTAGCAGCCCTGGTTGTCCTTCTTGCCCTCACGCTTCTTCTGCTCAATCTGCTTGGAGAACTTGCGAAGCGTCGCTGCATCCGCCGTCTGGTTGAAGACGTCCTCGATCATGGCCACAAAGTGGGCTTTGTGACAGTTTTCGTCGTAGAGCGTTCGGAGTGCCCAGGCAGTTGGGTAACGGTAGTGTTTGAGTGCTTCATCCACGGCTGCCTCCACCACCCTGTCGGTGAACTCTTTGTCCTCGGGATCCGGGCGAACAAGCTCTTCTGCCTCCTTTGCCTCCTGTGCCTCTCTGGCTTCCTCAGCCTCTTTTGCCTCCTTGGCCTCCCTGGTCGCCTTGGTCTCCTTTGGCGTGACCGGCCTCGTCACGGCGGCAGTAATAGAGCTTCTCCGGGCGCCCGACGAGCGACGAGTCCGCTTCCCCAGGGATACACGACCTGACTGGCGACGTTTCGGGGCCTCCTTGGGGTGATAGTCGTCGTCGTCGTCGTTGTCGTCGGCCACAATCTTGACAGCGATGGACCTCCGTCGTGGCGGTGTAGGGGGAGCAGTGGAAGGTGGAGGGGAAGATGCAGCAGCCGGAGGCTTCGGGGCGGGCTCTGGGGCAGCATTGGCAGCATTGGCAGCACTGGCAGCATTGGCAGCATTTGCACCCGACGGTCTCAGAATGATCTTGCGCACCGTGGAGCCCGTCTCGGGGCCCGCCTTCTTGGTCTTGGGCAGGGCACCCAGCGGCGCCATGTTCTCCACGACGCCGTATCGGACCAGGCCGTCATCCTCGAAACTCGCCTTGGCCTGCACCGAGGGCTCCAGCCACCGCTGCATGAAGGTCCGTGATGCCTGATTCGAAGAAGCCTTTGACGCGTCGGCGAGTCCGCTCCAGCTGCCGGTCTGGGGCTGGGCTGGGCTCGAATAGCGGGATCGCGTAGCTCGAGTGTTTGTTGAAGAAATCATGGTGGTGCCGGGCTGGCTCGTCGCCCCTGGGCCGCGGGACGGGCAGCGCACCTCTTCAGGCCTGGAGGGCGATGGTCAGCGGGCGGCACAGGACAACGCGGGCGGGTTGCGGGAAAGGGGGCAGAAGTTACTTGGCTCTTGTGCTGCAGCATGAATTTCTGCAGCGGGATCGCGTCTTTGGAAGAGAGGACGCGGTTTCTTGAGGAGGAGAAAAGGGTGTGGGTAGGAGGTTGCAGGCGGGCTGCGAGACAGGCCGAGGAGGAGGCGGGCGTGTCGGACAAGGGGGCAACCCGCCGAAGCACACCCAAGAGCACTGCAAAGGCGCTGCTGCAGACTGCAGAGCACAACACCGCACAGCACAGCACAGCACAGCACAGTGAACAAGTACCGTACAATGCGCATGGAATAGGAATAGGCACCCGCGTCGAGCCGGCTGCTTGCTCACCTCACTGATGCGTGCTTTTGTCGCCTTTGTCATTTTGCCCTTCTTGGAGGGGGGAGGGGGGGACTCAGTTGCCCGGCAGTTGAGCCCTGAGCCTCTCAAACCTCTCAAGCCTCTGAGCCTCTGAGCCTCTCTGGCTCTCCCAGTCGCCTCTTTTCCATCATGTCCTCCCTCCCGGAGCTAAGGGAGCTCCTTGATGTCTTGCGGGGAGCTCTCCACCAACTTGTGAGCTAAAACCCGCGCTCCCGTCTCTGGCTTCGAGCTTGACTTAACTCGTGCTCGACTCAACCGCCCGGCCCAGCCCCAGAGGCATGGACTTCCAGCCCGGCACCGGGAGGGAGGTAGAGTGGTCCCGGCGATAAGTCCCCCTCCCCCAGCCTCACACCTCGCACCTCACACCTTGCACCTAACACACCTGGCACCGGGCAACCAACACACACACATACTTCGTACACAGTGCAGTAGGTGGCCAGGGGGGTGAACCGCTGGATGGCGCCTGGTTGGGAGGGGAGAAGCCCAGCCGCCCCGTCTAGGACTGGCCTATGTTTTGCTTTGCTTTTCCTTGCTCGCGTTGCCTTGTGTTGCATTGGGTCCCTCGACGGCAGTTGCCTTGTTCGAGGCTCTAGCCGATCCATGCTGAGTTGGTCGGCCTCGTTCTGACTCTCACGTCTCGTCTCTCACTCTCGGCTCGTCCCGCCCTGTCTTCTCTCAACTCGGCATGACCTGCCTTCTCTCTCTCTCTGCTCCATCACATCACATCTCACTCGCCTTCTCATGCCTGCATCTTTCCATCTGCCCCTCAGTCAGGTACGAAATCTGGAGTCCTTGTTGAGAGAGGCGACTTGTCAGTGCCGAGCTTTGTTGGGTTTCTATATACCTGACCTTGCTCGACTACCATAGCTAACATGATGGATACCGCTTCCAGGGAGCTCTGCCGTCCCTGGCAGCCTTCGAGAGACCTGGCGCCGTGGGAAAAGCCCTCCACCAACGAGGTCGGCCCCCACGACAGCCTGGCCGTGGCCCGACTTGCCGATATACACGTCCGTAAAAAATTTGCGCCTCTCGCCCCAGTCGCCCAGTCGTCATTCAGGCTGCCCCCTATTGGCCCCTGAACCGGTCATCTCTGCATCGGCTTCAATTACGCCTCACCCTCCTTCTTGGTGGCCGTCTTCTTCTTGTTCTTGTTCTTCTTGTTGCCCGTGTTTCGAGACAGGGGCTGCTCCAGGATCTTGAGAACCTCCTCATCCTCAATCTTCTTGTCCGACTGGTACTTGCTCAGGTCAAGAGCGGGGGGGGCACCCAGCTTGGTCACGCCGTTCTTGGTAATGGCTATATTCGTGTCAGTATAGACCTCTGTATCTGCTTCTGACCAGGCTCTCCTCTGAACTGCTCTGTTCTGCTCTCCAGACGAGGGGGGCACTTACCAAAGGTGGTGAGAAGTCTGGCGACATCACCATTGTCCTTGTCGCCAACCAACTCGTACTGTCGGAAGACGTTGCCTCGGACGCACTCAACGACGCCGGACTTGGCATCTCTCTCGTCCTCGAGCTGCCTCAAGCTGAAGGGGAAGGTGCCGAACTTCTTCACGACCTCGGAGAGGATCTTGCGAGAGGTAGGTCGCTTCAGGCCATAGGTCTGGTTGGTGCGGCGGTGGAGGGTGGCACGCTGGTCGATAGACTTGACCTTTCCGGAGCCGGTGCTGACACCAATCTCAACACCCCAGACCTCGCCCACCTCGGGAACGCCGTCGCCCTTGGTACCATCGGAAGGGGCAAGGACGATCTTCTTGGTACCCTCGATCTCGTTGTGGCCAAACAGCCAAGAGGTGGTGCTCTCGACAATGTGGACGTCATAAGCGCTGGTAACCTTCTCGACCAGGCTGGTGATCTTAGACTGGGTGGGGGGCTTCTGAGAGGCGGCCTTGGCCTTCTCCTCCTCGGTACCCTGAGCCAGCAGACCAGGGGGGACCATCAGTCGCAAAAGAAGCTCGTTGGCGTAGTGGGTAGCCAGGATTAGGTCGGCATTGCGGCCAGTGATAGCCTCGCCGGCCTTGTCGGCGGCGGTAGCGATGACGGTGTCGCAAACGATGGAGCCGAAGCCATCGATCTGTGCGCCGAGCTGGATCTTGATGGGCTCACCATCTTTGATCTCGGCAGTGGCCTCATTCTCATCCGAGGTGAGGGGGGTGTAGGGTGTGACGTAGGACGCGGGGGAGACGGTGGTGGGGTGAGAGAAACCTTTGGTTTGGTCAGTGACAAGGTGCAATTGACGACGGGAGAGGTGACGGTGACGGACCCTTGTTGATCTTCTTGCCTCGGTAGACCTTGGCGACCTCCTCCTCGATCAGCTTGTCGCCCTGTTGGCAGATGTCGACGATCTTGGCGCCAGGGACGACAAGCTTCGAGACCTCGGCCAGGACCTTCTCGGAGATTTGAGCGGCGGTCTTGTACTTGGTGATGGTGTCAGGGTTAGCCAACGTGTAGTCTAAAGCAAAGGTCAGCTGCTATTGTGTGTTTTGTTTTTTTTGGCAGACACGATGAGAGGGCCGGCATGGTGTTGGTCGTGGAACAGAACGGCAGTCAACAGCTGGTGGTTGACGCAGAGCTCTGGCGTTGTGTCGATGCGAGGCGGGGCAGCTCCCAACTGAGGGGCAGGAGGGAGCACCCGCAGCGCAGGGCGCCAGGTTCTGGTGAGAGCTGCCCAGGTGGGAGGGAGCTGGTTGGGAGCAGCAGAATTTGGAGCGGCGCGTATAGCAAGGAGCAGAGGCGAAGACGAGGAGACAGGAGACTCACCGACGACTTCCTTGTCGTTCGACTTGTCGTTCGACATGATGGGCAGGGTTCTCGGGGTAGTTGTGGGAAAGGGTCCAGGAATGATGAATCTGTCGTGACAGACGGATGTTGCTGGGAGTAGAGTAGGTGGAATTTGAGAGGAGGGGTTTGGGGAGGGTTTCGAGGGTTGGTGGAGGGATGGTGGAGAGATGGACGGACGGTGGAGGGGTTATTATTGTATTCCAGGTTGTTTATTAGTTAGGTTCGGGGCAAGTAAACTCGCCTGTTGTGTGCTGTGTGCGTCTCTCTCCGTCTTTGTGTGTGCGCGCGTGTGTGTGTGCATGCGCCACAGACCTCGAGCAGCATCATCCCGGATGCATGACCAACCAACCACCAAACCCAATGCCCATCGCGAGAAACCTTGCTGTACCCCACAACTGGTACCGTAAGTAGTTAACTGACGGCCAGTGCTTTGCCTGCCTTGGCACTCGACCTAGCAGCTTGCAGGCAAGACAAAGGCGGCTCGCCTCCGCCGGGAGCAGAAAGCCAGCTCCCGCCTCGGTGCTAGGTTGGTTCAAGTTGTCGCTGGAGCTCGGTGTATTACGGCAACTAGGCCTAGCACGTACGTCTACTTGATAGATGACTTCATCCAGCCCTACTTTCCGCCTTGGGTTGCCCCTCCAATTCCTAGACTAAGTACCTAGCTCTCTGCGTGGGGTCGTTGCGTTACCCTATACCAGATATTGCCATCTTTTAGATCATCTAATTGCCGGTTTCTATCCTGGTCTCCAATACTCCAAGTGGGCTTTATGTGTCCTCTCCTCTCGTGGCTATCTTCGGGTTGGGTCGCATCGACTCAATGACGAAACGGGGGCATCGACTCTGTCCGTGAGGTCTACCATCGATGTAAGCCACTCTCCGGACGAGCAAAACCCAATTGCGTAACAGCAGCTAGGATATACATCACAGAACAACAGGTAAGGATAGTACCAACCCCCCCAGAACGGCAGAGATCAGTTGCCACTGGAACACAAACAAGCGATGAAACGTAGCAGGATCCGGTTTAGATGTTGAACGGAGAAGAGATGTTGCTTGCAGTCACCTATTCGTACGTGTTTCCGTAAAGAGAGGCATGACGTGTCTGGGATGAGCTGAGTAAACCAGCCACACTTCATAGGTACCTGCTGTGGCGCTTCGTTTCGCCCGAGCCAATTGGCTCGTGGCTGGGAAGGTACTCTATACCGCAGCCAGTACAGTATCATCGTGACAGCACAAGTCCCAGTACATGCAGCCACAAGCGCACGTACCTACTAGTAGTAGTAGCCTCCCCAACGACAGGGGCTTTCCCATTTCGCGGCGCGGCAGAATCCTCACTCTGGAGACAAATCCACGCCTTACTGCCTGGCATTTTCTGGCATCGCGCGCTGCTACACGCCTCAACCCACACACAACCACGCATCCACCATCCACCCTCCACCATCCACCATCCACCATCCACACACCCACGATTCAACACCACGACTGCCGCTTCGCGTCGCGCATCGAGACCCGAGAACCGCGCGTCCCATCATCTCCCGCCACCGTCGCGGCCCTCTCGCTGCGCCGCGACCGTCCGCCATGGCTGCTCAGCCCTCTGCGTCCACGGCGCCTGCGACGGGCTCGACGTTGACCGCGACGTCTGGTCCCGGCAAGGACATCAGCACCAAGCCCGCCGCCGCCGACATGCCCGTTCGCACCAAGGAGACCTTTGATAAACTTATGGTCGAGCGCTTCATCACCCGTGATGCCATTGCCGCCGCCGCACTCGGCGGTCAGCTCGACCACACCCGCAAGTCCACCGCCGACACGCGCGACAAGATCCAGGAGTATCGCATGGTCCGCACAGAATATCGCCAATGGTTCCCCCCCGGCAAGCTGTATGGCGAGGGTTACAATGGCTTCGCCAACGGATATACAGAGAACCAGGCGCCCTCCAGGATCGTCTATCCCTCCCAGAAACCCCGACCTGGGCAGCGAACCACACCACCCCTCAAATACAAGCGCAAGGATATGTTGAAGCAGGCCGAGCAACATGAGGAGCTAGTGCCCTTGCGGCTCGAGGTTGAGTGGGACAAGATCAAGCTACGCGACACCTTCACCTGGAACCTGCACGAACGCATCCTGCAGGTCGAACTGTTTGCTGCACAGCTTGTCGAGGATATGGGCTTGAAGCCCCCGGCCTCCCAGCCTGTTTACGAGCAAGTTGTCCAACAGATGCGCGAGCAGCTCAGTGATTTCTATCCCTTTGCCTACACAGAGGAGGACGCGCTGGACCCCGAGCTCCCCTACTCCGCATACAAGAACGACGAGATGCGAATTTTGGTCAAGCTCAACATCACCGTCGGCCAGCATACACTCGTTGACCAGTTCGAGTGGGAAATCAACAACCCGGCCAACTCCCCCGAAGAATTCGCCGCCAACATGGCAAGGGATCTTTCTCTATCTGGAGAGTTCGCAACGGCGATTGCCCATTGTATCCGAGAACAGACCCAGTTGTTCACCAGGAGCTTGTACAGCATCGGCCACCCCTTCGACGGGCGACCTGTCGAGGACCCCGATCTCGTCAATGCTTTCCTCCAGACCCCTCTCCAAGCCGTCTTCCGACCACAGCAGCAGGCCAAGGACTATTCTCCCTACTTATACGAGCTCAGCGAGGCTGACCAAGAGCGGAACGAAACCATCCTCTCGCGTGAGCAACGACGACAGAAGCGATCCATCAACCGAAGAGGTGGCCCACAACTACCCGATCTTCGAGAAAGACAACGCACTATTCGAACGCTCATCATGTCGTCCGTCCTACCTGGAGCTGCTACCTCGATCGATGACACCCGTTTGTACAAGCGGGCTGCTGGTACTACTCGGAAGCGCGTCGTCCGCGACGGCGACCTGTCGGAGTCTGACGATAGTGAAGATTCAGCTCCCGACTCACCGGCTCCCTCACAAATCACTGGTACGGCCCGAACACGAGGCATGCGCGGAGCTGCGTCCGCGGCTCAGCAAAGAATGGCCAACTTGGGTCGCTCAGAGACGCCCGAGGCCGCCGGTTCTGTCACGCATCACCACGAGACGCGCACGACTCGCCGCTTCAGAGAGGAGACGGAAGAACCAACGCATCTGCTAGTGACGCTGAAGGTGAACCGGGATAAGCTCAAGAGGCTGCTCAAGGGCGACTACCGCAACTCGAGAACACCTTCACAGACGCCCGTCCCCAACCCTCGAGCTGCCAGCGCTTCTGTACCTCCGAGGTCTATGCCTCCTCCGTCTACTCCCTCCGCATCCACTCCCACCATTCAGAACTCCTCAACATTCCCGCCCGGTCAAATAGGCCGTCTACCAGCCCCTCCGCCCGTGCCTGGGCAGTCACCTCCACCAGCTGTAAGTAGGAATAATCTTGCCTTGCAATGAGGCTGAACACTTTCGTGTGCTGATACCGCCCCTCCTATAGCCCCCACCACCAGAGTGGCTCATCAGTGCCCTCAAGCAGTTGGAGAAGCAGTACCCCAACGGTGACAAGTTCGAGGCTATAATGAAGTACTCGTACCTGGATCCTGTCACAGAGCTTCCCATCCAGGGCCAGCCGCTCCCCGAGGGTGTCAAGTATGCCTGGCTGCCGCGCATCCGCTGTCTTGACTGCATCACCAAGCTCTACACTCCTGGCCCCGATATGACCGCCCAAAAGTTCGAACCTCACCTCAAGTACTCAAGCCACCGTGACAAGGTCCGTCAGCGCCTGGCTCGGGATGCTGGCGCCTCAGGCTTCGCGTCATAGACCGAGCCGATTCCTGTTTGCGGGCGTTGTCCGCACGCAGCACCCGCCTTTCGTATGTGCATTTCCTGTTGCGCTGGTTTCGGCCTGTACTGTAGAGATGAAGAAGATGTCGGGAAGGACAGGGGAGGGGCGTTTTTATTATTATCATTGTCAACCAAGTCTTGGGAGTAAAATCTGTACATAAACACACACGCCGTGGGAGGAACCGGGGGGACGGACGACGAGGAAGCGATGGGCGCCAAGGGGACCGAATCCTCCCTTTTCCTCAAGGTTGGTCAATTTTCTGGAGTCTTTTGTCTGGAGACGGGGAGGGTTTTCAAAAACCACATGTATAGCTGGGCTAGGACACGGGAATATTCAAGACGTGGTTCAGTCAGCTCTACCTACCGCATCGCGACTCCATCTGCAGCGCTGCTTCACCTCACATCTCCAGGGTCCATACGACATGAGGCACGCACGACATGAGGCACCGGCAAACGCATATCAAAACTCTTCATGGCCGCAGGGCGAGAAGTGGGTATACGAAGCTAAGTAAATACAAAGGTCTCCAGACTCCACCAGATGTCAAAGCAGACAGTCCGTCCAACAACTGCCCAGCCTTCTTGACATCCCCCCATTCAGCCTAGATAGAAGGAAGAACAAAAACAACAGCCCCTAATAATGGCCTATCATATACCTGATAAGATCCGGTTCAAGCCACCTGGCTGACCCGTGTTTCTTTGGACGTACACAACCCTGCTGCTACTTGCACCTTTTCCATCATTCGTCACTGTCCACGTCCATCTCGTCCTTGCCCCTCCGCGACCTCGTCGGCCGGGAGGAACGCTGATTTTCTGCCAGGGTGCTAGTTTGTATAGCTGACTTGACGACCTTCTCCTTGGAAGCAGCTGCCTTGCGTCCGTTGGGCTTGGACGGCTCGGGCTCTTCCTCCTCAGATTCAGGGGCCTCATCGTCATCCTTTGCCGGCGCGTCGTCCGTTGATTCCGCGCCGCTCTCGTCGTCATCATCCTCGTTGGCTTCGTCTTCATCCGAAGGGGCGTCCGAGAGCTCTGAATCCTGGTCCGAGGTTTTGTCCGAGTGCTTCTCCGACTTTTTGTTGTTCTCATACTCCCACTCGGCCACGCCTTCCAGCATCTCCTCCTCGTCTTCTTCGTCATCCCGCTCAGTGTAGATAGAGACCTTGTGGGTACGGCCGCTACGGCGGCGCTCCCCCGGAGGTGGCGACGAGGTATCCTTGGAAGGCCGGGGTCTCTTAGGTTTCGAACTCTTCTTCGCCTTTCCCGTCTTGCTCTTTCCTGCACGTTTCTCTCGAATCACGGTCTTGATCTGGGTTCTAGCCCGCTTGGCAGGTGGATCATTCCGCTCATTCATAGACTTGCGTTTCTGTTGAAATTTCTTAGCGGCAATCCTTCTTCGTTAACACTCGTCACATACCTTCTTGCGATCCATGGCCCTGATCAAATCGTCCAGCTTCTCATCCAGCTCATCCGGGATGTATAGCTTCTTTGCAATTTCCTGAGCCGCTTCGCTGGAAGGGAGGGCTTCGTAGAGCCCGGTTGGCACACCGACCTTGCCTGGCCAGGCTTGGAAGACCCAATTCCTCCTCTCCTGCCATTTTCTAACGGCTGCCTGCGCGAGATCGCTCAGAACATAGAGTCTCTCACTGGCCTCCGGGTTGATGGCGTCCCGAGTTTGCTTGACCCTTTCCGCATACTTGTAGATCAAGGAAATGTTCTCCTCGGAAGCTACGACGCTGAGGTAGAAGAAGTAGTAGTTGGCAAAGTCAGCGAGATCGTTGGGATCGGAGCTGTAATCAGGGTGGTGGGCCAGCAAAGGAATCAACCTTCCCATCATGGCCTCCATGATCTGCCTCTTCCCCTCGGCGTAATATCGCACTCGGGACCGGATCCAGGCCTCGACTCTGCTCTTCAACTCTGACACTGGCTCAAAAGCAACCAGAAAGAGAATCGTGTAGAACCTCGCTCGCAACCGCCCCCTAGTGAGATAGTTCTGGAGCTTCTCCATGAAGCGACGACGAACTTGAAACTCGTTATCTTGCACTAGCTCGGCCAGCTTGTTGAAGGTTGCCGCGTCCAACTGATCGTCATACTTTCTGACAGTACAGAGCTTCAAGATCAGCTGGCCAGCAAGAAGCCGGAGGCGCTTCTTGTGGGATAAAGGAGTATCCTTGACCTTGCAAAACTCCCCTTCCATCACGACAAGCGTCTTGAGTAGCTTGAAAACAGGCTTGACTCGTTCAATGGCATCAGGCTCCTGCTCATTAGCCAGCACCTGATTGACCAGTGTCTTCAGAGAGAGGCATTTTGCCTGGAGCTCCTCATTCATATCCGCGTCTTCAACCCACGAACACTTCGGATCTTCCTCATCGGTACGAACTTGACGTAGAATCTTCTTGAAAGCAAGCTCGTGGATCGCCTCATCAAAATCCGCGGTGACAGTCGGAGCTAGCCGCTCCAGCTGGCTAACCGCGGCTAGCCGGTTGAGAAAGTGAGATGATCCATAGTCCCAATCCTTCATGACTTTCTGAAGAAGATTGGTGGCGGTAACTTTGCTCTTGTCGTCGTTCTTGGCGAGTAGGATGTTCACGGCATACTTCGCGGCTTTGGAAGGAGTACCATAGAGTGCGTAATCCATGAGTACCTGTATAAACTTCCTGTCGTAGGTGATGTCGTCGGGATACCTCTTGGAGTATGAGGAATATGCTTTGAGGATATCTACAAGGGCCGGGTCATTGGCCTTGTTTTCTGATGGCGCTTGATTGATGATCTCACTGCGAAGATTCTCCGAATGGGCCTTGAAGAGATCTGGGTTCCGTTGCGAAATATCATTGAGAATCTCGTGAGCAACTGTGGCGAAACCATCCTTGTCGTTCTTGGAATAGTCCATGATGGTCGCAAGGTGGCTTCGGTTGAACATCAAAGAGCTAGACCGATAGATGAGAGGGATGAGTGTGTCCAAGCAGCTCGCTGCTGAGCTGGCCTGGATTTTGGCGATGAGCTCATTGATTGCCCTTCGCACGGTCTTATAGTCGCTGTTGGAACCGATGGTGAACTTAATGAGCTGATAGATGCGGCGATCGTTGAGCTTTGCGAACTTTTGAAGATCGCTGCGAACCTTGAGCGGGTCAGGGAAGAAGGTACCAAACCATTCCAAGGTCTTGTTCAAGCCGGCCTTGACCTTCTCCTCGTTCGAATCGATGACACCGCCGTTGTACGCCTCGCATTGCTGGATAAAAACAGCAACACCCTTTGCGACCTGAGGCTGGCGAGCTTGCATGGCAAAGAATGCCTTCTTGGCAGGGGCATCGAGCGACTTCAACATTAACAGGATTCTCTCAGCGCGAATTTTGTCTTGATCAGTCTGGCTTCCGTTTGACTGTCCTTGAGACTGGGAAGACCCGGCAACAGCCTTTTGCCCCTTTCCTTTAATCGACGGGTACTTGAGAGGAACCAGACACTCGAACATGACTCGATCCAAGAGGATGTTTAAATCAGGGTCATTGGCGTAGAAGGCGTTAATGATGCGAGACGGCACTCCGCCCAAGCAAGCCGTGACGGCCTCCTGGCCTTCAGCAAGCTCCCCAGCACCAACGGCCCATAGTTTTCCGAGGAGAACCATGGCATCAACTCGCACGGCCGGCCTTCGGTCTCGACAGCGGTCGGCAAGACTCGCGAATATGGACCCCTCTTTATCAACACCGCCGTTGGCGCCAAGCTTGAGGACGATATCGCGGAACTCGAAGAGCTCGATAGCCTTGACGGCGGCCAACCGAACCTTCTCTTCGCTATCATTGAGCTTGTCTCCTAGGCCCCTGACGAGTTCGTTCTCATCCTCTCGACTCAACCCGATGCCGCCGGCAGAGGTGGACAGGATGTAACCCACGGCCGAAACCCAGGCGGCGCGGATGGTACCGGTTTTGTCATTTCTTCGTCCGACAAAGTTACGGTAGGCGACGGGGTGTGTTTGAGCAAAGGACTGGGGAGAATAAGGCTTGGTCAAGACACTTTCTTCAGCTGCCGCTGCTGGCGTATCGTCCAACAGCCTGAGGGGAGGGTACGCAATTGGATCCAGCCCAGGGGGTGGAGGGGGTCCTGCGGCGCCAATTCCGGAGACCATATCTCCGATGGTCTCGGTAGCGATTTGGCGTAGATGGATGTTGTCTGCGGAGAGCTCGGCCTCGATTTGAGGGACAACGTTCTGAAGGACAGTTGGGGCAGCTCTCCAGAGCTCGCGGATAAGGAGATGGGCCTGGCGCAAGCTCTTCAAATCCGCGTCTGAAGGTCCCGAGGTGCCGTCTTCCTCATCAGAGTCGTCTCCCTGTCGATGGCCATTGGATTTTGTCGCAAATCCTGAGGCGTTGAGGATGACATCGCTAAAGTACTGACTTACATAGCGTGCCATCTTGTCTGAGCATCCGTTGCAGATGTTCTTGGCCATGACATATGCTGGTGGCTCCGATTTGACGAGAAGGGTGGACTGATTGCCGTTCTGCTCTCGGTTTCGATTTCCACCAGGGGGCACAGCTCTCAAGAATTGGCTGATGATGGCATCAATGATTGAAGCCGATACGCTACCCGACTCATCGATCAACTGTATGAGCATCTCGGTGAGATGAATCTCGACATCCTTGGCAACCTGCTCTTCGGAGGCAGCCTTGGTGGACGACACTCCATCAAAGGTGGAGTTGAAGAGACGCAAGAGAAGGTCGTCGGCGCCGTGAACCTCGGTGATGAGGAGAATACTCTTGACGTCAGTCAGGGACATCAAAACGTATTTGTGCTGACTGTCGTAAGGGTTCGTCGGATCGTGAAGAGCCGGCAGAATGTCCTTGATGAACAGGGTAAACATCATCTGCATTGTCGGGTTAGCTGGCTAGTGAGGGCAAGTTTGGGAGCTGCATTGATGCGCACCTTGAGCTGGTCGTCTGTCAAGGGGGCGTCGGGTACGTAGAGTCGTAAGATGTCGACCAAACAGCACGCGGTGTAGGCCTTGACACCACGGTCCTTGTGCTGGAGGAGGTTGCGATGTCCAAGCTTGGCGGCGACACCCTTGAGCGACTCAAGATCGGTGGCGCCCTGGTCGAGGTCGGCAAGCTCTTTGGAGAGCCTCTCGAGACGTTTCAAGAGCGTGCCAACAGGAATTGGCTTCGCGGGCCGCCATGAGAGCTCCTCGTCGAACTCTAGGCTGCGCTCCTCTCCCTCGTCTTCCTGATCAGAGCCCTGCTCGCGAGTCTCGGGCTCGGGTTCCTGTTCTTGCTGATCCTGGTCCATGACCTCCTCTTCCTCCTCTTCGACCTCAACAGGCTGCTCCTCGGTGGGCTTCTCAGCGCGTGTGCGACGGCGCGCCATGGTGGGCGGTGGGTGGCTGGGCGCGCTCTTGAGATGCGAAAGATCAACTACCGGGGCTACGAGTGGCGGCCCGAGGGTCGGTTGCGCGGTGTTTGGGGGTGTTGTAGACGGGTGCTGTTAGGAAATATTTCGAGTGGTCGCGAAGGTCGGGTCGTGGGTTGTGGGTGGCGGCGCGCAACTGTTACGGCATCGCATCCGCCTGAGGAAAGGATATGATGCAGCACGTCAGATGCAATGGAAGCTAAGCACCGGTTGGTAGAACTCGTGAGGGCTGGGCGGGTCGAGGAAATGAGGGCGACGCCGCGCGGTTGGATGGTAGAGACAGAGAGACAAAAAGGGGAGCTGGAGGGAGAATGCGAGGATGGGAGAATGGGAGCTGGAGGAGAGGTGGTGATAAGCGGAGGAGGAGGAGACAATGCAATGCGTGCGTGCGGTGCGTGCGGTGCGTGTGCCGTGTGCTTTGCGTGTCGCTGTGGGCAGGTGCTAAGGTGCTATGCTTTCAAGTTTCGGGGGGGGCGTGGGTGCTACGCGCGACGCGACCTATCTCGCTCTTTGCTGGAGCAGCCCACTTTGGCGTCGGGTCTTGCAGTCCGGGCAGTCCAGTCCTGAGGTGTCAAGGTGTCAAGGCGTCTATGAATAATGAGAGGCCAGTGACCAGCCCGAGGAATTAGCGCCTGGAGTTGGCGCCCCCACCACTGCCTCTTACCTCCACCGCGACACCCCAGCGACAACAGCTTCGTCAATTTACTTGCGGCTTCGTGACTGCCAGAGCGGGCCCGGAGCGGGAACTGGCACCGGACCCCGCCAATGCGTGCGAGACTCGGATAGTTGAATACCCTCTGAATCTGCAATCCATCCATATATACCTGGTAATTAAATTAGTAGCCAGCTTCCGCCACTGAAGTCGAGCGTTGAAGCCATGTTTCGTGATTAAATCCACTGATTGAAACCTCAAGTACTTTCCTACCTAGGTGCCCATCATGTCAGCTACTTCAGGGCTTCTGCATGTGCTGCCTCCCTACCTATCTTTGGCACTTCTCGCTCTCACTTACTCTTGCTCTTCAACCGCCAACTATATAATAATAACAAGACCAACTACCTGTACTAATCTCTCTCGAGCATACCTCAGTCAAAGTAACAACTGGGAAGATATTTGAGAAACTCGTCGACCATCAGTCATCTGGGAATTCCCAGGAACTAACAGAAAAGCATGTAACTCTCCCTAAACCACCTGCGTCACACCACTGCCCACGTTGTTCGTGCTATGGCTAACGAGTTGACTGTGGTTCCCCGAAGTCGAAAGAAAACCAGGTCGTCTACTGGGGAAAGAAGAGGCGCTTCTGGGTGGTGGGCCGTGGATCTGTGTGCGCTGTGCCCATCGGCCCCGACGATCTTCTCATCTCCCCGTCTCCTCATCTCGTCAGCTTCTGTATGACGTCCTGTTGCGCATGGCACCGCAGACTCGACGATATGGATTCTGGCTGTGGAACAGGCGGTTATCTGCCGCATAGGTAGTAGGTGCTCTGCAGGAAGATGGGCCCCGCTGTGTATTCATCGGATTGATCCGACTTTCCTTCCCTGTTCGACCCCCTAACTCATGGTGCGAGCCCCTTGCGATCCATACTTGCTCCTATGAAGCTTCAAACACCTTACTGCTGTACTTGTCACGAAATATTACTGTTTCTATCTGCTGCCCAGTGAAGATCAAATGTTCCCAAGTTTACCAACACCCCATCTCTCCACAAACGTACCCTCAATGCCATATTGACCCCCCTATCCAACTCCTAGTCACATACATGTGTCGTGGCATTTACAGTGATACTCGGCCGTTCCATCGCAGCCGTTGGTGTACGACTCGGGCCCTGTTTGCCTCATTTCACCACCGGGCGACACAGCACACGACGCGCAACACACAGCGCACCATACACGGGCTTGTGACTCCGTCCTGGAACATGTCCGCGGTTTCGCCCTGGGAGATTTAGGAAGCACCCGTAGTACAGCGCTGGCCGTATCGTTTGCCCACAGTCGAATCATTTCCTTGTCCCATAAGACGGAGCCGCATTGTTCGTGAATCTCGGCTAGGCGGGCTTCCCGATGAATGTTGGTGGGAAATGAGCCCGTTTGCCTGTCCTGGAAGTTAGTACTATAGTAGGTAAGTAGTACCTTGGTTGATGAGTGTCCCGCGGAGCATAAGACAGGCCTGCCTCCATCTCCTCCTTCCAAGACAACTCTTCCCACTTACGCTTCTCACACCACGCTTGACTTGAACTTCACTCGTTCACTATTTCTCTTGATCTGACTGCCGCATATCCGCTCGTTTGGCAAATCATTAAACGAGCAGCGATACTATCATCGAAATAACAAGTGTAGGTCCTTCCTTCGTTGTTTTACTCATTCGCTGTGTTCCTGTCGCTGCTCCCCCTTTACCTCCGCCGCCTGCTACCTGTGCTCACGAACACCCCTTCACTGCGCAGCGAGTCTAATCTTCTCGCATTCTATTCTTCTTGAACCAACAGATCCAGTGCGGTCAAAGGTTAGTGTAATTCACTTGGTAAGGTGGGTGTTCGCATTGTTGATTCACTTGCCAGCTGGTTCGGTCTGTTTGGCAGCTGTCAACTCTACAGCTCCCTCGAATTGCCAACCAGCTGGCAGAGAGGATGCCTGCACAAAAACTCGCGCTCTCGCTCGTCTTTCTCTTCCTTCATTGATTCACTGTCATTCAAAATCAGCCGCGCTATTTGTGCCTCCATCGTCTCGGCATAAACACTCCCACCGCGTTTGTTTTTCTTCTCCTCAACCCTCCTCTCTCTACCTCTCGCATCCTGCCTCCTGCTTCCTGCTTCCTGCTTCCTGCATCCCGCATCTCGCAACTTCGCATCCACATCGTCCCTCGTTTTCGATACGCCTTCGTTTGCCTTCGTTGTCAGCAATCTGACTCGTTTGTTTCCTTAGCAAAGCCTTGTTGCCAACTCAGGTACGTGCCGCATACATCTCTTCCTATTGCCCTCTGGTCCTCCTCCGCTTCCACCGCACAACCTCTCACCGTGCAACCTTCCACCCGTGAGGCAAAGCTCTGCTTCGTCTCAGCGTTGCCTCATTTGAAAAACATAGCATAGATCTAACTATCACGGTAGACACACTCGTTCACGCCCCTGCTTAGTTACCATCGTCGATACAAGTAGGGCTTCCACCCCCTTTTCCATCCTCGTGTGTGTTTACCTTGCCTATGCTGACGACTTGGAATCAGTGGCAACCATGATGGATACCGAAAAGGCCCCGGAGATTCAGGGAGGCCAGAGAGTTTCCCGTCTCCAGAAGCTCAAGGTTGCTCTTACCCCCAAGAAGCTACTCGTCGGCTTCGTTATCGTCGTCTGTATCCTCGCCGTCATGTTTGGCATCGGTATCCTCTCTGCTCAATATGGTAGGGCCGTCAACCCCATTTAACTACTCGATGCTAACTCGAAGCCATGGTAGAGTCGGAGGCTCACTCGGATGGAGAAGTCGATATGATGGAGCAAACTGGGCACCATATGCCCCACGGTCTCGTTCGTCGCCACGATCACCATGATGGTGGCAATGAAGATGGCGTGCCTATTCCTATTTCGTGAGATCATCTTGCCGTTCCTTTGCACTACCGCCTCCTAAACGTTCGCAGGACCCAAACCGCTCTCACCACCCTCTACAGCATCAGTCGCATTCCCGAAGTGACGACTGAGACTGCGACCGTGACTGGCACTACTTACATTACGGTCGTCGGCCCGCCCAAGGTCTCTACGGTGGTCTCACTTGCTACCATCGAGAGCTCCTCCGAGGTCTGCAGCATGGAGGTCATCACAATGACACAGAGCATCACCGTCACGGTCATCCCCACCCCATCTTCTCCTGAGGATGCCACCGTGACCGGCAATCCCTCCACTTTGACCGAGGTCCGCACCGACATCTCAATCTCGAGCGGACTACCAGATGCCACCGTTTCTGGCAACCCTGGTACCTTCACTGACGTCAAGACGGACTGGTCTGTCTCCAGCGGACTGCCCGATGCTACCGTATCGGGGAACCCTGCCACGGTGACCAATGTCCAGACCGACTTCTCCATCAGCAGTGGTCTTCCTGACGCAACCGTGTCTGGCAATCCTTCGACTGTCACCGAGGTTCAGAACAGCTACTCATTCACCAGTGCCAGCATTTTCACGGTCATCACCATTACCAACTTGTGGCCTGCTGAGCCTTCTGCACATACCTTGAGCACTGTCATTGAGGTTGCCACAGTCCAAAAGACCATCACAGTCCAGGAGTCATCCCTTGTCGTCGTTACTGTTTCGAAGGTCTACTCCGAGCCCCCTGCCTCTACCTCCGAAGGCGTCACCTCCGAGGCTGCCGGCGAGGCAATCACCGCCGTCTCGCCAACCAGCACATTCACCAAGTTCGTCACCAAGACGAGTGGCGAGCCTCTGGTCTCTACCACCACCGTCCAGGTCCCCGAACCTCCCTATCCCACCGCTAACAACACCATCGCGACTGGCCCTTCCGGTACCATCACGAGCGTTCCCAACCCCACAACCCCCGTCGTTGTCGTTATCTCGGGCGGGTCCAAGAAGCCAGAGCCTCGCGGCTGGGGCGGAAACGGCACCTCCAACCTTGGCTGTGCCATCATGCTGATCGCGACCGTCATGTTCATGCTCTGAGGGGCCCAAAACACCCACGTCTCCTTGGGTTGAGACGAGGGGACGTAGTCTGAGGTATTATGGCTCAGTTTGAGATTTTTTTGAGTCTCGCCACCTTAATTTGGCATGGGAAGTAAACTGGAAATCAAAGTCAAGGGGTCTATTTTGGGGCCGTTGACAGCCGCCTACCTAGATAATTAGTTGAGATGAGGAGCTAGGTAGAGTTCGGAATTCAGTACCGCGATATGGCTGTTTTGTAACCCACGAGATGCATGATTGTGACTCTAATTTTGTGAGAGGCTGCCTAGAATCTCGAAACCAAGGGGCCTCCTGGAGAAACATTGCAAACCGAAAAAACGTGATGCCTGTCCTCCCAAATCTTTCGACCAAACGCCTCGCCCATTCCTAGAAACACCCTCCAGACGCCATCTCCAACCTTCACCCCAAGTGTCTCCTCCAACAACCTTACCTAGCAGCTAAGAAACAGGGGGCTAGAAAAAGTCATTTGTCTAAACCATGCCCTTGGCTAACGTGCCACGCCCTGTTTTGTCCTACGATCCATTGCTGGGCTAAGTGGTGCGGGAGATCCTACCGGGATCGCCTCTCTTGATCTGAGCGGGCCTGGCGGGCTTTCCAGTTATCGCGGATCCGGCTGGCCGCCTTGTGAAGATCCTTTTCCGAAACGCGGTCGTTGATGCTCTCGAGAACGCTCACGATGGTGCTCTTGTGATTCGCCTCGCTCTTGTCGTCTCTGAAACGGACGATACGCCACCGGGCCTGGTCATCTAGATTGCACTCCACGATGCGGTCGTCCAAGGGGTCGTTGAGGCCCTTGAGGATCTCCCACTCGTCCTCGGTCATGTACACTTCGTGGAAGGGCTCATATCGCTCTGGGCCACTGTCTCCCGTAAAGACGAACAGCTCGGCCTTGGGGACGCTGTCGTAGTCGATGAACGGTTCCGTGATGCCCTCACGCCTCTCCCACTCGTCGGGTTCAACCGTGGGGAACGTCAGGCGCAGCCGACAATCGACCGTGTTCTCCTCCGGAGGCTTCCACTTGAGGATGTGAGGGTCGGTGCCGTGCTTGTAGGCCGTGTTGCGGCAGGTGAAAATAAGGCCGTCGTTGCCGTGCTTCAGGCTTGGCAGGACTTGCTTGAACATCATCTCGATTCCATAGCCAAGCTGGAAGGGTTTCATCTCCACGTAGAAAGGCTGGAACCTGAGCTCGTCGGGGAACTCTTTGAATAGCTTCATATAGGGCACGTAGAGTCGCTCCTTGAAGTAAGCTAGCCGCTTGTCCAACGTTCGATCCATAAGATTGTTGCCGTCCATGACGAGGCAGTCGAAAACGAGAAAGCGAGGCTCCTTCTTGCCATTGGGTAGGCTATCCCAAACTAGTTCGCCATCGACGACGGTTGCTGAATGGAAGGCTCCGTGGTCGTTTTCGAGTGGGAAATGGAGGTTTCTGTTGGTGATGAACCAGTAGTCGTTCTTGCGGTCAATCAGGTAGTGCGCCTCTCCCCCGTTCTCGTCGGCCGTCGAGTAGAGAAGATAACGGATACCGTCTGACTTCTCGCATACGTAGTAGCTGGCGATTGGCGGTTAGCAACAGTTCAGGAATCAGGGAATCCTCGCGTCGGTGTGGCTACTCTTGCTTGCAGAGCTCCTCCAAGTGCTGGCGAGAGAAGCTCACTGGCTGTGCGCCCGGGAAGCTGGTCTGGTGCCTACCCAGTAGCTCTGCTACTTCTTTGCGCATCGAGTACAACAGCTGTCCTTCAGCCTTAATGCCGGGCTCGGCGATGGAGGCGATCGGGCCATCTGGAGGTTGATCCATGGTGACTCGATCGGTTGGGGACCGGCGCGTCGCGTTTGGTCGAATGGGGGACGCGCGTGGTGGTATCAATGAATCATAAAATAAGAAACGGGCCAGGAGCCATTAGAAGAACCCAAGAGCATAATGTGATGTAGGTTTCTTTGATTGTTTGCACTTGAAGGTTGCGACAAATGTGTTTGTCGCGACGACGCACTGCCCCTTATCGATAAGCTCGTTGGCGCCGCATTGCTAAGGCATCGTCCGGACTGTGAACCCGCAAGTTGCAACAGGGAGTGTTCGAAATTCAATGCAGAACCAATCTACCTATGTTGGAACATCCAATGCTGTCTTAATTCTGGTTTAATTATAGGCTTCAAGGCCGGTTGTTAAAACGCTTGCACCTCTTATATATAGATCATCCTTAAGGGCCTGGTCGTCACAACCACGAAGCTGATCCAATCTCATCCATAGAGCCCCCCGCGTTCTCGCTGCATGAACCAAGGAAGCAAGATCGGGAGGTACATCTATGAATCCCTCACTCTCTTGTTGAAAGGAATTCGGAGTCCTTAGTAACTATTACGGGTCTCTATCAAGCGGAAGTGGCGGTGTCCATCGGCGTTGCTCCATTCAATGCCAGGGGTTCCCTCTTGCCTAGGTGATATCTCCCAGCCCCTGACATGCCACAGTGAAGAGGGCCACCAGCTCTGTGAATTAATGTAGTTTACCTTTTTCTTCCCTTGTTCATTCAGCACGAGCGAACTACGTTCTTCAGCACATAATGTAGGCATCTCATGCCTCATCAATCTTCTCGACCTCGGCTCGAGCTTCCTCCCACTGCAGTTTGCTCTTCTTCGCCCATTCGATTTGGCTCTGCGCATAAGCAAGCTACCACGTGTTAGTACGGCGAAGCAAACCATAAGAGTCAGATCAGACTTACCATGTATCGCCGTAAGTCTTCTTCCTTATCCTTCTGAAACCTCTTCAGATCTTTCAAGACGCTTATGCTAGCATCCTTGACGTCGCGCTCAGCCGCTACTTGCGCTTGCTCCAGCTGCCCAATGCTTTCTCTCGTCTTTCCAATCGTATCTCGCCGGGTTCGTTCAGGGTCAACGTCTACGACGCCCTGCACAGCATGACGAATAGGGCCGAAGATCTTGTTCGTTATCGAGTTCCCGCTTGGCATTTTCTTATGTGAAGGTACACTCGCGCTCCTCTCGGGTAGTCCTTGGCTGGCGGAAGGTGTCGTAGGGAAGTCGCCATGAGTTGGAGGGAAATCAGAGTCAATAGACTCAGTATCCTCGTTACCACCATCGCGCCGATGCTGGGGGGGAGCAGGCTCCCTAAGGCTCGTTGATCTCTTGGGTGGTGGGGAGATCTGTTGGCTACCCGACAGATAGTTCTCAATGCGCCTTGCCTCGGCCTCGCTGCGTTCTAGCTGGTCGAGAAGCGCTCTCTTCTTGTTCAACTCCTCACTTGTCAAGTCCTGCTGCACACGTTTCAGGACCCTGTATCTGAGAACGCTACGGACGACACAGCGAACTGCGCATTCTCTCGCATCGGCTCGGCGAAGCTTGCTCCAAGGGACCCCGAGAGTTCCTCGGTTGCAATGTACGACAAGTCCGCAGCTTGGCCAACTCGCTCGATTGCCGGACCGAGTGAAGGGGCCTGTTCTGATACGGCGAAGGCATTGTATACAGACCCCAGCTCGCAAAGATCGGCTGCTAAAGATGACAAATGATTAAGAGTCCGGCGGTTGACTTTTTCCATTGGACCCGTCAAAAGCAGCTCCATCTCCTTGATGGAAGCTTCATACGAGATGAAGTACGGGTCCAACTCTTGCTCGCTCAGGTTATGCGAGTCAGGGGGAAATCGGCCAAAGGCGTGAGGACCCCCTTGAATAACGCCCGAGCTTGTATCGTGGTTCGCACCGGCAACTGTCTTGAGCTTTGCCGACACTGGGGGAACGGGGAGATAGTTATGAGCAGCGGTGGGGTTTGCTGTATCCAAAGGCGGTGCCTTCAGCACTGATTTCGGGATCGACGCGACCGGATGGGAATGGAGAACCTCACTCTATCATCAAGTCAGCACACACCACCTTTATGTTCGTCATTAAGACCTACCCAGCTGGCGTTAGGATCGAGAAACCTCCACCAAACGCCGTCTGTTCTGACGATATCCATTCGGCGACAACGGTTCAGGAAGACTGCGAGCATTCGCTTACGCAGATCGATAATCTGTTGGTCTTGTTTCGCATTTGTCGGGTTTGCGGCATAGTCGGCCATGGTGTGCTTCTCCGGGATGGGGGGGATGACGAGGGTGGGATGGAGGCGAGTCAAGGCATCGCGTAGGGAGGAGAATTCAGAATATCGGCGTCGTACTTCGAGATCCTTTCCTCTCATGTAAGTAAATACCCTGGGAGAGCGATGTAGAAGGTCAAACATACCCCAGTCCGGATAGTGTACACAATGTACCTGCCACCACTCTCAAGGCTCTTACCAGCGTCAGTAATGACAATGGGCGACTCGGGGTTTTCGTAGAGGATCTGCTCGATGCGGCTGTCGTAGCCACCAGGCCTGCGGCGGAGACCAGCATCGTCTCTTGAGGCTAGATCCGTATCGATATTGGCGGCGGTCGCGCCGCCGAGGCCAAGCTGCGGCTGCTCATCATCGCTACCGGAAGTGGGAGTGTGAGGGGGTTCGAAGGAGCGGTCTGTGGGCGCGCAAAAAGAATCAGCAGTGTCCCAGCCAGAGCCGTCGAGCAGGCCTGAGTGCATCATGTTGAAATGGGCGTGTTGCGGGATGGAAGCGCAGCGAGGAGGGACTCACAGTCACGGGCGGTCGGGGAAGTCGGGTTTGCGGAGGAGGATGTTTGCGAGTCACGGCGATCAAAGCTGGTCCCGTACGGGTTGTTGTCTTCGTCGTTCCACATGGCGATGGATTGTTTGTGAGGTTGTGGGCAAACAGCAGCGCGGTCAAGCTGGCGCCTGGTTGGAGAGGCTGTGGCGGCGATGGAGCTCCAGTGGTGCCGAGGAGTAGTGGTGGCTGGTGGGGGGGTTTCTTGGGACTGGGCTTGGAGGGGCGGCGGCGGTCGACGAGAGGACCGGGAAGACGGTTGATGCAGGAGCGCGGGTTGAATCAAAGAGCTCTTGCCATTCCACAGATTCCACAAGACGGCAGAAACGGGTGTGAAGGCAAAGGGTCTGGCGAAGTACGTCTTGCGGGTGTGGGCGGTGTCGGCGGATGGGTTGACGTTGGACGGGGTTGGATGAGATGGGCTGGGCCGGCGAAGGGTCTGGCGCAAGCACGGGCAAGCTCCGGAAGTGGTTCAAGTACCTCTCTACTTAGGGAAGGAAGCCTTGGATACGATGATGACGCGCTGGCAGCCAGCGCAGGGACCAGTAGTACGTACCACGGCAGCACAGCAAAACACAGGCACTGCACTCAGGCATCCCTGACCACTCGCACCCCAAGACTCCGGGCTACCTAAGTACCTAGACAGATCCTTTATTTCCGGAGGTTCCTCGAACGCATAGTTAGACTACGCCAGACTCTGAGTCGGCTGTTTCAACGAATTAGTCTAGATGATGATTCATCTACGTAAGAACCCAAGGCAAACAGTGCACGAGAGCGGCAATAATCTCGAGCCTCAACCACCGATACTCGCCCCCTTTGCACATTGTCTCAAGATTCTGCAGCCTCTGCAACACCCATCGCGTTCCAAGCAATCCGGCTAGTCTCTCTGCCTTTCAGCGCCTTTCCCTCAGTATCTCGCCTCCCTCTTGACACTCGAAAGTCTTGCCGACGACCTGCCGTCAAGTTGAGTGCAAGCCGGCGCAGTGACCGTAACGGAGCGATGAAGTCATCGTTCCCTCTCTCACTGTGACGCCGTCTCGCCACCCTCCTCTGTGTTGATACCCTGGGTGAGCGATGCCTCCCCGAGCGTTAGACCCGCGCACATCACGAACTTGGCGTACCTTACAGTGATGCTTCACGCCAGTTGGTATGATCGACAGAGACAGGCTGTGACTGTACATATGCCTGGCTTGTCTTCAAACTGGGATCTGTGTGCCCAGTGATAGGCGTCACTGGCCTCGTATCTGGGCTCTATCCGGACCGAAACGAAGAGACTGAAGGGAGAGAGTGTCTTTCATCCGCGTAAAAGTTGCTGTCGAGACTGCCGTTGCTCTTTGTCGCCTCGTCGTCGGTAACGGCGGTAAGGGGTTGATGCCGGGGCGAAACCCCTTCCACTCGACTGTCCTTGGGTAATGGCAGAGGTGGCAGCTCGAAGTCGTCGCTGTGTACAGTTGCAACGTCGGTTCGTGGCGACTGAACTCCATCTCCCTCGCTCTGATTCTCAACAAAGACCTGGCGACCTCGGGCCGACGGAGTAGGACTAATGGGATATGTCCTCCCAGAGTTATTCCGCCGTATTGCTTGAGATATACGGGATCTTGATCTGGAAGAGCTTCGCACTGCCCTCTCGTGAGTCTCTCCGGATTGAGATCTGGAACGAGCCGGAGTCCCTGGTGCAGAGGAGCTTGCTATCGTAGAGACCCTTCCAATTGGAAGCTTGAACACACGGCTTAGTCTTTGTCGCCAGCTCGGCTGTCGCGGAGGCAACCCTCTCAAAGAGTAAGACGAAGTGTCGCGGGCTGAGCTTCCAAGGAGAGATTCTGTTTGGAAGGCTCGCTGGGGTTCCGAAAACTGGTAGGGCGGTACGGGATAGACCATTCGAACTGGCTGCTGGGGCGCCTGACCTGGAGGTAGGAGACCCGGTTGGTACGAGACGGGGACACCCGCATGGTTGTATAAAACTGGCTGGTAGACGATCCTCGATTGAATGTTAGGGTACTGCTGATAAACTGGCAGCTGTCCCATAGCGAAAGTTGGCGTCGGATAGCTGCGGCGTCGTCGGCGCCTGCGTCGACGAGCCAGTACCAGTTCCTGATGTGACGAAGCTATCTTACCAAGATAGCACATGTAGGCAAGTATTAAAACGACCGAGGTAACCACAATGCTGAAGATGATACCGAATTGTTGTGCTGTTGTCAAACAGTTCCAGCCAGAGCAACGACCGTCGTCGCGGCTGGAAAGTGGGCCAAGCCAAAAGACCCTAGGTGCTTTCTGTGACCTGGAAACAGGGCTATTAGTTTCCATCTTGGGGTAAAACTCTTTCAGTCTCTGTCTGTGGTATTCCCACGGGCTGTCGCTATGAGCTGCCTGTGTTTGGGAACACTCCACAGGAACCGAGATGCGAAGGTGGTGGTAGCAAGTTTGGTACGATTGCGAGGGTGAGAAGGAGAAAAAGGAAGAAGGCGAGAACGCACAATAGCCAAGTCGGAGTCTGTGAGTAAGTGGGTGCACTTGCGAATGAAATAGGCAGCTGATAGAAAGTGACTGCCAGCTGGCGACTATGGCTTGCCAGCGAAGTGTTTCTGCGAGGGAGTTTCCCTCTGCATCACCAACAGACATATTTGAAAACAAAGTGATTAACGGCTACAGAGATGAAATCAAGGCAAAATTAAGGCCATGGGACGCGTTTCGACCGTATTGGGAAGCTTTCAATGATTCATTGAGTGGTGTTGGTAAGGAATTGGGAAACATCCGAATAAGCACTTGGTGAGCCAAAGTTGATGTTCAGGGCCCTGCACGGAGAAGCTACCGGAATAACAACCTAAGCAGCACCCCGCAGTTTCTTCTCTGATTTCTTCTTGCATGAACGACAGTCTATGCGTCAATTCGTTCAACCTAGTACGTCACCTCACCTATTATAGGTTCCTACCGTGTATTGGAACTCCCTTCAGCACAATAGAAGGGAAGTTGAAAGAGGCAGCTCCACCAGAGCTGCCGACTCCCTGTGGCTTAGCGACCAATCAAATTTCCGCTACCGCCCCGCCGAGCGCAAACACACTGTAGCACGGGCCACACTGCTGCTCTGCCAGTTGAGGCTTCTGGATCTCGACAGCCTGACGAGGCAACAAATTTAACACCACGGTCCCTTTTCCTCGCGAGTCGCCATCAACGCCGCTTCACCTCCCTCGCGAATCCACGCAAGCGCACGGGAACACACGCTATCGATCCAAAACTCTCGAATCTCGCGATCGAACATGCTCCTTGGTTTCTAAATTGGCCCAGGAGCTGCTCGTTCGTTGACTCGAGGCGCATTGTCGACTGCTCCGAGCGACGCGTTCCTCCATCCACCTATTACCACCCGACCAACTCTTCGCTCCATCCATCCCCCAACATCTCTCCCGGATAGCCATGGCGACTCTGCAGAATGGCGCCGCCAATGGCGCCAACGGCAATGCCACTGCTGGGCCTGTGACGACCCGATTCGCACACATCCCGTCCGCCATCGACATTCCTGTCCAGGGCGACCAGGAAGATGAAGCCGTCGAGATCGACCTTGAGGACCTGGTAGATGACCCTACCGAGCTCTGCACCCTTTTCGAGAATGAACGCGCCGCGAAAACATATTGGATGACCGTCGCACTCGCATATGCCAAGCAGCGCAAGATCGACCACGCCATCGAGATGCTCATCCGTGGTGGCAGTGCCATCCAAAACAACAGAGCGAACCCGCGTGATAAGGTCAGCATGATCTGTTGTTTGTGCTGGATGTACTTGTGGAAGAGTCGAGAGGCCCCTCGTGTCGCTCCAGATGGAACTCGTGTGTCCGAAGCCAAGACAAAGGAATACTATCTCCAGCTCGCCACTTCCTCCCTCAACGACGCCGCCCGACTCAACCCTTCATTCCCTCCCATCTTTTTGGCTCGTGGCGTTCTTTTGCTTCTAAGAGCCTCTTTACAGGCCCCGTCGAAGACCGCAGGTGGCATTGGGTCGGAGAAGCATGAGCTCCTCAAGACTGCCGTCAAGTCTTTTGACGATGCCCTCCGAGTTTCCCAGGGAAAGAACATGCTCGCATTGATGGGCAAGGCACGCGCGCTCTTCTCCATGCACAAGTACCCAGAATCTCTTACCATTTACCAAGATGTATTGCAGAAAGCGCCGGATTTGGTGGATCCCGACCCTCGAATTGGTATTGGCTGTTGCTTCTGGCAACTCGGTTTCAAGGACGATGCTAAGATGGCCTGGGAAAGATGCCTTGAGATCAACCCTGACTCCAAGGTTGCCAACATTCTCTTGGGCTTGTACTATCTCGACGCGAGTGGCCATGTTCCTGTCAACAGCGACGACTTCCTCAATCTCTATAAGAAGGCTATGACCGAGTACACGCAAAAATCATTCAAGCTTGACAAGGACCTGCCACTCACTTGTTCCACGTTTGCTGGCTACTTTCTTTCACGAAAGGCATGGGACAATGCGGACAAACTGGCACACAAGGCCATCCAGTACACCGACGTCAACGCCATTGCCAGTGATGGCTGGTATCTTCTGGCAAGGAAAGAACACTACGGCGGCAACACAGAACGTGCAAGCGACTACTATCGACGTGCCGACGACGCGCGCGGAGGAGCTGATACAGGTTATCTTCCCGCAAAGTTCGGTGTGGCACAACTATCCGTCTTGAAGAATGATCTTGGAGAAGCCAAGCTTCGATTGGAGAAGATGATCCAGCAATCAAAGAACCATGAGGCGATGATCCTTCTTGGCACGTTGTACGCGGAGGAGATCTTCACGAATCAGTATAGCGACAGCAAGGAGGACAAATCGGCCGAGCTGAAGAAGGCCATCACTCTTCTTGAAGGAGTCCGGAATGCCTGGAAAGACCCGAAGAAGACCCTCGCTCCGGATGCCTCCGTTCTCCTCAACCTTGCTCGTCTTTACGAGACTGACCATCCCGAAAAGGCCTTGCAGTGCTTGCAACAGGTAGAACAACTGGAGCTCGAGCAGGTTCCTACCTCAGAACATCCAGAAGGAGTGACGGATGAGGGTGAGATTCGCGCCGGGATTCGCAAATATCTGCCTCCGCAGCTACTGAACAACATCGGTTGCTTCCACTCACAAGCGGAGAAGCATGAGCTTGCCAGCGAGATGTTTGAAGCTGCTCTGAGCGCTTGCATGAGAATTGGCGAGAAGGAGCCGGACATGGACACAGACGCGCTGGTTTCGACCATCAGTTTCAACCTTGGCAGGAGCTATGAGTCGCGAGGCCTCACGGATAAGGCTGTTGAGGTCTATGAAGGCCTCCTTGCTCGACATGACGACTACACGGATGCCCGTGCCAGGCTCGCATACATCAAACTTAGGAAGAACCCCAACAAGGAAGGTCCGGATGCAGTGGCCAAGCTGTATCAGGAAAACAACAGCGATCTCGAGGTTCGGTCACTTTATGGATGGTACCTGGGCAAGGTTCACTCAAGGAAGCGCCCTACAAATGTCGCGGAAGACCCTGAATTCCGACATTACAAGCACACGTTGCAAAACTACGACAAGCACGATAGGCACGCCTTAGTCGGGATGGGCAATCTTTACTTGATGCAAGCAAGAGAGATGCGACGGGAGTCGGAGCCAGAGAAGCAGAAGCGAAGCATTACGTATGGGAAGGCTGTCGAATTCTTTGAGAAGGCTCTCTCTCTCGACCCAAAGAATGCTTATGCCGCTCAGGGCGTCGCCATTGCTCTTGTCGAGGACAAAAAGGACTACAAGGCAGCCCTTGGAATCTTCAACAAGGTCCGAGAAACGCTCAGGGATTCTCATTTGTATGTCAACCTGGGACACATTTATGCGGAGTTGAAGCAATACTCAAAGGCGATCGAGCACTATGAGATGGCTCTTTCTCGAGATGGCAAGGCAAATGATCCCCTTATCCTTGCATGCCTGGGCCGCACCTGGCTGAACCGTGGCCGGGCAGAGGGCGATATTGATGCCTATAACAAGTCGCTCGAATGCGCGCAAAAGGTAAGCTTTTATCATATTTCAGATAACGTTGCGTCATATTAACAGACCTGTAGGCCCTTGAAGTTGCCCCTGAGCAAGTTCACTACAAGTTTAACGTTGCCTTTGTGCAGATCCAGCTTGTCACCACAGTCCAGGCAATGCCAGAGAACAAACGCACGTCAGAGCAGCTCGAGAAAGCGGCCGAGGGCCTGGAAGCTGCGATCACGTCTCTGGACGAGATTGCCGCTCATCCTCAAACCCCTTATCCCAAGCATGACGTTGAGCAACGAGCCAACATGGCTCGCAACACCTTACGCAAGCAGCTTGAAAGAGCCATTGGCAAACAAAAGGAGTGGGAGGAGAAAAACAAGGAAAAGATCCAGGCTGCCCGAGAGCAGAGAGACGCCGAATTGAGGCGCCGTGAGGAGGAGCGTCAGAAGGTTTTGGACAAAGAGCGGCAACGACAGGAAAAGATCAAGAAGGAACGTGAGGAAATTGCCGCGCGTGACAGGGCTCTGGCTGAGAGACGAGCGGACGAGGAGCGGTCTCGGATGGATGCTGAGATGACCACCGACAATGAGACGGGAGACAAGGTGAAGCGGAAGCGCAAGGCGGCACCGCGGGCCTCCGGAGAAGCCAAACCCAGGAGGTCTGGAGGGAAGAAGAAGAAGAAGAGCGAACGAGACGATGATGATGAATCGGAGGAGGAGACGCAAACCAAAAAGAGACGTCGTCTCACGAAGAAGGAATCGTCCAAGTTCAAGTCTGCCGAGATCGTAGTAGACAGCGACGAGGACGAGGATGACGACGCCTTCGAACGCGCCGAGAGAAACCTCGATCGAGAAGACAGCCCTCTTTCGGAGGTGGACGAGGAAGCCGCCGACAAGATGGACGTCGACGACGAGGCAGACCAGGAAGGTGAAGGCGAAGATGACGAAGAGACGGTCGCTCCTCGCCAGCAACACAAGCGGGCGCGTCGCGGACGAGTCGTCGAGAGCGACGAAGATGAGGACGAAGGCGAGGAGCCTGCACGGACAAAAAGCCCGTCTGATGATGAGGGTGGTCGCAAGGCGAATGCCAGCATGGCGGACCCTGATGACGAGGACGAGGAGTAGTAGCGAATATGTAAGACGGGAGGAACTTATCTAGAATGTTGAGATGTGCTCAAAAGCTCGGGTTGGTCCCAGGCAGGTTGTACTATATGGCTAGATTCTCTTAAACATGGACAGGGAAAATGGAAAGCGTGCTTGCAATAATTTGTCATTTATATCGTGCCCGAGGTGTATTGGTGCCACGATGTTGGTGCCACGATGGGACAGCCTCTATGCAATAACAGGCGTCTATGGGTAACAGCAGAGTGATAACATGACTGACTACAGTGTGTCGATGCATCCCCGTCACATACTCCTCCTAGACCGACTAGTATGTTTGACGCTTTGACGAAGACCACTTGCCTGAACATGTATGTCCGCATCTTTCTCTTCCTTTTGATAACTGCAACAGCTGAGAAGCCGACCAATTGGAACTAGGATGCCGCAGTTAATCAAGCACGCGGACGTGTTTAAAAGGCGAAGATCTGATCCTCAAGCTTGCTGACAGGGCGGGCCTTCTTGAAACCAAGGCTCTCGGCGGACTTCTTCAGACCGCTGATCATGGGGGGAGGACCACAGAGCAGGATCTTGACGTCGTCGGCGGGCTTCGGCAACCATTTCTACAAGAGGTTAGTTCATGACTTAGACATTCCGAAAGGCGGGGGTGGAGACTTACGGTAATCATGTCGGCAGTAACATAACCGACACCACCAGTCCAGCCCTCTGGAGGCTTGTCGAGGACGTAGTGAATGCGGATGCCAGCATCCTTGGTGGCAAGGGCATCAAGGTCTTCCTTGAGGAGGATGTCTTGGGGAGTAACGTTGGCAAAGATCAGATCGACCTCGGTCTTGTCTCCGGCGGCTCGGCCTCGGACAATGGCCCGCATGACCTGCAGCATCGGAGTGATTCCGGTACCACCGGCGATCATTCCGAAGTGTCGGACCATGTTCGGGGTGTAAGTGAAGGCACCCTTGGGACCGCGGACGCGGATGGTCTTGCCCACAACCAGAGAAGCCATGTACTTGGAGATGTTGCCCTGAGGGTATGACTTGATGAGAACGTCAAAGTAGCCGGGGTGGTGGTCACCAGAGACGGGTGTGTAGGAGCGGACAATCTCCTTGGTGGTGCCATCGGGCTGGGCGAGCTTGGCACCGATGGAGATGTGCTGGCCGATGGGGAGACCGAGGATGGACGAGGGGTTCTCGAGCTTGAAGCGGTAGCTAATGGCAAGGGCAACGAGTTAGAACCAGATGTTGCTGTTGCTGAGGGAATAGGCTGAGAAAGTGGCTGAGGTGGGACTTACATGGCGACATTGTGGGAGATGACGGTCTTCTCCTCGAGCTCAAATTCTTGGAAGACGTCGGGCTTCAGGACCTTCTTGATCTCTGTGGTTTTGTGTGTGAGCTTGCGAGTTCCCCCACCAACAAAAAAAGTCAAGAGACACTTACTGAGGGCATTGAAGTTCCAGATGCCGAAGGCGAGGGCCACCAGAGCTGAGTAAGGCGTCCATTCCTTCTTGACAATGAGGGTGCCGACAATGAGCAGCAAGGCGGGGACATAGACGTAGTCAATGTACTTTCGCTGGAAGAGCGAGGCGTCGTCGGAGGAGGCCATGGCTCTTGGGAAAGTGGAAGTTCCCCACCAAGACCTGTGATGGAGCGCTTTTTCGAAGCAAGCTAGGCGCCCAGCAAGCGATTGCAGGGAATTGAAGAGAGGGCGATGATTGCAAGATCAAAGCCGGAAAGATTCTCACGCTCAAGAAGCGAGAGGGGGAGTAGCAAGTCGGCTGAGCTTGCGGCACGACTTTGGAGGGGGTTGGACCGCGATATAAAAGTGTGGTGAGGAGAAAGCCGAAGACCGGTGGCCGAAGGACACCGAATCCCAATGTTGGACCGTTCCGTTGAGTTCTGCCACCGCCAAGATTTTCCCTTTTGGGATAAGCCCGGTATTCTGAAGGCGGTGACAAGAGTGGTTTTTCCCCCACAGAGTCGAAGAATGCTAAAGAAAATGGGGAGTGGGGTCGGAGATAGGATTATGGATGATCCGACGAGCCACACTCTGGGGAACGGCGCCACAACGATGATCCACATGCACTCGCCACAGTCAGCGCCACACTATATTGACTGTCGAAGACACATGTGGATACGAAGCCACTCAGAGCCGCCACAAACGCGTTCAGCTTCAGTTCAACTTGGAAGCACGTCATATGTGGGGTACGAGCAAGCATCCTTTGGACCCCCCTTGGAGACGGACTCTCCAAAGAGGAAAGGGGCAGGTCTTCTCCACCGTTACTGCCGAGGGGCTGGGTCCAGCTGGGTCTGATGCAGAGTGATGCGGCGTTCCAGTCACCCACTGGCTCGTTCGTGTTCGATCCCCTGCTGAGCATCACCCTCCAGAGGCTCTAGAGACTGGGGCCACAAGGGCCATCCATGGTTGGCGAGCTTGGGGAGCAAGGGAGCTACAGAATACGACGATTGCCCCCGGGGCCGCCACGGACTCGCCGGAGCTGACCTGCTGGACAAGATGCCCGCTGGCGGGTTTCACCACCCAATCCTGCGCCGCCAGAGGCATTGCCGGGCGCTACTTGTGGTGCACGGCTGGCTGCCAAGCTTGGACGCATCACGCATCACGCAGAATCTAGGACCAGAAATTGCCCGAGGAGCTCCAGTTCGCGATGGATCAATGGGCCGGTCTCGATTCGAGGGCGCGATGGATCCCGGCGTCCAAACAACGGCAATGGGCGTCTCAAGTAAACGCGCTATTACGGCCCACGGGTTCCTACACTAGAAGTAGCGGGAGGCTTTGGTTGTAAGTTGTTGGCCTGGCCTCACCCAGACTCGCTCACTGCTCGTGCCTCGCTCAGCTAGGACCGTATTTCCCCAGTCACACTGAATGAAGCTGGGAGCCAAAGGTTCAAAGCCGAGCCCACCGGGAGAGCGGGTACGGCACATTAACGATGGACCACGAGGGTTTGCGTAAGAATCTGACAATAGAACAAAGACACGACATGGGCAAGCCACAGCAAAACACGAGATGTCGATACGATACGACGCGAGCGGAATCCAGCTGGAGCCAGCCAACCGCAATAGTTAGAAATGGACGCCATGAGTGCGCAGTTGCGGGCTCTGTTGCAGGTTTCCCACCGACACCACGGCGAGTGCGGCCCACCCCCACTTGCGTACGCACGCACGCATGCATGCACGCAGTGGACACAAATGGCGGAGACTCGGAGCTCTAGTAGATGCATGCGCGACAGTCGACAATCGACAATCGACAATCGACAATCGACGGTACTTAGTTGGGAGGCATCTCGGAAGCTGGAACGACGTAGTAAGCTTGGTGAAGCGGGGAGAGGCCATGACCAGCTGTCCTTGTTATATTATAGCACTGGCAATGGACCAAGCTCAAGATGCTAAAAGCTGGATCACGAACACTATTGGCTAAGGCTGTGCTGGCGCGGGCATCATGGGTGCATCATGGCACTGAGTCCCTGGTTTTTTGGGGGTGGGTTGCCTAAGCCCAAGTGAGGCAGGCCCAGAGAGCCCAGAGAGCCCAGAGAGGACGCCCAACCCGCCGCCGCAACAGACAACCTGCTGCTCCCTTAGAACCTTGAACCACGCCATTTGGATTCTTGGTAATCGGGCCCTTTTGGCCCTTGTCTCCTTCCTGCCCTTGCTCGCCTTGCTCTGCCTGTCTCCTTGATTAAACACTACTGTACTACGGGGGTGGCCTTGCCCCAAGCCGGTGACGTCCTGCAATCTCTGGGTTGGTTCATTCAATTCGCTCCAGTGTTCCAGGCGATCGAGATCTCGCTAGGTGACGTTATGAGGCCTGGTGTACATAGTAGAGAGACCCGACCTACTAGCTTGAAGACCTTGTTTGGAGCCCCGAAGCCTTCCATGCCGGCTTATCTGCCATGGACTGCACACACCACTGCACACCACTGCACACCGGGCACCTAATTAGTCTACGGATACTAGATAGGTAGTGAGCTCCATGCCCAAGGTCCAGTACTACTGTAGTCCACTCGTCCAGCCCGTCCAGTGGCTCACTGCTTCGGCGCGTTCAGCGCGGCCAGGGCCTCCATCCCTCCTGTGTACCCAGGCGGGCTCCTTGGCGGGGGTTGTGGTTGTAGGGGTTGTAGGGGCCGTCCACTCCGCTACCACCACCACCCCGGCGCAGCACAATGACGACGACGCTTGAAGTTGGTGCCAGATGCTAGTGCGGATGCTGCCCGGGGGGGGCGCTCGACGACAACCACACCATCCGGGCCCGAACATTGCATTCTCCCGTCCTCCTCCACTCCTTCGCTACCTCATTCTCCAACTCTGCTTCCCCAAAGTCCCTTAGGCCGTAAACCCCTGTCACAATTCTCTCTCTCTCTCTCTCTCTCTTCCTCTCTCTTTTCCTTGTTTTGCCTCTTACTTTCTTTCTATTCTTGTCCTTCTGCGTCCTTCAGCTCACCGATTGCCACCGGTGCCCTGCCTAATTCATCTCTGTCGCTCTCCAACCACCAGGCCTTCCCTTCTCGGCGTCGCTGGATTCGGCCACGAACTGCTTCCATAAGCGTCCGTGTCGTGAAGACCTCGTCTCCTCCCTCACGCCTTACGCCTCGACAACAGCCTCATAGGGCTCCTTTGGCAGACCTGTGTTTGCTTTTGCCCCGTTGCCCCGCGCCTCGTGTCTCCTCGTCTCCCGTGCCTGGCAACATCCAGCATGCCTACGACGTGACCCAGACCTGACATGTTCTTGGGACACTCTTGGCCTCGCTCAACGGCATCCACAAGACCTGAGCTCGACTCAACTTTCCCTATCACGTTCCCCTTGTCTGGCAGCGATTCCCTTCTTTCCCGCCGATCCCAACGACCCAATCAAGCCCCTTCCGTGACTCCCCATCCACCTCCTCTACGCCCACATCCAGTGTAGCGCTGTAGCGCCTCTTTCTGGGCCTCATACGTGACCGCTGCCGCCCCGGCCGACAGCTCAGCTCATATCTTATTCCGAGGCTTGTCACACTTCCAACTACCAAACCCAAATCGCAAAACGACGGCCGGCCTGGCGACGCTGGCGTCAAACCCTCCTACGACTGACGCATGCGGGGGTCTTGGATTGATATTGCCAAATTCCAAGACAAGTAACCGAGGACTGAAACAATTGACGTCGACCCGATCTTCAATCTATCATTCATCCATCTTTCTCCACGAGTTCCCATTCACGTGGCTGCCCCTGAATCTTTCTCACCCTGCGAGCCGCCACCTCGTAACCAGCCCCGGCTGCCTGAACGTTCTTTAACATCGGCCTTGTACTTGGCGGCATGCAACACGGCCCTTGAACATCTTGCTTGACCCTCTGGCTGAACATTCTCCATATACCTCCTTGAGACACAACCACGACAAGCGCCGACGGCTCGATACGAACCGCCGAACTTTAACTCAACTCATCTTCGCGATGCACGCCGATAAGTGGAGGAGGAAGACCCTTCCTAGCATTCGGGCGCCTTCTCCTCTTCCAATTCCCGAGGTCTTCGCCGAAGATACAGACGCCATGGAATCCAAAAAGCCCCGTGCCTTCTCCAAGGCTCTCCGCTCCCTCAGCAACTCCTCGATCGAGTCCCTATCGCATAGCCCTTCCAGATCCTCGACGAACAGCCGACGACTGCAAAAGACCCATTCAGGTTCCGGATCCATGATCGATAGAATTCACCGACGAGTCTCGAGTCACTCGCCAATCAGCGCATCTCCGCCAGACCTGTCCGGGGCTCCCCTGGAAGTCCCGTATACCTCGATGGAAATTGCCCAGCATGGACCGCTCAAGGCGGACGTCTCGCTTCTCAAAGCACGTTCAGAGTATCTGGTCCTAACAGATCAGTGCTTGATCAAGTTTGGCAGCTTAGAAGCCGCGAAGGGCGTCTTCCCGCAACTAGGCCAACCAGTCGGGAAACGAAGTAGCACGATATATCACTCTAGCAACAAGCCAACTGCATCCGATCTCCGTCTAGAAATCCCACTCCGCTCTATTGTTGCCGTCTTCAACGAGGAAGGGTCGAGTCCCCGGTTCGGGATTGAAGTGTGGTGGGCTGCTCAGTGGCCTAGAATATCGTACGCCAAGATACATATCTACTTCTCGCTACCCCATGACCGAGACGAGTGGCTGGCCCAAATTCAAAGAACTTGTAGATTGAGCCTAAGGCGGAACCCTGCTTATTCTCTCGTTCCTAACAACCTCAAGGCCCGGATCAACCATATCGTGGAAACCTACGAACCCACGGCGCCTGACGGAAGCACCAAGATCCTCACATTTCCCGTCGCAAAACGCATCCTTGGTCTGCCACAGAAAACATCATCTTCAACAGATGAAGCCCAGCATCTTGGTGACGCCTCGTCGTTTTACGTCGTCCTCGGACCTTGCATGTGCTATTTCCTCGAGGTTCTCAAGGCCGATACTATGACACCCGCTGGTGACCTTCGGGTAAAGGTACAGTCTTTTGGTACCGTGACTATCACTCGGTTCAAAGCGTCCGTGGCCTCTCAGGAGCAGAGATTTGTTATGAGCTTCCGGTAAGTTTGATATAGAGAGATTGTCTTTTCCAGAGACGAGGACTCGAATGTTGACTGGTTTCAGGCTTCCATTCGGTCGAGAAGCTCGGCTAGAGCTTGCCAGTATCCACTATCGACGAATCATTGAGACCATGACCAAACTCGATCGAGAACTGAAGCCCATGTGGCCACAGCACTTGCAACAGGCCATCTTCGATGTCAAAGGCTTACCCCCGCCGCTCCAGCTAACCTCTGGGAACGACTTGGGGGGTCTGCAGAGAAGTCTGAACGCATACTGCGCCGCCTTTCATGCTCAGGTTCCTCGGTGGACTATTGAATGGGACCCACAGTCTCAGGCAGCCTTTCGCCTTCTCCCCTCCGGTGGCTCGCCATATTCACCGCTACAGCTTCTTGCTGTCTTTCGGGCATTGAGATACAACAGTTACTTCAAAGCGCTATCTTTCCGCGACGTCGATCTATCTTCTCTTATTGGAAGGCACGATTACTCCCAATACGGCGATTCGGTGGTGTACAACTCTTTGAATGGTATAACCTCAAACTTCACCATGTTTCCGTTCCCTCGCTAACATTGCAAAAAGGTCGCCGCATTTCTGAAGACCATTACGATCTTCTCATGCAAGCACCAATTCTTGTGTTGGAGATCCATGCATTGATCTTTTCCTCCGAGTCCATTCGAAGCATCGACTTGAGAAACGTGTTAGGGTCTCGCAGTACGATAAGCCAGCCCGGACGGCCCAAGGTTGATCCCGATTACGCGCGAAAATTGACGTCGGAAGTGTTCCGGCCAATTTTGTGGTTGTTGAGGTATGACGCGTGTCGCTGCCACAGCATCGTTCTGTCCGGCAACGTATTCTCTCAGAGCGACGTGGAAGATTTGTCCAATCTTCTCGTTCTCGATCAAACCTACTTGAAGAAGCTAGAGATCGCAAACTGCGGCCTTGGTGATGCTGGACTGGCAAAGGTGTGGACTGCTGTTTCTGGGCAAGCCGCCAGCCTCGAAGCCCTCGATACATCCAACAATCAGGGGACGGTCAAATTCGACATTATTCACCGTTCCCTCAACGAACTTCGAGCTATCAAGAAATTGAACATCGCTGGAAATACCCGTCTCCCCTCCGAAGTAGCGCTTTTTGATGAGGCAGCTCTTGACTGCTGGGCCCTCGAGGAACTAGACTTGTCTGGCATTGCTGTATGTAAACCCGGGTATATTTTGGGGAGTGAACTGTTGCTAACAGGTGACTACTAGCTCAACGACGAAACGGTCGACATATTGGCCAATTATTTGAGACTGCCAAGCTCACTAGATTTTCGAGTCCTTCGCCTGAACAACTGCGGCCTGAACGGACGACAAGTAGCTCAACTATTCTGGGAGATGGGCCAGGCGAGGAAGATGACGGTTTACGTCAATGGCAACCCCCTAGACGAAGGGATTGACAATTTGTGCGAGGCTATCTCATGCGGCTTTGGACCTTGGAGCCTGTTCATGGAAATGGTCGAATTCTCTCTGGAGAACAGCTACATCAAACTTCTTCGTGCATTGACCGTCAATAAGACGATTGAGTGCCTCAGTCTGGCAGGGACCGCTACCATCGACTCGTCCAGCGAAGCGACTTGCGAAGCCGTGTCAGACTTCTTTTCTGACAACGACACAGTCAGATTCCTCGACCTCTCCGGCTTCGACTCAAAACTCGATGAAGGACACCTTGGGCAAGACTTCTCAAGGGCATTGAGTGGTCTTCGTTCAAATACGCAAATCGAACACCTCCGTATACGAAGCCAAATGTTGAATGTCAACATTGGAGACCTCGCGGAGGCCATCTCAGCTAACAAGACCCTGCACAGCCTGGACTGTGAGGACAATGGGTTCAATCTTTCCAACTTCCGCCATCTCGTTAGACATCTTGCAGACAACGCGACGATTCGATATTTTTCCGCATTCAAAGATTCAGATCTCTCTCAGACGATTCAGAAGTCGATTGACAAGGCGATGCAGACTGCGACGTCTACGCGACGGCAGTCTATGATTTCGATGTTTCGACCAGAAAAGATCACTCCGACTGTCAGTCAGCCACTTGCGCAGCAGCTGAGGGAGGGTTGGGAAGATGCGACGCAAACGCTACAGCAGATTTTGAGAAGAAACAGACTTCTCTTCCAGGAGGGTCAGGACGGCCGCAACGAACCCAGTGAACATGGGGTTCTGCAAGGCGTCGATGGTGACGATATCTTCTCCAAAGATTTTGGAGGACTTGCCCGTCGAGCTTTTGAGTCTCCACGAGCCTCGAGCCGTTGCAGCTCCGGCCACTTGCCGAAGAGGTCCAGCACCATCTCCTCAGCAACGAGTATGACTCGACTATTGCCTGACCCCCATGCAGTGAGATCGTACTCATTTGTCTCAAGCGATGAAGCCGGAAGTCCGGCGGTGGACGGCCAGAGCACGGGTTCGGCAATCCCCACACCTCCTGAGCTGGACAGTCCAGTGGATAGAGAATACAGTCTGGGCAACCAGCAGGCGCAAGGAATTGGCGCCGACGACTCCCATGATTACGATTACAGCTTTACGGATGCTCAAGATGCCGACTTTAGGCTCGAACTTCAGGCGCATCGGCGGTTCTGGAGTGACGAAGCAGGATGTATTGAAGAGGAGGATAATGGGATTCAAATTAATGAACAGCGCGCATCAGGATAAGTGATTGGTTCTGGGCGGACGAATGGATAATCATTGCTTTGGGATTTTGATTTGGTTTTACGGGGAGCAATCAGGTGAATTCGGCGTTTTAGCGATGTGGATGGCCCTGGGGGTATGGGTGGATTCTTTGTTTGAAGTGCACACTATGTGAGTGTGTTGCTGGTTCGTTTGATACCCTTCACTAGGTAGGTAGGTTAGGTCAGGATAGGTTAGAAAATTAATGAAAGGCTGGACTATTTAGGATAATAACGAGTCAATGGCAAGAACTGCCACCCCCTAATGAAGTCTTGAGTATGTAACTACGGACTGTCGAGCCGTTCAGATCATATCCGTACACATGTTGAGGAGATGTGCAGTACTATTAAGTATGTTGCTGTATGCAAGTATGCGAGATAATTAGTGGACCGGCCAAATTGCATTCACCTCAGCCACGAGCTACCTGCCCAAAGTGGAACCCCGCGGATCCCTGCTGACGGAATTTCTTAGGGGGGAAAGACAGAGAGGACAGCGCCCCATCGCTCTGCAGAAAGGTGGCTGTTCGCGCTGAAACCTGAACTCGCCGCGAGCCCCCAGTCGTCATCAGCGTCGACTTCATCCTCCACCAGCACATCCGTGGATGCCTCCTTATCCATCCGCACCCGCATCCGCGCCCGCACCCGCCATCCTCCGGCTGCGTTCGCTTTGATTCTGGCATTTCTTCGTTTCTGCTACGTATTCTTATTTCCCCTTCAGTCTCCTTGCTGCGGAGCTTCCGCGCTCCGACGGCGACCTCGGTTTCCTCTCGTCGACACTGCCTACCCCCCTCGATCACCTTCGAGCTTCACACGTGCGTGGTCTTGTCCTGAGGAACCACCCGCGCCACCATGTACTCCAACTCCAACGCCTTTCTAGGCGGCAACAGCCAGCGTCCTGGCGCGCCTCAGCAATATGGCGGAGGATCGTTCAACAATCTGGCTCCGGGCCAGCAGCAGCAGCAACAGTTGCAGCCGGGTCAGCAGCCCAGTCCCTTTGCGCCGCAACCCACCGGCTTCGGCCAGGCTCCGCTACAGCAGCAGTACACCGGATTCCCGGCGCAGGCCCAGGGATTGCAGCCTCAACAGCCGCTCCAGCAGCAGTTCACGGGCTTCCCGGGACAGTCGCAGCCCCAGCAGAGCTTCCAGACCGGCGCCCCGGCCATGCCCTCGATCCCGCCGCAGTTCCAGCAGCAATTCCAGCAGCAGCCGCAGCTTCAACAACAGCCGCAGCCGCAGCCACAGCCACAGCAACAGCAACAGCCAGTCTTCCAACCACCCCAGCCGACCGGCTTCTCTACCTCGCCTCAGCCTGTCTCTGCACCCTCGAATCCCCCGCCTGCGATGAAGCCTCAGCCCACTGGCTTCACTGAAATGGCCGCGTCGTTCCAGACCGGCGGCACGGCGAAACCAAGAGGTCGTCGGGCCGAGAAGGCGACACCAAACAAGATCCCCAACATCAGGCTGTCCTTCATCACTGCTCAAGACCAGGCCAAGTTTGAGACTCTATTCAAGTCCGCCGTTGGGGAGGGTTCCATGACCATGTCAGGGGAAAAGGCTCGCGATCTACTTATGCGATCGAGACTCGACGGTGACGCTCTTTCGCAAATCTGGTAGGTCATCATTGTGATCCTTACGGTGATCCTCTCCTCTCCACTGCGACGAGTGTTAACATTTTGCCCCAGGACCTTGGCTGATACCACCCGCGCCGGCCAACTCTATTTCCCCGAATTTGCACTCGCCATGTACCTTTGCAACCTCAGGCTCACTGGCAAGCAGCTGCCTCCGAACCTCCCCGACAATGTTAAGAATGAGGTCTCGAGTATGGTGGACATCATCAACTTCAGCGTTGTCGATGAGAGTGGCCAGGCCAGCAGCAGTACCCCGGATATTAGGACCAACACCGCGACCCCGCCCACGATCCACCAACCTCAACCCCAGGCATCGAATTCGCAGCTGCTTTCGACTCAGATGACAGGCTTCCCTGGGCAACAGACTGGGTTCGGGGGGCAGCCTCAAGGCTTACAGTCGCAGCAAACCGGTTTCCCCGGTATACAGAACCCTCAGGCCAGTGGGTACTCCGGCCCGCGTCCCCCGATGCCGCCAATGCCCACGGGCTTCGGTCAATCGCTGTCACCAAACGCGGGTGCGCCGGGCATGGCTGCTCCCCTCAATGCGCAGCCCACGGGACGCCCTGGCCAGTGGGGTCTCGTCAATGCCCCGTCCACTGGCCTGCCCAACATCGATGCCCTGCAAGCCCGCATGATGCCTCAGCAGGGCCGTGAGGCTGGGACATATACTACTCAGGGTCTTCAAGGCAACGCTGAAATTCCCTGGTCCATCACTAAGGAGGAGAAGACTCGCTACGATGCGCTCTTCAAGGCCTGGGATGGACTCGGCAAGGGCTATATCGGCGGTGACCAGGCCATCGAGATCCTCGGTCAGAGTGGTCTCGAGAAGCCTGATCTTGAGAGGGTCTGGACCCTAGCCGACAACGGGAACAAGGGCCGCCTTGATTTGGATGAATTCGCCGTTGCCATGCACTTGATCTACAGGAAACTCAACGGCCACCCATTGCCCAACATCCTGCCTCCTGAGCTCGTTCCTCCCTCGACCCGCAACTTTAGCCAATCCATCGGTACTGTGAAGTCAATGCTTCATGCGGAGTCTGACTTCCGCAAGAACTCTGGTGCCGCTCTGCTCCCTCAAAAGACTGGTGTGAGCTACATGAAAAATCGTTCGTTCAGGGGCGGTGCTGGTGGCGCTTCTGCCAATCGCAAAGACGCGACTGTCTTCAAGAACGAGGATGAGAAGTTCGGTTATAGGTCGAGTGCTCGTCGCAGGGTTGGCAACAACTCTCCCCGGCCCGAGTCACCCTCGTCTGTGGCCTCGAACGACGACCTGACCTTGGATCAGTTGAGGAAGAAGATCAAGGAGAAGGAGGTCTTGCTAGATGCCATGGATTTCACTGATGAGAAGAACCATGAAGAGGACGACATTCTAGACAGACGAGATCGACGGGAAGCCGAGGAGCTCTACCGCCGTATCCGCCGCGCCCAAGAGGACATTGACGCCCACCCCGATGCGGCCTTGATTACTGGAGACTCTGATGCTGAGAGAAGGACTCTTAAGCGTCAGCTTCAAAAGCTCACAGACAAGGTTCCGGATCTCGCTTCCCAGGTGCGAAAGACGGAGAGGGCCATCATGGAGGCTAGACTTGAGCTATTCCGCCTCAAGGATGCCAAAGTTCACCCTGGTAGTGGCACTCCCATTGTTGGAACTGGGCCTGGAGGTGCCGTCACTGAGTCGGACCGCCTCAAGGCCCGGGCAAAGGCAATGATGCAGCAACGAACCGCCGCCCTGACTGGAAAGAAGGTGGACATTGGCACCGAAGACGTCGATGCGCCTAAGCGCCTAGAGGAGGAGAGCATCAAGGTCAGGAACGAGAAGGAGAGCAACGAACGCATGGTCCAGGACGTGGAAGAAAGTGTCCGAGACTTCTCCCGAGGTATCGAAGACAGCCTGAAAGAGGGTGCGCAAGACAGCACCAATGAGCACGAAAAGCGCCGTTGGGAGGATGCGCTGGGTGTTGAAGATGAGGTTCGAGACTTCATCTTCGAGCTCCAGCGCGAAAGCCGAGCCGCTCGAGTCCGCGCCCAGGACAAACGACCCGCGCGATCTTTGGCCGCTGCCGAGGAGACTCGCTCGGGCCGGGTTGCCAGCCCTCGGGTTGAAAGTCCTGTGTCGACCTCCCGTACTGCCACGCCACCGGTTGCTGGCGGCTCTTACGCCTCGTACAAGACTCCCGAGGATCGCGCCGCTTTCATCAAGCAGCAGGCCGAGCAGCGCATGGCTGAGCGTCTTGCTGCCTTAGGAATCAAGGCTCCTTCAAAGCCTGGCGAGACCGCCGCTCAGCGCATAGAGCGCGAAAGGGCTGAAAGAGCTACTAAGCTGCGCCAGGCCGAGGCTGACGACGCCCGTAGGGAAGCTGAGCGACAAGCTCGCCTTGCAGAGGAGCAGGGCATACCACCCCCTGCCCCCGAGCCGTCCAAGCCAGAGGCCAAGAAACCTCCCCCTCCACCCACCAGGCATCGGGGCAAGAACGACGTGGCCGATGCTGCGAAGAAGGCCGAAGAGGAGCACGCTGCCAAGCAGGCTGAGGAAGAGCGACTTGCTCGTGAGCTTGAACAGCAACAGCGGGAGACCCAAGCGATGGAGTAAGTCCCAATTTATTTCGGGTGACAGGCAATTACTAACGGTTCTACGTAGGGAATCCGCCAGGGAACAAGAGGACGACCTTGCCAAGGAGCGCACAGCGGCTGACGCTCGTCTCAGGGCTCTAGAACAGCAGGTAGAGCAGACGAGACAGGGCAAGCTCCGGAGGGAGGAGGAGAAGAAGCGCAAGAAGGCGGCTTTGGCCGAGGCCAAGGATAAGGAAGCCAAGTTGGCTGCGCGACGAGCCGAGATTGAGGCGGCGCGCCAGCGTGAGCTCGAGCTCCAACGACAGCTCGAGGCCATGGACGACGACAGCTCCTCGTCGGACGATGACGAAGGCCCTCGGCAGATCACGCCCCAGGCGTCAACTCCGACTCTGAGTGGTAGCCAGGTTGGCAGCCAGGAGTTGGAGAAGCCAGCGCCTCCTCCAGCAATTCCTGCGGTCGTGACATCGCCGCCTGCCGAAACCGAGAGCAAGAACCCCTTCTTCCGAATGATGACTCAATCTTCTGAGAGTTCGTCAGCTACTCCTACTGCCGCTCCCCCAGCGCCTCCTCCAGCGCCTCCTGCGCCAGCACCACCCGCCCCTCCTACTATTACTGCTCCCGCTGTCCCTGCTGCTTCCCAGTCGGATGCTTCTACAAACCCTTTCCATCGCCTCACTCAGGAGAACAAGGCTCCGGCTGCCCCGGTTGCTCCAGCGGCTCCGGTCTCGCGCCGACGTGCTGATTCTGACGACTGGGGCTCTGACCGAGATTCTGAGGACGAGGACTCTGATGATGACCGGCCCGGCGGTGGCAACGCCGCTCAACTGGCATCTATCCTGTTCGGCACCATGGCGCCTCCTCGACCTCTGTCTGCTGCCGGCAGGGAGTCTACGCCAGCTAGCCCGGCGCCCCCAAGCAACGATTTCCCCATCTCTTCTCCCCCGCCGCCGCCGCCATTGCCCGGCACCACTGCGCCAGCCGCTCCGCCGCCTCCTCCGCCTATGCCAGGCAGTGAATCGCCAGCAGCGCCGCCGCCACCTCCCCCTATGCCGGGATCCGGTGCTCCCGCGGCTCCTCCTCCACCTCCTCCTCCTCCCGGTGCAGGTGGGCCTCCTCCCCCTCCTCCTCCTCCTCCGCCCGGCAATGCCCCGGGAGCCCCGGCCCCCAGTGGACGTCCCTCCGGTTTGTTGAGCGAGATCCAGCTAGGCAGATCGCTCAAGAAGACAAGCACGAAGGACAAGAGCGGTGCATCTGTGACTGGTCGCGTTTTGGATTAATGGGGTTTTGCGTCGGTGAGCTAAGTTTACTGGACCATCACCGAGAGCGAATTAACTTAGGATGCAAAGCTGAGAAGAGGAGGTTTCGGGTGTGTAGAATTTAGTGTTGAGTCTGGAACGTGGCCAATTGCGTTGCCAGCAGTTTGATATCTAATTGTGAGCATTTATCTATCCCCCGTGTACTGTACGTAGTAGACTACGTAGTACGCATGCATCGTCGGTGGTTCTCGACTTTTAAGTTACACGCGTAGTTCCTGTGTCTCTCTAGTGAGACGAGGTTGATGAGCATATAATTGCGAGATACGAGGAGTACATGGAAGTGGTTCAATGCTGTACTACGTATGTCATAATGTGGGCGCACAATTTGTATGAAACAAGAGTCGGCTGCTTCGTACATGACGGTCGAGGGCACGGATCGTAGCGTACCTGTGACCGATGTCACCCGCGTCTGTTGCCGCCGACCCGGGCCATGCCATGCCAGTGGGAATGGGGATGAGGATGGGAATGGGAATGGGAATGGGGACGGGGACGAAAGCGGAAGCGGAAGCGGAAACGGGGAGTGAAGAAACGGTAGCATATCCGAGGAAGCCGAAAAAGGGAGATGTAACGTAATGCAATGGGCTTAGTAGACTCGGGGACTTCAACAAGGAAGAATAGACGGGCTTTACAGTACATGCGTGTAAGTGAGTGCTCGGATACCACGAGGCGCCCGATATAGTGCAGGGCCGGGAAAGAAAGTGGGCGGGAAATGGACGAGGTTGGGGATAGGGAGACTCGATGGGGAGATGCTCAGATCAGATGTGGTCAGTCCCGTACGTGCAGCGATGCATATGCAAGCAGCCATTATGGAGTACGTAGGAGGACATATGAAGCACAGAGTAATTTACAGGGGGGCGAACTGGTTGAACAAGGGGGAAAAGCGAAGCAAGGACAAGGGAGGCGAGGCCTTGGGAAGCAACTATTCGTATGAGTCTGGGCTTAGGCTTTGGAGCTAGATGTGTTGTCACGTCCGTAAATCTCCCGAACCCAGTTCCGGAAGATTGGCGTCTCATGCGGCGATCCTCTGCTAGGCGGCTCTACTAAGTAGAGTCAAATCTCTATTCGGGCTCAATCAACTCTTCCCTTCGCTTCGGCTTCGGTTGCCCTTCGGCTTCGGCTTCGTCCTTGGACGTGGGTCTCAATGTCTAACTAGACCAACAAAAGCTGTTGCAAAGACCAGACAAAGCCCCGCCGTTAAACAAAGAGGGCGAAGCCAACGGGCGAATGGCTTCGCAAAGCGTGGTCGAGAGTGGACACGAGTTTGATTGGCGATGGGGCCACGCGGGTTGGGATTGGACCCGATCAGTGGCATATCAGTCCGTGACTCCATTGACGGCACTGATCACATTGATCAACAGCCGGTCAAGACGGCCTTCGCCGGTGGCCCAAGGGCGTGGGCCATGATGTCACGGGGGGCCGTTCCGTCCGGATGGATGCGAAGGCGTGAACATTTGACGTTTTCATGGGCAGCAGGCCGGAACAAGAGCCGGCCACCAGAAAATGGAAACGCGGTGAGAGTGGCAACGAGAGAGAGGGCGGCCACGACTACAACACGAGGGCCGCGGCCATGATGCCCAGACGACGTGGCCGGCCGGTCGCATTTCCGACGACCTTCATTCCTCGACTGATATCCGGCCGAGCAACATGATTGCATGTCTGCGACGAGGGAGGGGAATGGAGTTTGGCAGTAGACGAAGTACACGTGTAAACGAAGGCCAAAATCATCATGACGCGAACGCTTGCTGTCGACGAGGGCGGTTTTTGGCTTTTGCGACGACCCATCTCGTGTTAGCCATCGATTGATGGGACATCTTTGATTCGATGCCGGACGCCTTTCTTTTTTTTGTCCTTTTCTTTTCTTTCTTTTCTTTTCTACCCCGTCATGGCTGTGTCATAGGCCATGAATGACGAGGCACTGCGAGGCTAGTGAGACTACGAACTAGGAACCGGGCAAAAGAAAGATAGAAAGACAGAACAGACAAACTCGAGCCGCCGGCCGGGCTGCGAGACGTTTCGTCATTGATGTCCGAAAACGGTCGTCGCCCGGACCTAACTGGAGCTACTGCGAAATAGCTGTGAATCAAACGTTCGGCAGTGGGTTTCACTATTTTTGTTCGTAGGGATGATGAAGTTGGCAATCCACAGAGCAGAGAGACAAGCCTCCACTCTCTCTCTCTCTCGTTGTCTCTCTCACTTTTACTCTCATCAAGCTTGCTCCTCACTCTCACTTGCACTTGCTCTTGCACTTCCATGCTTCAGGGAGTCCAACTGCCTTCATTGGTCAGCCGAGCCGTCCTGGCCCGCCCCGCTTCCCCACCTGCTTAAAGAGGCATCTCTCCACACAGAAGCCCAGAAGCCAGCCCCAGCCCCGGTCTTAGCTCCTAGTGCCACTCATTAAACCCTGGGCGGCGTTATAGCTGAGGCTCACTATTTATATATTTACGATGCGTCTTGCTTGAGAGCGCAATTTCGGTTTAGGACGGGGACCATGTAGAAACCTTGCGCGAACGCAGGGGAAGATGCTGTAAAGATTAGGCTTCTGGGCGGTGAGCGGGAGATCAATGATCATACGTACAGCATCATGCCTCCTTGCCTCCGTGCCTCCGTGCCTCCGTGCTTCCCTACGAACACATGGCGTCGGTGCCTTGAGCGCTCAGGGAGGAGGGGGGTTCCGTTCCCGCCGTGCCCTGCCCTGTTTCCGCCTTGCCACCCCGGTCAATCCATATGTGAATAGAGAACAGACCGTGGGTAAAAGTCAGAATGACGATGATAAACCTGCTTCCATGACCCGTGACCTGGCCTGAATTGTGGATTCTCCGTTCATAACGCCGGGCGCCAGCCGACGGTTGCAGCTCGGTGCAGCTCCGTCCAGCGTCATGCCCTGGTACCGCCGCAGCCCATGATTGGCTGTGAACGCGTCGCAGCCCAAAACAACAAGGAAGACGCGTCGGGTGCGACCCCAAATCGCGTCTCCCTTTGCCCCCCGAACGGCCGGTCTGGCCGCGACCACCGGTGGCCTTTCAGCTCACGCAATCAACCCACATTCACGCGCCCTCACACAGACTTCACGGCGGCTTTGTTCTCGCTCGCCTTGCCCGCCTTTCCTCTCCCTTACGGAGAAGAAAAATGAATGCGCAGGGGCCAATGGGTTCCGGCGCAAAGACCTGGTCTGCGACCCTAGAGGAGGTTAATGGTCATGTGCGTGCGTGAGATGGATAATGGAGAGGGAACCGACGGAATGATAAGGTCGGCATTTGGCAGAAGTGCGCTAGCACAAGTGGCACAAGTTCGAACAAACAGCCGAGAGATCCAGCAAAGAGGCACAGCCTTTGCTTGCATGTGGCTGGCTACAACAGACAGATGCGGTTCTCTCTCCCAAACGGTTCCGGTGTGTGCGATACTTACGGATGCTGGAGTGTGTGTCCGTTGCCCCTCCTCACCGATCTGATCCATGATCCATTAGAGACAAAATGGTTAGCCGGGTCGATCTGGCGAAGGACACTATCGACTGTCTAACGACGGTCCACGCAAGTGCCACCACCACCGGTTCACCACCTCCAACTAGTTGACGCAGATGCCGACTGTCGCACAGCAGGATTTCAACACCATCTCCTCCTTTTGTTGGGGAAACATGGTTGCCTACGAATACTACCTACTACGAACTGTACTGTACTGTACTGTACTGTACTTGGTGCGTTGTGGATATCGTATCGAGCATCCCGATTTCCGAAGCTGTGAGCAGCGTCGCATCGCATATTTGTATCAGCAAAGCATTAGCCTCTCGCATCAACGTCGCAGCTTGCTGCTGGCCGGTTCCCGTTGCTGGTACTCCGTACAAAGTGCGGATGAGCAGCAGGGCTTCAAGCTCTGGCGCCACTTTGTTCCTTTTTCCTTATATAGTACGTCGGCATTGTGCAGTGCTGTAGCAGATTGCGACCCTGCGGCGGCTTGTTGGGCGGGTTGATGAGAGCGGCCCTGGCTCGTGCAAGAGATGGCAAAAAGATCGAGATCGGCCGCTCCACCACTTTACTGTCCATGTTCCCGGCATTCTAGTTTTTGGGACTTTGGATAAACCCTCGTCGGTGCATCCTATCATCCACATCCCACCCATACCCGAAACCCACGCACATCACGGGGATGTCCCCCCCCCCAGCCCGGCGGGCTGTGTTCGGGTCGTTCACAGCTGAACATCACCCCATCATCAGCAAACTAGTGTCAGAGAAAGAGGGAGAGGGAGCACGCCCAAGAGTAATAGAGAGAGAGAAAAGAACAAGAAGAAGAAAAACCGGAGTAATTAGGCCAGGCCGCGACCACCACTCGCCGCAGTGTACTTCGTACCGCGTCCAGTCCCACGACCTACCTCGCGCCGTCTCTCCACAGGCAATCCCACGGGCGCGTCAGCGACGGCTCTAGAGGTCGACGGACCTGCACGGCTGAGTCTTTGGCTGGCTGATGGGTGCATAAACGCAGGGCTCCTTGAGCAGCGATCCCTGTTTCTGGACGGCCCTTGCGCCTCTAGCCTGATAAGCCAGGACGGAAACTGCATGTACTCGTTACAGAGGGCAGAAGTGCAGATTGATGATGAGAGTGCAGAGCGCAGAGTGCAGCGTGCAGCGTGCAGACGACTGCAGACTGCAGAAGTGCAGAAGTGCAGAAGTGCAGCGGCATCCGCGACGGCACGCACACACTACAGACTTCATTCACTCTGATCTCTCTCACTCTCTCGCTCTCTCGCTCTCTGACAGGAGTCTCTCCGCCTATCAATGCATCCCGCCCATCCATCCCTTGACACAGATCAAGCAGACCAAAGGCCGGCCCAGACCAAAGAGAGAATGCACGTTTCCCTTTGGTCAGTTTTCGGTCCATTCGCCCATTCCGAAACCCCCGCTCTCTCTTTGTCTCCAATCCTGTCTTTCCTCCGTCTCTCCTCCGTCTCCTCTGTCTCCAATCCTATCCTGGCCTATCCTCCAGCGCCAACGGACACGCCCCACGCTCTGGAAGTGACACACCCACCTTCGTTCACGCTCGCATTCGACACTGGCCACTGCTTTCTATTCGTGCTTTCTACACGTATTTCGTACAGCTCATCGTCGCCTGTGCTTTTCGTGACCAGCCCAGGAGATAGAGAGAGAGGGAGAGAGAGAGAGAGAAAAGAAGAAGAAACCCCCGTGACCGCCGCGCCCACTAAAATCCACGTCCGCTCACACTCTCACACTCACTCACTCACTCACTCGCTCTCTCACACACACAACTTAGGTATCCTCGCACGTCACACACACTTCACTTCACGCCTCACACACACAACGCACCCCGGTCTCTCTCGTGTCAGCCCGGACGCCTCCCACCCAATCCCTGGCGGCGCCCATCCTCGAAATCCTCCCTGCAGACGGGCCCCACTCGGCCTCACACTGGAAAGCCCCAGACGTGAGACCGTGAGAGGTCGACGGCGCTGGTTTTCTGCGCTGGCCCCGACCTTGGGCCTTGGCTGAATCACCTTAATCAACCAATTCATCAGTCAACCGTCCAGGCAGGGCCCGGGCGGAGCCGACTCCACGGGGGGCTCGAAGCGCTGAGGGCCTGAGCCAGAGCCTGAAGCCAGAGCCTGAACCACCCCGGCCTGAGCCCTGTGCGAAGTTCCTTGGCTTCTGAGGTTTCCTCTGCCGTCCGAAGTGGCCTTCCCACCTTCCCTTAACCTTGTCCATATACCCACCCACTGGCACCCAGTCCACCACTCAACTCACTCGCCTACTCGCTCACTCACTCACTCAACTCAACTCAACTCACTACCTATTCGTACCTACTCACTCACCCACCCACGCTCACACCCACCCTTCCATCCATCCATCCACCCATCCATCTACCTAATCCATCCTTCTTCCCCTCCCTCCCCATTCGCGTTACCCGATCTCTCACTCTCCTCTACTCTTTCACACCTTCTCTCCCTCGCTCTCCCCATTTCGCCGTCAACACCAACTCCACCACGGAATTTTCTCTCTTCTCGCCTCTTCTCTCTCTTCGCCGCGCCCTCGTTTCCTCCCCCTATCCGTCCACCCCGTCCACCACGCTTTTCCGGCCCGCGCCAGTTTCCGCCTGCCGTCACCGCCCGGATTGCTTCTGCACGCCTCGACTCACCCGCAATCCGCAATCCGCAACCCGCAAAGCTCAGCTTCCATTTCCATAGCCCCAGCACCTACCCGCCCTATTCGAACGCCTCTGGACAAGTCACGATAGCCCTGTCAGAGCGCCCCACAGGTCATTAACCGATTACTCGCTCCATCCAGGTGAGCTTTGAGCCTTTTCTCCTCTTCCCTTCCTTGCCTTCATGCACTCTCGTCCCATCCCATCCTCGTCTGCCAATGCCTACCCGATCCATCCCGCCCACTCGACCTTGTCCTCGACGTTATTTCCTCCCCATCCCCAGCTTCGACTGACTCCCTCAGTGACGCCTCAACCATCTCCATTGCCGCGCCGTCGAGTCGACTCCATCCATCCCGATCAGGCCAACATGGCCAGGAACACGCGTTTTCCGGCCTCGAATGAGCCGCTACGCATCTTCAACGACGATCTCTTCGACAACGCCGCCCCCATGAACAGCCACGCCCCCATGCCCGCCGTCACCAAGCCTAACCGTCGCCCCCTGACGAGCTCGAGCTCCAACGTCGTCTTCAACCCGCCCACCGCTTCGCACCAGGCATACTCTCCTTTCAAGACGAGGCCAATGACATCACCTCATTCTGCTCTCGCCTCCTCCCACGGCAGCAAATTGAACATGGTCGCCATGGCTCCTCCCTCCGGTAAGGGGCACAACACCGACTCGCTGCACAAGAAGCCCTACCTCTCCAAGTTCAAGACAGGTTCGCAAAGGCAATCAATAGACATGAACTTCACATATGGGAAAGAGAATGTCCACCCCCAAATATTCCCGGCCCCTTCTACCATCAACCTTTCCATCGAGAACTACCACCATAAACCCAACGGCAAGCGAGGCCTCATGGATGCCGCCCCTATCAAGGACTCGAGACCCTCCAAGAAGATCAAGACCGAGGCCACTGCCATCCCCCACCCCGATTCTTTCCCGACCATCGTCGACGACGGCGCTAAGCCACCTCATAGCTATGCCCAGCTAATTGGGATGGCCATTCTTCGATCTCCCATGCATCGCCTTACACTCGCTCAGATTTATAAATGGATCAGCGACCACTACTCCTTCTACAGCCCTACCGATGCGGGCTGGCAAAATAGCATTCGTCACAACCTAAGCCTTCACAAGAACTTCATCAAGATCGAGCGACCCAAGGACGATCCCGGCAAGGGCAACTATTGGGGCATTGAGCCCGGCACCGAGTCTCAGTTCCTTAAGGAGAAACCTACTCGCAAGTCCGCCCCCACCGCCGAGAACCTGCCTGTTATGTCGACCCGTCTCGAACCCTCTCGCCCTGCTCCCCAACACATCCAGGAGCCCACCTTACCTCCCCCAATGCCTATCAGTCAAGGCGTTCTTCCACCCCTCCCGACCTCACAGGCGACCATGTCGATGCCCGTCGATATCTCGTCCGATGCCACCATTCCCATTTCCGATAGCGCTGGACCCGATGATGCTGCAGACAAGGCTGGAGATAACGAACTTTCGCTAGATTCGTCCCTCTACTCACCCCTCCCCGCCACCATGCATTCCTCGCCTCCGGTTTCCCGCCACATGCAACCCCGAAGCAACACACCTCCTCCTGGTTCCCGTAACCCTGCCTCCTCCATCACTCGATCCCACAAACGCAAGTTCGCTTCCATGGACGACAGCGGTTATATTTCATCTCTCGAGTCATCGGTGATGCGACCAAACCAGAAGCCGTTTTTGCTCACCTCCGAGGCCGACCGACCCCGAATCAAGCGGGGACGTGCTGAGGAGGAGATTGCACGCCTTCGCGGCTCCTCTCCCTTCAGTCCGACCAAGGCCCGATCTTACTCTGTCTTTGGGCCAGTGTCTTCGTCTCCCCTCCGTCAAGCCCATGAGAACCAGATGCTACCTCCACTGACGCCAGTCGTCAAGATGAAGCCTCCTGCCCGCCCACCTCCCTCCGTCTCGCCAAACACCAACCTCCGCATCCACCGAGACAAGGTCCGCCACATGCTTCAGTCCCCGCTCCGCCGAGTCACTGGCGTAGCGGACGACGCTGTGCCATGGAGCCCTGCCTTTCATCTCGATGAGACGGCTTACAACTTCGACGACGTTCTCAACACTGCCGACTTTGACATATTTCAGGATCTCACGAGTATGGATGAGAACGTCTTCGCTAGTACAAGCTCGGCAGAAGCTGGCTCTCCCGTCAAGCGTTCGGCAAAGCGGGCTCGCTTCGACAGGTCCTTCTCCACGTCAGCTCTCGGCGAAATCACCAACTCCACCATGAAGAAGCCCATTGCTTCGGCTCCCTTGCTCAAGGCTCCGGACACGCCCATCCAATTTTTAGAGACCCCAAGCAAAGTCTTTGAGGACCTCGGGTCACCGTCAAAGATGTTCCAGCAATCCCCGACTCGAAACCAATCTCCTTCGAAGTTCGCCAATCTTTTGGAGATACCCGCAGATGGCGATTGGCCCGCCTTGATGATTGATCCTGCCGACTTCATCTCTAATCACAACACAGATGTCTCGGATTTTTCAGGCCTCGACATTCTTCAGGGCTTCGAGAAGATTGGATCCGGTTCACAAAACAAGAGCTCCAGGGGCAGCAAGCCTGGCTTGGGTCGAAGCTACTCTACCGCTTTCTGAGCGCGGATGCGTCTGAGATTACGAACAAAGCATAATGATGAATAATAATGACCTGACGAAGAACAAAACACAATACTTGGTCGGAATATGGCCGTGTCTGGCTGCCCTCTCGTGGCGAGTTGGCGTTGGGCTTGTCCACTTTGGACTAGAACAAAGAGACTCGGCGGATAGCCGTGCTCTCCGATAGCTTCGCGGCTGGCTATTGACGATAATGATGAGTCCGGGTGCTCACACCCGCGGGACTCGGGATACTGGAAGTTTATTTGGGATATGTGCTTGATTGCGCTGCGTTTTTCTTACCTTTTGCTTTGTATGCTTTGCTGCCCGGAGTTTGGATTAGCCGGGGTGACGGATAGGATTGATCGAGTACGTGTGCTCTTGTGTATTGGCTCGGCTTGGGTCACGGAAGGAAGTCTGATTACTAGGCTAGCATGATATCTCCTGTGTTCTGGACTCAATGACATTGTTCTTTATTGGTGTCACTACAAGCTATTGCGCCGCCTTGACAGTTGACTGTGTGGAATCCCTCGATGGTCATTTCGTGTTAATGCAAGCAGGTTTTACATGATATTGTCAGGACTCGAACGCCAGGCGACTCCAAATTCAATATATGCCTTGTTTCATTAGTTACTGCGTCACATAGGTCAAGTCGGCCCCGTCTCGGAGGATACCTCTTGCATGATTATCGTGTATTCGCTAAGTCAGTCCTGTCAACTGGGTATCTATTGCCAATTAAAACCCTGACGGAGACTCCGCTTCCCTGAACGCCGTTGTTACGCCATACCCCAAGTGATGTTATGTATACAGAACGACGGGGCCCATCGTTCATTAGCCCTTTGCCTATACCCAACTAGTCCCTGTGCGTTTGGTATCTCCCCAGTCGCTTCATCTTCTCAAACATTCTACCCCAGTGGCACCACTACTCCTACTTCTAGTAGATGCGCATGCGGGTAGCCCAGCTTGTCTCCTTCTGGTCGAGGTTGATCTTGTAGGGAAACGGGTTGGTGCCTTGGGTGGTGATCGGGGGGATATGGTCTTTGTGGGTATTGGCGAAGGTAACGATCTTCATGGCGGTGGTGTGGAGGGTTTGTTCCATAGCACGACGGACCTTAGCTCGTTCTGGGATACCAGTAGTCAGTATTTAAGGGACTCTGAGGAAGGGCACAACCGTTGGTCGTTGGTGAGGGTATCGCCGAGGTCGGAAGACGGCGCATTCCGACCGAGACCAGAAGGACGAGCATAGGGGAACAGTTCACAAGGTAGTACGCACCGCTTTCAGTCCTAGGCTCGGCGACTGTGACCTTGATGGTCCAGCACTCCCAGCAAACCTCCTCATCGCCGCGTGACAGCCAAGCCTTGCGACGGCGCTTCTCGAAGAACTGGACGACAAGCTGGCCACGGCCGCCACCGGCAGTGCCACTGTTGTTGGTGGGGTTGGGATTTCCAGCGGTGGAGGAGGAGCGTTGGGCGTCGAGTTGGCGCTCGAGAGTGGCGGCGCGCTGCTCGATCATGGTCTCGAGTTCGTCATCGTCGACGTAGGGGAGGGTCAAGTCGAGGACCTCACGGGTCTGTGGAGTAAGGGCTGGAAAGAACCGGTGGAAGAAGATGGTGTGGAGGATTCCTAGGTACATGAACAGGTTAGCGAGGGATTTGAGAGCGAGGAGAGGGGGGCATGGGATGCGTAGGATATATGCGACATAAGCCGGAGTGTATATGAGGTCAAAGTTGAGGATCTCGGGATTGCGGGGGGGGTACAGGGTAGCCAAACTGGGAGGGAGGGAAAAGCGCTGACCTTTGACGACGTCGCGAACGGAGCGGGGATCGGCAAAGACGTCGAGTATGAACTCGGGGGGATCTTGTTGGTCCATCGTGTGGGAGGTATCGTGGAGGCGAGTCTGGGCGGCCACGAGCATTGTTTGTTGGGAAGAGAAGGTAAAATAGTGAGTTGTAGTTAAGATTGTGAAGTCCCCAAGTTCAGGATTCCCCCTCGAAAACGCAACGTCACTTTTTGCTGGGCTGACATTCCGAGGGGCAGTGGGCAGGTGGGCAGGAGGGACCCAGTGAGGCGGCGTGGGTACCTTGGTAGGGGAAGGTACTTTCACGCAGTCCCATGGAAGTATGCAGACCACTTCGTACCTAGTAGGTACTTCCTTCCAAGGTACCTACCTACTTACTAGTACTACTAAGGGATTGCCGAGTTGAGCGAGGTTTGCGTGGAAGGTTCGGCCGGGTTGGGGTGTCACCAGCCACAGCTAAAGAGTAAGAGATAAGCGATAAGCTAGCTTGCTTGATTGCTTGGGTGGATTTCCCTCTCAATTGCATATGATGAGGTCAGGGGGTCGGACCCACACAAGCACCAGCCACACGCATCTCTCTCGCGCCTCCTCCACCTCCGGGTCCCCACACTCACAACTCCATAAAATCATATCCATCCACGATCCATATCGCTGGCATTTTCTGGGGCCGAGGTACGGTTACTGGCTGCCACTCCGAAACGAACTCCCGTCTAACGACAACCAAACTCCACCACGTCACCTCCCTCACACGCGCATCCACAACACATCCGGATAACGCATCCGCACGAACTTCCACCGCCTCATCAGCGGCTAATTCCTCCCTGCTATCCTCGCACGTGCTTGCATCTCCTCGCCCCCATCTCGACCCGTCGCCTTGCCTCTATCACACAGCTTCAGCTTACAGCTCCCCCATGGGCCGTTAGCCATCCTCCAACCTCGCCCGCCCGCCGTCTACGCCATGTTCTCGTCCGCCCGGCGCTGGTTGCGCCATAACCGGACGCCCATCGCCGTCGGCGTCGGTGTCATCGGCGCCGGCTACGTCGCCACCCAGTATGTCATCACCAAGATCAACGACGCGCGCGAGCGTATGAGCAGCGACCGCATCGCAAAGGAGAAGTACGTCTTACCGCCCTTGTTCCCCTTCTTCCAGTGACCAATCGACTGATCACCTCTCCACGCAGTCTTCGCCGCCGCTTCGAACAGAACCAGGAGGACTGCACCTTCACTGTCCTGGCCCTCCTCCCGTCCGCAACCACCGCCATCCTCGAGGCCATGAACACCGAACAGATCACCTACGAGATCCAGCAGATGAAGGCCGCCAAGGCCATCAAGAACGGTGCCGCTGAGTCGACCACTCCCCCGAGTATCGCCGATACAACTTTGACCGAGGATGATGGCAAGAGCATGGTCAGTGCTAGTCTGCAGAGCGAAAGCGGAATCCACGCCAGCCAGATCACAACGCCGTCGCCTTTCAATGCTGGAGGAGATAATAGCCAGCAGGACGGAGGAGTCCCCAAAACCCGTAAGACCAAGAGGCAGCTATGGGATGATGTGACCATCAGCGGTGAGTGCCATTCCCTGGTTCTCCCCCACCTTCTCGTGCGGAGTTCTGATATAGAATAGCTTTGACCAGAGCCTTTACCTTGATCTACACGCTCGCGCTGCTGGCGTTGCTGACACGGGTTCAACTCAACCTGCTCGGCCGAAGGAGCTATCTCTCCAGCGTAGTAGCCCTCGCGACGGGCACTCAGCAGGCCACCATCAGCCTCGAGAACAATGACGACGACAACACGGAACAGTCATACGGGAGCGACTTTGGCACAAACCGAAAGTACCTGACCTTCAGCTGGTGGCTGCTGAATAGGGGCTGGGCCGACCTCAGCCGCAGAGTAGAGAGTGCCGTGCGGACTGTCTTTGGCAGCTTAAGCCCCCGCGACCTACTGAGCTTCGAGCGATTCGCGGACCTGACGATGGAGGTAAGGAAGCTGGTGGAGGGAGCGACCGTCGATGAGCGCCGGAAGACCAACTGGCTCAAGTTCCTTCTCCCGCCTCAGGATCAGGAGGACGAGGTGATTCGTGAGTCAGGCATCCTCGAAGATGCCCCGGCTGAAGGATCCCATCCTTCGTCCCCTGCCATCCTGAGGAGGCTTCTCGACGAAACGGCAGACCTCATCGAATCCCCGTCATTCTCCCACGTTCTCACCTTGCTGCTCGACTCGGGCTTTTCCTACCTGGTCGACAACAAGTTGGCCACGGAGGCCTTCCAGCTTCCCGCCACGGACGGCATCGTTACCCCAGAGCTCAAGGACCAGCAACGCTGCAAGGTCATCTTACTGCCCAAGATCATGTCGGTGCTGACGCGCCAGGCGCACGTCATCGGCAATGGCATGCCCAACGAGTACCTGCAGCGGATGGAGGCGGTGCGCGACCTCGAGGCCTTTGCCGCCGTCGTCTATTCAAGCAATTGGGAGACGGAAATCCGCGATGACAGTCTGATGGAGAGCGCCGTCGACGTCAGCGCCTCGACCCTACAGAGCAGCAAGGTGACGCAGAGCCAGGGTGAATCCAGCATTGTCATGGTAGATAAACAGGGAGGATTTGAGAGCGCGTGGACGCGCGCCGTCGATCAACAATGAAGTGACGGGCAATGCATGTATATTCTACACCGGGCGATATAACCGGACTGGGATGGATGGGTGGTACAAAGGAGCAGCAATTGGGTGGATGGATACATTGGATCAAACACATACACATACTCTGGGGTAGAACAGAGGATACGTAGCTTTGTATAGGGGTAATTCTGGGATATCTCGTGTAAGATGGGTGCCGGCGACCTTCGGCGTTGGGTATAGCTTTCTCATGTCTTCGTTCCCTCCTCTAAACTTGGCTAGAACCTGTGAAGCCTCCTCCTCGACGCCGAGCGGGCTAGTCCTCCTGGCGTAGTCTCCTTTCGGTTCCCTTGGGTACACGTGCCAGCATGTCGTCCGGATATGACGACCTCCAGACAGGCCGAGTGCAGCCGATCAGGGCTTCATATACCAACAAGTGGCGCAGCCGAAGAAGGTTATGGGTTGGATCCCGTCGTCACTCGCCGGGGGCTCCTTGTGTTGAGCTCCTGTATGGGCTGACTCCGTCATCCTATGGTCGCCGGTTCCCGAGAAGGGGATGGTTTTTCCTATGACAACTCGTGAGTTGTTGGGGTAGCTCATATGAGTCCCCTGATGAACTGATCTAGGCCCAACTCAAAGAGCTCGTTCTTAACGCCGTTACCGCCCTTGTGCTCGACTGGGGCCAGGGGATTTTTGACCACTGTGAATTTGCACACGTTAGCGCTCGCGTCCTCAATCCTGGGGCGTTCATGGGCGTCTCAGCCGCTTCCCAACATCTAGAGGGGGGAACCGGTCGATGTACATACCGTACTCAACCCATAGGTTGATGTATATCTGGTGCAGGACGTTCCGCATGCTCGGGGTGACGGTGTCGGTGAGGATGACGAAGCGCAGGTTGGCGGGGGTTTCGTAGAAGTGCAGCTTGTACTGGGCGGTGCGGTAACTGATGAAGGCGTCGTCTTCGCCGCCGAGCTTGCGGGCCATGTTGCGCAGGGAGAAGATGGTGCCGAAGATGAGTTTCGCGTCATCCGAGGAGGTTACCGAGGGCTGCGCAGCCGGCGCCACGGTCGTCGTCGTGGCTACGCTGCCGGCGCTGAGGGGCCTGGCGTCCGGGTTCTGCGGCGGCGGGAGCCAGGATTTGGAGTAGACGCACTCAGCTGGAAGGGGGGATTAGCGGGGGGAAGAGAAGTGAAGTGGAGGGGACCGGGGGAAGAAAGAGAGAGAGAGAGAGAGAGAGAGAGAGAGAGAAAAGCCGTACTGTGGCGGTCGAAGATGTGAAAGGAGTAGACGGTCATGGTGTCGTTGGTCAAGGGACCAGGGCTGCGGGTGTACCTGGCCCAGGGGAGGAAGGATATGGGCGTTTGTGAAGCTTCTTTGAAATGAGGTGGTTGTCGGGGGAAGTCGGCGCAGAGGAGGATGGGATGCGCCGTGGTGGTGCGGTGGAGGCCTATATAGTCTCAATGTTGGTTGTGAGCGGGAGGTTTGTGAGCTGGAGGTTTGTGAGCTGGAGGTTGTAGCTGGGATGATGCGACCCTGGCTGGTGGATATTCCCATGGCCAGAAAGAACTCCAGGGTACGTGGGAATGTCTAGCGGCGGGGTTCACTGGAGCAGCTCCCGAGCTTCGGCCCCACCGACGCCGACGACGACGACGGGAGCACTTAACTAATACCTACCAAAGTGCCATTCATCTGACATCTCGGCTGAAGGGCCAGGACTGTGAATATTTATGCTGGATGCTCCGGGCCGGGTTGATTTGCCGGGATGTGGTGCAATTGCAATAGTACAGTAGTAGACTTTCACTGCTCCCCGCTTCTCCCGTGGTGATAGGTGATAGGCCCCGCGGACCCTTTTAGTAGGCAGTAGGAGATGAGGCTGACCACTTACTTGACTGGGACTTGACTTCAGCTTAACCTCTTCCTTCCCGCCCCAATTCCCTGCCTCCTCGTCGTTCTCATCCTCATCAACACCCAATCTTCGCGCATTTCCCAGTTGAGCCTTCGCTTGCGTTTCGGCGTCCAAGCCAACCCAATCGCGTGTGACGTTTTGCGTCCAAATCCCATCGCGGGGGAGCCATTGAGCTGAGCGGGGCATCGACCAGCGGACAAAACCACCAACGCAATTACGACGGGACCAGATCCCTTGTCCTCCTCCTCGTCGGTTCTCGTCCTCCTCCCACACTCTCAACAGAAACCCCGCCTTGCGCCGGGCCTCATGGCCGCCATGGACCCCCCTCCCGAAGACGCGCCGGCTCCCATTCCCGAGATCAAGCCGTCCTTTACGTTCCCGTCGTTGTCGCCGTCGCCCCAGGTCAGAATTGACAACACTGCGGCCCGCGACGATGACGACGATTCTCCTCCCTGGCTCGTTCACCACCTGTAAGTCGCGTCGGCCCCCGCCGCAGCCTCGTCGCGAAGCCTGGCTAACCCGCGCCCCGTCATCATGGCAGCTCCGAGCCCACTGGAATGCATCGATATGCGAGCCCTATGCGGCATCATAAGCGGACCCCAAGCGCCCATCGCGAAGTCAAGGTACGAACCCGTCACATGCCCAGTGCGCAAAAGAGCCGTTGGCTGGCATGCGGTCGCACAGGCTCATCTCATGGCTACGATAGGAGACCCTGGACGCCCAGACCGAGTTCTCCAACGAAGACCCCGATGGCAGAACCCACCATCGCGTGAACCAGTACACCATCTTGGAGGAAATCGGGAGAGGCTCCTACGGCGCTGTCCACCTGGCCACGGACCAGTTCGGCCATGAATATGTGAGTCGTCCCCGGCAATTCGCCTAGCCTGACTGACACTCCGCTGCTAGGCTGTCAAGGAGTTCTCCAAAGCCCGCCTGCGAAAGCGCGCACAGTCAAACATTCTCCGGCAGGGCCCCCGCGGGCCGAGGCGCATTGGTCCCGGAACACCACTGGCACTGGGTACCGGCATTCACAGAAGTGAGAGTAAGGACGCGCTGTTCCTCATCCGGGAGGAGATTGCCGTCATGAAGAAGCTGAACCACCCGAATCTGGTCCAACTGATTGAGGTCTTGGACGACCCGGAGGAGGATTCGCTCTACATGGTCATGGAGATGTGCAAGCGGGGTGTCGTCATGAAGGTCGGGTTGGACGACCTGGCTCAGCCGTTTGACGAGCAGAAGTGTCGCTTCTGGTTCCGCGACCTCGTCCTGGCCATCGAGTACTGTAAGTGACTTGACAGCGGAAAGCCTACCTCCCGGATGGCTGACTCCATCATAGTACACGCTCAGGGCGTCATACACCGGGACATCAAGCCGGACAACCTGCTCTTGTCCGACGACGACGTTCTCAAAGTCGTCGACTTCGGAGTCTCGGAAATATTTGAGAAGCCTCACAACATGCGCATCACCAAATCCGCCGGTTCCCCTGCTTTCCTACCCCCGGAGCTCTGCGGTAAGCACGGCGATGTTTCTGGCACCGCGGCCGACATCTGGTCCATGGGCGTCTCGCTCTTCTGCCTCAAGTACGGCCGGATCCCCTTCAACCGAGACGGCATGATGGACATGTACGACGCCATCAAGTCGGATGATCCGCAGATCCCCGAGGGCGAGAATCCCGAACTCGTCGACCTGATCCAGAAGCTCCTGGACAAGAACCCTGAGACGCGCATCACGATGGAGCAGATTCGAGTGCGTCTGCCCCCCTCAACCTCCCCCAACCCCTTCCATGAAACACAAAGTCTTCAGTTCCGAATACTAACTAGCTAACAAGAACCACCCTTGGGTGACCTGCAACGGAACCGATCCGTTGCTTCCCTCCGAAGAGAATTGCGCAAAAATCGTCGGGCCCCAAACGAGTTGGAGGTCAGTCGCGCCTTGACGAGAAAGTTCAATCACTTGCTCTGCGTCATGAAGTCAATCCACCGATTCAAATCCATCCTCCTTAGGAACCGCTCCGAAGCAGCGACCCGATCATCAAGCTCGAGCTCTGTCACCCCCCAGGGATCTACCGATTCTTCCAAGGAGATTGCCAAGGTCGAGGTCATTACAGCTCTACTCTCTCAGAGACGAAAGGTCCGGAGTCTCCTTGGAATTGGTAGCAATGATTCAAAGAGTCCTGGCCGCGATAGTAATGAGCAGGAGGTCAAGTTCCTCGGAATCGGTACCGGGGCCAGAGACGACTTCGCCATGGACAAGGCCACGCCGGATATTGTCTCCGACTCCCCCACCGCGGTTGACTTTAACGTCTACGACCGGGCGTACGAAAATGCAGTAGAGAAAATCACCTCGACACAGAACAATTCGCAGCATCCCACCGTGTTTCTGACCAAGTTTGTCAACGACACCCGACGCTTGCCGAAAGAGGACCAGCCGGCCGCAGAGGCTTCAGAGACGCCCGCAATGGTCGCCGAACCACAGGAACAGCAGAAGGCCCCTTCCTCGGGGACACTAGCACAGCTTGCCTCCAAGTTGGGCGTATCAGATACCAAGTGAAGCCAGCCAATTGGACAGCTGGCCAGAGACATAGACGCGAACGGAGTGACATAACAGGCTGGCGGGTTGGATACCACACGAGGACAATGGCGTTTCCAGGAGAGACAACCGGATGGCTGGTTCAGATTGACGGCGAGTCGGACAGGCTGCTTTAGTGATACCATAAGCATGAGCAAGAGCCTACCTAGAGGTCGAAGGAGGCTGGGGGGGGGGGGGTTACTTCGTATGTAGTCGGAACATCCACAAATATTCCCCGATGAACCACACACCTATATGCAGCCATTACCGGGTACGGCAGCACCCTAGACTGGACGATCAGCCCTGCATGCTGCCTACCAGGGTGCTAGAAGCTATAGATGGTGCTCACTCCATGGCTTATAACCTGTCACTTTGCGCCCCGAGCACGACATAGACACGCACAACTGTTCCACCTCAACGAATAACGATTGATGCAAAGGAGAGCTCACCGCTGGTACCTCTCGCGGTGTGGAGCTGCCGAACCTTGGCAGGCACGGTAAGCCATGGTCAGGGCGGTGGAGTGGCCATTGAGTTGTCCATCTTTAGCGGACGTACGGATACAGGCCAACATACCTGATATGACCGAGGTTTGTTGAGGGGAGACTGCCGAGGATTGACTATGGGCCTGGAGCTGGGTCTCAAAACAGGCCGGTCAGGCATAAAAAATGGTGGGCTTGATCCAAAGAAGTGCTTCGTACTGTACGGATATTGCGCCCGCTTTGAACTCGGCTGTCGCAATGGCACATGCCCCCGGGGAGATACTAGTTCGGGAGCCGTACATAAGCGGGAGAACGGGATAACTAGAGCCACGTGGGAGGCGTTGCCCTAGGTACAACCATATGCCCAAGATTCGTGGCTAGGAAGCTGCCGTGAGACATGCGCGGGTGTGGAACAAGGGTGTTCTGTGACAGCTGGAACTCCGAGCCTCTCGAGGGTTGAGATGGAATTTTCCTGTACCATGTCAGCTCAAGGTGTGGCTTACCAGGGAGTTCCAGACCATGCAAGATGAAAGTCGGTGAGCCAGTCAGGTGTCAGCGATAAAGCACGAGGGGGGCGGCATAGGGATTGTCAAGGAATAGGACTGCTCGGGTGAATTAATTCAGGGCTCAAATTAAGGTAGAGGGAGACGGTGTGACGTCAGGAATTGCATGGCCGGTCGGCGAGGTTGCGGTGATTAAAGTTGGTGTGCTCCGGAGCAGAGTGCGTGGATAGTACGAGTACAACTGGAATATTGTTGATTGATAGTACGGATACACAGAGAGGACGTAGGGCATGAGGCTCTGGGGTTATGCGTATCTTGCTATGCATGTAGATCCAACCGATAGGCAACTTGGTGTGATTTCGCCAACAAGCATGCTACGAAGTAACGAAGCGCGTCGTACCCTGTTCACGATCAGTTGCGAGCGAGCATGCTGAACGAGGTGGGGATCTCGTGGGGACAAAAGCCGGTGAAGACAACAAGGGTTGTTTACCCTTACCCCTGGTTGTCTTTTTAGAGTATTTGATGAAGATGAAACTCGCACTATTTGCGTAGATTGCGGAAACAGGCAGCTAGGATAGCTGCTGGTCGATGGCTAGCCTCACTCCAGTGACCAAGGACAACGCGGATGTTGAGGAGAACCTACCCTAACAAGGAAATGTGATGCACGGCTCCAAACAAGGGCCTCTCCTGCCTGACATTGAGTTTGCGATTCGCAGGACGAGTCAGCATCGGATAGTGCATCAAGTCACGTGCATCCATGGAATTGAGTACAATAAGGAGGATGAGTCAGCCTCTCACAGTAGATGTTACAGTGCGAGCCGATCACAGGCACTATAATACCCCGGGCCTGTGGATCTCTGTGCCCTTACTTTTTTTTGCCTGATGCCGTAGTAGACACTACACCGATGTGAAAAGTGCGCGCCCCCTGGTCGTGCTCGGTACCGTAGTGTCGGTGACAAAGCTGCTGACCTTTTGGAAGATACTCCGGTGGATTCCTCTTGCGAGAACGTTCCCGTCCAAGTCAAGAATCACGACGGGACATCTGGCAAAGGCCAAGCCTGACACGGATGTCGGCTGGCGGGCTCTCGGCAGCGGGATGCTTGGCTAAAGAGGATCGCCCTTCATGAATTCACATGTGCGTAGTAAGCGCTCAAGATGAGAAGCTGTGGCAACCGACTTGCCGACCTGATCAAGAGGCAGGGGAGCGCCGAGTTGTCGTCTGTTTTCTTGGCTGTTGGTGGGTCGCTGCGGAGGGACAACGGCTCCGGGCGCCGCAGGAGGCCTCATCAGATGCACCACGGACGGTTGACAGGAGCTCGGAATCTAGGCTGGACCGGGGTGGCTTGCAGCTTGGCAACTTGGTAGCTCTGCATTGTCTGTAGCCTCGTAGACAACGCGGAAATGCACGTACAGTACCGAGGACCTAGACCAGAACCAACCGGCCAAGGGCCAAGGTACCTCAGTCGAGGAGCGGCAACGGCAATAACACCGGCAGCATCAGCAGCAGTAGTAGCGGCAGCACCCTCAGAGAGCTATGCCACTTCATACAGTGCTTCATCGACTCGGGCGCGCGGAAATGCCTCATATCCCAATTGGCGAGCAGGGCCGATTCGCGGGGCGGATGAGGTCGGAATCCTGGCGTCTTCGCACTGGCCAGTCTGTGAAGGTTAACTCAACTGTGGACTACCGGTACCTCGGCGAATTAATTCTCGTCGAGCTGGTGGTCGACTGATCGGAGTTGGAAGCGGAAGCGGAGCGGGCGAGAACGAAAGGACAGAGTGAGGTAGGACTGTGCGAGGCTGTGATGCATTAAATGTTGCGCTTGAGTGCTTGCCCTATCAACTTACCAAAAGGTAGACAGACAGTGGATATGGAGGAAGGCGGAGGCTCGAGTGCCAATGCCCAGCAGAGGAAATCCAAGGGTAGAAGCGAAGGTTCCCTTGTAACTTGTTGACTTACATGCATCCAGCAGATTGACGGCTGCAGGTGCGTAGGCTGTAGGCACGGACGGACAAGAGAAAACAGGCATGATGTGCAACGCATGCACACGAAGCACGCATAACGCAGAACGCAGAACAGAACGCAGTACGTACGTAGCACCAGAGTTTCCGTGAACCGCAGCAAGCGACCTCGTTGCCCTCCCTCTCGACCGGGCCGCCCAACACTAGACATCTGGTGGGAGGGTTGCGATGCAATAAGGTCGAGAAGCTAAGGTACGAAGTACGGTAGGGATGGAATTGGGGTTGATGAGGTGAGGAGAGATGGGGAGGGTGACCGTTGGATTCCCCGTTAATTAGTGGTTAGTCCATGGGTTGGTGGATTGGAGAGGAGTCGGTGGAGGAACGATGAATGACTGACCGAATGACTGATGAACCGTTCGTAGGCAGATGTCAGGTACTTCCTTCCTGCTTTACGTCCTGAACTACCTTGGCCCTAAGGCAGCTACCAACCATAAGTACGATTGGTACTTACTGTACGTAAGTATGTACTTATGTACCTGGGTTCCATCTGGTTGCTGAAGGGAAGGAGAACATCACCCAGCGCCTACTCCGTTCTGCGAATACACTACGGTGCGAAGAGCAAGCCCAACCCGCCGAGAAGCGGTGCAGGTGCAGCAGTGCGAGGACCAGCACGAACAAGTCATCGAACCTAGCGCGCGATTGCGGGTATCATGTATGCGTTTGGGCGTCTTTGTGCACCGTAGCGGGGACTTTGTGCCTCCTGCCGTAGGTAGGTCCGTATTGTACATGGTAGACTGTACGAAGCAGTAGGGGCTGCCAAAGTCCAGGCTGGCGGTTCGGTTGGCGCTGTCGCTGCACAAAGGATCCCTGGATGTCTCAGGTGCCTCAGACTCGACGGCGGCAGAAGGCATTGCAGCACACACATGCCTTCCAGCCCAGTGGCCTTCACCCGTCCTCAATTGTCTCGGTCACGAGCGGATGACGTCGCCAGGGCCCCGGGTGGTAAAATTGCGGTGCGTGATGCAGTCTGCTGCAGATCAGTTGAAATCAGCGCAACGCAGAACCTCGGTCCATCCCATCCCCGCTACGGAATCAATCGAGACCGACGGGATTCTTCACTTGTGTCGGCGTTCCAGCTTGCGGGTGGACAAGATTGGCTACGATATCACAAGAGGTTGAATCCCTTCCGATTTCCGAGTTTCTGCTTCGAACCTGGAAGGAAGAGAGGCCTTGGCAACTTGGCACTCCACATGGCCAGAGGGATTGTGTGGAAGGCTCGAGCTTCTCCCCCCACCACCCGACCGCCCGGGGCTTGTTGCCAAGAGGGGGGTGGTGGAAGAATCCATTGCCAGTTCACACTCTCCCTCCACTCGGTCACTCTCACACAATCTTGGATGTTAAGCTCGGTATGATCGGAGTTGAAAATCGCTTTGGGCAAGAAAGAGAATATGGCATAAGACGCACAAGATGCCATTTTCTTAGTTTTAATCTATTTATTCCGATGAGTCGGTTTAACTCTTACCGGTTATTCGGGTGGAAAGTTCCATTCGGCTAGTACCTACCGTCCAGAGTACCAGCTACCAACGGTCTCTTCAGCAGCCCGTTTTCTTCGTCCACTTGCGTGGGGCTGGCAGCTTGGCTGTGGACTTCCCTGCTCTCTCCACATTTGGCATCCCTGTCTAGCCGGATCTTGTCCATCTGGGCTGCTGGCGCTCGAGCCGTGCAGCAGCGCTGACCTATGCGCCATTATGCTTGGCACTTCTGATGCGGACCGGGGGTTGCCATTGACTTCCTCGTACGGATTTATCATCAAACGAGCTCAGCTTCTCGCAACACCACCTCGTCGGAAGAGGGAATAACAAAACACGACACCACACGAGACCCGGCGTGGCATTTGCGAGAAGCTTCGGGACACGGAGACGGCGGCGGAGGCAAACACTGGGCCACCATGGCTATGTCGGCAACAACGTGTTGCAACGGATATCACGGACAGAGAAAGCAGCAGAGACCTATCCGAGTACGGCAGGTCGTGCTTCTGGTCTCGCCGCACCGCCCGTGAAGACACTGGCACAGCGTGAGCGTGAGCGCGCCCTCGCCCGCGCGCAGGTGGCACGAAGACCTCCGGTAGCCCTGCTGTACCGTTCACGGGCTGGCCCCTGGAAGGCCCTTAGTCCCGGTTCCGAGCGGGCGCGCGCGTCATGGAAATGACGAAACCGGCGACGACCTCCAAAGCCATTGGCCCAACTCCCTCTTTTTCCCGCGTCCGCCCCAGACCCGTCAGGCCCGGAAGCTTCTTCTCCTCATCCATCAATCCATCATCGGAGACACAAGAGACGAATGAGATCCACTGCCGTGCACCGCACCGCATTCGCACTGGGCCGCATCGCGCGGTGCATCACCTCTTCATCCCACCCGCACTAATGCTTAACTGTACGTAGTACGGTTGTCTCGCTCTGACTGGGTAGATTTTTGGACCATGTTTGATGAAAGGGGACCATGAGTCGTTTGTCACTTGTCGCCGTTTGCCATCGTCACCATTTCCCCTCAGTCAGCTCGGAGAATGATGAGGAGGTGGCCAGCAGCTCTCCCACGCGCGCGGCTGGTCTTATCCCGCACTGCCCTCCTGTCATCTGCGCCTTGCATTGCCTTTCCCTTTTGCCTTTTGCCTTTTGCCTTTTGACTTTGCATTGCCTCGCCGTACATCAAGGTATGTGCCAAAACTAGGAGCACCATTTGCAGGATGCTGCTTGTTTGCCGGTTTGATTCCCGTCAGTTACTCGACTATGGCCTCGACTTACTGGGGTTCTCTTGTTCCCCGCAGTCGCTACGCTACTTCGGAGTTCTTTGCAATGTGTCTTCTCTGGCCTCTTGGCTCCGCAGTTCCCCTTCCTTCGTTTCATGTTCGAGCGCCAGCCATCTGAAGGGATCTGTATTCGTACCTTGTTCAATCTTCAAAGAAACGAGGGTCAAGGAGGGGGGGGGGGGGGCACGTTCCCTTTCGTAGGGCTCACTTCGCCTCGAAAAAGCTTGGCTTTGTGCTGGCTCCTTGTTGGTCTCTGCCCGTGCTGGCTCCTTGGCTAGAATCTGGATGCCCTTGCTGGAGGCACGGCACGGCACTGTACAGAAGTACTACCTACCGATTATTCGTACAGACGGGACAAACAACCTCTACTGACCGGGCTGGCACCGATGGGAACTACGGTGCATGGGTGGACGTAGTACCTCATACCTCATCCGTACCCTCCACCTCGGCAGCCTGGCTTGGCGGGACGAGGAGCCAGGTACCTTGCCGTCTTGGCCCAGCCGAAAAGGGACCTCGTGGACCAGGGCCATCCTCGCGCTGTACTTGACGTGGATTCCGCTTCGGGTATCCGTACCTCGATGCTCCCATCCATGATTCCGGTCATCCATCCACCATCCATACTTCGTAGGTCACATCCAGCCCCATGGCATCCATGATCCATCCCTCCAGAAATCGTCTTCCGCCGTCTTTGCCCCTTCCAGCTGCCTGCCAGCTGCCAGCCATTCCAGCCCGCTTCCGATTCTTACACACCACCCCCCTGCCGTACACACGCACTGCCTGTCACTCTCTCCCGTCCTTTGCGTGTCTTTCTGCCGGCGGGGTGATGAGCCCTGCTGCTTCTGGGCTCTCATCCCATCCATCACCGCCATGGCTACGGCTAGAGCTGGCTCGCTCCCCTCCCCTCCCATCCCGTCTCCATGCATGTTCCTGCCGTACCCTCCCCCCCCTCCCTCATCAGATGCATGAGATGAGTTGAGAGGGGAACAAGTCAGTCAGTCACCGACTCCAGCCGGACGGGAACGGTCTGGGCTGGCCCTCTGACCCTACCTTGGTTGCTCGGTCCTTGCTTGTTCTATTCGTACATCCCCCACCTACGGAGTGCCTCGTCTGGTACGCCACCGTCGGCACCACCCACTCCCCCAGTCTCTAGTCTCCAGTCTCCAGACTTGACTGCAGGTACCTCCCTGTGTTAGCTACTCCTGTACAAGCTTCCATCCCTCGCCCACTGCAGACCACAGACTCAACTGGCAGAGCCAAAATAAAAAGACGTGCAGCACCTGCTGGGCTTAGTTCTCTCGAGCCTACCGACCAAGTACCAGCCTACCAGCACCTACCTTACTGCCCAGTACTGTGCAGGACGGACAGTATTCGTACATACTACAGATGTACTACGTACAGCGGCCGAGCCGGTCTGTCTGTCCGTCTCCACCTGGACCCTCGACCCTACTACCCGCTCGCCCTCGCACTTCTTCTCATTTCACTCACCACTAAGTACATTACCTCAAAGCCCTCACTCAACTTTTTCCCGTCCCGTCCTTCTCCCAGACTTAAATTGCCGCTCGTCTGTTGCTCCTTTACGCCTGCTTTTCCTCCTCCCCTCCTTCCTCTCTCCTCCCTCGAACCCCGTGGTCTTCTGGCGCGACGTGGCAAGCAAATCGCCCCATTTTGCTCGTGGTACGAGCAGCTCGCAGCTGGGCCCGAGCCCATCACGCCCCGAGGCGTCCCTCTGCGCGTCTCCTCTGCGTTTTGCGCTCTGCGCCACTGAGCGTCCTTGGATTTCCAGGTTTCCTAGGCAGTCCCCCCAGCGGTTCGCCCTCCGGTCCTCCTAAAATCCAGTGTCCTCCACTTTGGCCTTGGTCCTTGGTTCTTGGTTCTTGGTCCCTTACGAAATCGATATAGCCAAAGTTGGCCTCTGGGCAACTCGTCAGCCAAGGTCTGCAGAGAAACTGCCCCGACACTCCGCCTCTGTTTTCGCCATCCGAGGCCTCGACGTCTACCTACTAAGACTACAACCACCTCCAACTTACTTACTGGCTTGACCCGACTGACGTTGGCAATTGTTCGGTGGCCTGCCCATCAAGCGTCCGGCATTGTCCAGCGCCCTACCCTGCCAACTGCACGCAACTGCAACTGCAACTGCAACTGCGCGGCTGCACTGCCCACCCACTTGACCCACCACCCCGCCACCATCCCGGCCACTGTCCAGCACCACTCCTCCCCTACAACCTACAACCATCGTCCGCTGCTGTCCTGCGCTGCACCACCGCTGCACCACCGCTGCAACGACCTGCAACTCGCATCATCGTTGCACACCCGCCGCCCGCCAAACCCGTCGGCGTCTTGGTTCCCCCCTGCGCAACACATCGCCTCGTGTTGTGCTGAACTGGTGTTTTGTCCTGGTTGCTCGTGCTCTTGCTTGTGCTCTTGCTCTTGCTACACCTCGGCGCGCGCATCTCCTCCCGCCACAACACACCCCCATTCACTCTTCTTTCCGTCTCATCCTATCGCTGCCTGAGACGCCGCTCTTCCTACGAAAATGCCAACTCCTCCCGTCTCCTCCGTCAAGCCGCCCTCCGCATCGAGCTCCAAGCCCTCGTCCATCAAGTCTCAGGATGGCGTCAAGAAATCCCCCGGTGTCACCCCGCAGAATAGCACCTCTACCAACGGCAACCTCACCCCCGATGCCCATCTGAAGCCCTCGGACAAGGCTTCCGTCAAAGAACGCCTCACTCGCATGTTCTCCAAGGACGGTTCTCGCACGGGCACGGGCACGTCCACCCCAAACCCCGCCGAACTCGCGCAGCGCCCGAGGGCCACTTCGATCAACGGCGCAACCTCCCCTCTCGCCCGCAAAGCTTCCTCCACCGAGAAAAGCGTTGAGAAGCCTGCCACCAAGCCTGTCGACAAGGCCTCATCCGCACCCAAAACCACCAAGGCCCCCGCCGCCAACCTCCCCCCACAGCGCTTCGAAGTCAATGCCGAGCTTCCGGGTGGTCATGAGCACCATCTCAAATCGAGTCGTCGACAAGAGAAGCTTTCCGACATGTGGAGAGCCATCCTCGGCAAGAAGCAGGAGGCCGCCCCTGACCATGACCTTTCGCTCGTCTCCAACTGGGTTGATTCATTAAGGCTAGAGAAGGACGAGGCCAATGACAAGAAGGGTGGTCCCAACGCGACCTCAACCCTTGTTGAGAAATATGGCAAATGCCAGGAAGTAGTCGGCCGCGGCGCCTTTGGCATCGTGCGAATTTCCCACAAGAAAGTGGGCGGCAGCGGTGAGAAGCTTTTCGCTGTCAAGGAGTTCCGTCGCAGACCCGAGGAGACGGAGAAGAAGTACAGCAAGCGCCTCACCGCCGAGTTCTGTATTTCCTCCTCTCTTCGACACCCAAACGTCATCCACACCCTCGACCTGCTGAAAGATTCCAAGGGTGACTACTGTGAGGTCATGGAGTTCTGCGCCGGCGGTGATCTGTATACTCTGGTCCTTTCAAGTGGGAAGCTCGAGGTCCAGGAGGCCGACTGCTTCTTCAAGCAAATTATGCGGGGTGTCGAGTACCTCCACGAGATGGGCGTTGCACACCGCGATCTCAAACCCGAGAATCTCCTTCTCACTACCCGCGGGGGTCTCAAGATTACCGACTTTGGCAATGGAGAATGCTTCCGAATGGCTTGGGAGACGGATGCCCACATGGTCTCGGGCCTATGTGGCTCCGCGCCATACATCTCTCCCGAAGAGTACACAGACAAAGAGTTTGATGCCAGAGCCGTCGACGTCTGGGCCTGCGGCGTTATCTATATGGCTATGCGCACCGGTCGCCATCTCTGGCGTTTAGCCAAGAAGGACGACGACGAATTCTACGCTAGGTACCTAGAAGGCCGTCGGGATGAGGAGGGCTATGGGCCTATCGAGTCTCTCCATCGTGTAAGGACCATCTTTCCTGGAGGGGCTCTGTTATTTTGCTAACCTCATGAACAGGCCCGCTGCCGTAACGTCATATACTCGGTCCTGGACCCTCATCCTTCTCGCCGCTTGACAGCTGCCCAGGTCCTCAAGTCGGAGTGGGTTCGCGAGATCAAGCTCTGCAAGGCCGGCGAAGAGGGTCTGTGAATAAATATCGCCTACGCAGGTAGTCTGCCAGTCTATTCCCCAACCGACCACGTACCCCAACAACCCACACTGGCACCCTCCTGACGACCTGGACAAGCCCTGGCGACCCATCAGAGGCTCATGGTTTGGCACAGAGATGTTAATTCAAGGAAGCCCCTGCTCCTCAGGGGGCTTGTCGAGGCGGGACGCTCCCCCGTCTTGCCGTGGAACGGAAAGGTTTGGCTCATATCTCTCTGCCCTTGTCCGGCTGACGATTAAATGACTTACGTCCATTTGAGGCTTTTCTTTTTTCCTTTGTCACATGTTACCCAGCATTGGTGTTTGGCGCATCTGTTATATACATGGCTGTTTTTGCTTGAGCGTTTTTGACATCCTCCCGGTTCACACTTTGGTTCGATGACGAGAGGGAAAGGGGTGGGCGGTGGTTCTCAAACCCGCCAGGGTTCTTTTGGCTGGCGACATGGGGGGCAGGCTCACTTCTGTTTGACGACATCTTCAACTCACTTTACAAGCAAAGGACGGCGCTCTACTCCAGGCCGGCGTGTCGGATGGGCGCATTCTCGAAGGCAGAACAGAACAGAACAGAACAGAAGCAAAAATGGACATTTTGAAAGGATTGGATATGGATCCTGGTGGGCAAATTCTAGGGGCCTCGCCTGTAGGAACGGATAAGCATGGGCAAAGCAAAGGACACCGCTGAATAGGAAGCCCACCTGGGGCAGCGCGTTGCGCGGGATGATGACGGACGGGGGACTCTTGTTTCCCCTATGCCCCATGGCTAGGTAGATGGCTCTCTCTGAATAATCTCACTCGCTTTGCTGTTCTTCGCTCGAGAGAGTGAGTAGAGTGAGATGGTTTGAGACGGAGCAGTTCTACGCTTCAACATGGGGACGTCTCGACGCTCGTCTCCTCGCCCAGGCCACAAACAGTAAATTCAAGCTCTGACTGTCTGTTGAACGCGGGGAGCGTGTCCGCAATTTCGGCACCCGGCCTTCGGGACTTCCATGACGCCACGCAATCCCGCGACGCTTTTTTTTTTCTTCGCGATTTGCTGACGCCTTCGAGTCGATTCGGCCGGTCTAGACCCGTCTCCGCTCGCGCTAACCCGACGGTCGGGGCCGACGGCGCTCTGTCTCCTCTGGCCGAGTCAGTTTCCGGCGACCTGACACGGGATGAGGCCGATGGCGGTGGGTCGGGGAATGGTGGATGGGGTTGTGGTGACGAGAGGTGGGAATATGCTTTGACAAGAGCCCTCACGCGGGAAAACCCAGTCTAGGGCGGCCGGATGACCCACTGGCGAGTTACTAACTAACCTCCTAGGCATGGCAATCCTATAGTCGGCTCTCCAGGACAAGAGAGAGAACTACACAAGCACACAACACCACGAAGAGAACAAAGCACGAGAAGACAGGGGCACGATGATTAAGGAGCAGAGTACTTTGTACGCAGTGCGGTAGGTGCGAATATCCCATTCGAGTCTTCCTACATAAAACTCGTCTTTGTTTGCGAGGTCGGCATTCCCCGACGAGCCAGAAACACCCCATCCGCCAGGACCCGACAGCATAAGACGCCGTATGCATACACACGACACCTGCCAGAAACCCAAGCACAACCCCCGCCAGTAGAGACCTTACACCCCAGTTCCATTCGAAGCCCTATCCAAGGGAACGATAGAAAGCCCAGTTTTCCTCCCTAGGCCGGCCATGTTCAGAACAGCGAAAATCCAAAGAAAAATAGGTTGCATGTAATATCCGCTCGGCGTGCCCAACGGTCGATATCGTTGCCCGTCCAATTTCAGAATAAAATTCATGAGGGGGTGTCCAAAAGACCTTCGGCCCCCTCCACTCTCGAAAACCCCATATGCGTCGACGCAAAAGACTCGTGGCGTCGTAGATACAAAGACATTACATCCCGCTCAATAAATCCCTCCCCTCTCCCTAACCGCCAGATCCTCGTACCGTTTTGTGCCAATTCGGAGTAGCCGCATAGAACCCGGAAAATAATAGACAAGAATGAGGCCTGGACACTGAACAATCCGAGGTAATTATAGTTGCAATAAGCATCATTGGTAGTTGCGTCATGGTATCAGGAGTGAAACAAGTCCCAAGCTCGATCGCATAACCGCATGAACTCCTCCTTCTTCTGTTTTTGAGTCTCGGGGCTATCGCGTCCAGCGCCAAAGGGACCACGGCGGGTAGCGGCCGGGCCGTGACCCAGAGGAGGGCTACCGTCCTCGTATTCAGCCCGTGTTCTTCGCTTGCTGGCGCTTCGGGATGCATCCATAGGTCGCATACCGGGTGCGGGAGATGGAGGAGTCGGGGGCTGGTGTCCGCCATAATGAACCAGCTTGGGGAGCAACTCGGGTCGGCCACCAGCCAGTTCTTGCTGGGCTTCTTCAGCAGATCGATATTCGCGAGGGCGTCCGGGTGTTGGGACTTGGGCCTGCTGAGGCGGCGGGAGCCCAGGGGACGCCAATGGCGGGCCTCGAGCGCTTCCGAGGTTGGGGTACAAAGAAGAAGACTGGGGAGCGTTTTCGGGATGGGCCGAGAGACCCTGGCCAAAGACGTCGCTGATGGGAGGCAACCGGTTGTTGGTCTGGTTGGCGGGGACGTGGTGGATGTGAGAAGTGCTCGACAGGTTCGAGGGCTGGTTGGCAATGTGACGGGTCATGGGTGCCGGGTGCTGTCGGCCAGTAAAGCTGTGGCCAAGCGGCGCGGATTGGATAACTCGCTCGTTGGCGAACTGCTCGTGGGAGGGCGCGACGATGGACAAGCCTGGCGGTGCCCTGTTTCTTCGCGACATACCAGGTGTCTTGGCAGCGAACCCGCCCATAGAGTCCTTGTCAGGCCCATCGCCCTTGGCCGACTGCTGATGGAGTCTAGCCTCGATGATGTGTCGCTGCTGCTCTCGAACCGACATACTTCGCTGTAGTTGCTCCTTCATGACGGGGTCCTGTGTGACAAAGCCAGGGGACAGGCAGGCGATACCCACCTCTTGGATGCCCAGGCCATCGCGGGCAGTCAATGGCCGTGCGGAGCCAGGCTGGTTAGATTTGGAGGTGTTCTTGGAGAGATCGAGTCTCCTAGGTCGGGGTCGTGAATTGGGCATGCTGGGGGATGCGGGTTCCTTCTTGACGATGATCTTGGGGGCAAGGCCACCGGTACGAGAGCTATTGGCAGAGCGCCAAGTCAGCAAAAAGCTCAAGAGTGTGCAAGGGGTAATAGAGACTCACGCGCTGGGGGGTGATGACTTGGCGGCAGTGATAACGGCCTTGGGGCTGCCGCTGTTGGAGGATTGAGCTGTCATATTGTGTGCGGCTGAGGGAGCGCTAGATCTCTGTGCAGAAGAGGCGGCAGAAGTCGGCGCAGCGGTAAGCTCGGAGTAGGAGGGCCTCTCGTGAGGAGCGGGAGAGGGGGCCATTGCAATTGCAGCACTCATAGTGAAGCGAGTGCGCGAAGCAGGGCTATTGTGGGAGGTTTGCGCGAGGTTGATCGGAGGAACACCGATCGAGGCGAGAAGCTGGGTTTTCTGGACCCTGAGTCGCAGCCGGCCGATTTTGGCGCGGAAATGAATTGGTCGACGAGATCAGGAATGGGGGCGACAGTCAGACGCTGTGGAATCTGTTCTGTCGATCTTCGTGGCAGTAACGCAGGCGATGAAGCAAACACGGCAAAGTCGCGATGTTTAGTCTGTGGTTCGACTCGAAGGCTGGGGTTTCGGTTCCGTGTTTCGTATCTCCTCCTGGGGGGGGCGGTTCTTTTTGGCCCAAGCTTAGGCGGGTGGTTCAGCTGCGTCAATGCTGAAAATAGTACCCCAAAAGCAAGTAGCGAAGAGGCGCAGGGAAGCGAGATACGAGGGAAGTAGTAGATGCAGAAGCAGAATTAAGAGCTCTGTCGAGCTGAGGACGCGCAGCAGATGGTGTCGGAAAGAGGAAAGTAGGAGCAAAGCCAGGAGAGTTGAATGGCTTTGGTCGGTCGACTGGCGACTGACTGGCGACTTTGAGATTGGGTTGGTTGTAGTCGGCAGGTCCGAGTGTTCTCGCCCACCGGTGGGTACGTAGTAATGGTGGTGGTAGTGGTGGCGGTAGTGTGAAAGTGGTAGCGTCGTGGTGCGGTAGGACAGATGGATGCTTATGCTGGGGGGCGTGCAAGCGAATGGGATCGCCGACAAAAAATTAATAAGGCTGCGAGGGAGAGAAAACGATCGAGTGTGCCGGGTCTCGGGAACCCAGTAGTTATTTCGTTGGATGCAACAGAGCAGCCAAGCAGAAGCACAGCTCAAGCGCCGAGCCGACAGCGAAGGATGCAGGACCGTGGGCCAGCGTGGGCGGTTTAGCGAATGAAGGGATTCCAACAGCCGACACCAGATGTGATGAGGCGGCGGAGGCTGCGGCGGCGGCGGTGGTGGTGGTAAGTGCAGCGGACGTGGTGGCGGAAGCGGAAGCGGAAGTAGAAGCGGCAGTGATCGCTAATAGGCGGCAAAGGCGATGGACGATAGACGATGGACGATGGACGATGGAAACGTCAATGGCAATGGCTTAGACGAAGCCGGAAAGGAAGCAGAACAAGCGGGATGGGATGGATGAGATGCGACGGGATAGGATGCGAGCGGGGAGGAAGAGTGGGAGGCTCGCGGGACAGACGAGGTGAAGTAAAAGAGAGAGAGGGCGCCTCGTGCGAGGAGGGGTCGGGTACTTGGTGATGTTTTATTTCATGCCTTGTATTTTATGAAAGGGGACACGGGGAAAAGTGACACAGTCATGGCGTCCGGTTCGTGTCTTGAAGCAATGGATCCCCAGCGAAACGAAAGCCAAAGGGGCCAAAGGGGGCCCGTGAGCTGGGATCGAGCAAGAGGAAAACGGGGGCCCCTGGACCGGCTAGGGAACAGTAGCACGGAGTAGGGCGATGGATTTGCTCGCACCGGGGACGAGGGATGAGGAATAGGGGTGTGAGGCTATCACCACCAGCCCGCGAAGTCGACACAACGGGCCAACCCAACCGTGGCATTGGGACTCCACGTCGAGACGGACGCCAACACCAACTCAACTCCCAGTCTCTAACACCGGCACCAAAAATGAGGCACAGCAGCCAGCATTCGTAACGGCGTGCGCACCAAAAGGACCACCGGATAGACCACTGAACCACTAAGCCACAGGCCACCAGGCGTCGCTCACTCTTTGACGTTTCGTCGCCAGGGCGGGGACGATTCATCCTCTCCTGCGTACCCTCTCAACCTCTGGGCTGGCCCGGCCAGGAGGAGCAGGGGAGTCGGTCGGGCCAGAACTTCAGAAGACGGGACGACCCAGTCCAAAACAGAGAACTCGCTGACGGACTGGAGACGCACGCCAGACGACCAGGGGTCCAGTACCATACACTACTGTACATACTTAGTAAGTGGGAGGATGGACAATGGAACCCTCTACCCACGAACATAGGGCCACCCATCCACCAGCCAGTCGCTCCCCTCACCCACCTGAAGGGTGCTGCTGCTTCTGCACGCGACCCCGGCCAGCCAAGCCAACCATAGGCTACTCCTTGCAGTTCTTGGTCTTCCCGGAATCGTTCTCACCGTCGTTGGCGGTTTTGGATTGATGCTAACAAATGCTGCGACGTGGCCCCTGTTGTTTCTGATTGGGTATCCTCGTCTGGACTCTCTGCTTGCCCCTGTCCCCCTCACTGTTGCCAGCCAAACTCGCCAGTCATGATGATGCGATGTGCTGCCAGACCTGCGCTGCCATGCCATGCACTGTGTTGTTGTTGCGTGTGTCTGCCCGTGTATGTATGTAGGTTGCTTGCCGGGCTTCTTAACTTGCAGTCGGGCCCGAACAAAAGGGAGAAAGGACATGGAGAATGGGGATCTGGGTTACCTCGGATGAGAGGCGGGATGGACTGTCTGTCTCCAGCTGGACCTGACCGCTTCTTGTTCGTCGTCATCTAGCTCTTTGTCAATCTCAGACACGCAGACAGGAAACTCTGCCACAGTCCCTGACAACGCCCATGACCGACGCCGCAAATGCACCATCCCCTCATCAATGAAGCCGAGGCGCTGTGCGTTGTGACACGGTCACTGTGGGTGCCAGTGGTTTCGGGGCGTCGTGCAGTGGATTCCTGCCAGGCAGCCCGCTGTTGCGGGCCAATCCATGATGGATTGGAGGGAGCGTCCCTCCTTTGGGCTCCAGCTGCTTGGCCGCCGCTGCAGAGATGGAAGCACCCCGTGGCGCTGGTAAGCTAGTGGTTGGAAGATGAAGCGCGGCCAGTCCCAGGCCACTAGTAAATAAGGAAGGACAGTATCGGCGGGCTTGTTCGTCAGCGATCAACGATTGCAGCATCCACTCTGGCTGCCGCGTGTTTCGATTCGACACCAGAGAGGGAGAAAGGGGTTTCTAGTTCGTTGATGGTTTGTGGTTGGCGGTTTGTGGTTGGTTGCTCAACTCGGATTGGATCACATGTCGTGTTGGTGAGATCGGTCCCAGGCGGTCCCGGAGATGGCGATGGATGGTTTGTTGCGTGACGGCCGTTAGAGACTCTTTTTTCGGGCTGAAAGACCAGGGTTCCACAACCACAATCATCCATCTGCGCCTCCCTTCCAAGGCAGCTACTAATCACTACTGTGATGACATATACGTGGTACCTACCTGAGGGATGAGTGGAGGTAACCACGGATGCCGGATGCTGTTACTGCTGTAGCAGATTTTCAAGAGGGCACTTGGGGCGTTCGCTTACTAGTACCTTCCAACAATGGAAGGGAATGAACTGAGGTTGCATCTGTAACTCATACTAATCCACAATCCCGCTGCATACTAGTAGTAATAAAGACTGATTCCACATCACCAATAGTGCTACTCCGTACGTACTGTACTACTTCTTCGTATATCAAAAGCAAAAACAACAACCCGCAATCTGCAATGCAAATCCCCAGACCATCATTTCGCGGTCATACGGCCCAAAGCTGGGGTCGTGCTCTACTGTGGTTATCATTCCCCTCTATCATCTAGACTATCCTGCCCCGTTGCCACTCGCTAGTAATAACGACGCATCCGCACCATTACGAGGTACTCCAACTTGGATGGGCGAGGTGCTGATGAGTGCTCACTCCCGCTCCCACCTGCTGAAACCTGCCCCTCAACACGCCCCCAGCAGGTCCCTGACGATCTCCGGTCGCAATTCTTCCAGCAAACGAGGTGCGGCGCAGAGCATGCGTGACCCTCGCCACGACCGCTGTGACCGCTGCTACCGCTTCGTCCCGAGCCCCGAGCATGGCCATGTTTGAAGATGTCGATGAGGTGGCCGATGAAGCACAACATGAGGAAGATGAAAGGATGCAGACCTTCCCGAATACCATCTGACGGCTCACTGCCTCACCAGCCCTCGTGGCCTGTTTGCTGTCATGTTCCACCAGCACCGTTATCTCACCGTCTGCCCTCTGCCCTCTACCCCTCTGCCCCTCTACCATCTATCTACCCTCTCGATCAAAAGTCGTCGGGTCTAGCATCCTACGGCCAAGGTGGTTTAGCTGGTCCTGACACCTGCATCTGCTGCACCATCTGGACACCCGCCCTTACACCCACACCCTCAGCTGCGACCGTTCATGACCACCCCTCCCCCCCCCCCATTCCTCGTCTCCGCCAGGTGCCAATCTCCAACCTCAAGGAGAGGCCGCCTTGTCGCAACCATCACGGACCTCTTCGAGGCTGCGCAGGCTTGAATAAGCCTCTATATAGCTACCTATAAGTCACGGATTTGTTCATAATCCCCCCGCCTCCTTCACGTCCTCCGACAGACACGATACCTACCCACCAACCATTTATCACAGTGTTCGTGCTTCTGAAGAGCCATGGCAGATCTGTCTGACACAGCGAACAATATGAGAGCGCTCTAGTTCCGCACAAAGAGCCGTCTTTCTTCGCTCCAACCCCTGCTAGGTCCCCCTGTCTGTGATGGCGTCTCTGCCGTCACCCGACTCTAGCTTTCCATTCGCTGCATGGCGAGTTTTCCCAGCGCCCAGCTGTTGTACCGTCCAGTCTGGTGCCACATGTCCGTACAGCGCAGTGTTGTATTCGTACACGACGGCGACGGCGAAGAGCACAGGAAGGATCGTTTTGCCCGCTGCGACTCGGCGCAGATCACGTCCCACCTGCATTGGGGGCTGATCTGAGCCAGACCCAGAGACATCTTCAGATCAGTGGCCTGAGACATCCAAGACAATTCATCGTGTCCTCCCCGACACACTCCCAACACTCCCAGAACGATGAGCTGCCCGCCCAAAGCGGAAACCAATAGTTTATGTGCAGCTGCTGCATTTCTCGGCGCGCCATTTGCTGACCAGCCAAATCTCGATGATCCTTGCGAAATGAAGAAACGGCCGCCGCCATCGACTACGGTGGCTTTTGCCCGGTATTCCTTGCTATTCGCAAGGCTCCCGCTGATGGAGTAATAATATGTGCTGGTTCTCTATTCCATCTCGTCGCGGAGCATGTGAGAGTGTTTTTTTTTTCCTGGGGGTTGCCTCCCCCTCTCTCACCTCGCCGGCTCCGGCTCCGTGGGAAATATGTATGGATGTGCTTCACCTCACCTGAGACGCTGTCTCAGGTCGCTATGTTGGGGGGTGGTTCCATTTGCATTTGCATGCACTGGGGCAGCACTGCACCACTTCGAACTGTGCTGCTACCACACCACACACCTAAGCAATCGTCGGTGCGCCGTCGTTTGGGGACTTGGGACCAACGTTGCCTTCGCGTCTTGATTGGGTCGACTGTGTGGACATGTTTCAAGGCCATGTTGAACTCGGCCGCTCATTGGTTCAGCAATCCCGCACTGCAATATCCTCAAACACACGACCAGTCCTGCCATTGCAATCGCCGTCGCCTGCTTCCCATGTTCGGTTAGTTCCTGGTGTTTCGATGGACAGGCTGCCTCACCCTTGAATCCAGGATGCGATTTCGTCCCATCTCAAGTTCGACAAACGAGCGCCGGCCATAAAGTTAAGTGGTCCAGGGTATGGCATAAGGTAGCAACCGTAACATCATGAGTTGGCATCGCAAGCGGTCGCATCGCATCCGCTCCTGCATCACACTGGCCGTATCGGTCATCTTGTCCGATTGACTAGCACTCAATCGATTCTTCGAGGTCACCTCGGCTTCTATCAACCTGAATCGTGGTGGGCTTTGTCAGACAACGTGGACAACCGGGAGTGCACCCTTGCCCATCTACCAAATCTTAGGTTGGCCTCGTGGGTTATCCTGGAATATCCCTGTGGAAATGGCCGTGTCCAAGAACCATCCCATTGCTGACAAATTTTATGGCCGCGCGGGCGCGCCATCAAATCAATATGGAGTATTCCGTATCTTACGCGATGTCACTGTGCGTTTTTGTCTACAAATCCAGTGGGAATATTTGGCCAGCAATTTCGCTGCTGCAGTTGCTGCATCGATGTTCCCCATCAAAGAGTGGCTGTAAGTGCTAGCGCATCGCAGTGCACTTTATATGATCATGCCGTCGTGTACGACACGGGAGGGACCCTGAACGGGGAGCTAAATTTGGAACTCTGGAATTGCCATGGTGTTTGCCACAGTTTACGATGTTATGCACAGGCAAATGGCTCTTGGCCAGTTGTGCTACCTAATTGGGCATGGTGTGCCTAGCCGCCATGAAGTTGTGTCCTCATTTAGCAACACACACAGTATCACCACCCTACACCATTTTGCAACATCCCGACGAAATAAATTGTCCAAATGTTTGCCCCTGCTAATTCAAGGCAGTTGCAGTGTACATGGTTCTGAGCTATGCTGGGATTTCCTGTTGTTCCTACCATATACTAAATGATGTTGCAGAGATGAGGTACCGAGATGCATTTTGTAATTAATGCCTGATTCATGTATTTGGGACGTGGGACATCCTAGCGTTAGCTGTGCTACGTGATATTGTTATGACGAAGGCCACCTACATACATAGGTAGGAAGGACCCTAGACAAAGAAATGAAAAAGAAAAAAAATAGCAGAAATCCCCTTTGGTTTGTTTGGCTCTCTGCCTTCCCCCCAAAAAGATTTGACCGACGCTGTCGGATCACGCAGCCGAAGCGGCGCACCATGGTACGCCCGAGGGGGGGTCGAACCCCCAACCTTGCGATTGTCTGTTAGACAAGTAAAAGTCGCACGCTCTGGCCAATTGAGCTACCCGGGCTTCTTTACTGAGGATACCAAACCGATTCGTAACACAGCTTATAGTCATTCGCCAGTTTCTTCTCTTCCTGGAATCGCCTAGACTGCTGCAGCCGCTTGGCGCCACAACGCCCCGCCACGGCTGGTCGTCAAAATTTCTACCAGTGACGGCCGGTGAAGATCTGGATTCGAAGGCGAAAACACAACTGTTGCCTCCAAGTTAAACTTGTTTTCCGTTTGCTGCAGAATACACATTTAAGCCACCAACCTCTGCTCATAACATTCCCACTTCTCTTACTTCACAATGCCTGGCCGCACAAAGGAGGAGGAGGATCCCGTAGAGGACACCAACATGGACGACGCCCCGCCATCCGCGCAGCCTGAGGATGTTAACGATGAGGATGCCGAGGAGGAGGAAGAGGAGGAAGAGATTGAGCCCCAGCGTCAAAATTGTGAGCTGACCATATCCGGAAAACTGACTGACATTCGCACGACTAACCCGAGATGTAGCTCCCTGGTTCAACAGACACTGCTGCCTCGTTTGAGTTCATTGACGAGGACCACACGTTGGGCAACGCATTGAGATACATCATCATGAAGAAGTGAGTCCTTACCAAGACCTTTTAGTTGTGAACGAGACTGACCCATTTAGCCCCGATGTTGAGTTTTGCGCGTACTCCATTCCCCATCCTTCCGAACCCAAGATGAACATCAGAATTCAGACATACAGTAAGTTCTACGTATTATCCTCCACGATGCATTATAGATGCTCATTACTTTATGCAGAGGGTACCGCTTTCGACGCTCTAAAGAAGGGGCTAGGCGATCTTCAGGAGGTTTGTGACGTGGTGGCAGATGAGTTCTGGACAAAGAGACAGGCATACAACGACGAGCACGGGATTGACCGGTAGAGTCTGGTGGGCTTGGATGGAAACACGGATATTTGGATGGGATGCTTTACTCCCCCAAAAAATCACGTTGAAACGTATGGGACTTTAAGGCGTTCTAAGGGATTCCTTTTGCTAGAGGTTCAAGAGATTTATACACGAGCAATAGTTGCCGCTACCTTAGTTACGACCCTGAGCATCGTGTCAGTAGTAAACCCTGATTGAAGGAGGAGGACTGGTTGTTTCTCACCTCTAGGAAACCAGTCATGAAGTTGGAAGGCAATCGCTTGTCGCCTCGGAAGTTCTCCTCCTTGAAGTAGGCCATCATGTGGTTGGTCTGCTTCCAGAAGTTCATGGTTTCCTAATCACACAGCCTGGCATTAGCCGATAACCCCTCTCGACACAGACGAGGTTTCTCGTCAACAACGCCTTGCTCATACCTGGTACTCCGCATGGGACTTGAACAGTAGCACGTCAACGACGGACAGCTTGTTGGCGAATCGGTTTCGCTCGAACTCTTGTCGCATTCGGGTCCGGATCGCCGCGACGGGCATGGGCATGTTGTACATGGTTTGAACCTCAGGAGCCTATTTCACGCTCGTTAACCGCCATTCCACCCACGGGGTGCACATAACCGTAGGAAGCCCTCCGGGAGATACATCGTTGTGTCTTCGAAGTCGCAGGGGCCGCCTGGGGATTCGTCAAACGTACAGCTCGGATCCATTCGCGGTAAGAGGAGAGCACTCGACGCTTCGCATCAGACCAATTGGCCGCTATTTCGGGTGTTAGTATAGTCTTTGAAGCTGCTTCGGGGAGTATACTGACACTGCGCCGTCTTCTTCGCAAACTCGGTCGGCGTAATGGCCATGTTGGGCAGTCAATGCTCTTTGGACTCGGAAACCACGCTGCTCTGACGTTCTGGAATCGTGCCGAGATCACGAAACGCAGCTTCCGTGAGTAGATCACGTGACTCACCCGCCACACGCTAAGGCTCCGCCACAAGGCAAATCCCCCACTGACAAGGCTGCCTTTCGTCAGCGAACGGAGCATCAACATTGCTCTGCGATTTCGGGGGTTGTCAAGCTACACTCTACCAAGACCCAACACGAAACGTTCACACAGCCGCCATTATGCCCGCGATTCGACACTCATCGAAGCGGAAGCCACCGCCAGAGGGCTTCAGCGACATCGAGAACGACCTGCTCATCTTTGCCAACAAGATGAAGGACGCCCAGAACAAACCCCCACCGCCGGGCCCGAAACACCAGGCGCAGTGGGAGGTGTTCCAGATCTCCCACCAGCGGAGCCGATACGTCTACGACCTGTACTACGAGAAGGAGGCCATCAGCAAGCAGCTGTACGACTGGTTGCTAAAGAACGGATACGCGGATGCGATGCTCATCGCGAAGTGGAAAAAACAAGGCTACGAAAAGGTACGTCGCTCTGCGGATGAGGAAATCGTGGTTGGTCCAATATGCTAACTCGCTCGCCAGCTCTGTTGTCTTAGGTGCATCCAAACGAAAGAGACCAACTTCAACAGCACCTGTATCTGCCGAGTCCCACGAGCGAATTTGAAAGACGAGCAAGACATCGAGTGCGTCAGTTGCGGCTGTCGAGGCTGCGCCTCGAGCGACTAGAAGACTACGATGGATTCGCCGAAACGACCTAGAGACGTGCTTGCCATGGAATTTGAGGATGTGGTTTTAAGAAGAGACGGCGTTTGGCGTAAGGGAAATCAAAGAGACGGATTCATGGCCCACGAATTTTGGGAGACGATCGAGGTCAAATCCGACGAGGTAGAAAATCCTTCATTTGACCAGTTCATGTCATTCATAACGTCGTGCTGATCATAACCACCCAGCTTGAACCTTTTTGATACCCTATCTTTTGGCGAAACCTGCCCTGCCTCTCCCGAACCGGACGCTCGGGGGAACAAAGTGTAGCGCCGACATGGCCCCCGCAAGATCTGCCATGTCCGCGTCCACTGGCCTGCCAGTCTTTGATGTCTTGTCTGTCGCCTTCTCAGCCTTTTGGGACGGGGTTGGCTCAGGGGTCGCCTCGGTTGTCTCTCCTGCTTGTGTCTGTGCCTGTGACTGTGACCCTGCCGCATCCAGCAGACTTGCGCGGCGTCGTGACTCCTTGGATTGAGTATTAGTTGAGGAGCGACGACGGTGATGGCCGCTTTCAATAAGGAGGGACCTTCTGCCATCGATGCCATCCTTTGTGACACCGAAGAAGAAGTTCTTGGGATACATGTGCTTGTCGATGAGGTGCATACGCCGCTTCTGATGTGTCATGCACTTGCGTTCACACCCCTCAACGAAGCATGAGTACTGTGTCCTGTGTTAGTGTTACCGACTGGCAGAGGACTGAGGCTCAATGCATACTGTGTGCTCTCCTTTATCTCTCTGGACCAATACCAGGGGATCATGGCACTCTTCAATGTGAACGCCTAGCAGATGTTCGGTTGGAAAGTTCTTACGACACTCGAGACATCGATTTGTGTGAGTCTTGCTGTAATGGACCTCGTATTCGTCGTATGAATTGAAGGACAAAGGTTCTCTGTGGGGAGGAAGAGAGCATCTCATGGTGACGGCGTGTTCTTGGTCGTCCTCGTCCTCGATGGCGGAATCTAGCTGCGTGACCTTTGCTACCGGTCGTAGAGAAACTGGGGATGGCCCTGTGTCCGCGCCGAGGGAGTCCGGATCTAGCTCGTCCTCGAGCTCTCGTGAGCGCTTCATCCTTTTATTTGCGGTGAGCTTTGTGGGGGGCAGTGAATTACTTGAATCAGTCCGAAGGAGCGGTAAGGCGAGAGAAGATGAGGAGGGCTGCGGGGTACGATGTCGAGTTCTAGAACAAAATGGTTTGTAATTCGCAGCTGAGAAAAGGGTTCGTGCCGGGGACAAGGAGAAAGAGTTGGGAGATGACAAAAGACTGGAAGAATTGAAGAATCGAGGCCCCGATAGTTGATATTATGGACGCAAGGTACGACGAAGCCTGCCAGGTGAGGTGGGTTGTATCAACAAAAAGCCTGGGCAGCAGTTCGGTGAATGATGTACTTCGTAGTCCCTGAAAACACAGTGGGGTTACCGACAGGGGGCCACTGAAGCTCGCTATGACGAGCCCCTGGGACAGGCTGGCAGGTGAGCAAGTGAGGGGCTAGAGGGGCAACTCTACGCGGGCTTCAGGCGAGGGGGAGCATGGACCACCGCTACTAACCTAACCATTGGATGGGTTGGTTGGCAAACCGGGTGAGTTTTGGTGAGGACGGATGAACCAAAAGTCGATCGTGGGTTTTTTTATTTTAGTCCCGGAGTATTCCCACCAGCACGGCACCACCGCAGTGACCGCACCAGCACGGAAGATCATGAGCTTGAGGGGTTCCCTGTTCTTGACCCTGTCACGTCAACGTCAACGGCGGCTCAGAATCTCTTCACCACGCAGTCACCTCTGTCGCATTCACTGACTCCCGCGGCGCCCACCAACCAACCTTTGCAGCCCTATCCATCCTCGCCCCGAACCTGCTTCGTCCACCCTCCCTCTCCGCCAATGTGTCTCTCCTCGGCCGACGATTCCATTTTCGCGAGCCGAGGCCGCCCCCAGTCTGCACAACCCGACCAGCGCCCAAGTTATGGACGGTCTGCAACTCCGTGATCCGGCCTCGAGAAAGCATGAAAGAGAATCCATATAGCCCGCCCTCCATCGTCTAGACCGTCCCCGCGACACGTTCCCCTCCCCGCGGCAACCTCCTCACTCCCGGTCTCGCCTGCACGCTGCACGCTCCCGAGCATCCGCCAAGTTGCCCTCCCCGACTTCGCTATTCGCTACCATGGAGCCTCCTCCGCCCGAACAGCCCGACCTCGCCGGCAAGGCCAGACAGGCCTGGCGGTATGTCCCGTGTCCTATCGCCTTGCATTTGCGGTGTCGCGTAGCCGCCGATGGTGCGCGATTCCTTCCCGTCGCACGGTGGCTGACTTGCGAGGTTTAGCTCCGCTGTCAAGTTGCGCAAGCTCTTGACCAAACAAATCGAGAAGCTCCCCAAAGATAACGGCTCTGGTGTCGACATCTCCCAGTTCGAGGCGATAGATTCAGTTTTGGATAAGTGAGGAACCCGAGTCCATCCACCGACCCTCGAGCGCACAGGCTAAGACTCGTTGCTAGGTTCCGACTTGCATGTGTGCAAACCATCTTCCTCGACTTTGAGTACGCCATCACCGAACGCGCCGACCACATATTGTGGACGGTACATACCTCCATTAACCACGAATACCGGCGAACCCTGGGGCGCCTCAAACACTTGGCCCAGACCCCCGAGAAGCAGCAGAAGAACGACAAGCGGAATGGGGACAAGCAGAAGGCCGACAAGCAGAGTCCCCAGAAGCCAAAGGGCGATAAACGCAATGTGGAGAAGCGAAAGCTAGGGGATAAGTACCTCGCCTTCTTAGGCATTGCTCAGGAGTTCTACAAGGGATACATCCAGAGGCTGTCGGCGAGATATGACATCCCGGAGCTGAAGCGTATCGCCCAGGGCATCGACATCCAGGAACCACTCAACAACGATATCATCAGTCCGGTCCCCGCCCACATCTATCACATGGTCCTCAAGTCCTGCCATTTCACCTTGATCTGCTTGGGAGACTTGGCCCGCTATCAGACACAAGCTGGACTTAGAAAGTCGAGTTATGACACGTCTATGGCATATTATAGCCTCGCCTACGATCTGAAGACGGACTCTGGCTTTGCCTTTCACCAAATGGGCATTATCAGCCTAGAGGAGAACAAGGATCTTGACGTCGTCTACTACTTCTACCGAGGCATCGCCGTTGCCGATCCTCATCCTAATGCAAAACAGAATCTTGAGTCCAAGTTGAAGGCTATCCTGCAGCCGGATAAGAACCTGCCGCCCAGGAAGAATACACGCACTCCGCCAGATGCCTTCATCACCTGGTTCGGCAAGCTCCACGCGGTTTTCTATAAGGGTGAAATGCTGCCGCAGAGCTCTGAGCTGGAGAGAGAGGTGTTGCATCGGCTCGACATGGCCTCGAAGGGCACTTCCCATACCGAGGTCCTTTTTAAAATGACGCTGATAAACATGTCGGCCTACTACGTTGCCTCACAAAAATACACCGGTAAGTTCTTGACTTTCCTGACCCCTGACTTAATCTTTAATCCTTACTGGAGAAGAAACACCATCCGCTGCAGTATCCCGATTTTGCCAGTACACCTTGCGCCTGAATGCCCAGTTCATCTTGACATTCAGCAACGCAATCGAAGCTGATCTTGCGAACATTGTCAATCGTGAGGGCAATGATCCCAAGGACTCGGCTCTGGAAAAGACGACACCTACTATTGAATGCCTGCTACCCCTCCTGCGCATCTACACCATGTGGCTCGCTGCGCGTCGACATGAGATCTTTGGGGCAGCTGGGGCTCTTGGACCAGTCGTCCCTGACATGGTCAAGGCCCTTGCCAAAGTCTTTAGCCTGCTGTGCACCGAGACGTACACCCGGGAGAACCTGGCTAGCTGTCCATACCTACTCCCGGAGGACGTGAAAACCCGCGGTTTGCTTCCTCTCTCCCCGGATCAGGTTCCGGAAGCATGCCGATCCTACATTGGAAACAATGGGGATCTTAAGCCTCATCTGCCGTCGAAGGAGACGCAACTCCAGCCTTTCCAAGAGACGTTGGCCAGGATTCTAGATATCCTTCGTTGTGCTTACTTCTTCTCTGAAGACACGGCCGTTCCCATGTCGCATACAGTGACAGAAAACGGCCTTATTTTCGAGTACAAGGAACAGATGCCACATCAGGATGCTCCTGTTGATTTCGGTCAAGTGGCAAGTACAGCCAGCCCTCCCACGCGCGAGATGGAAGGCCAATTGCCGAACCAGCAGCGCACCGTGTCTGGCAATCTTCGACCCGTCAGCAGGTCTGTGGTTAACCCTGCCCCAGGGCTCTTCTCTAACTCGACGTTGGCATCTGAGCCTAATGAGCCAGTTACCGCAGCTGAACATGCTGAGAATACCGTCATCAACATGCTGGCCCCTTTCCTCAAACCACCAACGCCTCAGCCTTCTCATCATCACCAACAACTCCGGCCTCTGGACGAATCTTCATATGGAATGCATACTGGGACGGCAAATGAGATCTTTGGCATGTTCCCACCCGAACCGAGTCCGACCGGCTCGATTCCCTCGGGAAAGTTCGAACCTCTGCCTTGGAACTGGGTCTACACTCCCACGCCCCACAGAGCCCAGGATCACTCCGCGTCGATGGCTAGGGATGCGTTTGATGGGCCGGCTAGTCCTAACTACTCGTCGAGAGAACTAGCACTGGTGGGTGGCGGTCTTGAAGACCCCTTCACTACCCCTGAACGCCCATTTCAGGCATCAGGCGGCCATCGCCCGGCCAGTGGAATGATGGGGAGTCCTCACGTTGCCTCGACTGCCGAAGACGCCCATCGGAATAGCCTGCTACAGTCCTTTACGGCCCCAGGCTCGAGTGCACCTCGGACATCGGCCTTCAGTCAATGGGGCCAGAATACCACGCGGGTGCCAAGGGAAACGGTGCCGTCGCCATGGGGTCTTCAGCCGCTAGATGGTCATGCCATGTCCTCGACGGCATCTGGCTTTTCCCATCCGAGCAGCCTCTACCAAGGAACCCCCGCCAACGGAACAGCTTTTGGTATGCCGGCACCAGGCCAGTTCACCACGAACCGAAATGATCATGGTTTTGGCCAGGACAACCCTGCGTCCTCAAATCGGCATTTCCAGATAGATGACACAACCTCGAGCTACGACGCGGCCGTTCTCCAGGCCGCCTTGTACGGCAACAAGTAGGAGCCTTGTTTCTAAGGAAGTGTTCATCTCCCTCTTGGACACCGGTGCCTACGATTAGTCGTTTTGGTTTACATCCTGTCCCTGGCTCGGCCACTCGGGATGTTAACTTTGGCTAGGTACGATGGGCAACGCTTTATTTTGCTACAGTTGCGGGCTACATAGCATGCTGCTAGCACATAGTTGTTGAACTGGCTGCCGGGGGCTCCTGCAGCTTTGACAGGGCCCTTGATGGCACATTCGATGATCTGATCGATGCGGTGGAGATGTTGGATCTACTGGGCCTCCAATCTGCTTGATCCATGTGCGGCTTGTGGATTTCGACTTACCGTGATACAGCAAACACTGGCTTTTAGGTAAAGCTGCGAGCGTGCTAGTTTGGCAAGTCGGATACTGGCTTTTTGCAAACAAGAAGACACTCTTTATATTTCTCAAAAATTTGCTCGATGAGATACTTGCGGTATCGTGGAGGATACCGCACCCGCTGTGCGAAAGGGAGCCTCCGATCTGGACACGCTCCCCTTGGATTGCAAAACGCCGTTGTTGAAACCGTTTTCCCTTTACCATCAACGCCGAGACACGTTCAGTCCTACAGGAAGGTATGCAAGACGAGTTGTTTTGGAGACTCTAGGAGGAGGCCTGGTAAGTCTGCTTAGGGAAGGGGTATCTGCGAAAGGGTTAGCAATGCGAAACTCTGTGTGTTCTGGGGACCGGCGCCCCTGCTGAGATGCCATGGATGTCATAGGAGAGACAGATGTAGCGTAGCAGTATAATGGAAACAAAGAGATTTCGGGGAGAACTTACGAAGGCCCAAGCTCCTGGATGCTGAGTCGTGCAAGCCACTGGCCCATATCGATGCTGGTCTCGAGGGACTTGCCCTCGAGGATACCAGCCAGTAGACCACCAGCGAAGGCATCACCGGCACCGTTGGTGTCGTTGATCTTCTCCTTCTCAATAGCGTGGACGGGGAACTCGCGGACCTCGTCCTCACCCTGAACGGCAACCAGGGTAGCGTCAGTGCCCTGGGTAACAATGGCAATACGCTTCTTCTGTGTGTTGACCTTGGGAAGGTTGGCGAGGTGCTTGGCGACGTCCTTAGGCTCCTTGCTGGGGAGGCCGTGGGCTTCGGCGTAGGCGGCGGCCTCGGTCTCGTTGCCAATGACGTAGTCCCAGTAGGGGGCGCTGGCGTCGACAGCGTCCTTGAAGAACTGGAGAATGAAGGGGGCGGAGAGGGACAGGACGAAGGTCTTGTTGTGCTCCGCAGCCTGCTTAGCAAGCTCCATGATGGCGGGAGGGCAGACTGTTCGTATCGTAACCTGTGGTCAGCGCGCTCTTTCTCAATTTTAATCAGGGAGCTAGCTGTTGGAGTCCTCACCAGTGAAGTGGAAACCACCGACGTAGTAGACCTCGGCGTTCTCAACCAAGCTCCAGATCTCGGGCTTCTTCAGGTGGTCGACATCGTAGTGGTTGGCGGCACCCAGGTCAGTGACGAGAGATCGGTTGTGGCCGGTGATGATGGCACCGCAGCGGCCAGTCTTCTCCTTGGGGTCGACGCGGTACTCGACTCGTAGACCAGCGGCCTTTACGGCATCGTAGAGGATGGCGGAGTACTTGTCGTCACCAGCACCACCGAGGTAGACGACGCTGTTGGAAGGGAGGATGTACTGGGCACCGCGGGCACTGTTCTGGGCAGCACCGCCAGCGATGAGCTTGGCATCATAGTTGTTGAGGAGATCCTCGTAAAGGGGGATGTGCTTTTCCTCGGCGAGGATAGCATCGTTCTCCTTTACGCCATACTTGTCGAGGAGGGCCTGGTCACCGAAAGCTTGGATATCTGTTGTAGGGAGAGAGACCAGGTCAGCACGCCATCCGGGTGAGGTGAGGGGAGATGGAGGCCGATAGACGAGGCAAATGTAGGCATTGACCGTGACTAAATTGACAAATCAAAGCCGCATATACATACCAAGCAGAGGGTTCTCCAGGCAGAGGAGGGCGTATTCTTTAGTGGGAGCCATGGTGTTCAATTGTCTTCTGAAGAGTTTTGCAGTTGATGATCTGGAAGAGAAGATTGGGATGGCGGGGTTAAAGCTGGAGGGGTTGCTGAGACAGCGTGGGGCTGGGGCTCTCGGCGCCCGAATGGCAGCGAGGCCGGAGAAGGGACGTACCCACGTGCGGCGAATGAGGTACGGAAGCCCAGTTGCAAATGCCGCGGGTCTTGCTAGGGGCAATGAGGGTGCCATAGTTGGGAGTACAGCGATATTCAGTGGTGTCGGGTACTAGTAGGTAGTACAGCGGATGATGTGGCTAGCAGCAGGGGGTCCAGTGGGAGTTCTGAGATTGCTGGTGATGAATGAACCAAGGTGCGAGATGCGATTGAAGCTTTTAAAGCGGCCCATCATACGATGTACGAACCCTCCCATCCTGTGGCGATCGGTACAGTGCTCCGGTGCTTCCATGGCCTGGCAGATGACGCTGTCGCTTCACCTGATCAAGTCCCACAACAAACCGTCGAACCTTACCGGTGAGTGCGTGCTTATGAGTTGCATTGCAATTCACGACAAGCTGTGACCACTGCATGGGCACAAGGGAAAAGGATGATTGTAAACAGCGGGCTGGACTTGGCTTTAACGGGATCGCATCCTTTCTACCTTTCTACCAGCCTCTCAATACGAGGTTCTTCCTGGCATTCCTGGTATCTCACATCTTCACAGAGAACGGCCTTCAGATTTTGTGCGCCAAATGCCATAGTACTTGCCCTCGGAGCTACCAGCCTTCTGCCCTCAGCAGTACCTTCAATCGTTGCAAGCAAGCCAGTATAACACCATCCCAATGAGACCATGAATTCCAGCCACTTTAGTCCTTCGTCTTCTGAGTACCACGCAGGAGACCCGTTCTCCGCGCAGCAATAAGACCAGCCTTCTGTCCCTGGACGGCGTACCGGGAGATGGTAGAAGCCTTACCAATATGTTGATGGTTACCCTGTCACGGTTCATTAGCAAGTCTGCCCTCCGGTTTGCTCTCAGGAGAATACTTACACCACCGTGGGGATGGTCGACGGGGTTCATGGCAACACCACGGGTCTTGGGCCAGCTGTTACGCTTGACGGCGAACTTGTGCTTGGCGCGAGAAGCCTCTGTATCAATTGTCAGAACTCGATTCCCACACACGCGCAGAAAGCCCTGATCGGCCTCCAGCCATCAGCCAGCCTGGGAGGAACACATACTCAGGAGGGGCTTATCGGTTCGGCCACCACCGGCGACAATACCGATCATGCCTCGGGACTTGGAGTGGACGACCTTCTTGGCACCAGAGGGGAGCTTGATGCGGGTCTTGCCCTCATCGGGGTTGTGGCCAACAACGGTGATGTAGTTGCCGGAGGTTCGGCCCAGAGTGCCACGGTCACCGATCTTCTCCTCAACGTTGGAGACGACGGTTCCCTCGGGCATCTCACCGAGGGGAAGGATGTTGCCGACGGTCAGGGCAGCCTTCTTTCCGGCGTAGATGAATTGGCCAGTGTACATGCCCTCGTTGGCGATGAAAGTCTCGGTAATCTGCCTGAACTTGTAGGGGTCGCGGAAGACAACACGGGCGAGGGGAGCACCACGGCCTGCACAGAAGATTCATTGTTAGTCGTGGTCCCAGTATACGAGTGTGGGTGCTCTGGGAAGCTCGTCGGGAAACTTGCCAGCGTCGTGGATGATCTCGCGGACGATACCTCGGACGTATCCATGTCGCTCGGCGAAATCGAGGTTGCGGAACTTGGCGGGGGCCTTGTTCAGGCGCGTGTTGGCCGCTATCCTGAGCGTCAGTATATCGAGGTTGATTTTGTTCGGAGGCTCGATCGGTTACTGACTGAAGATGGATCCACGACCCTTGCGCTGGTTGCGAATGACTCGACCCATGGCGTCTGTTTTCACTGGGTGAAAATAGAAAAGGGTAGATGCTGTGAAGCTGTGGTTAGAGGAGGGTCGTGGGCAGAGGGGAGAGAAAGGGTATTTACCTGGCTTGGGCCGCTTGGTGTTTTGTCAAAGAGGGCCTTCCACTGCACCTTGCTGATAAATTTTTGTGCGCAGCACGTCGATACTGTGGAGGAGCCCTAGCACGTGACCTCGCTCTGACGACCCTGTGGGGCAGCCACCGAAAGTCGCATCTCAGTAGACCTTGTCGCCAACGAGGTGGTCCCAGCTTTTTATCGAAGTCTCCAACCCGCCATTGAACTGTTCCCGCCCTGTCGCAACCCCAATGAACGTTTCGTTTGGGAGTCGGTGAGCCAAGCCGATTCCGTCTGCTCCACCCACCCAATCCCTCGATATTGACGAGACTCTGTGATGGGTTAGTTGTTTTCCCTACGGTCAATATTTATTCGAAACGCCCATCCGGAGGAACCGATCACACTGAGTAGGCGCTACTTCGTGGAGAGGCCTCCATGCTGAATGGACCTTAGTATTTATTCCAAGAGTAACTGTGACTGCCCCTCATGCAATTCTTTGTGCGAAGAGAGATCTGAAGAAAAAGTCACGACCAGGCCGAGTTCCATCATCTCTTGGGTCCTTCTCAGCAACTACCCAGAACAGAAAGACCCCCAAGACCTTGGAGTTGCTTAATTGCCCTCCATTGCATCTCGCAAGCCCAACTTAAACACATGATACGAACCAATGGCAATGTCCCAAAGCGACCTGGATCATGGACGGCCCAGGCCTATCAGGGGACCAGCATGCACTAAAAGTGAGACACCAATCACGTGACACCTCAAGCGTAGAGTTTCTGAGCCAACGGTGCTACTACTCCTTGAGAGTCTCCGTGCCGATCCTCCATCGGGGTTTGTACAGTACGTTACTGTATTTCATCACGACGAAGTCGACAACGAGGAGCTTCAGCCAACTTAGCAGCTGCCTTGCATCGTCATGCATTCTCAGCCCGAGGCAAGTGGGGTCGTTGAGCCTCGCGTATTATATCTTGTATGGTGATATTTCTTGCTTCTATTCGGACCTTTCGAAGTGGGCTCTCATAACACTTAGTGTTGAAATATACGCCGTTTCCTTCAAACTCGTGGAGACTCTACGTTGATGCAGCCGGAACGAAATGGTTATTGGGGCGCTGACTTGTGTTGATCTGCACGGGTTCAAGCACCGGGCAACGTGTGGGGAGAGAAGCAAAGGGGCGGCTCTCAGGTATGCCCAGCACTGGAGCTCTTGTTTGCCGCTTTCACGGAGCCTTAACCCACGCGGCTCCCGCTTTCCAAGTTAATTGATGTTATGTCTTGGCCTATCAGAATCCACAAGCCCGATTTGCGGCTCGTTGTTTCGCCTAGTGGGTGCAAATCCGCTTGAGAACCTAGTTACGTCGGTCCTCACTTTCCCTCCCCCACATTCATCTCAACCTCACCACGACGCGCACCGCCAACATGTCTGCCGACGATGAATCCTCCGAGCTCTCGTCCTTGTCCTCGTTGTCGCCTGCGCCCTCCGATGATGAGCTGGATGTTGCTGGCGATGAGGAGCCTCCCAAGTCCAAGGGCGGCATCCTGAAGTTCTTCCCCAAGCTTTCAGAGCAGACGCCTAAGGAACCGTCACCGCCGCCGCGCAAACGATCCCCGTCACCGCCGCACGAATATGTCCTGGCTGACAACCCTGACATTGCTGTATGTTTTGAACCCCGTTTTGCGCGTCCTAGCAGTCGTGCAATTGCGAGGCGCGTCCTGCTGCTGCTGCGACGCGACAAGCCGTTCGAAGTCGCGTACAAACGTCATTGGGACCCTGCTGACTGGTGCAGTTCATTGTGATGTTTCGAAGCCGATTCACCGACGCTTTCCCCAAATCCCTTGCTCATTTCGGACCCCAAGAGCTCGAGCGAGACGTTGTCGAACCCGTTCCTGGCGATCGAGTCGAACATTTTCTCTGCGCCGTGCTGGGTCTCCTCCTGAATCGCAAGCAAGATGTCAAGTATGGTCGCAATATTATACGGTCTTACACGGTAGCATGCTAACGATCGCTGTTTCTAGGCCTGGGCACTACGGTCGAGCGCTCGAAGATGCGATCAGCACCCATAAGAACCAATGGGCGTCGGCTTGGGAGGACAAGAATCCGTTGTCTGGTGGCGGGACCTTCACCTCGATGAACCCCACCGAACGAGTTCGTTTATTCGATCAATCCTTCCATTTCAACCCACTGATACCTTTAACAGCTTACCCTCCTCCGAACTCTCATTCTCTGGACTCTCTCGTCGTCCGACTCTGTCAAGGGCTTGATTAACCAAGCCTACAAACAGAACCGCCACGAGGATGATATGAACCAGCCGAGAGCAGTGCAACCATGGGGCTCAGATAGCAACAAGCGCCGGTATTTTCTGATTGAGGGGCAAGATGACACGGCCTTCCGCGTCTATCGAGAAAGCAATCCTGCTGCGACGAACCGAACATGGTGGAGTGTTGCTGGCACGATCGATGAACTGAAAGCTTTGTCTGAGAAGCTCGAGACAAAGGATGGAGGGCCAAAGGCAAACAAGCTTAGCCAAAAGATGTTTCAGGCCATTCCACGGTTTGAAGCCGGCGAGGATGTCAGTATTGTTTCTGCCAGCCACCTCGGTGGCTAGCATAAGATCTCATGCTGACCAGGATGATAGAAACGCAAGCGTCGCGAGTACCGTCTGAATCGCAAAGAGCAGTTCAAGCGACCAGAGCCGGGATTCTCATTGTACGAGGGCCGCACTCGCGGCAAAAAGATGAAGTACACATATTCGGACGATGAAGACGAAATCTACTCGGACTCTACCAACAGACGCTCAACTCGAAACACTGGAACCAATACCCCAGCCGAGTCGGGACCAATCACAACTTCGAGTGGGCGACAGATTAGGGCACCGACTCGGTTGAACGCGGCCACCGGGAGTAGCGCTCCTGGAAGCGTGCAGGGCGATACGTCAGAGCATGAAAAGGAGAACTCCGTGGGTCCAACCGGCCGACCTCGAAGATCAGCAGCTTTGAATCACGGAACAACTGGTTGGCCAGCAACCAGCACCCGTTCCCGTCGAAACACCAACGAGTCGGAGGACGAGAGCGAGGCCGACTTTGGGGACGACGAAGAAGACGTTGACGAGCACGTGCCCGAGGAGTACGAAGACGAAGAAGAAATTGACGAAGACGAAGCCATGGTTGACGGTGATTCAGATGACCAACAGCAACGCTTGGTTGTGAAATTGTCGGTTACACCACCACAACTGAAGCGAGTAATGGCACCAAATTCGCAAGCTGGCAACGTTCTTCCCCCGCCTGGCTCCCAGCAGTCACATGAAAAGATGCTTCGCTCGTTGAGATGCAGGACGCCTCAACAGGAGCATCTGCCAAGAATACAGCCAATACTGAAGTTGGCCTCAAGACCGAGACTCTGCCGGGCCAAGCCCAGCATTCTCCAGAGCAAAAAGGAGAGACTTCAAGCATCCTTGCAACTCCTCTTGCTTTTAGGGGAAGCCCAGAGAAGCCACACGCAAAACTGGTTCCTCGACCCGTGGATGTTGGTACTAAAAGTAAGGGATAATGACCAAATCAATTGTTTTGTCGGAGTTGGGGAGAACGAGGGGATACATGGCATAGAGTCACTGTCGCTGAATGATTGGAATTATGGGTGTGGAATAGATATGAGCCCGAAAGGAACATTGATTGTGACTCAATGGAAGGCTCCCATGGTATTCGTCAAGAGACAACGGATAGCATCGGACGAGACCGTTCTCGTCTCGGGGCTCATCGCCCGATTAAGGAATGAATCAGGTCCGACTCGAGATACCGAATGTCATAGGTATTCTTTAGGTCAAATTACAAGATTTTATGTACATTTGCTCTGCTTGGTGTTTCATGCCTAGAACCTTTTCCTGTTGGCCCGGTTCTGTATCGGCCAATTGTTCACCTCATACCACCATCTTCGAACTCGGGCCCCTACTGTGTTGCCGTGTAGTCGGGCATTCCTGTTCCAGTGCTGCCAGCCACAGAGAAACAGGTTGTATACTAAACCTTGCGTCAAGGGCATCATGATCTGTGGCAAGTCAGTGTTGAAACTCAGAATATAGAGTTGTTGTGCTAAATACCTGGTCTCTGGCTGTGATTAATGCCACCTTCCACCACGTATCTGCCTTGGAGATACTTCGGAGGTAGCTCTGTTCAAAGCGGAGGTCTGGCAGTGGGGGCAGGTTGTATGACCGAGGGGCCGGCCGTAGGACACTATAAGGGATGTCTTCTGCATCTTCGTCGTCTACTTCATCGTCGCTGGCGTGCTCTAAGCTGCGCAGTGTCACCGGTTCTCTGGTTGCGGAGGCTGTAGACGGGTTGATATCGAGCTTCGGATCAGGGTGTCTGTTGATATGCGCGGCTTGGATGGTAGCCGCGAGCTCTGTAGCGCCAGAGTCCATTGCCGGAGAGCGATCAGGCGGGTACCTGGTGGTCTGGGATATCGTCCTCGGGAGCCAGGAGGTGTCAACAGGTGGGGAACGAGTCGTCCAAGTATAAATCGTCGCCGGCCGGAGATATGTCGTCGAGGGTCCTCGGCACGGATGTGGTGACGCCGGAGAGCGGAGCTTGCAGTGGATACTGCCGGGCGGTGAAGGACCTAGACAGGAGGAGCAGCCAACTTGAGAACTTGGTTAAACAAAGAGGTGTGGCGGTTCGACTCCCCGGGTTCCAGACGCGTGGCGGTGATGGCGGCACCGTGTCCAGCCTCCTCCGAAATTAACCCGATTGCGCCCAAAGTGTGGCGGTGTCAGCGGCCCACTCGGGTACCAAACGACGTAGGTGCCTTGCAACTGGATAATAGTGCGCTGTGGAGGGTTGGGTGGGTGTGTCGCCCCGTGTGTGTGGGTGCCTGTAGGTCATCGCTTGTTGCACGATAAAAATCTGGCACCAACATCCAACTTTCGGGAGTCTCTTGGTCTCTGAACACACCGCAACCCGGCGCCCAGACCCGCGAGATCACGCCAAACAATCCCTCGCAAACGGCTCTCAAATACACCGCCAACATGAGCGACCCCCAGGCGAACGAGGCTGAGAAGAACGTGAGTTGTGTATTTTTCCTGGGAGTTTTTTTTCTCCCGGGCAGCCCCTCCTTCGCCTGCCTGGCTGCCCCGCGTTCGGGGAGTCGCTGTCTCAACCCCAGCTTTCGCGATGGCTAACACTCTCCCGTCGACAGATCGAGATCTGGAAGGTCAAGAAGCTGATCAAGCGCCTCGAGGCCGCCAGAGGAAATGGAACCTCCATGATTTCGCTGATCATTCGTGAGCCAGCCCCTCCGATGCCGTCATGTTGTGGAAACCGCGCACTAACATGCTCCTTTTAGCGCCCAAGGATCAGGTCTCGCGAGCAGCAAAGATGTTGGCTGAAGAATACGTACGACACCGTCGAAATTCATGGATGCTTTGTCGGGGGATACTGACATTCATTTAGGGTACCGCCTCCAACATCAAGTCCCGTGTCAACCGACAGTCCGTCCTGTCTGCCATTACATCCACCCAGCAGCGCCTCAAGCTGTACAACAAGGTCCCTCCCAATGGCCTGGTCGTGTACTGTGGTGAAATCTTGACCTCTGAAGGCAAGGAGCGAAAGGTCAACATCGACTTCGAGCCGTTCAAGCCCATCAACACCTCCCTGTACCTTTGCGACAACAAGTTCCATACCGAGGCCTTGGCCGAGCTTCTCGAGTCGGACCAGAAGTTCGGCTTCATCATCATGGATGGCAACGGTGCCCTCTTTGGAACCCTTAGCGGCAACACTCGCGAAATCGTCCACAAATTCTCCGTCGATCTTCCCAAGAAGCACGGCCGTGGTGGTCAGTCCGCTCTTCGTTTCGCCCGTCTCCGTGAGGAAAAGCGTCACAACTATGTCCGCAAGGTTGCTGAGCTGGCTGTGCAAAATTTTATCACCGCCGACAAGGTCAATGTCGCTGGTATCATTCTCGCTGGTTCTGCCGACTTCAAGAACGACCTCAACGCCTCCGACATGTTCGACAACCGTCTGGCCACTAAGGTCATCAAGGTTGTCGATGTCTCCTACGGTGGTGAGAACGGATTCAACCAGGCTATCGAGCTGTCTTCTGAGACCCTCAGCAACGTCAAGTTCATCCAGGAGAAGAAGCTCATTGGCAAGTACTTTGAGGAGATCAGCCAGGATACCGGCAAGGTCTGCTATAGTATCGATGACACCCTAAAGGCATTGGAACTCGGCGCTGTTGAGGTGCTGATCGTCTTTGAGAACCTTGAGATTAACCGATGGATTCTCAAGGACAGCAACGGTGCCGAGATCACTCTGCACACCACCAAGCAGCAGGAGCAGGCCAGCCGAGACATGTTCCTGGACAAGGAGACCGGTCAGGAGATGGATATTGTTTCCCAGGAATCATTCCTGGAATGGATTGCTGAGCACTACAAGGACTTTGGTACCACGCTCGAGTTCGTTTCCGACCGATCCACCGAAGGCAACCAGTTCGTCAAGGGCTTTGGTGGTATCGGAGGCCTTCTCCGATACAAGGTCAACTTTGAGCAGCTAGCTGATCTCAGTGACGACGATGATTACTACGACGGTGAGTAACGTGTGTTACTGCTGGGTCATTTCCATGCCACTAACTCTGAAGCAGATTGACCAGCGGATCCCCTCGTCACCAGCGAGGGACCAACTCAAGTTCAACCGTCCGCGCACGAAAACAGTGCTAGGCGCCAGGAGGCGCAGAGGTCTGCCGATGCCGCGCCGATGTCATCGGCTCAAAAGCGCCTGATGGGGGGTGACAGTCTCGCGCCTCTCCATCGTGAACACCAGGTGTCGCGACCAAGTCCACTTCGCACAATGATGGCGGCTTCTTGAGTTGTGGTGGGCGAATTAAGGTATGCGACCCTAGACCTTGGCGATTAAGCATGAATCTCACCGACCGACAGCCCCCACCATGAGAAAAAAGGAGTATACGGTGCGGCGACGAGAGGGTTCGTCAAGGCCATCGTCATTGCGCTGGGCTGAAGAATCCACTGTCATGGAGTAGAATCGACGTGTGCGCTGCGGGCTCATCCATCATGCTATGATGGCAGTCGAGGAGCAGCTGCGATGCGGAGAGTCAACAAAATACTAGTCGTTTGCTTTTTGGCAAATTGTTCCAGCCCATCCACCCCCTGGCAGTGATTCCCCGTACCTAGTAGTCTCGAGTGATAGGGGCTAACGACAGGGGTGAAGTCTTCGTAGAGGCCCCTGCAAGACAACAATATGCTCTAGTTCTGTCAATGGCCGACGCTTATGCTGATAACCGGCCTCTATCCCGGTTGTGCTATAATTATATAAGAGAGTGCGAGCATCAAATGCGCGTATTGCGTATTGTGTATATTAGCCGCGGGCTTTTAGGTGGGCGCTTTTAGGTGGCTTGAGCTAATGTGGGGTTTGTACGAGTGCGATGCGAGGAAGGTGCTGGGGGTAGTACTAGGTAGGAGGAAGGCACGGTGGTAGGTACCTACGTAGCCTACGTCAACATGGATAGGAAAATGGTCCGGCCTTCCATCACCGTCTCTTTGTACCAACATCACTCCATTTTCTACCGCCGTATCCTTTCCCGCCTCAAGACTCCAGCGCAGTGCTAGCTGTAGCTGAGGTCCGGTGTCAAGCATCCTTTACCATGCCCGATCCAGCGGGCTCGACGGCGCCTGCCCCAGCCCAGCCCAGCAGCGCGATCCCCGTCGGCCTCAACGAAGCTGCCCTCGACTCCCCGACCTTCCGTGTCACCGCTGCGAACTTTGCCGAGCAGGCCGATGCCATAGAACGGTGGCTGAACGGCTATGTTTCGTCCACCTCGAGGCTCCTCCATGACATCCTCGCCCTCGAAGAGACGATAAACACGTACCTCGCCAAGACGGTACCTACCGCTGCTGATGGCGTGGTTGACAACGACTACACATTCCTGGCCCTCAAGAGGGTGGGCGACGGCTGGCGCGACTATTGGATGCACATGTTGAACAATATGAAGAAGATGGATGGCACTATTGTCGAACCGATCCGGAACTTCATCACTGGTGACCTGCGACACTTCAAGGAATGCAGAAAGGCGTTGGACAACTCGCAAAGGATCTTCGACTCGACCCTGGCCCGCTATGTCAGCCAGTCTAAGACCAAGGAACCTTCTGCTCTCCGTGAGGATGCATTTGCCGTGTACGAGACTCGAAAAGTATATCTCAAGTCCGCTATGGACTATTGCCAGCTTGCGCCGCAGCTGCGCTTTACTATGGACAAACTCATCGTCAAGATATGTACCGAGCGATGGAAAGAGATGAAGAGATCCCGAGACGCGGGAAACAACGCCAACAAGTGGAATCAAGAGATGGACCGTATTCACGGGTGGTCCAAGGAGATGGAGGCGTCAGAAGGTGTCTTCAGACGTGAATTGCAAGTTGCTCGAAGGGATCTTGGAGAGAACGCTCTTGCAGGGTTCAAGCCCTCTCGTGAGCTCGAGGACTACAGCACATCAACCGTCCCCTTTCTCGGTTCTCGCGGTCCTGTCAACATGCGGCTTAAGGATGGCGCGAGTGTCGTCTCCGAGAAACAGGGCTGGCTGTTCTTACGTACGCTCTCTGGAAAGCCAGCAAGGCATACTTGGGTCAGGAGATGGTATTACTGCCGAGATGGCATCTTTGGCTGGCTAATTCCAGGTCCGTTGGGAGTCCTCCAGGGTGACGAGATTGGCGTTTTGCTTTGTAACGCGAAGCCGGCGGTGGGCGAGGAGAGGCGCTTTTGTTTCGAGGTCAAGACGAAGAGCCAGACCATACTACTTCAAGCCGAGACTCAGGGCGAGCTTACGGAGTGGCTGGAGGTCTTCGAAGTCACCAAAAAGCGCGCCTTTGAGAACACCATGAATCGCCCTAACACCAGTGTTCCGGGTGTCGTGGACCCTGCTTTCTCCATCACGCCTCCAAGCATACCTGAGTTCTCCGCGAAGACACTCGATGCTCAGACCAGCGTGCCCGATGAGTCTGGGCCCGCTTATGACCGATCGAGTACCCTCCCTGTGCCGGGTCCTGATGGTGGTCTCAGTACAAGGCAGAGTTTCGATATTAATGGCAGCTTAACTCGCCGCTCCATCACCGCACTTGGACGGGACCTAGCTCGAGAAGAAGGCGAGAGCGGCCGAGAGCATGCAGCGAGGATCATCCAGAGGCTTGATCTTCACCGCAAGGCCACATTCGGCAGTATCAATGTCGAGGCCGCTCATGGAAATGTCGCAGTATCATCACCCGGAGCCGCTGGTCTCATCTCCTCCACCAATAGCCTGCTCCCTGGATATCCCAACACCTTTGCGGCCCCTAGTTCACCTCGACAAACGCCTAACATGCTGCCGGCAGTGGATACGCACACCAGCACCCTAGCTCCCTCAACCCTCGCAAAACCCCCCTCCATGACAGCATTAAGTCGCATCGCAGTGATGACTGCCGGAGAGCGGCGTCCGGTCGGCAACAACCGAAAGCTACCAGCCTCGGTCGTGGCCAACTATTGGGGAAGCAGTGTCTGGGGAGCCATCAACTCGCCTCCACAGCCTGTCTTGCCTAGGCTAGACGATGATGACCCTATCGGTGTGGTTGTGCCGGGGAGCTCGCAGGCATCTCTCGGCAAGGGACCTCAGCGGTCGCAGTCTGGTGAGGTTTTCCCGCGCAACTACCCTCCCGAGCTGAGAGCACAACACGCCCAGTTCCGACTGTTATTCCCTGATGCTCCTTTGGAGGAGAAACTCGTCCTGGTCTTTTGTGCGGCTTGGACCAGTGCACCAGGACAAGCCCAGGGCAAGCCGGATATGGCTGGAGATGGCCGTATATATGTCACCCCTGACAATATGTACTTCTACGGCCAGCAAATAGGTCTTGTCACGGCGTACAGCATCAGTCTTGACATCATTACTGAGGTCACAGCGGCGCCGGGCAAGGACTGTGATTTCATCTTCCTACACCTTGGCGACGATGCCAACGAGACAGGGTACACTCGCATCACTATCAAGGTGTTCCTAGAGAAGCTCGACCTGCTCCATTCCCGTCTCAATTTGCTGGTGGATGATCTTCAGGCAGAGGAACCGATGGAGGTGGAAGCGATCATCGCCGCTCTGATCAACTTGGAAAAGGAGGAGTTCGACCGACCAAGCCCAAGCGTGGAAAGCTGGGAAGAAGTTTCAGCAGAAACCCCCATTGACGATGGAACCTCATCCGGACGACCGGTTGGCCGCCGACATCATGACTTCCACACGCATCTGCGCCCCTCAAAATCACGAGCAAAACCGGACCACAAGCTCCAGCTACCGACTCAAACCGTCGTGTACGAGCCAGAGGGAATGACGGAGATGGCGGCTGAACGAACGTTTGAGCTTAGTGCTAAGGCGTGCTTCCATGTTCTCTTTGGAGACAAGAGCTTCGTGTTTCCAAAGCTGTACTTTGAGAGGCGAGCGCAGCAGATCGCACAGGGGCCGTGGGTCCTAGTTGATCAAGGGCGGATGAGACGTGACTTCCAGTTCAAGGTTGATTATAAGGATGTTCTTGGTCGGTCCAAGACGGCTGATGTCGACGACTACCAGGTGATTGAGATCTTTAGTGACCACGTTACATATGTGGTGACCCACGTCAAGACGGCCTGGCATCTGCCACATTCTTCATGGTTCAAGGTCATCACCAAAATAGTCATCACGCACGTGGCTAAATCAAAGTGCAAGCTGGCAGTCTACACCAAGATCGACTGGTCTAAGCTTCCGACCTTATCGAAGAATCTGGTAGAACGCCAAGCGCTCCATGACGCGGCAAGCGATGCGGAAGAGCTGGCAGAGGTTGCTACAGACCAGGTCCGCAAACTGGGCGCGCGCAGCCGCACGAACAGGGCCATCCAGGTTTACGGCCAGATTGGACAGCAGACGGAAGTAGTGGTATTCTCACCCGCGACGAAGGAGTCAACCAAGAAGCAAGTTATCAAGCCGCGGACTTTGACGGCCATGCTCTTTGAGACTCTTCGGTCTTTCGGGGAGAGCGCGGTATCGTCACTCATCATGTGGGCCATTGCCGTGCTGCAAAAGCTGTTCAGTGTGGTAACGGCACATCGTTTTATCCTGGGTCTTCTCGTCTTCAGCACCTTGACCAACCTCTTGATGACATCGAGCGAGATCTCGACTTGGTGGGGTGAGCGAAGAGCAGCGGGATTCATGCAGAACATAGGAATCCGGCCGAACACGATGATGAGCCGGGCCATCTATATCGCCGACTTGGGCGAGGCGTCCGGGACAGCCGGCCAGGAGCTATCGTTCCCAGAGAACAGCACATGTTTTGATACCTTCAAGGAACTCCTAGACGCTACAGACATGGACTCGCCTTGGGAGGACGCTGGGTCTGCTCTGTCGTCGCCCTCGAGTCAGGCTACCGCTCGTCGACTACGGCGAACTCGACAGCGACTCGGGTCGTATCGACATGACCTACTTGTGGCCATGAGAGTGGTCAACAGTGTGGAGCGGGAAATGCTCCAGTCGGAGTGGGAGAACTGGCTGATAGACGAGAAGTCTCTATGCGATGACCTGGATGCGGTTTTGCGGGGCCAGTCGGAGAAGAAGAAGGACGACAACAAGAAGAAGCAAGGTGGAAGTCCACACAATGTCATGGAGGCAATGTCATTAGAACGAAGACGAGAGCTGGAGGAGTGGCGCGACAGCCACTGTGGAAGCTGCAGGGTTGATCATCAAATTGTGATGAGGCAGCGAAAACTTACCATGGTGTAGGCGTGAGGCGTAGGGTAGCATAAATCGCATTTTTGGGCGCTGCTGGAGGTGGGCGTGTTGAGTTGGATGAAGCATTCGTTGTTATTTAATATTTTTATTGTTCAAAGTTGAAAGACTAAAGCGAAGCGCTATGACGTCATTGCCTTTTCTCATAGGCATTTTTTGTTTGTTGAATTGAGTGGCAATACATTCATAGATCGGAATGGTAAAAGGAGCTGATGGCGTTAGCGGTTCGCTATGTTAAAGCAAAAAGAATTGACAAGATACGCCAGCGAGCGAAGTGGATTAGTTCTGATGGAAATGTACCGCTATGTCTTATGATTATAAATTGTTACAGTGTCAATGTCGTAGTCTATAGTCTGTGAATTACATTATACCATATTGTAGTTAGGATAGAAGGATTACTGATTGCTGACTCAGTTGCTCGGAGTCACTTCGAAGGAGTTCCGCGTATTCCGGTGGGGCGGCAACCGCCATCGCATTCGTATTCTGCAGCGGTTGGCTAGCGAGACCGAAGGCCCCGGAGGGGCACTGACTGACCTGCGCCACATACCGCATGCTTGCATGCCCTGACGTCAATGAGGCGCCCATGGTTTCCGGCTTTCCGTTGCCTTGTTCTCATGGAGTCGTCATCTTCTTCTTCTTCCACAACCTGTTGTCTCTGGAATATACTCGCTTCTTGGCCATTTTCTTCTGCTCCTTAACTAGACGTTTGCGGATCTGTCCCGTTTCCACTGCATCTGGCATCTCGCACCTCCCCCGCAATCGATCGTACCACATAAGATATTGAGCTCCCAGACAGAGAGTACGGAGCCAGCAGCACCATGGCGAGTCATCACGAGCCTCTCGGAGCTCTGGGCCCTGTCGATTGGCAAGCCGTGCCCCAAGACGATATCAAGGAGTTCCTCGACGATGTCTTCGCCGAGACGCAGACAGTCGTGGAGTCCATCCCGGCACCGGCTGCGAAGACAGCCGCCACGAGCACCAACACCGGACGGGCCCGGTCCAAGACGGAGTCAGCGGTAGTAATCGGCGACAGCCGGCGGGCACCGTCACAGCGCCAGACGGCTGCGGCCATCAGCCAGGCGCAAGATCTTCGCAAGGAATGGAAGGAAGTCAAACTCAACCAGCGGGACAATCCTCTGGGAATAAGCGTCTACAAGCTCTCAGCCAAGGATGGCCGTGGTTCCTGGTTTGCCCGACGGAGCGTCCATGACGGGTTGTCTTTTGACGATTGGAAGAAGGGTCTCGACATGGAGTTTGCAGAGACGATGAAGATCCAGGGATCACCGGGCAGCGGCAACATTCGAGGCATCGGTGCTGACAAGCGCGTTGAGGATCGAACCGTGGAGGATGCTGGCCGCCTTCAGGGTAAGTTACCACGCTTCTTCACATTAGCTCACACGCCGTCTTCCATACCAACCATGATGCTGACCATACCAATGTAGTCTTTCAACTATCCGCCCAGTTCCCGGGCCCAACTGCGCCGCGAGATTTTGTAACCCTGCTTCTGACTTCCGAAACGTCGGTGAAGCCAGCGGATGGGTCTCGTCCACTGAGACAGTTCATGATTGTCTCGAAACCATGCGACCATCCGGAATGTCCCCCGCGTCAGGGCATCATTCGCGGCTTCTATGAATCCGTCGAGCTGATTCGAGAAATTCCCATCGATATGGTGGCCAACAAGCGGTCACTCTCATCCGCCGACTTGGGCAGGGACGAGTCTAGGAGACGAAGTACCGTCAATGGCAACGACAACCACGATGCCTCGGCAGCGGCCACAGACGACTACCCTACAGCCATTGAGTGGCTCATGATCACACGAAGTGACCCCGGAGGAAGTGTACCGCGCTTCTTGATTGAGAAGGGAACCCCTCCCGGGATCGTCGGTGACGCGGGGAAATTTGTGAAATGGGTTACGTCAAAATCTATCCAAGGTTTTTTGGAACCGACTGAGGATGATGTCACCAAGAATTCCGAAGCGGCCAAGCCTGTCAAAGAGAAGACGATGGCCACACCAAACACCCCAAACATCACCACCACCAACGTCGACCGTCTCAACGAGCAATTGGACCAGGACGATGAAACAGTTCCCAGTATCAATGGTTTGTATGGTATTATCACTGGGGCGTTTGGGGCGGCTAGCTCCTTGGTTTCGTCCAGCCTCCTCAGAATTGGTGCCTACTCGGATGTTGGTTCCAATGAAAGCGTTTCCGATGTCCCGACCGTCGAGGAAGAGCGCCATGAAGACGACAGCGTTGCCAGCGACACCTCGTCCGTCCGAAGCTTCGCCTCCGCACTGGAGAGAAGCGTGACCGAAGACAAGTCCCCGGGAAGCACAACGGAGACCCAGTCCGAGACGTCCAAGTCTAATCAGCAGCTCGGCCACCGCGATAGGGAGCTCAAGAAGCTTCAGGAGCGGCGGCGCAAGCTCGACGAGAAGGTGTCCAAGATGGTCAAGCGCCGGAATAACAAACTGGAAGGCGAAAAGGAAAAGGACGCCGCGTCCATTGCCCGGATGCGCGAGAAGCACGACCGCGAGGTCGCCAAGCAGGAAGAGAAATACCGCCGAGAGGTGCGCAAGCTCGAAGAGAAGCGAGAGAACGAGAAGCGCAAGCTCGAGGAGCGGCAGCGCAAGGCGCAGGAACGCGAGGAGAAGGCCAACATGACGTTGGAACTTGAGAAACTCCGAGCCGAGCGGGACCTTGCCCAGCGAAAGATTGAAATTCTCGACACCCAGGTTGGTGAGCTCCAGGCTCAAAACACCATGCTGGTGAGGAAGCTGGGAAAGATGGGACTGCTGGAACGGACCGACTCTACTCCGTCGCTCAAGAGCCAAAAGGGGGCCGACTCGAAGCCAGCGTCACTGGCGTCTTAGTCCATCGAGGACCAAAATTAACGATTCATGTGTCATAGAAATGAGAAGCGTTAGGGGTTTGCGGGGCGTTGGGAGCAGCTTGAAAATATGACCTGCTTGATTTTTCTATACTAGTCAAACATATGCCTTTTCCTCCAGTGCCTCTTTCAACGGGTGCAACAGTAGACCTGATATGTGGCCCTTCCCGCTTGTCAAGAAGCGGCTAGACTTGTCGACAATCGCGCGTTGGGTAGGATCAGGGTGATGCTTCATCAATGCGACAGCAGCCCGGATGACGCGAGATAGGATGGCGAAGACCTGCGGCTTCGAGGCGTATCCGAGAGGGCCATCTTCCTTGCTGGCGAGGTATTCCATTGGGAGGAGTCCCCCGTACACGGACGACGTTAGGCTCTTGAGAACGACATCTTCCGGGCTCCATTGCAGGCTCTCAAAGGCGGCGGCCCAGCGCTGGGACTCCCTAACCTCGTCGATGAAGAGATTCTGCTCCTCGATGACGAACAGCGAGTCGTCAAATTTCATGGCCTCCTTGAGCTGATCCGTGACCTCGACCTTGCCATTGTCGAGGCCGGGAAACTTGGTGTCTCCCATCATCCGCCCAGCTATAACGTGACGGAATGTTGAACTGCTGCCAAAGTGCTGAGTTAGCCATACCACGAGTCGGTTGGCGGCTTCAATAGGGGCTAGGGGCTGATCGAGGATGTTCGCCACGGCCGCCGAGCCGACGTCGCGGATATCATCATCGTCGTCGTTGAGAAAGTCGTAGAGGGCTATAAGGGCTGGGAGGCATTCCTCGACAGTCCATGTTAAGTCCCTTACGCTGAAGAACGAGCAAAGGGACTCTGCTGAAGCGAGGCGGGTATAGAAATCCTTAAAAAGTGTCAACATTACAGCAACAAGAAGTGAGGGTATCTTGAGAAAAGGCACCAACCTTGTTGTCTGACCCGGCGTCGGCCATCATGTGTCCCCAGCCCTGAAGGCCTGCAACAGAAACGCCTTGCCGCTGTCTTAGGACGGCCATGATACAACCGCTGATTCTGATGACGGCGTTGGCGAGGGCCGGGTTCAGCAAACCTGAAGGTAGGCTATTCCAGATCTGAGAGAGCGAGGACGGAGAAAGAGCTGCCGTGTTATTCGTCCTCAACGAATGGTCTAGCAACTCCGTGAGATTCTGCAGTGCGACGACTCGTGGCTCAGCCGGGCCGATGACCAAGCAAACTTCCAAGTACAGGTCACAGAAGCCGGAGATGTCGTCGTTGGAAAGCTTCGACACGTCCCAGAGTTCAGGAATTGTCTCCAGCCCAGTGACCAAACTATTTACGCCGAGCTGTTTTACTAACAGCAAAGTTCGAAGGCTCTCAACTGAGCTTCCAGACTCAGATGCCGAATAGATCTCATGAATCACTCGCTGGGCTCTCAGGAGTGCACTCTCAGACTTGCCGAATGTTGGGTACTCGAATTGGACACGCTCAGCAGCTTCTGGTCCTGGAAGTGCCCGAACCATGTTCACGACTTCAAGATACGCAGCTGCGATCTCTGGAGAGTCGAGGGCTTGTATTTGGCGCCAATATTCCGTAAGGAATTGGGCAAGTCTGGGTATGTCACCTGCCGCTGTGTTAGTTCCGCGAAATCTTTTGATCGATTGTCTTGAATTTACCTTGAAGTTGATCCTGCATGACCTCATGAAGTCTCTCGATGACATACTTGAGGGCTAGCAGAACGCCGTGTACATGATTTTGTGCGTTCCCAGTTGCGGACTGCACGGACTGTGCAGCCAGAGTGGTGATTACATCAAGCCACTTGTCATGCAAGAGACACGAGCAAAGGGTCCGAGCTGCAATCTCACGCACATGCCAAACCGGGCTGGCTAGGTACTTGGCGATATGGACCTGGAGTTCATCTCGAAGTAACTCAGGAGGGCCGGCTCGTCGAATGATGTCGAGTGCCGGAAAGACGGACTCGGCCGCGGCCGAGCCCGCGGCCGTTGATGCCATGATCTGATGCCCCGACTTGAGGAGATTGAGAAGGACGTGTGGAAGGGAGGGATATCGGTGGTACGCAATGCGGTTGGCCTTCCCGTCCCATCCAGCCTCCATGGTAGCCTTGCTCTCATGAGAGCCGAAAAGGCAGTCGATGAGACTGCGGAGCAAGATCAACCCGCAGTTTCGAATAGCCCAAAGTTCGGACTTGAGGCCGTTCGCGGCTAGCTCGAGGCATTGCAGCAGGTATTTCTCGGATTTGTTGCCAACCGCAGTGAGGTACGAGCTCTTGAATATGTCCTTTAGACAGTTGTACGCATGCACCTGAGGGAGATTGGTGCCATCCGTCTCGGACACACGGGCTTCCATGCTGGCGGTTTCCATCAGCTTTGCCATTACCTGCTCGAAGGAAGGACTTGAAGCATTGGCGGAGAGCACGCCGGTCATCATGGCAGGAATTCCAGCAGATCTTCGAGTCGTGGACACTTGGGCGAAGATGGCATCCATGGTTCCATTGTACCATTGTTCGAGCAAGGTTGGACCTTGACCATTGGTTCCTTGCTCCAGGTGCTTGACGAGTTGACAGCACGTCGCAAAAGTCAGTGCCACCGTTGTGAATGCGCCTCGATGTCTCAGGTTTGACAGCTGAGTAAAAGATAGATTGCCTATCCTCTCATACACCTCTCTTGATGGGTGAATTTTCCCTGGACCAGTTTGCTGTTTGATGGAAAGAATCAGAGCTCGCATAAGATTGCTATGTTTACTGTTAGTGATGATGACAATAATCGGAAATGTGTTAGTAGGTACCTTGCTTCATGAATTGCTCGGAAACTGTAACTCAAAATATCTTTGGTGTCCAACCCGTCAACTTCCTCCAAGTCTTGAGGCAAATGACCTTCCGGAGAGTCATCACAAAGAATGTCTCGTACAGCTACCCACACGCGTTCGCCGCATGTCACAAGCCGGTCTTGGAGATCTTGCACTGACTGTAACTCGCTTTCAGAAAACTGCAATTCCGAGACCACCTGCCAGGTGTAACACAAGGAAGCAAAGTCGCCGTGAAGTGGAGCTTCTAGGACTGCTCGACCAAGGTCCTTCTCAGCCACGGACAGCTTGGTTTCGAGCCCGCTGACCAAGGTCGACAGAAGAGAAAGTCGACTTTGCTTGCCGTCTGAGAACCTGTAGAGAAGCTGACAAACCCTAGCAACACCATCGGAGTGATCTGCTCGAGCTGTTTGACGCGCAAGCTCCTCCGCTCTCGGTAGAAGCTCCGCAAGCTCTTCGGATGCATTGACCTTGCCTCCTGGTGACATTAGGGTGAAGTGCCTGTGTCGTTCGTCAGAGAAGATCTCCTTCAGTACCGACGCCGAATGGTCTCGGACGTCATCGAACGGATCCATGATCAAGTCGGATAGAGCCCGTAACCATGTATCGTCGAATCGATCGAAGAAGAGGCGTTGGTCGTCAGATGTTTCCCATGTCTTGGACTTTTCTCCTTCCATACGAATTATGAACTTGACGGCCTTTAAGGATGCAATATGTCTTTGATACGAGGCCGTCGGGGTCAATTCGCTGCACAAGAACCCGATATACCAGAACATGAACTTTTCGTGATAGTCCAGGCATTCGACCAACTGTGCTTCGGGCAGTGATATTAAGTTGGCGCGATAAATGACAGGCTTTGACTTGGGAGAAGAAGTGGCCTGAACTTCATTGTCCTTCTGGACTTGAGCAACTGCCCGAGGTATGCTTCGCTTTAGTACGAAGATGGCACCTCTGACCCTCTTGAACATGTCCCGAACTTTGCTGGAAACGTCATTCCGGAATTTGGCATCCGACTCAGCGAAGAAGGTCGCCAAGTGCTTCTGTAAAAGGTCCAGTGCCTTGGAAGAATATGGTCGAGTGGTTAAAGGAGAGCTGATAAGAAGGGAGAAGGCAAATGATCGGACTTCATGTGAAGGATGGGCTAGAACCTTTTCTAGCACCTTCTCATCGAGTACAATGGCGCCCTCTTCATCGATTGTCTTGTCATCGCCACCCAAAGCTGTCATCGTTAGCACCTTAATTGAGTCATTCGACATGGGACATTACCTGGCTCTTCCACTAATCCAACCTTCTTCCCTGTCTCCAGAGCAGCCAGTTGCAATAGCGCTGGGATATCCATGTCTAAACCGACATTCGCTGAGACGGCTTCAGAGTCGTTCATCCTCTTCAAGAACAGCAAGGCTTCAGACTTATCGGCCCTGAAGAGAGAGAGAAAGATGTAGTTCTTGATCGACTCCAGGATGGATGAATCCTCGGCCAACACTTCCAGTAACCACTGATGCCAGGTCGCAATGCTCAGCTTCGCTGGCTTCTCAGGGGTCTCCCTTCGCAAGGCACGGTATAAGACAACGATGAACCTCCCAGCAGCCGGACAAACAAAGTGCAATCTCATCCAGTGAAACATTTCAAAGAAGAAACTCTTCCACACTGCAAGACTATCGCTTGGGGTTCCTTTCTGTTGAAGAGTTACATAACTTGAATAGATCTCTTCCATAGAAACAATGTTCTTAGTTAGGAGATGATCTAGGGCCTTGATCGCGGACTTGGCCAGTGGCTTGGCCGACATGCCTGTAATAATGGAGACAAGATTGTCGAGCATAGATCTCTTGGTCGATTGTGATGCTTCCTTGTTTGGGTTTCTGGTTATGAGTCGGGGTAACAAATCTAGAACCAATCTCATCGAACGGTGGTTGTCTGATTCGTTCCACTCAATGTAGAATGTGAAGAGCTCAAAGATAACATCCTTGTTGAAAGACCACAACTGAAGGGCTTCTGAGCGAGATTTCGAAGCCTGTTCCACAAAGCCACACAATTTTACGCAGGAGTTCCCTGAAGCCGACCTGGGCTGTGCGGCGTTCGCAAGAAGTTTTGCAAAGATTGCCTGGGCCCAACTATTTCTTTTTCTTAGGATACATGATTGAGAACACTCGGACGGAATGCGCACCTGGCGTGGCTCTCAGTTGGCTGCTCCTCAACCCATTTTGAGATGTGATTCGAGTTGGCGATTAAGTCGTCAACCTGCTGGGCGTTGTCCCGCATCGCGACGTTAGATTTTCCGGTTGATGCAGCCCGCAAGCCAGTCGGTCCTGCACTTTCCTGAATGAACAGCGGCAGGGTTTATAGTCCCTGGTTTTCTCCGATCAAAGAGATTTCCTCTTGACTCAGAGCTGTCGTCGACCCTCACCGTGATCTAGTCCCTAGGCGTGGTAGGCTTTTACGACGCAGGAGCTCCAAAGGCCCACATCACGTGTCAGGTCTCGTGAGGAAATTTTGCCCTCCCACAGTGCCCCACCACTACCGAGTCCCACACCCGCTAAATTTCGATTTCCGAAAATCTTGAAATTCGCCCGAATTCGAACTTCAACAACCGATACGCTCCTGACCACCATTAGATACTAGTGAGATCTACTGGGAGACTGTCAAGATGTCGAAGATCACAGTCGGTAAGATTCACCTCTGGCACACGTCTCCATCATCTGGAGCGTCCATGCCCTCGCCGCCGCGAATTCTTCAGCTGCTAACTGCGATACAGCTAATGTCCGGACGCAAGTCGCTGACCTCTTGGAGTACTCCAACGAGACCAAGAAGCGCAACTTCCTCGAGACCGTCGAGCTCCAAATCGGCCTGAAGAACTATGACCCTCAGCGTGACAAGCGTTTCTCTGGCACCATCAAGCTGCCCGCTGTCCCCCGCCCCAACATGGCCATCTGGTACGATTCGAAGAATACCCGCCGACATGAGAAATCTTGCTGATTGAAGTGTGCAGCATTCTTGGTGACCAGCACGATATCGATCGTGCCAAGCACGGTGGTGTCGACGCCATGTCTTCCGATGACTTGAAGAAGCTGAACAAGTACGATTCCCCGCTACCCGGCTTGAATGAATGGATATTGACCAGTCGACAGGAACAAGAAGCTCATCAAGAAGCTTGCCCGCAAGTACGATGCTTTCATCGCTTCTGAGGCCCTCATCAAGCAGATTCCCCGTCTCCTCGGTCCCGGTCTGTCCAAGGGTAAGATACTCCGCCCAGCCCACACAACATCCGCATTGCTAATTCCATCGCAGCCGGCAAGTTCCCCACCCCTGTCTCCCACGCCGACGACCTCACTGGCAAGATCACCGAGGTCAAGTCCACCATCAAGTTCCAGCTGAAGAAGGTTCTCTGCATGGGTGTCGCTGTCGGAAACGTCGAGATGCCCCAGGAGCAGCTGATTGGTAACATCATGCTTGCCATCAACTACCTGGTCTCTCTTCTCAAGAAGGGCTGGCAGAACGTTGGTAGCCTGACCATCAAGGCTACCATGTCCCCCCCCAAGCGTCTGTACTAAGTGTACTTTTTGGATCTGGGCCTAGTCTGGCGGATTCTGTCTGCTGAAATGCGGGAGCTAGCATAGATTGGGGTCAAGGTTATTAAGGAAAACACACTCAGGCAAACCCATATCGTCTCTCCCTCCCCTGTGATATTGCCTTGTTAGGAGATCGACAGTTGCGACGATGATGTTTCACGAGCTAAACGTGACTGTCCTTGTCATCCACCTCACATAAATGGAACATGATGCACTGTGATCAATTACTGTGAGAACGCATGAACCACGGAAGGACCGGTTGGCAATGTAACACCACCGTTCCCATGTCCTGGACTTCTTCTTACCAAGCACAACAGGGGACAAAAATGTCGTTGAAGAATTGGTCAGCCGTTGGTCTCCACACTGAGTAGTGGATGGGGGAGGTTTGCAGGCACTCCGTGTAATTGCACAAATTGTGAGCAATTCGCGGGGAAATGAGGCCCTCGACAAGGGTGGCAGCTCTGTGATGGTATAATTTCGCTGGAAAGTGACACATGACACAGCTACAATAGCAAGAGAGCAAAAGCAAAATTTAGGTGGCAAATGCAGTGGATTCATGGGCCGCCCCAAGAAAACAAAAGTTAGGTGGTCATTAATTAAGTCTATGCGTATATTCTGTTCCCCGTTTCACTTTGGGCAGCTTTTGGTGACTCTCCAAGCAACCAGACCCCGCCGACCGACAACTCTCAATAGAGTGTTCCAAACGCCATCGTCTTCAAAGTCCAAATCATCCAGATTCAAGTGCCGCCTGTAACGCCAAACCTCCCTAAATCGTAGTCCTTCAAGTCCCTTGTTGGAGAGATAAGGATCGAGCCACGCCGCTGATGCCGGGGCCATCAGGTACGTGCCGTTCTTCTCCTTCAAATACTCCTGGCTCCGTCGATCGGCCGGAGTGTCGCAAGTCGCAAGCTGGGACAGCTGCTCGAGCAGTAACTCGCCCTTCAAGCCCATGACGTCTCTTGTTGTAAGAACCTCGTTCTTGCCGTTGAGCAGCCAGATCGGGGGGGTATATGTCTTCCACCAAATCGCCTGAGTTGCGTCCGGTTGCTGGCTCAGGAATACCTGTCCTGGTATTACACCTCCCTGGTGATATATGCCCATCAAGAGTCCTAGGAAGAGGTTGAAAATGATCCAAACCGTTAACCAGATACGCAAGACGATTTTGTTCCTGGGCATGTGGATAGACGAAAGCAGCAGAGGCACTGTTGGTAGAAGAAACCGCGCCTCCTGGTGCTGGAAAGCTGATAAAACAACGAGACCCGAAATGGCCGAGTATAGTCGTAGGGAGAAGTCGGGCTTAAACACAAGAAGTGCTGCAGCGGGACCTAGAAGAAGCGGCAGGTTTGCGACCAGGTGCTGGTACCAAGGATGGAGACCATGCTGGGCTAGGTTCTCTGCTGCTGAGTTATAGAGCAAGTTGTTGAGAGGAGTGATCACGGGTTTGTTGATTAGACCGCTCCAGGTAACGGGCGCAGGGAGATAGAATACGGTATCGAGCGCGACGGCAATTGCTGTAGTCGTAAGGGCAGCCAAAACCAGGGCTGCAAGAGATGCGGGCCTACAGAGGTCAGTCGATGTTCTCTCATGACAAGTACATCTGACGAATCTCACCTTTTCCAGAAGACGGGGATCAACCGAAGCCCAGGGATGAAGAGAAATGCCGGAAAAGTGATTCGGTTGAATACTCCAAAGACAGCAACTATTCCAAGAATAGTGGAGGATAGAACACATGATCGTTGCTGCGTGTTGGTTTTGTCAGCTGACTTGTACTCGAGGACCGTAATTTTGAGGGCACAACGAACCCGTGCATCGGCAAGACGCTGGATCAGGACAAGACTCCACGCAACCACCAGCGTTTCCACCGAGTTGGAGAATGTATGGGTCTGGTATGTCCAGGTCACGTAGGAAGAAGCGACCAGCAGGACAGCAACCTTGCGGTGCCTGGGTGACTGGATCAACTCGTGAAGCGCCCAATCCTCCAAAACGAAGCTGATGGCGAACATGAGGACGCGGAGGGTCCAGAACACTGCGATCGGGGGGATCTCGCCGTCTTTTCCGTTACCAATCCATAGCCATCGGAGCAGGAGCATTGGGAGGCCGTAGACGGGCCATAATGGGAAGACGCTTCGAATAGGGTTCTCGCTCGTGAATTCCCAGGTGTGTCGGACTGGGTAGCTGAAGATTTGGCCTGTCGATGGAAAGTCTTCTTGTTAGCGAGCGCTCTTTGCAAAAGTCAAGGGCCGCGCAGGCTGGAGGGTGGCGCATTGTGCTGGGAGCATAGCTAGCTCCGCGATATCATAACAAGGAGCCAGGTCGCACACCGCGACCCCACGACAGCGCACAGGGAGAAAGACAGGGACTGACGTACCTGCGATGACCTCAGGGCCTTGGAAGTTCTCGTCCGGATGAAGATAGCTGGGCGACAACGCGAACCACAGCCGGATAAGGATGAGAAAAAGATATGTGCGCCGCCACATAATTTGTCTAGCAGAGAGAAGCTGTCGGAGCAAGCATGAGCTTAGAAGCAGGTCGCAACGGCATCTGCGACTGCAACTATGTCGAAGCGAGGAGTCGATAGCAAAGGTGTTGAGCTTCGAGCTACCCAGCGGAAGCTACAAGACGGCCTAGGGCGCGCGTGTACGAGGGAGGACGGAGGACGGAGGGGTGGCGGTTGGGAGCTTGTACTGGAAGTTGGAGACGTGGCGGGCCAGATAGTCGGAGTCGTCGATGAGGCGGTAGGCCTAGGTACTAGGTGGGACAGATAGGTGGTAGGTACATTCGTGAGTGACGGCTTTGAGCTCGGGAGGAAAAGAGAGGCGTAGGATAATTAGGTTCAGTAACGGCGCTGGAAAGGTTAGGAAGGCAAGGAGATAAAGCAGAAAGAAGAAAAGATGGCAGAGGGTTGCAGGGTGTATCATTCTCGTTGGGAGGGGGAGGATCAATGGGTTTTTGGGGGCTCGTCCGCACACACAAACACCACACACCCACTCACTGCCGGCTGCCGTGTGCAGCGACGGCCCAAACCAGACGTGCCAGACCCAGCGTCCAGGGTCAGGCAGTTAGTTGGTGCACAGGGGGCAAGGAGGCAAGGAGGGTTTCCAGCCGCCCATGGATTCACATACGTCCAGTGGGAGACACCACCGGCGCCTGGGGTGGACGGAACTACGGATGGAGACGCCGTGTCCCCCGATTCTCCATCCACGGAGTTCCTGTTCTACACTCTACCCTCCCTCCACCATCCACTCCCACTCCCTGTCGACGAATCCGCCACAGAGGGCCGCTAGAAGGCCTTGCCCAGTTGCCCAGGTTGCTTGTCCTGGGTCTTCAGTGCTTGACCTCCGCTCCCCAGGCTCCAGAGGCTCCCCTCAAGCCCTGGAGCCAACTACATAGAGCCTGGTCCATCCGGGAAGCCCCCTAAAGCCCTGCTGGCTCATGCTGGAGCCGTCGGCGCTAAGCCGTCCTCGGCCAAGATCTCAGCTCGGCGGCCCCTGATAGGCGAGCCGCTACTTAGCATTGAGCCAGGTATTTTCCCAGGCCGGTGGTAATCTGGGCAATTGAGGTCGTAGTGGCTCCGTACCCATGGCCTGTTCTTGGGCCTCCCTGCAAACACGTGTTGGCCTCCTATTCTGCCATCCAGCGCACAGCCATGCCATCACCCGATTTCTCTCCATTCTGCACCCGCACCCGCACCAGCACGCACTCCGCACACACCATGTACGCACATGAGCACAGTATTCGTACAGTTGCTGTGCAGCACGCGGTCGGGGGCTGCTGCAAACCTGCGAGACCTTCCCTTTCCCTCCCGGATACTGATACTAATACTAATACGAATGCCCCCAGTCGGACCGTTGGGGGCGGCGAGGATGGGCCGGCGTGCTCATCAATGCCGTTGCCCGTTTCTTGCTCCATGCCTCGATGCCCTGCATGCCAGAAGCTTATCTGGGCTGCCATCACCGCCTTTGTTGGACGATTCGGCCTGGCAATCACGATCATGATTCCAGTGCGCGTCAGAGGAACGCCAGCGGCTGCAAGACGACCCGGACAAAGGCCGCCACTGCGGGACTCGGCCGAGCAATAGAGGCTGAGTCCTCCCTCGAGTTGGCTCGACGCTGCATCCGACCCATTCGACCCTCCCTGATAGATGGGGGCGGGGACGGATATCTGACGATGCTTGCGTTGCCGCCGTTCTCAATTGAGACAGACCTATCTGCCATCCGCCATGTCCCAGATGATCTGGCCGGGGCATTCCAGCATCAAACGTCAAGCATGCTCTGACGGCGGGGCCATATCATGGTCTGTTTCCAGGTGCATGCGCTTGCAGGGCTGATGCATTCGGTGCCATCCTCAACAAACTCGCCGCCTGCGTAGTGAAACCCATGGGCGACGCGAGGCCAGCATGTCATCCATTTGCCTATAGCCTATAGCCCATTGCCCGTTGCTCACAGTAATGTCTTGGGACCGTTGTCCGAAGGGTGTGCCACTACCCCCGATCATTTCCTTCTCAAATGAATTCATGTTCAATGCTTGTTTTTTGTTGTCTGTAGCCAACTAAGCCGTCGGAGCAACGACAGTAATCACAACCAACACAGCGTAAATAGCTGAGGTAAGCCAGCCTCTGCGTGGTGCACGAAGCATGGAGTTCGTCGGGTTTCTCAAACGGTAGCTCGTCGAAGGCGTGGTTAGTTGTCACTGTTAGTTGGTGACGGAGACGTACTATGTAGTCTACGGACAGATGTCGTTGACAGACTCCATGCTAACCTAGAAGGCGGGCACTGTAGTCTATCTACGTATTTGCTTGTTTCCTCTTGCGGTATCCACCTAGAACCTACCAGAATGTCAGGAATTGGATCCCGGGCGCCTCATTGAGTACAGTACGACACCAGCCTCGTGGACAGTTTAATTAACCCCACCAGTCAGGCAGACGGCGGACAACAAGGCGTGCTGCCTTGGCTTGCCGTAAGGCATTCGAATCGCACCAGGCTCGCAAGGCTCCGTCGGACTGGTTCCTCCAGTATTACTGGACTTGGTCCACCCTCCTCCCCATCGTCAGCCTTGTCTAGTATACCGATGCCGTCAGGCGGCTTAGCGACTACTGTAGTCCGGCTGCTGTTTGCTTTGACTGCTGGTCATCGCCATTGCCTTTGTTTCCTGTGTCCCTCCCTCGAAACCTCGAAGGCCCATGTTCCTTGTGCCTGAAATAAGTAGTACTAAACGACGCTGCAGGCAGCCGAGCGGCCAGTGCGTGCTGCACCGTTCTCAAGGTACCTGAAAATACCTGAATGGTCCTGGTTTGCTCAGCAGTCAGTCATGTAGCCTGCGGGTAGCCTCCGAAGCCGCCCCAGTGCGTGAAGGCAGCAGTGCCCGTCCAACTCCACTGCACGCGGGCACGGCTGACTCAAAAGCTCAAAAAGCACAAGGTGCCCAGATGAACAAGCTTTAATTCTTCAACCTTTCTCCGATTCCTTAGGGTATATCTATAGGGTGAGATCCAAAAAGAAAACCACTCTTCTCTCTTCGCAGGCTTCTATCTCTGATTCACTACGCTGCGTGTCACCGCCTGCACCTACCATCTTACACCATACTCAGGTACGTCGTGTTGGTTAGCCTTGTTCGGTTGGCCCCGCGTTCAGTGTTCAGCGGACCCCGCAGAAACTGGCATCTTCCTATGACCAGCCTCCAACCTCCATCCTCCATCACACTGCACGCCATCCGTCAGCCTTCGTCTGCATCATATCTCAACGTCCTCGCCGCTTACGCTCCATCCCCGCGCTAGAACTTCTTCCTTCCATCATCAAAATGGCCGACGGCAGCTCCGCCCAGAAGGTCTGGCTGGCCTCCAACGACAGCGCCACGATTGAAGTCGGTAAGCTTACGATACGCTGTCCCGCGAGACCGCCTCGCTCTTGCTCGTCCAGATGCTGACTTACTGCCCAGATCGCGTCGTTGCCGAGCGCTCAATGCTGATCAAGAACATGCTGGAGGATGTCGGCGATGATAGTATCCGCCAGGACAACCCCATCCCCATTCCCAACGTGCGTCTCCCGCCCACCGTCATCGCTCTGACGTCGCTGACTCGCCATTCCTAGGTCAACGAGGCCGTCCTCCGAAAGGTCATCGAGTGGTGCGAGCACCACCGAAACGACCCTCCCCAGGCTCAGGACGACGAGTCCGACGCTCGCAAGAAGACCACAGACATTGAGGAGTGGGACCAGAAGTTCATGCAGGTTGACCAAGAAATGCTCTTCGAGATCATCCTTGTATGTTGCGCCCACACATGGCATTTCCCGCACAACATGTTTAGCTAACCGTGAATAAACAGGCCTCCAACTACCTCGATATCAAGCCTCTTCTCGATGTTGGCTGCAAGACCGTCGCCAACATGATCAAGGGCAAGTCCCCCGAGGAGATCCGAAAGACGTTTAACATCACAAACGACTTCACTCCTGAAGAGGAGGAGCAGATCCGCCGCGAGAACGAGTGGGCCGAGGACCGCTAAGGACAGGGTGAGAATTTCCGGCACTCTCATCACCGTCCTGGCCCCCCAAGACGAGTGCGTTTGTGTTTGGGAAGTCGCAATCATGCAATGTTACATTGCAATGGCGTTGGTTTAGCTTTTGGGACATTTTTGCTGGTTGTTACTTGCATTGGTATGAGGGACAACGGCTTGCTACGGTACCCACGGGCCGGTTGAGCTCTCTCGAGACTTTATTCTAAGAAAACGATCCATCCGAATATCACGCTTGAATTCCAGGTCAATCACGACCCCAGTCACGAGTTGCTCCAGTAACAACTTGAGAAATTTGATTGCATGTGATTTTTTTTTATGCCCGTAGATCCAGTGTGCAAAGCGCCGAGTTGCTGTAATGGCATCAATGTGATGCGCTGACTGCCGCGTGGTTTGACCCGGACTGGGGCAGTCTCCGTTCACTTAGTGAGACACCACATCCTCAGGGCGTGGTGGACGAGCAAGTCAGCCATCTCATAATTCACGACGAGTTGACGACATGATCCCGATGGTCCAGGCCCATACTGATGGGGGCATCAAAGTCTTTGCATTCCTTTCCCTATGACCGACCGTGACATGCAGTAATCGCAAGAATCGAGAAACCAGGCACCGGTCCATCCCATGTACTGATCACACCCCCAAAGCCATGGCAATCCCCCTCCGCTTCCGTCACATCACCGTGACACCATGGCAAAAAGAAGTCGGGTGTCGATCCAGAGACTCGAGAATGGACGATTTTGAGCATTTAGATACCCAGACGGGTCTTGCGCCAGTGCCTTCGCTTGGCGTTGTAACTGCATGAAACGTGTTAGTCAACAAGTTCGTTCTGGGTGGATGTGCACCAGGGGGGGGTATTGTGTGCGGGTGGGAAAGTGTTTCGTGGGAGAATCGTGTATTGAGGACGGAATGTCGGCGAGAGGAAAACGCACCGGATGTTGTTATCAGTTCGAAGCCTAATCCATTGCGGAACCGGGCGGTTCTGCTTCTGGGCCTTGGCCAGCTTCTGCTTGGTTCGGAAAGACTTGTGGCTCTGGAAGAAAGATTTCATCAGCATCCAATTCGGAAAATCTCAGCGCAGCTTCCGCCGACGACGACGCGGATTCAGGCCAGGCGGCAAATCGTCCGCACGCATGGTCGTCGACGGGAATGGGCGCGCTTCTGGGGCGTTTGGGGGGTCATACAGGCATCTTGTTGACGTTGCTTGACGAGTCGATCGGTGGTGGTGATGATTTGCGAGGAGTTGAGACGTCAAAGAATTTTGGCCCGCACGCGCACCAGAGGGCGTAAAGCCCTAGCGAGAGGGGCCGGGCTGTGGGCTCGTGGCTCGTGGCTCGTGGCTTGGGGCTTGGGGCTGACGGACATGTGTGGCGCGCTGGGTGTTTGGTGCCTGAGGCATGAGGATCGAACCCTCCTTGCTCCACTCGTGCTGAGCTTTGGTCAGCTGCGAGCCTACCAGCAAACAAGGTTTAGGGAGACAAAATAAATCGATGGAATGCCGGGGCCCTCAACGATTTCGTAGCGAGAGGCCTCTGCCACTGAAGCGTCTTAGCTGGCACGGGCGGCGACGTGGGTGCCCTGGCGCAACCCATGATGGATGAGCTCCCCGGACCCGGACAAGGCGTTCGGCATCGAGATATCCAGAGGCTCTGGTTTGGTTTCATGCCTCGTTGTACGAAGCCTCGTTGTACGAAATAGGAGGTACGAATACGCCCCTATTTTCCGTCCACTCACAACCCAAGTCGAGAAACAGACCGACGGCTGAGGGCTTCTCACTGCTCAAGTGACGTCCATGTCTCAAACTACTAGGTGGCCTCCAGACCCCGTTGGTCATGCGGGCTCTTGTATTGACAGCCACGAACCACGCAATCTGGAGGCTTTGAGTTGCAGATTCCTAGAAAGTGGAATGGGTTTATCGTGATTGAATTCATTCGAAGATCAAACACAAAGGAGCATGTCCCACGTGAAGAAAAGAGCCAGCATTGATTGCAACTACAGCTCGGCTTGCACAGCCTTGCTGACTTCGCTGCATGCTACGGACAGGGGGGACTCGGGGACGACAGGGTGTAAAGCCAGCGCCAGCCATAGCGCCGCACAGCAATCAGGTCGGCTTATTTTGTCAAGCGCTTGGGCCAACGTGAAGGCCAAAGACAGCAACTTGTCCACCAAGGCCCGCCCATGTCCTTTTGAATGCATCGGAGGTCCAGAAAAGGGGACCATCTTCCTAGTAATTAGTAAAGTCGCCTTTCGACTTTCTTGCCACAACGACCTTTTAGAACTTCGCTACGACGATCACGACGACGATTACGGCCACAAACACGAACACGACGACAGCCATCCCCCGTTTGACCCGCCAGCGAAACGCACAAGCTCCATCTAGACGCCGTAGAAGCGCCAGAGCGCATCACCATCCAATACCCGACTCGACGTGTCCCGGGAGGATCCGTCGCATTAATAACTATTCATCATGGGCGCGGGCATGTCATGGCTGTCCGGCCTGATGTGGGCAAAGAAGGAGATCCGTATATTGATCCTGGGACTGGTACGATGACGTCTCCGTCGGAGTTGCTTTGTCACGAGCGCTAACCCATCGGCGTCGCAGGATAACGCAGGCAAGACGACGTTGCTGTACAGGTTGAAGGTCCGGAGATTCTTTTACGCCGCTGTTCTCCCAAGACCTCTGCTAACGGGGTTCATCTAGGTCGGCGAAGTTGTCACCACCATCCCTACCATCGGTTTCAACGTCGAGTCTGTCACGTACAAGAACCTCAACTTTAACGTTTGGGTATGCAGCCTCAAGCGGAACCGCGACTTGAAAGCCTTGTGATCGCGATGCTGACGTGCGGTTTCTTGCAGGACCTGGGTGGCCAAACCAGCATCCGCCCTTACTGGAGGTGCTACTACGCCAACACGGCAGCTGTCATCTTCGTGGTGGACTCTACCGATATCGAGCGATTACAGACAGCCTCGGAGGAGCTCTCAGCCATGTTGAACGAAGAGGAACTGAAGGACGCGGCTCTGCTGGTCTTCGCCAACAAGCAGGATCAGCCCGGCGCCAAGGGTGCGGGTGAGATCTCGGAGGCGCTGCGCCTGGGCGAGCTGCGCGACCGCAACTGGAGCATCATGGCCTGCTCGGCTGTTGATGGCAGCGGTGTAAACGAGGGCATGGACTGGCTGGTGGTAAGTGATCCCATCTCCTACCTTTTTTTTTTAATCCCCGTCGCTCGGGGTGCTCCCTCTCTTGGGGTAATTTTACTAACTGGACGCGTCTCCAGCAAACCGTGTCACAGGAGCTCTAGGCCATGGTGACGATTTTCCCGCTCAGTCGGCATTGTACAACAACGAAATGATGATACTACTACCACACGGTTCCGTCACATCTGGGTAGACAGCGCATATGGAGAGACCAGTACATCTCGGCGTCCGGGGAAGGAGAAGGGATGAGACCGATTCCTGGGACCGATGTCGGGGACTGAACCGCATTTTGGGTGCTCATGAGAAGGACGGAGGATGGACGGCGGGCGCTGGTGTCGTAGCGGCATACCAGAGTAAAAACTTCTAATACTATACCCGGAGACATGCGTCCTGGCTATGATTCTCATTCGAATGGTCCTTGTCAACTACTTAGAACTTGTGTCGTGGAGACTTGCGGGCCTCTTCGAACCTGTCTATCCGGCCCCAATGACTGTCTTTTCGGGACTCCGTACTATGTCCAGCCTTGAAGGAAGTGTTTTGTCTTCGGATTGTCCCGCTTGATATATGAGGGTCAAGTTCTAACGGAGCTAGAAGACAAAGTGATAGGAGTTAAAGACTCCTAGGAGTCAATGAGAATGATAGAAGAGGTAGGTTGAAAATGTTCGGAGGTTGAAAATGTTCGCAGGTTGTAGTTGAGCCAAGACCAGTGACGAGGACTGTGTCCATCACCAACAAGTTAGACAGTTGGCTGGAGCCAAGACACGTGTTGATCCCAAATTGGCAATGGGATTTGGGGTTCGGAAAACCCCGAGGGAAACTCGGAGGTGTTCGTTGAAAGGCGACGGGTTGTAAGCTAACTTCCGAACGTTGCCATCCCCGCTACAAGTACCTCGAAGTGCAGGGGCAAAGCGGTAGTGGCGTATGCTCCTTTACCGACTGATGCGATTGATGAAATCCAGTGAGTGTCTTTGCCATGGAGGAAAACATGATAGGATGCCCAAACTATATACAGTATCTCGCACCGTCAAGGCAATTCTGGGAGGCGGCATTAGAAATCAACGGAAGGCATTCCGAAAGCGGCTCCGGAGTGTGGGGTCCACTGGGAAGCCGACATGAAGTAAAGACCTGGAGTTGGAGGATCCGAAAGGCGCTTCCGACAGAGGGCTGAAGTTGCTTCCCCGTTGGGTCTAGGCCCCGACTACAACGAGCAAGTGACCAAGTAGATATCTAGGACGTATTGGTGGTGCTTCATCCGAAGTCGGCTTACTGGGAGCAAAGAACGAGATGCAAAGCGTGTAACTCAACAGTGGAGTTGGAAGCTGTGCTAATTGCGGAAGTCGTCGCCGACGGCTGTTATCGGAGCTCCTCTTGGCTGGAGGGCTTCGGACCGGCAAGTATCCGCGAACGGCAACGTGACCTCGCGTTGTGGCGACTGGCTCTGACGAGTACAGCGCGTTGCCGCTCGCGTCTCTCTCTGCCATTATTCATAAGAAGTCAGCTGTTTGGCTGGGGCAGGCGAGAGTACATGTCAAGCTTAGAAATGTTGCACAATGAATCATGCTCATGCCATGTGATGGAAGAGCTTCTCCGGCATACCCTTGCAAGCATTTGTGCTCGGTTGATATGAACGGCAAGCGGAACAGGTGGGCTGTGGCCATGTGGTTCGGGGTAAATATGCGGGAGGGGAGACCTCCATTCAAAGTCGGCTAGACGTTGCTGTACTTGTAGTACTTCTACTACATACGTAGCTTGTGGAAATTCCAACGTGCGGGTTGCGAGGTATGACATGTTGTCCAAATGTTCTTGGGTCTCGCTTCCACCTTCCTGGGGAAATCTCCATCTGCTTCCAGAGATCAGATCTGACCGGAAGCGGTGACGATGGTCTCGGTGCCGGGGGCGAGGGCGCTTCGGCGGATCATCACAGTGTACTGGTGCTTGCTTCAGCACTGTTTCCGGGGGCGCTAACGCTAAACAATTTACATGTCAGCCACTTGCCTCTTCTGTCGGGTTCGCGAGCAGAAATAGCAAAGCTGGAGTGCAGCCGGCAGTTGACAGATCCAATGGCGCGCGAGCAGCGGTGTCCTGGTCTAAGGCTGGGGTGAGTGATGAAGGCAAGGGAAGAGCATCCGCCGGAAGAGTCCGCAACCGCACTGAAGCGGAAGACATCAGACCAAACTGGTTGAGATTGAAGCTTGGTAGCCAGCCGCGTTGGATCTCCGATCTCTGATCTCATCTCCAACGTCATTGAGAGGCACTGTGCTAAGTAAAAGGGCGAGGAAACACGGTTTTATGAGCCTGCGGCATGGAACATTGTTGGTGGTTGGAGCTCCGTACAGTGCGCGAACCCACCACATGGCCCGGTCGCAACGCAGCGCTTTATGCTGAGTGATCATTGCATGAAATTGTGACGTCGGGAGCCACCCAAGGCTGGCCGGTTACCTTGACCTCTGAGGGGATAAATACACGATTGCCTCCACCAACTAGCCTCGAATTTGAACCTCGGAACTGGGGCCCGCCCCATGCGTGTCGCGAGTCGAAGCCAGTGGCGGTCAAGGTTGACAAATGGTGAAATGATGAGCGGGCTGGCGTCATTGCCTCCATCTAAATATTGTGTAACGGGCGGACGAAGTACAACGGCGGGTGCAACGGTGGGAGATGCGGCGGGATGCGGCGCGGGATGCGGCGTGAGATGCGGCGGGCAAAGTAGCAAGAGGCGAGGTAATCTGACAATCTGTACACGACGCAAGCAGTCCGTTAGTGCCGCGTTCATCGGCCATGGTCATCGGGCTTGCATTTATCTTGGTTTTGATTGGCGTAGGCCCCGTCAAACCTGGCCAGCTCAAACCATGTCCCCAAAGGCAACGATCCAGGGCTCCCACGGACATGGCTCGGCGAAGGTCCCCCGCGCCGGCTCGCCACCCGCGCCTCGCATAAGCGTACTGTACGGCGACACTGTACGGAGCAGGGCAACCCGCCAACGGAGGGGAAAGTGCAGCAAGGAAGGACCCCAGCTTGCCAGGACCCAGATGCAGGCGCAAAAGCGCAGCAGAGGCAAGTGCGCAAAAGCTGCTACGTATATAGATCCTGCGCTTTTCCTTCCCTCCCCGCCTTCTCTTCTGCCTTTCCTTCCTCTTCCTTCGATCTCTGCCTTCCTTCCCTGAACCAGGATCTGGATCCAACTCCGGGTTTCTCTCCGATAGCTCTCAGCTCTCTTACTCCCACTCTCGCTCTCACTCCCGCTCCCGCTCCCGCCGTTTCAGTTTCTTCCAACACCCATCAAGATGGCGCCCAGCGAGAAGTCGGGTCACCCGGCGACCCTGCGGTACAACGAGAAGCCCGTCTATACCACCTCCAATGGCGCGCCCATTGGCAACCCCGAAGGCTGGCAGCGCACTGGGCCCCTCGGCCCTTTGTTGCTCCAAGACTTCCACCTGATTGATGCGCTCTCGCACTTTGACCGTAAGTCGATTCCTGCTGCCCTGGCTTTGGGGGGATAAAATGCCACGTCTCTGTCGCTTTCGCTCACACGCAACTGCTTTCTAGGTGAGCGAATCCCCGAGCGTGTCGTCCACGCCAAGGGTGCCGGCGCCTACGGCGAGTTCGAGGTCACCCACGACATCAGCGACCTCACCTCGGCCGACATGCTCAACGGCGTCGGCAAGAAGACCAGGGCCGTTGCCCGCTTCTCCACCGTCGGTGGTGAGAAGGGCTCTCCCGATTCTGCTCGTGACCCTCGAGGCTTTTCCATCAAGTTCTACACCGAGGAGGGCAATTGGGATTGGGTCTACAACAACACCCCCGTCTTCTTCATCCGCGACCCCACAAAGTTCCCTCTCTTCATCCACACGCAGAAGCGCAACCCTCAGACCAACCTCAAAGATGCTACCATGTTCTGGGACTACCTCTCCACCCACCAAGAGGCTATCCACCAGGTCATGCACCTCTTCTCTGATCGCGGCACTCCCTACTCCTACCGGTTCATGAACGGCTACTCCGGCCACACCCATAAGTGGACCAAGCCCGATGGCTCCTTCGTCTACACTCAGGTTCACCTGAAGACCGACCAGGGCAACAAGACCTTCACCGACGCGGAAGCTGGTAAGATGGCCTCGGAGAACCCCGATTTTGCCACTCAGGACCTCTTCGAGGCCATCCAGCGGGGCGAGTTCCCCAGCTGGACTGTCTATGTCCAGGTCCTCACTCCTGAGCAGGCTGAGAAGTTCCGCTGGAACATCTTTGACCTGACCAAGGTCTGGCCGCAGAAGGACGTACCTCTGCGACCCTTTGGCAAGTTCACCCTCAACCAGAACGTCCAGAACTACTTCGCCGAGATAGAGCAGGTTGCCTTCTCTCCCTCTCACCTCGTCCCTGGTGTTGAGCCCACCGTCGACCCCGTCCTCCAGGCTCGTCTCTTCTCCTACCCCGACACCCAGCGCCACCGTCTCGGCGTCAACTACCAGCAGATCCCAGTTAATGCTCCCCTCCATGCCTTCAACCCCTTCCAGCGAGACGGCGCCATGTCGATCCATGCCAACTATGGTGCGAACCCTAACTACCCTTCATCCTACCGCCCCAATACCTACAAGCCTGTGACGCCCGCCAACACCGATGAGCATTGGGCTGGCAGGGCTGTCCACGAGCTCTTTCAGGAGGTCAACGACGACGATTTTGTCCAAGCCAAGGGTCTCTGGGACGTCCTCGGTCGAACTCCCGGTCAGCAGGAGAACTTCATTGGTAACGTCTCGGGCCATCTTTCCGGAGCTCACGTCGACACTCGCGAGCGAACATACGGAATGTTCTCCCGCGTTGACGCTGGACTTGGTGCTTCGCTCAAGGAACAGACAGAGAAGCTGGTCAAATAAGTATTGGGAAGAAGACTGGTCTGTGTATAATGTGATATGAAAATTCTTGTATGTGATAGTCGCTCTTGTAGCCGCGGCCTAGACATCTTCGGATAGCGTCGAGTTGATACCGATACCAAATCAAATCAAATCTCTTGCGGAGAAAGAAAAAAGAAAAGAAAAAAGAGAAGCAAGTTGTGAAGAAGTGACGTTGGACTGACTATACGTCAACATTGGATTGCTAAGACAGTCTACCATAAGAGACGTGCGTTCTGTTAACGCATTATGTGATGATGTATTGTGCTAGCTATTTCGTCCTTGTGATAGCCCGAGAAACATGATCTTGACACAAAGTGCCATGCCATCTAGTAATTTGATATAGTAGGGCTCCTTCCTACATGTAACATTCACATGACGATGTCGGCAAGCGGCTGCTTGTTGTCGATATTCATATTCACAAGAGCGGACTCGTCCGTGCGGTGCGAACCATCGGTCGGTTCATGTTGACTCTCGGGTATCTCGCTGATATATAGAGTAGAAGCTGAACCATGAGCGTCAATATTCTCAGTATCAACGCCGACACCTTGGGCATCAACATTCCCGCGCTCCTCCTTAAGCTGGGCTTCGTGAGTACCGGCCGTCGTCATTCTGGCTGCCCTGTGATATACGACATCAGCATGCATCTCAAAGCCGCAACAAGGTTGACAAACGATTTCTGCTGGACAATGCGAGATATGGCGTCTCGGTCGAGCCGCGCCCTCTCGAGGAGCGCATCAGCCTCTTCGAGTAGCTGCTCCAGCTCTCCTCGCTCGTATCCAGTGAGATCCTCCCGCTGCAAAATGTCGCCGTAGAGACGCACAGCCTCTGAAGCATGCTCCACGTAATCGGTGGGAGAGGTGGACAGAAGCATGTGCATGCCGGCTGCGTGGGAACGGCCGAGGCGTGGCTCGGCGAGCAGCTTCCGGGCCATGGCCTCGGCTGTCTCGGGCTGGCTCTGGGAGTAGAGAGCCCATGCCCATCTGTAGCGCATGTCAAACGCAGCTAGGCAGGTTAGGGCTTTCTGACGCTTCCGGTGGGCGAGACTACGTACCGCTGAGAGGATCGAGTTCATTGCTCATGGTCGCGTCACGGCGAGGTTATGGTGGTGCCCTTGGTTTCAGACGTTGAGCAGGCGGCGTGACTGTTGATTCTCTGGCCGAGAAACCTCTAGCAACTATAGCATGTCGATTGCCGAGGCGGCACAAGAGCTGAGGTGCGTTGCGAGAAACAAGTTCATAGAATGCAGAGAGTGGGATAAGTGATGTGCCACCTCGTTATCATTCGAGAAGGTGAATGGTTTCAAACTCAAGGCCGGGGGCGATAGAGGCCAACGACTCAGGAAGACGGATGGTCGTTGGCCATAGGCAAGAAATGAGACCCGGCAATGGGGAGAGATGATTGGTAGCATGTCGATGAGTCCAACTAATAGAGGGATAGAGGTCATGGCGACAAGAGAAGCCCTAGTCCACTGGGTCAGAGCCACCGCGAGAGACAATGTCCCGTGACAGGCTGCAGGGCAAAGAAGCGCCCACTCGTTTGCATCATAGCAGATCGCTTCCCAACCGCAAGTCAATATAAATATGCACATGTGGATGTATGTGTCCGAGACGTCCAAGCTTTCTTGGTCGACCGTTAGCCCGGTCTGTCAAACCCGACTAACACGCCAGGATGCTGTCGATTCCGGGGCCGGGGCCGGGGCCGGGGCCGGGGTGTCGGAGATCGATTCAGATCTGAAACATGTGCCCGGGGTGTGTGTTTCCGGATGAGGAAATATTCTACTCCCTAGAATCATCTTAAACTACTAGGTACGATTGCGGCTGGGACATGTCAATGTACAAGGCACATAGGACCACCCTGCTATCAGGTATCACGGCCTCAAGTCACTCCACAACATTCATCGCAACACACACATCACAAGCGAGACACTGGCAACATAAAGGATCTTAGTTGAACATGTTATTTTGTTCGAATTAACTAATACTGCAACGACAAGACAACGAGCAGGGACGCTTTGCAGCAAGCAGGCTTGTCCTTGTGTGAGGGAACCGCCTCCAGGGCGCATCCTGTTTCCCTCAGCACGCACTAGAGTCCATCTCATGCCGCAGGACCCAAAGGTCCGGGGTGGCGAGTTATTCCTGCGCGGCAGGCACCCGAACCAACCCGCTTGCGGCCCTCCCAACTTGTTCTGGACAGGCAAGTGCAGACCCAAGCTGCATCGACCTGTCCGACGCGAAGGGTTGTGTAGTGAGATGGGAGCCACGATTAGCCCCGGAAGATCCTCGCCATAGCCCCTTTGAGCCCCAACTTTCCCAAGATGTGGCCACCTGCAGATTCATCCTCGAAGCGGCGTCCTCCACTTATCAACCGGCCTGACTAGCAGGTCCGGCGGCATCGTGGCGTCGCCTCCGCGCGGCCATCTGCAGTCTTCCACGTCCTAGGAGGTCGGTGAGCTCGAAGCGGCCAGGGTTTGTCCAGCGTCGAGAATGGGCGTCCAGGGCGAGTCGGCCAGATAAAGAGGCTCCGCATCCGATCTCTGCGCAGCAGAAATGAAACGGAGCCTGGCTCATTGGAAGAATGCCATGAACTAGCTTCATCTTTCCATGTTTATTGCGTTCCCGACGACGCTAGGTCGTCAGGCGCAGATGCGGTGATCCCGTTTGACAGCCAGTGTCTGTGCCTCAGCGGGCATATTCCAGATATGCCGGCATTGGCCACGCGATGATGTGTAGTCGAGAGGACCCGGCGGCAAGAATTGTGTAGACCCGAAATCCGGTCCCAGGTTACATCTTGTCCGCCTAGTCATCGTGCCGAATGAAACCCGTGTCTCTCAGCGTTGGATATGCCTGTGAAGAGAAGCTATGTTTCGACATCAAGCCGAAATTTCGTGATTCTGTTCATCAAGTCGTATCGGGTCTGAAATAGTGTTGGTCATCCGTCATCGATTCGTAAAAGGTCGTCATTAAGATCATTCGTAGGTCGGGAGCAAAGCCAAGGAAAGAGTCGAAGCGAGAGTCGGTAGGATCCACCGGGATCCAGATGTTGGTTATATAGGGCATGTTCCAGGAAGCCTCTGTATGCCGAAAGAGCGAGGAAATAGAGTCGAAATGTCGGGGAATCGAGAATCCAAAAGGGAGTTTCTGTCTCGGACTCAGCCGAGCGTCGTGCATTGCTGCGTGTTCCTCTTTTCTTATAAAACCAAAAGACCAAAAAAAATAAACCAGGAACCAAAAAGAAAAAAGTGAGCAAGCCGCCTGTATCAAAAATCCCTGCCCAATTGTAAATGCATCCAAATACCCGCCCCGGATCCAGCCATGTAGTGGTGTGGTAGATGAAAATCCAAGAGATGGAACTGCGTAGGTTGTGCAACGACCAGTGGAGTTGTTTCCCGGAGAGGAAAAAAGAGACCATTCCGAAAAAAAACAGACGCACGCTTGCTGTGTTATAACAAAGGGAAAGAGAAAAAGGAATAAAACCCATGTAACTAGGTTGTCAGATGCGAAGAGGGGATATTTGTTGACTTGATCGAAACACCGTTCCTGATGCAATAAACGCCGAGATGCCTTTGAGGTCGATGATGGTTCTATGCCGCTGCGGATTGAAGAGCTCCAACTTTTTTCTCCGGGAATTGTGGATGAGAGGCGTGCAGTATTAGGTGGAAGTGGTCACCACTGGGTAGCTGTCCTGGGGCGCTGGTTGTCACATGATGGTCGCGTACTCCTGGTAGCGGTCCCAGCCGAAGCCGCCCATGTTGCCGCCCATGACGTTGCTCATACCCATGCCGACGCTGACGCCGCACTGGACGGGAGCGAGCATGCTGGGTAGGGGAAGGGCGGGGATCGGGGCGGTGGCCGGAGGCGAGCTGAAGTAGTAGCCGGCGGTGGAGTGCGGTTGACTCCAGGCGGGAGTTGGTGACAGCTGGATGTCGCTCATGCCCATGGGAGCCCAGATTGGGCTGGTGTGTGAGTCGACCGAGGAGGTGACACTGGGGCTTGAAGGCAGGACTCTCCAGGCGTCCATGTGCATGTTGCCTTGGAGAGTGGGCTGCGACCACATGTTGTTGGCGGGAGAGCTGGGCAGCAGCGGGGGCTGGCGGACAACATCGACAACGCGCGGGGGAGGAGGCAAGAGAGGCTTCATGAGGTTGCAGATGTTAGTCTTGACCTCGTCGCTCTTACCGCACAACAGTTCGCCAGCGCCCTCCTCCTCAAGGCCCTCGAGAGCCGAGACGTGGGTGCGGAAGACGAATCTGTTGATGGCCTGGATGAAGTCGTCGTGGAGCTTCTTGCACTGCTGCTCCTTCTCGGACCAGTCGTAGGTGCTGGCCTTGGCGTCGACGCAGTAGACCTCCTTGTGGTACTCGACCAGGGCGTCGATGCTGTCGGCGGTGAGCTTGTAAGCTACCTCGTTGCGCAGGACCATGTCGACGTGGACGATGTAGGCCTCGACGTGGACGAGCTGGTAGTTGAGGATGGCCTCGACGAGAGGGTTGTTGGGGTCCCGCTTAAAGTCGGCCTCGGGCGTCTTGGGGAGCATGAGCGAAGTCAGGGTCCAGATGGCGTTGGAGGACGACAGGGTCTCGGTGAGGCATCGCTGGTGTTGGGGCACGCTGTTGAGGGGACGCTTGACACGGTTGATGCGCTTGAGGGTCTGGGTGAGCCAGGGCTCGATCTTGGAGCCGAGGACGACGTTGACGGAGGATGCTCGAGGGGCAAAGGCGGCGGCCGAAGCCGGGAGCAGTTGCACAGGCATGTTGTTGGTTGGCGTCGTCTGGCGTAGACGGGACGGCTTGATAGTTGTCGTTGGGGGGTAGGCGGGGTAAAACGGGTTAAAGCCAAGGCTTGTGGGAACGGAGGAACGGTGAACGGTGGACAAGGGAACAAGAATATATATAAAAAGGAAAAAGGACCGGATGACGGGAGCAGAGCAGGGACTTGGGGGTTTGGTGGTTTTGAGGTGTGAGGATGAGGACGTTGTGAGGGAAATCGCCTGCTAAGCTGCCGCAACCGAGAGAGAAGAGAACGTAGGACGAGTGGTCGTGAGGAAGAAGAGAAGGGAAGAGGAAAGGGAGAGTGGTGTAGCGGCGGGTTGCGGTGGGGAGATATAGTGCTGTGTGCTCCGATTGTGCGTCCTTCCAGGGCGGAACTCCAGTGGGCTTGCTGCACGCTGCGAGATGCGACCTGCACCTAGCAGCGGGCTACGAGGGCTACGACGGGGCTACGACGCCATAGTGCATGGGCACTATTGGGGACACAGCCTCCTGGCAATGGCATGCACTTGGCTGCACTGCTGCAGGTAGCCCAGCCCATCCCAGCCCAGCCCATCGCCAGGTCACGGCCCACCACCGAGGGAGCCCGCCGATGGAGCCCACTAAAACCCCCCCCCGGGGCTGGCTGGCTGGGTCTAGGAGGGAGACGGACCTTGAAAGCCATGGAGTCAGTCAGTCACTCACTGAGTCTTTCTTTTCGTACTCCATTCATCTGCATCTGCATGGCACTGACCTTTTTTCTTCTCCTCTCTCTGTCCCTCTTAGTAGGGGGTGCTAACTAACTGTAAAGGCTGCACACCTACCTACCCACCCCCCTCCCGCCCATCCACCTGGGCTGTGCTCTGCAACTTGCATATGCTGCTGACCTAGCTTGGCAGCGGCGGCGACGGCGGAGGAGGGTGAGGCAACAAGCTCTCTATGTACAGCATCAAGGCGTGGATCGAGGCGACCCGGACGGCAGCTGAAAAATAAACCTAGAGAGAGAGAGAGAGAGAGAGAGAGAGATGCACAGACAGGGCTTGCAAGCCGCATGTTGCGTGCCTACCTACATGCACATTGGACTACATGGACGCCTTCAAGTTTACGTGATGGCAGATGGAGGGAGTCATCACAGCATGTCCCGTCGGGTCAGAGGACGAACACAGAGAGAGCCCCGGGTCAGAGGACTGTCAGAGTCTCTCTCTGTCCCTCCCTCTCTCACAGGGCGGGCGCCCACTGCAGCGGCTTCCCAGTCCCAGCGCCACGCCCCTGGTACCTCCATCCGTGCACTCCCCTCCCAGGCGGGCCAGGCTGGCTCAGGCACGTACCGGTACTTCGGGCAAGCATCGCCCTAGGTACCTCAACTTACACACCCATCGGCAGAATCGGTTCCCTCCTCCACGGATGGATCCCTCCCCCTCGTCACTTCACCTGAGGTTCTTCACTTCAACTCCGATACCGACGCCGAAAGCCACAAAGATGCCAGAAATGAGACAGCTGAGAGAGGGCCATCCTAGTCAGGAATTCACAAACAGGCTTAACCGGTTCCACCCTCACTTCCCTCCCCTTGGCCCATGTTCCCCGTCCTTGGTCTCCGTCTCCGTCTCCATCTCCATCTCCATCTCCGTCTCCATATCTTCCGTATCCCCTCCACCCACACAGGATCTAACCTAGCCGCTGTCACGTCTCGACGGAAACAAGAAACGAAACAGGCGCCGGCGCTTCCCAAGATCCCCTGCCATTACCCCAGTCACTTTCTTCGCCCTGACGTGAACAACTTCTCGGGGCTTCCAAGATCTCTACGTAACAGCCGTAACCCTAACCATCATAATGGCCCTAACCACCCTAACCACCCTCCATCACTCCTCCACAAAGTATATGTCCGTTTCCTGTACAGTTCAGTCCTAGCCACCTAGGTAGTCAAGTGTGAAATGTGATATCTACCCAGTATCCTGCAGCCCCCTCCCGCCTCATTGCCAATATTTCCCTTTCCCCCCAGCACTTCCAGGATTGCAGGCCGCTCAGGTCGGTCTCGTCATGGGCGTGGTCTGTTTTCTCGCCTTATCCTGCAGCCTCCTCAGCCGGTAGTTGACACGTCGTCTCCTTCAGTCTATACTGATGAGCACGGGCTTTCTTGGTGCTCCTGCTCTGATCTTCCGCGGTGAGATGGAAACAACCCGAGACTCAGGAGACCTCGGGGGACTGCAAAGAAGTTCCGAAGCCAGTCCCAACCAGAGAGGGTTGCGCCGCTTATGCAAGATACAGAATCCAGTAAGCTTCAGGTCGGAGCTTGCAGCCATCCTGTTTGCACGGGAGACACAGGCCGCTGCCCATTCGTGGGCAGAAGCCTCCTGTACTTTGGTACAAGCCTGCCCAAGTACAACTCGGCGACGCCCTCATTGACCTCCTGAAATTGCGCGTCAATGCTCTATCCTTCCCCTTCGTCGTTCGGCGCCGCGCGGGCTGAATCTCAGGCCCGCGAGATGATGGTCGACTTCGCGAGATGACCCTCATCAGAGGGCCATCTTCGACCTGTCAATAGCATGCCGCGACGCGCATTTTCAAGAGGGTGCGATGCGATGACCTGCATACGCATACAGATAGCACACTACGCTACCAGGAGCAGCCGGCATATGATGGCCCCGACTTTGAAACAGCTGCATCCGCAGTCAGGTTAGCCCCAGATGGGCGGATCATGGTCATCCTCTTCATGGATGACGGCGTGAAACCATCCTCTCCGTGAATCTGGCGTTGGTCCGGCGGGTGCTATGCTGTGAGTGATCCATCGAGATGAGCTCCAGTCTCCAGGTCCACGACGATCCCTGAGTCCATAACTCATGAGTCCCTGTTTCCCTGCCGTGTCCGGGATCATCCCCTCGTTTTCTCATTAAGCCGCCGTTCGGGTCGGATATTCCCTCTCAACGGCGCGGGATCCATATCGTAGCCGTCGTTCCCGTTGCAAGTGCTAGGACGGCAAGCCAGTCTCGTGAGGTGGTTGGTCCTCAAGACTCGTGCCGCTACCCTGAGTTTCCCAGACTGCGGGAATGGTCCCATGAATCGCCAACCGAAGGAGAACCACCACCAGGGGAGTCAGGGACAGGCATCCATGATCCAGGAGAAGGAGGGGGGGGCGACCAGAGCGGCGGAGAAAACCCAAAGGTTGGAAAGCAACGAGAGCCCGTCGACGGTCTTTCACACGAGGTGAGCCCATCCATGCTAGTGTCGGATGGTGAGCTGAGGCGTCTCTGTCAAGAGGGCACTTACAGTCTCTGATTGGAAGTTGGCTCAAGAGCCGAGAGCGGTCCCAGGTGGGGAACACTAGCAGACCGATGCCCACCAACCTGATTGGTCGAAAACCACGGCAGATAGACCAATGGCCTTTCTGAGAAGGCAGGCCTTGAAGACATCAGAGGAGGAGCCATGAGGAGCCATCAAGGAACCAGGCTCAAAGAGGAACATGAGCGACTTGAAAAGACCTTGTAACTGGGACGAGACCGGCCCCTTGAGGAGAAACCAGGAGATCCTCTCAGGGGAGCCATTTCCCTCTGGACTCCTGGACCTCTGGGTCTTACTCTTCGGGTTCAACCCGTAACCAAGTCGGAAATCGGTTGGAGGATACTACGCCCATCCCTGTTATTCGGTTTCCTCTCTGGGAATTACTACCCGCTGGCGACCTTCTTGTTGGGCCGTGCGGGCTGGGGGCGAAATGGCACTTTCGAATGCGTCGCAAGATGGTATGGTCCCAAGTCCTCATCCGCCATGGCATGGCCCGGTGGCCAATGGAGATACTGAAGACGGCTGGTAATATCAACGCCCCGAGACACGAACGCTGCGAGGTCTGTGTCCGTTGGCTCCTCGCGTCTTGTTGCGACACGCGTGGATGAGGTTGTCGTCGTCAATGGCTCATCGGCCAAGTACCAGACCTCCCTAGTTGCTTGCGACCTCGGGTTAAGCAGGCGGCGATCCACCGATGTTCGGCTGCCGGCCCCATCAAGGCGACAAAAGGTGACAAGAGTGACAGAGGGAGGCAGGAATGTAGACGCACGTGCATGCCCCAGGGAGCTCGTGCCGCAAGTACCGATACCCAAGTTGTTGCATCACGGGTGTATACTCCGAACAGGACGAAAGATGCAACGTTGAAAAAAGAAGACCTGGTCCAAGGTTCAGGGTCCACGACGGTCGACGGGTCAAACTAAACCGACGCCCCAGCGCATGGAGCCCTTCTTGGGAGGCGTCGGATGGCAGGCGTCGGACAAGGAAGGAGGGACCAGGGGGTGTGGCACTTCAACTTGTGGCCGTGTGGCCGTGTGGGTGTGGCTAGGGGCCTTCCGAAAACGGTAGTCAAGTTATTTTTGGCCCCAGCAATCGGCCAGTCCGCCACTTGCCGCGCCGCGCCTCGTTCTTTCCTTGGCCCATCTCAAACTCTCGGTTTCTCAACGCTGTGCTCTCCGCCTTCCGCCTTCCGCTCTTGCCCCGAACTGCCCTGAACTGCCCTGACCCGTCTCTGGCCTGCTACGGTAATGCATGCGTCTTCGTGCAGGCGGGCAACGTAAGGCAGGTACGGTACCTCCGTATGCACCAGTTCTTGCCCCAGTTTCTTAGTAGTCTACACTTTACTTGCTGCTTGCTTACCTACATCTACACCTTCCCCTCACCGTCTCCATGGATCTTCGCACAGCCGCAATGACATTCCAATTGAATCGCATCTGCATCTCCATTCTTCAATGTGCATTCTTGGCCAATGTCACATGGCCGCCAACTTGTCTGTGCCCGTGACCTTCAACCCCGGGTTTCACATTGTCTCTCGGCTTGCCGCCCACGCGGGCTGGAAATGACAACATTTTGGCTGGTCCGCACTGGCCCGCACTGGGCCGCCAACACCGGCGATATGCTATCATGACGTCGATCCGTGATCACGGGATTCAACATGGCTCCGACATGGGGTTTCCCAGTGAGCTTTGCGCGCGCAGGATCTGGGGCAAAGCCCCAAATCGCAACGGCCCGAACGAGTGACATTGATGCGATAGCCAAAGTGCGACTCCTGCATTTCGTCATGCCGGTCAGATTCCAGTGAAGCTGTCGTTACTAGTAGGACCTGCAACATCCCCATCTCATCCCCATCTTCACTGAGTCACGCGGACCATGTGGAATGGCCCTGGCTTTTGCCTTCCAGCTGACGGGATGGAGTTTGCCTTCCGTCTGTGCATTGCAACATGTTGCGGAGTAAGTATTGCGTACCTCGAACATGCCCTTGTCCATCCCGTCACAACCCCAACCCGGTCCTGCCTCTTCTGTGACCGACCTGTGGCCTTTCTCAACAATGCACCCCTTATCTGCAGGCAGGCAGTAGGCAGCAAGCATTCCTGCATGTGAGTCCCAAGCTCGAGGAATGAATCTCTAAAAGGTATAAAAAACAACTACGTTTGACAAATCCAAAAATAGAAGAAGCAAACAGCCGGAAGTCAATGTTGACGCGGGTCGGCGCGGACACCCGAAGACGGAGCGAGAAGCGGGACCCACGATCACCCGCCGCACCGCTGGACTGGGAAACTGAGGTGGGAAATCTGGCAGGGCAGACTGGAGACACCGAAGAGGCAGATTGGCAGAGTGGAGAGCTCCACGGCCGGCCTTGCCCGTGGCTGACATCATGGTGTGCGTGTGTGGCGCATGCGAGGACGAGGTTTCCATACTGCTGGGTCCTGGTCTATCTTGCATCGTCCCTTGCCGTGAACTGACTCAGAAATTCGATTCCCTGTCTCGCATCTAGCATATTGGAGCTAGCACGCCTTGACAAGGACGTACCCCAAGGCGGCGTTCGCGGTGGTGAAAGCGGTGTTGTAAATGCCAACTGGTTGCACTAGCCGGTTCACATTTGTCGGGCAAGCCTCCCATTGTGACAAACATCGATCTATTAGACTAGAATATCTCCTCGATTCAGCAGCCGTGAGTCTAGAGAGTAAACCTCTGCTACGACAAGAAATTTCAAACTGCAGTTATCAGACCGTGCCTAACTGAAATACGTTCATGTTAGCAGGTCTTCCGAACAGTAAACTCAAGTGCGCGATAGTGCTAGGTCTAGGGCTGTGGTGGATTTGACAACAAGGGCTTCAGCCTGTAAGACGTGCTACATACATGGATAGATAGTGGAAGTCATATGATCAGAACGATGACATCGATAACAGCAGTGATTATAGTCATATCAAGCCCACTATCAATCACCCTTGTCTCGGCACTCGTGGCCTCTCCCGGCGATCAACTTCCGCCCTTTGACGCCTCCTGCAGAGCTCACCGAGGCATGTGACTCAACCCTGGCGCGAGCAGCCCATGAACAGCTGAAATTCCCCGTCAAACTAATGCGGCCGCGGATCCTCGACCCAACCGCCTGATTGCGGTTGTCTGACTGCAGGGAGCTTGTTGCTCGCTGTTGCAGAGTGCAGAGTGCAGAGTGCAGGAGGCGGCTGCAGGACTGTTCCCAAGTTCCCTACCCTGCGGTTTCCGTCTCTCGGGTCCTCCGCCGTGGGCGTGGCGGTGCTGAGGTGCGCTGTGGCGCCGGCCCACCCCACATCCGACCGACTCCGCGGGACGGGTGGCTTGGAGGCCTACGCTAAACCCACCAAAAAACGGTACCCAAACCGCCAACTTGGACTCTTGGGAGGCTGATCTCACGAGCCACAAGGGATTCAAACGTGGCACCAGCAACGATTGACTGGGACTGCTAACCCAAGCACCGAAGTTGCCCCAGCTCGCCACCCAGAAAGCTTCTTTTTTTCTATTCGTGGACATACTAGCACCGACTAATTAGGTCGTCGAGCATTCCCTATATTCATCGCTGACGTCTGCAGCTGCCAGGGGTGAACCAAATGCCACTCCCTTTTTCCTTCGTGGCTGGTGAGTTTCGGTATGCGCTCGCTGCAACGATACGCATGACGGCCCCCCTCACCTCGGCCGTGGCCACCTGATGATCTCGCCGGGCTTCGTCGCTGCCGTGTACGAATACGTACTCACTCAGATTGATCATGGCCTCGGAGTTGCATCCTCCCGGGTTGCTTCGATGCAGGTTTGCCCGGAGTCGCAGCTGCTTGGCTTGGGATGTTATGGTGACGTCGATTGCGGCGCAAGAGAGTCTGTCGCAATGCAATGGGCAATCAATCATCTGTCGGCCTGCCTGCCGGTATCCAATTGATCAAAGAAAGTCCCGAGAATCATGTACGCTACACTACTAGGGCGGGCCGGCTTCCGTTGCTGACGCTGTCTCTGTGGAATCCAACCCAGGAGTCAGCCAGCCTCAATTTACGCCTTCAGCTCGGCGTCCACACCGCGAGATATCCAATCCGCAATGGCCATGACGGTAACCATAGGGTTCACCCCGCTGGCGCTGGGGAACACACTTCCGTCGGCAACGTAGAGGTTGCGAGTGCCCCAGACGCGGCCTTTGTCGTCCACCACGCCCTCGTCCCGGCTCGCGCTCATCCGACAGGTACCCATCTGGTGGGCCGACGACCACATTGTTGCTGGCGGCTTGTTGTCCACCTCGCGGACCCTGCCGAGCCAGGCGGCAAAGGCCGGGTCGCTGGCCTCTGGGTCAGGCGCTGGGCCGTCGTGCTCGAGCGTGTTCTCTGGCGAAGGCGAGGGCGCCGCGGGCCGGATGAAGGGCTCAAGACCGGCCAGCAGGGGGCGAATCTCTCTCGCTCCCGTGACATAGCAGAGCTTAGAGAGGGACTGCACGCCCTGGAGAGTGTGGGCCCGGTCGTAGTCGGAGGGAGTGTACTCGATCCGGGGCCGGCCAGTCGTCGGATCCGGGAATACCTTGCCGGTGTCGCGATCCCGGGTGATGGAAACCCAACCGTCGGTGTGACGATACTTTACCATCTGCAACTTTGCATCGAGTCCGCTGCTCCAGGGCAGCGTAGAGTAGATTGCATAGGGCTGTGCTAGATCAGCTTTGATGCGCCGGGGGACCGGGACGTGGAGAGTTGTTGCTTACCACCATACATGTCGTCTCCAGCTTCACGCCATGACCAGCCCCGTCGAGGTCTTCAAACTCGGAGCAGACGCTGGTGATGATGCCTCCCTCCCACGGTCGTGTCTCCTCCTTGTATACCGCCGTAACGAAGTTGCAAGGGTGGAGGTGTAGGTTTGATCCGAGATGTCGGTTCTGGCGAGTCGGTTAGTCTCACACCTCAGCTCCAAAGAATGACTGCTGGTACAGACTCACATTGATACCGCTCTTCATGAGGACCACCGGGCTCCATAGTGCTCCGGCGGCCATGATGACCTTCTTGGCTCTGACGACTACCCGCCTCTTCACCCTCTCGCTCTCTGGTCCACTCACCCCGCCCACAGCATCCCTTGATGTCCATTCCCCCTCAATCCCGACGGCCTTTTGTCCATCCTCCTCGAACAAGACCTTTTCCACATGGAAGCCTTCCATAAACTCGGCGCCCGCCAGAGCGGCATCCGGTAGCCAGCATTGTGCCGGGCCTCGTTTCTCTGCCGAGCCGCACCCTAGATGACATTGCCCACAGTAGTGTTCCTTGCCCGCGGTATTCAGGGGGGTTTCGCCAACTGCCCAGCCCAGCTTCTTGCCGCCCTTGAGCACGACTTGGTTGCGGTGATTATGGCGGATCTGGTCGGTGCCGGCTCCCTGGGCCTCCCATACGCGGTCTGTACACTGTTCAAACTCGGATGATATGAAGAATGGAAGACCGGTGTCGGCCCATTCCTTTCGCACAGAGTCCTGGAGTCGCAGACACACGCTCCAGTTGACAGTGCCTCCTCCACCCCACGCGCTGCCAGCCGATACGTTGCATCCGCTATCTTCGGTCATGTAGAAGCCGCCGTTGTCGTAGAGGTAGTTGCACCCGGCCTCTTGAGGCATGGGGAGCTGAGTGGGAGAGAAATGATAGGCCTTGTCTACTACGAGGACCTTGTGGCCGGCTTCGGCGAGATTTTTGGCACTCACGCCTCCGCCGCAGCCAGAACCGATGATGACGACGTCAACCTCGAGTACTTGGACATTCTGACCGGCTTCGAACTGGAGGAACTTAAAGTCGAAGCCTTGGGCCGGTTTCCAGTCCCGGGGCGTATCGCTGTAGCCCGATAGTTGATGGAGGATCTCGTTGGTGTGGGAAGCTGTCTTGAGAGCCAAGGTTGTGAAGGTCTTGGCAAGAGTCCTCATGCGAACTCTTCGCGATGTGGCCCAAGACTTCAGAATGGCTTCTCGGACCTCGACCGTCTGGTTGTAGACGGGCTGCCAGTAGCCAGTGAGCAGGAAACTCCCGGGGCGAGTGCTGAGAAGGGCAACATTAGCACCTCGACGAAGAGCGGAGCGTATCAGGCTCACGACATCAGGCCTAGGAACCCGGCCAGCCTGCTCTGCTGAGCGGGAGGGCTGAAGCTCAAGGTTCTCAGGACGTTCTGGCGGAAGTTCGAGTCCTGGGAGGGGCGGTAGCTGAGGAACTCGCGGAGGTTCTGCTTGGTTGCAGGGCTGGCGAGAGACGCGAGTGCATCCTCGAGGATAGCGTCCAGGGCGTCGTCAGGGAAGCTGATCTGATCATCCTTGTCCTCGAGGGCAGACTCGGAGGTGATGGAGGGGAAGGCTCCGTCCAGGAGAGCATAGAGCACGCGCCATTGGAAGGGATTCAAGAAGTCGTCTGCGGGGAGGTCTGGAAGAGGCGTGGGCACGGGAGTCTGCGACGTCGTGGGCTGTGATGCCATGGTGACGAGGAGGAGTAAGAGAAGAAGGAGGATTGATGTCAGCCTGGCCGGACAACTCCTCAGTCACGGCTTTGTTTCTCCGCAAGCAGTTGTTCTGCGGACGCCTTCCGTGGCCCGCTACCTTTTATGGAGTGCTACCCGGTATAAGACCAGCAAAGTTGTATGAGGCGGGATCCTCCTTGGCCAAGGTCACTGGCTTCGATTCGTCGGTGATGGTTGTTTGCTTGACAGCGCCAGATCTGGTGAGCGAGGTCGATTATGTGGCACTAGCAGGGGTGTGGCATGGGCCGGCGGGTTTGACCGGAAAGCCAAGTCCTCAATAGCGTCCGCAACGAGGTAACAATAGGGAGGAGATAGATTAACGTATTAAGCTTGATGTTATATGTGGTAGGTCTTCCCTTCTCGCCGTGCTAGCGAATTGACGGGACGTCGGAGAATCTCCATCCTTAATGCGTCGGAACTGGTGGGTGGAAACCTCGATATTCCATTGCCTAGGTAGGAAGCTGCTGTCAAGAGGATCCCAACTTCACAGTCGCACTCACTCGCTCTCTCGCTCTGTCACCACTCTTTTAATCAAGTCATATCCCCTGACTCAAACATCTCGCACACTCTTCTGACAGCTACCCGGGAAATGTTGGGTTGTTGGTCGCACCGCACGCGAACCATGCTGAGAGCGACGCCCCCAAAATGCCTGCCCGTACGACAATGGTGTTTTACCGTCAAGGATTTGACGGGCGGGGATCTCTGGTTGGTGCAGAATACGCCGCATTGTCTTGGTAAAGTTCCGATATGTTCGTGCGCATTCGAAGTGCAATTGTCACGCCAACTTACATCGCCCGCCACCTTCAGGCCAGAACACCCACCTTCTTTTCCCGTCAACTCTCTTCTTCCGTCTTGTTGAGACCGTTGATGGAAAACCTACCCTCGTCGCCATCAAACCCGAAGAAGCCTACACCTGCCTCACCATTGAGCCAGGGTTCAACGATGCTACTGAAGATGATTTCGACTTCGATAGCACCCTTCCTCGATACTCATCTAAGAAACTACTCGTTTCGGAGACCTTTGTAAAGGGTGCTAGTTACGCTGCAAGCAAAGTCCGGGTTGAAGGCAAGGTGATGTTCTGCAAGGCTCAAGCAGGTGGCGAAGGTTTGTTCGGTTCGGCCGTGGCACGAGAACTATCGTGTCTGCACGAGATACGCAGGGCTTGTGCTAGCAGCCCTGATATTAACACGTCTATGCACGTTCCGGCCCTCGTGGGCTACGTGCAGCACTCCGGCACGGGCAGCATCATCGGGTTTCTGCGCCAGTGGGTACCGGGGCGCTCTCTGAGGGACATTGATGTTCACGGAGCATCGAGGGAGAGAAGGCAGAAGTGGACATCCCAGATCCGCGAAGCCGTGAACCGCCTGCACGAGATAGGAGTGATCTGGGGCGATGGGAAGGCGGACAACATTGTCATCGACGAAGAGGACAACGCCTGGCTGATTGACTTCGGTGGTGGGTTTACGAAGGGCTGGGTGGACGAGGAAATAGCCGGTACAGTCGGCGGGGATGAGCTGGCGGTTAGGAGCATTGTCGATTCCTTGAACCTTGACCGATAGCAGGGATTTTGTCATTCGAGAATTAGTTGTCTGTGTCCTACAAGCACTCGTACTCATTACCCATTCCTGCTAACAAGAAATCCAGCGCCAAGGGAAACGGCATCATTTCTAGATCACCCGAGGTCATGTTTAAACCGCCGTCACCGAAGCCTTCGCTGTACGCTGGTTGGCCCTGTAGCATGTCCCTGGAACCTGCCTCGGCATCGTGGTCCATGTTGAGTCCGTGATTTAAATGACCCGTGTAAATAGACCCCTGGCCAGAGACGATGGAAGATGGCGTAAACGTGCTGTTGTTTGGGCTTTCCGCGGGGTTGAACATGTTTACACTCGACATGTTCATTGGATTTGGCCGCAGAGAGAATTCAGCCCCCCCGGCGTGAGACCCGTCAACTGGGCGGTGATCGAGATCCGCGGTTGAAGCCTCTTGCGATCTGCGGCCGTGGTGGCCCTGCTGGCTATCCCATATAGTGCGCTCCTCAAACAGGCGCAGAAGACTCCGCGCAAAGAGCCAATGGTGGGACAGCTCGCGGAGAGAAAGCAGGAGGGAATCGAGCATACGCATGGACTTGGCCGCTACCAGGGGGTTGGCCGACTTCAGCTCGCTACTGACGTGAACCAGAGCTGTAAAGAGCGTGTACATGCCCGGGATGGCCAAGTCACCCATCGACCTTTTGGTACGCATTGACTCGAAGATGGAGGTGATGACGGCGACGGCATCGCCGCAGATGTTCAGATCGCTGGCGGCATCGAGGACGAGCTGGCGAGGGTTTTGCCGCGGCGGAGGTCGGTGGAGTAGAATCAGGAAGTTGTTGTACGTGAGGTGGAGGAAGCATTGCCAGCTGCTGGCCTCGGACTGAGGCATCCGCAGGCACTCGGGCAGCTGTATGATGAATTGCGCAAGGTCTTCATCGGCCTGTCTTCTCGCCTCTGCTTTCTCGGCCGGCGTTGATCGTAAGGCGAGCACCTGTCTCATGGACTTGGAGAAGATGACACAGAGTCGAGTGTGCTCGATGACGAAGGCAACGTTGGCCTGCAGAATTCCTTCGAAGTGGCACTCCTGAAGGGCCGGTGTGTCCGACTCATCCAGGCGACTTTGAAGAGAGTTAGAGACCTATTCAACCGGGCGTCAGGGGGAGAGGGCGCACTCACATTGCTTGAGGTCGGCCATAGGCCGTCGAAAGCAAGACGTCGAACTGAAAGAGCACCCACCAAATCCGAATCCATTCCCGCTTGGGAACGACGGACATCTTAGACTGAGACGCATCACGATGCATTCCTAGACCCAAAGCCGTCCGCGCTGCAAATCCGATCCAATACCACGAGTTCGAAACGATGTCTTCGAGGTTGTCGCAGCTCCAGGTCAGGAGAAGGGCGACTTGGACGTACAGCTTGCGGTCCTCTTCGAACCTAGAGTCGATGAGCAGCTTGGCCCGGTGGAAGAACCGCGCCTTGAGAGCCCTGTAGTCACCGCGGCGTGGCACAGAAGCGTGGGCTCCAACGAGGAAGACGGCATAGAGAAGCGGAAGCGGTACTTTGTGTCGAGGGTCGTTGGCGTTGTACCTGGCCATGAAGTCCACCTCGTCGACAATGGGCCACCCGGAGTTGACGTGAGCGAAGTAAGCCTGAACCAGCTCATCGGCCAGAGCCTTTTCTGGCAACTCAAGCACTTCGGCCGGTATACGGCTGACTTTCCTGGCAGGATGGCGGCTTCCGAAATGAAGCTGGTCCAAGTTGACGTGACGAGAGCGTTGTCGGACCAGGTAATTCAGGTTGGAGAATTCGGTGCCGATGAAGTACAGGCGGGAGTTTTGACCTATTTCGGAGACTCTGACATCGTCTGTGTCAATGAACTCGGCCAGGTTGCGTGAGGCTCGTTCGTCGACGCCCTCGCGCTCGCCCTCGCGGGTCGTGGAGGATGCAGACGCAGATCGGGAGCCAGGGCCGCGCTGCTGTTGGTCTCGGTGGACATGATGGCTGGCTTCCGCCGAGACCGAGGTAGAGGCTTCTTGAGATACGGGAGGAATGGAGGCATCTGGCCAAGGCGTATGCGTTTCTATTGGGGTTGCAGGCGCCGTGACGATCTGCTGGCCTCGGGGCTGGATCGGGACATGGCTGCGAGACTGACGGGCCAGAGAGGACCGGGACTTCTTTTTCTCGTAGAAGCGGCAGCTTGAGCCTTCATGAGACTGGCAGTTGGAGCACGGGGGGCCCTTGGTGAGGATATCGCAACGGACTTTGCGTCGGTGACAGGTTATGCAGGCTCTGCCGTCTGCGGCGAAGGAAGACTTGGGGTTAGACAAGAAAAGTATGACAGAGAACGAGAAGGAAACTGAGAGGGAGAGGCCATACTGGTTCTACGCCCCGTGCCGGGCGATGCTGGTTGCGGCTCATGATGTACAGGGACACCGGCCCGACGCCCTTGTACCGGCATAAGGTGGAGGGGATTTGTAAGGCGTGACGCCCTGTAGGTGGAGAGTTGCTCTGTGAAACTGGATGAGAACCGGCCGGTCAAGTAAGTAATGGGTAAAATCCGTCTGTCTGTATGGCTTCAGAACTTCCGACTCCCGAGAGACAATTCGTCCGCAGGGTTCATCCACCCGATGATCGGGGCCGGCCAGCAGCACAGCAGAGTGACCGCTTAGTTTGGTAGAAACCCCGACTCAAGCATTATACAAGAAAACGACGAATCGAAGTATGTGCAGGTGAGGGTCACGAAAAGGTTCGGCAGTTGAGGTGGAGCATCAAAAAGGCCGAAGCCGCGGAGCCGTTAGTCTACTATATAGGTGCTTAGCTTCGAGGCTTCGGCCGATTTGACCAATAGCGGCGCTTTTCTGGCCTAAGAGCCCTGGGCCGTTCGTCTCCTTGCCTCTTCTCTCTTCCTCCATTTCCACTCACTCGCCTCAACAGATGCAAGGCCAAAGACTCATTCGGTTTGGTCATCAGCAGCCAGGAATTTTCTTAGTGACAGGGAGAGGAAAAGATGGGAGATACCCACATATACTCACACGGCGGAGCGGAGAAGGTGTCCATGCTGGAAGCCATATAAGGCGTCCAAGGCTCATCATAGTCCAGGTAGGCTGGTTCCCCTCTCATCACTTGTCAACCAGGAGCCAGTGTTAATCGATCATCACCATGGCCACAGCCGAGACTCACTTGGACACCGATGTCGAAAAGAGCGGAAACCGCGCAGCCGTTGTTGGCACATGCCAGAATTTTGACTCGTCGGACGAATCCAGCTCGTCAGACAATGAGGCTCCCGACCCTACCAAGTTCTCCAAGGTTAGTTCCTAGTACACCATCGAAGTTGGAGGACAAAGATCAACATGAACTGACACGGCTCTTGAACCTACCAGTGGAGAAAGATTCACATCGTCATCGCCGGCTTCACCTGCACCTTCAACGGCAACCTGGGCTCCTCGATGCCTTCAGGCGCCCTCGACGCCATCTCGGACCAGTTCGGCGTCACGAACCGCACCCATCTCGTCATGCTCAACTCGCTCTACATGGTCGGCTACGTCCTGGGCCCTCTTCTCTTCGCGCCCCTGAGCGAGTACATCGGCCGCCGCCCGGTCCTCATCGGCACCTTCTTGGGCTACATCGTCTTCATGCTCGCCTGCTCCGCCGCCCCGACCTACGCGGCCCTCCTCATCTTCCGCCTCCTCTGCGGCGTCAACGCGGCGGCGCCGACCTCGGTCATCGGCGGGCTGTACGCCGATATCATCGACGACCCCTCGGTTCGGGGAAACGCCATCGCCTTCTACATGACCGTCACCACCATCGGGCCCGCCATCGGTCCCATCATCTCAGGCTTCTCGTCGTCAATGGGTTGGCAGTGGCCCTTCTGGATCGCTGCGCTGATAACCGTGCCGGGCCTGCCCTTCGTGCTGACCCTCCCCGAGACGTACGGCCCCGTGCTCTACAACAAGGCAGTGCGGAAGAGCAACAAGAAGCGGAGTGGCGGGCCCGACGCCCAACAGCCCCTCCGTCCATTTGACATTCGAAACATCTTCCTCCGGCCCGTGACTCTGCTCTTTACTGAGCCTATCCTCGCGGCTACTTCGGCCTATCTGACTCTCGTCTACGCCATCATGTACCTCATGTTCCAGGCGTACCCGATCGTGTTCCAGGGCTTCTATGGCCTCTCTCCAAGCATGGCATCGCTTGCTTACATTCCAAGTGAGTTGCTCTAATGTCTTTCTTGGGCCCGTCCTTCCTAATAAGCGAGTTCCTCGGCCAATGTGTTCTAACCCCTTTACTCTAGTGTGTGTCGGTATCATCGTTTCCTTTGTGGTTTTTCTCCTCTTCACCTGGTATCACGACCGCGAGGCAGCCGCCGGCAAAGCGTGGGCGAACAACGAGATCTATCGTCGTCTGCCTCTCGCCTGTATCGCTTCACCATGGTAAGTCTCCAGAAAGGCCCCTCCCTCCATAGGTCTGTTGACTTCATGGGCCACCGTTCAAACGACTAACAAGCCGCAGCATGGTTATTGCACTCTTCTGGCTGGGCTGGACTGTCTGGGAGTCAGTACCCCCCGTAGTGCCCATGCTCGGAGCTGGGTTCTTCTTCACCGCCGGCTTACAGTTGCTATTCATGGGCATGGTCAACTACCTGACCGACGTCTTCCGCCAGTCCTCGGCCTCGGCACACGCCGCAGCGAGCTGGACGCGGTCCACCGGCGCGATCCTGTTGCCCCTGGCGGCCGAGCCCATGTATCGCAACCTAGGTCTGCACTGGGCGCCGTCGGTGCTGGGGTTCGTGGCGCTGGTAATGGGAGTAATCCCCTTTATCTTCATCCGGTACGGCGACCGGTTGGCGCGGAGTAGCAAGGCGGCCAGAGCAGCCTATGGAATCCAGGATTAACAGAGATGGAAGATTGCGGTCGACAACTGGGTTTGATTAGATAGCGGGCTCATGGCTTGGGATATTATTACACGGGCGAGGACAAGCATTATTATTGGGAGTTGGAAATGAAGGCATAAATAAAGCCTTACGATACATAGAAAAGTATATAGCAGCTGGTTTCATTCAAGGGCGGGCTATATATGTGGTGTTTTGAATAGACTAACAATCATTTACTGATGACGAGATCTCGTAGTTGGTATCTCATCGTTGTTGACATGTACAACCCTCAACCAACAAAAAAAAGACTACAAATACCCGTGTCCAACATGATTCAACCCGCGATTCACTCCCACATGAATCCATCGAGTTACGCGTATTCTTGGCTCTGGCTTCCTATCACTGCTCTGTAGAGCAACTGCCGCACGGGAGAGTCTCCAATAGCGGCGCTGCCGGCCCTCCGCCGACCCCGCTCGGAGATCGGGACACGGACACCAATCATAGGCCGCTGCGAATTGACGCCATCATACGCCTTGCAGACCATGCAGGGCGTGGCCATTTGCATGCCCGCCGCAAACGCTCCGGATTAGGAAGTGACTTGTCGTCATAGGGCGTTCGCATGTAAGAAAGCATGCACCCGGCCATTGGCGCACAATGCATTATTGGGAAGGCGTCTTGCTTGGACTGGTTCTCTCTTTCGTCTTCTCTTCATATTTGAGTGTCTGTCTGTCTCTTTTGGCAGGATTGTTGCGGAACCTCCAAGTTCCCAATTCCCCAAGGACGTCGACTAAGCCCCTATCCTATGTCAACCTACCATCATCCCCTTCTCTTCCTCCAAGTCCCTCCTATCATATATTCCCATCAAAACAGTGAGTGACCCCGCAACCCATCCTGTTGTCGTTGACCTAAACACATTGACATTCATCCCATCCCAACCCTGCGCCAACGCCCTGTCACGGTCCCCGGTCCCAGTCCCGAGTAACCCCGTTCCCAAATAACTTATGCTCCAGACCACCGTGAGTGAAGATCCCTCTACACAGTTGCATTATGCTGGGTCGGTGACGTTCCCAGCCGCAACATGCCCCGACCTTTCATAGAGGTCCCTTTTCCGTAATGTACACATGTATATATATATACTGTAATCGCCTCGCAGCGACATTCGCCCGGCATGTCCCTGGCCATCTTTCGTGTGAAACTCGCCCTGGCGTAACCATGCATAGATCGGATTGAATCAACATGCGTTGGCTTCGCCTTGACTGATTTGTCGTTCGAGCTGCATCGTTCCTTTGCAGAGGGTTTGCAATTCGAGGTGCGTCCTCATTCTGGTGGCTGACGTGTTCCGTCATGCCCCCTTCAGCCTGTCGAATCCGTTGCCGAGCATGGCGAGCCCGAGCCCTTATGCCTCCTGAAAAACGGGAAATCCTTCATCCGGAATCGACTCGTCTTCTTCCGAAGTGATTTGCCCTCCGCTTTTCCGATGCTGCCGCCAATGCTCCCACCAGTGCTGCCACCCGTGCTGCCACCCGTGCTGCCGATGGACTGTGTTTCGTCATCGGCAACCGAACTATCGTGATACGTCATCTCGGGCGTATCCTTCAAGCTTGGGGATGAAACGTTGATTGTGGGAATTCCCAAGGGGTGTTCCGTCGATTCTCCGCTGACTATGCTCGTGCCCCGCGTGCTTGGTGACATAGGCATCTTGCCAGTCGTAGCACTCGTCGCCTGTGACGCCCAGTCGCCGGAACAGGTACCGGACACGCTCCCTTCAGTGGTTTCGCTGGACCGTTGTTTCCCAGAAGGTATCGACTTGCCATCTGGATAACTGTCTTCTTGATTTCGAGAGTGGAATGGATCACTATTTGCAAGCTCCCGGACGGCATCGAACGTCGATGTCGACCCATTCATTTGCTTGAAGTCTCCGAAAGTGTCCAGTGCGTGGGATGAATCTGTCGTTGGCTCGTTGTCTATTGGCGACTCGTCATGCGCATCAACGTGTGGCATCGGGAGCACTCCATTGCCTACTGGGGTCGTATCGGATGCTCGGTCCGTGTCGCTCAGACTCGACTCCTTGCTGACTTCCTCTGGCGGGACCGCAAAACTCATAGTTCTGGGCGAAAAAGTACCTTCCTTCAACAAAAGGCGCCTCCGGACCGGATCATCCTTCAAGAATTTCGCCTTGTCTTCCTGCAACTTTTGCTCGAAACGGCTCTTATTTCGTTCGAGCTCGTCGACCGTGTACTTCATGGCCGGCATGATGTCGGCGACACCCTGGAAGAGTGGGGTAGCAAACAGATTCATGAAGCCTAGCTGGCCTTTAGACAGAGATGTCACGTCCTGTTTGGGTGGTGCCATGAGTGATGATTGAATCCCCAGCTCGCTTTCCATCGACGCCTGCCGGGAGAATTCCTCAGAGAGAATGTATGTCCACTGGAGTGCGATTTCGTGATTCCTCGCCTGGAGATAAGAGTCAGTAATCAAGCTCAGCGAAGTTGTATGAGTGGAGCAGGGTGAGCATACCACGTTGCTAATGTCAGCACATTTGATCAATAGCGAGCAGGCCAATGTCCTGTTCTCCTCCAATTGTCGCCCGTTCCAACCGTCGATGCTGTTGTTCTCCTGAAGTCGTTCCTGAAGGTCGCCAAGCTTCTTCATATAGTCAAAGTGTAAACCCATGTCGGTCGCCAAGATGGAGCTAATCATCAACCTGCGCATTTTGGTGTCCTCGAACGCAGATGGCCAATGGCGGCGAAGGATTTGAGAGTAGGCAGCGCAGTGAAATGACTCGAGTACTGACTGATCGTTGTACAGTTGTGCTAGAGGCGCGTTAAGGGTAACTAGGAAACCGTTGTTGACACCAGGGTGCCCAACGTCATGGCCAATCGCTGTAATGAGGAGAGTTAGAGCCTCAAAGGGTGTGACTAAGGACGCTATCGGAGACTTCTCGGGGATCGAGCCCGCCTCTGCATTTGCGGGATAGGGTGGGAGAGAACCGATATGCACGAGGAAATTAAACGTCGCCTGCAAGACATCTACCACATGACGGAAGTTGTGATATGGGACGAAGTTGTTGTAGGCGGCGCGACAAGCAACGAGGAAGGAGACGAGGTGGTCTGCGTGGTAGGTTAGCATGCGGGTGGTTACATATAGGGTTGAGGCGAGTGGCTTACCTGCTGGTATCCGCCATTTTTCAAGTTCCGGCATTGCCAGGGCGTGCTTAAACATGGCCAAGGCCGCAACCAACAACTCATCGTCGCCGAAGGAGTGAGCGCAGAAACTCCAGCTTCCCACTGCGGCTGCGATGACTACCTGTCGCTCAGATGACACAGCAATATGTGCCTTGTTGATTTGATCCTCGTTCGAGGACAATCGGCATATGCCCTTCATCAAACTGGAAACCATGGCCTCACGGAGGTACGCAAATGGTTTTTCGTCATTGACGCCCACCCAAGACCGCTTTCTCCCTTGCCTGATCTCCAACATGGCCTGCTGCTCCCGCGCGGCCTCTCTATGTGCCCGATAAGCACATATCTCCAAACTTGTGATGCACTTCGAACTGAGAGGGGAGACGATGATGTCGACAGCGCCGAGATCCAGACATCTCCGTATCAGTCGGCGGTTGGAGGCAAGGGAGCCAAGAGGTGTTGTGAATGGCTCTACAGCGCCATCGGTCATCTGCTCGCTGGCAGACGTGGGGCCCGTTTCTGAACTGCTGATCATGGGGACTGGGACGACTAGTTTTGACATCCCGCGCAGCTGAGCCTCTGTGATGATTTTCTGCAGTAAATCCAACCCGTATAGGGCTTCGTCTGGAGTGTGGATGTCGACGCCCCCTTCATCGGATTCGCACGAGGGCGACGGCGACGTGGGTCTATTTTGCGGCTCAGGGACATGTTCATCGTGAGGAGTGTCAAGTAGCACAATTGTCGGCTTCAGGTCGAGCATAGATCCCTCTTGAAGTTCAAAGAGCTTGGACAAGCAGGCGGCGCCTGTAGCGCACACGTGGACTGATTAGGCAGTTAGAAACAGCGAATGCAGGAGAAGGAGAGCGGGGGGACCAACCGTCGCCGAAGGCGTCCAGCAAAGGCTGGATGGCTTGTCGAGAATCACTAGACTCCCACCCTTGTGGATCACTTTCCGTGTTATTGGAGATAGCATAAATCATTCCATCTTCGCACACATCGCGATTGACGTATATGACATGACAAGCGGCGCGTTCCATGGTGGTCATGGAGAGCTACCAGTCTCGCGACTGGAGCACCGTAGCCCTTCGGGCAACAGATCGATTGAACCAAGAGGCAGTGAGAGTAGGAAAGCCTCTAGAGTCTCGAGGGACGCAAAGACACGAAGTCTTGCGAGGGTTCTTTGGGGAGAGTTGCGATTTAAATTTGTATCCGTATCCGAGGAATGAAGCAAGGAGCAATCGTAGAAGGTAGTCTGGGTTTAGCGACACCCAAACGATCAAGCGTAAGTGCGACTCAGGATTTTTGAAGCATCCAAGCGATCGAAGGGTGTATCGAAGACGACGACGGAGCGTGACGGGTGGCACGGGAGAATGGTGGGTTTGGTGCAATCGGAGGACGCGACACCTAGTTTCGGGTCCAGGCGAGTGTCGCAGGGACGGCTGCCGACAGAAAGGCGGTTAGACGGATGAGGAAGGTGTTGAAGAAGCTGATGATTGAGAGGCGATAGTCAGCATGGACGAATTGGCTAAAGAGGGACCCCGGTGGGCGATGAATAGAGGGAAAACGCGAACGTAGGCGTGTGTGGAAGCGAGCAGGAGAACGAAGGAGAGGGGAGGACAAGACGGGAGGGCGAGACGTAATGGAAGATGCCGGGGAACGGGGGAAGGTGGATAGAAGGCGAACGGGATGGAGTAGGCTGGGGCTGGCTGAGTCTTTGAGATGGGGAGTGAGACAGTGGACTGAAGGGCATCGAAAAGGAAAATTCGGTAGGAGGGGACAAGCTGCCATCTTCGGGGTGTCGAGGTGTCTCAGCGGGTCGAGGGCCGAGCACGCGGGCGCAAGCACGATGGTGTCAGAGGCATGGAAGCATTGGGGTCTTACCTGGAAGTACTGCAATAACACGAGCCCGTGGAGGCTGTCGGGACCTACCTGGCCAGGAAAGAACCAGGGTAGGGAAAGAAAGTAGGGTAAGGGTATCGAGCGACGCGGCAGCTGGGGCCGGGGAGAGGAGGCGATCTGCGAGCAAGCTGCAAGAGTAGGGACAGGGCGCGGTGGCGACGTAGGACAAAGAGGCCCGACAGTGAAGGGGGGGCGTGAAAGTGAGAGTGAGAGTGATAGTGAGAGCGAGAGTGAGAGCGAGAGAGCGGGAGAGTGTGTGATGTGAGCGCGGCTGCGAGGCGATGGATAGTTGACTCTTGAGAGCCAGCGAACGACGCAGAGTCTAGTTGAGGAAAAGCGATGCCGTAGGATGCTGAACCGAACGTGGTGGCGGCGTGATCAAAGCGTGGAGAAGAGAATCAAAGGCGAGTCAGATCCGACCGGATCGATGACCGGGTCGACAAGTCGAATTGGCCAAGGAACGGAACAAGTCAAGAGTCGGGGCGGGATGGATGGAGGGAGAGGGAGAGAGAGGGAGAGGATGAGAAGGTCTCGGGGCCGGGGGAGAGAGAAAAAGTGACTTTTGCTAACCCGGACGAGACAGGCAAGGGCCTGAGAGCGGAGGGCAGGGGACTCTAGGGAGGAACAGTGGAAAGAAAAACAATGGTTTCGCGCAAGGCCCAGAAAAAGAAAGCAGGAAAAAGGAACACGCAAAGAATAATAGAAATAACAAGAAAGAAGCAAAAAAAGGGCTGCGATGGGGAATGACGCAGCGGGCCTGGGAAGAACAAAGGGTATTCACACAGGAGATGATGCTGCGGTTGGGAGTCAAGGGCAGACGGCGAAGCGCAGAGAGCAGACGCGAAAGCAGGGAGACAAGACTGAGAGAGGAGTTTGCTCAGTTGCTGATGTGCCTTGTTGCTTCTTTTCCGCGGCGAGGAAATACAGACAGATGGGACAGACGAATAGAACCGGTTAGGTCGATCGGTGGTATGCCAGTCGCACCAAGCCAAGAGATGGATGGCGAGGAGAAGGGCGCGAGGGAGCGTGAGAGAAGGGTCAGACCGTAAGGACGAGTGAGAACTGGGATGGAAGGCGAGGGGGCGTGGGACTGAGTTGGCGGCGTCACGGCGAGGGTGGTGTGTGTGTCCTAGCGGGAGTCTGCGAGAGCGAGTGGGGGGATGGATTGCGGGTTGGGATGGGATGGGATGGGAAGGGAAGGGAATGGGGTGTTAGAGCAGAGCCTAGCACTGTAGTCACCCATGGATGAAGGAAGGTAAGGAGTATGGTTTTCACCACAGTAGCACGGCCAGCAGGGGGGTAGCTGGGGTTCCTGGAGCTGTAGGCACGATAAAAAGGGGGGGGAGAGAGAGAGCTCCTTGGTGTTGATGGTTTGGGGGCACAATTCAGAGTGAAGCCCTGAGCTATGAGCTACGAGCCGTGAACCATGAACCATGAACCATGAACCATGGTCCTGTGTGCAGCAAGCCGCGGCGGCGTCGATGAGATGGGGTGACAAAAGTAAGGGAGCAGAATCCACCACGACCCAGGTCCCTATCGCCAGCTGCCTGTGGACGACGGTCGTCGTCACAGCCGGCGAGCACTGGAGCACCCGCAGCGCACGAGGCACGAGGCGCGAGGCACTAAGGCATCCACAAATGGGATCAAAGGGGCTGGATGAGGGTTTGCGGGCGACGGCCGCCAATCAGGGCGCAGGATGGGGGCGATGGGGCCGATGGAACCAGTCCGGAGGAGGTTCGAGCGGGTCTAGGTGGTCGTTTGGAAGCCTTCTGGCCTTCTTCGAGAATCTGGAATTGCCACGGTTCCCACACCATCGACATGGGCCAGGAAGTGACTGCGACGGGGGGACCGGGAATCTTTCTCGAAGCCTGGACGGAAAGGTTGCTGCAGCGAGTAACTTAGCTCTAGTACACGCTAAAGCCGTTTTGGTACAGGGTGTGCGGGGCGCTGCAGGGCTTGCAGCCCGAGCTTGCAGGGGGAGGGATGGGGGGTTACCTGTGCAATACAGGGGAGCTACGAAGTGCGCCTGGTCGATGTGCACCAACGCGACGCCCTTCATGGCGCTTTGGGAGCGGGGTGGCAGGCGCAAGGTCGCGGCTGAGGGAGCTTTGGAAACTCCGCAGTGAGCCGTACCCTGCTGGTAGCCCACGGGGTTCTCTCTTTCGAGGCCCGGCCGCCTGTATCTTGTTCTCTTGGACGATCCGTCGGCCACGGAGTTGAGGTATGTGTTCATACAGTGCGGTTTGGCGTGGTGAGGTGTATCGCAGTAGACGGGCCACTGTGGAAGGGTACCCCACCCTCCCGGGCTGGGCGCCTCTGCAAACAGCCTGCAACCGGCCTGGGGCCGGAGAACCAACCAGCCTGCTGGGTTTGCCTGGGCGTCAACCCTGAGCCTTTGGGCCGCCGACGACAGTCTCTCGGCGACGGTCGCACAACACAGTGGATTCCATTATGAACCCCAGCTGGATCTCAACTGGAGTGCGCTGGGACTGGGCAGTTTGCCAGTTGTGTCCAGGAATCCAGTGGGACTTTTTCCCTTTCCCCTGGGCCCTTGCCGTAGAAGGCTTCGATGGAAGGATTCCGTTCCATGTCCACAAGCTCACACCCTGCGCTCTGGACTCTGCGCTATGCACCACTCTCGCACCCTGCACCCTGCAGCATGCACCACCCTGCACTGCCCCCTTCTCTCTCTGTTCTTTTCCATCTTTCTTCTCTGTCGGGTTCCTTATTCTCAATTCTGGCGGCGCCCCTGACGCAGTATCTGACATCTCCTATGTCGCATCTAGCATCTAGCATCTAGCATCCTTCCGAGTCCGCAAGCGCCTTCCGCCTTCCGCCTTCCGCTTTCCAACGCTCCCCCCGAGCTGCACCTAAAAGACACCTGCTGGGATGATGCAAGTGCGGGCAGGCCGCTTTCCTTCCTACACCTAGAGGGAAGGTGTTACCAGGCAAGGTACCCAGTAATCATCTAATGACTGCCTGTGCTTTGCAGGTGCAGAATGCAGAGCCAGAGTGCAGTAGCTGAGGAAGGGAGGGAAGGTAGGGACCGCTGTGCACAGTTTTAGCTGCATCGGATGAGAGCCCCGCGCACCCCGGCTTCCATTTCCAGACGCCATCTCATCTCATCCCATTGCCATTTGCATCATCATTCGAATTTCATCGTCATTCCCATTCACATCGTCATTTCCATTGTCACTGTCATTCCCCCTGCGCAAGCCAAAAAAAAAAGAAGAAGCCAAGCCTCGAGCCTCAAGCCCCAAGCCTCACACCTCACGCCTCATGCCTCACGCCTCAAACCCAGACCCAAGCCCATAACCACGCAGGCTAGATGCTCGACACCATCTTTGCCGGCCGCAGCAGCCTCTCAACGGAGCCCCCAGTGGTCCAGTGGCCCATCGGTCCCCTAGGAACCCGTCCCGTCATTCCATCTGCGCTATCAAAAATGCCCGTGAATGGATGCTCTGCCCCGCACTCCGCCCACCATTCTGAACCGAAACTCTCCTCTCTCTCCGGCTATCTGCCTTTCCTGTCTCAGCCAAGATCAGCATCTTGAAAGGCTACGAGCCTAGGACGAAGTGCCGACATGAAGAACTCCGGAACAGGACCAAACTGGTTGCACCCGCCCAACCGCTTCTGATTCGTGTTTCCTTGTTTTCTGTTCTCTACGAGGAATGCATCTCAGTCAATCCTGGAAACCCATGCTTCCAGCTAGGAGCCCAGGACTGGACTCTCGCCTACGCCTTCGTATCGGCAAGGGCCTCAGTCTGACAGAAGCGCTACTGTGCTACCCACTGCCTAGACACCTCCCACCCGCGGCTGCCCACTACGTGCTACGGATGGACTTTGGGCGACGGGCTTTGTGCTACGGGCTGTGGAGTACCTCGCACATGCTCGATGGAAATTCCGACGCCAGAGAGGTTCCAGAAGCATTGCCGAAAGCCCAGGCTTGCAGGGAATGGGGGTTTGCTCAGAGGGCCGATGCCAGGGATTTCCCGACTACGTGGCCCGCCCCTAGGACAAAGGCCAAAGAGTCAGAGAATACTCCGAGATGGATCATCCCATTCTGCCAACGCATCTTTACCTTGAATTGTGTGTCCATCTTTGCCTGGTCGATCTATCCATGTTATCACGGTGCCGCTGCGGCTATGACCTACGTACTGGATACTGCGCCTGTTGACGGCGTAGGCACATCCACCACTGTACGAAGGACTTCCTCTTTCTCTCGACTCCAAGCCGAACAACCATATCAATCGAGTCTCTACGAACCGAGGCACAGCTTTCAACCCTCCCCAAAACGGACAAGCCCGGTGCCATCTTTTTGACTTTGTTCGGGCACAAGTTGACAACCCTTCCCTTCTTACATATCCGCAGCTCCCCCACAAAACTGCCTGCAACCAACCTGCACTTTCCCCTCGTTTTAGCCCTCGTCTCTCTTGGCTGGTTCGTCTGGCCGCGGTCTCGAACCCCCTCGTTTACCAAGCTCCAGCGCCTCATGAAATCGCCGGCTCCGTCTCCAATCTTTGGCACGTTGCGACTTCCCCTCCAGGCTGTTCTGCCCGCTGCTAGTCCAAGTAGTACGGCATCCGCCCCGCCCGCCTCCACCTACGCCCGACGTTCGGGGCCGACCTTGACAATTCCGTCCATGGTGCGGCGGAGTGCGCACGGAGGATGGACCCGGCAGATCATGAGATGAGGCTCTTGTTTCCTCGCTCTCTCCTCGCTCTCCAGACTCCATAGCCATGAGGTCCACATGAATTTGTTGCGTACCGGTCGCTTGCGCGTTGTCATGGCCGAAGTTGTGGAGGGCATTCTCATGAATCAATCAACATCCATGGCCGAAATTGTTTGGTACCGCGAGCGAAGCGTCCATTATGCAATCGGTATCTCGGTCCAACAGGCTACCTAGCTCCAATCACCCCTCCGTCACCCCAGATAGCCAGCAGACCTGACGACCCCCTCCCCGCCTAGGCAGGTCAGTAACGGGGTAGACAAGGGTGGCGACAGAGTCAGCGTGCCAAGCCAGCGCCCCAGGCCAAGAACGACACAAGGCGATTCAGGGGCGTCCGATGCGGTGCTAGAACGCTGTCTTTAGTCGGTGAGGCTGAGGCTTAAATGCTCGACATCGATATCGAAACTCGAAATGGCCGACAAAGACGACGCACGGTACACGGCTTAATGCTGTTGTTGGCCTGTCTCGTCTATGGAGTGCTCCATATACGCGACCCAACAGCCGCGTCCGTGCCATGGTCGCCCAACCATGGCACCACCTTTTGTTTTGCCCTGCCCTACTACGCACCGCACCGCCTGCCAAGCTTGCTCAGATCCCTTGGGGGACGTCCGTACAGCACTGGACGAAGTAGGCTCGCTGTACGTCACTAGACTACGTATCGCATGTACGTTGTGAACCTGTGCCTACGCCTGCCGCGCGCCCTCAAACCAGCGGCCGTTCCCCGCTCAATTTCAGCCCGCCAGAGTGGAGAATGGCAACAGCAGGTCGAAGCTATGCCCCGGTTCCCTGGATTCTGTCGCATGGTGCGGAGTAAACCACGGTTTGCCCTATCTTGTTAATCTATCTAAGGTAATGCACCTAGGTATGAATACAGCATGTACATAGGATGTGCGTGCTGGGTTCGCATCTACCAAGGCAAGGTATTTATCGTCTACTACGACGATAATACGGACTTAGGCTATCTGCACTGCACCCCTCCATCCGCAGCCGAGCGCGTGCTTGTCTCTAACGCAAACGCACGGCCAACAGCAGTGAGCAGTCACCAACTGGGCGCGTCCCGAGCAGCGCAACCGCCCACTCACAGAGCGCTCCCGAAACGCTGGGCTGGGTCTTCTGCGCCTCCCCTGTACAGTCTGGTCTCTCCGTCCCCTCAAAAAGCAAGCCCCAGCACAGGGTGGGTGGATGCCCTTATCTTCGCAGTTGACCAGGGTTTGTCAAGTTGGGAACAACCATGCTCTCAACCACATCACGTGGGCCGCCCAAAGAGAGTAGAGCCTGTGCTGTGCGGCATGTCGAACACTGACTAAAAACCTCGTATATATCGAGTCGAGTACAGAACTCACTACTTAGTGCTCCGACTGACGTATTATTGTGATTGCCACCCACCTAAGTTAATCACATATATGACTCTGTGCGCACTATTTATGATACCAAGTACTTTGCTTTGTAATACGATCTCTATTGTCTCGTCAGCCCTCTCGTTTGCTTTGTACCTACTCTACTTGATGCGGCTCCGACATGGAGACTCTCCAGTGGAAACCCCGGACGCACAATCCAAGCTGAATAATATGCATCTTCATCTAACCACTGAAAGGATATTTTCACACGAACCCCCAAGTTCGGGCATAGCCTAAGTCTGATCGAGGTCATCCTGGAAATTTCCATTCTTTCTTCTTGTACGGAGTAACAGATGTCGAAATTCTCTTTCTTAATCCACATGTCCGTTCCGCAGACATGATCCATGCAGCCAAACGCCGTTGTCCCTTCGTACGGTTGCGAGGGCCACGTGTGAGCGTGCACACGCGCGCTGTGTCTCTATCTCTGTATCTACACCCTTCCGTGACACTTTGCTCTCAAGGTCCCCCCCCCCCCCCCACAATTCATTCTCTTCATACCATGTCGTACCTCTCGTCAGTGTCCTACGTTAAGTCATGCCTCCGTTACCGTTCCTCGACAGCCACGCCGATGGCGTCTCTGTGAACCCTTTCGTGTCAAAACCACTAGTCGGCACGGGCTCCCTTATCGACCTCGAGATGGATCTCAGCGACCTCGTTCGAGTCCTGGTCTGTCTCCGCTGCCGTCGGCAATGAAATGACTTTCTTGCGCTCCCAGGCAGCGCTCTGGATATCCGCGAGAGCTGCCTGCGCACCCTCGTTGGGTGCAGGAGGTTCCACGTCTTCGTCCACGGCATCGCCTCCCGTCATCTCAGTATCAGGATCGTAATACTCTTGACCGAGAACCTGCTCGTCCGCCGATGAGTCCATCTGCACTTCGTCGCTGGCGAAGTCCGCCCCCGTAGAGTCCTCGGCTCCGCTACCGCCCAGGGCCTCGAAGTTCCAGGGCTGGGCCAGGTTCAACGACTTGGCACCCAAGGGCTGATAGGAATTCTTGATATCCACGCCTTCGTCCTCAATGCTGTCATGAATCATCTCAATACGATGAGGGCCCTCGTAGGAAGGGAGCTGGTCTTCGTCGTCGTCGGGTGTTGCTGACGAGGTGAGTGTGACTCTATCCGAACCACGACCTGCTTGATGGCGAGTTGCTACGGCTCCGATCAATGCGCTCGACGACCCAGTCAGGGAGGAACCCTCGCCGAGGCGCTGACCTTCCCCCGCCTCTGTTTCGTCGTCGTCGTCTTCTTCTTCCTCTTCATCCTCGTACTTCTCAGAGATGACTCCGAACCTCGACCCACCTAAAGGGACACTGGTTCGACGGCGGTAGAAGAGCAGGTACGCAGCTTCGGTGATGGCCGTTGATGGGTCTGCAACGTGGCTGACGGATGAATCTAATTTGTCTGGTTAGCACTCCTGACGGGTATGAGCAACGGAGAGGGCCGGTCTTACCATTGTAATTATACCAACGACCGTCCACAAAGTTCTTGGCATACGCGGTGTAGTGTCCACCACCAAGACCACCGTAATGATCGTCGACAGCGATTAGATCGTAGATCTCCTCTTTACCCTCCTCCTTCTGAATCACTCGGGTCGTGAGGTCCAACCCCTCAACGGGGAAGTCGACGAGCACGTCTAGCTTGTCTCTTCGCCATCCAGAGCTGCTGAAGCGCTTCAGATGGGCCACCAGGATGTCAGGTGTCTTCCACAAGTCGAACTTCTTGCTTGCTCGCCGGTGCTCCTTGCAGCGCGGGCAGTACCACATGTCTTGTTCGGAAAGAATCTCGGCTCTCTCGAACTCATCTAGACACTCGTCGAGTGTGATGCCACGCGTGCGGCGGTGGTGTCGTCTTCTCTGTCTAATCTTGAGCACAGGGTCGTCGAGACTCTCCAGCTCGACAAAAGTCCGTGTCCCTTGATCTTCGGTAGGGTTTCTCGGGGAGGCACCGAAGACCTTCTCCCAAGCTTCCTCATTCCAGTCTACAACCAGACCCTCACCGAGGCGGATCAACGGGCCACCATCGGCAATTGCTGGCGGCGTTGGCTGAGGCTTGACAGCGTTCAACTTGTGCGCCTTTCCGTTTCGCATCTGCTTATCACGACGCTTGTTACCCTTCTTGCTATATGTCTTGTGGCCCTTGAACTTCTTGCGGCCTCCAGGGCCCTGCTTTGAACCGCGGGGACCGACCTATTCACTATTAGCAAGATGTACGTATGAAAGGATCAAGGTGTGTGCATACTCGTACTGGCTGAAGGACATCTTCTTCGCTTGACTCGTCCAACATCCGGGTCTGGCTCTCATCGGCCTTTGAGCCCTCGTCATTGGTGCTGTCTTCATCGTTGCCAGATGTCGTGCTAGTGGAACTCTCGGGACTTTGCTCATCCTCTCTCTCGGGAGAAGGCTCGGGGATTCGATCTAACACTTTCGGAAGTGTCCGATGATGGTCGACATTGGACCAACCCGTAGGAACAGCGCCATCGGAGTTATCGGTGAAGTAGCTAAGTTCGAACATGTTCTGCAACTCAGGGTCCAGGAACCCACCTGGGTTGATGAACTTGGGTCGTCTGGTGTTGAACTGCTTTAGGACATGGGGTTCATGGATGGGGGTGCTATTGGCATTGTCCGGAGTAGTATCCTTGACCGCAACATCCTTCATCGTGACATCCACCAAATCATCCTCGCCTTCCACCGAGTGAGCGACAACCTTGCCGTCGCCGGAAGAGTCCGCGTCCGAAGCCGAGGTGATGACCACATCGCTGTCAGTATTGTCCAGAGTCTCAGCCTCGGTTGGGTCTTGAAGCCCAGACCACGTCGAGAATGTGGCAACCTTCTCCAAGACCTTGCGTTGAATCAGATCAATGCTGGATGCCTCCTTTTTGGTCAAACATATGAAATGCGGGGGGGAGGAGGTTTCCTGGTTCCGGTCGTGGTTATGGGGTCGGCGATGGAACACCGGTACCACCATCCTCTCGTAACGGGGGTCGTCCCATTCCGTGGCATCAAGAGGGGTGTCGATATCCAACATGGAACGGAACTTTTTCGACCGAGCCTTGTGCGGCCAGTTGGTCGGAATAAGCTCCAGCTCATGGATGGTAGGTATATCGGAAGACTGGATCTCCTCTGACACGTCCTGGGTGTTGTCGTAGATCTTGAAGAAGCGGTCCTTGAACTCCTCAGCCCCGATCAACCGTTCCGCAGGAACGCCTGTCCGAGTTGAAAGAAACTGCTTCAGTTGCTCAATGGCACTGTGTTTGGGCAGTTCTACCTCGATCAACACGGGCACATCATTCAGAGGTAGAAATTTGACAGATTTTGCCCACATGTCCTCCACGGGAAGGGGCAGAGTCAAGTTGTTGAACGGATCAAAGGTGATGCTAATTTTGCCACACTCAGGGCATTTCAAGGTTGACTTGTACATGCCGGTAAACAGGTCGGCGATAACGGAATCGTCTCGAAGACGAGTAATCTCCCACACCTTGTCTGCCATCGCCTTGATGGCTTCTGGGTTGTTGATCATGTCATCCGTAGAGTCGGGCTTCTCAATGTACGGCTTCTTCTTGATGCGGCTCAAGTCTTCTTGAAGACCATCGAGGAGGAAGCCAAGAAACTCCTGAGTATCTTGTTGACCCCAGCCAGAAAAGGTGCTTCGGCAGCGGCCAACGGTGGTCTTGAAATCTCGGGGGCTCACGGAACCTTTACCTTCCATGTAGATCTCCTTGAGCAAGTTTCCATACGCCATGGCAACTTTGCCATTGTACCCCAACGGGTTAGTCTTATTCACCTCGTCGGCGTAGGTGCCTGTGAGGAAGTACTTGGTCAACTCCTCGACGCTACGAACACATTGCAAGGCCGAGTTCATGTAGCACGTGTTTCCAAGGTTCTGAAGACCGACAGCACCAATGCTGCGGCCCGATTTCTTCTGGGCCCGCCCTCGGGTCAAAGGACCGCCGGGGGCCGGGCTGTTTCGGCCGCTGACCGGAGCCGAGGCGGAGGCCAACGCGTTGCCCCGGGTAGGGATGGCCTTGTCGTTGCCACGCTGTCGGCCAGTGTAAGTGCTGACCCAGAATTGGTCAACTGCCTCGTCAATGACAATGGTTTGGTCGGTGACAAGTTCATAGATCTGCAGCGATGCCTTTCCATTGTAGTTCTGGTTGCCTGTCTGGTCGGCAAGGGGAACCTTAATCCTCTCGTCACGAACTTGAGCAAAGGCAGCGACATCGAGCAGAAGCTTTGACCATGAATCGGCAGGAATGGCATGGCCAGGAGAATCCGGAGGGGTGAGTGCGCGGCGGGGTTCGGAAGGTCCGGTGACAGGTATCGGTTGAGGGGCCATCCACAAGCGGATCTTCCGGTCCATCGGGACTCCGGTGAAGGTCTTGACATCCTTCAAGAAGGTCTGCGCGCGGTAGCTGCGACTCCTGGCGAGGATAAGAGGGCCGGGATCCTTTGCCTTGAGGGACTGTTCGATAGGCAGCGGACTAACCTCGGACCACAGGCGGTGAATTCGAAAGATTGGCGGGTGGTACTCGTACATAATGTTCGCTTCAACCTCGCTCTCGGCAGTGTTGATAGCAGTGCGGACGATGGCTTGTTGGCCGTCCTTGACACCGTACCAGTCGACGACCATCTTCCAGGCATCCTCGGAGAACAATTGGAAATCTTCATCGCCAGATCCGGGCTTCAGGCGCACAAACTTGGCGCCGTTGGGCTCCTCCATGACTTCTTCAATGATGTCGGAGTTGTCGACGGGGCCAAGAGGCTCGGTTGACGGTTCCGCCTTGCTTTCCTTGGAGTCGCTGCGGAGGGCGAGCGCCTTGTCGACCCAAGAGCGCGATACGAGATAGGCCTTGGCCCCATCTTTCATGGGTTCTTCCGCAAAAGCCTTTAGGAGGGTCTCGATAATCTTGACCTGCTCGTGGAGAGGAGGTACCGCTGTGCAGATATGTTAGCCATTCCCATGGGACTCGAACATCCGACTCCTTGTGGGTGGGCGTGCTTACGCTGTGAAGCGGAGAGAGATCCGTCAGTCGCGGCAGATGGCTCTGGAGCGTCGAGACTCATGGCTCTGGGCAGGGCACTAGAGGACTGCTGTGAGGCGTCGGCCGAGTCGGTGGTCTGGGAAGTAGCCATCTCAACGTCACGGGCCTTGGCCGTCTCGTTTTCGGGGTCCATGCTTGACGCACGTCGTTTCAGTGGTGATGAGGATCGGTGGGGGATATCTGCATCGCCATTCATAATGGCACGCCTGGAAACGCGGAAGGGAGACTGGCTTCTGGTCGAGGCGGGGAAGGGGCCAGTGTCGTCTCCCCCACGGTCGCTTTCGATGGAGAGGTCGGCGTAGGCGGAGGCAGAGGGAGACGATGCAGCGGAGGCGACGGAGGCGACGGAGGCGACGGGGGCAGCGTAATCGGCGGAAACGTGGGATGCCTGCTGCTGGAGGCGCGGAGGCAAGCTGGAGGCGGGTTGGGAGTCGGCCCGGAGGTAGGAAGGGGTATCAGGGCCCGAGGCCACGGGTGTGGCTGAGAAGGAAGCGGCGGAGAAGGAGAGGGCGGGATCGTCGTCGATTTCGCACGAGGGCAGGACTGAGTCGGGCGAGGGCGAGTCGTCAAGTGGATCCTGGCGGTGGGTTCGAGGACTCGCAAGCTTTCTCTTCTTTTGGGACGACGTCTTGAAGGCGAGCTGCCCTGGCAGAGGCAGCTCGAGGGTGGACGAGGTGGGGAGGAGGGAGCCGACGCCGACGCTGATGGCGGGGACGGGAGGCGGAGGCGGAGGAGGAGGAGGAATTGCGAACGGGCGAGAGGCGGAGACGGCGGCGGAGACGGAGGCGAACGTGATGGCGAAGGCGATGACAATGGCGATGGCAAGCGTCTTGCATTAGAACTAGAGAACCCAGTGCCGGTAGGGGGAGGGGGGGTTAGGAAGGGGGAAAGATTTAGATGGATCAGCCTCAGCCAGAAGAGGTCAAAAACAAGAACCTGGAAGAGGGCACACACGGGCACACGGGGCACACACAGCGGCACAAACACAGCGCATGCCGTCGGGGGCTGTGGAGGCCGGCGGTGACACGGTGGGGCTGAAAACGGGCCTGCCACCCAGACAGCGGCTAAGACTAGAATAGCAGCCAGGGCGAGCGAGGCACAGTGCAATCAATGCCTGCCGACCGAGCAGGACGGGAGCAATATTAGCAGGTAGGTAAGCTGTGGCAAGGCATCAATAGGAACAAAGATAGGGTTTGCATCAGAATGACAAATAAAACCCATCATGAGTCCAGCTGACCTGAGCGGGCTCAAAGTCTCCCAAAGTTCCAATCCATTGTCCGGGTAAATCGTTGACACCGACAGTTCCTCCTCTTACAAGGCTGATATTTCCTCATTGTGTCCAACCACCCATTCGCTGCAGCGGCGAATCGGTAGACTACGTAGTTAATGAGACAGAACTGCCGTTGGTTGGATGGGTCCCATGCACATGCATGCCTGCTGCGTACCTACTGTCCTTCGTAGAAAATTTCTGCCACCAACCCAGCTCCGTTTCCACGTGACTGCCTACTACAGTACTAACTGGAAGCTAAGGGAGCATCAACGCACGACGTACATGTATGTGATACCGACGCTCTCCAACCATCCTGAAAGCACTCATGATGGTGGTGGGGGAACTGCAGGAGAAGAAAAAAGAATCTGCCAGGGCAATGGCCAAGGCAGCACGTTGCATATCCACGGTCCATGGCCTGTGCCCTGAAATAGCGCCTGGAAGGCCCCTGTATTTACTCCCAGCAAGCGCCCTAGAGGCCTAACCTTTCCCCTCGCCCCCCGCTTCCAGGGAACTGTCCGGGCGCTAGCATCCTTGGCATGTCAATCGCTTGGAATCGTCGCCATCCTAGTGGACGCCGCCATCATGATGCTTTTTTTTCTTTTTAATTCTTGTCAATGTAACCCGAGAAAGGGCAAGGGAACCCCATCAATCACAAATCACATCGCAGAAGGTGCGGTAATCCCCGTTTCTACGAATACATATCTAGACATGATATTTCGTTCAATAATCCTCTTCTAGATCGGCAGCGGTGGATGTCGACAAAAAAACTTTGCTTGCTCTGACCCCACATTGTAAATACATCCGCCGTAACTTACGGACATCCGTGATGATGACCCCTGGGTCCCTTTGCGCCTAAACGTCCAACGTCCTAAATAAAGCCTAGTTAGTACCACTGCTTAACATATCTCGTGTCTTGTATGAGACGGTAGTTCAATTCCATCACTCAGAAACTAGATATGTAGATAGGATGGGCTGGGTAGTATAGAGCAGTAATGGTTGTAAATATTGTTGTTTGAACGAACAAATCTTGCTCTAGATGGGCAAAGGCGATTTGTAGTGACTGCAGCTACCTTATGTGATAAATACAAAGCACACAGTATTAAGGGCTAGTTAGGTTTGAAACACCTTCCGACCATACATACAATCGCGTCCAAAGTTCTCAATATTTAGGGCAAACATGGGCTTTGTGCAATTTAGCAATTGCTTCTTCAATTTTACACACGCATTCTACTTACTCTTCGACCGAATGCCACTCCCTCGCGGCCCACCCAGATAGCCCAGCTGCATACCTAGTGTCTAACTACTAATCTGCTTTTCCTTTCCACCAAACATGCCATGCCTAGCCAATCCGAGCCGCTAACAAACCATTCCCAAGTAGCAAAGCCCAGTCCATGACCTCCATCAACTACCCATGCAAGGGCATATCTAAACATGCTCGTCGGGTGATCCTGTCCAAGCCGGCAAAGCTTCCTCCCACACCAGCCGAGCCTAAGTTGGCAACCCCAACCCCAATTCTCCGCGGATAGCGCTCTCTTAGAGCTTTGCGTCTGTATCCTCATACTCACTCAGGTCCTTGACCGGACGAGGCCCCTGGCTCGCTGTCAAGGTAGATTTGAAAACACGCACATCCGTAATTTCCGTCGCAGAGTCAATGACTGATATGCCGTTAGGAGCCCGCTGCTCCTCCGGCTTCGTCTGCTTCACTCCAAGCAACTTCGCCTGTTCCACCAGCACCGCGACCGCCTTCTCAGGCAACTTAAGAGCCTCCCGGAGATGATCTCCCAGCGACTCCACGCTCTGCCATATTCCAGGGGCAGGGTCCTGAGAACCCAGGCCTTCTAGGAGTCGTCGGATCTTAGTCTCCGCATCCACGTCTTGATCAAGGAAGTACTTGGCGTATTCTTGCTTCAGTTTTAGCCTTTCTTCCTCCGCAGTTTCATCGGCCTTCTTCTGGGCGTCCTCTTGTCGCTTCTGAGCCCCTTCAGCTTGGGCTTGAGCATGAAGGTGAATTGACAACCGGGCCCGCTTAGTTGAAGCTGGGTTAAAATGCAAGTTGAAGAATTCTACGATCTCTTGTTTCGTAAGCTGCTTAATGTGAGCCGCATCGAGTTGGGCTGCTGCCAGTTAGCTTCAAACATTTAAATGATGTGTCATGGGTTCTTTTGCCACATACCCAGTTCGAAATCATAGTACTCGTTCGCAATTTGAGCCCAGTGTCTGGAGGATTCCTGATCGAGGTTCCTCAGCTTCTCAAGGCGCCGAATGATCAGACTTCGCTTGTGACCCTCAAACTCTGAATCTGGCATCTTGTTTAGGGTCTCACTGAACCTGGATAAGAATGCCTCGATTCGCGAGTCAAGATATTCTGGTGTCATCTCGCTCTGCAACAGGAACCGGAGTCCATAGGTGGCTGAGAAGGCTCGAGCTCCGCTGAATACTATGTAGCCGAGCTGTTCCTTGGTTCTCAACTGATCAAAGGCAGGCTCGTGGATCATCTGGTCGATTAGGAGTGTCTTCGAACGGACTCCACGATCACCCCTATCTCCAGCATAGAACCATGTCTCGATACAGTGGTTGACGTTGGCTTTGTCTTTCAAAATCTTCTTGTAGACGTGGTTAGACCCCGGGGGCAGGATAAGTGATCGGTGGATGGGCCACTGAGCCCGAGGCAGGATGCGAGGCTTGAGGATGGACTCCACCATATCCGTCACCTTCAAGGCATTCTCCCTGTACATGTTGCCATGCACGTAAACTTCGATGTGGAGTTGGGCCAACATCTGCTTTTGGAACGACCGAACAGCCTCAACCGTGATGTTAGGCAGCTCGACTGCAAGCTCCTCCACAATGTAATCCCTGTCCTCAGCGTTGAGCCAGTCGGTGTAGTCGCCCACCTGGTGATAAGATGACTGCAACTGCCAGTTATTGTATCCTCGAGTGAGCCGCTCCTTGATAATTTCAAAACGATCTTCCTTGATCTCAATGTCCCGCATTGTCGTAGTGACTTGCTCCAGAAGCACCGGAAGCTTGTCATTGTAACCACTGATGTCCAAGAACAGACCGCGGGGGTCAAGGGTGACGTTGTACTGCAGCCCAGCTAGTTCTGCGTCGTATGAATACTCCTCAAGCGCATCACGGACCAAGTCTGAAAAGAGGCGAGCTTTCACGTTGTTCTCGGCTGAGGCGTAGATCAGTGGTGTCTTGAGGCTGACAATGACGTTGGCGCGGGGGACCCAGAAGGTGTCATCCTTCTTCCACCAAGTTCGAGCGCCAGCATCGTTGCGAAGAACGCGAGGGGCTAGTGCCGGCTCTGTTATTTCCTTCTTCTCAACTTCGAGTTGGCTGGGGATGAAGTTGTTCTTGTGCGGCAAGTGAAGGGCAGAGAGGCGCCTGTCAGGAGTAACCGACGCAGCCTTCTCAAGCTCTAACATCAACTCGCCAGGGATCTTCTCATATCGGTACTCCGTTCCGTACCATTTCTCCTTCTGGTCCCAGCTGCCTGGGTGGTTACGAGAGACAATGGTCATCCGGAAGTTGTCGGGGCGAATGGTGGCCAAAGCTTTCTCGATCTGCTGAGGCTCAAAGGTTCGCAAGCGACTGTGTCCGCTTAGAAGCCACTCGCGAGGGAGGGGCTTCTGCATCACGGAGCTAATCCTGCTGGTGAAGCGGCTAGCGGGTGTCTTCTGCTTGAATTTGAAGTCGACATCGGCCATTCCCTTTTGCTCCTGGAAGATCCATTCCTGTGGCGGGGTCTCGCGGAGGAGAGAAATGTACTGGAAGAAGATCTTGACGATCTCAGAGTAGTTCTTCAGGCCCTGTGATATTATGTTAGTAACTGGATATTGCCCAAATTTCAAAGGGGTCCATTTACCTCTTCTGTCAGGCGAACCTGCACGTCGAAGATACCTGGAGTACCGGGGCACACGGGGTATGCGCCGGCGCTGAGTCCATTGGCCCATCCCTTGGCCTTGATGTATGACATAACACTGCCTGGACCTTCATGACCGATCAGGTGGCTGATGTATCTGCTGGGTTGGCAGGCATACAGGAGCTCCTCGTCGATGAAGGGGAAGTATAGGTTCAGTTCCCTCGAGTCCATGACGGGCTTCGCGAAACATTGCATGCCAAGGTCGGACTGGCGGAAAGGAAGCTCATCAACCCACCGGTTGGGGGACAGCTTTTTGTTGACGACGGGGGAGAACAGTTCGACGGCCCATTTCTGGAGAACATCAAGCGGCTCTCGACCGAGAACTACCAGCTTCATGCGGTTGGCAGAGTAATGCTTGGCATGGAACTCGATGAACTTTTCTCTCACGTTGATGCCACGGGCTTCGGGTAGAGTCTTGAGGACCTCGAAGTTTCCGGTAGAGAAGTGGCAGTACGGGTGCTTGGGGTTTGACAGGGACTTTTCCAGCTGGTGAAGGCGCCAAGTGTCATTCTGGAGGTTCTTCTTGTTCTCCGAGTCAACGGCTTTGAGTTCCCTCTCAAGAGTGCTCGGGAGAAAGAGAGGTTCAATGAAGAACTGGGCAAAACGATCAAGGGCCTCGCGCAAAGGCGAAGGGTTGCTGTCCGAGGGGTCCTCGTCATTGGCCGGCTTCGCGGCGACATCAAAGAAGTAGTTGGTGGACGTCGGGCCGGTGTAGGCATTGGAGCTTCCCGAGTGAGCGGACAGATACTGGCCGTACTCGTTCTCAATCGGGAATTTCTTGGTGCCCATAAAGAGGAGCTACCAGGGTCGGCGGGGTCAGTGAAAGGCTCGAAAGACTGGGGATTGCAGAGAACCATGGCAGGACCAGGAGTGGCTTACATGTTCAACGGCATGAGCCATACCGGGGATGCCCGACTCATCACTGAAGTTCCCAACATTGACGTCGAGGGCGGCACTGGCCTTGTCCGTCTCGGGATCGTGGACTAGGAGAGCCTCGAGTTCGTTGTCTAGGCGAATGACTCGATAGTCACGGTCGTCGAGCAAGGGCTTCTCCAGGCGGTCTGTGAGCATGGTCACAGGGGCCTCGGGCCCGCCAGAAGTGGCGGGGACCTCTTCCTCATGTTGTGAGTGAGGCATGGTGCAATGGTAATGAGGGACAAAAACGGCCAGGCCACGACACCGACACGGCACAGGAGATCCGGATTCCGAGAGAGAGGCCGTATCGGGCGATTGTTGGCGGATTGGGAAGACCGGTACCTGAGGCGCTCGTAGCAAGGTGAAGGTGTGTTGGCAGATGCAGTGGCCGTGGGGTGGACAAACGCAAATACACTGATCCGAGCCCGGCGAGTGTGCGGGTCCAAAAGATGGCAGGCAAGCAATAGGCAGGTAGGTAAGGTAAGTAAGTAGGTTGGAGGTATGTACGAGAGTGGAAGGGAGAGGCCAAGAGGGGGTTGGCTGCTAGAGTACCTAGCCGCGGAGGGAAGAGAGAAGGACACGGCGGTAAGAATGAAGCTAGATGTATGAAGCTGCTGAAGCTGAAGGATGCAAGAAGAAGCACGAAGTCCGAATACTGTGGATGACAGCGGATGGTACAGTGAACAAGCCCTGCAGTGCCAGAGTTGGAGCCGCTGGGGAGCCTTTGGAACCCTGTCGTAACCCTTTGAAGCCTACGCAGCCTGTCAGTCAGGCCAACCTGTAAGGGTAATGGAACAGTCCAGTGGAGGGGCGGCAGAGGGCGCCTCAAGTGGAGGCGCCGGATCAAGAACCACAGTGCGTCGAGTGCGAGAAGCCAGCCGGGTCTGTGCGAGCGGAGCGATCACCCTAAGGTAGTGGAGCCGCTATTGGGACAAGTGTCCAATGTCCCGACGGCCTGGGCAGGGTGGGTGATGTGGGAGGGTTGGAGGGGTACCTTGGGTGCACCGTGTCGCTGGCAATCCGCGTGCTGGGCTCTCTGCACTCTGCACTCTGCACTCTGCACTCCTCTGCACTCCTCTGCACTCTGCAGTTATGACAAGGGGCACGGGGGGAACCTACCAAAGGAGAGAAGATGCAGAGGGAAAGGGGAGACGAGGGAGGGCCCGCAAACCCCAGCTCGTTAAAATATTGTGGGTGACGACCGTAGATGGAACGTTCCCGTCCTTGCCGTTGAGTTTTTGGAGGCTTTTGGGGGCGTGAGATAGGGAGTGGCCGCGGTTTGTGAGCGTGTGGAAGTGTAGCTTTACTAATGGAGCCCTGTATTCGTACTTACAGTAGGTACTTAAGGGAAGTGCCTACTTAGGTAGACACCTTGTTGGTGTCGGGGCAGGCGATGACGAACGGGCGGACTTCAACTCGCAATGGACAGCGGGTTGCCCAGCCTTTCTGTGACCTTCTGTGGACTCGGCTGTTAGTTATGTTATGGCTGGTCTGCTGCTGGTGGACACCCGGGGAGTCAGGGGGGGCAAGCTTCGCGGTGGATCGTCCGTCAATGCCCTGAGGCTTCTTTGTCGCTGACGAGCCAAGTACCGGGAGGTAGCTCACCTCTCAGATGGAATTGTTCTACACCAACTACAGTCTTTGTGGGGTTTGTAGCCCTGACGGCGGCGGCGGCACAGGTCAGGCACCTCGGCAGGTACGAATTCCTTACGCAGCGACGTAATACAGGCTGAGATCTGGTGAGTACGAGGTTTGCAGTTGCAGTGCGTTTAGCTCTGTCGTACAAGATGCCCGAGTCTATAGACACCTGTTCTCAGACTTGGGGCTGAACAGCCTGGGTTTGTGTCCTTCAGCTGTCGTCTCCCCAAACGGGACGGGAGGGTCGCACGAGACGGTGATGGGTCGAACTAGAGATGATTCGTACGTTAAGCGTAGCTGAAAAGAAGTCAGTGTCTGGCTGCCCCTTGAAAGGAGGTGGCGGTGATGGCGATGGCGATGACGATGACGATGGCGATGCAACAGGACGATGGATGATGATTGCTTTGCTCGAAACTCTTTGCTGCACCTCCGCAGGACTTTCGCGGGACCAACTTGGACCTAGGGTGTTGCAGGGAGGGCTCAGCTCCACAAGGTCGCCTCAATTGAGACCAGAACCTGAGGTGCTAGCAGAGTGCTGTTATCAGCGCCGGAAGAGTCTGACAAGAGGCAAGGCAAGGGCTGACAAGATGATGCCCCCCCCCGGTGTCATCATACTCGGGACAAAGGCACAAGGCATGTACGAGTAGTGTTAGACAGCGGCGTATTGTTTCTTCCACCACCCAGATTGCGCGACGACGATGGCCCTGTGGCCCCGGGGCGAAGCGGGATCCATATGCCTATCTCCTCCTCTCACCGTCAGTGTGGCGTCCTCGCGCCTCGCAAGCCTTCCTGTGCAGCCGATGACGGGACGAGACGAGCCAGCCCGTTTGCGGACGAGGGCCGTGAGGGCCTTGAGGGCCACCGCAAAGCTAGGACAGTCCGCCCCGTGCATGCGTAGCAGCTCCATCCATTGCAACTTGCCGGCACCGTTGCGGGCGGCAGCGCAGGGAACAGCCCAGAGGCGTAGAGACAGAAGTAGACGGGCCGTTGGGCGAGTGAGGCGGAAGTAGGGGTCTTCGGGTCCCCGGGCGGCCGCAGTCCGTCCCCAGCATCCGTGCGAAGCGGACCGGAAGAACGGGAGGAGACGGCGGGCGGCCATAATGGTACGTCCGCACCCACGGAGGAATAGGGCTCGGGGGCGGGGGGGCAACACGCGAGAAAGAAGGAAACTGAGAAATTACACTCACTCGTTGATGCTGTCGGTCCTCCTCTCGGGTTGTAAACGAAATGGCCAACTTGGACACTCGGTATGTCGTCTGGTCGTCTTAGTGTCGTTCCTTTCTGGAGCGAGATGAGATAGGACAAGCTGAGCACCTTGTCGGCTTGGTGGGACTCCACAGTCGACTTCCGGGACGTTAAGAAGGGCTTGATCTGCTCGGAAATCCCGGTAAGATTCTTCTTCTGTCTTGTTGGTGGCGGCACAAGATTCTGGGTCGGCGATGCTGCGCCCACGTACTCTCTCTCTCTCTGCAGACGCGGTCTTAGCCTTGCTCGTACGAAACAACGATGGCGTCAATTCGAGATCCTTGCGTCCACACCATGCAAGGGAGCTGGGCCGGTATGTGGACCTTGTTGAGCTATGTGGTCAAATATCTGGGATATGACAGCGGTAGGTTGTAACTTGTAACGTGGCTGAGATGAGGACGGAAGAAGTCGATGAGGATCAAAGAAGGAAAACCATCCCTGGCGCTTGTTTCGGGGCCAATTTATACTCGATACCAATTGTACCAATTCACGTACAGATATCGTGATTCAAAGTCCAACTTCGACAAGGACGATACTGTTCCGCAATTCGCCTTACCTGGACATTGCAGTGAATCCCAATGCCTTCAAGGGGGTATCAGGTGAGAGGAGGAGAGTGGATGTTGTAGATCGCGGCATCGCCCCATGCACACTGCCGCGGCGTTCTTTCATCCCCATGTCTCCATGTTTCCATGTTTTCATGTTTCCACGACCATCCACCCCGGATCATGGATGTGCGTCCCTGGTGCCGGCCCTTGCACAGTGACAGGCTGCCCCAGTCACCATGATTATTACTACGTCCGTGGTAACTACCTACTAATTATTATGGTACCTTACCATAGTACATGTGTGGTACGGTATCCAAGCTTCCTCCACCTCTAGACCAAAAGCCCACAACCTGGCAAGCCTGGATGCTCCTGGGAAGCCCTCACGAGTCAGGATTGGGTATGCTTGGCCGGTTGGCCCGGGAGGACGCTCCCGAGTTTCATCTGAAGTCCGTATCCATGGACCGCCGAGGGGACATCGTTGGCAGCCTCATCCATATTCCCGAGTTGCCCAGTCGGAACCTTTGCGGAGAATTGAACCAGGACTACCTGCGTTAGTGCCTCTAATTAGCGATCGCATCCAAGGAGTGATGCGCGCGGTCGAGACCGTTCAACCCTTGTGCCATTGATTCTTCAGAGTCAGTCAGAGGCTGTGAGATCATCTGACGATGTCCACCCAGTGTAACGGCATAATCAGGCTTGAAGAAGTGTACGTGACTCGCGCCGCGCTACGGTCCCCGCTCCGGATAGCTCTAATTAGTCGAAAGAATGTTTCCTTCGTGTGTTAAACGGGAGTCTTCCGGTATTCATGCAATTCCGCAATCACCACTCGTAGCAAGAAATAAGGCGAATGTGCTACTTTGAGATACAGGGCCCTCTGGATGGAGCACATGATCCAACCGTTCTGCGATCGCTTCCGGCGGCTTTGTTCTTGCGTCCGGGATCTGATCCTTGCCGCTTGCACATTCTCGCTTGTGGGTGATAGTTGGAGTTACTTCTGTCGTCCCCCGGGAGCTATTGGTAGGTGGTATGGGCATGGCCGAAATTGGTATATCGTGCGATCCATACTTAATTCTTCGCCCCGGCATACACCTCGTAAAGGGTGCAGGGTCTCTTCGTAGTCGATGTTACTAAAGCTGTCACACACGCCAACCTCACATATGGAACTTGAAAACGGCAAGGCCTAGCATTCAGAGCGAGTGTGCTTTCATCCTGACTTGATCTATGTATTTTTAATTATATGGCATGGGGGTAAATCACTCAGTGATAGTGGTGGTGGCGTTCCTTCGCCTGCAGATTCGAGTATCTGATACTCATGTGCACTGCGACGCATTCAACTCTGTTAACCGCCTAGCTCTGCCATTATATCACCGAGTGTGAACGCGAGGGAAGTGATATGTCTCGGTTCATCACTAAACTCGGGGATACTCTGCACGTTGATCGGTGAATATTGCAGCCAATCATTCTGTCCAACGCTCGGCGCGAGCAGGGCAGCGGGATGGAAACAAGTACGCTCATCACGTCCGAAGTGGCCTGTCGTCTTTCTGTTGTGATGAAAAGGGGAGAATCAAGAGAGATCTCAGTGCCCTAGCTAGGTTCGTACTACCTCTTCGATCGCCCGCTCGAAGCTCCAGAGCTGGGACAATCTACGGCTTTATGGCCGGCCTGATGGCATTTGTAGCATGTCATGGATTTGCCATTGGTTGATGAGAATTGGCTTCCGCCCCCAGAAGAAATCGAGGTCAGTTTGCTAAGCTTCACTTCTTTCTTCTTTCTCTTCTCGCGAAACTCCTTTGCTTTGGCAGACTCTAGGCTCTGGCGGGGTTGTGACCTAGAACGTGAGCGACTTCGCGCGGGCTGAGAGTGCGGGCTGTCACTGGATGGCTTTCGCTTGCGTCCCGGAGTGGGCTCATCTGATGCGTTCGAGTCTGCATCACTCGAATCGTCCGACTCATCGGCTGGTTTCTGGGTGCTTGGGTTCTGCGGGAGGTCAGTCAGCGCTCGGGTTGTGGCAACCTGGACGTCCAGTGGTTCACATGCCTCCTTCTTTTTACTCTTAAAGTTATGCGTCGATGTTCGTCCAATTGCTGGCACGTCTTCATTCTCGCCTGACTCGTTAGATGAATCAATGTCACCATACCCGACGTAAACAACATTGAGCGGTGCCTTGGCAGTGCCGGGGGCTTTTGAACCAGTCCAGGAGTTGTTGAGCACCCAATGTGTGTCGGCGCTAACATGCTGTTCCAGTGCCGCCTGGCGCTTAGCTTCTTGGTCATCCAGAGCAGCCTTAATGGTTGCTTGGTCGATGTTCAAGCTGATTCGGCCTTCCGAGGGCGAATGTCCCAGTTTGCGCTTCTTCGCAGAATGTGATTCTGACTCTGGCGAACCGGCTGACGATGCTGAAGCAGCAGCCCTCTGCATGAATTTCATCGTGAGGAGTCTCGAGGAGACTCCCCGTGGCGTTTCGGGTGCCATGATTGAGGTTGGAAATCGGAAACGGGGTGATCGATCGTGGGAAAGTTGGAGTGTAGTCGGTGGACTGGATTAAGGTCTGGATCGCGTCGTAGAATGGTGTGGGAAAGACGTATTCGGCAGTGACAACCGGCACAAGGATTGTCGCGTAGTATTAAACACCCTAATTCCCGTGACAAACTCCTAAAATTCGACAGTTGGGGCGTTGAGGTTGGGTATCGTTTAAATGTTACCTGAGCAAGCTGGTCGCCTCATGGCTGCCCGTTGATGTAGAAATTATTCCGGGTCGGATAAACGGGTCTCCCGGGCTAAGACATCTCCAGCTTGAATGCCTCACGACACTCCAACTGCCACCTCGAGCCGACACCTTCGAATCGATCCGCATACCCGGTTTCCGTCGCATTTGCAATGGCCACGTCTCAATTGAGGGCAATTGGTGCCTTTGCGCGCAACGCGCGCCTGTCCCAGCGTGCCTTCACCACATCCGCCCGGCAACTCGAGGCCTCTGTTACCAAGCCCGCGACCGAGACGGCCCCCGCCGCCGCCGACGAGTCCAAGCCCGTGGAGATCAACCAGGCCCCTAACCGTACGGGCGTCTGGTCCCGAAGCCAGCGGCCTCGCTCAGTGGCCATGACCGGCCCTCGCTTCGAGCAGACCGACTTCAGCGTTCAGGTATGGCAGCGGTCGGGAGACCAGGAAAACACGCGGCTAACCACCTAACAGCCTCAACCTAAATCGGCTATGGAGTTGATTCACAAGCAGCCTGTGCGGTGGACCCATGAGCGCGTCGTTGTCTGCGATGGCGGCGGTGGCCCTAGTGGTCATCCCAGGATCTTCATCAACACTGACAAGGCCGAGATTGCCTCCTGCAACTACTGTGGCATTCCCTATGTACGCTGCCTCGTATCTACTGCGTGCATGTTCAGTTCTGGAACTAACGATTCACAAGGCCAACGAGCACCACCGAGAGCACCTCGAAGCCCTCCCCGAGACCTCTTTCCCTCTGCAATAACCGACTCAACCGCCTTGAGCTGGAACGATGGGGAGCTCATCAGGAAAGCTCGGCGTGTTAGTCCTGAGACTTGAAACACCATGTACTCTGTTACAGCTTAGAAGTGTTTGCGGATCACGTATATATTACCCGAATTCACAAAAAATCACACAGCAAACGTAAGCTCGCACTGAGATGTGATCTCAACAGAACGATCCATGACTTGATTCGGTAACTCTCGGGTTGGGACCATTTCGCAAAATGAAGACATAAATGATTCAGAACAATTGGGGGTTTCCACATCATGAGAGATTACTGGTCACTGATCCCATCATCATTGTGAGCTTGCAGCTTCATCCACATATTCATCCCACCGAGGAAAACGAACGTTATTGATAATTATGTAGAATGATTCATAGGGGTAAATAGACGTGGCCCCGTTTAGCTATCGGTTCCTTCCCGCACTCAACTGTGATATACGACAGAATGTGAAATCCAGCTTACCTCCGCAGCCCTTCAACTTTGCTGTCTAGCTCGTCCAGCTTTGTTGCACCGAGAGTGGTCTCGAAGTTGTGAGCCTGTTTATATTTGCTACGTCATACGAACGGCTACTAACATTTAGACATATCGTGAGGACCTCGGCAATTCGGCCCTGCGCATAATGGCAAGCTGAGCAATAGTAGTGTGAAGTGCTCTTTGATCAACACTACTAGCCAAATCACATATTGTGGACGCCTTTGGTGCAAAGCAATCTGCACAAGCAGACCGCGACGTAGAACCATGACGACCATTTGGGAAGATGAGATGTAAGCAGTGAGGCGGAAAGCCCAATTGCAAAATCGCAAACTGGGCTGAGAAGTAAATAAGACCAAACTGAAAATCTTGCCATGATCTACCCGCCAACGCCAAACACCATTAACCTGTCTCCAATCGTGTTGCCCCACAGATCAGCTGGTTCCGTTTTCCTCCTTCATGTCCGTATCATCGCCCGCCAAGACCTTCACCTGAGGAACGTAACCATCCGGGGCACCTGCTCCAGGTGTCGCGGCAACAATGTTCCCCTTCTCGTCAACGAACTGGAAGTTGTACCGACTAAGAAGGTGTGGAATGGCGGACAGCTGTGGGCCATAGCGGGCTGTGTTGTCGTAGAGCTCGAAGAGAGGGACAGCCAGCAGCTTCATGTTCTTGGGCACACTCAACACCTCTGCTCCAAATTAGTTCACGTTGGCGGTATTTGGGAGCGAGGCAACGTACTGGTCTTTGGCAATTGAATGAAGTATAGCTTCTTGCATTCCTTCGGCCGCGTTACATGTGCCGGGACAAAGGGATACATGAACGTCTCGAAGTTTGGTCGCCACCATTGAGCCAGGCAGTCGCCAATCTGCCAGTCGCCCGCTTCTTCGCCTTCGCCCAAGCGCCCGACTGGCGCCAGCCTCTCGTCCAGCCGTGACTTGAAGCCTTCGACCTCGTCGTCTTCGGGTCGCAGGTAGTCGCCGGGGAGCTTGAAGAACGCATTTGCGATCTGAAGCATCAGGATGTGTGGGTGGTTGTGCTCGTGGCATACCAAGATACCCTCGCAGGTGCGGCGCATGCCGTGCTCGGTGTAGTGCTCCTCGAGGCGTTTCAAGCGGGCAATGACGGAGGGGTCCTCTTCAGGCTGGGTCTCTTTGACTCCAAAAGTGTAGTTGGACAGCGGGTAGAGCGTGACATTCTCGGGCTGGTTGGAGTTGAAGGAGAGCGGGATGACGGGCGGGTTTCCCGACTGGAGCGCAGTGGAGGTGATGGTCGACATGGTGCGGGTGGGCGAGGTTGGCTAGAAAATGGGGTTTTGCAGATAAGGCCTTACCGCGACACGCGTGAGGGAAATTGGGTGGAGGAGTAAGGATCTGTCGTGAGAACTGAAGCTGCGACGAAGGTATCTTGACGAGGAGGTAGACGCAGCTTGAGCTCTGGGGACAACAATTTCGGGCATTACCTGCGCCGGGTGCTCGGAACGGAAGGCGGTGTGAGCCACTAAGACGGTGCTCGGGCCGGCCCAAAGAGTTGTGAGCATGCTTTCAATGATTTAATAGTTTGATGACAAGATGGGCTAGAAAAGAAAATCGAGATGCAATGATTAGAACAACGAGAAGATTTGCATCCTTGGGCAAAGCAAAATACTGCTCGAATCAAACGAGTTGTATGGGGGAGATTTTCGTTGTGATGGTTTTACCTTCATTACGATTGAGCCAAGTCCTGCGCCGCAATTCCTTGATTAGCGTTGTACGATGTCTGTATCAAATATTGAAATCAATTGCTGCCACTCACCCCGAAGGAATTGTCAGGAATGGCCTGTAAGAGATTTGGGCATTAGGCATTTGTATGCCACGTACAAGCAAAGGCTGTATTACCACATGTCGAGCATACCGTGGGCCCCATGTCATCGTGATGGCGCGATAGTAGCCTGGCAGGGCATTAACACAGCGCAGCACTGGTTATCTGGCGGCATGGTAGGCAGCGAATGAACGTGTTGGAAATCAGAGCTCGGTGAGACGGTGTAAGCCCACACGTATTCGTGCTTCGTACAGTAGAATCAGCGTATGCCTAGACGACCTGGTAAGGACCCCCGTATTCCCGATAACCGTCTGATACCATGTCTCATCGTTGACGTCGCCGATGACGCGGGCGGTGTATCAAGCTAACAAACCATCTTACCGACGACGGGGATGCTTTCCCAGCCATCCAGCCATCCAACCATCCAACCATCAACCGTCCAATTGAGGTGCACATGCACATGATTAGAAGCCCAGTAACCTTTTTTCCCGCCTTGCAGCCTTCTTGCTCCGCAACCGGCGATCCGAAAGCCCAGGCACATGTCACTTTACGCTCGAGACTGGCGATGCATTGTGGGATGCCACCCGGAGGCTTATTCGCAGGCGAAGATGTTAGGGCCCAGTAGCAGGCACATCCCAACCTCCAATGCACCGATCGCCTCACCAAGTCACCTGCTTCCCTCCACGGCTCCATTCAGGTCACGGGTGCCCTGGCAAACAGTGCATGGTCAGCCGCTAAATCACAGGCTCACGGACAAGTTCCCCGCCACCGGCTTGCCTGGGCCTTGAAGGACAGCGCTATCAAATCTGGCACCTCCACCTCCACCACCAACCATCTCATCCACATCCGCATCCGCATCCGCACCCACATCCACATCCCATTTCCTCTCCCACGCGGGCCAGCCAATTCCATTATCCATAACCTTGGTCGTCCCGAGAATTCAAGCACACATTTCCCGAACCCACACGCCTTGCGTCATGCGCATACCGAGAACATTGCGATTGTCCACTCCGGTTGCAGGAACCTGTTAGGCGACATGGAGGAGGCGACCCCTCTAGAGAGCCTCCAGCGCCGGCTGGCCGACGTCGACCGCAAGGTTCAGGCCTATCGCCACGACATGGAGGCCGACTTTCTGCGCTACTACCACGATGTGCTCCACGATGTCTCTCCCTCCGTCGCCTCCCAAGTTCGGCAATCCCTTGCCAAGTCCTTGCTCGACTATCCAGCTCTCAGTCTCGACCTCGACCTGGCTGACTCACGAACGTTCGCCCGGCCCGGATCGGGCCAACGCCACCACTCCCCGCCGACTGTTGTCTCTGCCCCCGGGTCGGGAGCTACGGAGCCCCCAAGGAGCCCCCGCGACAGAGAACAGGAGCTCCAGGGCCTCTTCACCCCGAGTTACCTCCCGTTGCTTGACAGTTCCCCTCGGCTGCCCAAGTCTCCCCCTGTCGCCGTCGCCGCTGCCGCTGCTGCTGCTGCTGCCGCTCCCGCCGGCCTCTCCAATCCCACGGTTGCCGTGCTGTTGCCTGACCCAGCCATCGAGGCAGAGGCAGAGGGGCAGGGCGCAGACATGGATCGCCAGGGAGGTCAACCGGCCTTGCAGGACGCCTTGCCAGTGACGCCTCAGCTGCCTACTCGGCCAGGCCACGTTCGCCAGTCGACGGATGACACAATCTCGTCGGTGCTGTCAGATCGAAGCGATGTAAAAACACCACGAAGCGCACTCCGCCGATCCTCCAGCGCGTCCAAGCCGCCCCAAAGTCCGAGGCGTGTGCGTTTTGATTTCATGGGAGCCGAGGTTCTGCCCACGGCCTCACCACAAGCAACTGATTTCATGGCTCCTCCGACATCGCCCACCCCCACGGGTGAGCAAGTCAGCTCTGCTTCCATACTATACGACGACTTCGAAGAGCACATGCCACCTCGCAAAATATCCTCGTCGGAAGCATTGAGGGCCCTGTCCAGGGCACCCCTGGACAGGGGAACGGTCTGGACAGTCGTCAACTCCAACCCCGACGATATCATCGTGGAACAAGAGGAGACGGTTTCATCCCCTTTCAACGATCGGTCGGATGAGCCGAGCAGCTTCCTCCCTGCAGCGCCAGATCCTCCGACGTCGTCCCGCGGACCAGAGCCACTTCGAAGCCCCCGCAAACTGGGAAGCGTTAGTGAAGAACCGGAGGACGTTGATAACGATGATTCTTCAGACGAGGAGTTTCTTTCCATGGCTAAGTCGAAACCTTCTCCCAAAAAAGGGCCCCTTTCCCTGTCTCCGACAAACGAATTCAGCGATACAACGCCCGGCGCATTCACCTCGAGCTCCAAATCTGATTCAAATGCGCAAACCCAGTCGAAAGACGCCGACAACGGTCCACTTGTGGATTTTGACGCTGAGGAAGACGACATGTTTCACTTCGAGGCCGGTGGACTTTCCGCTCCGCCGAGGCCCCGGCCAAACCTAATTTCCGTTGAAGAAGAGGAGGTGGAGGAAGATGTCGAGGACATACCGGATGCCAAAGCGTCTTTGTACGCAACGTCGCCGGCAGTTCACATCGCAAAACACTCCTCTCTATCGGCGCCAACAACGCCAACCATGGCTAAGTTTCAAGCTGGCTCCCTGGGTTCATATAAAGGGCGACCGGTCATCATGCCAGTGGTCCGCAACCCGGATATCCACGCTCAAGCTGCCTCATTGGGGCAGTTCAATACGTTTGTAGGGGGCTTAGATGGACGCAGTGGGATGGACGAGGGCGACCTGAATAGTTTCCGCGCCAGCTTTGCCACCACGGCCTTCTCTGGCACCCCTCGCAGTTTCACGGAGCGTCTGATGATGGAGGATGCAATGATGAAGAACAAAGGTGACGCGGAACTGCCTCAGTGACGGCGTTTCGGGCCATGGTGGAGGAGTTTTGATTTGGGCTCTCCTGCATACAGGCCGCGGCTACCGGCTTGGGATTCTGGACACAGTAACGTTGACGGCGTTGAATGAATGGCGGCATTGGGGTGTTCATACATCGGATGCGGGAATGGAGGTCTTGTGAATATAAAGCATCATTCTACTTCTTCAGCACCCTTTGCTCGAGAGAGAATGCGATACGGTTTGGTGATGGTGTTCAAAGGGCTGTTCCAGCACATCTTTAAATAGTAAATAATAAGAACCCAAGAAGCCATGTTGCACAAGATGTCTGGCTTGTGACTTTCAGTGCACCTCCTCTTGGTGTGCGCCAACCCACCCACCAATCACATTGTTCCGAGATAAGTGGCGGCGAACCAGGATATCACTTTACCGGGGCTAATCATCTAGCGACATCATCACCCAACCCACTCAAACCTTTGCACTCTTCCGCAACATCATACCACCAGCAACCGAACCGTCACAATAGGTTTAAGTTAATCAACATGGGCGGTCTCAATCTAGAAGTCTTCAAGGTAGGAGGGTTTCCACCGTTCACCACGAATGCCCAGGCAGTAGCTTACAGACGTCTCACATCAGTTCGGCACGTATGTCTTGTTCCCCATTGGAACCATGTACTACTTCGGCACCAACCTCGACGATCGCTTCGCCATCCAGGGCTTCTGGCCTAGGCCTGAGGAATGCAACAAGCTGCCGCGCGATCGCGAGGAGATCAAGGCCGAGTACGAGCGCATCGTGGCCCGACAGAAGTTGCGGCAAGCCCGGAAGTTGGAGCAGGAGCGACAATTAGCGGAGGCGCATCCCGAACAGCAGCAGCAGCAACACGAGTCCTAAGATACGAACGGATCAAATTCCTCGAGCCGATACCACGGACGTGTATGATACGGGCAAGAGAGGGGAATTGAGCAGCATGACGATGTATTCACGGCGTTCGGAACGGGTATTGAAAGCATTCACACCTCAGCTCTAGGGAAAGGAAGGGTGGCATTGTATACAAATTGATCTGACGCTGTTCTACAATTTATACATCTAAGTTCCTTTCTACCTTGTCCCACACTTCTTCCTCGACGGATCCCCTGCGGACGTTTGCATAGATCGCCTTGACCTCTGGATGCTCCTTCAGCCCGGAGAAAAGACCGTCAAGCGACTCAGTCAGCGAGGAAGAATCGATGCTGACTTTGGTATCTTCGTTGGGCGCCCAGACAATTTCCGAATCAAGAACCTCAATCTCAAACTTCTTGGACAAGGCCTCAGTGATGGCCATAATCGTGTTCGGCTGGGTCCAGGTGAGGAAGTTGCCGTCTGGGAGCTGCTCGATGTCTTCCATGCCTTCATGCTCGATTGCCTCATCCAAAACTTCAGACAGCGTGGGGCCACCCTCCTTGGCCTTGAAGACGGCTCGGCCGCGTCTCGTAAAGTAAAATGCCGTTGATCCAACGACGCCGCCGGCCTTCTTGACCACCAACCGGAGGTCGTGCAAAGTGCGGGTCTTGTTGTCCGTCTCGGCATCGATGATCATGGCGATATCTGGCGGAATAAGGACTTCGAGGGACATTGATTCGAGCTGGGCGCCAGTTGTGGAACGGCCTTGGCCCCGTGCAACTGCGGCCTCGATTAGGTGTTTCGGGATGCTGGCTATTGGGGATGGCTTAGTGCCTTATACGAACGAATGTAACTGATAATTAGGCGGTACCTTTCGCTGCTGCAGTAATCGCGTTCGCCAATTGAGGGTTGAAGTTCAAGTTGTCGCCATACACTGCATCCAGATCAGACGAGGCACCACAGGCGAGGAGGGTTCGTCCTACTTCTAGAGTACATGGCAATTGTCTTTGTAAAGATTTGCCGCTCACTCATCTTCTTCTTATCAGTGACTGCCTTGATGTGTTTTGTCTTGGACCACTTGTTATGACCCGCCCATGGGGCCGGTGTTGTCATGAACGATCGATGGCATTGTCGGCAGACATGTGAGGTTCGTGAGGAAGCAGTAGAGAGGGAGTTTGTCCTCGCCAGAAGCGGTCGCAGTGCCCCTCGAGTGGACATGTCGCTTCGAACAAAGTCACGACGCCCTGAAAGTCCAATGAAGCTTCGTTCAAAGGTTTAAAATTACTTCGTCGGCACCAATTAAATCCCTAGTCGAAGGGTAGTTGAAAGCCCATGGCGATTCACCTGAGAGCTTCGAAGTTGCGCCGGGTTAAAGATCTTCCCCAGAATGAGCTGTCAGGGGGGGGTTAGTGGGGCTTGATTGGCTGCTCCCTGTGCTCCCCTTCGAGCATGTGGCATGGAACGTCATGGGCGAAAGCACCAGGTAACAACTTCGCCCTTCCCAAAGACGCTGAAGAAGGCGTCTTTTCGACAGAACACATTACGATACCTCTCAACCTCACTAGGGCATCGTTGAAGGCGCAAGGCCTTGCTCGCAATGTCAACAACCCAGGAGCCCGAAGCTCCAACTCGATCCAGCGAGGCGGCGCAAGCCCCCCCCGACTCCGCGACGGCGAACCCTGAACTCGACATACAAAAGCTCCAATCCCTACCGGCCGAACAACAGGAGCTGTTTTTGCTCACCTTCGTATCCGGCTTGAGCAAGCATGTACTCCAGCTTGCCGCCGATGACTGCACGGCGCAGCAGTTCTATCTGAAGAAGGAAATATTCCAGATCATCAACCTTGCCTCCCCGCAGCCGTCCCGAGTAATAAGGAACAACCTAGGGAAATGTCTGTCACACATCTTTGGACACGGAGACAGGAAGCTGCTGTTCGAAACGATTAATGACCTGATTACCATTATTTCGGGGGGAAGTCCAAAACCGAGGCGGAGATTCGGACCAAGCATGCAGCGGTCAACTGTTTGGGCGACGTGTTCGCCTCAGCAGGTGACAGTGCCATTGGCTTGCACCAGCTGTCTTGTTCCACCTTGATCAAGCTGCTCAAGTCGTCCTCGAACCACGCAGGGCTTCGCGCTGCAACCCTGACTTCTCTGGCAAAGATTGTGAGGATGGTGGAAGGGAGCATGGACGAGGTGACGGCGCGGGACATTTGGAAGCAGGGGCGCAACCACGCCGCATCTGATAAAGGGTCACTGGTCGTCGCCTCGGCTTGCCGGTGTCTCAAAGTGCTAGTGAAGCATACGCATTGCTTCAAAAACTCAACTGATTTCGACAAGTTGGAGACTTCCGTTTTCAAAGCTTTCGACTCTCCGTCGGTGCAGGTTCGTCAAGCTGCCGCGGAGTGTTTTGCCGAAGCTCTTGTGCAAAGCCATTCAGAGACCGGCGGTGGTGATGGCTCATCAGGGAAGAGTAAAAAGCCCAAGCTGAAGGGCCTCAAACGAGTCAACACCCATCCCGGCATGGGTGGTGATGATGACGAGATTCCATCCAGACCCTCAAGCCCTGCCCCGACAAGCAGGCGAAACCAGACTCTTGCGCTGTCGTTAGCAGACATTCTCAAGATTTTGGCTAGCCAGTATGTGAAAGCGACAACCTCAAACAGGACCCGAGCAGCCATCGGTATATGCTATGGGAAACTATTCCGCCGACTAGGCGAAAAGCTCATCGAAACAAACTATTTGAACATCGTCGAGAGCCTCACAGTCGACTTGCTCGGGCATGCGACCATCAGCAACAACCGTTATCGTCTGTTGATCTCAAGAAAAATCGTGGGCACCGTCATTCAGGACGTTATTGGCCGAAAGATCTTGGGAGAGTCCGGGCAGATCTCTGCTGCCAAGATACTGATCAACAACACCCTGAAAAACTACCCCCAAGCCCTAACTGAGCGGCCGGAGCCCACCAAGCATACTCTCATTACCACCCTGAGCGCGGTGTCTTCACTTATCGAATCGCTAGGCTCGGCTGCGAACAGCTTCGCAGAGGCCTGCAGAGACGGGTTGTTGCAAGTTCTTCAACATCCGAGCTACTCTGTTCAGGTCTTCGCATCTCATTGCATGAAGACATTTGTTCTTGCATGCCCCCAGCAACTTCTTCCATGCCTCTCCGTCTGCATGAACAGTCTTAACCGCGAACTCTCGCTGCTTAGTGGTGCTCGAAACTCGCCGAGAAGATGCATAGGATTTGCGCATGGATTGGCCGCAACCCTAAGCGCGAGCCCCTCTCGTCCCCTCCATGGCTCAGTTGACATCAACAGTCGAGTGCTGACGATGGCAACGAACCTGCTCAAATCTAGCAGCCAGTCGGAGCTTCGCGTCTCTGGCACCCAAGTTCAAGTTGCGTGGATTCTCATCGGTGGTCTCATGTCCTTGGGTCCAAACTTTGTGAAGATTCATCTGTCACAGTTGCTTCTTCTTTGGAAGAACGCTCTGCCAAAGCCATTAGCTAAAGACAACACGTCCGCTCGAAGCTTCCTCGAAGCCTCTTTCTTGACGCATGTGAGGGAATGCGCTCTTGGGTCAATCTTGGCCTTCCTTGAGTTCAACAGCCGACTCCTCACCGTTGATGTGTCCAAGAGAATTGCAACTATGCTTCAGAGCACCAGTGCCTTCTTGAAGACACTTCCATCCAAAAAAACGACCGATGACATCTCGCAGAGACTCACGCCTGCTCTGCAACTTCACGATCTCGACATGATGGTTCAACGCCGAGTACTGCAATGCTACGTCAAGCTTGTTAATCTCAGCCCGGCCGGCGGCAGTGAGGCGTTGTTGCAATCCAACCTGCTCACACTCGCAATCTCCCTCTTCGCGGACCCAGAAAACTACTCCCCGAACTCTCTGAGTGCCTCCATAGCCAACGCTGCTGCTACTTTTGAATCCATCTGGGACGTTGGTGACAACTCTGGGTTTGGAATTACTGGGCTTGTCTCTGGCTCCAAAGTTAAGAACCTCCCGGGGCAACAAGATAACTCCATGGATGAACTCGCTGAGGACGACAGCCCCGAAGATTCCATCAACAGTCTTCTCCGTTCCCCTATTTGTGGCAGTCTAGAACACGATGCGTCAGTGCTGTACATTGGTAACTTCAACACCTCCTCGGCCGCTCCTCACCCCCCTTCAACAGAGGTAATCAACACTGCTATCCAGCTGTTTGCGTTCGCCTTTCCCCTCACCCCAGCAAAGGTGCAGGAGAGCATTCTAGAGCAGATTCGGACTTTTGCATCAGCAGGAGTTCTCCAACGGGACCCAGGCCGCAAGGCTGCGATTAACGTCAACCTCGCGGCAGCCATCCTGGCAACAATGAGAGTCGCGGTCAGGGAGACGCAATCCCCCGCTGGAGATATTTCCAACCACAAAGTTGAAGCACTGCTGCAAGACATTGTCCGTGACTTTGTCCTTGATCCCGACCAGCATGTTCGAAGTCTCGGTTATGACGCTGTTGCAAGGCTCTGCAATGTTTACGGAAATGGATTTACGAACAATGAGATCAAGTATCTCGTCGACACCATTGTTGGTAACCGTGAGCCCAGTGCTAGAGCCGGTTGTGCAATGGCCCTTGGTTCGATCCAGACCAAGGTCGGCGGCATGGCAGCAGGTTACCACTTGAAGACCATTCTTGGCATTCTCATGTCTCTCTGCAATGATCCTCACCCTGTTGTCCACTACTGGGCCTTAGAGGCCTTGAGCCTGGCTTCAGACGCTGCAGGATTAAGCTTTGCTGGGTATGTTCCCAGCACTTTGGGCATGCTAGTCCAGCTCTATGTGTCTGAGACACACCACCCGGAGATATCCTCGGCCATTACCATGAATCTCGAGATGGAGCTATCCACTCCATCTGTCATTGCCCGTTGCGTTGATTCTCTAATCAACGTACTGGGTCCTGACCTACAAGATGCGACAAAGTCTAGAGAGCTCATCTTCACCCTTGTGGGCCAATTCCGAGAAGAAGAGGAGATTCTAGTGCAGAAGGCTGCCTTGGGATGCTTTGAGCATCTTTCTCTCTACGCCCCTGGATACATGCACTTCGCCGACTACGTCAAGCTTATGCAGAAATACCTTTCTTCCGAGTCAACTACACTACGGGACGTTGCAGTTGATGGACTTCATAACATGATGAAGAGAAACCCCAATGATGTCCTGCGAGAAGCAGAGGATGGGTTTGAAGAGCAGCTCTGGCTTGTGCTGGACACTGTTCCAACTCATGACGGAATCCGCAACATTATCCGGAACTGGATGCATCAAACATGTCTTGTTGAAACCAACGAATGGCTGCAACGATTCCAGGCGGTGCTCAGAATGACTAGAGCACGACCAAAGGCGGACGACAGCCGATCAGGGTCAAAGGGCAGCGGCCTTCCTGACCTACAAGATGAAGAGGTTGCTGGGTTTGCGGCCGCGGGTGGCGTCGAAATTAGCGAAAAGGGAGCTCCAGCTACTTCTGAAGTCGAGCCCCTGCGGTGGCAAGTGACGACCTTCGCCATGAGCTGCGTCAACGACATGTTCATCCTTGTTGCAAAGGATGTAACTGCAAATGGAGAATCTCAGGCTCAAACTGACCTCCAGAACAAGGTGGCGGATGTCGTCCGCATGGCGTTTTCCGCATCCACGTCGAGTGTTCCTGAGCTCCGGATTTGGGGCTTGAAAATCATCGGCGCGGTTCTTAAGATGTTTGGGAAAACTCCTGATCCGGATTTCGAGGAAGCCATGCTTCTCGAGCAGTACCAGGCTCAAATCAGCTCAGCACTTACCCCAGCGTTTGCCGCCGACTCTTCTCCCGAACTCGCCTCGGAGGCAGTCAACGTTTGCGCAAGCTTCATATCAATTGGTATTGTTACGGACGTCGACCGAATGGGTCGCATCTTGAAGACGCTCGTTACTGCACTCGAGAACTTCTCCAAGGACAGTGAGAATGCTGCCATCGGCGACTTGAAGGGACTGAGCTCCAATGCGCAAGTCATGGTAAAGATCTCAGTCTTCTCAGCCTGGGCTGAGCTCCAGGTTGCAAGTTCCGAACAGCAATATCTTTTGGATGTCCTGAAGCCACACATTGGTACCCTGACTCCTCTCTGGCTGGAATCCCTTCGCGAGTTTGCGAGACTCCGATTCGAACCTGATATCTCGATGACACTTGGGCCTCCATCCCTGTCTGGCAGTCTCGATACGATCTACGCAGCATTGAACCGAGAGACCTTGCTCCGGTTTTACCAGGATGCCTGGCTAAAGTTGGTTGATGCCATTGCTAGTCTAATCGAACAAGACAGCGAGTTTGTTTTTGATGCCTTGGATGGGAAAGAGTCGGACGGGCCGTCGACTAACGGCACCAACAAAGGACCAGACATCAACTACCGAGATGAGCCTGTGGCATTCTTCTTTGTGCTTTTCGGACTTGCCTTCGAGGCGCTCGCAACTCGCTCTGGGCAAAACGACTCTCTGGCAACGCACGAACAGACATTGGCAATTCTCAAGGCTCTGAAGAAGATTCTTCACCCAAGCGTGTCTGGGCATGCCATCTACAGGCCAGACGTATTCTCTGAAACCATGGACCTACTCGACCGCCTCGTTCTCACAGAAGGACTTGACGTTCAGCGAGTTATTGTGGAAATTGCCAGCGTTTTGGTCGTCTCGCATCCTTCAGCAAGAAGAGGTAACGAAGAAGAGGGCGACCTCTCTGATGACATTGAACAGCTCTTTGAGCTCACTCGAATCATCGTGCTTGTTCTGGCTGGACTCCTCCCCAACCTATCGGAAGGGAACCAGCCAGCTAGGCATCAGGTGAATGAAGAGGCCATCCTCCTGATCCGGGCCTCGCTGAATGCTCTGGTCAATGCCGCGGATGTCTTTCCGTCCATCATCAAGACGGATCTTCATGCATGCATCGTTCATATCTTCGCCACCACCCTAGCCACTGCTGAATGCCAGGAGATGATTGCACCCCAATCACTGCCCATCTTAAAGCGGTTCGTTGGAAGCATGTCTAGCTCAAGGCGAAGATCCAGTAGTGATAAGCCCTCCGCCACGGACATTCAAATGCAGGGCTGCCTGCGACGCTTCCTCTCGATTTACCTGAACGCGCAGAAGCGTGAGGTCCCGTCGTCTCTCGCATGCGTCAAGAATTGTCTTTTGGCTACGACCATCCTCTTCACTGGTGGTAAAAACCATTTGCCCGCGACTGAACCTCTTGTTGCACGGTACTTGGACGAGTTACTTGACTGCCTCACTGATCGGATGGTACGACAACCCTCCCCCCCTTGTTTTCCTTGGACAAAGTGCTGACCCTATTAACCCAGACCTCCAAGATTGCGGCAAACTGTATCAGGTCCCTGCTGTTGCAACCGACACCGACAACTGCTGACCTCAGCATTGCTCGTTACTTCTTCCCTCGCCTGATAGCCTTTGTGACCGACACTAACCCGGAGGACCCGGAAAACGCAAGGGCACTCATTGCCCATGCCCTTTGTCAGTATGTTGGCATCGTCGACAAGAGCCGTGTCTTGACCGCGATGTCCCTGATCATCCCTACCCTCATGGCACGGGCTACCGCGGAGGGAGAGGAGGTGTACCGGGAGACTAGTGCGCGACTCCTAGAGCTTGCGGCGGTGGACCAAACCACATTCAGGGCGGTTGTGGGTGGGATGAGCGATGGCCAAAAGACGTTCCTGGAGGAGGTGATCCGCTCTGGCCGACAAACTGCCCTACACGCAGACAAGGTGGTCGCGGGAGAAACTGGCCAACCAACCATCGCGCTGAGGATGGACTTTGGAGGTTGAGCAGACCACGCTCACATATCGACGTGGACGCCAGCGGCTACGACACGGGGCTGTCAAGTTATCAACGACAACGGCCAGTTGCATGCAACGGCCACTTGGCAAGCCGAGTCTTAGCCCAGTTGGTCACGGGCCAGTAACATTTGATATTTCAACGAAGTCTCTCCATCCAGTGCGCCGCATTCCCACTACAAGAAGATGACAAGGATGGCAGCAGGTACTTACATATGGCTTGCAGCAGTAGTACGGGGGGCTGGGCCTGAGCCTTCCGTAGCCCCTCGGGGCGGCGGCAATCTCACGTTACACGGGCACATCGCCACCGATTTCTTGACGATTCTGGGCTTGCGAAGAGAAGGTCGAAGCTAACGGAGCAGGCTTGGACTGGCTCGCCGGAGGTGGGACTCGGAGCATAAGTGGATGTCTCGGTATCGCGGGTGAAACTAGAATACAGGCAGCTGCACACACGTATGTAGGGAGCAGGCAAGCAGGGTGCTGGAACTGTTGATGGAGGATACATGCATGAGGCAGTCCACCTTTGGATACCAGATCCCGTCTTCCCGCATTGTTGCTGTCTCCCCCTCTTTGTCTTACCTCTGTGAGTGTGATTGCTACGCCATCACCACCTTCCATGCCCCCTCCCTCCTGACTGTGTAGGCCACCTTGCGTGTCCAGAGAAAGGGTGTGTGAGAGAGAGAGAGAGCGAGAGAGAAAGAGAGAGAGAGCGAGAGAGAGAGGGGGAGAGAGAGAGAGAGAGAGAGAGAATGGGAGAACCCTCGTCAATCGCCGAGCCCAGCAATCATACCAGGCCGGGCCTCGGACTTATCCGTTGTCGCACAACACACCCGCCGGTGCTGCAAGTAAAGTTGCACACAAGCTTCCCCGCTTCCAGGCCGGTGGGTTCGGTGTGGTGTCATGGCACTCGTAGTAACAAGAGTGGGGAGTGGATTTGTTAGCCTTGGCTTGCCTTGGCTTGTATGTTTGCTACGTTCCCTCCTTCATCTTCGTTGTTGGACTCGGTTTGTCTTTTGCTCTGCGGTGCAGGTGCTTCTCTGGCACCTCTGAAGGTTTCTGATAACATCTGTTCGTCGGACACCTCATCTATTTGAAAACCGCGTGGGAATACCTGCAGTAGTCACTTGAAAATTGCTTTTTTTTCCTTTATTAAAGTTCACCATAGATGTGGTGGACATACAACTTTTTGCAAACTAGACAACCTCCCTGATGACACCGAGTCTCCCTCTCAAGTGCAGATTAATTAACGAAACCACGGCTTGCCTCAGATGTGCGAAAGAATCAAACACGTCGCCTCTGAAGCAGCTGCATATTAGACAGCCAAGGCGTTATCTCCCAAGTGTATCATCGCTTCCCGTGCTTGCGGGAAGTCCCGTCAACGATGACTGGGCCGGACTCTTCATTGCTCTTTTTCTCCAACGGCGAGCGCTTCTTCGGTGTTGCGGGCTTCTTGTCTGAGTGAGGGCTCTTCTTACTGGACGATGAAGACTTCCTGTGTGACAAGGATCGCTTCTTGCTAGAGTCCACGGACGCACGTCCCTTCGAATCTCCATGCTTAGAGCGGCGGATCTTCTCACTTGAGTCGCCCACATCAATCCTGCTTCGAAAAGGCCCGGCGGGAGGCGTTGGTTCCGGGGTAGTCGATTCCGGAGAAATAGATGGTTCGTAAACACGCGGCTCTTCCACATCGACGTCCTCTGCTGTAAGCCGCGGCGTGACTCTCCGGCCCCGGAACCGTGCCTTGTTCAACAAGTCCCTTGCCTGTATGGCTCCTGTCGCGCTTTCGAAGGCGATCAGGGCATGGCCTCGAAGATACTTGCTATCCTTGTTTTGGGGGATGTCAAGTGTGACTATGTCGCAGGACCCAACTTTGCGACGGATCCAAGCGGTCACCTCCTCAAGCCCAGCCTGTTGGGGGAAGGGTGAGACATGCAGCTTCCGGTACTCTGTGACCACGTATTCGGGCTGGGGGAATGGAGAAACTCCATAGCCTTCGTAATAGGACGAGGGCTCTGGTCTGCCACGATAAGGGAGGACAAACTGCGCCTCTTCACTCTGATAGCGGGGAGGGTAGCTAGCAGCAGATGGGTCCATCGAGGGAGGTCCACCGGTAAGATCGCCGTAGCTATAGTACTCGCGTGGATCAGCATCCGCATAGGTCTGTGGCATCATGGTGACCGCCGTGGTCGACGCTTGGTGCCCATAGCTGTACGCTGCTGCGGGCTGACCAGCAGAGCTCAAGATGTCTTCTTGGGTGTGGCCACTTAAGGAATACTAGATGACGAAAGAGTTCGATTAGAGGACAATTCTCTGGCTAGGGCCACTGTTTGGCGAACATACCTGGCCGCCAGAGGCCGCCGAATACTGCGGAGACCAGTCCGTCGACGCCGGTGATCCATACTGGGCTGGAGGAGTGGCTTGGCAACGGGGTGTTTGCGAGTAGTCGGCCTGGGAGGATTCCACAGGTTCCTTTATCTTGATGGGCTCGGTCCGATTCTTGTCAGATGCAATAATGGAGCGTCCGTTGAAGACGCCGCCATTGAGGAGCCCTGCTCTTCTGTTAGCTCTGCCGCCGGCAAAAGGAGGGGCCCAGGAGACCGGCTTACCCATGCTCTCTCAAAGTTCTCCCTGCCATTGACGCGGACCCATCCAGATGTACTGCTCTGGAAAACCTGTATGTGCTCAACTGCGCAGGCGGACCTTATCCAGTCTTTCAATTCCTTCCAAGAGGTTCCAAATGGCAGCTGCAGATCCAATCAGTCTCATACCCTACACAAACAACAACAACAGGCAAAGGTTGCGCACATTACATATTGGAATGTAGTACACGCCCGTCTGGTTCCCGGCACCGACGTCCGCCTGTGTTGTCGCTTGGACGGGCATCACTCAACCTAGAGGCTGCACAAGGCAGAGCGTCGTTATGTCAGGAATTTGCCGTGATGTTGCAGCGAAATCGGTAGTAGACGGTTGACGCCGTGTGAAGATAAAAGAACGTCGGGTGTTGCACAGTGGGTGGGAAGACGCTTGAAGGAAGATAATTCTTGAGAACAGGAAGAGGAGGGTGATATACATAGGACCAAGCACGCTGGGATACGAGCCCGTTTCCCACGCAGATGTGCGATTTAATACATGATCTTACGAACAGGATGGCGATGAGGAGCGACCGATTGCCCAACTTTCAGGCATCGAAATGGCCGTCCCTTACCAGCTCGGGACACAAGTGCATTCGATCCTAATCCCTGAAGCGCGTGGCAAGGAAGAGATGCATGTTCATAGACCTGGCTCTCTTGGGAGGTCAGTGTCGTCTCATGCTCCGAGAATGTTAATCCAGGACAGGCGAAAGCACTTCAGCACGTGTGCACCTTGTTGATTGGCTGTGTAGTTTCCTCCGCATCATCCAAGAGGGATCCAGTGATCCTAGTCTCAAGATGTGGGGGGCTGCTAGGTCGAGAACTCCCAGGTCATCGTCGATAAGTGGGAGACGTCCTGTGAGGAGTGGATTGCGTCGTGCACGAGAGCCGTGTAGGTAGGTAAGTATTCCCAGTATGAGGAAGCCTCGACCATTTCGCGTCCAAGTCAAGCTCACAGCTCGTGCCCCAGCCACGGACCATAAAGCCCTAGGCCCATACTTCCCTGGTCGATATGCAGAACGCCGGGTTTGTCCCGCCTTGCGTCCTGACTTGTCATTTTGCGATCAATGCTCCCACACTAGTCAGTTTGACGCGTGATGATGGCTTGGATGAAGCTAAATAGAGAGGGGTTGGCAATTGTACTGCACTTCGTACAGAGTAGACGGGCAGAGCCAGCACATTCCTTTTTGTCGTCCGGGGAGAGAAGAAATTCCATCCTGATCCTAGGATACGCCGTGTTGCAGACCCAAGCTGGCCGTGTATTCGGCTACTGTGGGAATTGCCACGCCGTCGTCCCAACTCTCATTGGAGGTTGCTCGATGCAATGCAAAGGGTGCTGAAGGGGAGAAGAGGAAACAAGGCAGGTTCTTATACCAAGGTTACCATGCGGCCATGCCTGACGCCCAGCCATTAGGAACGCCGCGCCACTTTGTGTAACCATGGGCCGAGTAGCCAGCGCCCAGGAAGTCTACTTGACAGGGATCATCACTCGGCATGGACTCATCTCCGATTTGACCCAGTTACAGCATCTACTGTACGGCACACACATGTCGAGGCACGTACGAAGTACATCCCGTCTTTTGAGGCAGTGGTTTGGTCAATGGTGTTGGACTTGGAGCTGGGTCTGGAGAGATCTGAGCAAACGCATGCTCGCCAATCGATTCTCATGGATTCTTGAACGAAAAAGTGTCGTCCAGTGTCGACGTATCATCCGCCATCAGGGCAGACATGTCGCCTGCATCTATCGCGTCCTGCCCAGGTGAGAAGCCTGTTCGCGCCGAATCGAAAACTGCCTCGTTTCCAGCGGGCTCGCGCCACGGTATCAGGCATTGCTCCGCATCTGCGCAAGACATCATTAGGTAATGTCGTGCATCAGATAGGAGAAGCACCGGGGACTCGGCATCCCCGCAGAGCCAGGCCACGCGATATTTCCCCACGATCTTGCCGTCCGGCAGGTGTTTTTCCAGAGAAACCGCTTTAGGGCCGTCGGACAACGGATCCCAGACAAAGGAAACTCCGCGATAGTTTTCATCCTGACATGTGACCAGCAGTTGCTCGCGAGTAGTTGGGTGCCAGCTAAAGTTCACACAGGAGTGGAACATGAGTACAGCTCGTAGTTCGGCTGCACTGACATCCCAAATCCACAGCGTGGAAGGCGAATCATCGAGCCTCGTTGCTAAGAGTGCGGAAGATGCATCGAATGCAAGCAAGGAGCAACCCTTCACATCCACCAAAGGCTTTCCATCGGCGAATCGACTCGGGGGTGATACCATCTGCGTTGCTCGAAGAAACGTGTAAGTTGCGCGCTCCTCGGGCGAGGCGCTAAGCTGCTCCTGCCAGACCTGATGGCACGCTTCATTAGAAATGTCATCGTTTTGGAAGAAGGACATTGTCTCACCTGAAGCGTATCTCTCGGGACAACGGTAGTGGGATGAAGGAGCCTCAAGCCATCCCTCCACGACTGTGTGCCAAGCACACGCACTCTCCTGCTGTGGTCACCGACTGCACAAAGGGCAGCATCAGGACTCGGGCGGCAGAGCTTGATTCCAGGTTCTAGATCGGCGTCCTCCCCTCCCGCAATGGTGGACGCACCAATGGAACGGAAGAACTGACCGTCGGGGGTGTATAACAGAAGTTTATGTCCGTGTGCCGGGGACTCCCACAGGAGGAGCCATTTTCCATCAGGGGTCCATGTTAACCCTTGAGCGTCGACTGTATCTGGGTACCAGGATCTTTGGACCTGCCGGGTGGTGGGATGGTGGATGCTGACGACGTCTCTCCCACTGGCTCGTGTCAGTAGTCCGAGATGGTGCGTCTCGGGCCGGAGCGAGAAGCCGCGGGCAATGAAAGACGGTAAATAGAATTTAGGGTTGTTGACCTCGACTGCCTTGGAAGTGGACAGGTCGAAAATGACAAGTTTCAAGCCGAAGGCAGCATAGATGATGATCTCGGCATCGCGAGCTCCAAACTGCACGAGGGGTGACTTCCCGCTACCTACCGCAGGGTTCCGGATCGCCGCGTGAAATGATGAGTCGCTTGCAGAGAAGACGTGGATCTGGTCTGTAGTTGCGACGAGGATGCGCGACGACGAGGGCCCCCAGGCCAGAGTCGTAATAGGACCTGAAAATTCTGCCGGGAGTTTCACGACATGGACAGTCTGCAGCGACTGGGTTGAGCGAACGACGATGGCCGACGAGGACGGGGTAGCAATGAGCCTGCCGTCGGGACTGGCACTGCAGTGTGGTGAGGCTGTAAACAGGGATTGTTAGCACCAATCGTGTTTAGCGACGCGAGGATGGGAGAATATGAGGCGGCGGGAAGAGAGAATAATGGCGGCGGCGGGTAGGAAAGGGGGGGGAAAGAGAAAGGATGGGAAATAGGGAGGTGAGAGTTACATTTGAAGAGGCGCGAAGGATGCATGGTAATTTGGGCTTGCAGATCGGCTCGTCCAGGCGTCTCAAACTGAGGTCAGAGACAATGTTCTTGAGGGTGGTTGACGATGTTGAAGGCAGGTAGTCAAAATGCGTCTCACGTGCCCGCCTATGTTTGGAGAGTGCGAACAGCACAGCCTTAATATGGAAAGGAGGAGGAAAAAAGAAAGGAAAGACAGCTCAGCTCTAAACTCGGACGGCAAGATATGAACGAGTTGTTGCTCTCGACGATTCAAAATGGCCGAGCGACTGGTCAACCCTCTGGTGGCCTCAAGATGACCTGCGTATTTGTCGCGTTCAAGATTTCCATATTCGACTGGTTGGATACCTTGTGGAGGGTTGGTGTTTACATGGTACCCCGTTCCGGTTAGCGCTCAAGACCCCGCGATGGGAGGAAAGGGACAACCATTGACACAGTATCGCAGCGGCTACTAGTAGCGAATACTAGCGATTGCCTGTTTAACAACGCTGCAGCACCCAGCCAGCATTACAACACTGGTACTGGGCCGCTGTGGCCTATATTTCCCATAATAATTAGGTAAGATAGACGAAGCAACTTAAGGTAAGTGCGTATTCCGACTAACTTAGTAGGTGAGTGTCATCCGAAAACGTACTAAACCTACCCCAGGAAGGAAGGTACGGAGGCCACGGAGATCGCCACCCTACTTGGTCTCTGGTCTTGCCTTCCTCGCACGCTGACTCATCCAGCGTGACGAACATCTCCGGTTGACGACACCCACAGATTCCGTTATCGTTTCTTCACGAGAATCTAGGTCGTTTCCAACTTCCCCTTCTACACTCTGCGATCCCGTTAGCTACCTCTTTTCAGCTACAACAACCCGGATCCATCCTGCCCACCGCTAGGAGGACAACATGGCTTCAGTGTAGGTCGCTGTCGAGCCTACTTGCCTACACATCCAGGTTGGCACCATACCATCCAAATCTGTCTAGAACCCAGCCTTCAGGTTATGATGACTGCCATGCGACCCTCACTGTCTCGAGTTCTTCGAGCGAGTCACTGGTCGCCTCCCTTGCGCCACTCGATGCTCACTCTCCCTCGGCCATGCCCTTCCAGGACTGCGGCTGCGGCTGCGGCTGTCTATGTGGACTCGACTGTGGTGTCTTCCCCAGATGCCGGATTTACGCAGTCACGTCGCCAACGGCTTCGTGATGCGAAACCCTTCTCCGATTTCTTGACCGATACCTTCCACCGTCAGCATGATTACCTGCGAATCTCAGTAACGGAACGATGCAATCTACGGTGTGTCTACTGCATGCCCGAGGAAGGCGTCCCATTATCTCCGAGCAATGAGCTGCTCACCACACCGGAAATCATCATGTTATCCTCGGTGTTTGTCTCCCAGGGTGTGACTAAGATTCGCCTGACTGGGGGAGAGCCAACTGTCCGCCGTGACATTCTACCCCTGATGCATCAGATTGGAGAGCTGCGACGACATGGCCTGAAAGAGATCTGCATCACCACAAATGGAATTTCTCTCCACCGAAAACTGGATAGCATGATTGAGGCAGGACTGACCGGTGTCAATCTCAGTCTGGATACCCTAGATCCGTGGCAATTCCAGATTATGACACGAAGGAAGGGCTACGATGCCGTCCAGAAGAGTATTGATCGAATACTGGAACTGAACAGACTCGGTGCGGGCATCAAGCTCAAAATCAACTGTGTTGTAATGAGGGGAGTGAATGATAGGGAGATCCTCCCCTTTGTGGAGATGACTCGAGAAAAAGAGATCGAAGTCCGGTTCATCGAGTACATGCCATTTGACGGAAATAAATGGAACAAGAAAAAGATGCTCAGCTACTCGGAGATGCTGGACCTCATCCTAGCGAAATATCCAACTCTACAAAAGGTCCAGGACCACAGGAACGATACCAGCAAGACGTGGCACGTCCCGGGCTTCGCCGGCCGCATCGGGTTCATCACGAGCATGACACACAACTTCTGTGGCACTTGCAACCGATTGCGCATTACGGGTGATGGCAACCTCAAGGTTTGCCTCTTTGGAAACGCGGAGGTGTCGTTGCGAGATATCCTCCGCAAGTCCAACAAAGGCGAGCCCATCGACGAGAAGGCCTTTGAAGCTGTGAAACAGCTCGAAATGGCTCGCCGGCAAGGGCTAACGCCGTCAGACCAACTACCCCTGGGATTGGCACCTAACGAAATGGAGTTGCTGGACGTCATTGGCACCGCTGTCAAGGGGAAGAAGGAAAAGCACGCCGGCATCGGAGCATTGGAGCATATGAAAAATCGGCCCATGATCTTGATAGGTGGGTGAAGGAGTTCCTTTCCATGTCACTTGGTACGTATGGGGGTGAGGTTGTGTCTACTATCTGCACGGCGTTAGGGGAGTCTTATTACGAAATAATGAGTTTGGACATCCCGAATGGAAACATGCTGAATGAAGTACCGTAGATCCCACACCTACGTCTATGGCTGGTGACGTGCCTCATCGCATTCGACATATCCTTAGTGACGGGTTGGTCGTCCATCGTAGGCCAACGGGGTTCATGCCCCTTCAGCAACGGCGGCTGTTCTCGCAATCTCGCCAGCCTCGGCAAGACGATCGTCAGACGGCGGACAGCCCCCAGTTGACGCACGTATCAGAGTCTGGGTCGGCGCGAATGGTTTCCATCTCGGGCAAGAACATCACGTCGCGGGTGGCAAAGGCGGCCTGCACGGTCCGGTTCTCCAACAAGACGGCGATCAACCTGATTCGGGAGAACCAAATGAAGAAGGGGGATGTGCTTGGGGTTGCGCGAGTGGCAGGCATCATGGCATCGAAGCGAACGCCGGATCTGATCCCCCTCTGCCACCCGATCCCGCTCTCCAAGGTCAGCGTTGATCTCGACGTCACGGGTGACGACACGATAGAGATCCAGGCGACGGTCACGTGCGACGGGAAGACTGGGGTGGAGATGGAGGCGCTCACGGCGGCATCCACAGCGGCATTGACGGTCTACGACATGTGCAAGGCGGTGGACAAGGCCATGGTGATTGAGGGCCTGCGGGTCGTGCTCAAGGACGGAGGCAAGAGCGGCAGGTGGGAGATGGCTTAAACCCCGTTCCAATTCCTCAGACGGGGTGACGGCGGGGCAGTGATGCAGACGATGATTGAGGGGGCCTTTCGAGGCTCTCGTGTACCTGTGGCAACTAGGGGGCGCCTATGTTGATTACGAGGCAACGCGGGGGTGTTTTAAGGAGGTTTGTATACGGCCGCATATTGTGGATAGACAATGAGCACCAGGGCGGCAAGGGGATATGGTTAGGAGACAAGCGAGGAGGCAGGAGCAGGATACTGGGAAGTTGAAGCCTGACAGGCTGGAGGCTGGGTATGAGGTACAGTACTACAATGCTATGAAGTGAGTAGCAATTAGAGCACCTGCAACCAAGGTGAAGAGCTGAAAAGACCGGAACGACGGTGTAGTTTTCTCGCGCGTGAACAAGCAGAGGGGGAGACAAGTTGCCTCTTTGGGTGGGGGCATGGGTATGTCGCTAGCGATTAGTGGCCGCAGTTGCAGAAGAGTGCCCGCAGTTAAGCGCAGAGAAAACAGCATTCATCAATGGAGGAGGCCAGAGAGGGCCCCCAAAAAAGCAAGCATCGTGGCCTAGACTCTGAGACATCCAGGGTCGGTTTTTTGTGTTTGGGGCCATTCGTGCTGGAGACGACGTCGCGCCCGCTACATGCGTACCCCCGGCCGGTGGTCCTCGTGGTCTCCGGAGCCGTCCCGAGGGCCGTTCTCGAATCCAGGTGAGCGAGCCGAGAAGGAGGGGTTCGGCCGGAGACGGACCGTTGGGCTCGGGGCACATGACCGGCGGCAGGCGCAGGAGACGGAGGCACGGGCGGGAGCAGCGGGGGTCACGGGACGAAAGACAGCAGAAAGGCGGTGGAGGAAGGACGAGAGGCGAATGGGTGTGCTTGCTGCAGGAGGCTTTACTGCAGGCTAGATTGATGGGTGGCGACAGCGATATGATGGCGACGATGGCCACTGGAAACCTGCCGCAGAGGATGTCATGCCTCGAACGGACACGCAGGCAGACATGACAGGGGTCCTCTGTTCTGGCGGACGGTTTGCTCAGGCTGGGGAAGTGAAGAGATGCAGAACAGGTTCGCCGATGAGCCAATTGCGGCACAGCGATAAGAGAGCCGCAAACCTGCATGCCATGGCCCGAAAGGAGCAAAGCGCCGCCATGCTTCCCTCGTCAAGGCATGGATGGCTGGTGGTGTGGGTGGATCTTCCCTGGTGGGCGACCGACTTTTTAGCTGCGGACAGGGTGGGATCGCGTTCCCAGCCAGTCGTGGCGCTGGCATTTCCCATCCGGGCATGACACTAGAGAACGTTGAGAGGCTGCAGTGGCTGCAGTGGCTGCAGCGAGCGAGTCCAGTGGCTGCGGCGGTGGAAAAAGAGGTGGCCCGCAACCTCGTTCGGGGAGACTTGCCCTGGTGGTTGAGGGAGGGTTGAGTTTTGCGGAACTGCCAGCTTGCGCCTCATACATCACTGTCCGGGTTACGACGGCTGCGACTTGTGCTGCAACTGGCTGCTGCGTTCTGCGGGCGGCTGGAGTCGGCCGTTTCCATCTTCGTTCAACGGTCAGCGAAACCTCATGCATGACTGTCTGACCTGCCTGACCGACCGACGACTGGATGACTGACTGGCTTTGGCATGCCTCAACTCCATTGGATCAGTCATGTCACGTCTGCGGCGACGTCCCTGCTGTGCGACATCCGGCGGGCGACATGTAGCGTGGGCATCCACCTCCGCATTCCGTACCAGTTTTGCCATGGTCGACAGCGTCACAGCGTCACAGCGTCGCAGTGTCACAGCGTCACAGTGTCACAGCGTCACAGCATCTCCGTAGAGTTCGGGAGTCACGCAAGTAATTCGCACGTTCGTCGACCTCGGCCCCCCTCACCCTGGGCCCAGAGCTGGGTTGGCAGGACCCCTGTGGTTCGTTGCATGCGAGCCCAACGATCTCTCATCTTGCTAGGTGGGGGAGCTCAGAAACTAGAACTTACCGATCTCCACGGAATGCTTTGACTCTCCTGGTATCCTACATAGTACGCCTAAAAGTTACCTCCTCTAAACTCCGTTGATGTCCCTAGTAGGTAATGACGGTGGCGGTGTCGATGAACTGGGGACGCTTTACGTAGGCACGGCCTTTTAAGTTCCTTGATGACGGCCAATCATTGGGCAGCCCAGTCTCCCAGGCTGCTTGGGGGCAAGGAGAAAACGTGGCTGTGGCGAGGCCGGGTGGATTTGTCCAGCCGTCGGCAACGCCTAGCAGACCTAGGCGACAATGGGTTGGACGGGTTGGATAGTTGGATACGGAGGAACGCCAAGAGGGCTGGCCGGAGCGCGGTACGCCCAAGGCCCACAGGTATTCTCCATCTCTAACAAACCTCTATCCACTCTTCCAGCGCTTAATTTTGTAGAGGCCAGTTTGAGACCCGAGGTGGGCGGACGGCGACTGGGAACGCTTTTTCTGTCCATTGTCAAGACGAGATGAACATACGGGCTGGCCGCCCCAAGCTCACCGAGAGACGAAGGAAGTCGAGAAGGTCGAACAAGACTAGGATGCTGGGTTGGAATGACGGTGAGGGGATCCGCGTGAGCCAGTGTTTTGGTTTGAGGCCTATTGCCCGCGTCAAGAAAGGATCTGTGCTGAGGGCAAGTCGCCGCCATGCATCTTCGACTTAGTTGCAGGCACTTCGTCCAAGGTTGCCGCAAAGGAATGACCGCCAGAGTCTGATCTCGATCATACACAACTCGGATCAAAGTTACCAAAGTTACCAGCAGTGTCTCAGATCAAGTTGATTGCGAGGCCGCCACCCGCGCAACGATCACACAAAGCCCTCCCTCAGACAGACTCTGCGTGGATCCGAAGCCTTCATCTTGACGAGTGGGAGATGCCGCATTTCTCAGGAGGGCCCGAACGTTGAGCGGATATATTCCGGCGCGGGCGAGCGTTACAAGGTGGACTCGGCGGACTCGGCGGACTCGGTGGAACTGGGGAAGTGGTCACGAGACCAGTTGGCTACGAAATGTCGCAGCGAGGTTGATGAAGATTCGTCCAGCGTGACAAGGACCCCTAGGCTAGGCACCACGTCCACCAGCCTCCAGCCTCCAAGGCCCGCAAGGATTCACCATGGTTGAGGGAGGACAGATAGAGACTGACCAAAGTAGGTGTTCCAGACGTTCTGGAAAGAAGCCAGGCGAGTGACGGCGCGCCATGGAGCCAGTAGGTCAGAAGTCCAGGATGGCAAGGACCAGGTCCGGGCCGGTGGGCTCTTGTCGGTTTGCGCGCTCCGATGGCCTGGCAGCCTGTCTCCGCCTGTCCCCGTTCCTAGAGCGAGCGACCTGTCTTCTCTCAGTTCTCACATCTCGTTGCCTCCCCCTTGCAAACTGAGGGCCACCGGCGATCCTCTAAGTCTCCCAAGTGGAGCCGTCGCTTCAAAGTGGAGCTTCTGGTGGATATGGTTAGGTCATGGGAAGTCCAACCAGAAGAGTACGAAGCAAGGAGACCGCCGCGAGCGAACAAGGGAGGTAGGGAAGTCCTTGCCGGTGTCAACCAGAGCCGTCTTGGCGGGCATGTTGAGGGTATTCTTAGTTGAGGCTATTACTGATTATGTTCGTCGGCTTGTGAGTGGCCTGGAGATCAGGACACCGATAACATAGCTAGGCGATGCCCGGCGTCGTTGATCTTGACCATGGTGAAGGGCTGGACAGCAAGAGGGGGAGACGCCCAGATCGCGATAGAACAGTGCAGCGCCGTGCATCGCGATCTGATCGAGATTCCGAAAGACAGCAAACAAAGGGCGCCACGGACGACACGGCATGGATGTTCATGTAGGTCCCGGGAGTTGTAGGGCGCTTCAACTGAGGAGGATATGCAGGATCATCGAGACTTGACATGGGGGCGGTTGACGAGGGATTGGACGGTTGAATGGACGGGCTGGGTGGGGGACGGACAGGCCACTGAGATCTCGACTGCTAGTAATAGCCGAGTAGGTACAACAAGTAGAGAGTCCTCGGCTATCGATCTCTGCACTTGTAATTGCAAGTCTTGCGTTCTGTTTGGCCGAACTAGTGTGCTTCGTAGACTCCGTAGTTGCCAGTGTTGTTGGGAGTTGAGACTGAAATTTGGGACCAAGTCTCAGCTCTCAAGGACACGTGCGACGAGAATAGCACAACCATGTCGAGTAAAAGCCTTCTTCTGCAGGCTGCGAATGCCTAGATTGGAATGGTTGATGGATGCATGTTGCACCTTCCTCCGATTGACATCGATTCCTAAAAATCCAGGCCCTGTCTTCTTCTTCCTAGTGCCTACTCTTCCTCCTCGTCGGGTGGTGTTGACTTCTCGGTCTCCATATCCCCATCCAGATAGCCTGGAAACCACAAGCCCTCTCGAACACAGCATCTCCGTCGCCGCTGGGTTTGCTCGTACGTAACAGTTGCCTCGTTCATCCTTCCAGCACGGACAAACCATCGCGTCGCATCGTCGCATCGTCGCATCGTCGCATCGGCAATCCCGTTCGCTCGATCGGCCGGTCGCGCGCTGGGCCCCATATCCTAGCAGGTCCGTCCCGGCGCCGACCGCGACCCTTCAACCGAGTCAACCCTCAACCCAAAACCGCAAACGCCGTTCCCAGTTGGAGCCGGTCCCGGGAAGAGACGCACAACACGCAGGGCCTCTGCTTGCTGCTGGCCGGGGTAGCCCCGGCTAAGCTAAGAGGGCTCCACGGTCAAGACTCAAAGCAGCCCGCCCACCTGTGAGACTAGAGCTTAGAGGGAAGGGCCCTGGTGCCCAAGAGCGAGCGGCGATCCAATCATTTACACCAAGACGGTCCTGGTTTGGGGCCAATTGCCGCCTCACGATAGTCAGCCCCCCCCCCCCCCCCCCCCCCCCCCGGGCGTGGTATCCATCAGGAGCACTTGTCGGCTCTCCCACTCTGAATCTGACGCTCTCGCCCACGCGCGCACTCTCCGCGCTCCGCTCGCGCATGCCGTTCGCATCGGTCCTCCACTCACGCCACCCCTGGAGCCCTCCATTGATCATTGCCACACCACAGACACACCACAGTCACTTCACTGAGCGCGCAGGCGGCAGACTGCTCTCCCACCGGTGCGGGTTGCGGGTTGCGGGAGCGGTAGCGGTAGCGGTATTTGCCCGGCAGCGTTCAACTGGTCGCGCAGACACGACTGACTACCTCTAGGTAGCTAGTTACTTGACCCTAGTGGCTTGGACTCGCCGAGACCGACCCGACGGCCGACGACAAAGGATGAGCGTCAGAGACGACCGAACTGTGCAGGCAAGTGAACCTTAACTTATATAGCAAACAAGCCGAAGGTGTCACATCCTTGGGTCGGGTTTCCTTTCAATATGCTACCCGGCGGCGGCAAATACCTTGATGCTACGTTCGTGTTCGTGACGAGTTGACGACGTCGGAAGAAACCTAAGGTAGTAAGCAGGGAAGCAAGTTGGTAGTCCAGCTTGTGCCATTTTTGGCCTCCGAGACGCCGACGAACCTCAATGCCCGGCATCTCGTTCGGATCCTCGTTCGGACCGTCGACACGCCTCGAACTCAACTCGCGCCTCGGCAGGACCTGGCTGGCTGGCTAGGCCCATGTTGGTGCACCTTTCTCCGTGGGCCTTTGCTGGCAGGTCATTAAATCCAACCAGGGGTGGACAACTCCCAGGTCCCCAAATTCCCCTCCGATCGGCCATCCATCCCATCTCATCCCATGCCCGGCGTACCTAGTGGACTCCATCCACAGTACTCTTGCAGCCCACACACACACACACACACACACACGCTCTCTCTCTCTCAACAACACCCCGTCTTTCCCATTCTCCATGCTCCATTCTCCATTCTCCATTCTCCATCCCCCAGACCGTCCAACCAGGAACTCGGGATAGAAAAACAACTCATGCCCATCAACGGCACCAAGTACTACGTACCATCTCACTCGCTGTGCTCGCTGGTTCGCCCATCTCCCGCCTCTCCCACATCCCATTCCCCATCCCATCCCACTCCAGTTACTACATGGTCTATGTAGCATTGAGCCAAGGTTGGCTTCCCGCATCCTCCCCTCTTATCCGGCTTCTTCCATCGCCGCCGCATCTTGTCTTTGGTCGGAAGCAAACCACAAGCCAAAAAGCAAATGCCAACACGCAAAACCCAAAACCCACACACACACACACACCCAGTCTCTCTCTCTCTGTCTGTGTGTGTCTCGCACGCTGGCGGCTTGCTCCAGAGCCTGGACTGAGACAATGCCGAACAAGGCCGCCCAACGCACGACCCCGGCAAGCACCAAGCCACCAAAAGCGACTTCCGTAGCTTCTCCACCGCCTCCTCCATCCCTCCATCTCCCCATCCATCCACCCACACTATCCCCTACACTGCAGCACTCTACAGCACTCGAGCACCCAAACCCACTGAAGACGTACAGGGTTCCCCCGTCCCACCCACGCAACCAACGCTCGTCCGCGCGCATTTAGTTTAAACTCTGGCTTGACCCTCTTCTCACCCTCCTCTCACTGCTCACACCCTTCCCATCTAATCGGTTTTATCTATCACCTCCTCCTCTCCCACCATTTCCTCCACTTCCACCACTCCCTCCCACTCCGTCTTCGACCTCGTCTTCGTCTTACTACTCATCCTCCTCCTCCTCCCCCTCCCCCTCTCCCTCTTACTCCTCACCCACAAAGCCTATCGGCGGCCACCCGATTAACATCTACGAACTCGAAGTACCGCGCCAACTTCCTCATCTACCTCGACGCCAACTCTCGCTTCAGTCGCCAGCAACAAGCCTCCAACCTCCGCCGCCATGGCCACCGACCTCATCATGCCCACTCTTCCGGGCGACCAGCAGTCCCGCCATTTCTTTCCCCATCAGCGCCCTCACCACCGCTCCCACCAGCGCACCCAGTCCTTCCAGATCCCCGTCGGCCCCCAAATCTCGCCTCTCAGCACCTCTCAATCCACGAGCCCCGAGTCAAATCCCACCTCGCCCAAGGCATACCACGCTCGTCAGGTCCGCCCAATGTACATGCCTGCCGCCCTGCGTCCCAACCTGTTTCCGTCCAAGACCACCAAGCCGAAGGCCGACGATGCTGCCTCGTCCTCAAGCTCCGACTCCGACCTCACTCTGCGACGTACGAACAGCAGCATCATGAACCTGCCCGGCATGTCCGTCTTCGGCAACCGCCTCGTCCGCACCTCGACTGGCGGCAGCAGCCGGAGCAGCATTGACGGCGACTTCGACCTCGACCTGTTCCCGGAGGTTACGGCATTACCAACCCGCAAGCACTGGAAGGTGAGTTTGCTCATTCCCTCCGCCGCCCACTCCCCCCTTGCGCAGATCGCACATTCCCTTTGTCACTTGTGTCTCAGACTATCTCATCATGTTCTGTCCCTCCCATTGCGTCATGTTTCAAACTCCCCGCCATACCCCAGGTTTTGCGCACATGGTTACTAACACCCTCTCTTCCAGGCCGATATCGAATCCTCTGTCTGCGATGATGCGACCTGCAAGCGCTCTTTCAGCTACTTCACCCGCCGGCACCACTGCCGCAAATGCGGCAACATCTTCTGCGACTGGCACTCGGCTTTCCTCGTGCCTCTTGACCAGCATGCGAAGTTCAACCCGCGTGCTGCTGCCTCACGCACCTGTGGTCACTGCTTCGAGGAGTTCAAGGTCTGGTACAGCCGCAACAACAGCCAGGCCTCGAGCGCCGCGTCCTCGGATATCCACGACACCCCTTCCACTCCCATCACTGCCGGTGGCAAAGGCAACCAGCTACCCACCGGCCCCGAGATAGCGGCCAGTGTTCCCCGGGACTGGAATTGGAGCACATTTTGAGCGACCCATGAGCAACCGAAACCCATAATAACGATGATTTCTCCCTTCGGGTGGAAGTCGCCCACTCACACAACACCCCTAGAACATACCACTACCGCCTCGAGCGGCAGCAAGAGATACCCGAGGCGATTCGATTTTTGATTCGCTTCACGAAGCCACGGCCACAACCAGAACGACAATAGATTGTTAGAAATCACACGATGATGGACTCAGCTGTCGGCCTGAGCCCGCCAATCACCCCATCCTCCTTCCTCCTTCGGGCACTCCTCGCCAGCCCCACATACATACCCGTCACCACCCCGGACGCGGCGGTTCGCCGTACCCAGAACCCTGTTTGTTTTATTTAAATCGTGCTTGATGTTCCAAAGCGAGGCGTCATGGATTAGCAGGATCACCACACCTGCCTGTTTTGCGATCTTTTTTCTGCGCGGTTTCTTGCCGGTTTTCACGCGACACACGAGCTGCTGTCTTGGCGCCCGGGCCTCTCCCAAGACGGGAGGCGGAGATCTACTGGGCTCGTCACTAATTGCTTTACTTCGACGAAAGATCTCACGCGCACATATATACATAGAGGACATGGATTATGAGCCATTCCAGGCTGGACATACATGAGGAAGTTTGCGGCTGTGCATGGCCTGGTCCATAGGCCACCGTAAAGAGATATAGATAATGACGCAGTTTCAAAGACTTAAAAAAACATTTGCCGTCTAAACCAATGTGCACGTGCAAAGCAGTCAAGGAGTTCCTAGATCATGTCGTGATGCATTATTCTGGGCAGTTAACGAACAAGTCCTGGTGGGCCTGGAGCCTCCCAGCTGTCATATGGATTCGCTTTCTACAAGGGAGGATGACCCGTCTCTCAGCTCCACTAAGGTTGGACTCGATGCCACCTAACTTAGGGCTTCCACCAGGAGAAGGGCATGCCCATGTGAAACAGGTATCGTTTTCATGTCCGCATACAAGGAAACTGGCTCCACGCTTGCCAGTGACTTACAACATCACCTTAGCAACATGAATCACATTGCAATTACACATCGGTTCAATCCGTTTGACGTCCAAATCAATAAAGTTAAAACTCCAATAGACACGCTCTATCGCTCATTCTTTCCTCCCTTCGTTCTCCTGTTGAGTCTATGCAGTTCATATATAGATAGGTAGCTTTCCAAGGTACCTCCCCAAGCCTCCCAATGCACCAAAGGACAAGCATCCCACCGAAAAAGATTCGTTCACACACATGAGTAGTAGTCAAGCCCCCGCAAGCTCATTTTCCCTTTCCATCAATTTCCTCCTTTTCATCGGCTATCTAAACCCTCCGTCGGGCCTTATCGTTGGCCCTCTTAGGCGAAGGCGTCAAGGGGGTCTCATCCGACGAGCCGTTGACCATGCTCTCTCCGCCATAGACCTCCTTCTCAATTCCCTTAGCGGCATCCCAGCCAGCCTTCTCGGCGAGGAGAACGTTGTCGTTGACGCTCGGGGCAGTCTTCTTGCCGCTGATCTTGGTCGCGGCGTTGCTGCGCTTCACATAGCTGGCGATGAAGAAGCTGACAAAGAGGTAGGTCAGGGGTGCAAGATACAGGACGTTGAGCCAGATAGCAAAGGTTTCTCCAGTGGTGGCGATGCATGGCTGAGTGACGTATCGGGTTTCACCGGTGACCGTCGTCTCCACGTGGGACGGCACCGCTGCGGGCGCCGCACCGGCAGCACCAAGGATATAGTTCTTCAAGGAATCGATGGCATTGGCGGCAACAGCGGGGACAACCGAGTCGGAGGGGGCGGCCGTATCGTCTTTAACCACGGCACTAACGCGAGTGGTGATAGGAACCGTGTAAGTGACAAAAGAGTGAACCATGGCGTAAGAGGCGCCGACGAGGAACTGGGTGATTTGCATCGAGGTGAGGGTGCGCTTGATGGGTGTCGGGACCCGGATTGAGAACGCAGTCAAGGTGTAATAAAAGTACTAAGCGGTACAACGTTAGCTTCGGAGAACATACTCTTGAAAGGGACATCCGGAACTCACCATCAACGAATGAATAAAGGAGTTGATGAGGACGAACATCCAGATGGGGGCGGACATGTAACGGATACCAGCCCACATGGAGAGCATGGCACCAGCATGGTGGTAGGTCTGGAGGGTGGAGCTGGGCTTGCCCTTAGCAAGGATGATGAAGGTGTCGAGGACCTCGTAGAACTTGCTAAGGTAGAAGATCCAGCCATAGTAAGCCAGACCCTCATTCCACATGCGGCCCGTCTCAGTGCGGCTAGGAAGGCCATCAACGATATGGGAACCCTGAACTGCAGAGACCCATGAGCTTGAGGCTTCTTCGTAGTAGACAGAGTTGCCAGGGCCGGAGCTGCCGTGTAGACGGCAGAAGCTATCAGCCGTACCGACGAAGCCATCAGGCCCCATGGGGTTGAGGATGCTCCTCTTCATGCCACCAAGCATACCCCAGAACGTCCAGGCCGAGTAGACGGCGAGGAAGATATTGTGGAGGACCACAAATGCGAAGAAGGGACGGGTTTTGCTGATAGCCCAGGGCTTCTTGTTGTGGGCCTTGTTATAGATGTTGAGGCTCTTCACAGTGACGGCATAGAGAGTAGCAATGGCCAAAGGAACCTTCCAGTCGAGGGCAGCGGTGAATATGTGATCGGGGATGTTGAAGGGGCGCATGATAGAGGCCGGAACAGCAATGGGAGGAATCGGCGCCGGCGCATTGGCGGGAGGAAAGCCGAAGAGATTCGAGTCCGGCAAGGAGCGGAACACCTGGACTGGGTCGGCCATGGCGACGACTGTGGAGGTTGTAGAGGGAGCTGGTGAAGTTTGGGAGAAGAGTGAGGGCTCCGATAGCCTCGTTGTCGGTCAATTGACTTGGTCTCGCCGTTGGGGAACGAAGACGGTCGATCAAAGGACGACAAATGCTTGGCGGGGTTGCTGTGGACGGGGTGTAGCCTCTCCGGAGAAGCTCTATGCGTAGGTTGAAGGTGCGACGAATTGGTTTTGGGGACCTCCGGGGTCGGTTGGGTCTTTATTGACTGTCCTTTTGGCGCTCCAGTTTTTGGTTTGTTGAGAGCAAGAGAAAGCGGTTGGGAGAGGACGGGGAAGGAGGAGGAGTGAACCTGAAGGACGGGATAGCCAAGGCCAAGCAAGGTCACGTCACGCAAGAGGGTCTGGAGGAGCAATTGGGGAAAGTCGAGATTCTGGAGGAGAAGGAGACGAGGACGAAGATACGGGGAAAAGAAGAGGAGAGCGGAAGAAAGTGAGAGAGAGAGAGACGAGGCTTAGTTTAAGAGAGTCGAGGTAGAGGTCCAGCTTGGCTGCTTTTCCATGCACTTTTTTCGCACCCTTTTCGCACCCAGGACGTACCTCACTTGCCGGCTTGGGGAGGGGATTGGGACAGGGGACCGGGGACCGGGGTCGGGCCAAGTCAGAAAAGGCCAAGGAAAGCACGTACCATGTTGAGAGACTGACAAACTGACACCCGCTAGAAGGAACAGACGGGAGTGCACGAAAGTACTAACGGAAGAAAGTACGTACATGCTGGCTGGTATTCCGCCGTTCGTATCCGTCCGGCATGGCTTTTCTCACCAGTCTTGTGCCCGTACTCTGTATCTAACTTGTGTGCGAAGTTCCATACCGTCTCACAAATTATGGACGTCCTGCGTGGAACGGTTGTGTGTGTCTCATCATCTGGCTCCCGCACTTTGACTACAGTGGAGTAGCTGAATAGCTTTAATCCGTACACCGCGGGCATATATACCATGTGCCAATCACCTTCTGTCCTCCGTTCCCAACAGGGACACAGATAAGTACGTACGGGTGAAGTCCGTTCAGGGTACCTACCTCTACGGGGCGTGTGGGGTGGGTCTGGGGGACCCTGAACCGCGGCTCGCAGAGCTTGGCTTGTTGGAAGAAGTGCTGAGCTCTTAGTACTTCCTTGCACCATGGCACCTGAGTCGACATTCAAGATGCACTCAACCAAGCCGCTGATCGCCGCTGCGTAGCTGAAAAGCGAGAGGTGACGAGGTTGACAATTGGATAAGACTATGGCCGCTACATATGCATATCCACGTTCCAGCACACCCCCCGAGACCGGAGACGTCAAGAGAGGCCATCATGTGTGTTTGTGGGCACCGGGAGAAGAAAGCGCGAAAGAGCGCAAGAGACACAGAGGCGGCCTATGACGGTGGAGCAACGGGATCCAGGTTGGCTCCGTCGGTCGGTCGTATGCAGTACTCTGTGTGTGATATGACCCGTTTGAAGTTATGCCGCACCCTTCGAGAAGGTCAGAGGTACGCCTCAGCCTTCCAGTGAACTCGGCTCGTAGAGGTATTCGTATTCACTATCAATATCAATATCAATATCACAAAGTACTAGCTAGTAGCACTCAGTCGGCCTTCATTCCAACAAGAACAATATACATTCATAGCATATCACATACCACACCTCAGGCATGCGCGGAACCAGGAAACAAGAAAATACCACGGGGTACGTACCAGCCCGTATCTGAGTGGCAGTTGGCAGCGGCCAACAACCCAAACACAGCGAAGGCATCCAGAACCACAAGCCTCCGCCAGTCACACTCCACAAGGCAACAAAAAAAAAAGTCAGCAATCGCTGGGCCGGTTTTTGTTGGGGAAGCACTAATGCAATGCCCGATTTTCGCCTCCCGGTGCTGTGGAGCACGGCCTAGGTCGCCTTTCCGTGATGCAACGCCAAAACCTCTCCAAGCCGGAGAGAGGGAAACCCGGCAATGTGCAAATGTCCGTCGCCCGCAGTCATGATGTGTTGCGTACTGCCAAATCTCACCCGTGGGTGCGTACCAGCACCGCGGTAGTTGCGCTCCCATGTTGCGCCCATGTGCGACATGCGCGGCTCCTACAGCGCGATCTGATGACGCCTTCCGATCGATAATGGCCAGTTTCGTCGTGCTACTTTCTGGGATTTGCTGCTGGTTGTCGTCGATTTAGTCTAAGGTGCGCCGTAGCTTCCACTCCAACGGTCCAAGCGGCCCCTGCATCTGCTCCTATTCTGATGTAATTGATGGCCAGGTGCTGTGCTGTGCTCCCGTTTACCGTAAGGTATCCCATCCCATGTGCAGTCTTATCCCTATCCTGGACTCAAATCACATGCGCCTTTCTCGTCCCGGTCTTCCCAAGTTGTCATTCATCAGCACCTCCTGAACAAACGTTGCCTCGGCCTCTTTTTGTTTTGTCTTTCATGCAAGCCGTCCGCCGAGCCGCGGATGACCATCTCACCGACCCGAACGGGCGAGGTCCTCAACAAAACCACTTCTCCCCGTCTCTTCCCAGAGGTGCCCACCCGCCCATCCGGCTTGACCCCCCAGAATGGTACCACCCTGGTCGGCTTTTGACACCAGGTGTAAACCCCTGCCATCTCTGATTTACACCCAGTACGTACGAGGCACGAAACTACGAATATCTATCTACATGCCCCTGGACTTGCCGGGAGGGACCTAGAGCCGAATGCCACCCACCCTCCGGTCCCTTCCTTCCCAAACAGGCAACCCTCTCTGGCACTGACGACACTGGTTGGCGCAACAGGCCCAATCCTCCCCGGCGTCAACCACAGTGTTGTGTCTTGGATTTAACTGAGATAATCCATCTGAAGCTAACCTCCGCCCAGGGGCAATGCCGACATCCCGACCCCAGGCAAGCACATACCCATTCTAGATCTCGCAACCATCGTCACGAACCGGGGTCCTCGCCGCCCTCGCTTCGCCCGCTCGGCCGAAAGTGGAGAACTATTGCCGCTCGACTCTCCGTCGGACTTGCGCCATCCGTCATAAATCCCGGCTCTGCCTGGGCGCCAAGGGGCCACTTCCTCCATCCCTTCCGGCTCATCAGATGACATGGCGCACGCAGGAAAAGTCAAAAGCCCCTAAAGTCTGATAAGACGGTTTCTTTGAACCTGTAACAAGCCTTCAACATTGTTCATACAGTCGCTCTAAGCCTCCTCGTCTATCCCAGCCTGGCTTACCCACCTCAAGAAAAATCCCAGACTCTGCCCAATATTGAAGCAGCTACGCAGTCACATGGGTCTGGTCACCTCGTTCACCAAAAACCTTTTCTACACATACGTTTGTTTCATCATGGTTTACATTCATATAATACGTATCTACCAGCCAGCCACTATGGTCGCGGCTTACAAACTCTGGCTCTGTTGCTATCCAACGCACCATCATGACATCTCGTTTGAGTGTACTTGTACATCACAATATCCATGAGCTCATCCGGCTACCAACAAGCCCAATGCCATCCAATGGACTCGGGTTCCGTTTAGAACCACTCGCCACCCAGCCAGCGGTTGAAGAAGTCAACAGACGCCTCAGGCTGGTCCATGGGCACCATGTGGCCGGCGCCATAGATTTGCATGAAGGTAAAGTGGCCGCTCGACTTGACCTTGCCGTACTCCTCAGACTTCTCATCGACCTTGAGGGACTTGATGTCAGCGTTGACGAAACCCTTCTGGCCGTCCCACTCGAGCTCGTTGGTCCAGGCCTGGTTGCCGAGCCAGTTGCAGATGAAGTCGGCATCACCAGCATAGATCAAGACGGGGATATTCTCTAGGAGACCAGGCACAACATGGTGGTAAGGCTGCATCCAGTCACCAGCAAAGAGGAAGTTGCGGTTGATGTCCATGTTGCAGCTGTCATAGCTGCTGACCTCGGCGCCGAGGGCCTCCTTGACGTGATCCTGGTTGAGGTAGTCTGAGATGTAACCGAGGCCAGAGTAGCACAGGTTGCTGCTGTCTTCACAGTTGCCTCGGATGTCATAGACGTTGCGGCCAGTGCGCTGATAAGGGCCCATCATGGCGTTATTGCAGTAGATGCTGGCGGGCACGCAAGACCAGGAGCTACCAGACTCGTAGCAGCTCTTGATGAGGGACTGGCAGCGGGGCAGGGCGTTGTCCATGGACTGGCATTCGCCTTCGCTCAGGACAGAGGGGTAGCCACCCTCGCCGCAAGCCATGGGTCGGTAGTAAGCATACTGGGTGTAACCGTCGGTGAGACCGTTGCCAATCAACACACTCTGAAGGTTGATATTTCGGTTCTCGTGAGACAAAATCTCTGAGGCGAATACGGGAATGTAGTGGCCAGCGTACGACTCTCCGGCAATGTGGAAGTCCTGCTTGGCATACTCAGGGAACTGCTTGAAGAAGAGAGTGAGGAGGGCGTAGATGTCCTTGCCGGCAGCAACGGTATCGCTCACTGAGCCACCGCTGTAGGAGTAGCCGACGTTGACGGGCTGGTCGAGGAAGATGACGGAAGCGTTGTTGTTCCACGAGGAGGGGTTTCGGACAATCTCGAGCTTCTCGTTGATGGAAGAGGGGCCCAGCTCAAGGAACAGGCCGGTCAGGGAGGAGCAGCCAGGGCCACCGTTGAGCCACAGGACAACAGGGTCGTTGGCAGGGTCGTTGCGAGACTCAAAGAACCCTTAGAACCATTAGCAGGGGCCGGGTACAAGTCAGCCTTGGTTGAACTCACAGTAGAAAAGGTGCTTGTCCTCTTCATCATCATCGAGATAGCCGCTGTACTGCTTGACATCATCGACACCCAGGCTCTTAGGGTCGACCTTCTTGGTGCGTAGCTTGTAGTTCTCGAGCTTTCCACCGAGCTCACGCTGAGGCTCGCCGTCCTTCTCGGTCCAAAGGGCCTGGACATCCTCACCCTTGAGGATGTGGTCCCAGTGGCTGTCAGGCCTACGGGAACTCGGCTTAGGCTTGGGGCCATGAGCCTGCTTCTTGAAGGCCTCGACGGCCTCGGGGACGAGCATGGAAACCTCATCCCAGACGGCCTTGGCCTCGGAGGTGATGTCACCAAAGATCTCCTCCAAGGGCTTAGTCCAGTCGGCGACCTTGTTGAGATCGATGACGGGCTTGTTGGAGTCACCGCCCATGACCTTCTGGTCCTGGAAGCCAACCGCCGACGAGGCGGCGCCCAGCACGAGGGCGGAGGTTGACAAGCGCATGATTGCTAACTGTGCCGGAATGGATTCTGATGTTGATAGAGGCGCCGGCGATGAAGGTGGTGATGATTGTTTGGGCCGGGGAGATGGGTGCAGATGAGGGAGATACGGAGGAGAGAAGAGGGAGAAGCGAGAACGGCGGGCGCGGAAGCGACGTAATATGGGAAGGTGCCGTGCTCGGAAACTGGGGGAGGAGCTGCCCAGCAACCTACCGTACCGGGAGGATTGGTCCCTACTACAGGGACCTTTGGGAGGGAGCATGACCCAATCAGCCCCCGCGCCGCCCCCGCGTTAGCGCTAGTGGCAGGGCGTCTTCAGGCAGGAACTGGCTACGTGCTCCACACTCATTGATAACGTGACGCATGTCCGCACTGACCTTGATGAGTTGACGATAAGCGCCGAGTCAGGTACGGGCGTCATTCCAGAGCACCATCGCCTCACTCACCGAGTCGTTTGCCTTATCTTCACTGAGAAACAGCAATAAGGAAGCGTCCAGTATTGCTCCTTATTTCGGCCCTGGGGCCGCCAGTTTATTTGCCCCTTTACTCCCAGCGTCCGCGTCGTCGGGCTGGTGGCGGATCAGCCGGGATCGGGCATGATCCAAGCCATGACATGACGTAAGGGAACCGGGTGTCTCAGTCGGTGACTCGGTGTCGTGGCTGGGAGCTACCTACCTACATTCCATGATAACGAAGCAACCACCTGCATCTTGGTTACAACTGGTCGATGAGTTCCGGTCGAATTATGAAGTACACTCTTCATACACCTGAATGCACATTATTCAAGCAAGGCATTGTCCATGGAGGAAATGGGCCAGATTGTGCCTCGGATGTCTTGGCTAGGTATCCATCCAAGTCATCGACCAAGCGTGGCCCCTGTCGTCTATCTGAGTCTGTAACAACAATTGCAACAACTACTTCGCCCGAAACTGAAGCTGCCACAGCGTCAGCAACCCACGCATCCTCTGCCACGCATGAAAGCATTAAGAAGTGTGGGCCTGATCAGATAAGCCAGACACGTTGTCACCCTGCAAATGCTCATCCACACCTCATTGGATCCTACCCTGAAGGATGCATTCGGGGAGAATCCGTTTAACCTGGAATCCAGCGCTGCAGTTCAACTCGAGCAGCCGAATGTGTGTTTTCACGACCAGACGTCGCCCAAGCTCAAATTTCACTTATTCACCAAGGGTTGGCAGTGCAGTTACTCTTTCTCCGCAGTCGAAGTATTACCTCTCTTTTGTGTTTCGGCATCACCTCAAAACGCGGACGGCGGCTCTTAACCAAGTGCCTATGGAAAGTGGCCTAGGCATGTAAATTTTCAAAGCGGACAACTACGATATGAAATCAGTTATGTCTTGGGAATCGGGGAATATGCTGCAGATCATGTCAGGGCAGTAGTGGGCATTTGCACGGATGAACGGGCAAGTAGTTTCTGTTTGTGAACGCTGCTACGGCTGATCAAATCTGAGTAGGTAGACTACCTAGAGCCCGCTAAGCACTCATCGCCGTAAGGTGGTATGCTCAAATTCATACATATTTCTACACACGCGGTATCGTCTGGTATTCTCAGTCATGCAATTAATAACTGACATGCCGTCATGCGATCTGCCTTTGAAACATCTTCACTAGCCGAATGGTCTTTCAAACCTGCCTCATGCCAGCATAGTTAGCTTTGACGACGACAAAGCCGCAAAACCGTCAGCATTATGAGTATTTCGCAAAACCCCACTAGTCGCACATCCGCAAGACATATGGCGACTGTCAAGGTAGATCTTCTGAGTTCCATGTCCACCAAGTGACTCAAGGCCGAAGGTTCCAGTTTTCCAATTCGGGACGAGCGGGGCCTCGCGCAAGAAATTCCCCAGTGCTGTGCCTACGGCTGTCCCTGATGGCGGGGTCGAAGAAAAAGTCCAGTCGCTAACACTTCCTGACGTTACCTGAAGTATTCAACGACACTACTTCTTTCATCCAACTTCACGACCAGACGACTAGACGACCAGACGACCTCCAGCCAGCTGCATTGTCTTACTAACTTGTCTTCCTTCCTGTCCTTACTTCGTTTCTTTCTCCATACCGCCGTGCAACACCAAACCGCCCGCCCGCCATGTCCCGCATCAACCAGCCCTCCAACCAGATCAAGCTGACCAACGTGTCGCTCGTCCGCCTCAAGAAGGGCAAGAAGCGCTTCGAACTGGCCTGCTACAAGAACAAGCTCCTAGAGTGGCGCTCCGGCATCGAGACGGACCTGGACAACGTCCTGCAGATCCCCAGCGTCTTCCTCAATGTCTCCAAGGGCCAGACGGCGCCCCGCGAGGACCTGGACAAGGCCTTCGGAAAGGGCAAGCCCGCCAACGACATCATCCTCGAGATCCTCCGCAAGGGCGAGATGCAGGTCGGCGAGAAGGAACGAGCCGCGCAGCTCGAGCGTGTCCACGCCGAGGTCGTCAGCATCGTCGCCAGCAAGCTCGTCGACCCTCGTACAAAGCGCGTCTACACCTCCGGCATGATTGAGAAGGCCCTCGACATGTTGAGCTCCCAGGCCCATGGCACCGCCGATAAGAACGCCGCCGACAAGAACGCCGCCGGCAGTGCGACGGGGACACCTGCGACGGGCGACGACGGTGAAGCCAAGCCCCGGGTAAAGGAGCACCATTGGACCGGCGTCGTGACGACCAAGAGCGCAAAGAGCCAGGCCCTCGAGGCCATGAAGGCCCTCATTGCCCATCAGCCCATCCCGGTTGCAAGAGCGCGCATGAGGTTGCGAATCACTTGCGCTCCCAATGTCCTCAAGCAGGCTGTCAAGGGAGCCAAGGGAGCTGCCAAAGACGACGATGGAGAGCACAAAGCTCCTGGTACGGTGAAGGAGACGATCCTGGGTTATGTGGAGCAGGTCGAGAGCCAGGATGTGGTAGGCTCCGAGTGGGAAGTTGTAGGATTCGTTGAGCCGGGTGCATTCAAGGCCCTGTCCGACTTCGTCGGGAACGAGACCAGGGGCCAAGGACGAGTAGAGGTTCTTGACATGGCCGTCACTCACGAAGACTAGAATGATGAAAACCAAGATACCCTTCTGCCTATGAACCTTTTGTATCCGTCCTCGTTGAGAAGCAAGTCTACCATCGCTGAGTTGATCGTTCATCGTGAAATCACAGAATATTTGTCAAGAAATCCTTCCATCATTCCTTTTGAACACTTGTAGTTTGAATGCTTTTGATTCGTGACTCTGACCTAGAGTACAGCCCTAGCTGCATATGCCGGAGAGCAATCTTCCCGAAATGCTCAGAAAAGATGGAGAAACCAGCCGTCACGCCTGTCCACCCAATACCAACACCATCGTTATATTTAACCACCCTTCTTCTTGGAAACACCGACGGTTCGGCCACGGCGACCGGTGGTCTTGGTGTGCTGACCACGGACACGGAGGCCCCAGTAGTGTCGGAGACCACGGTGAGCGCGGATCTTCTTGAGGCGCTCGAGATCGTCACGGAGCTTTGAGTCAACACCGTTGGCCAGGATGTGCGAGTCCTTGCCGTCAACGATATCACGCTGTCGGTTCAGGAACCAGGTGGGGATCTTGTACTGGGTAGGGTTCTGGATGATGGTGACGATTCGCTCGAGCTCTTCGGAAGTGAGCTCACCGGCGCTGCAGAAGCTGTCAGTAAGTGTCGTCCTCGCTTGTGATGCTTTCGGGGTCCCATACCGCTTGTTCAGATCGACATCGGCCTTCTTGCAGACCAAGTTAGAGTATCGGCGACCGACACCCTTGATCTTGGTCAAGGCGTACATAACCTTCTGCTTTCCGTCGACATTGGTGTTGAGAAGACGGAGAATCTGCCCGCTGTTAGTATCTGGGAGGGAATTCCTTCGTGGTGATGAATCCAGGGATCGCGACACCTGGCGGCGCAGCCCAGCGGCGCGGCGGGTGGCAACGGCGTCGAGGACGCATCAACGGAGAGGGTTACTTACGAACTGGAAGTTCGACTTCTCTCCCGTTACGAGCGACATGATGGGCAACTTCGATCGGTCGTTGCCGTGTGCTCGTTAAGATTCGATGTTTCCGGTTTGAAGGTAAGAAGGCGGAGATTTCGTAGCCCTCGCTTAAGGTGGTGAATTTTCGAGCCTGTGGGGTCGCGAGTAGGGCAAGAATGGTGCGCGCTAATTCGCGACAGGCCACGTGACATAGCTGCTGACTGTGGACAGTGTCGAAGTTCGCCCACCATATCACTCACACTGTGATTCCCGCACCAAGTGTTTCCAGTATCGGACGAGAAGGGTCACAGGAATTACCCATTTGCCAGCCTTCAGAGGCCCAGACCTTTGTATGATGTGATATGTCGATTGCAGAAATCTCAATTTTGCCTTTCAATCCCAAGCTATGTCAACCTCCAGTAGGACGCCGTCTAATTCGTAGGAAACGCACTGTAAAGCTCGCCGATGTTAGCACTGTTTGCACACAATCGAGGCATTTCAAACACAGTGCGTAACATTGGCCCCTGTCTACTCTCGTCTAGCTGCCTCAATTTCTTTTTACCGACCTGGGCCTCTCCTAACTCTCCTCCTCTTAAGTATGCCACATACAACCCCAATCCAAGGCCGTATGAGCACCAACGGGCTGCATCCTCTGGACTCTCCTCTTAAAGCTCTCCATATGATCATGGATTATTGCGATGGTAAGTATTCGCTCAACCGTGACGTGGCCGAGGCCCAATTGCATTGTCGTCTTATGCCATAGCTCGATCAGCCCAGTTGCAACGACTGATCTTGAGCCGGATGCCCGTACTTTGTGCAGGCACGAGACAAGAACAAACATTGACAACTTTCTTTGAGTACGGGGTCTTTGGTGTTACACCAGATGAAGACTTCCGTAATTTATTTGTTGTTACATTTCACACGCAATTCTTCCAGCGAACCGCATAATCAGCTGTCATCTGATCGAAGAATGCATTGCCAGTACTCTGTAATTTCCTCAGTACTGAATCCGCCGCCAAGCCCTTGCTTAGTCCACCTGGTAAACTGTGATGTGTGACCAGTGTGTACGTACGTACGGCAACTATACATACACAGATGAGGTTGTGAGCCTCTCGTTGGGTGACTCATGTTTCTCTTTCACATTGAACGCCGATTACTCATTAGGGAAAGCATCTTCTTCCTGTAGGGCATTAGTCCAGAACAGTAAGCATTTGTTTTCTTGCGTCTTACCTCCTTGGGCTTCTTCAGCTGAGTGGACAAGAGTTCTGATAAATTGGCCCTGTCCATCTCGACTGTCAAGTTGACTGTCTTGGTTTGAGCGTGGTGGACCGAAACCTCCTGCAGGCCTCGAAGCCCCATGAGTTCATCCAAGCCTAGGACATCTGTGATTCGGATAGTTCGGTATGTGAGGGGGAAGAATGTCTTCATGAGGTCGCTTCGTTCGTTCAGGTGCGCCAGGGTGGACTTGGAGATGCTGAGTGCCAGACCCTCTAGTCTCGTACACTCAGACAGCTTCTTGAAGGCCGGCGCAGAGTCCGGGCCGCACCAATGGACCTTGATATGGCGGACGTTATGGCGGAGTTGGTCGTTATGCTCGAGATGGCTAAGCATCTCGCAACAGCACCGAAAGCGGACGCTCTTCTTGCGGAAGAAGATGCGGAAGAACTCGTGGTTGAGGGCCGGTCCGAGAAGAGATGGCAGTGCCTTCATCTGGGGAGTCTGGAAGAAGAGGTCTCGCTCGATCTTGGGACAGTTGCAGGCGGTTTTCTTGCACGCGACTTTGATTCCCTTTGCTCGGAAAACATTGTCGATCATGAGGTCCATGATTGACTCTCGAATCTCTAGGGGCAGTCTCATGAACGGGAAGCCTTGGGCCGGAATTGGTCGGTCTGAGGAGCAGGCGTTAGCTCGAACTTGGACGTGCAGCTTCAACGTGGCCAGGTACCTACCTGCGATCTCAAGTATCTCCGTGCACATCTCGATGATGTCGACGCAGGTCTTGAGCTCTTCAGGCTGCTTCTTGATCATGTCGGCACATTTTGAGATGGTGTTTGCGATGGCACCTCGCCGCTTTGGGCTGAGGCGAACGAGGCGGCCCAGCTCGGTGGCATCAATACTCCCTGTGTAGTGCTTGTCGAGTGCTTGCAGGAGGGTCTGGATGTTCCTGGACAGTCCGTATCTCGCGGGTACGGCCTTGGCCTTGAGGACGTACCACGACTTCGACGACATTGTTGACGATGGCGGAGGACGAAAGGTGTGAGCAAGGCGGGCGATGGTTGTTGTAAGTCCGCGGACCTTGGATAGCCAAAGGTTCCAGAATGAGAAGGGGGCATTCGCGACGCCCTACCTCAGGCACTCATTCAAGGTCGGATGCCGAAGTCAACAAACACCGAGGGTCGTTGAATCAGAGTGGTGAATGCACCGGTCGTGGCAGGAGCGTTGCGCTCGTTGCACTTTCCTACAACTCAAATGTAGCATGCAGACAACGCAGCCAGTGCGGACAGAAAAAGAAAAAGAAAAAAATTTCAGCGTTGTCCATGAGTACCGATGATTTACGTTGGATTAGTAGGTAGATCACAGCCAACTGCCTTTTTCCTCCAGTTGTTGTGTAGCGGCGTTGAATACCATACGCCATGATGAACCCCAAGCGGTTGGCGATGGGTGGTGCTTTGACAACCAAACAGGTGAAACAACCAACCCATTGCATTTGGCCGGGGGTACCGCACCTACTTCAGCATCTAGCGCTGGGTTGTTTTTAAGTGCAGGAAGTGCGACAAAACACGAAACGCCCTGGTGATCTGGACCGATATTAAGCTCCTATGGTAGTCGTTATAGCTTCATGTTAGTGGAAATCTACTTTGTCACAGGGATGCAGAGTGGTTCTTGAAAGATAGAAAGATGGAACCCCACAGTCTATATTATTTCAGTTGAACGCCGCCTTCTGGTCTCTATGCCCAGGCCATGAGCCCATGATCTCATGTATGCTACGTAGGTATGGTATGGTATGATATGCCTTCTGTCCAAATCGCTAACCCCCCCCCCGAAAATCCTTGTTGTTCATGTCCCGTTGTATCAATCGATGAGTCAATAATTATGATGCCCCATCCGCCCGCGCTGCCTTGGTCAATGAATGTTCCATCGACCCTGCGATGAAACCGACCGAAGCGCTCTGCCTCGGCAGTCGCTGTGAGGTGCTGTCTAAAATGGTCGTAATGGAGAGGGGATCAATGCCAAGATCCCTTCTTCCTCGTTTTTCTGTGTCGCTGAGCGACGTTCCTCGACATCCTTTTTTGGGTGACAAATGCCCCGGCAGTTACCGAGATGGCGTGCACCAAGAATGTCGCTTCCACTCGGTGGAAGAAGCTGGTTGGCTGGGTATTGTGGCGGAGGTACAGATACAGGAGGTATCGTACCGTAGGTGCGCCCGAGTGGGTGTGTGAGTGGTCGATGATTGGTGTGTCGAGCCAGTGTGTCGAGCCAGTGTGGCGAGTGTTGGTGTTGGTGTGTGTGAGTGCGCTTGGCGGAAGCATTCTAGACTCCCTCATCTAGATCGCACCATCGAAGAGCTGGCGTCGTCGAGAATCGGCGCGTCCGCTCATTTAGCGACCACCATCCCCGTAATGGAATGACGGAGACACGTGGGAGGACTGGGACGAGGAAGAGCGATCACTATCGCCGTGGGGGTCGTAGTCGGCAATGCTGGGTGCTCGGGTGCAGCAGGGGCTGATGCCGGTGAAGCCATCGTCCTCAACCTGGTCTGGCCGCGATGCACCAAAGGTCCAGGTGAATTGTGATAGCATCTCTTGATGGAGAATGTTCTGGTCGGTGAGCGGCTTCTCGCTCGGGTGGACAATGCGTCTGGTCTTGTTCCTAGGCTTGCGTTCTTTCGTGGGCTCCTTGGCCTTGGTGCCGGTTCCCCACGTCTTGTTGGATCCCCACGTCCACGTCCGGGTTAGACGCGGTTCAGATGACTTGGACGACACGGAGGTCTTGCTTGATGAAGTAGCGGTGTTTGATTCTGACTGGGAAGAGCTGTCGGATTCGTCGGAGCGGCGCAGGACGCGGCGGAAAGATTCTCGGATGGCCATTGCTGTGAGTTGTGGGAGGACAGATGCCTCACGAAGGTAGAGAGAGATGTTGGCGAGTGGAGAGGGAGACGATGATAGATGCGAGCGGGTGATGATGATGATGATCAAGCTGGTGATGATGATCAAGCTGGAGGATCGACCAACGAGTGGGATATATGGACTGAATATATGGGCTGGAGATCAAATCCGTTGGAGCTGGAAAGAAGAGCAGAGGCCACAACCTTATACTACCAGTAATAAGTAATCAGTCAACCAGTCCCGGTGTAAGGCAACCCCGGAGAAAACCCCTCAGAACAAAGACCGTTTCGGCCAGGACCAGGCAAGAGCAAAAGAGCAGGTACCGGGGTTCCACGGTGGCAACAGAGCCCCCTAAGGAGCGCCAAACCACCCAAGTCTTGGCACCTGGGACTTGGGGGAGATGGGCGCGGGCGGAGGGTGCGGGCGGAGGTTTCGGGCTGTTCACGGCGGCTTACGGGCTCAGACCCGCAACGATGAAGTCAGCCAGGGAGCCCTTGGACCCTCAAAGTGCAAGGCCCCCTACTAGGAAGGCGGCGGAACCTGGAAAACTTGACTGGAGAACCCCTGTGTGTGTGTGACCGGGCTTTTGCGGGCTTTGGGGTCTGGGACGGCCGAGCCAGCCTACCAGGTGCGCCCAACGCCACCGCCAGCTCGAAAGGGGCAGGCGAAGGCGTGGCGGGTCTGTTTTTAGCCGGCCTTTCGTGGCATTCGTGGTCTGGCCGGGAGCCGAGGCGCATTCCCTGAAATGGGTGCGTCCGTCAAGGCGTCGTCATTCCAGGGCTCGGGCTTGGTTCAGTCAACGCCGACAGCGACAGGCACAGCAACAGCGACGGCGACGGCGACAGCGACAGCGGATCTACGGGTTGCGCTGCTGGACGGATACATACTACTAGTAGGTACCTGCAGTGCGGTACGAAGCAACTTATGCACACTTTCCCTGTCGATGTCTGGTTTGGAGCAGAGCAGGCTCCAAGGCAACGATAGGTCGGTCTCCCTCCAATCCACCTACTTAGGTAGGTCGTGGACATGTTGGCCGCCAGAGGTGTTGGTATCCGTTACACATCGATGGAACACGGCCGAGCCGTCTGTGCCTGCAACAGAGAACGGACGCCCGCTCCGGCAAGTGGTCCAGGGGATGAGTGAAAATTCTTTTCCCGTCCTATTCCTGGTTGGCGATCGATCTATAAGCAGAAAAAATGGCTTCATCCCGGCATCCAGTGTGTCGCATCAGTTCTCAGTCCTCACGAAGAGGGTGTCCAGGAATTTTTCAGCGCCCCAGCTGTCCTGACAGGGCGCTACCATCGGGTGCTACCACCCCTCCCAAAGTCTCGGAGTCGGCGAGCAAACCAGTCCGACCGTGGAGACCCGGATTTTCCCCTCAATCCCATCGTTGCAATTGTTGGGGTCGGGTGGGCAGCTGGACGGCGTCGTGGAGACTGGACGCCAGGGCGACGACGGTCCTTCTGGGCAATCGTGTCACTCGCCGTCTCGCTCGCAGGTAGCGCCGAGGTTGGTCCCGTTCGTCGTGGTTCTTGCAACGCCGAGATCCACGCCCGTCTCAGTGCTAAATCAAGCCTAAATCAGAACAAGAAGCTGGTAAAGATGCATCTCACAGTCAACGGCGCGCTCAAAGCCGGCCCAACGATGGACGAGACGATTTACCAGAACTCCCAAGCCTTGCCTGCACATCGCATCCGCTAGCGTCGATCCATTCTCCATCCATGATTCTCCATCCATGTCGCCATGATGTTACAGGGCCCCGACCAATCCAATAATTCACCACTGCCCCCAAATCCTCCCCCACCAGGCTATTTTTCCATCCATCGCCAGCATGGCCATGGCTGGGGAGTCCAGGCCCGTACTGTACAGCCACCTCGCAGGTTGCCTTCCACCGCCGCAACGCCCTAACGCTCCCCTAACGCTCTCATAACGCTCCCTAACGCTCCCTAACGCACCCTATCGTGCAATGCACTCGCCGCCAAACGCCCCGGCACTGCCGACACCCAGCCCCCCTAGCGCCGTCAAGCCCCAAACCACAGCCGCCGACTCCCAGTCTAGTTCATCGCTCGGAAGCACATCGCCTTCTTCTGTCGCAGCCACTTCTGACGCCGCTGGTTTGTAGGCGCTGTTGGCGGGATCCTCTTTGATCTTTCGCGATCTGCCCCAGCGTCTTAATCCCGAACCTTGGCCATCTGCCTCTGGCTCTCTCATGCCCTCTGTCTCAACCTTTGTTTCTGCCTCAGCCTTTGTTTCTGCCTCGACTTGCTCTTGGCTGGGATAGGCTGGGATTGTCGATGCCAGTATTCCTGACACATCCGTCGCCCGAGTTGCGACCCAGAGACCGATGCTGACACTGGAGATGATTACGTCCCAGCCGGCCATCCCGACAACGGGATGATCAGATGTGGCCCCAAGGATCCTGCCAAACGCGGATGTCGTCCGCTCCCATGCGGACCGCTGCTCTAAATCAAAGGGCAAATGAACGCTGTGGCGGTGATAGTAAGCATCGGGGGCGTTGTAAGCCAACCCGACCAATGACGCTCGAACATGGAGCACGAAGCTACCCACAGAAACTGCCCGGAACAGCTGTTTGTAAGTGCTGTATGCGCTGTGAGGGTCGTTATTTGCGCTGCCCCAGCTTTCGGGCAATATGTGGTGCACGGCTAGAGGAGCAACGCTCAGTGACCGCGAGGCCAGAACCAGATACTTGAAGAGCTCTGTGTTGGCCTGGGACGGCATCAACAGCATGGCCACGAAGTTTAGGGCCAGGATCATAGAAAATACCCACGCGTGTGGTGTCCAGTTGGCCGGCTTCGGGGCAAATAGTTTGTTTCGCAGATGAGCATATCTACAAGTCGTCAGTCTAAGTCGCCCATCTCGACAATCAGGCAACGTACCGTGAGGCATGCAAAGAGCCACCGTCATTGGCCGGAAGCGGAGACGGTGTGAGCAATATTGCTACGAAAAAGAGGTTCTGGGCAAAGGCGAGCGACACTAGCTGCCCGAGCAGCTGGTAGCACCAGAGGAGTGGGATGTTCCGACGTCGTCCTTCGATAGCGAGAAGCAAACTCCATGCTACCAAGCCCGAGTCGACCTGCTGTCCCCACCAGAACCTCCGAGCTTTCTCCGCGATAATCTCGACGGCATCGAGATGAATAGGCGTATCACTCAACCACTGCACGAGGTATACCGGGGTTGCATTCTCTCCGGGAGGGAGTATTCCGTTGTCGCCGTAGAACCTGTGGCAAGTGAGGTTGATGGTCAGTTGGTCAGTTCCGGGCACATGGGCGTTGATTCACGTACTGAGTGGGCAACTCAACACCGCGGCCACTAGCCCAGACCTTGTAAGACAAGACAGCATACGCCGAGAGCCCATATACTTGTCGAAGCAGGCTGATCAAAGCTAGGCCTGCAAAAATGGGCAGCAGCGTGTTTCTCCGAGCAACCCGTCTTCGGGTATCTTGGGACGGACCCAGGCCGCGATAGGCCTTGTGGACGCTCCGACCGGCCTCGACCATCAGGTAGACCGCCACAACGAGGTGGCTGGCAACGGCGGCAACAGGGCCATATCTGGAAGGTTCCGGTTAACGAGTTCCCGGATGAGAGTCGTGGGCTAGAATCACGCTCACCTGGTCTCTGGTTCAAGCTGGACTGGAGCCATGGCGATGAACTGCGGTAAGGGTTCGTCGTTGATGAATCCGCTGGTGTGAACGTGAGCACCGGTGACGAAAGACGGGCTGGGGAGGGGCTCTGGCTCCGTCGTGGGGTGGATGTTGTTGCTGGCCCAGCGCCACAGCGTGGCTGGAAACATGATGATGGAGCGTCTTCTGCTGGATGACTGCGAGTTGAAACCAGAAAGGGTGACGTCAGTAAGGCATCTAGGTACTTCGCAATGCTCGTACCGTCCTTGGGTTAAGATGGATAAAATGATGCTTGCTGTGTCGGCTTTATCCTTGAAATGCCGAGTCCCCAAATCCTGTTCAGCGCACCCTGGTCGGCGCCACGTGAAAGACTTGGGTTGGATCCATGACGATATTTATGCATGGGTCACACTTCGCACAGATAAGCCATGATAGCAGCAGAGGGGCATTGGGGGTTCTCTATTCATGAATACAAAGCCCCCGGTGCTTGGGATGGCTCGTGTGTTTAGGGGTGGTTGTGAATCGAACTATGTCTAGCTCATATGGGTTTCGGCGAGTATTGGTTTTCGCGTATCAGCATTGTTGTTTGGAAGGATTGGTCGTTGGTGGGCGATGTGTCAGAATGTCGTGATGATCAGGAATCAATATGCGGCTGCTGCCTGGCTACGAATCACAACGCCCTGGGCGAAGTAATTTGATACCAGCCCGACTGCTATTTGTTATAGATAAAGACATGGTTGTAATTCGAGAGTATTGATTCGGCGTGCATTACTGGGTAGTTCTACTCTCGAATCGCATCGAGATGCAGGGTAGTACGGACACGACGTCTTAGGTTCTCGCCACCACACTACTGGTAAATTGAAGACATCATGAACTGTAAATAGTCCAGTCCCGGGGGAACAAGGACATTTAGTCCTTCCTCCCCGGTCTATTCCGTGCCTAAATCAGGATGAGAGATGGCCAAGTATCCGTTAGGTCTCCCCGCATCAGCAACGGCTGTCTGGCGCACCTCACAGGGCGCATTAAGGCTGAGCTACGAATGCTCTGTCCACGCGGAACCGAACAATTGGATGACATCCCAAGGCGGCCACCCTTTCTCCCGAGCGCCTCGGTACTATGTAGATTCACCACGGACACCATCTCGTCATCTCTATCTTGAGGAGCCAGACCGGCCCGCTGATTTGCCAGCGCAGCGCACCCGGCCCCTCTGAAGGCCTCCAGCACCACCCAAACCAGGCACCGTGCTGATCACACACGGCACGGTTCGGTTGGCTGCAGTGACGCATGCCTTCGGCGCTTGACTGTCATGACCCCAGAGTCAGGCCCGTCGTGGCCGTCGTGACCACCAACCGAAGGGCTCAGCTTGCACCTGGCCTCACTGATCAGTCTCGTGACGGCTTCTCACCTACCCGCACCACATGATGGCATTGGTTTGACTTGCTGCATCCTCCGCATTCCGATGCACCAGGCCCCAGGCCTTCAATCGGTATCGCTACCCTCTCTGCTCCCCGCCGCTTCTCGCAATACAGTATTGTGCTTCCTTCCATCAAGCCTTCTGCCTTCGGGACGGGTCCACTTACTCCGAAACCCCGACATCGCGGCATCCTCCCGAGCTTCAATCCGCCGGCCCATCATCCTTTCATCCCTTCATCCCTACGCGACAAGCTGTACGATCCCTTCGATGACTACAGACACCGCGGTCTGAACACCTCGCTTCAGAATGACGTCGTCCCCCGACCCCGCCGCCGGCGCGCGCAAAGCTGCCAACGATGGTACTCCCTCGAAATCCAACCTCTCAATCGACCAACCTGCCGAGGGCTTCGACGAGCGATCCCCTCTCCTCAGCAGTAGCAGCGACGAGCACAATGAATCCATAGACATAGACGCCTGGCGCACCGATGCAGATGACTCCCAGAACACCAAGAGCGTTTGGTACCTCATCTTGCTGACCATCAGCATTGGCGGCCTCCAGATCGCCTGGTCCGTCGAACTGTCCAACGGCTCGCCGTATCTCCTATCGCTTGGCCTCAGCAAGTCTCTGATGGCCCTGGTATGGATTGCAGGTCCCTTGACAGGCACTCTGGTCCAGCCGTATGTCGGCATGCTCAGCGACAACTGCCGTCTGCCCTGGGGCAAGCGGAAGCCCTTCATGGTAGGCGGCGCCCTCGCCACTATTGTCGCGCTCTTGTTTCTGGCCTGGACAAAAGAAATCGTCGCAAATTTCCTTGGACTGTTTGGCGCAAGCCCTGAGTCACAGGGCGTCAAGACGACGACGATTTTCGTTGCCGTCATCGGCGTCTACCTGCTTGACTTTGCCATCAACACTGTCCAGGCCTCTATCCGCGCCTTCATTGTCGACTGTGCGCCCGCCCACCAGCAAGAGGCCGCGAATGCCATGGCGAGTCGCATTACCGGCTTCGGTAATATTGTGGGATATATTGCTGGCTACGCCGACCTCACTAAGCACCTTTGGTTTCTTGGGAGGACCCAATTCCAGGTTCTCTGCGCCATCGCCTGCATTGCCCTTGCTTTGACCATTTTCGTGAGCACTGCTCTCATCCGCGAACGGGATCCGCGGTTGGATGGCCCTGCTCAAAAGGACAGGCCGAACCCAATATCCTTCTTCTTCACCATCTTCAAGTCTATCAAGCGCCTGCCCCCTCAGATCAAGCGGGTGTGCGAGGTCCAGTTCTTTGCCTGGATTGGATTCTTCCCCCTGCTCTTTTACACGTCTTCGTACATTGGAGAAATCTACGTCGAACCCTACCTCCAGGAAAACCCCAACATGACACCAGCTGAACTCGACAAGCTCTATGAGCAGGCCACACGCATCGGCACCTTTGCTCTCCTTGTGAACTCGATTGTGAGCTTGCTCACCAATGTCTTCCTCCCGTTTTTCATTGCCCCGACCTATGATGTGCATCCCAACATGTCTGTCACGGAGACAGACGATACCGGGAGCTTTGATGAGTACGAGGGGCATTCGTGGCTTGATCGCTTGAGGATTCCTGGGTTCACTTTGAAGCGAGCATGGTTTGCCTCGCTGGTTCTCTTTGGCGGAGCCATGTTTTGCACTGTCCTAGTGCGGACCGTCAATGCAGCGACTGCCCTGATCGGTCTGGTCGGCATCACATGGGCCATGACTCTCTGGGCTCCGTGGGCTATCATCAGTGCTGAGATTAGCAAGCGCGATGCCCTCATCAGAGCGCAGAAGCTTCGAAAACTAAATCTTGCTGACGGCATTACTTCGTCGGCGTTGGGTAGCCCTTCGGGTGAGAATAGAGGTTCAAGTGAAAGCTCGGAAGAGGAAGAGGAGGTAGACCAGGCTGGAGTGATCCTCGGAATCCACAACATGGCCATTGCTGCCCCCCAAATCATTGCGACTGTGGGCTCCAGCATCATCTTCAAGGTCTGGCAGAAACCTCGCGGCACGCCTGGTGATCACAGCATCGCGATAGTGCTCGCCCTCGGAGGCGGGTGTGTCTTGGTGTCTTCGTTCTTCGTGGCAAAAATCAAAGACGAAGCATCAATGCCAGCTGACGCCATGATCGATGCGGAACACGGCCAGTCGAGAGAAGGAGGCACGGCTCGGCCCGGAACTTCGCGGAGTAGAAAGGCTAGTTATGAACAGCTTCCAAGAGCAAGCCAAGGACGTGCAGGCTTGACGAGGAACAAGAGTTTCAGCGGTGCAGAGATGCACTGATCTTTGTATAGCGAAATTGCGCTTGGTTTAAGGAGAAATGTTTCTTTTTGGCAACCGGTTTCGATGGTTAGTTGGGGATCTGGCAAATGGGCTACACATTCGTTCTTACGTATCAGTTCAGGGGTTATATGTTTGTATCACCAGGGAAATGCATTTGTTTTTGGGATAGTAGACTTTCTAGAGGTCCATCCAAGTCTGGATCTTACAAGATACAAGGGACAGCAATAGGGCACAACAGTTCAATCACTGGAATCTTGCCAGCATGACGGACATAATACGAGCACTGTACCTCACTTCTGGCTTTGTTTCTTTTCTACCCTGCTTAGCGGACACAAGCATTCGCCCTGGAATTCATAGTGGCGTCGTGCCGTATACACTTGGATCGATCTTACTCAGCTCCTTATGACCGGCGTTCCGCTAGCAAACAGCCCAGACCCAACCCCATCCCCTCAAGAATCTCTCCAAAGACTTCAACAGTCGTTCAGTAAGTCGGCACCGAATAGACTGTTGTAGACCCGCATGGCCCCAGCGACGTCCTCGTCTCCCCAGGCAGCGGCCCCTCACTGATGTCGAAGGTGGTGAACGGGACAAAATAGAAGCACCAGGACGTGTTGCTTTCGCAGTACTCGTAGTCGCAGTCGATGGAGTGAGTGGGACGCGTGATTGTCGACAAAGTGGTGGTTGCCACCGTTCGCGGAGGTGGTGTGAGGCTGGGCTTACTGTAGGTGTAGGGCGCGGCCATGACACCGGCGGAGGCCGTGAGGAACGCAATAGAGCGGAAACAGAGCATTGTGGCGAGATATTCAAGAGGCTGGTTCCTTGGGGTTTGCTGTAGTACCTTGAAGGAGGTGAATATGCTGTGTAGGCTGAAGAAGTAGTTTGGGACGGCCTGTCTGCGCAAGTTGGGACTTATATCGGGGTCAATCGTCTGATGTGCCCGTGTGAATCACAGAGCAAATACTTTCACTTGAAACTATAAAGATGAGTCGTGATTCAACAAGCTTGAAGACCTGTAATGGAGAGGCTCAGCACTCACTTATACTCCGAAGTCGGGAAACGTCTGTGATACAGTTGAGAGATAATGAGCACGTGGTTGGTATGAGGAACGCAAACATTGAATAGGGAGCACAAGCTAGCGAGCTCCTTTCTAGGCTGGCCGTTTATTTGAAGATCTTTGGATTTGGTAGGCGAACAGAGTCCCCTGTAGTGGTACATTACCAGCATCAACGAGATGCTTCACAAGCAACTCTCCGAAGATCGTGACCCGCTCATGTAGTATGAGTAACTGTGTGCAACCATATTTGTCAGAGAAAAAAAGATTGCCCCTGTCTATCAACCGGTCTATCCTGTGTTTGTCTATAGCAATCAATACGCCGCTGCCGGAAAATCGGTCAGTTCCCCAACGCCCGGTTACCAGCCTTGATCCACAGGGTGACGACGAGCGCGACGCCGGTGACCCAGGACAAACTGCGAAGCCTGGCCAGCTTCCGGTTCTTCTGCAGCCAGATGTAGGTGACGTTGTAGGCGACGCGGGTGGCGACATACCCCAGCGTCAGGACGTTGAGGGTACGGACATCCACGCTCGTGATGTTGGCGGCCACGACGCCAGAGGCGTAGAAGCCCAGCGTCTCGAAGCCGTTGGCGGAGGCGGCCTTGGCGCGGAGCAGACACTGTTGTTTCTGATGATGGGGTGGATGTTGTCAGCGAGAGAGTTGGGTGAGCCGGTGGAGAAGATGGAGTCAAGAGAGTCGAGGGAGGGATAAGAGGGACACGTAGGGAGGGAGGCGAGAATGAAGGATCGTAACTGACCACTTTATCGAGCGTTTCGGATGTGGCCAAGCTCTCACGGTGGTTGCAAGGGTTGGCATTGTCGAAGTGAACCCGTGAAGAGAGAACCGCATAGGCGTGAGGGAGCGCCGCAGCAAAGAAGACAGCGGGTACCTGAAGGCTTGTGAGTTAGTGGCTGGTGGATTGGTACAAGTTGGAACATACCGTGAAATACGAGTAGTTGCGAGAGAGGTCAAGGCCGGGGAGGAAGTCCATTGTAAGCGAGGCGATTGAATGAAGCTTGTAGATGGGATTGATGAAGGTGAAGTTGAAGGGTTGACAGCTAAGGTAAGGGTCTAAGAGCTTGAGGGCCTAGATATTTATCAAAGACATAATCTCAGCTTCGAGGCCGCCTCCTCCAACATCCAAATCAAATTCGCCCATTAAATAATCCCACCGCACCGGGTCTTCTATTCAGACCTTCAAGGGACCCAGTTCAAGCCCCGACAAGTCATAACGAGATGCCGTCGTGTTAGATTAGCATAACGCCCCCGTTCCTTCGGCCCACTGGTCTAGGAGAAGTCGGCCGTATTATATAATTGCCGCCTTTGGCAGTGGGTCGGTCGGAACTTATCCGTCTTACCCCTTGGAAAAGACCACGATCGTTCGTCTCTTTGGCCCTTTCTTGTTGAGGATTTCTGGGAAATGGGATTGTATGTTTGGATGTTGGTGAGGTTGGGCAATTTGTTGAAGTGCCCAGCTAGTGCGTGACCCAGCCGCAAATCAAAGATTCATTGCTGTTGAATGCTCAGTTGACTAAAAAGAGACAACTGCATAAAGTGAGACGAGGGGAGCTTTACTGGCAAGATTTATCTCCCAACGGTGTATTTGCGTGTTGTCATAAAGAGGTATGATATCGGACAGACAGGCAAAAAGAAAGGTCTCGGGGGGAGTCGAACCCTCGCTGGCGGAATCAGAATCCGCAGTCATAACCGTTAGACCACGAAACCAATTGGATGATGACTCCGGCCAATTAAAACCACATTATGAATGCTTGCGCTGCGTCGCGTGCGGTTAGCCGCGTTCTATCCGTGTTAGTGGTGGGTTTCTTTAAGCTACGTTTGGAGCTGGTAACTAGAAGATTGGGAGTGGAATCACCCTCTTCACTTCGTACAACTGATTAACCATGTGTCTGTCGGCTCAATATCACATACAAGAATGGGGGCTTCAGAGACTTCGGAGTTAAATCACTTTGGTCACAATTGATTCAGAAGATTTGTAAAATGTTAAGTCAAACTTCTCTTCATGTTCCACGATTTCGTTCAGGACCGCGCAGGCCGACAACGAAGCTAAATCTATATATACAGCGAATGTAAAAGAACCGAGATGCAATGTACTGGTCTTGTTTTTGTACCCTGTCCAAGAATGTTGAGAAACAACCGTATAGAACGCCTTAGATGCCACATATTGCACCTCCTTTGAACCAGATCCGGGTATACTAAGAAAAAAGTCTCACTCCCCTCCTTGATTCATCACCACCGTCCACCCTCAAGCCCCTGCTTAGGCCAGGAAGGGCTTGAAGTTCTTGTGAGGCAGGTGCGCGTGGGCATGGGAATGGTGCATGGTATCGCGCTTGACGGTGTAGTTGGAGGCGGACTGCTGGTAGATCTTGATGGAGTTGACGAGCCAGTAGGCGTCGACAAAGGCAGCCGGGTTGGCGGCGACGTAGTCGTTGCAGGTGGAGGCCAGGGCGGAGCACTCGGCGTTGTTGTTCCAGACGTCGTCGGAGCCGGCCCAGTCGCCGCAGAAGGTGGTGTCGAAGACGAGGTTGTTGTCGTGGAAGTGCTTGTCGATGTCGCAGCCGGAGCCGCCGACGAAGCGGGCGGCAGGCAGGCCCCAGGTGGCCGGGTCGGGCGCGTCGCTCTTGACGTTCTCGGGGATGAGGCCGCGGGGGAAGAACCAGACGGAGATGTGGTCTGAGGTCCACTCAGTGGCATAGATGCCGCCGCCGATCTCGTTGAAGCCGTCGCCGTAGTTCTGGTTGTCGGCGGTGCTCTGGCCGCAGCCGGTGCCGGCGTTGCCAGCGTTGCAGTTGGTCTCCTTGAAGACGGTGCTCTCCACGGTGCCCTCGTTGGACATGGAGCAGCCCTCGTCGGTGTGGAGGGTGATGGTGTCCTCGGTCTGCGTGTTGACGCCCTCGATGATATCGATCTCGCCGGAGGTCGGCCACTCGGGCCCGAAGAACCACATGGCAGGCCACACGCCGCAGGTGCTCCCGGGCATGTGGGCAATGTCGGCGATGAAGAGGCCGTGGGTAAAGGCCTTCTGAGAGGTCACGCGGACCGACTTGCGGCCGTTGGCCGGGTTGGAGGTGGTGCTGTCCACGCCCATGTAGATGGCGTCGCCGTGATAGCCAGCCAGACCCTCGCCATTAGCGGTGTCTGCATCGACATACTCGACGAATCCGTGGGTGGGGTCTTCCTCGTTGAAGAAGTCGAACGAGGCGAAGAAGTTGGTGGCGTCGTACGTGGTGTCGAGGGTGTACGCGGCGTGGGCGGCTCCGTTGAGGAGGGCTGTGAGGCCGAGGGTGAGGACTGAGGTGTGCATGGTTGCTGTCGTTGTTGGGTTTGAAGTTTGAGGTTTGAGAGGAGGAAGCCTTGCTCTTTCCGAGTCTATTTGGAAAACGAGGAAGAGGGAAAAGATTGTGAATCGTTGCGAGACGAGTGAAGCCAGTCACTTGGTGTTGCAACGAAGAGTACTTGGAAGTGGTTGTCAAGTATAACAAAGGTGAGCCGTCTGAGTCGTTGTGTCGTCAAATGAGGGACCGGGGACAGGGACGGAGAGGAATGCAGATATACAACAATGAAGTCGTTGTTATTCTGAACAATGGGAAGGCTAGAGGAGGGGGCGTGTGTGAGAGTGCCTGACTAGCAAGTGGTGAATGAATGGATGACCGAGTTGGGAAACAGAACAATACAATTGAGCTGCAGTTGGGCCAATGAGGGATCTCTAGTCAATAGAGATTGCGAGGGATAAGATAGAAACAAAGACGGCGTGCCAGCTGCCGGAAAGATTGAACGGCGAAGTGACCAAAAAGTGAGAGTGAGGGTGAGGGAGAGGGAGAGGGCGAGGGCGGGAGTGAGGGAGACTGAAGCTGTACCGGACGCTGAGGGAGAGTTAAGGGAAGGAGAGGAAGGGAGTTCTATAGCCTCACGGGGGAATGCGGCGAATCTATATACGGACGGACGGGCCTAGGAGAGGCGGGAGAGGCGGGAGAGGCGAGAGAAGGCTGTGGTGGTCGGTCTTACGAGCACGTCGCGTCGTCCTTTACCCCTGATATCCGCAAGCCTCGTGTTAGTTGGTCTAAAGGGTCAGACATCCAGCCGTAACGATCCATAGCGAACATGGCGCGGCACACAATTGGCACGCTAGGCAGGTAGGCATGTCTCTGGTCTCTGAACATGGAGCCAGGAGGCCCAACCTCGCGAGTCAAGAGGTGTCGGGAATGGGAACAGAAGCAAGCAGCGAGCGGCGAGCAGCGAGCAAGCAGCATGGTTTCTTTGTCGCTCGACTGCACACTCCTGCCAAAGCTTGGAGATGCCCTGTTCCTGGATGCGAACCCTGGGCCGGGCAGATCTGGGCGAATCACGAGAGGGTATTCACCTCTAGACTGGCTCCCGTCCCGTTGTTTTAGGGTTCCGGAGGGGTGGGTGGTGGTGTGTGTGTATTCCAGTGTGAGTCGCAGTGTGAGGAAGACCCGAATGGGATGGAGGATGGATCGATGGTGGCTCAAGAACACGAGACGCTGACCCTTCAACCGCCCATGTCGGTCCGTCCAGAAGGTCCAGGGGGGCAAGATCTCAGGTCGCCGACAGGGGGTTAATCGCTGCCAGGGGTATTGCTCCAGGGGGAATGTCCACTGTTCCGAGCCGGCAGCGCCACGAGGATGCGCTGTGGCCAATGGCGCCACCGGGGCTGGGATCAATTGGCAGTGGACGCGCTGGGAGCCGGGCCTGCACGGGCTGGGGCTGCCACTGGAACAGCAGCCCGCGAACCTCACTGGAGCCGAGAGCCGTCCATCCCCCTGGAGGCTGGAGCCCCTCCACCTCAGGGCATGCAACTCCACTGAGCTTGGCGCTGGGACGGGTGGATCGCAGACGCAAGGCGTGGAACGCAAGCTAAGGCAGTTCCCAAGGCCTCTCCGCCGTCACATGAATGCACTGGACTGGACTGCATCTTCACTCCTCCAACTCCACCGGCGACTCTTAGCAGTCGAAAGGGAGAAGAGACGCGCGGACGCCCCAGAGGAGAACCGGGAAAATAACTCAGGGCCATGTCAGGATATTACGAGTCCTCCCTCTCGCCTCTTCCGCAGGGTTCTAGATACGGGACTGGTCGTACTCTTTGGCGGCTCGCTGCCCTAGACCGGGGGGGGGGGGGGACCCTGCCGGGGGAGCCGACATCGATAACGCACCGACTAACACTGGAAGCACTCCCCAGATGGGCGCTGCCCGATAAGGGGACGAAGCCGAAATGGCCCTGAAGCCGAAGCTGAAGCCAAAGACGGATCGGATGAGATGCCCGCGGGACGGATGATACGACACAAGCTGATTGGTCTTGAAACGGGGCAAAACACTTAAAACGAAACACTTCTCCCCTCACACATAACCTTCTTCTCGTCCGTATAGGATCATCCCGGTCTTAAGACTCCTAGAACCGACTGCCAGCGCTGCCAGAAAAGTAAATGACTTGCACCTCTCCGAGATCGTGGTCGGTGGTCGGAGATGGAGACGAGGCACACCAACCGTGGGCCTTCCCCTGGACCATACCGTAAACGAAGTACGCATACTCGCTTTCTCCGCTTTCTCCCTCTCCGCCCTCTCAAAAAGGAAGCTTGCGAATGCCCCCCCCCTGGGCTACGTACACACTTGCGTAGGCAGTGCACGCCAAAACGAAACATACCAGCCATTTCTGAAACAGAGTGACAAGCCAAGAAGAAAAAGAGAGGAAAAGAAACATCTCAAATGGGCTCAAGCACGTGAAAGACACGGACCCCTACCGCCTCTGCCTCTGCCTCGGGCCGCTCACCGCAACCATGTTCCCTCCTCTTTTCCCTCTATCCCATGTCACAGTCAGGCATCAGCATAGACTCTACCTGTTCCCGCTCCTTCTCACCGTCCATGGCGCTTCCAGATAGATTAATAGCCGCGCGCACCTAAGACGTTCCTCCGCCGGTCCCTGCCGGCCCCGAAACGAACTTAGTCCCCCCCGGCCTCGCTCCACCCGTCAACACCACGTCCCCTCCACCGACTGGCATTCACGTTCTTTGCCGCCGGGGTGGATCTTAGACATGCAACAAAAACCTGGAAGTGTGTGCAGCGGGTAGCAAGCAGGCAGGTAGGATCAAGAGATCCAAAAAAAGAAAGACGCATGCGAATACACACAATGCGAGAGAGGGACGTTGAAAGAGGCGTCATGCTTCCTTTCTTCCTTTCTTTCTTTCTTTCTTTCTTTCTGTCTGTCTTTCTCTGTTTCTTTTTTGGCCATGTCTCTGCCTGGGATGACTTGATCGGGCTGGACAATTGCCTCTTTGAGACATCCGCCAAGCAATGGTAAACGCCGTGTGGTGTGTCTGGCGCGCGGTTCAGGATCCATTCAGCGAAGGATCCAACAAAGGATCCGGCAACCGAGGGATGCCGCCGCATGCCAACCCGCCGCAGCCCTACGCCAGATTGATGAAGATGAATCCTCGAGATCATCGTGCTGTGCCTCTGGACCAGGCCTCTCTCTCTGTTTGAAACAACAGTCAACGAACCGCGTCCTTGCTGGGCTGGTTTCATCCCAACTTCCTGCTCATCTCACCTCCACCACCATCTTTCTTCAATAACCGCGTCTTTCACCCTTCAGCTGCCCCCTTTCCCAGAGCCCCGGGGGCCGTTCCGTCTCCGCATTCCCGTTTCAGACACATTGTTGCGGTGCCACTCCGGGCCCATCTCTCCGTGAGCAAGGACCCGGATCCCACGGCCATGGATCGATCGTCGACTCTTGTCTCGGCAGGGGTCCCTTTGTCACGTCGTTCGTCTTGTCCTTGGAATTAGTCCTTCCTGGATTGGAAAGGTAGGATGGGCTGGGGTAGGTTGGAAGACGACGTCGTAGTCACGACGATCTCGTTAGATTGGAGGCTCAGCTGTCATGGTGCGTTCTCGTTTCGCTCGCGTGCCATTCTAGCATTCACTTGCCTCACCACAGTTGCTGTCACAGGCACGACATCGATCGATCGTATCATCTTGATATAGCTGACGGTTCCTTTTGACCCAGGCAATCTTCTCATACAAGTTCTTAGCGAGCGAGCGATTAGCTCAGCTCTCCTCATTCTTCCATCAAGAGCGGGTCTATCCTCCATCTCAGCCATCGTCCCGAGGCAACTCTGTCTCCGGATCTACTCTGCTTTCTCTGCCTTCTCTGCCTTCTCATGTGCATTGCCCTCTTCTCATACATCCTACATGCTACACAATGAAACGCCTCAGCGAACAGATATGTCACAATACTCCCCTCCCGTTTTCGAGTCATACCGTAACGTTCAAATTCTAACAAAAATCATCCTCTTTGCTTGGGTTCGATCCCAGACCACCTCTTTATCATGCCTTTCTAATGCTTTGTGGAAAGGGTATATGCATCCTAGAAAAAACAAAACGATAAAATGCAACGCCAGTTCGATGCCGTTGCGAAAACAAAGAAGGTAAACAAATGTGTGCTCCCTCAGCACCGACGGTTTCCGTCGTGTCGAAAATGATGATGCGCCTGGCAGCAAAGTGTCTGGTTCCCAAGGTGGAAGAAAGTATTCAAACAAGCAAGTCGTATATGGATGGTTTGCCAGCCGGTTCGATAAGGCTGTTCACAGCTTGACCTTTTTACCGGTGAGTTTGAACCAGAGGACGGCCACAAAATCCTCCTTGAACAGTTCGAAATAGTTCCGGTTGAGCCAGTAGCTGAACTCGCGGTAGTAGTACATCTCACCCCAGCAATCGCGACCCCATTCGCATCCGGCCATGCTGACCAAGAAGTCGCGATCGTTCCCGCTGTAGTGGACGGTGTCGTCGGGAGGGTACTCGCCGTTCGGGCCCACATTCTCGTTGCACGCTCCGGGCGGAAAGCTGTTAATCATGCGCTGTGGCAGGAATCCAATGTGTTGTCGGACCCAAGGCTGCGTTTGGTAGAGCTGCTCTAGGGCGTCTTGCTCCTTGTGGCCCCATACCATGTGCTTCTGTTCGTACATTACGGGGTCCCACCACACGTCAAGCAGTTGCTGGATCCACGCGCTGCGCCGTACGAAGAAGGAACCCAGGTTGAATCCACCGCAGTCTTGCGAGAGAAGCAAGTTGACAGAATTAGTATTGCCGTCGCCCACGGGGCTGCGGGCGTCGGCGTCTAGGTAAGGCTCCTCGAAAGGATGTGAGAAGTTGTGGGGGTTGTATTCGTTGATGTCGCGGTATATGTGGCTCTCGAGTTCGTTGAAGATGTGGTCCTGCAATGAGTACGAGGGCTCCATGATGAAGGTGTTCAAATCGAGCCACCAAATCCTTGAAACCGGTTAGTCGCACTCCTGGGAGACTTCGAGAGATGCGGGTTTAGGGGGACTCACCACTCGGCCTTGGGATACTTGCGGAGGGTCGCTCGGATGAAATCGACCTTCTCCCAGCTCTCCCTCCACTCGTGCGCGTACTTCTTCTTCGTGCCCATGTCGATAATTTCGAGATCGTAGCCCCACCTCGCGGCGTATTTCCTCTTGTTCCGTACGCTGTCGCGCTCAATGGCCCATTCGCGAGCACCCTTCCACTCCATGACGCCGCCTCCAACGTTGGCAGCTAGAATGATGACGAACTTGTTGCCCCCACCACCAAATGATGCCTTTCGCCAGTGGTATACGAGTGCTGGTGACCGATTAGCAGGAGACTTTCGGGAGCGATGAGGCGAGCGTAGGACTCACGAGTGTTGTAGAATATAATGGTGCCGAGCAGCAGCAGTAGGAGGAGAAGTAGGATCAGCTTGAACCTCCTGTTCATGCGACTAAAAATGGATCGTATCCTGCTAAGCAAGGGCACTTTCCGGAGCCATTGTCGTCCTCGGTTGAGCTTCTCCTTTTCCGCGTAGGCCCCGTCAAATCGTGGGAGGCTGCTCGATATGCGGCGCATATGGCGTGTGAAGAACCCCTTGTTCTGGGTCGAGAAAGAGGGATATCCGTTGGGGTTGTGATGCCTCATCTTGGCCGACTCCCACGCGACAGGGCCGGCAGACATGTTGCCTGGACTGGACCTGCCGCTGTTCATGTTGAGGCCAGGACTTGACCAGCCGCCGCCGGGGACAGGCGACGGGCTGCGGGAGAGAGTCATGCCGGGTCCGGGGGTACCTATAGGTTGGCAAGGGCGTCCATTAGCCTCAGTGCGACAAGCGATTGGGGGATGATGCATTTCATGCAGACTTGAGACGGGGTTGGCTCGTGCGTGGGGAATTGGAGATGGGATTGGGGGGACAAGTAGACACGCCGCAGGGCGCCATCAGTCGCCTGCTTGATCGAAGAACAAGATCCAGCAAGGCGGGATGGAGGGACCGAACGGCGGGAGGACGGGACGGGAGAGACAGCGAGAGACAGCGAGAGACAGCCGAAGACTGCGAGCAGAAAGCGCCTCGTGGGACAAGGGACAAGGGACGGCGGGAGAGACAGATATCCAAAACAGGAAATGACATGAGACATGGGCGCAATCGAACACAAGGAAACCACGTACCCAGAACCGGCGACAGGGGAGAACTATGAGCGCTGTGGGAAGACCGAGGGTTGATGGTCAGCAGGTTGCCGGAACGCTGTTCGCTGAGGGTGATGTTGGAGGAGCGGCGGCGATGATGGGACCGGACAGGGCGGTCGCTGAAGGAGCTCGAAGAGCCGCCGGGCAGTCGTGGGGAAGCCAGCTTGAATGAGGTGGCCCGATGCGACGGACGCCGTCTGTGCTTGAAGGAAGCGGTAGGCGAGTCGAGCGCAAGAAAGCCCCGGAGAGCCCCAAGAGGGGACGACGGAGACGGAGAGCAGAGTCGAGCCCTGGGAGAGGTGCTCGCAGTCGCAGTCGCAGGTGCAGGGCGCGAGGTGCAGGCGCCGATGTAAGGTACCTGACGGTGTGGTCCAAGGTCTTCTTCGCCTGGGACTCCGACAAGGATGGCGAGGTGACTGTGAAACGGCGACGGGGAGAAGCGGCGACGTCTGGCTGCGGCGGAGTGGGCAGCAAAGCTCCAGCTACAGCCTCGGGCTCAGCTCGACTACACGAAGCAGGCGGAGTATTAGAATAGGTCACGAGGCGAGGCGGATCGAGCCAGCTGGAGGAAGCGAGGGTACGGAGGTACACAAAGAGGGCGGCGGTTGGGCGAGGTGTGCTCTGTCGCGATGACAGGTAGCCGTAAGCGGTGCGGTACAGTAAGTAGTAGTACGGACGGTTGCGATGCGAGGGCTGGCGGGACAAACGTCGTGCTCGGTACTGGGCTGTCCGTGCGTACAGGATTTGGGATCGTACTGAGATCGGCGGTTCTTTTTGTTGTATCTTGGTGTTGGGTTGGAGATGAGGGGCGAAATTGTTCGATGTGAGTGTCCCGGTGGTCGGGGTGGGCGAAGGTGCAATGCGATGTGGTGCAGCTGTGCAATGCAGATCGGCGTGATGCGATGCGATGCGATGCGACGTCGATGTCGATGTCAATGCGAGGCGGTGGTGATTCGTAGTGAGTCGGTCGTAGTCGTCGTAGTCGTAGCGTAGTCGTAATCTTTGCCGGTGCTGCGTGGAGCCGTCTCGCCTGTTGCGGTTTTTCTGGGATGTTTTGGGACGGAAAAGGTTGGCTTCTTGGGCTGAAGCTCGAGTGAGAGTCAAAACAAACAGCCACGGGGGAAGTGGCCAACTCAAAAGCGATGGCGGATAATCACCAACGAGTTTGGCGAGAGTCGTCGAAGGCGGACAGAGGGGAACAGGACAAGGACGGACACAGAGATGACAGAGGGGGGCGCAATGGATATATTGCCTACGGACACCTTGGTGTTGGTATTGAGCAGGTATTAGTTAATTGGTACAACAAGGTGCGGAGCTATGGGCTCCATCGAGCAATAGTAATACTGAACTACACCGCAATAATAGGAGGGATGCGATGGATTGGCAACGGGATCGCCTCGCCTCAGATGCAGATGAGCCACCTTCACCGTTCTGCGAAGGCGGCTAAGGCAAGTCTAGCTGCGAGGACCCTCTTTTGCCAATCTTAAAATGCCCTGGCGTGCCAAATAAGAAGGCGCCGGCAGGAAGGGATTGATTGGATTGCCCACCCACATGGAAGGCCATGGGATGGGACGTCTTGGTATTTAGTTACTGATAAGAGCCAAGACAAGAGATTGACGGGTCGCGAAGCCTGCGAGGAAGTTAATGACTGAGCAGCTAGCTGGAGGTCCTGATCAATCGCGGTAGCCGCAGCGATATCCGCGACCCCGAATACCTAAGACGGCCTGCTCGCTTCTCACGCAATTCTCCGTCCCACCACGGGCGCGGGCGCGGGCGTCCAGGCGGCCCAGGCGTCGTCCATTTGACTGACGGGAGGGAGTTGATTAGCGCTGTGGACAGTGGAGGTGGGGGAGGGTTACGTCAGGTCAGGGGGCCGAGGGACTTTGGTACCTATCGCCTAATATCGAGGAATATTGCAGCAGAACAGAGGAATAAGATGGAATGACTTGTGCGCGAAACCTTCGCTGCTGACTGGCTTGTGGACTGTGTACCCACGGCTTGTTGGGTTGTTTGCTTGCCTGAGTGCATTTGGCGAGATGAAGGCTGTTGCAGATCCAGGTACCGAGGTGTAGATGACCTACTAGGGTCTGCCTGTAAGGTACTGCCTTAACTGAGGTGCGTTGCCGTTGCATGCACAGAATCACCATGGAAGCCCATCCGCGAAGCCACCGAAGGGACGGGAGGTACAGCGTACATGCTGCACCATAGTACCTCCTTTACTCCGTACTCTGTAGTTCTTACCTCTGCGCATTCACCGTCCGTACCCGTAGGTTTGATCTAATTCGTAACTTCCCACATTCTGATGGCGGCTCGGGTTGGGGGCTCATTTTCGGATTTACAGGGGTGCGAGAGCTTTTGGTGGCTTTTTCGTTCGCAGCATCGACGAGGCTTGGCATCGAATCATGATGCTCCACTCTTCCATTATTCCTCCCACGCGAATACCGGTCATTGCTTTTCCTAGGGATGTATTCGTGTAACTTATTCCTACGGAGAGGCGCCACAATAGGCCAGCGGCTCTTCCATGAAGTTCCGCGTTCTTTTGCCTCACCTTGTCTCTAAGTCTACTGGCCATGTCTAAGACGAGCGCAGCTAATTCCCGTCAAAGCCACGGAGGCTTCACATCATCAATTAGCAGGTAACAAGAGCACTTCTGCACCTCTCCCCTTTCTTATATCTGGGTACGCCCTCTAAGGAAGTTGAACAGGAGATTTGGATGCCTCCCTGATGTGTCACTCTGCACCATCAATTGGTGGGCTGCGACACTGACACCAACTGTCCGCAAGCCCAAATCGAAGTTGAGTCCACTCCGCTGGGTCGACGACGTAGGACCCGTCTCCAATAAGAGTTCGCTTGCGTGTCATTACCCGCCCCTCCTCGGTTCTGGTAGAGTGTCCGATGAGATGAGATGGAGCATGAGGTTCCTAGCCAAGCTCCATTGGCCTTGTGGTTATTTACCTAGACCCTTAGCATTGTGGTTTGCCCTTTGCGTAGCCGTATTATCACCTTAGTCCTAATTCTCAATCAATTAGTGAAAGGAGAGCCTCTCGTTGTTGAACATCGCCCCAGGCCTCAGAAGAGGCTTTGTAATTCCTGGCCACGTAACTTATCCACTGATGGGCTACGGACATGGCCGCAGATGGTGACGCACTCACCGTTGGCCAAATTCCAGGTCCGAGTCGAGATCCATGACTTGGCTGCAGAGTGGAGTCTTGGCTGCTGGACGCCTGAACCGCCACTACAACCAATATCCTGGGACAGCACGCCCACGCAGGCGGTAGCAACCCAGACATCGGAGCCCAGATGTTCCGCGCCAGCCGTTTCAGGAATTCGTCTCGAATTCCTGGCCGATGCCATGTTGGCACCCTCAGTCTCGGATCGGACCCTTCAGAGCCCCCCCCTGCTGTTGGTCCCGTTTGATGCCTTGTGGCCTGTGGCCCAATGACCACTGGAAACGGCCGCTGCAGTGGCCGACGTTGCCATCAGTCATGTGACATTGCGCAGCGCATCACGTTCCGGAGTCTTCCTCATCCACTCATTCTATCAGTCAACGACACTTTGTCGACAGTTCAGCAGAGTCATCGACGGCCCATCGGCTCATTTGCGTCACCCCAAACCAAAACCCCATGACGAGACAGGTTGCGACGAGCAGATCTGTGGCACGGTCGGGTGATGGACGTCGCCATGCTGCGGCCAAGTGGCCGTCTCAGAGGCAATGGCTGCGCCAACCTGCGGCGTGAAATGCACGGTCGGCCTGGCACCACACGATTCAATTGTTCACCACGACAGCTCCGCCAATAGATCTCTCGTCTGCACCTCTGCTTGCGGTTCTTTTTCGCCCGTCTCCCCGGTCCCTGACTCCCTGTGTCCCACCGTGTTGCCGTCGCTGTGTTGCATTCTGCAGACGCGGTCGCCAATCCCACGGCCGCGACAAGCACCCAATCACACGGGCACCTTAGCTCGGCGCATAGCTCTCGCCAATGAGAGCCCCGCAACACCCACACTGGGCGGCTATTCCATACTTTTGATGCGCCAACTCATTCAACCCCAGACCAGCGGCCTATGAGCCGTGGTCTTTGGGGTGAATCTCCAAGGGGGCTTTATTTAGCAATGTTGCCAGCCCATATTTCGAACCCAATCACGCTGGCCTGCGCCCTTGGTCCTGCGCGATCCTGGCGGGGCCGCTGGTGTTGGCTTTCCATTTTCGCTCTATTGACGTACCATGGGCCATGGGCGATCGGCCTGTCAAGCCTATTGTTCTTGCAGACAATCAGTCATAGGCCGCCTCCCCCCCTCTATTGTTATTCATTCATCTGCTTTGCTCTTTTCTGGCTGTGTCATTTCGACTTTGTGGTCGATTGTTCTTCTCGTCGTCTTCTCACTGACTTGTTCGGGTTCCTTTCATTTGTCGTTTCAATATATTCGTCCTCTCTTTGACTCGCAGTATTCGAGCTCTTTCTCTCTTCCTCTCTTTGTCCTTCATTAGACCAAGTTTGCCCAGCCTTTACTCGTAATCAAGCTGCTCTCGACCTCCTCTCTTCGATTCACGACCATCTCGATTTCATCCAGTTGTTCATCGACTTAGCACTACAACATCCACACACATGATACCGATCACAGGACGATATCCAACTCTTACATGATTGAACATCCGCGTTGACTCTTTCCTCCCTCCTTCTTCGACCTCCCTTCCTCATATACCACGCCTAATTTCACCTTCAACTACACGCAACATGGACACTTCCGCCTTTCCTCATCCCCCCCCTTACACTGCTTCTCGAGAACCGGCAAGACGCGAGGACTGGGAAGACTGGGAAGATGATGAACCCATCACTCCCATCGATGCTGGCGAGCAGGTCTTGATTGGCGCCCCTCCTCCGTCGTTGTCTTCCGCACGAACAACGAAGCCCTCGGGTACTCGATCCTCACGAATGTCTGTCGCTAAAGTCAAGCGGCTGAAGTCGCGACAGCGGCAGAAAAACCAAAACGCCCAAGCTGGCATTAGGCTTATCACAGACATGACTGCCTTCCGGCGTCAGACTCGCCAACTACGCACCCCGGACGGCCGACCCGTCAAATTCGTGGATGCTGCTGCTCTGAAGGCTCTCGAGGGAGAGCCCACTTCAGCCTCGGTGGGCAACTGGAACTGGATGAAAAAGAACAAGAACCAGAGCCCGGCGATAGGCCCTGCCGCAGACTCGCCTCAACAGCCACCCCGCTCTCCTGATCAACAACTTTCACCCGAGGATCGCCCCATTGTCATCGGTATTGCTATGCCATCTGACGAGATGAACCACCGAGACATGACTCCCCAGACAACCACCACTACGAACGCACCCTACGATCTTCATGAAAGACTACAGGCCTTCCCCAGCCCTCCCACAACCAAGCCAGCTGGGACCACAGCGCAACAACAGTCTGTGTGGTCACCAGACACCCCTGACACGGCTTCCTCGTGGACCTCTGCGCGCTACACATCAAGCATCTACTCTCGTGCCCCGTCTCCTGGTGCTGGGCCCACCGAGGACGTCCCACCTGTGCCAGCTGTACCGGCCAACTTCAAAAAGGCAGCTCATCAAAGACTCATCAGTCTAGAAATGCAAGCAAAATCTGCAGAGGAAGATGAATCTGGCACCCCCTGTACTCTTTTTGAAGAGGATGGTCTTCCAAGCCCCGAGACTCGTGGCAAGGGGAAAGCATCTGCATTTACTCCCGACAGCGCGGCCTCCAAGTCTCATGGGTGGTGGGATCACGTCGTCACTCCCTTTATGGAGAAAAGACTTAGCTTTGCCTCGCGGAGGCAAATGATGGAATCGCCAAAGGAACGTCGTGAGGATGAGTGGTGGAGTGGGTCGGAACCCAAACCGGCTCAGAGCAATCAATACCTTACCCCGACGTTGACACCCGGCTCGTTTCAAACACCCATCGTTAGGGTGCCCACACCACGCCGGACCCCATCCCCACGACCTGGAGCCACCTTGGCCGTTGAATCTGGACCCTCTACAGCCGTCTCCTCTCCGGCCCATGCCGAGACATTTCCTGTCACAGAGAAGCCGCGGATTGTCATCACAGACGAGGTTCCAGCGGAGCAACCGCCTCCTTACTCTCCCCCTCAAAAGCAGGACAATACCGCCCCAGTGAGGTACAGAGCCGTGTTTCCTCCTGGCCATCCTCTTAACGCCCAGTTTCCACCGTCTCCTGGCCCAATCTCCCCTGGCCTCTCGGCGACTATGACATCTCAGGGCGCTACTCAAATGACTGAGATCCCACTTACTCCAGCACCTCGTACAAACACGCCGCTTTCGCAGATGGCGCTTCCTACCCGCCCATTGGGAACCTTTGTGCCGGCTGAAGAGATATCGGGCCAAATCACGAAAGCCGAGCGGCAACGACGCCGCCACGAGAAGGAAGAGGTGGTTGCTAGACGGGCTGGCGGCTTCTGGAGAGGTAGAGGATGCATCCCGAAAAACGGTTGCTTTGGCCGGAGCGGTCGAGAAGGGCGCCAGCGAAGGCGAGTCTGGATGATCATCCTGGGCATCGCCCTTTGCCTCCTCATTCTTGCTGTCACACTCGCTGTCGTCTTCACACGCCCGCATGATTCTGAAGAGGTGCCGTCGATCTGGGTCAACTTGACCGATTTCCCACCCATGCCCACTGGAGTTTTGACTGTCGTTGGCCCAGACAATACAGTTTCCAAGGATGGCTGCACCGCACCGTCGACCATGTGGAGCTGCGCCCTACCCAAGGAACAGCACGACTCGGTCTCTCCGTATGATGCAAACCAACCAACTGTCATCATGCAAATCCAGTGGGATAATAGCACGCAGAACAAATGGAATATTTCCAATGGAGATGCGCCAACGCCTCTCCCTCGGAGGGGTATCAGAGGCGCTGCGCTCGCGGGCAGCGTGATCCGAGAGCGGGCGTCGAGCCCCAAGTTCAACCCCAGTCCCGAGGCACCTGATTTTCAGGAGATGTGGTTTTTGGGCAACACCACTGATGACATCAAGTCGGATGACAAAGGGGGCGAACCGACCCCGTTCTACATCAGCCTGCTGGATTCTCTTGATAGTGTCGAGACTGAAAAGCTGAGCAAGAGGGCCACAGCAGCAGAGATGAACGTCAGCCTTCCGGATATTCTACCATCCCCAGACCTCAACACGGATGGCACTCCTAAGCCGGCCGTCATGCTTCCGACGCCTATCCAGCAACCGGTGCGTCTTTACGACCGCGGGCTTCCCACAGAGCACTACGGGTTTTACTCGTATTTCAAGCGAACCATATACCTGAAATCAGTGACGGTCGTTACAGACAAAGACGATGTTCCCCTGGACTTGAATGGAGGCTGTAAGGAAAGCGAAGCCGATTTTCTGACGACGTGGAGCGAGACGCGGGTCCTGGTCCAGATCTGGACCCAGACACTAGGCTCCAACGCGTCGACGCTACTCTCATCGACCGGGCAGCCCAGCATCAACGGGACCGATGAACTGATCCGGCCCGGAACAATGCCATACCCGGTGACGGTGTCACTGGACACGCACGGCGGCGAGGCAACTAAGAAGTTCGTGTGGGCGTGGGCGATCAACGACCGCCAGGAACTAGACGTGGACAACCCCATGCTGCTGGTCAACACAATCGGGGTTGGCGGAACGTGGATTAATAGACGGTCTGATAAAGATGCAAGCTATGGAGGCTTCGATGGTGGCACGGGAGGTTGCAAGTGTCAGTGGGTGAATTGGGTTGAACGATCGACTTAGCTTTCAGCATGTAAATGGATGATGCATTGGGCGGGGCGTTTGGGGCATTTGGTCATTAGGGAATTTTCAGCTCGGAAAAGAGCAGGGTTAGTTTATTTGAACCCGCAGATTGAATCCATGAACATGCGTTCTTTCTCTTTTAGTTTGTGGCTCCCGGGCCTAGTTTCCTATGACAGTACATACTTCGTACGGAGGATTTGCGTTGTGTCGTCGGTCAACGCCGGCTTGTGGGGCCGTTCCGAGCCGCCATGTTCCGCCCGAAAATTCCCCAGTGCACCCCGGACCAGCAAAACAACAACCCGAACTCATCACCACCCGCGTCCCACGAACTCGTCTCGCCGAACCCGCCGTCAATGCGCCTCCTCCCGCAATGTCTCCCCCGGCGCCCCCTCATCGCCTCTTCTCCCCGCGGTTGCCTCCACCTCCGCCTCCGCCGCCGCCTCGTGACCCTCGCCATCGAGACGTCCTGCGATGATACGGGCGTTGCGGTCCTCCGCCACACGCCGCAGTCGACGGAGCTGCTCTTCAACGAGCGCATCTCATCCGACAACCGGGCGTTCCGCGGCATCCACCCGATCGTTGCGGCGCGGAGCCACAGCACCGTGCTGGCGTCCCTTGTGCGGCGTGCGCTGGCCGCGCTCCCGGACGCCGCAACCGGGCGGGAAGGAGAGCGAGGACGCGTGGCGGTGTGCTTCGCCGAGGACGGCGCCCGCAAGCAGGTGCCCGACTTCGTCGCCGTGACGCGCGGGCCCGGGATGCGGTCGAACTTGGGCATTGGGCTGGAGATGGCCAAGGGCCTGGCGGTCGCGTGGGGCGTGCCGCTGGTGGGCGTGCATCATATGCAGGCGCACGCGCTGACTCCGAGGCTGGCGAGGGCGCTAGGGATGAGCATGGGAGAGGCCGGGACGGGGACGGAGACGGAGGCGGAGGCGGAGGCGGAGGCGGAGATCAATGAACCGGAGCGAGCTCACGAGAGCCGACGGACCGGACCCGAGTTTCCCTTCCTCTCGTTGCTCGTCTCCGGCGGCCACACGCAGCTGCTCTACTCGGCTGGCCTCGCGGAGCACTCTCTCGTTGCGACAACAGGCGACATTGCCGTCGGAAACCTGCTGGATCAGACGGCCCGCGATATCCTCCCACCTGACGTCTTCGAGGCCAGCGACCACGTCATGTACGGCCGTCTCCTAGAGGCCTTCGCCTTCGAGCCCGTGGACGCTGGTTCCGGCTCCGACGGTGGCCCCGGCCCCGGCCCCTCCTCCACAACCACCGCCGCCTACGACGCCGTCTTCACGCCTCCCGCCTCCCGCGCCGCCGAAATGACGCCCCCTCCGTCGGGGTACTCCTGGTCCGTTCCGCTCCCGTTCCGCCAGTCCCGCAAGCTCGCCTTCTCCTTCAGCAGCATCTACACGGACGTCCACGACATCGCCACCGCCGCCTCCTCCATGTCCATCCACGAGCGCCGTGCCCTCGCCCAGCACACCATGATGGCCGCCTTCACGCACCTCGCCGGCCGGCTGTGCGTGGCCCTCGAGGACCGCCCCGAGCTGCGGCTCGCGCGCACCCTCGTCGTCGCCGGCGGCGTCGCGAGCAACAAGTTCCTCATGCACGTGCTGCGGCGCACCCTGGCCGTGCGAGGCTTCGGGCACCTGGAGATCATTGCGCCGCCCGTCGAGCTGTGTACCGACAACGCGGCCATGATTGCGTGGACGGGCATGGAGATGTTCCAGGCCGGCTACGAGTCGGAACTATCCATCACGAGCATCGGCAGGTGGCCGATGGATCCCGAGCATGGTGAGGGGATTCTCGGCGTTGACGGGTGGGTGAGGAGAGGAGACCGGGAGAATGATGGAAAGGTGAACGGAGACATCACGATATGCGACCCTCCGGCTCACTAACACGTACCAACCAACAGTCTCGTCGAATATGACAGACGCCCCCTGTACACTACTGTAGATTATCTAGATTCCTGCCGAGATGGATGAGTTCACGACGAGACGTTAAGTACATGAGTGTATGCTGCTGGAGTTACTTGAGGCGCCCAGAGAGAGATTCACGTCAAGGCGCTGGCATAATACGACTAGTTTTCGAGAGAAAGCTTTGTTGTACAAATTACACAACCCGCCTCGAGTTTCTGGGCCACTACGCACACTCGGTCAGGTACGATGGCTAGTACAAGAAGCCCATTTCTAGACGCTACTCTCTATCAGCCATCCCCTTGTCCGTGTCTGTTCCAGACAACATCTCATAATATTTCTCTACCCCGATTCTCTCGATGCACCCAGCACCTCTATTCCAGCTCGCTCGTCACGTTGCTGAACTCGCCCTTGTCGAGCTTCGTCTTCCAGAAGATGGGGTTGGTGTCGTTGAAGCCATGCCTCTCCCAGCCGGACTCCTTAACGTGGTACAGGTTGATGTAACCGCCAGAGTAGGCGTCTCGGTGGGTGGCGGCCAGGATACTTCGCTTGCCGAGCTCCAGGGCATCCTCGGCGGACAGGTCGTAGCTATACTCGGCGTCGAGGACACCGTAAGCAAAGGTCTGACCGGAACCGACACAGAAGAGGTTGCCGGCGAGACGGGTGCCGTCGCTGTCGACGTAGTAGAGAGCGGGGCCCTCCTCCTTGGTGACACCGGCGCACATGGTGCCCATGCTCAGGCCCATGCCCTTGTAGCTGTAGACGAGGTTGGCGAGGATCTTGCTGGCGGCGGCGACGCTGATGCGGCGCTTGTGTCGCAGCTCGTGCAGGCGGCACTGCATACCGAGCCAGGCCAGCCAGTACTGGCAGTCGGCAGCGCCACCGGCCATGGTGCCCAGGAGGACGCTGTTGATCTCGATGACCTTCTTGACGGTCTGGGAGGCGATCCAGTTGCCGGCGGTGGCTCGCGAGTCGGTAGCGACGATGATGCCGCCCTGGAAGCGGAAGGCGAGCGTGGTGGTTCCGTGGGCGATCTTGATGGGGCAGTTGGGGTTGGATCGATCATCGGTGGCGGCGCGGAGCCATGATGAGGGCTGGACGGACAGGTCAGTGATGCGTGATGCAGGGACGCAAGCTGCGTGATCATCGACAACGAACCTGGGCAACCGGGGGCATGGCAAACTTGACCGAGAGGCTGGCCAAGGGGCTCATCAGCTCGTCCTGCTCCTCGAAGGCGTCATTCTGCTCGTAAGAGGGCCTGCTGTATTTCGCCACGAGGGTGTCCATCTTGGGCTGTGTGGAGGGTGGTGGATGGGATTGGGTTGAGGGATGTCGCCGATGACGAGAGGGACGCCGTTGACGAATGCGGAAGCCGGATGAATTGGCTGAGATCGGTCGAGATTTGCGGAAGAGCGTAGGAGAGACGAGGTTAGGTTTCGAGGGAAAAGCCGATGACAAAGCGTGGTCCCTTTGTCGTTGGTCGTGGTCGTGGAAGTTCGATGCTGGAGATGGATTGTAGTGGATGTGGATGTGGAGGTGGAAGCGGAAGCGGAAGCTCTGCGGCTCGGGCTCAGGCAGCTTCCGTCTCGCGCGTCACGGACGAGCTTGGCCTCCTCCTCCTGCCACCCACCAAGGCTGCTGCCAGCTGGCGACGCTAATAGGGCAGGTGCCTGGGTGCCTCAGGTTGCATCACGGGGACCACAATGCTCCACTTTATCTACTAATGAGTGCAGCTCTTGAATGCCTACAAACACAACCTCCATTTAATCATCATTCATTCATTCATTCACAGTATCAATCACAAACCCCATGCAGTACAAGTTTCAATTCATTTTCTTGTCTACTTGCGTCCAAACCGAGGCGCCGTCGTCTTGTTCCCTTATTAGGCCCCGATCCGATCCACTCGTCCTGTTTGAAAGAGCCATCAAGGAAACCAAACCCAAGTACCAATAAGAAAAAGCCCATCAAACTCATTAAATTCAACCACTCCTTCTCCGTCCCAGAATCTCCTTTTTGCCCAGTTTCCAGTGGAATTCTGCGCAGTGAAACCCAATTCAACTTGAGCCACGTCGTAACTCTCCATGATATACCGCTGGGGACACTTCGTGTATCTCGAAGAAAATCATTCTCCATCGAGTAGATCCCCGACACTACAACCCAATGACCTAGGGGTTCGGCGTCGTCTCCCTGCTGCTCCGCCCTTCTCGCTTGCTGAGGAAGCTTCGCCGGAGGTGCGCCTTGGGGCTGTCAGGGGCCAGGGTTGGCTCCGCAGATTGGAAGTTGCTCTTGATAGTCACAGTTCCGCTGCCCACGGGGAGATCCTTGGCCGACCCGCCACCAGTCTCGTCAACAAAGTAGACGTGCTCGCCAAGGTCATCATCACTGCCAAACATGTGTTCACCCTTGGCCTCAATCTTGAACTGCGCGTCGGGCGAGCAGTGGAACTTAAACGACTCGTCAAAGGCCCACTGGCCAGTCCCTGACTTGTAGTGCTTCGTCTTTCCCACCGACTTTTCCTTGGGCGAGATCTGCGTGATGATGATGTACAGATTTGACGCTGGGGGAAGCCCGTTGCACCGACTACCGTGAAATGGGCAGTGCCACCGGGGGCACCACCGGGCAGGGTGCTGTGGACCGACGACTGTCCGATGCTCTTAGACCGGCTGTGACCAAAGCCGTTGCCATTACCGTTGCCGTTGCTGGTTGATGGCCGACCCATTGGATGTTCATCCATGTCCTCCGTCGTGATAACCGGTGTTCGTCGGAGGCCACCGTTGGACGCCGGCGCTGGAGGCTCCACAACCTCAGGAACATCCTCCTCAGGAATATCATTGCTATCCTTCTTACGGAACAAGCCACGGCGAACGAATGATGCGCCCTTTCCGACACCTTGACCGACAACTCCGGCCACTGCCGCTCCACCCTTGAGGGGAGCCCCTGCCACGCCAGTCACGATGCGTCCTGGGGCAGAGCTGAAGGTGCCACCAAAGGTCGAAGTGCCCTGTCGAGCCCGGGTGATGTAGTCGGGTCGGAAAAGGAGTCGGATCCTGACACTTCCCGACTTGCCATCCAGGATATACTTGGTCTCCGAGGGCCTAAAGGGGTCGAGCGTGGCTAGGTTGATGTCTGCCTCTCCAAGTAGGTCGGGCTTATCGGCAAAGTCGTAATCGTAGATGGTGACCTTGAACTTGGCTCCGGTCCTCGAGGGAACGCCGACCTCGAAGAACTCGTTCCATACAGGGTGGAGAGTCTTCTTCTGGACCTTGGTCTTGTGGATCTCTTGACCGTTGAGCTCGAACTTGCAATATGGGTCGCTCTTGCCGTTGCGGTCGGCTGCTGGGAGGTCGGCGGCATCGAGAACGTCCACTCGAAGTGTTCCCATGTTGTTCATGCTCTCGCTGGGGTCGAGCTGCATCTTGACTGGGATGTACTTCAGGCTCACCTTGACGCTGGCGGGACGGCCGTCCTCGCCCTTGAGCTTCAGCGTAGTCGGATTATTCTAAAGACCGTATTAGCTGTTTGTTGCATCTAACAGTTGTACGTAAGAAACATACCAGGCACTGCTTAAGCGTCTCCAGGGTGTTGCCAGTCAGGGAAGCCAAGATGTCGTCGCCGTCATCACCCTTCTTTCGGCACTTCAAGGTCAGGCGTGAGACGTCCAACTCACGAATGAGGCAGTCTCCAATCTCCTCAAACTTGTGGGACTTGGTGCGAGCAGTTGAAGAGACGTAAGATGGGTAAGCCATGTCGTCCACAAAGACCTCGAGAAGTGTTCCGCTCTCTGGCATCTCTCCTTCAATAAGCCTGAAAATGAGCAGACCAGTTTCATACTTGAGTAGTTCCTGGGGCGTGAGACGGATCTTAGGAGGGCCCTTAGGCTCGTCAGTTGAAGGCCGGTCGGATGTTGAGGGTCGCCCGGTGGTCGTAGGAGTAGGGGGTTCAAGATCCTTGGCCTTATCCAGACGAGCATTGAATTTGCCGGCGTCCGCCGATCTCGCTTCGAGACTAGCAGGCTCATTGTCTGACGAAGACGAGGATGAGGAAGACGAGGAAGCTGCAGCCTTCTGCTCATTCTCCTCCTGCTTCTGCTTCTGCTTCTCCTTCTCCTCCTCTTCTTCTTCCTCAGGATCTGCGACATTGAGGCAGGGGTAAAACGCGACAGTGTAGGTCAGCGTTCCCTTGGCAATACCCTTGCCGTGTAGGCGTAGGCCGTCCTCTCGGAGCTTCTTGACATCACTGACCATGAACTCGCCGTTTTCGTCCTGTTGAACATAATCGCCGGCAAAGGCCTCAACACATCCTAGACTCCTGTCCTTGCCCACCTTCTCAGTGTCCATCACCTCCAAGGTGAGTCTGTCGCGAGCCGAATGGATAGGCACGTAGAGGACCTCGTCCCATTCAGGGTTGAGGTCGTTCCGGAAGGTGACTGTTCGAGCCTTTTCAATGCCAGAGAGCAAGACACGGGTGTAGGGATCTGATTTCCCGAATGCCTCGAAGTTGCGCAGATCGGTGGCCTTCTTGAAATGGAACCGCATGACACCGATTGGAGTGACGTAACCGCCGGTACTGGCAATGCCAGAGATGGCCACAGGCTTCCACTGTGCCATCATCTTGACGCGGCCAGTATGAGCGCCGGATAGGTTGTACCATTCCTTTCCTTGTTCCATGCACTCCAGCATTTCGTCGAGCTTGATCTGGTACTTGCCCAGCACTTGGTCGCCAGTAAGATCTCGGTCATCCTTGATCGTGACACCGAGTTTAGCCTTCTTGCGATCGGTGATGAGAATTTCCTTGGAACCGTTGTCCCAAATGGGGTTGTTGGTGCGCTTGAGCTTCTTAGTCTGGTGGATCTCCTTGCCGTTGAGGAACAGGGCAGCATAGGGGTTGAGCAGACCGACGAGGCTTTTGGTGCCATCTAGATCCTTGGCCTGCTCAACGGTGAATCGAAGAATACCCTGGTTGGACTCGGGAGCGGGTTCCTCCTTTCCTTCCTCGTTGGCCATAGGCTCGAGGACGGGGAAGAAGCGGAAGTCGCAAGAGATGACACCACGAGCCTTGCCGTCAGTAATGACTTCGATGCGCTCGTTCTCATACACGTTGATGTCTTCGAGGTTCTCGAGTGGGAAAGAAGCAACACCCAGCTCCTTGGACTTGCGGAAGTCGTTGTGGTCAAAGACCTGCATGTCTAGTGAGTCGTTGAAGGACGTGATAATGATATAGTGGGTCTCGTTCCACCTGGGGTTAGGGTTGTCGGGAATGGTCTTGGTCCTGGCGAGTTCCTGGCGCCTGTTAAGGCTCAGCGACGCATACGGGTCGATAGTCCCACCAAAGTTGTCGCTGTTCTTGAGGCCTTGGGCGCCGTGAAGGGTGACAGCAACGACACCGACAGCCTGGTCAACGGAAGAGCCAGCCAGCATCTTGGCAACCTCAATGGGGAAAAACTTGGGAGCGTACATCATGGGCGCTAGGTTGCCGTGGATCTGTTCCGAAATGAAGCTCTCGAGACCGGGGATGAAGTTGATATCGAAGCCGAAGCTGTCACCACCAAGGGGTTTGCAGACGTAGTCAATCTCGGGTCGCTCGAGGAAACACATTTCAACACGGTCGATATGAGGGAAGGGAATCTGCAGCTTAATCTTGAGGCGCATGATACCAGAGAAGGCCATGTCCTCAACAATGACATCGAGACCCTTGCTGATCATGGCTTTGCCGATGCGGATCTCGAGGACAATCTTGGGGTTGATCTTGTTCTTGACCTGCCGGGCAGTCATGTCGGCGGTATCCTTCGGGGTAAAGCTGAACTTCCAGTCCATCATGACGACGTCGTCCTCTGTCTTGGGGTAAGTCTTGACGTGCTCCATGCGCGGGGGCTTGGTACCCAGGGTGAAGGTCTTGAGCTTCAAGCTATCGAGGAAGGCCGGGGTGGCAGAGCTGAGGACCTGGTCCACTGAGTTGATGATGGTCTGAGCAAGGACAGGCTGGTAGATGGGCCAGAACTTGACAAGGAACGAGTTGATCCATTCTAGGGACTCGTTGTCGGTGTCGAGCTTCTTGAGGCTCTGCTCGCGAACAATGTCGTCGCGGAAGTTGCGCCGCACTCTGCGCAGGGAGGTCCTGTAGTAGGTCGAGCAGACAGCCATGATGAGAATCACCCAAGCAAGACCGCCCCCAAAGACGGCGACGAGCCATGAGGAGATACAAGCGAAAATGATGATTCCGACGTTGTGGTACCAGTCTAAATCTTGTTAGTTATAGCTCTTCAGAGTCGTCTCGAATCTGAAAGCTTACCACCGTAGAGGGTATCTGGGAGCTGGCCTTCGACCCAGGTCGCATGATCAAGCAGGCTCTCCTGCTCGAGCATCTCGTCGGTGGGCCACCCGAGCCTGGGAGCCCAGCCTGTGCGCGAGTATGGAGGCTCTTCGGAGCCGGGGTCTTCGCCATCGGCGAGTGGCTTCCCATCTTCATCGCGGGCGACGTCCAGAACACCATCTTTGCTCGGCTCGGGGAGGTCCTCAGTGGGGCCAGTGCCGTCGTCAACGTCGGTGATGATGGCAGCGCCTTTGTTGCGTCGGCTCTTCTGAAGCTCGGCGGGGATGGCCTGTTGCACGAAACAAGTCAGTGATAGCTTGGGGCGCGGACGGAAGGGCAGCGTACAGCTCTGGCTTGGGCTTGCTTCTCCTCTATACTAGCATCAGGGTTGAAGGTGAAGACCGCTCCGCCAGCTTTCTTGGTCGCATCAACAATCACCTTCTCGGCGTCATCGGCAGTGACGTTGCTCTGGGAGTTGGCTGCAGCGTCGATAGCTCCCTGCTGCTTGAGCTCACTGGCTTCCTTGGCGGTCGACATGTCGCCGGTCGACGCTGGTGGGGGCGTCGCAAGATTTGTCGCTGGATCAATTGGCGTAATTGGAGCTCGGCCAGGCGTCGCAAGGCATCCAGAGGTTGAAGGTTCGTCGGGGAGCGATGGGTGGTTGTTCGAGGGGTTCAGTGGGAGGTCCGGGTGCCTAAGCTGAGGCAGGAGTCGACTCCGACCAGGACAGTGACGACACTTTCCAGGATGGGGGAAGGGGAACAGGAATTAGGGAAACGAGAGGGAGACGAGGCCGGAAGAACGAAACAAAAACGATGCGAGGTCAGAGTCGGCGGCGCACGGATTCTCGGAGGGGAGGTGGAGGTAAGTAACCCTTGGCGCAGGCAGTAGGCCAAGGTTCTGGAGAAAGGCAAGGAAAGTGAAGTACCTCGGGAGGTAGGTCTGGTCTGGTCTGGTCTGGTCGGGTAGGGGAAGCTTGTGGCTGGGATTGAGCAAGCCACGGAAAGTTGGAGGAGTGGAGGAGGAAAGGCGGCGGACGGGCCGAGAGGGGACGCCGAGAGGAGACTGCGGCAAGGGTGGTGGTAACTATTGGCAGCGGCAGGTATCCGTACAGTAGCTGCTCTAGTGCTCCGGAGGGAAGAGATGCAGTGGTTCGAGATGGGACAGAGGAAGAACTGGGCCGAGTTTTACGAGACGGGAGGAGGAGGGAGGCCTGTCTTGGTTGCAGGGTGAGAGGAGAGGAGAGGAGAGGAGAGCAGAGCATTGATTGAATCACAGAAAGGAAAGCAAAGCAAAGGAAAGAAACAACGGGATGGGAACACAGCCCGAGCAACAGCTTGGAACAGCTTGGAACAGACGTGTTCGTACAGGACCCCCGTGTAACAGACCTGTACACTCCCTGTGGTTGCTGTGATCGGGCAGTGCGATTGTTGGGAGCTGGACTTTTTCTTTGCGACCACACAGCGGCAGCGGGATGATGGACGCAACCAAGCTGGAGACGTCACCATGCGGGCCGTATCCTGGCAACCTGGCGCTGTCTTGACCCAACCGTGCTGCTGGAGTCGCTGGACCCAGGCCCGGTCAAGCTGAATTGATAGCCGGGGTGCGGGCTCTACGGGCGACGAGTGGATCTCCAGGGTGTCGGGTCCTCACTCCATCATTCAGAGATCACTCCATCGCTACGGCGAGACTAGGCCCTAGGGCGCGGGCTGCTGGTGGAGGAGGAGTGGAGGGGGTGAGATATGGAGTCTAGCGCCTGTCTGGTCTGGCCCACGCCCTGTTCCTGGGGGGTGTTCTTTTTGTTTTGGAGTTCAGCAGCACTTGGGTTCGTTCTGTTCTCAAGCTTGGTTTTTCTCTCTCCAGCGGACTGCGTGTGATTTCCTTCGGGGTTAGTTGTTAAGATCCATCGTCAGCTGCGCAATTGTGGGTGGATGCCGGGACGCGGCATCCTTCAGCCTCAGCTCCCGCTCGAGAGATGATGGAGAACATCGGAATCTTGGACATGAGAAACTGCAAGTGCTTCTCTCCATCGTCACATTGATTGTTTTGTTAGCACGGACGCATATCGTACCCAACTCTGGTACCTATAGCTGCACTACCACGCGTGACATGGGGGGGGGGGGGGGCTGGCAACCCAAGTGCCCACACCGTCCACGTTGGGGACACGCTGCCATGAGCTTGCTTCCATGATGCTACCTAATGACGTTCGGCTTGCCCAGAGCGCCTTTCTGGGCTCCTCAATCAGGTGCTGCTGCACCCCACCGGCACTCCCTTGGCATCCAGATGGAGGCGGCTAATAAAAGGCGAGCTTGTGTGAGGCTGTGCAAGTGCAAGTGAATCTCTGGAGAATATGGTGAGTCCATCGCAATCTCGCTCGCCCGCCAGGTGTTCAATTGACGCGTGTTTCTCCCAACTCACACTCCCCGGCCGTTCGAGTAACGGACAGAAACCAACATGCAGCAAGCTGCTAAATCTGCGACAATATCATCCACAATTTGTAAGACGGCATCCACGTCCACCTGAGGCTCGTCCTCCAAGCACTTCCGTATATCCTGGCAACACCCGACCTCATCAACCTGAACTTGTATTGATGCAGTGCCAATCACCTGTGGCCTACCGCACTGTGCTTCCCGTCGGGGCAGGTGCCTATCTTCTCCACCGCGGCGCGGAGAATCCGCCCACCAAATCTCCTCCATCTGGGCATTTATCAACGACATTGCACAATCACACAAATGTCCGGTGGTGGCTCGGTGGAGCCACTTTCACTTTGCCCGTCGCCGAAATTTGCGGGAAATCACTTGACCTCTTCGGTTTGCTTTGGTTTCGTTTCTTTTTCTTCTGAATCCGATTCTAACCTTCCACAATTCAGCACCCGATGAGAAATGATCACGATCTGGTCTAGTCCTTATCTCATCACTGGTCCACTCTGTTCTACCAATGAGTTCAGCTACCGGCCAGATCGCGTCACATATCGCCAGCCCGTCGTTGGAGAGGGGAGACCGAACAAGCTCCTCTGACGGATACCACTAACGAACAAGATGCAGTTCGCTAGGAACCAAAATGCAGCTATGGACGGACTGGTTTTAGCTTCACGGCCAAGCAAACCACGCAAACCAAACCACGCCGTCTTCGATTCAGCTGCAACAATCGCCCTCAGTTGCTGAAACCTCCATCCCCTTCTCTGCCGCCCCAGTCGGTTCTCCTTGCCGACAAAGGTTGGTATGTTCTCACTCTGTACTTGGTACAAATACGCGCATGCTCCTACGCCACCGCACTGTCGCCCGTCCCAGACATGTTGCATGAGCAGGCGGAGTTCCCGGCCAGCTGCCTATGCAGGTTTGCGAGAGCATCGCTCCTTGGAGAAGCTCACCGTTCGGTGGTGTCTGTCGCACAGGCTCTCCTCCAACCACCGTCCCTGTCTAGAGAACTTCCTGTGCCTGTACATGCCTAGCTCTCGGCTGGCTTTGTTGATCCCTGTCGCGGCCTCCGCTCCCCGGCTGGTTGTTCGACGTGCCTCACTACAACGGGACACTGAACCACACCAGGCTGCCGAGTCCTACCTCTTAGCCCCCTCGTTTTTCGCCATGAATCGCTTGTCTAAAACCAGATGGTCATTGTTGATCGTCGACTTGATTAACAGATCATTCTTTCATGTGTGTCGGGAACGCGAAGCAACCCTGCCTTCTTCTTATTCCCAGGACGCACAGGACGCCTTTCTTGGTGGACCCGCGGCTTATCCTAGGATCTGACTTGCAGTGCCGATCACGATGACGTCGCCACAAGCTCCTCCAGTTGCAACGGCTCGTGTCTAAGGCTGGAGCGGAAACCGGCTTCACCTCGTAGGCTATTCTTTTCTTTCACATTGTCACGAGAAAACATGACCGTTACAAAGGCAGGAGCGCGAGGAGCAAAAAAAAAAGGGCCCTAGGGAAGACAAAATCCGCTGTTGTTATGCGTACCCAGCGGCTCATCGATCCGTCTCTTCCACTAATATATCCCTGCTCTACGTAACCATTGTCTCTGCCCAGGATGAAAATGAGGGTAGGCTGTTGAGTGGTCAAATGCTCACCCAGGTCTAGATGTAGTAAACATGAAGGGAAAAAAACACTGACAAACAGACACGCTTAGCAGAACCCAACCTGCCAATACTCCGTTCCATATGCAATGAACCTGGGGCCAAACTAGGCTCTCTCGAACAACGCTTTCTCAATAGCCAAATCCGTCATGTTGGTGAACGGGGCATCGCCCGGGGTGGTTAACGAACCAGGCCGATATGCAAGACCGATGAAATCGACACAGGCACTCTAGTCGTGCCATGGGAACCCCGACCGTGAATTCCTCAAGGCAGATGGTACACTCGGCATCATCAATGCAGTCCTTCTCTGTTGCCGGATACGTGTACATGCCCGTTCGTCGTGGAGCGGCTGGAGGGGTAACGGCAACCCCCCCATCTCCACTACGGGGTGTGCCATATGTGCTGTGTGTCTGGATGCACATTGTAATGTGGGATTCTCTAAGAGCCTCGGAGTTTATCAGGCTCTGCGGCGGCAATTCGCGGTGACAAATTGGACACTCATCCTCCTCCGGAATTTGCGGGGTGGGCGGGAGAGCTCGTTGCTGTGAGGACGATGCTGCTGCTTCGCTGAGCGGGCTGTACCGGCTGGGATAAGATGAGGACGACGAACCACCAGACAATATACGCTCAATGGGAGTTTGATGTGTTCCGCTTCGCGCGCGGCGAGATGACGACCCATGCCCCGATCCCGAAGCCGGATGACCCTAAGATGAGCATTAGCACGAGAAAGAGTCCAAACCATATGAAGCGACTTACCATGGTGATGCTCCTTGTCCTAGAAGACAGGTACTGGTACGGGTTATTGCTGGTTCCCGGACCGAAGACTGCTCCATGTCGATTCGATGCTGGCAGGGTTCCATATTGGGACCCAGCACTGCTCCTTGATCTTTGATGTGCGGGTCTTGGTGATAGGGTCGCCGGGGAGTTCGGGCTTTGTGGAGGCGCAGTGTTTGGGTCTGGGACGCATGGATTGCATAACCTCACCCGCTCACCACCTGATATGTTACGGATGTCAAAGTATCCCGCTCCTAATCCATCAATCAATAGGGACTGAGGGATGCCTACATCTGAGCCGGGGGGCCGGACGATGTACTGATGCGGAATGATGATCCTGTGCGGCGAACACGAGTTGCAGACAACTCTTCCACATTTCCTGCATCGTATTAGACATCTGATATGGGCAAGGGGAGGATTCAATGTCAACCAACCTGCAGTGATGTTTGCGCACAAAGAAACTAAATTGCGCACGGCATATAGGACACAACGTCACCTCCGCATCGGGCTGCCATCTTGGGACTGACCACTCCGAAGTTACGCTACCCTCGACGTCCCCATGTGCTGGTGGCGGCGGCGGAGGTGGAAGCGGTGGGAGAGCAGCGAGAGCTTCGCTTAATGTCCTGCGGGGGGACGGTAGGGGAGCGTCCATCCTTTCGCGGGATACAGGCGTCCGCTCTCGACGGGGTTCCGGCAGGCCAGGTAAGCCCCTCTCCCCTTCACTCCCTGGGTTGGGATGACCTGCCGTCTCGCTAAGTGTAGTTGATTGTTCGGATGTGTTGGCCGCCCTTGGCGGAGGGCTATTCCCAAGCCCGTGCTGAGTCGGTGTCGTCTGTATTTCTGGTAGGGCGTTCATGAGACCGCTGGTATCTTCCAAACCACTAACGTTTGAGGCGGAAGTCGGTGAGTCTATGTTGTTGGTAGAAGTAGCGATGGCTGCGACTTCTTCTCGGTTGGGCACTTGTTCGGCGTCGTAGATGTCGTCTTGTGGGTGCGCCGAATCCGATGACAAGCCGAGACCTTGAGCGGTCGGGTCACCTCCTCCAACAGCTGGATCGGAATCTTCTGCTGCGCCATCGTCATCTGTAACCTCGTGAATGGAGCCGGCAACCGATAGACTTCGCTCGACAATGTGTGATGGGCAATCGAAGAATCGAAGGCACTCCCGGTCGTTGAACTGGGGCGTTCGCCAGGGGCATATGTTGGGGTTATAGTCTGGCTGGCTGTTGAATGAACTCCCGGACCCGGACTCGGATTCGGATTCGCTGTCTAGTATATCTTCGTACACCCTAGAATCATCGCCAGAAGCCAAAGGGCCTGAAGCACCCGTAGGGCTGGCCATGATGGGGCATCAGAATACAGGCAGCGAAGACAGGCAGCGAAGACAGTGAACCCGCGTCGATAACTGATGGCTGCCGTCCCTCTTAGCGCAGCATGAGTTTGAGTACGAGGGTGGTTCGGTCGTTGGGATAATATTCTGGGAGGTTCGAGAGGGACGCGAGAAAGTCGAAGGCGGGCTGAGGCAGCAAGTGGCAAGATTGGGGGATGATGATGTTTTGGCTTGCGGCGCCTGATGTGCGATCAGCAAGTGGTTGGCCGAGCCCGATCAATCATGCATAATAACTGGGCGTGGACAGTGCGGTGACGGATCGAGATGAGATGCGACACTGCGGGCGGCAGACGTACCTTGGAGATGCAAACAACTTGAAGTGAACCGAGAGGTGATGGCCTTGCAAAGGGGAAGGAGATGGAAGTGAAGTTGCCCCGGCCTAGTAGGTAAGAGATGTAGATACTGGGTTCTGCCTGAGGGGAAGTCGACACACACGATCACCCTTGCATCACGCTGAGGCGATGGCGGCGACGGCGATGGCCGGAGACTAGATAGAGCCTAGAGGCGCTGAGAAGGCCCATGGAAGGGGCCAAGGGACGTCCGGGCCCGTTACTACGGGGCACTTCAGCGCCTCGAAGCGCTGGACCCAGCGCGCCAACTGTGGCGGCATGGGGCCTGTAACATGGAAGGCTCCCGCACGCTAATGGTCCCCGTCGCTTATCAGCTGGGCGCATGACACGGTCAACTGGGCAAAGGCAATTTCAACCTGCGACTCATTGCAACGGATTCTCAGCCTCATTTGCAACAGGAGGGAGGTCTGCGGGCTCGATTATGGCACTAGCAGTCTGGCATCGAATAGCCTCTATCGTTTCGAGATTCCAATTTCCGCCCTCGACCTTAATATGAGTGAGTTTCTCCGGCTCAGTTGCCTGAAGGGCGCACATCCCCCATGCCCTCTCCATAGTCCTCACCCAGCTGCTTTCCACCAACCGTCAAGGGCTTGCTGTCCTGGAGGACATACATCATCCTCGCCCACTCCGTCTTGCTCGCGTTTTCCCACTCGTGCATCGTCCCGCGCTGGATCGTCACGTCTCCGCGCCGCATCAGCCGGCTCTCGCCCGAGTCCAGCCGCACGATGACCTGGCCCTCCAAGACGACGCCGTAGTCGAGGCTCACCGTCCGGTGCATGGGAGACACGCCTCCGGGGCGCATGTCGACGAAGCGCACGACGGTGCCGCCCGGGACGACAATGCCCGGCGGATTGGCCAGATGTTCCTTGTATGACTCGATGTCTTTGTTGCCCGTGAGCTCGACGGGCCTCTCGGTGGTGGTGTAGCCGAGGAAGAATTTGTCTCCGCAGCCGATGACCTTTGCAGGCAGTTCCTCGGGGATGCTAGTGTTGAAGATGGCCTTGCCCTCAGCATCATGGTCGGTGATGAACCGTTTTGGGTGGGGGAGTCCTTGGCTTGACATGTTGATGTGACTGAGAGTAGAATTGACGAGACGATGAGGCTCGAGGGGTGAGATACAGGACAACCCTCAGCTCCCCAGGCGGGATGCAGCTGCCTTTGACTCTTTGGCCTCTCTTCCTAGAGCCCACATTCGGAACTCCTCCCCCATCACGGCCTCCTCATCGAGTCCGTACCCCACAAGCTTGGCCATAGAGGCTGGTCCCGTACGGCATCCATCCCGTGGTGTGGTGGTGAGGATGCCCGCCGGCAAGTGGGGTGTGGAGCCGAAGCACCAGTTCTTAACCTCGGGTCGTCGCCATCTTGACAAATCAAAGCTGCTGTATAAGCAAGACTCCTTTGTCTCAAGTTGATGATGTATCTTTCTCTTGGATTATGGCACAGGTCTGAATAGACAGTTGTTGACTAGAATTTCCAGCAAAAGGGCGCAGCTTACCTGTGGCGAACCTCAGACCTGGCGATGACATCCCAAGCTAGGCAGGCGTAAGGGAAGCATCCCACTATAATGTATTCTCTTATGAGAGGAACCTGATTTTCAACCGTAGAAAGTGATAAGGGCTAGATACAACGACCAAGCGAACAGCCCAATGGTGGTGTACCTTCCCAATATTGTTCACACTACCAAACAGCGCCAACCCCATGTCCTTCGTTATCTCACTACTCAGTTCCTGCTCTTTCTTCTTCTTACACTTGTCCCTTAAGCTCAGCTAGTTATCCTCTGCCACTTTCTCTTGGCTTAGAAGCACCAGCAGGCGACATATACGCTGCAAGTCTTTCGACTGCGTTGACGTACCAGAGACCCTAAAGCATGATGACGTTCAGTCCAGAAAACTCCTAGAAGCAACCTGCCAAGCTATGGGATCGTGGATCTTCATTGGCCTCAAAGTTGGTTAGACTGGCAAAGGGGCTTGAGCCTGTTACGAATTATTATGAATGGTCTCACATGCGAGTCTACGATGCCAAGTCTAGATTTAACGTGTTGCCATTCTAATCATCTCGCAACCTCTACCAAACTAGCCCTCGGCTTCAAGTTGGGAGTAAAGGAGGTGCTAGTCCGACACTCTTCCAACCGAAATGTGACAAAAGAAATACATCGCCTATTCGATCCGCCTACAGGCTGCGACGTTGGGAACTCCGTTGCCTTCCACCACCTTGGCACTGATAATCTCGTAAATGGGGATCTGTGCCAACCCCGCCGCGACGTGATGGAGAGTCGGCAGCGATTCCCAATCCTGGGCGTCAAGCTTGAGCGAAACGTTCGTAGACCGCTGCACCCTGTTGACCTTGGACGGCACGTCCTTGGACTCCTCGGCATGCGATACCACCGTAGCATACTCTGCGTCCGCCTTGCCGGGCTCTCCAACCGCCGGGATGTACCGGTATGCCATGATGCCGTAGTCGGCCTCTCCGCCAATGATGCCTCCTTCACTCTCAGGAGAATCCTCCGTCAGGTCTTGAAGAGCCATTTCGGCAAATGTGGCTCCCCTCCAAGAAGCCTTCATCCGGTAGGATTTGGTCCGCGGGTGAATCTCAATGTCGCAGAAGAGCTTGGGCATGGCCAACTCCTCGCGGCCTGAGACGATGGGATCGCACAGACTCTCCATGAGGATGGGTAGGAACGTGCCATCGATCGTTGACCCGTCTTTCTTGGTGTACTGTACGCCGTGGATGTACAGGCCAAAGTGGTTGTAGCCGTGACCCCCCAGCCACGACATCTTGTCGAGGGTCGTCGCGGAGAAGCTTGCCTCGCACATCGTCGAGGGCGACTTGAACTTGAAAGACTCTGTGGGAAAGAGCGTCTCGAGATACGTCCTCGACGTCTTGAACTTGACAGACGCGGTCCTAAAGGTTCGCTCCGCCTGGCCGGGCTGGCGTCGTCCCAGATGGTCTTGGCGAGGCCCAGGGAAGGGTCCGAAGGAGATGGGCATCCTCCAGTACATGTCCTTCTTCTTCGCCCAGAGCCAACGCTTGAAGACGTTGCTGGCGTGGTCGTGCTCGTCGTGGCCGAAATTGTAGTTGGTATAGCTCATCACTAAGTGGCGTTGTAAGTGGACCTGGTGACCTGGAGGAGATAGGCGGAGTACTTACTGTCAATCTGCGGCTTGCCATCAACCCAGTCCTTGCCCGCCTGGCGGGAGTAGTTCTGGATAATATGGGCTCTCTCGTACCGGATCTTCTCGTATAGCTTCAACCGTTCCGGCACGTCCTCCGGCGCAGTGCCTCGGGGCAACACGACCGACAAAGCAGCAGCATCCTCCATTGCCTGAGCGGCACCCTGCCCCTGATCTGCGTCTCAAGTTAGTTTGGAGAGCCTGCAGAACAAATAGAGTACCTACGAGGAGTAAAGGGGTGGGCCGCGTCTCCAAGCAAAGCGAGCTTATCGTTTACCCAAGTCGGTAGGTTCTCCATGTCCAGCAGCTGCCAGACCTTGAGCTCCTCTGGAGCCACCTTTTGAATGAGCTTAAGCAGGGTCGGCTCAAAGCCCTCGTATACCTTGAGGATTTGCTCCAGCGATCCCGTCTTGCTCCACTCTATTCCGAAGTCAGCCACGGTTGCGAGCCCCGGAAGGGGGAGGGTTCTGACCATCACTTGCTGTAGCATGCGACTCGGTGTCGGGGTGAATGCAGACAAAGTTGAGCATCTCGTTGTTATTACACGGGTAAATAACGACACGTCGGTCGGATCCGTACCATATAGATAGGCAGTTGTCGGTTTCGACAAGAGGACTAGTTTCGGGGTCCTCCGCGGCGACGCTCCGAGGGATGAGGAAGCGGAAGGCGGCCTTGCCTGAGCTGAAGAGCTTCGGCTCTTGGCCGGTAAGGAACTTTCGACTCCGTGACTATGGCTGTGTGAGCGTCTCTCTTATGAATACCGGGATGAGAATGATGCGAACATAGATGCCATCAGCGCCCAAGATGACGTCGGCCTCCACTACAGCGCCATCCGCCAATGTGATAGTCCCCTTGGCTGGGTCAACGTCCTCGACTTTATTGGCAGTATGCAGGGTAGCAGGTCTGCCCGGCCCTTTGCTGTCCGTGGCGGCCTTCTTCAGGCTGTCGTGAAGGTTGACTCGATGGACAAGCTGCCAAGGGTGCTGCCACTGCTTGTTAGGGCCCGTGAGGTCCATATGCTTGATCAAGGCGCCGCTGGGCTGGAACTCCTTGTAAGAGCTCATGAGATTGGCGCCGAAGGTCTCGGGGATCAGGCCCCATCGTCGAAGAAGTCCGTTGGCGTTGGGAGCCATGTGGACGGCCGCACCGACTTCGCTGGCCAGTCGAGATTGTTCATAGAGCTGGTGTCATGTTAGAGAGTCAAGGTGCCAATACCCAACAGGCAAGGGACTTGAGACGTACAGTAATATCATGGCCCTCACGTCGAAGGCCAATAGCGGCACTTAGGCCTCCAATGCCGGCGCCGATAATGGCAATCTTCAGGGGGTGCGGATGGTCATGCACCAGCGGGTTCTTGGGCACACTGGCTGCGGTGTCGTGATGTCCATTGAGCGTCGCCATGACTCCAATCTTCTTGCGCCTGTCAAGCGCGGTGCCGAGAGACCAAAAACAGCAGCTGGACGAAAGGCGGGATGAGGCTGTATAAGAAGAAACAGGGCTAGAAGAAGATGGTCGGGATGCTCCAATTGCAGGAGGATTTGTGGCTTCTGTATCACGACGTCTAGGACAACCGAACAAACCAGCTCCAATGGCATCTGGACCTGGCTTGGTTTAAAAGAGAATGGTCAGGGCTCAAACCTCAGACCATACAGCCCCTAGGACAGCCGATCATAGACCCGGTGAGATATCTTCCGGCGAGCTTGATAGGTCCCTCCACGTCCCGAACGTGAAGTGTGAGGTTGCACAGTCCGGCAAGTGGGGCGCTACAGCTTTGATTTCGTGCATCACGGGACGATCTGTTTGGGCGCGAGAGGCAGGGAGACGTCTGGGGTATCCCGTCGCCAGCTTGGTTTATGCCTCACCAAAAGCAAAAGAAAGAGCTCAAGTATATGACTATCCTGCGAGGTGGTGTAACAGCCCCAAGCCTTCGAAACAGAAGGTTATGCGCCGTTCCGTGTCTTTCAAGGCCTCCTTGTGTTGCCAAGCATTGTCGTATTCACCACCATCGATCCTTCAACAGAACAAGAACAATGCCTATGCTCCGTAACCCCAGACTCGGCGCTTACCGCATCTTACGTTAGTACCTCCGCCCCATCTAGATCAACCCCGCAAAATCGGCAACATGGTCGCAGCTAGCAACCGCATCCACCCCAGCTTCGGGACCACGAAGCCCGCAGCTTCGGCTGAGTGGGGGAGCGTGCCGAGCACCCCTCGTTGACCTCCACTGCCACGCCATCATCGGGCCGTTATACTGCTTCTGTACTGTACCCTTGTGCCTGAGAGAGAGTGGGCATCTCGCTCTGGACCTCATCAAATGCCATATTGTTTACGCTTCCCCCGCCAACCAAGACCCCCCCGCGCTTCTTCCCCGCGTCCCCAAAGCCGGAACCTTTCCGGTACAAGTCCCGGCTCCGGTGGCGGCGACGTCGTATCACAACAAGGGGAGGGACCAGCATCCCTCGTTCTTTCTCCGTGAGGTAAGAATAGGCATAACCAGGAAACAAGGAAAAGAGCCATCCACAAGAAACCAATACATACAAGTCATCCATGGCCGCATCTCGCCCCCTCGTCGCCCTCATCACCGGCGGCACCGCCGGCCTCGGTGCCGCCACAGCCCGCCTCTTCGCCCGTGACGGCATGCGCGTCGCCGTCAACTACAACTCCAACGCCGACCGCGCCGCCGCCTTCGTCGAGGAACTGCACGAGCTGTCGCCGCTGCCCCGTGACGACAGCAACTTCATCTCCGTCCCCGCAGATCTGGCTGTGCGGGACGAGCTGGTCACGTTGGTACGCCGTGTCGTGGCTGTCATGGGCCAGCTCGACGTCGTCTTCTCCAACGGCGGCTGGACGCAGCTCCGCAACATTATGGACCTGGATGACAATGTGGTCGAGGAGGACTGGGACCGCTGCTTCAATATGAACGTCAAGTCGCACCTGTTCCTTATGCATGCTGCCAAGGAGCATCTCGACAAGACCGAGGGTGCCTTCATCACCACTGCTTCGCTTGCTGGCGTCAAAGTCAGCGGGAGCTCGCTCGTATGTTTCCATTCCGCCGACGCGGTCATGACTGCGTCCCAATGCGCTTCCCGAGATTGACACCCGCAGGCATACGCTGTCACCAAGGCGGCGCAGATCCACCTTGTTAAGGGTCTCGCCCTGGCCGCGAGTCCCAAGATCAGAGTCAACAGCGTGTCTCCCGGGCTGATGCTAACGGTACGCAAGAGTCCAGAGGTGCACTCATCACACCGAGAAAACATACTGACAAGAGCAGGACTGGGGCTTGAGTTTCCCACCGGAGAAGCAGGAAGAGATGCGAAAGAGGACCAAGCTTGGACGTCTGGTCACCGTCGACGACGTGGCTCAGCAGGTTCTTTGCTTTGCGAAATCAAGAGGTGTAACGGGCATCAATGCCGTGCTAGATGCCGGCATGTCACTATAATCGCGCACCCACCGGCACAGACCCAGTATTGCTAAACAATACAGACTTTTAGACCTTGACTATTGGGGGTATATCGACATAAAAGAGATGTCCCGATTAGAAAACACAACTCGCTTCCTAAACCCTAAGAATTCCTTTTACTCCCCGACTTCGCGATCATCATCCCAATGGATGTACGAGATGACCGGCCAATGCCAAGTGACATGCCTGATCTTCTTGCCCCAGAGGTAAAACGGGATCCACATTACCAGCACTGAGGCTGAGATGCCAGCCATGGCTCCGAATGCGTTCTGGTAGCCAGCTATGTTGATCCATGGATTCGTGTAGAACGATAGAAGGAATCCGAACATGGCTGGGCCGCTTGTTAGTCACAGCAACGGCACCGACATGAAGTGGGAACTCACATTTGAAGCCCAAGACCGCCAGACTGACTTCACCAGCTACGGGGCGATATGCGTCAATGACATACACGAGGCTGACACTTGCAGCTTGAGTGATGGAGAAGTTCACTGCATGGGGGGTTAGAGGTGTTCTTTAGGCGGGCCGAAGGTGACTTACAGAGGCCGAGGCCGATCGTCGGCACGATCCAATGCAGGCCGTGTTGAATCCCCACGCCATACAACAACAAAGCTAGGGGAGTAGTGATCATAGAAAGTGCTACCACAGGTAGTCGCATCTCAGGCTCTCTGATTCCCCCATTGCGCTGGGTAAAATAGTCGGCTACCTTGTCGCCGAGGTGGCCGCCGGCCGGGATGCCGAGCAGAGACCCAACGATCGCAGATGCGAAGCAAAGGCCAGCCTGATATGGTTCAAATCCATATGCTGTGGCAAACGCGGCTCCGATGTTGGACGAAACGGCGACCAGGAAACCAATGGTCACCGCCTGGACGAGGGCTGCCCAGAGCACTGGGGGGAGCAGGATCAAGACAAACGGTCGAAGGAACATTTTGCAAGCGCCTTCACTGGTAAACGATCCATTCCACACGCTCAACGCCCTCCATGGACTTTTACGAGGAGTTATACTGGACGATTGGCTCAGCTCTTCGTTGTATGACCTCGAGTAACTGTCCTTGTCATCATGCACGTTGATGATGGTGACGGAACCCGCGCTTTCTTCTGATTTGCGGTGATATGACGTCTCGGGAAAGGTGAGGAATATGAGAACAAATACAAAGCCGATGAGGGCGGATGAGACCTCATATATAGTTCGCCACTCGTGATTGATGGTGATCAGGCCGGAGACGATCATACCCAGGGCGACGCCGACGGAGAGTGCGCAGTTATAGAATGACATGACAGCCCCTCTCTCGTGCAGGAAGAAGACATCAGCAATGGTAATGGGGGCGATGGTCTCCGCAGCGCCAGCGCCGAAGCCCATGATAATACGACCAGCGAGGAAGCCATCATATGACTTATCGAAGATGAGCCACAACGCCGTGGAAAAATAGACCAAGTAGCTGGCAAGATAAACGGGGCGCCTTCCGTACTTGTTGGCCAAGGGAACCCAGACAAAACAACCGACACCTTGGAGGAGACTGGTTGTGGTGAAGAAGTAGGCGATCTTTGGTATAGCTGCGCTTGCCAGGGTGCCGTCTTGGGCCGCACCGGGAAAGAAACTAAGGGCCGTGGACACAATGGCAATGGACGGCCCGCCAGCGAGGAAGTTGGACATTGTCATTGCCAGGCAGACCAGCGCGGCAGTGTAGTATTTGCGCCATTGGGGCCTGAGTCACGGTGGTTAGCTTCCCACGCTTTGAAATCAGACAGGGCGATTTGGGCGGGCTTTACCAGTTCAGTGGGTCATTGGGATCCTGAGAGGGTGTCGGGATCAGGATGAGAGCATTGGTGTCTTGATGCCGAAGCCGGACGTTCCCCAGCGTGTGCTTTCGACTGCTCTGTGCTCTTTCATCGACAGCAATTGCAATTGGGCTTGCGGACGCGGACGCGGCGGGGCTATCCAGGCCAGACATGATGATCCAGGCAGGAAGAGAGGGGTGGCGAGCAGAAGTCGGCAAATATTGGGTTGTTCAGGGCTTCATCCTTTGACAGCGGAGGGTTGGAGACGGGGAAGGTGATGATGCGGCCCTAATCTAGTTAAGGCGGCGCGGCACTGATCGGACCTTCAGGAACCTGCACCTCAACGGATCAAGGACTTGCAGTTGTGAGACGGAGGACGGGGGCGTAGGGGACGCCGAGACAGACAGGGGGTTGTGTGTGGAGGAGGGAATGCAGTTATGCACATCTAGCGCTCGGCGGCTGGCGGCGAGGGGGACGAAGGAGAGAAGAGGAGAGAGGGAGATGATGATGGACGATGACGATGTCTCAACTTTGATGTGTGGCGGTTTACACACGGATGCAGCCGGGAGGTAGTGTGACAGGTTGGGATGGGAACTTAGGATCCGTAGCACTGAGATGGCCGCTGGTGCATCGACACCCGATGGGAAACTTAGATACCCGTCCAGTCAACGATGCTGCTGCAGGGGGCATATCTCCCCAATCCAACACCTGAATTACTCCGTAATCTGATTCATGGGGGAATTTAAACGCGCTGGTCGAGGGTACTATGCACACTACCAAGACTCGATCCAGGCTAGCACATCTCCGGCGGAGTTTGGCGTCAAGCTAGTCATCCGCCAAGAGACGCGGGCGCTCGTAGACTAGAGAGAGAGAGAGCGAGGAGTGGATGGTTTCGGAGGAAGAGAGAGGTTTGAGAGGGTGTCAGAAAGTGCGTGTGTGTGGTTGTCTCAACTCACACACTCACATACTCACAGTGCACATCTCAAAGGGCTTCCTGCTTTTTTGTTCTGTTCTCTCGGCTGTCGGCAGTGGCATGATGGTTTGAGACTACATGGAAGGCTTGGCGGTTGTCTGAGAGAGGGAAGGGGAGGGAAGGGGAGGGGAGGGCCCAGAAGGGGAGAGATGCAGATGGGACCGGAGATGGAGATGAATCTGGTGAATCTTGCGCAGGGAGATGGTTGCTCTGCAAGGATAGGTGGTTGACCGAGTTGGAGAAGCAAAAAGCCCCGGTGAAAAGGGGGTTGCATCTGGGTTTGAGGGCATCAATAACTCGAGAGTCTACGGAGTAGTGCTGTGCTCTATGCCTAAGAAACTGGCCTCGGACTCGAAGATGCATCAGTTCCTGGGCCTTCAGCCTGGTCAACAGAGTCCGGGCCTGGATCCGGGGCTAGATCCAAGTCAGCGACCTCACGCTTGCAAGGAATGGAGTGGCGCTTTCCGCGACAGACAAGGAGGATCAATCCATCGATGATGGCTTGTTAATAAGCTTACCGTGTACGGGTAAACTGTGCATGGCATGTGGATAGGGACAGAGCCGGGTAGCGGACAGCTGCAGAGAGCCGGTTCATCTGCTCCGTACTCCGTACATGTCACGTTGCAACTGGGACAACAACCAGGGACAAAGCTCAAAACAAAAGCCACCTCATGTAAAAGGCCCATTCGCGTATGAATACACCTCTAGATGGATGGATTACTATGTACACGCAACGAGGGCGAAGATGCTACGTAATCCCGTCATACTGGCACGAACACATCCAAAGAACGGGACCGCGGAGCACGCAGCTCCACGGTTCCACTGGTTTTGGGCTGACGGGGCATAGGGCGTGCGTACCCTGGCAAATTACCGCTCGGGCCCTGCTGGACAGGATTGTGCCGCACTGCCATTGGCCGCTGGGTCCCCTGTTGCACATAAAAGCCCCTCCTGGACTAAAGAGGGTTAAGAGGCTGACGACGACGACGGACGTTGCACCTCCATGGCCGACGAGCGCGGACCAACAGACTTACGTACGGAGGACGACTGACTCTCTCTGCCTCGTACTCCGTAGAAAGGTCGTGGGTTTTCGGATTCATGCCGTCCAGTCGCCCATATACGAAATACCCGGAGCGAAACATCCATTGCGTACCCTCCCCCCCCCGCCCACCGCCTCATCTTGTCCATTTGCATTAGATGGCGGCCGCCCGTAGGTGTCCTGCATCACCACGTTCTGGGCCCTTGCTATCTGATCTGCATGTCGCGGCCACCAACCGCCAACCACCATCACGACACTCTGCCCAGCAAAGAAGTAAAATTGGTCCGGACTACGAATGTTCCGTTTTGTACCAAGCAGGGCGCCGGCGGGTTCGCAAACGCCACCGTCAGTATCACGACAGTACAAGCCTAGTATTTCCAGCTACCTACCTACCTACCTACCTACCTAGGTAGGTAGTAGGAAATAAATAGGTAGGTCCCGACCTACTAGGGCGCTAAGTAAGTCGTAGATCTCGACTTCGGCCGTACTTAACTTTGGTAGGTATGTACGAAGTACTTCGTACTCCCTCCACGATGTTTATTTCCTCTTGACTTCACTTTTCACCCCCATTGCCGTGGACCATTCCTACTTTTCCTCGTAGCAAAGGGAAGGTCTCACCAAGCCCCCCCAGTCTGCTCTTCCCAGTCTAAACCCTTCCCGTTCCCACTCCACCTCCGCCGCATCCATCAACTCACGTCCTTTCTACACACATGCATACACACACACATGACGCGCAGTCTTCGGATTCTCACAGTCTTTACTAAATTGACCCTTCCCGCAGCTCCTCGTCTCCTCCCTCTCCTTGCGCCGTCTGCATTCTATCTCGCCTACACCCACTCGCTCTCCTGCTTCCCTTTGTCGTGCGTGGTGGATTGCTCATGCCCTCCCCAGCTACCATTGACGACTGGCGGGTCCGCGACGCCATCGCCTGAGCCAAATCATGTCGGGCTCATCGCTCTCCCACATCCTCGATCCTCCGCGACCATCCGGGCCGGCCTTACTTGCGACGCAGCCGTATCCTCCGCATCCTTCTCATCCTTCTATACTCGGAAGCGCACCCTCAGGCACTCCTCACGCCTTGCGGCCAGCTCTCCCCCCGCCTACGTCCGCGCCCATCGCCGTTGCCGCCGCTCTTCCTCCTCCCGATCTCCAATCGACGCCTTCTCCCTCCACGCCCGCGAGCCGAGGACATTCCGGCCCTTCGCTCTATGCCTGCGGTGACTGCGGCCGTCGATACTCGCGCCCCGAGCACCTCCAGCGACATGTACAGACACACACCCTCGGCCGACGCTTCGCCTGCCAAATTTGCGGCAAGACCTTTGCTCGTGCCGACCTAAAGAAGCGCCATGAGGTCAACCATGAGAACGATACCTCCAAGAAGCGCCGTCGCACCGCCACCTCTCCCAACGCTGGCCGTGTCGCCCATGCCTGTAAGGCCTGCGCCATCGCCCGTGTCAAATGCCAAGAGGACAAGCCGTGCCAGCGCTGTCAGCATCGCGGCTTGACATGCGTTTCATCCGAGGCCGGCTCGACGGCCGCCCTGCATTTGATGCACCTATCCGCGAGCGCTCATTCATCTGCCCCCTCCTCCGCCGACAGCCCAGAAGACTCGAGTCCTCCCACTGCATATGCCCCGGCTAGTATCTCGGGCAGCATCTCGGGCTCTGTCACCCTAGGCGCACAGCATAGCGTTGACCAAGCATCTCCCTTCGACCTGACACCTCCCCCGAGGCCTGACGCTGGTCAGATGGCTACCCCAGACACAGTTATAGATCAAGGTCGGTCTTCCATACTCCCCCATCCCAAATCACCCTTCCTATTATGCACCACTCGATGCTCTTACATGACGGGCTCCATTATCTGCACGTGCGCAAAACTGACCTTGTCTCAGGGGCTTCTGACAACTACTCGTCAAAATTCAACACGGGTTCCAAGATGTCGGTCGACATGGACCGTCTTCCCTTTGGCGATTTCCTGCGGGATATCCTCTATGAACAACAACATTTTGACCATCAGGACAAACTTGTCGAGGGCCAGGGCCTCGCAGTCTTGGACTTTTGCGACGACACCAACATGGAGCTCTCTGACTTCGATTTCAATACTCTGGATCTTTGGAATTCTGATACAGGGGCCAACATACCGATACAACAAGAGACTCCTGAAACCGACACGTCGATTGGCATTTCCCAGATGCGTCAGAAAGTGGTCAAGGTTTGGACTGAGTCCCCTTGGAGGTGGCAGCCCAATGGGCCAGAGAATACATATGGAGAGGCGAGAAACCTCCCCGTGCCAAGTGGGGAAGCCACGAGCCTCCAAGTCAAGGAGACGAGGAAATGGCTAGTCAATGACAAGCTGGAGCAGTCAGGGCGGGATCGGGTACTTGGACTCGTGTTGAAAGCCTGTCGACAAGAGTCGATTTTCAATCGGGTGGCCGCATCGTTCCCGTCCTGTGAGTTGGTAGATACTCTGATCCACATCTATCTCAACTTCCACGTCTGCCAAGTATCCGGATGGATACACTTCCCAACGTTCAAGCTCAACGATCAATGGCATGAATGGATTGCTGCCGCGGCCGCAGCCGGTGCTGTCCTTGCGCCGTCTTTTACGCTGCGCAGGTTCGGGCTCGCCCTACAAGAATCATACCGTGAGTGAAGGGAAACCATGGCCGCAATGGCTTGGAATTCAATAGTAGGCTGACCATCCTGTGTGCCAGGCCTAACCATACCGCTGCGAGTACGTTCAAATCTTCAGGCGTAGATTTCTCTCTTGTGCGTCTTTGTTGCTAACGGTCGTAGTTCGAAGAAGATCACAGATCAATCCAGGACCTGGGCCTTCTCCAGTCCATGATCCTAACACAAGACATTGCCCTGTGGAGCGGGAATCGACACAAGATGGAGATTGCTGAGTGCCATCTGGTCATCCCTGTAACTGTACGTATTCCCACGACCAAACATGTAGTATCCCAATCCGTGCCCGTGCTCATTCTCCGTAGATGATGCGATATCGGGGCAAGTATCAGCGGTCATCGTACCCAGCCATCGCTGTCGATTCCTCCGACGAAGGAGAAGCGCTACATGACAAGTGGAAGAAGTGGATTGAGCTGGAGCAATGGAAACGGTATGTGGAAACACAAGTCCCGAATTGGATGCTTAATGCTAAGCCGTCGCAGTCTGGTCTTTCACGCGTACCATCGGGACGCCCAGACATCGATGACGACCCTGACCAACCCTGCCATGTCGTATGCTGAGCTCACCTTGCCCCTACCCGCGTCGAGAGATCTATGGTTCGCCAAAACAGCAGAGGAGTGGAAGACACTGTACCTAGAGCGAGATGCCAGCTCGAACAAGAGGGCGCCGTCAATAGGCGATGTATTACACGACATCAGCCTATTCTCGACCAACCGCCATCGCTTGGACGTTCAGCTCTCGTTGTCGGTGTTTCTCCATGGCTTCTGGGCCCTGATTTTGGAGTACCGACAACTGAGTGCGGCCCATCGTTCACGATCCTATACCCGGGGCACATTCGGAGGATCCGCCGTATTGCTCGGCCCTCGACATCAGCACCTGGTCCAGGACCTGTATACGTTTCAAGAGGCGACAGCAGACTGGCCAGAGATGTCGGCACAGGAGCGGGTGGTTCTCAACCTACTAATGATGAATTTGCACGTGTCGCTGGATGACTTGCAGCTCTTCGCTGGAAAGGAAGGGGAGGATCAGGCTCGACGAATCTACCCGGTGCTACAGCAGTGGGCCGAGAGTCCGGATTCTCGATCGGCCATATGGTATGCCGGACAGATCCTACGGTATGCGAAGATGTTCCCCGAGGGCCACCTGAAGGCGTTTTATGCGGTCGCGGTGCACCACGCGGCGCTTGCGCTCTGGACGTATGGCGTCGTCACGCGGGCCAATCGACGGGAGCCAAGACTGTCGCAACTGGATCCGATTTATATGGATGAAGCAGAGTCACCGGCGGTACAAAGGTTTATCAACAATGGGCAGGGACGGACGCTCATCCGAGGACCTAAGAAGCAAAACCGGGCGAGCGAGGCTTCAATTGAGGATCCGCGACAATGTATGGAAGTAGCTCAGGAGGTGTTGAAGGCTAACTTCCCGGGCGGGCCTGAAGTGGTACCAGCGATTGTCGAGAACCTGTGTGGATTAATCCGGCAACTGGGGAATGCCGCGTGGGCGGTGGGATTGAGTTGACGATGGATGGATGGAAGAATAGGATTTAACACGAAGATGAAAGACGACAAGCTCAATGAATGACGATGACGAGTAGTTTTAGTGTCATGCAAGGCAGTCATAATTATGACGGCGATGGAAGCCGGAGATGAATAATGACAAGGGTTCCAGCACGTTTCTTTGGGGGTATTGTGAACAGATTGTTTCCTAGGTTTTGGGTTATGTTGTGGTGTAGCATGAAAGTGGCCCACGGTATCGTATTCTGCTTGTGTATCTATCGTGCGTACGACCGGCGCAATGCGTCTGACAGGTAAGCATCTAAGAAGTCATGATGGTCCATGATGGTGTGTACTTGTCAGTCCCTGGACAGCACACGACGACCCACGTGGCGAGTGCACTGGCAGGGATTCCCCGTCTTGGCCCGGACTTCTTGACTTCCTTCTAATGGAAAGCCCCACCGGCCTGGCCTGCGTGACTGCGTGACTGCGTCCCGAGCCAGCCGTCCGGGAAGGAAGCAGGAAGCTAAAGAAATGATGTCAGCTACGGCAGGCAGGTCCCGTCTTTCTGCACCCGGGAGCAGAGCCCCGAAACACAGCGACGTTGCTCCGTTTCTCTCTTGCATGGAACTTGAAGTTGCACTCTTTTTTCTTTCAAGTTGCCCTATACTGGACTGTACTGCACTGCACTGCACTGCACTGCATTCCCTGTCGTTCTGTTTAGCCTCGCATTCGCTGGCTGTCTCGACTCCCTGGCCACTGCAACAGCAGCGCTGTCTTTCCCACATCTCAACTTGTGACCTTTTATTCGGCCTTGCATACTTGGGTACACGTACGAATACGCCAGACTCGTCTCGGCTTTTAAGCTCACGGCGTCTCAGCTCTCAGCTCTCAGCTCTCAGCTCTCAGCCACCGAGGGTTCACCGTGCCCATCAACTAAGTCCCTCCTAAACGCCACGCCCACTACGTCTCGTAGTCATTCGCTCCTCTCCCCATTTCCACCCATACTTATCCCTTTACGCAACACAACCACCGTCCCACGGTTCACACCCTCGTTATGGCCAACGCTCCGGATCTCCCCAGTCCGGCCTTGATCGCGACCACTGCCGCCCTGGCGACCATCGGCTTGCTCGCTGTCACCCGCGCAGCTCTCTGGCCCGTCCGGCCAAAGATTCTCCCCAACCCGCTCAAGACGGGCTCCGGCCTGTCCAAGTCCAACTCTCCCACACCTTCTGAGACTCTGGTTTACCATCCAGACTCGATACCCGGTGCTCGGGATGTTGACACGCCCGTGAGTAGCTCTTTCTCCAACTCTCCCTCTATGCTTGTCTTAGCTGCACATATCAAGCCATGCGTCGATTCGCAACGAGATCCTAACTCTCTCACAGTATGGCAGTATCCGAGTCTACGAGTTCGGCCCTGAGACGGGCGAGAAGGTTCTGTTCGTCCATGGCATCAGCACACCATGCATCACCCTTCTGCCCATTGCCAACGCTCTCGTTGAGCGTGGCTGTCGAGTGATGCTCTTTGTAAGCCCCCGTCCCTGCTATTCTACCACAACAACGAGGATCAATTCATATTTACAACATGTCTCAGGACCTCTTTGGTCGGGGCTTCTCCGACGGCGTGGCCGACCTCCCCCACGATGACCGCCTCTACGTTTCTCAGATGCTCCTGGCCCTGGCCTCTAGCCCACTCCCATGGACCGGCACCAATGCCCTACGCCTCGTCGGCTACTCACTTGGCGGAGGCATCGCTGTCCACTTCGCCAACGCATTCCCTTGCCTTGTCAAAGACCTCGTCTTGCTTGCCCCGGCCGGCCTCATCCGCGCCGAGTCCTTCGGCCGCGTCTCCCTCTTCCTCTTCAAATCCGGCTTCATCCCTGAGCGTATCCTCGCCATCGCCACACGTAGCCGCCTCCAGCAGCCCATTGCTTCATCACGCACCCCCAAGATCCCCATCTCCGATCCTGTCTCTGATTCCGTCCCTGACCCCGTCTCCCCCGCCGCCGAAATCGCTGCGGCTGAGGCTTCCGACCCAGCTCCCGGAGAGGCCGCCACAGGTCTCGAGCACCGCGTCCTAGAGTACGTCCGGTGGATGGTCATTCACCACGCCGGGTTCGTCCCCGCCTTCATGTCCAGCGTCCGTTACGCACCCCTAACCGAGCAGCATGAAAGCTGGGCCCAGCTCGCCAACCGTAAGCCTGGTACCACCGCAATCATCTTGGCCCAGTCCGACGAGATCATCGACCTCGAGGACTACCGCCGTGATGGCATCGCCCTGGTCGGGGGAAGGAGAATGTGATATGGCGAGAGTTGCCTGGTGGCCACGACTTTGTCATGACGCATTCAGACCATATTGTCAAAGAACTGGAAGAAATGTGGGGAATCCAACTCTAGATATATTGATGGATTGTTATCACTGAGATTCCATTTTGAATTTACATGTCAGATCCTCGACGTCGAGAGAACTTCATCAGCGAGGAGTTGGTATACACGGAGTTGATTAATATCTATTTTCTAGAACCAGAATGGCGATTTCTATACATAGAGCACACAGCAAAATATCAACGCCAAATTACGACACAATGATCAGGAGATGTGCGTGTATGCCTGCATATACACTGTTATTCACGGACCTGGCATGGAATGCCCATTATCGATCCAGAGCTTGGCTTTGGCACTATTCAAAAGTTAGCAACCCTTGCCCCTATCCCGCGATATGAACGGTTTCCACTTACCATATGCCAATATACGCCCTTCTTCTTCAGCAACTCGGTATGGCTGCCTTGCTCCAGAAGCTGCCCTTCACCGAGGACGAAGATGACATCGGCGTTCTGGACTGTCGCCAGTCGATGCGCCACTACCAGCATGGTCCGGCCCTTGCTCGCCCGCTCAAAGGCCGCCTGCACGAGCTTCTCACTCTCCGAGTCAAGCGAGCTAGTGGCTTCATCAAGCAGGAGGACCTTGGGCTGTCGGATTAGCGCGCGAGCAATTGCCACACGCTGCTTCTGGCCTCCTGAGAGGGAAACGCCGCGGGAGCCGATATTTGTGTTGTAGCCCTCTGGCAGGGAGACGATGAAGTCGTGGATGGAAGCGTCGCGACAGATCTCGTGGAGTTGTTCCTCGGTAACGGAGTCCGGGTCAACGCCAAGAAGAATGTTCTCTCGGAGGGTGCCTAAGAGCAGGAAAAGTCAGTTGAAGTGGTCCTCGTATATCAAAAGACAACGACCCATACCTTGGAAAAGAGTGGCCTCCTGGGCGACCAGCGAGAAGTACTTGCGGTATTGAAACACGTTAATATCGGTAGCGTCTACACCATTGCAAATGATCCGTCCCTTGTCAACGTCGTAAAATCTCTCAAGCAAAGAAATGATCGATGTCTTTCCGCAGCCAGAAGCACCGACAAGAGCAGCAAATTGACCCTTCTCAACGGTGAGGTTCAGGCCTTTGAACACAGCCGTGCTTCGAGTGGGATACTTGAAGTGAATGTTTTCCAGTTCGATCTTGATGCCACCATCGACGTCAGGAATCTCCTGTGTCGTTGAGACACGATCTTTGAGTCTTGACTCCCTCATGTCAAGAATCCGGTTGGCCGCGGCCGTAACTTGGGCTGCATTCGGACCAAAGCCTAGAGCTTGGCCAGCAGCCTCGCTTCCGTTGGTAACGGCCATGAAGCAGACGAAGAAGCTGATTAAACTGACGTCCCTGCTTGCAAGGAGACGGCCGCCATAGTAAAAGTTCAAGGCCTGACAAGCCATGCCAGCACTATCGGAAAAGGCAAAGAGGAAGCTGACCCATCTCGCCTTCTTGTAGGCTGCGATAACGTGCTCTCTCAGCAGTTTCTCGTACCGGTTGCAGATCGAGTCCTCCAGCGTCAAGGCAGACACGGTTCTAAAGGCGCCAATCGATTCGGACGCGAATTTAGAACTCTCTGCGAAGACCTCATTGTTCATCTTCTCAAAGCTCATCTCGTATTTGAAACGCCAGTAGGTTGAGAAGAGAACGACGGGTAAGACAACGCAACAGGCAACAAGGGCGAGTTTCCAGGCGAAAGCAAAGGCGATGGATATGGATCCAATGAGGTTGAAGCAGGCAATCCAGACGCTCGCCATGTTCATGCCCATGAGTTCTTCAAGCTGTTTCGGGTCTTGCGCGATTTTAGACGTCATGGTACCGTGAGAGTGATCCTCATCATCGAAGTACGACGTCTTTTGAAACATGACGTTATCAAAGTACTGCTGCTGATATTTGGCACGGACCATCGTCGACATTTGTGTTGCAATGTACACAACACAGAAGTAGGAAATACCGATGCCAATAGCCAGGACCAGCCACATCAGAGACCAGAACTCGCCTTCCTCGCGCATCTTTTCTCCGCGAAATTGGAACGCAACAATCACCTTTCCAAACAACCATGCTTGGATTGGCACTGCAGCACCGACAGCGGCTGCTGAGAGAACGGTCAAGAAAAAGCGCAACCAGACATTCTTGGACTCGTAGAAGAATCGGCCGAAACTGTTCAAGAAGCCTCTCTGCTTCACAGCCGCCTTCTCCTTTCTAGCTTCGCCCTCGGATGCAGCTACGCTCTTGGTGCGCAGCAACTCGGACTTATCCTCGTTTTCGACAGGCTCGTAGGCGGCCTCTGTTGGCTCTCCGAGGGACAAGGCTTGAGCATGGACGAGGGCGGAATATACGCCGCCTTCTATGGCAATGAGGCTGTTGTGGTTACCGGATTCCACAACCTTTCCCTTCTTTAAGACGATGATACGATCGGCTTTCTTGATCGTTGACAGGCGATGAGCAATGGTGATGGTGGTACGGTTTTGTGCCACTCTATCCAAAGCAGCCTGGACAATCCGCTCGCCACGAACATCGATGGCACTTGTAGCTTCGTCGAGGATAAGAATCTTGGGTTTTCGCACAATCGATCGGGCGATGGCAATGCGTTGGCGCTGGCCACCAGAGAGCTTGGCGCCGCTATCGCCGACAATAGTATCATAGCCCTTCAAAGACTGTGAGTAAATGAATGTCGGGGGATCAAGGGTCACTTACCTCGGGTAACTTGTCGATGAATTCGTCAGCAAATGCCTCATTGCAGGCATCCTTGACAAGCTCTCTCTTCTTCTCCTCGGGTTCATCCTCCCACTGCGATCCGATCAGGCCATATGCGACGTTCTGGAAGATGGTATCGTTGAAAAGGAACGGCTCTTGCTGGACAAGGCCGATTTGGGACCTCCACCATTTTACTTGCATTTTCTCTAGGGCTTGCCCAGATGTAGAGATGCTGCCACGGAGCTCCACGGGAGGGCCGGTGTCCTCAGGTTCGACTGCCTCTTGCTCATCTTTCTCCTCTGTCTTCTTCTTTTTGCCGTTGCCTTGCTCCTTTTCAATGGCCTTGGCTATTATATGTTGATCTTGCAGCGAGTACCATCTCTGGATGAGGCCGACGATGGTGCTCTTGCCTGAGCCAGAGGGACCAACCACAGCATTGATCTTGCCTGCTTCGATTCGCAGGTCCAAATCATCCAGGACTTTAACGTGCGGTCGGCCTGGGTACGCGAACGTGACGCCCTCGAACACAATGTCCTCGGTCGCTGAAACTTCGGGTTCTTTCAAGTGGCCTTTGTCCGGTTGAGGCGCATCGATGATGATGAAAAATTCACAAGCGGCAACTGTGGCCTTACCCACGGCCAGCAATGGAGTAGAAGTGCGTTCCAGAGAAATCACCATCATCATGACAGAGAGCAACACGCTAGGAATGTCAGCAAACATATCAGCTTAGTTAGTAGAATGCCTACACTATAATCTCGCCAACGTTGTCGACCCTGCCGTCAAGGAACGACTTTGTCCCATACCAGAAGGCAAGACCAAAACTCGCATACAATCCAAAGAACTAAATGAGTTAGCATCAGAAGCCACGAATTGTGACGTCAACTCACAATAAGACCAAGTTGTACACCGATGAGCGGGGACAGGACCTGGCCATGCTTCTTAGTCTCCTCGACGAAAGCGGCGTACTTCTTAGCGACGCGGGACTCGGCACCGCACGCAGCTACCATTCTGATACTGGCCAAAGCCTCGCTGGCAACTGCGTTCGCCATCCCTTCAGACTAAATTTATATTAGCAAGAAAGCAACCCAAAAAAAAGAGCAGAGCTTACCTTTGAAACTCGGGCGTTGGCTTTGAGGATGAAGGGAAGAATAGTTCCAAGGACAAGAAGGAGAAAGAGGATGACGGATCCAGTGACGAGGGTTAAGGACCAGTTCCAAGTGAAGGCCACGGTTATAGCGGCAATGATGGTAGCATTGTATTCGACAAAAATGCCCAGCTTTTCCGAAATTCCGAGTTGTAGGACATTGGCTGTTGCGGTGATGGTAGACGTGGCATATCCAGGAGGCATCGAATCAAGGACATGAATGCTCTGGCTAAACAAGCGCCGGATGTAGTGCAATCGAACCGCGGAAGAAAGCCTGATACCGATCATGCGGAAAACGAACTACAACGATATTAGTTATGACAAATTAGGCAACAATCATGTACAGTGCAACTGACTTTGTTGATGTAGTTGAGGACGAGACGACCGAGAAACAAAAAGAACATGTAAAGCCTACACGGCATTAGCAAAAACTTGGACCTATCAACATCAGGAGAGATCTGGCACATACGAAAGTCTATTAAGACTCTTTTCAAACTCAGCTCGGGTTGTGGTGCTGTTTGGGAGGAAGTAGTCCGAAAATTCTTTGGTGAACTGGCCTGCACATGCATTGTCAGAAGCAGCCCCTTGGTCAGGGGAAGGGGGGTTTAGGTCGTCATACCGAACACGACATTCATCAAGGGCAAAGTCTGTAAATGGCAGTGTGTCAATAATAGAGTATAGATAAACACAGAGCGATGGATCAACGAAGACTTACCACACCAGCGCCAATGGAGGCAAGGATGCCGGCAACGTATGCGACCATGTCCCATTTCGTCGCATAGCTAAACACGCGCTATAAGGTATAAGTCAGCATCAAAAAGACGGGAACTGAGACCAAATAGGACAGTTGGTGTTTACCATATAGTCCTTGAAGGTCGCTGTTCGCTCGGGGCGGACTTTGGCCTCAATGGTGATTCCCTCATCATCGGGGGACTGTGGGTCAGATGGCGCAGGAGAGCTCGAGGCCTTCCCTTCAGGGTTGACCTCGTCGCGATCCATGATACTTATCTTGAAGTGAAGATGACTAGGCCATCGCCGGTAAAGGGAAAGAAGAGTGTATTACAAGGGCCTAAAGAAGAAGGGAATGTGAATTATCAGTGATGTATGACGGGTAGATAGAAGGCGAGATGACCGAGGTGGGCTAATTGGCGAGAAGGATTCCCCTAAGTAGGTGCGGATGCAGAGCACGAAGCGCCAAGGCCGCTAAGCAAACGAGGTATACGAAATACGACAGGGGTACTTGCGCATCGACCGACCGGGCCAGCTGCGTGCCTTTAAATTGACGTTGGGATGTTTTGTGCAAGAGAAAATCGTAGAGAAAGTGTTTCGTATCAGGTCCGACAGGGGTTTGGATGAGTGAAAATGCGAGGAAAGAGCCGACGATGCTCGATCCTGCTGGACGCGACGGATGGGCTGAAGCTCCACTGCCTTCCTTAGGTACATGCTTACCTAGTAGTACAGAGTGTCCATCACATCCCTACATGTAGCAATCAATAACGACAATAGGGTCACATGTTTGCCTACGGGCTATGGCCAAAGACATACAGGATACGTACATCTTAGTCTGAACTGCCACCTGATGGGAACTGCACGAAAATGTCCGCAGCCAATTAAGCGTGGGTCATTGGACAGTCCAGACGTCCGTAGCCCGCCACCACACTGTCGGGGTCGGGTTGCCTTAGAACCCCGAGCCGCTAACTGCCCTACGGCCCACTACTATTACAACAGCGCATGCATCTTAACCTAAGCCTTGAGGTAACACTGTGCATCAGAATTCCTAAACTCTTGCTGTGAGTCCATTCCGGTCCGTAGATAAAGTTGGTTCTAAACTGATGTGAAAGTAAGCTACAGCAAGAGAAGAGCACCTTGTTCTCAGAAAGTGTTAAAGTACCTTGTAGGTATGTACTCCGTACAGTAGTAGTAGTAGTAGTAGTAGTAGTATAGGTACTTAATTACTAGTACTTAGTACTGCAATGGGCTGCCTCTCCCTAAGGTGGTTCTTCTAGGAAGCCAGACATCTGCCTGGGGACGAAACCCCTGATTTAAGGCAACGAAATTGGTCTTCAGCCACGACGCCGCATTATCTCATCTCATATTGGAGAGTTACTTGTCACCCTCGCCATCCACAATCATCAGGCACCCACATGAGCTCAACCCAAGAGCCGGGCAGAGGTTGCGCCATGATGACCCGGCGGCCGACCAGCGGCGCATGAGACTCGATGCGGAAGGCTGTCGAGTCCGTCACACGGCCCTCTCCACAAACCACCTCCGGGGAGATACGGGTCAGCATCCTGCCGGGCTGCACGGAGTAATCTGTACCGAATTCCCAAATTCACAATTGACGTGGCTTCACCGTTCAATACAATTTACGCGTTTCCTTCGCATCCGACCCACCACGTTCTCACAGTCCTGTCCGAAACGGCTGCTCTGTATCGAGGCTATTTTGACTCGACGCCAGGAACATGCTTTATCCGGGCCTCTAACTTCATTATTTCCTTTTTGTCCGGGAACCAGTTAGGCACTGACTGTGATGTGATGCTGGAGAGCTAAAAGTACCAGATGGCAACACCCAAACCTGCGCAATCAGCACCTCACCTGTGCGTCATTGCTTAAGTGAGTCACAAGTGAGATGCGTTCAATTTGTACATGGAATGATCACGGCTTGCTTACTAGTCCTTGGCTGTCAATGACGAATCTGATAAATACATAAAAGTTCTAGAATGTCTCAGCAAGTACGTGCTTGCAATCAAGAAACTCGGCAGAGTATCGGCTCTGCCGTTTTTCCTTTTTCCGGAGTTGAAGAAGAATGAGGCTCGTTTTCAATCGAGGTACGCCACTTTGACAGCTTTTGGTGTTCAGCTTCATCTATCCCACTGTCAACCCAACCTCATAGGGCGAGGCCAAGCCTGGTGGAATCATCAAATGTGCCATCATTAATTTGTGCCTGTTGTTTTCCCTACGGTCGTCGAAAGCAATGAGCTTTGACGACTCCAGGCTCCGTTGGGCTTGGGGAACTCACAAATGAAATTTAAATCACGTTTCTTATATCTCACTTTTATTCACCTGATTGAGACGGTCCATCCTGTACTCGAGAAGCTGGACCTACTTACCTCGGTAGCTCATCGGATGGAAACCAAACCCCCACCGAGATTAACGAGAAGCTTCACGGCGGGGTGTTGTTCCCCTCCGAGTTCAGTGCGACCAAATGCCCCGCCAACCGAACTGGCAGTGGGGACAGGGGACCATCAGTGGACTTGTAGCACACATTGGCCACTATCTCTCACTGTTCCTCACTGTTTGGCTGCCTTATTATTGGCCGTTCTTTTTTCTAGACTTGACTTTTCTGGCAAGTGTAATTGGCTTTTGGGTGACGCACCTCTGCATGACGGGCAGGTGGGTTCCAGCTGAGGAACTCCCGCGCCCACCAAGAAGCGCACAGAACGGATGACTCCGATGACTCCAACCGTAACCAAATTATCTCTGGCCAAACTATCCCTGAGGCCTTCTAGCCTTCTGCGCCCGCCGCGCTCTCTTCTTCACCTCCGTCCTCGTCTCCAGCCGTCCTCGATCTTTACCACGAGCCTCCGCGCCGTCCCCGCCGCAGGCTTTTCTCGCTCTCTTCACGCCACTGCCCCGCGTTCCAATCGACCTCCCGAAGAAATGGCGCCCAAGTCCAAGTTCGACCTCAAGACCCCCAAGGGCACCAAAGACTGTGCGCGTCGCCCCTCCGATCCGAGATACAGACGCCTGATAAACTAACATCATATCCAGGGGAGGGCAAGGATATGGTCGTTCGGGACAAGATCTTCACCACCATCACCGAAGTCTTCAAGCGTCACGGCGGAGTCACCATCGATACCCCCGTCTTCGAGCTCAGAGACATTCTCTCCGGCAAGTATGGCGAGGACAGCAAGCTTATCTATGACCTTGCGGACCAAGGTGGTGAGATCTGCTCTCTGCGATACGATCTTACCGTCCCCTTTGCCCGCTTCCTCGCCATGAACAAGGATATCTCGAACATCAAGCGTTACCACATTGCCAAGGTGTACCGAAGAGATCAGCCTGCCATGACCAAAGGCCGAATGAGGGAGTTCTACCAGTGCGATTTTGATATTGCCGGAAGCTTCGATTCCATGGTGCCCGACGCCGAGGTCCTTCGCATCATCACCGAGGTCTTCGACGGCCTTGGTTGGAACGGCGGTTACACGATCAAGCTGAACCACAGGAAGATCCTGGACGGCATCTTCCAGGTCTGCGGCGTACCCGAGGACAAGATCCGCACCATTTCATCCGCTGTCGACAAGCTGGACAAGTTGCCGTGGGCTGATGTGCGCAAGGAGATGGTCTCTGAAAAGGGCCTGGATGAGGAAGTTGCCGATCGTATCGGCGAGTGGGTGGTCCTCAAGGGAAAGCACGACCTACTTGAGAAGTTGCGAAGCAACGAAGAGCTGGCCGCCAATGAGTCCATGAAGAAGGGTATGGATGATATTGCCCTTCTCTTCGACTACCTAGAGGCATTCAATGCGCTAGACCGGGTGTCTTTCGATCTCAGCCTGGCCCGAGGCCTCGACTACTACACAGGACTGATCTACGAGGTTGTGACGGAGGGATCCGCACCCGAGGTGACCCCCGCCGGTACGGACGGTGCAGCACCCAAGCCAGCCAAGAAGAAGGGCAAGAAGGGCGGCGAGGATGACGACCGCTCCAACGATCCTACCGTTGGCGTCGGCAGTGTCGCTGCCGGTGGCCGTTATGACGACCTTGTTGGCATGTTTTCCGGCAAGAACCAGATCCCCTGCGTTGGTATTTCTTTTGGGGTGGATCGAATCTTCTCCATCACCAAAGCCAGAATGGCCGCGGACAAGAGCGCCGCGGCTGTTCGAAACAACGACGTCGACGTTTATGTCATTGCATTTGGTGGTAAGGGCTTCCTAAAGGAGCGCATGTCGATCTGTGCCAAACTCTGGGAGGCCGGTGTCAAGGTTTGTGAATCTCTTTCTTTCGACCATTATATTTACAGTGAGCAAATCTAACATGTTTCAACCAGGCCGAGTTCCTGTACAAAGTCAAGCCCAAGGTACCGGCGCAGTTCAAGGCGGCCGAGGTCAACGGTGTTCCGTTTGCCATCTTCATCGGTGAGGATGAGGTCGCCCAAGGCAGGGTCAAGATCAAGGAGATGGGATTGCAGGATGGCCACCCTGAAAAAGAGGGTGTGCTCGTGGATATCAAAGATATGACGCGAGAGGTCAAGGTCCGCCTCCAGCGCAAGCGAGAGCTAGACGAGATGACACGGCAGGCCGAGGGTCTCCGAGTAGTCCACGGCATCAAAGGTGATGAGGTCAAGGTGAAGAAAGCGCCTGCTACTGTTGAGCAGATTCCCGCTGAGCAGATTCCCGCTGAGCAGACTCCCGCTGAGCAGACTCCCGTTGAGCAGACTCCCGTTGAGCAGACTCCCGTTGAGCAGACTCCCGTTGAGCAGACTCCCGTTGAGCAGACTCCCGTTGAGCAGACTTCCGTTGAGCAGACTCCTGTTGAGCAGACTCCCGCTGAGCAGACTCCCGTTGAGCAGAAGACTCCTTCCGAGGAACAGACGCCGGCAAATCCTTCAGCATAGATGATACTAAATGAATAAGAAAAAAGCGAAGTCAGAATACCAACGGCTCCCAGCCATTCGTTAGATGCGAAAGATATCCGCGGCGACCGTGATTTTCTATGACGACGGTGACTACGGTGAGCGATCTTGTTACAGAATGCGGATGTTTCCTTGTTAGCTTGATGGAGTCTTGAGGTTGTTTCGTCATGGTATTAATTATCCTTGCCGACGGGCGCTAATCTAGCGTTGCCGCATCTGTTCCCCGGGACAAGACGATGCTTGATGGGCATAGTGAAGCAACGGAGGTGATAGATGTTGAGTAGCGTATGTATTCCTTTCAGCTTTTAGTCGACAAAAAGCACTGGGCCTCGAGCGACTTGGCCGTTTTCTGACGATCCGAATCACCTATGAACGAACGATTGAGGGTGGACTTGTGGGTGGACTTGAGGGCCACTTAGAGAGATGGACAGCGCGCCGACTCTATCTGTAACGTTCGGCTAGACATAGATGCCCACCACAGCAGGCGCTATTGAGATTGTCGAACGGCCAGGTTCAGAAGATGCCGACAAGGAACCAAGTTGATTGCAGGTCGTACGTGCCTCGCAGCGCATCCCGGCCGCGGGAAGCCATAGACCGTTGCATCGGCGGCCGGGGAGCGAGGCCACTGCATATACTGCTACCAGACACATAGCACACGGAACACTGGACGCCGCAGGACGATGATGTTTTCCTGTTTCTGTATTGTTCGCAACTGAGCTATCGATTGGGATTGGCGGCATTCATCCCGGCCTACCGGAAACTAAAGAGGTGGGCGTCTCATCCATGATCCATTGCTGTTGCCCACAGACTGGATGTTCTCCCTTTTCCCCGACCGCCTCTCTTTCAGCTCTCCACTAACCGCCCCTTACTACTGCGGTACCGCATTGATACGTGGGTTGGTTAGCCATATTTTGGAGATTTTTTTTTCCCTTTGCTGGGTTTTTCTTAGCGGCCCATCCATCCCATGCAGCGAGTCCCGGTTTTCCCAGGGAAAAGGCTGCGGGAGCAATCCGCATCGACGGTTGCGTGGGGCCCTCTCCGCTTGATGGTGGGGGGAGGAGGACCGCTCGCGAAGGGGAAGGGGGCTGGCCGCTGATGGCTGCGTTCTTGCTGGAACGTGCAGGATTCGAGGTTTTGCTTTGTTTGTTGTAAGCCTAAGCAAGGGAAAGAAAAAGAAAAAGAAAACGAAGATCCTTGGCCTCTTCGTTTGCTCCCTCGGTTCGCTACCCCTGGACGAGGCATGACTAGTGGCTTCGGCTCGGGGCTTTGGAGGGGGGAGGGAATAAGTAGTCGAGGTGCTGGCTCACCGAGAGAGGCGGAGAACGGGAACAAGAAGAAGAAGAAGAAGGAGGAGGAGAGAATAGCGAATGTGTGTAGGTTGTTTGCCTGTGAGCTATCTGGTGGCTTGCTTGCTTGCTCGCTTGTTGCGCCTCTCTCTCTCTCTGTCTCTCATATTCTCTCGCTGCTCTTGTTGGCCATCGCCTCGCTTCACTTACATGGTGCAGTGCACCCAAACACCACGGACGGACCATTCATCGCACTCCATTCCAACCACCGCCCACCCTCGCTGGCCCTCCGCCCGAGACTCAAGACGCCCATAGCGTCCCCTCGCCTTGATTGAATCCGGGGCCCAGTTACCAGTCTATCCCTGAAACCAGAAAACCTCGGAGCCAGAAAACCCTGGGACCAGAAAATAGCCGCTCGCTCACTCGTCGCCGCGGGGCGCTCAGATATTGCCGGATACGGCATCACCCCAAGAGCGACCCACGCCCGCCGTCACTCCCGCTTCCGGAGATCCTAGCCTCCGATCAGATCTCGCCCGCACTCTTTGTTGCTGTCAGGCTGTATTACACCCGGCCCGTCCCACACGAGCAAGTCCCAACCAATTCTGCTCGCCACTCTCTCGCGCACTCAATCATCCACTACTACTTGCTTCGTAGTCCTCCGCTTGCTTGTATTACTTCCCCTCCTTCGTCCAACATCGACATCCTCTCTGTGTCCCCGTGCTTTTATCGATCACATCGTCTCACCGGGACGCCCGACTCGTGTTCGACCGCCGCGCCTAGACTCACTTCCAGTCGCCCCAGGGCCATTCTGGAACACCATAGACGGCTTCGTCACGCGGCCCGACTCCTTCCCATTGGACCATCTCGCAAGCCCAAAGGTTGATATCGACGGCGCCATATTGGCAACACAAGCTTTCGCTACCACTCCGTGTGCATTCCTTGCAGGGCTCTTATACCATTACCCTCAGGACACCCGGGGTCCCTGATATTTGGGTACTCGCAACATCTTCAACATCTTGACTCTGCCGCTCTGCTGGCTAACTAATCATCTCATTATGATGGCGACTCTCCTTCCTCAGGCGCTACCTACGTACCCAACATCGTGGTATTCCACTTCCTCGTCGCCCGATCTGAATTACGACCTCGATGCCTTCGCGCCACACACGGCCACCAAAAGCCCGAGACACTTCCCCCAGAACTTCCCGGGATCCTTGCCCATCCTCCCCTACACGGCCGCCGAGTGGGCAAAGGCAATTCAAGACGTCAAGAGGGAGTATACCAACCGCCGCTACCGCCCATGCGCGACTCGCTGCAATGAGATATTGGACAACCTGCGCGACGCTGTAAGTCGCAACCCTCCAACGCCCCCAGCACCGAGATCCCTCTCTGACACTTCACATATAGTCCATCACCCAGCCTGCCTATCTCATCTACCTCCACTTCTATGCTGCGAGCGCCCAGGAAATGATGGCCTACGGCTTACACAACGCCTCCTCTGTCCGTGTCGCCTTCCTCCACCAGGCACAGGACCATTACCAGCAGGCGTCGCACCTCATCGCTTCCGCCGATGCCTCCATGGACCAGTCTCTGCAGCGCCAGTCCGTAGTCTACGACTCCGGGGAGTCGCCAACCAGCATCCTGAGCTTCCCGGCCTCCGCCTTTTGGAGCCCGTCGGTCATGACGCGAGGCTCTTCCCGGGCGTCATCCATCTCCTCGCAGGGGGCCCCCGACCCCCAGTTCAAGGCCGAACATCGGACATCGTTCGACGCAGCGTCGGAAGATGGCGACGTCTCGATCCGCCCCGACTCGCCGACTCTCGGCTTGCCCTCGTGGATGGACAGCTCGTTCCAGGACCTCCTCGACGCAATGCCGTCTCCGCCGACAAGCCCGGCCCGCGAGTCGGAATCGCCGCCGCTGTCCGCCCTATCCGATCGCACCTCCGACCACGTCCACTCCGCATTCCGGTACGCGGGGCTCCTCACCGGCCTGCAGCGCCAGGTCGCCCGGCACCTGTCCTTCATCGAGATAGACCTCGAGGCGGCGCGGAACCCTCCGCCAACGCCGGCAAACCTCGGGCTTCTACACCACGAACACCGCGCGCTGGATCTGCATGCGAGGGTTGAGAGGCTGCGAGCCGGGGGATGGCAGCGCCGGCGGTTCGATTCTCGGCGATACGAGGAGTTGCGCGAGAGCGCCATGGCGGACATGCTCAAGTAGATGTGGACTCTCTTTTTTCTGTCGTTCCAAGGGGTGATCCCTTCGTCTTTTGTGTGTGAAGTTCAGCTTATCATTTTGGGGTTTCCTTAGGCGATCGTCAGCTTCTAGTTTCGTTTGTTTGGGGAACATGGCGTTGAGCTGAGGATTATGCGGCAATGTCTAAAATAGCGTCTAGATGGTGGGAAATGGGAAGGGCTATGTACGTCCTTTGGGGGTTCAGGTTTGGGTGGCTTAGTTTGCTTTGACGATACCAGTAGCTTATACAAAGTTTGTAACGATATCAAATAAATCACTTCCAGTGGACAACGCGCTACGCGACTTCTTCCAGAAAGTAGCGGTCCAAAACAAGATACTATAAGTCGACCATTGAGAACCAACCATTGAAAACCATTGAGAATCAACCATTTCGCACGGGCATCTCGACCTTTGCACAGTCGTCGTCTGCCATGTCCACCTGACTAAATCCCAGGGACAAACCAAAAAGAGTCCCCCCGTGTCTCGACAAAGACCCAGTTTTAGAACGATATCCCAGTGTGTATTCCAGTCCTGACAGACTCGCACAGCCATGCGAGCAAGACGCGGAGCTTTACCTGCCCTACGTCGCCGCACCAGCACCGCGAACTCAAGCCTGGAAACTCTTGCGCTTGGTGTCCTGCTCGACCTGCTCGGTGACTCGCAGAACCTCCTTCTCCTCCTTGTCGTCGAAAGCCTTGGCGAGAGCGACCTCGCGGAAGATGTCGGACAGATCCGAGTCCACGCCGTCCTCTTCCTGCTCGCGGAGCTTCTGAATGCGCCGGGCGAGCTTGATTTTGGCGAACGCGCGCCTGAGCCTGCTCCTCGCGCGGGAGGCCCTGATCTCGGGGACCAAGTTGTGTTCGGTAGCGTTCTTTCCGCTGAGCCAGATGTGGTTCAGAGCTTGCTACACGCCGACAGTTAGCATTTTGTCTGCATGATGAGAACGAGCCCAGCAGTGGCAACATACCTCGCTCGTCCAGCGCTCATCAGGGTTGGGGTTGATGAGGCGAAGAATAAAGTCCTTGCCGTCGTCACTGACGTCCTTCCAGTATCGCTCGTGGAAGACGACGGTGGCATCAGTGCACTCCCTGATCAAGTCCTGGAGGGTCTCGCTTCGGAAGGGCGAGTAGCCGCAGAGCAGGGTATAGGTGATGACGCCCATCGACCACATGTCGACTGGCTTGCCATGGCCCTCCTTGCGCATGACCTCCGGGGCAGCGTAGCCGAACGAGCCCGCCATGGTCTTGAGGGACTCTCCCTTGCCGTCGAGCATCTTGGCAATACCGAAGTCTGCGAGGACAAGGTCGGATTCGAGGTCTTTGCTCCGGTATAGCAGGTTTTCGGGCTTGAGATCTAACACCGTTTGGTCAGCTGGTGTCGGACGACATGGGGGGGGGGGTCGTTTGCGCAGCATACCTCTGTGGACAATCTGGTTCCTGTGGAGGAAGTCGACGGCGTTGAGGATCTGCTTGATGGTCTCGGCACCATCCTTCTCGGTGAATTTGCCCTGCTCGCAAATACGATCAAACAGCTCGCCGCCAGTGGCCAGCTCGGTGACAATGTAGAACTTGTCCTGCAGCACTGTGTCAGCATGGATGGTTTTGGTGGGGAAGCGAAGTGGCATCAGCTTACCCTCGACTCGAACCAGTCGACAAACTTGACAATGTGGGGATGCTTGAGCTTCTGCAGCATCTCCAGCTCGTCGTAGACCATCTGCTCATTGCCCTTGACATTGCGCTTCAGGATGATCTTGACGGCGACCTTGCCGGAGGGGCTATCGGCCTCACGGACGACTCCATAGGTGCCGGCGCCGAGAGTTCGACCGAACCTGTAGAGGGACCTAGATGCGGAGAGCGAAAGGTTAGGGATATAGTGTCGAGCGAGGATGCAGGAGCAAAGACGGAGGAGGGACGGATCGCGTACTTCTTATCGTAGCTGTCGGGCTGGCCCTGGAGCCTGTGCAGCATGCCCTGGACTAGAAAGGAGGAAGAGGCCATGGTCAGCAGAGGGATCTTGAGGTGTTGGAGAGCTAGACAGCTGGAGAGCTAGGGAGCTGGAGTGTATGGAGGAGCCGAGAGGGTATCTGAGAAGCAGACGGTCCAGCGCATCGACCAAGGCGTCGAGATCAAGGGCGGACACAAAAGCCAGAAGCGGGGAGGGAGTGAGGCTGACGGCGGTCGCAACTTACAGCTCATGGCGGCGACGAAGAAGATGGCCTGGATGGCGGGGTAGAAAGGGTAGTGGTGGTGAGGAGGGCGCTTGGAGGCCTTGGAGCGATAGCGGGATGGGTGGTTTTAATAGTGAAGCGCTGGAGTCGACGAGACCAGAACCAAGCGAGAGGCCGTATGGATAGGATCCGAGCCCAGGTCGGCGAGGATTGAGCCCGTTATCGAGACGCCGTGATGACGGGGGAGCGAGAAACAAGGTCGGGTCGTGGGAGAGGCCGAGGGAACGAGCTGGCTTGACGGGGATGGAGGAGGAGACCTTTAACTTAGGTTGCGACGGCTCCAGCCAACAGCTACGGAAGGGAACAGAGGCCCATACGCCTTGGAGAAATGGGCTCTCGGGCCCTCCGCCCACTGTCTGCTGCTGGCTGCCCGCTACGAATACCCACCAACCCACTGCCTTTCAGGGTCGTGGGTCCACGGGTGAATGAACGCGAGGTGGGCGTCGTTGTTCCGTCAGCGGGCTTGCGGCCCACCAAGTGAATGGACGCCCCGTCCACCAAACGTCCACCATCCTCATCCGTCCAAACTCAGCAACGCACTACAAGTCTACAACCAAAGCCCGGGAGGTACCATTCCAACCATCGACCAGGTAGGAGGCATCCAACGGAACCCCAAACGCACACCATACACAACTGCTGCTTATCACGACAGGTACCGCGGCCGCTGGTCGAAAGGGACTTTGAGAATAGAAGCCCGATGTTGGTGGCTGGTGGCTAGTGGCTGGTGGCAGGGCTCTGTGGCAGTGGAGAGCGCAACTGCGGACAGACAGCCTCCTCTTCTACGGCGCTGCGCAGCCATTGTAGGTCCCCCTGCAGCATCCCCAATACCAACCTGGAAAACCGTCCCGTCCGTATCACACCCGGTCAGAAGCTTAGACTGGGGGAGAAAGTGGCTGAGCACCAACCAGGAACCAGGCAAGGCGTTTTGGTTGAATTGGATCCCTCTTTCTCAGCCGCTCCCTTGAGTACGATTACTGCTTGTCGACTTATTTATTTCAGCCCTATCAGGCTGTTGCATCGGGCTGAGCGCTCTTTTATCTGTACGGGTACAAATCAGACCATCCACTTTGACCTCAGCCCCGATCGATGCCACCGCCCGGTGCCAAGAGATATTCCAACTATGGCGGCTGCCGGTGCCGAGTTCAACTGTTCCTTAGGTACTAACTAGTAGCCCGTGATCGCCACTCACTCAACGATGCGGTAGCCCATTTACACAAGACGCCCCCGGAAGGCCATTTGGAACATCGTGAACTTATTTCTCCCGAGCACTGTATTCTGTAATGCCCCCATTGGGTCTTCATGGCCGGACCATAACTCAGCTCTCGTCCATTTTAACATCACTGAAACATCCCCAATGTCGGAGGGCTATAGTCATATGTCCGCGTATCTAAATGGCATGAAACACGATTGATGTTCCGTTTGGTCTTGCTATAGGGTAAGGGCATTCGCAAGAACGACCAGGTGTTTATCACAGGACGTGGCCTAAATGTGAAGCTAGGAATTATGCGTTTGGATTATGCCGGGAAATATGACTGTGAACCTCGTAGCTACGGTGATTTCCTGGCGTACTTGGGCAGTTACGTACCTGAACACTGATGTTTTAATTATGGGCATTCGTACCTGACAACGGGGGGTCGTGAGGTTGGACTATTACTCCACTCTGCAACAGCTCAGTGAACAGTCAGCTAAGTTTGAACAATCAGCACATATATATGACTTACTTCCTATGCGGCAAGAAACGACGGCCTACCTAGATTAATACAAATTTGACGCTGTAGTGGAAGTTAAGGCGCAGTTAACCAATTATCGAGATTTGCTGAGCCACTCGGGTTATTGGGGCCAAGGCGCAGCCGGTTCCCCCACTCCAACAACCGACCGTTCTGGACCTCACGGCTTAGGCCTGCTTCCTCGTTCCACAGAGGCAGCCAACGAACGGCAAATTTCCCGACCTACAACCGCACCACGCATCTCCCGCGATACGTCAGGGCAAGGTAAGGCAAGGCAGCCGGACAAAAAGGCACGGCAAGGCGACTTAGAATCCGAAGCGGCCTAAGATGGCTGGAGCTACGCGGGACAGACGCCTCGTCAAGGAGCTTGGCAAGGTAGGCTCTCGCGCTCCTGGTTTCTGGTTACGAGCTTTTAGCTACGAGTTGTGGGCTTCTGGCCACGGAATTCTGGCCCCTGGCTCCTGGTTACTGAGACAGAAAGTGGAATGGCTGATCTCATGCCTGCTGGCTTTCCACAGATCCATAAGGATGGTCTGCCTCCGGGTATCGACTTGATACAGCGCGAGGACAGCGTCGCCGGCGATTGGTTTCTCGATATCCGCGTGTTGGACGCCAACCCGCTCTATGAGGGCCACGTCTACCGACTCAAATTCCAGTTCCCCAAGATGTATCCCATTGGTAGGCTGCGTCCGTCTCCCAGAGTGTCGTCCTCGTCAGACTAACAAACATGCCATTCAGAGCCCCCCGAGGTTACCTTTGACAAGAGGCCCGATCGCCCGATCCCGATGCACCCACATATTTATTCCAACGGCATCATCTGCCTCGACCTTCTCGGCCAGCAGGGCTGGAGCCCCGTTCAAAGCGTCTCGAGCGTGTGCATGAGCATCCAGAGCATGCTGACGAGTAACGACAAGGACGAACGACCCCCCGGCGACGAGGACTTCGTGCGGGGCAATAAGCTACGGCCCCGCGACATCGAGTTCCTCTATCACGACAACACCGTGTAGAGGGGCCCTGGGCGAGTAGAGACAATCATATCGGTACTTACGAAACTACACACTGAGCTTTGCGGGCATTTCTGGTGCTTTTGGCGTTGGGCCTTTGGAAGCTGGGATGAAACGAGGCACGGACGGGACATGGCACTTGTTTGTCGAGGGACATTTGGGCTTGCGGTTTTGATGATTACTTGGGGCTGTTGGCCCAACCATATGGCGTTCATGATCAAACGCATAGTGGACTCAACATGGATCTACCGCTCAAGAGAGATGGGTTGGCCCGGACGCTTCTAGGCTTAAACAAATAACAATCACGGCCATCGATCATGATGGTTATCGTAATGGGTCGACCGAGGAGGAAGAGAACTCACCGGCATTCCAGCATCGTTGTGAGTTCTCCATTTTACGCAGGTATACAAGCTACATATATAAACATCTTAGGACTCTTATTTGTTCAGCCTACGGGAATATTCACTGGCGAGCTATGCATCTGGCGATTATACATAGTTGTCTGATTGTCCCACCCAGGCAACTGAATGACGTCGTTTTAGGCGGCTACGTACCTACCCTTCAGTGGGACGGTAGGCGCTGAGCCTCGGTGACCCGCCCCGCCAGAGCTTCACCGCCAGTGAACCGACTTGCCCGTTCATCAACACCGCGACATCCGCCCCAGCATCACAGCTCTCTTTCTGACCCCCCCCTCGCCGCGAGCTTGCGTTGAGCCACCATGGCTCCTCGCACGGAATTTAGCACCGAGCAGATCCGCAACAAGGCCCGCAAAGATCTGCTCTACCTGCTTGAGGGTGTACGTAAGGCTCTCCCTCCCTCGGCCAGCCCCGCGGAGCTCTCCCCCAGCGTCGCAAGGCAGCTAGCTAATGACTCCTCGGCCACATTAGGTCCGCGGCAAGAAGAACGTTGTCCTTGATCGAAGCCTCGTCGGGCCCATTGGCATCATCGTCAAGGTCTCTGTCCTCCAGGAGTACGGCGTCGACAAGTTCTTCATCCTCGAGAACAACAACGTCGACACGAGCCAGCGAAATGTCATCTTCATCGCGCGGGGTGAATGCGGCCGCCATGCCGAAGCTATAGCAGGTGGGCAACACAGATCGATAGATGCTGCGACGGTCCTCTAACCCACCCTTCCAGAGCAGGTCAAACGGGTTCAGCGCGAGAGCCAGACGCCCCATGACTTCCACATATTCTGGGTGCCCCGGCGCACCCTCGTCTCCGACCAAATGTTAGAGGAGGCCGGCGTGCTTGGCGACGTGAATATTTCCGAGCTGCCGCTATCCTTCTTTCCCCTCGAGAAGGACGTTTTATCCCTTGAGTTGGACGAGTCCTTTCGAGACCTATACCTTTCAAAAGATGTGACACCCAACTTCCTGTTGGCGAGAGCGCTCATGGAGATCCAGCAGAACCACGGCCTGTTTCCTAAGGTGATCGGCAAAGGCGACAATGCGAAGCGAGTAGCCGATCTTCTCGCCCGAATGCGACAAGAACTTCTTGCAGGCGAAGATGCGGGCGAGGCCAACAAGATTGGACTGACGCCCAGTACGACGAACGAGAGCGTCATCATAATTGATCGCGAGGTCGATTTTGTCACGCCACTTCTTACCCAGCTCACATACGAGGGTCTGATCGATGAGGTCTTTGAGATTCAGAACAACCAGACCAAGGTCGACACCACAGTCGTGGGGGCCTCCGCGCAGTCTTCGGCAGCAACGGCACAGAGCCGGAAGAGAACCATCCAACTCGACTCGAGCGACAAGTTGTACGATCAGCTCCGCGACGCCAACTTTGCGATCGTCGGGAGTCTGCTCAACAAGGTTGCGAGGCGGTTACAGAAAGTGCAGAGCGAGTATGAGAGTAAACACAAAACGAAGACTATCGCAGAACTCAAAGACTTTGTCAGTCAGTTACCAGGCTACCAACAAGAGCAGCAGAGCGCAAGAACACACACGGGCCTGGCTGAGGAGATTATCAAGCATACTCGGACCGATTTGTTCAAGGGGTTACTAGAGGTCCAGCAAAACCTGGCTGCAGGCGCCGACCCATCGTCTCAGTTCGAGGGCATTGAAGAGCTGATCGCCCGGGATGCCCCAATCCGGGAGACCCTGAGATTGCTTTGCATCTATTCATGTATATCTGGGGGATTAAGCCCCGGGATTTCGACCAGTTCCGGCGGCTCATTCTCGAAGGCTACGGATACCAGCACCTGTTGACCCTAAACAATCTCGAGAAGCTGCAGCTGTTCCTGTCTCGGTCATCGCCGCTCGCGGGGATGATCCCTATGGCTGGCAATGCTGGACCGAGCGGCACTAAGACCAACTACACATATCTGCGCAAGCAACTGCGCTTGATCGTCGATGAGGTTCAAGAGGATGACCCTAACGACGTATCCTACGTATACAGTGGCTATGCCCCATTGTCAATTCGTCTTGTTCAATGCATCCTCCAGAAGCAATATCTGCTCTCAGTTACGAAAGGCGGCGGGGCCGTCGGTGCGGCTGGAGCCCCGGCCGGTACTGGTGCGCAGGGATGGCATGGGTTCGACGAGGCAGTCAAGCATGTTCGTGGACAGACGTTCTATGAGCATCAGAAGGGTGAGGACAAGGCTGTCAAGGCCAGAGCACTCCTATCCGGAAATGGCAACAAGCAGACGGTCTTCGTTGTCTTTGTGGGCGGTATCACCTTCACCGAGATTGCCGCCCTGAGGTTTATTGCGAAGCAGGAGGAAGGTGAGTTCTCCCCTCGGTACTTGAATGCCATGTTTTGATCTAACGCGATGTCTCGATAAGGTCGAAGAAATATCGTCATCTGCACGACATCTATCATTAGCGGGAACAGGATGATGGATGCGGCAATCGAGAAGGAGTCATTCACTAAGGAGAACAAGGCCACACCCACAGCTTAAGTTGATTGAGCCTCTGTGATACCTGGGACGTTGTAGGCTAGGTGGTTGGCTGGCTGATTGAGCGCAGTTTTGCCGCAATTCGAGACAGATCGAGCAAAGCGGATCCATATATCTGGAGTGATGATGAGCTAATCGTTAATATCGACGTCAAACCATTTGGCCGCTGTTGTCGTTGTCATCGTGATAGACTTTAGAACTGGGAGTATGTCGTTGGAATGGAGGTGAGGCCCACCTTCAGCAAGCCTCTGATTCGGTCGTAGCGTCGCACGTGATCCTTGCCGTGAACATGGTTTCCCCCATCTTGAGGGGCGGGAATGGCTGACAGAGTCAAGCCCTTGCACCAAGCTGTCCTGAGACGAGACCCAACAAAATTCGCAATTGGAGCATCTGGCTGGACAAGTCATTTGGTCTTTGCCATGGACTGATCGACGCCGGCAAATACACAATAGTGGGCGGCACAGGCCCGGACCAGATTCGAGCGAGTTCTCCCCTCAGTATATGCGCGTCAGTGTCTGTCGAGTAGGTGACTCCAAACGATGTGTATAAGATGCACATCAACATACTGATATAAATTAAGCAGTTCACTTTGACCTTACCAACATCACCGCATAATGCCATTTTTCTCATCTCATTCGTCTATGACTTCCATTCCGACAAGAGTCGAAGTTGATTTCCGCCCCCGGCGATAGCGGTGATTTTTTACATCTCGCCCCACGTATATACTGAGGGAGCATCTGAGACGACGCAGCTATGGGGTCGGGCTCCAGGAACAACCTCAAGACGGGCATTGGATTACGGAAACGAAGTTACGGAGGCAAGGAGATCTTTGACTCACTGTCACTCTCAGCAGCAGTCGTCACGCCCAGCGTCCAGGGCCGCATGTCTCCCCCGGCCACTCCCGACATGGCCTCAGCTGCCCAGTCGGAACATACCTCGACAGAGCATACGCCAGAAATTGCGCCGGAGATAATTGTATGGTCTGGGGATATGGAAATAGATGACGACGCGAGTCATCATGAGTCTGACGACTCAATGAGCGTCCATGTCAACGTTGGGTAAGTGGCACCCAATGGCACCATTCCTCCAAGCTCTCAGCTTGGTTCCTGGTGTCGTTGCTTTGGTTCTTTATCTAAACGCAATACAGACCAGAAACTCATCAAATTTCCGACACGACGCTACCACATCCTGCCGCGATCAACGGCGTCGTCGGCTCATTCGCGTCGTCACTATCGGCCCTGACGGAACTCTCCGAAATATCGTCAGCACCTTCGACCGTGTCAAGTAAGGCTACCACGCCTGTTGAGGCTGAAGGTCCTGGGGATCAGCCGAGCCATGGGCAGCGCCCTACAACTCTCCGACAATCCCCGGCCCACAACGATATTGAACGTTACAATTTCAACATTCTCCCGAAGTCGTCAATCCCGACCGACATTCCTCCCTACAAGTATGCTAGCGAGTGCATAATAGCAGCCGAGTCATCTCGACTCAATCCATATGCCCTACATCCAGAAGAATATCATCTCCTTCGTCATCATATTTCTCACACCCAAGTTACAACCTATTTGAATATCAGAAATGGCGTGTTACGTCTGTGGTTGAGACGTTCTTGGGTTGGTGTCACCCGAAAAGAGGCGGTTGGCTGCGCGAACGCTCGCTGGTTCGACGCGGCAAGTGTTTGTTACGACTGGCTTGTGCGGCGTGGGTACATCAACTATGGATGTATTCAGGTGCCCCAAGCTGAGATTGATGACAAGAGCGCCCTGATAATCAAGCGCCAGAAGACCATTGCAGTTATCGGCGCTGGCATCTCGGGGCTAGGTTGCGCTAGACAACTAGAGGGGCTGTTCAAGCAGTACGCCGACATATTCTATGAACGAGGCGAGGAACCGCCTCGTGTTGTAGTCCTCGAGGGAAGAAGCCGTGTAGGTGGTCGCGTCTACTCTCGCGAATTCAAGACGAAGCCTGTCGAACCTCAGCCGGCGTTTGTGGGTAAGCGCCATACAGCAGAAATGGGTGGCATGATTATCACTGGATTTGATCGCGGGAACCCCATTAATATCCTGCTTCGTGGCCAGCTCAGCTTGCCATACCATCCTCTCACAGCAGATACTACAATCTACGACATCAACGGGAAACCCGTAGACCCGGTGCGAGATCAACTTGTCGAGAAGCTTTACAATGATTGCTTAGACCGGGTCAGCGAATACAAGCACAGGCTTCAGCCATCAAAACTGATTGAGGGCAATCGTGGCCTTCTCGACGAAGGACGAGATAGTCCTGGAGACGGTAGTAAGACGCTGCTTCAGGCGGAAGAGGCTGCTGCGGCGTTGCCACATGCTCCTCCAGTCTCCGAACAGAACGTACCAGAGAAGGTCAACTTGGTTCCGGTATCATCAGATAAGTTGACTGGCCGGGTTCACAACGAACCTGGGACGCCTGCCACGTTGAAGGCTGCGGACAAGGCTACGCTGATGGGATGGACTCTGCGAGACCAAACCGCCAAGGACAAGAACATCGACTTGGCCCAAGCTGTCAACGAGAAAGAGGCCACGTTAGGCTCAGTATTGGATTCCGCGATCTCCCAATACAAGCAGCTCGTCGATTTAAACTCCCAAGACTACCGTCTCATCAATTGGCACATTGCCAATCTCGAATACAGCAATGCAACCAACTTGCACAAACTCAGCCTAGGGTTGTGGGATATCGATGCTGGCAACGAATGGGAGGGGAGCCACACAATGGTTGTGGGCGGGTATCAGAGTGTGGCTCGGGGATTAGTTCAATGTCCAACCTCGCTCGACCTGAAGACTAAGTTCGCGGTCAAGAGCATCTCATACCACAGCGAAGATAGTCTTGGATCTGCCACCATTGAGTGCGATGACGGATCGGTGGTGGATGCAGATGCCGTTGTCTGCACAATCCCGCTCGGTGTTCTAAAGCAAAACAACATCACTTTCGAGCCGCCACTTCCGTCGTGGAAAACAGATGCGATCGGGCGCCTAGGGTTTGGCATCTTGAACAAGGTGGTACTGGTATACAACAAGGTATTTTGGGACTCCGATAGGGATATCTTTGGTGTGTTGAGAGAATCACCAAATCGTCACAGCACGTCTCAAAAAGACTACTCGGCGAACAGAGGGCGATTCTTCCAGTGGTTCAACGTATCGAACACAACAGGCTTGCCTTGTCTGATTGCTCTCATGGCTGGCGACGCTGGGTTCGAAACAGAGCATTCAAGCAACGACAGTCTCGTGGCCGAAGCTACGGAGGTGCTACGAAGCGTCTTTGGGCAGGACGTTCCTCATCCTGTGGAAGCAGTTGTTACCAGGTGGGGTTCGGATCGATTCGCCCGCGGAAGCTATTCGTCGGCGGCTCCAGGCATGCAGCCAGAAGATTACGATGTGATGGCCCGGCCTGTAGGCAATTTGTTCTTCGCGGGTGAACACACAATCGGCACCCATCCAGCAACCGTCCACGGCGCCTATCTGTCTGGGTTGCGAGTTGCGTCGGAGGTCTTGAGCACAATGATTGGACCCATCGAGGTTCCGACACCTCTTATTCTGCCAAGGGACTCATTGCTGCTACGCAAGCGCAAGGAACCCGTAAAGGACCCGAGACAAGCCCGCCTCGAAGCTTACGAGCTGGATGTATGGGTCCACATTAAGTCTAAGATCGGAGAGCGTCCCGTTCGTCCGGCCAAGGTGGCTGCCAATGCGTATCTTCTCTACAGCAAGACCTACTTCGACGTGGCGCGCAAGCGGTGTGAGGAAAATCGCAAGCCTGGTCGGGCAGGTCGCGCGGTTCCCAATGAAGTCCGCATCATGACATCCAAGATGTGGAAGGAAGCCTCTTCCGAAGAACGCAAGCCCTTCGAGGACCAGGCCACCGAGCAGAAGCGCACATACGCCGAAGGCGTGCAGACCTTCACTCAGGCCGCGGAGAAGTGGGATCAGGATGCCATTGCCCTCAGGGCGGCGTACGAAAAGGAGCATCCCAGCATGGCCCGACCGGGAGAGCTCGCTCGCATGGCCCGATCGGCACAGAAGTCTCGGAGAACGAGGAACGTAAGCTACGCGGAGGACCGGGACAGCGACATGGAGTTATAGATTCCCTGTACGTAGTATATATCTTGACGTTCGAATCACGGTCGGCGCGTTTTATTGATTTCGGGGGGGCGGAGGCTGGTTTGGCGACATTGTTATGGGGACAACCCGCCCATTTGCACATGTCCGGTGTTCGGAGCTTTTGAGGGAGTTTGATTTGTACGTAGCATTGGTCCAGAAGGACATGTTAATTTGGTCTTTTACGCAAATGCAGTTTGGTTCAACTCGACGGAACGTGGCAATTGTGATCGCTGCCACACACAGCGTTGTGTGGGCTACTAAGGAATTTATTGAAGGCTTTGATACACTTGGGGAACCACGGATTGATGACCGATGGTGTTGATACAAAGGGAAGCGTCAGGCCCTGGCTTGCACCTCCACTGTTTACATATCCTCCGAGGCGGTAGCACCAGTGATAATCTCGACCAGCTCTCCGGTAATGACGGCCTGTCGGGTACGGTTGAAGAGAATCTGGTACCTGCTGATCATATCGCCGGCGTTCTTGGAGGCATTCTGCGGGAATTATCAGTACAGGCAATTGGCAAGGGTTTGGGGATATTTGGTTTATATCACTTACGTCCATGGCGTTTCGGCGGGCAGACTGCTCGCAAGCGTGGCCCTCGGCCAGAGCCCAGTAAAGGGAGTTGGCAAGGCCGTACTCGCGCATGTTGCCCAGGACCTCGTCGTCAATCTCGAAAGCGGAGAAGTTGGCTGGAAAGAACAATATGTCAGCTATACATCTATGGGCACTTCAATTGGGGTCAGACTCACGGGACTGGACGATGGCGTCCTCGGAAAATGCCTCAATGAAGGCACTCTCGTAGGTTTGGGCGTTGACGAAAGAGTTGTACAGGATTCTGATGTCCGTGTACTCGGTAGGGAGCTGGACGATCTGGTCGGCGATGGCCTGGGCATCGGCGAAGCTGGGGACGTTCTTGCCAATGCCAGAGAAGCTCAGCTGGATGGCGTTGGCGTTGGTTCGGGACAGCTGAGCTTTGGCCTTCTCGCCGATGATGACGAGGTCGAAGGCAGGCTCGGTAGCAGCCATGGCACGGATGCGTCGGCTAAGACTAGAGTGAATTCCACCACAGAGGCCCTTGTCGGAAGAGCAGACGACGATCAGGGTCTTCTTGTCCTCAGACTCGACGGCCTTGGTCTCGGCAGACTCGTAGACTTTGTTGGAGGTCTCGCCGTAGCTGCGGGAGGTGTTCATGGCGCGGGTGGCGCGGGTGAGCTTGGTGGAAGCAACGATCTTCATGGTCTTGGTGATCTTCTCGATGTTGCGGATGGACTTGAGACGGTCCTCGATCTCACGGAGAGTCGCATAGGTGGCAGCGGTTCCGGGGCCGGCAACGGCAGCTCTGCGACGGGGACATGGGCGTTAGCAAAGCGGAAACCCTCTCGTTCGCACGCATCACTCATTGCGATCAGTGGGATGGGATATCCGAGCACGAATTGCGTGGGAGGCGTGGCGCTGGCGGGCAAGAATCGACCTTGTTGCGGCCGTCCGACCAGCTTCCGCAGCTCCTTCGGCAACAAAATCTTGGGGGGGGCCCGGGATCCGAAGGGGACTTACCGGGACTGCGCTGCGGCGGCAGCTCGGAGAGCCGGTCTGGCCGTTCGTGACAGCATCGTGACGGACGTGTAAATTCGGACTTCGCCTCTGCCAACGGTGGCCCAATTGATCGCGATGCTCGGATCAATTGATGGGGGGATCGGTCGTGTAAGGTCGGGTTGCGTTGTATTGCGGACCTTCGTTTTGTTCTCGTCACTCTTTTCCCGGTAAATTAGCGGCTACGCCTAAACCAACCGGCGTCACGTGACTGGGCGCCTGGTAGCCGGGCACCCTCCAGGCGCTAGCGCTGCTTCGCTCCCTACGGGCTACCTTACTCGGCAGGTTGCCTTCCCCGGCCCGCCTACGCCAAGTAACACGCCGACGCCCTCTTCTTTTGGGTTTCTTTGCCTCTCTTTACTCTTCTTTCTCACCCTCCGGCCACTCTTTCTTCCCTCATCTCCTCTACCAGGCGTTGAGGGGGCGTTTACTGCCACTGCAAGCGCTTTCCCCTCTCTTTTCCAACCTCGAATCGCTCTCCACGAGCCCTTTCCCTCTCACCAACTCCATCTCACATCCTGGTCCCTGACCTCACAACCTTTGTTCCGCAGCCAGCCGCAACACCGACCACGACCACAACCACCACGCTCGCCCAGCATGAGCTCTGCCAGCTCCGACGACGACCGCCCTCTCGCGAGGGCCAACGGCCGTGGTAAGTCGCCTCGTTCCTGCTTTTTCGCTGTCTTCTGCCCCTCCGGTCTGCCTCACGGCAGCTTCTGCATGGTTTCCCCGACGCCTGCCTTCGTCGCCTTGCGCTTGCGCATTCTTTGACTCGGCTTGTGCTGACAAGTTCTTTGTTCTAGTCTCCGCCGCGAAAATCTCGCACGCGCAGGACAGGGCCTTGGACCGCGCCGGACCCAAGAACGACGTCCTCGGGGGCCTCTCGGTGCGCAACGGTCCGGTCGAGCACGAAGACGTGGACATGGACGCGCCGGTCTCGAATGGCGCAAACAAGCGCAAGTCACGTACTTCCATCGCCAAGATCAGCTACAAAGACAACTCTGACAGTGACGAGGGTGCTCCTCTGGTTCGTGAATCCTCCCAAGCTAGGGGAAAAAATTGTTGTGGGGCCAAACTCAAGCTGACGATGCTATCACAGGCAAAACGGCAACGGCAGTCCAAGAAACCCGTTCTTTCGGACTCCGATGACGAACCGATCAGCAAGACGAGAGTCAAAAGACTTCCTCCCTCCTATGATGAGACCGCCCTGCCCGAAACTTCGGACGATGACCAGCCGCTTGGGGTGAAACTGGCGAAAAAGAAAGCCTCCATCGAGAAGAAGGCGGAACAGGAGTCTAAGGCCATTCGTGCTAAGAAGGCCACTCCCAGGAAGTCTATCAAGGACGAGTCTGACGACGATGCACCCCTTGCTAGGTCTTCCGCAAGCAAACGGAAGTCAAATGGAACCTCGGCGAAACGGAAATCCAACGGCGTGAAGAAGGATGAGTCCGATTCCGATGCTCCAATCGCCAAGAGAGGCAAAGCGGTCGCGCCAGCAAAGAAGGGCAGCAGGGCTACGCCAGCAAAGAACGCGAAGAAGGCCAAGGAGAGCGAGGATGAAGAAGAAATGCACCGATGGTGGGACGACCTTGATTCCTCGAACAACGCCAACAAGTGGCGAACTCTAGAGCACAACGGCGTTCTCTTCGCACCTGACTACGAGCCTCTCCCCAAGCACGTCAAGCTGATCTATGATGGGAAGCCCGTCACGCTTGGCCTCGAGGCCGAAGAAGCTGCTAGCTTCTGGGTAGCCATGATGACTCCTGCCTCGTCCCACCATTTAGACAACCCCGTGTTCCGTGAGAATTTCTTCACCGACTTCTCTGAGTTTGTCAAGAAGTATGGTGCAACGGACTCCAATGGCAACAAGGTTCAGATCAAAAGCCTGGACAAGTGTGATTTCTCACAAATGTACGAATACTGGTCAGCCAAGGCCGAGACCGCCAAGACCAAGAACATGACAAAAGAGGAGAAGGAGGCTGCCAAGGCCAAGAAGGACAAGCTCGAGGAACCCTACCTCTACTGCATGTGGGACGGCAGAAAGCAGAAAGTTGGCAACTTCCGAGTCGAACCCCCTAGTCTGTTCCGTGGCCGAGGAGAACACCCCAGGACCGGACGCATCAAGACCCGAGTCTGGCCCGAGCACATCACCATCAACATCGGAAAGGATGCAAAGGTGCCAACCCCTCCGGCCGGGCACAAGTGGAAGGCAGTTCAGCATGACCAGAAGGCGACTTGGTTGGCTATGTGGCAAGAGAACATCAACAACGCTTACAAGTACGTGATGCTTGGAGCTGCCAGTGACATCAAGGGGCAGAGCGATTTCAAGAAGTTCGAAAAGGCTCGAGAGCTGAAAAGGTACATTGGTAAGATTCGCAAAGAGTACACCAAGGAACTTAAGAGCGAGGTCATGGCGGATCGTCAAAGAGCCACAGCTATGTACCTCATTGACAAGCTTGCTCTGAGAGCCGGAAATGAAAAGGACACTGAGAACGAGGCCGACACTGTGGGCTGCTGCTCGCTCAAGTACGAACACGTCACCCTACAGCCTCCCAACCTAGTCACCTTTGACTTCCTGGGTAAGGACAGCATCAGATACAACGAGACTGCCACTGTCGACGCCCAGGTCTTCAAGAACTTGAAGCTTTTCAAGAAGCCACCCAAGACCACTGGTGACGACCTCTTCGATCGCCTGAACGTGAGTCATTGAATGATCCGGTTCCAAGTCTCATGCTAACATCATCCTCAGACTTCCCAACTCAACAAGCACTTGAACAGCTACATGCAGGGTTTGACTGCCAAAGTCTTCCGTACATACAATGCGTCTTTCACTATGTCGGAACTCCTAAAGGAACTTAGCAAGGATCCTCGGTCTCGTGGCAGTGTTGCAGAGAAGGTGAAACTTTACAACGACTGCAATCGTAAAGTGGCCATTCTATGTAACCACAAGCGAACTGTAGGCGCTGGACACGAACAGCAAATGCAGAAGCTGGGCGACAGGGTGTGTGCTATTCGATGTCGGGTCTTGGACGAGAGCTAACAATTTCTCAGATCAAGGGCCTCCGGTATCAGAAGTGGCGAACGAAGAAGATGATTCTAGATATTGAACCCACTCAGAAGAAGAAGAAGGGTGCTTCTTGGTTCGAGCTTGATGAAGATCTCGACGAGGACTGGATCCATGAGCACCAGCAGTTCTTGATTGAAGAGCAGCGAACAAAGATCACCAAGAAGTTCGAGAAGGACAACGAAAAGCTCCTTGCCAACAAGGAAAGGGCCCTCCCCGAGAAGGAGCTCAAGGAGCGCCTCTTGGTCGTCAAAGAGCTGGAGGCCAAGTTCAAGAAGGAGAACAAGACAAAGAAGGTCGTGGCTGAGGGCCGAGGGCCAACGGTTGAAAAGTTTATGAGCGCGATTGACAAGATTGAAGAACGAATCAAGACGCTCGAACTGCAGGCTGAGGATCGCGATGGTAATAAGGAAGTTGCTCTTGGCACTTCCAAGATGGTGAGAACTCCTGGTCTGCTTTTGCGCGCCTTCGCTTGGCTAACCTTCTTCCCTAGAACTACATCGACCCTCGCCTAACGGTCGTCTTCTCAAAGAAGTTCGATGTCCCGATTGAGAAGTTCTTCTCCAAGACTCTTCGAGACAAATTCCGATGGGCCATGAAGTCTGTGGAGGACACGGATGACTGGACATTCTGAGGCTGCCCGGGCGCGTTGGTTTCGACTCACTTTTGATTGCTTTGATTGCATTTGCCTTCGTGTTGCTTCTATTTTTTTGTGGGTTTGTAAGACTACTTGCTTCATACACTCAACATTTACATCAGGGGAGCCGGGAGCCGGGCACAGCGCATCCACATGCGCAGCAAGGATCCACGGAGGGGTTGGAAGAACCTTGGATTCATGAATTGAGGAAACGGCGAATTATACGGATCATAAGGAGGTGTACGGCGGCACAGCTCTTCTTTCGAAAAGACCCGCGCCTATTTAGAAGCTGGTGGGCGAGCGCACGCGGGTTAGGTGAGACGAGAGGTCTGGGGGAACCGAATCGCTGGAGGGCTTCGTGGCTTTGTTAGATCAAACTTCTGGAATTCAATGAATCAGATGTCTCTTGCCTATAATTTCTTGTCTGCATATTAGTTGGTTAGACTGAAGCGATGTGCTGTTTGTTTGATCGCTTCATGTATGCTCTACGATACGGACTATCGCATTAGGAAGATATCACTTATAGGGACATATCACTTATAGGAACATAAACGTGTGGGTTATTGGGGTCCTCGTAACATTGGTATAAGTTTGTACAAACGGGTCTCTATATATCGACAAATCGTTTGATGTCGCCCGGTATTCCAGCTCTTGTATACACACATGTCTAATCATATATATTCTATCTGTTTGACCTCGACGGCCTTTTGTTGCCATCCCATCCATAACGCCGTCGCTGCCGAAAATCCATGCTGTTAATGCTCGTTGCTGGTCATTTTCAAACGCCTTTCATGCAATATTCTTTACATCTCTGAAGAAAGCAAACCCGGAGGCCATTAATATCTTCAGTATCATGCGTGCTCGTACCCGGAGCATCGTGTCGTTCCCATCGTGTACACGCAGTCAGACTAGCTTCTTCCTTTAGAAGAGCCTGCCCGCAAAGGTCATGACTCCCGCCAGTAGGGGAGCCAGGACAAGGAGCGAGTGAGAGGCGCGCAGGGAGCCCGCAGCGCCGATTGGCACGATCTTGCCCTCCGAGTTCATGGCCCAACCACTGGGGATGGCGCCGGTGGACGGCCGGGCCGATGCGACCCAGGGCCATCCAGTTTGCGTGGCCGTGGCCGTGCTGTCGTCGACAGCAATACCGACGGGAACATCGGCGGTAACGGTGGTGCCGGCGGCGGTGGCTGTCACGGTGATAGAGTCGCCGTCTTCGTTGCCGTTGACCTCCCCGTCGACAGCCTCGATGGATTCATACGAGCCCGTGGTGTCGGTGTACTTGTACTCGCTGCCCGTGGAATAATCGGTGACGACGATTTTCTGGACCTGCATTTTGAAGGGGCCTTGGGTGTAATCGGTTGGGCCCTCTGCCCACTTGATGGTCCCTTGAGCGTTGCTGGGGTCGCCGCCGGACCAGGCGCCGAACTTGACTTGCATGGGCGTCTGGGGGAATTGGTTGTCCTCGGCGTCGCCGTAGTTGAGGGTCCGGACGGCGGTGCCGCCGACCATCCAGATGATCCGGTCCTTGGTCCAGTCGATGGTGTAGGTGATCCATTCCGACTGTGTGCCAGTGACATCATGAAACTGGCCGCGGTTGTACGATGCCGTTTGGCCCTTGCCGAAGTAGTTGGACTGGATCTCGTCTCCTTTGGCGCCCAGCCACTCGATGTCGATCTCGTCGAGGGTGTCGGACTGAAGCACGAGGGAGGAGACGATGCCGGCGCCCGGTGCTGCCTTCATCGTGATCTCGACGCGGCCGAACATGATGTAGAAGAGGGAGGCGAGTTGCGGGGCATCGCCACCTTGGGAGACGGTAAAGGAGGCGCCGTCGTCGTCGTAGGAGGGGGAGCCGGAGGCGGCGAAGGAGTTGACCTCGCCTTGGGAGAAGTCAACGTGGACCGACATTCCGAGAGCGGTGTCGGCAGGGCATGAAGCTGGGAGGAAGTTCGCGTTAGCATTGACACATTGGCTGGGTGGCTTGCCGAAGGGCGACTTACTGCTTTCCAGAGGGTTACAGCTGCTCCATGTCTGGGCTGAGACTGTGTTGGCCAGTAGGGCAGCCGCGCCCGCGAGGGCGGAAGGGAATGACCATCTCATGACGGAGGTTGTGTAGGTTCGGAATGTGGGCGGTTGGGTATGCGGGCGACGCAGGGAGAGCGCGCTTTCGAAGGAAAGGGAGGCGTGGATATGCAACTGCTGCAAGCGTACGGCACGTGTTCCAGATAACAGGACTCGATGGCGGACTCGAGGGCTCAGGACTCAGGCAATGTACGAAGCACAAGCAGTGTCACACAGGATATTGACTCGAGCGATGAAAGGTGCAGAATGCGAGATGCCGACCACCGGACGGCGAGACGCAGCGATATATGGCACAAGTAGCACGGAATACGAGCTTGGTTTTCGACGGCAGGGTTGTTCTGGTGTCCGGCGTACGCAACAGGGCCCAGTTACTGGGATCGCGTGGGTGTTGTACGCAGGCAATTGGCCTGTTTCTGCAAAAGTTGGGAGGTTGGGTGCTGCTAAGTGCACTTGAGCGCGGCTTGAGGCCTGATGATGTCGTCGAGGGTGGGGCCGGAGTGGCTGGTAGCCGGATGTTCGGGTGGCTGGGGTGGGGCTTGGACGCTTCGAGGGCTCCTGAATCTCAATGACGCCACATCACCCACTCTGGGCAAATTTGCTTACCCTAGACCACTCTGGAAGTCTGGACATTCTCCCCCAAAGTCCTCGTTTACATATTCCAAGACTAAGTCTCAGATCCGACACCCTAGGAGGTTTTGAGAATTATTGCCTTGCATTTGACTTGCATTCGATCGAGTCATCCGGTGGAGAAGATATCGGATCGGTGCTCCTGGTTTTCAGGTCAACTTCGCTCGCTCTAGGCACCCACACATGCAGGTTCCAGATATAACAACGATATTTGATCATGACTTAACGCGCACGCAGAATACAACCTCAGCATGGACATAAGTTACCAAACATTGCGGAGCACACAGCCGATATTGCTGTTGCTATAACCCAAAACAAAACAAAACTCATCATTGGAATTACCGCAATGTCTTAAGAACAGCCAATGTTCCCTCGGGCCCTCCCGATAGACTCGAGCGAGAGTGAGGCAAATCTCCCCCGCAGCGTGATCTACCCTACAGAACATCATGCCATTTCCCCAGAATTTTCATCCTCGTCATGACCAAAGCAACACCACCACACCATATCACAACTCAAATCGCCCAAAACGGCTCGAGACTCGCAGTGCAAAGCAAAAACCAAGGCAGTAAAAAGAAACCCGAATTCTCTCGCCACCACCGTCTGGGCCCGATGTTTCCCGCCTGCTCGTGATGCATCACGGACTTCGCCCTCTGCCACGGGCAGAGTGGATGACATGACGTGTCAGGTAGAGACAGACATGCGACGACATCCAATCCGACCGCGAAGCCCCTTCGTCATGCGCGCAGGAAGATACGGCCCTGCATTTGAGATCTTGCCCAGCTTTCGGGCCCGATCCAACCACCAAATCCCTTGCATCCTCCCCACTCGTGTTCCGGTGCTATGCCTTGACATGAGGCCATCCAATTCCCAATGTTGTAGCGACCTGTCCCAAAGTGACAGCCGATTCCCCACTTTCTTTCGTCCAAAGGCCGTGACACCTGCATGTCCGGACCACCCCACCCAGGGCATCGTAACGTGTACCCGGGAGTCCTCCGCAACAGCAGAGCCGCCGGTTTGGATCCAAAGACGTCAACGGACCCGGACCCCGCCGATAGAGAGGCCGTGGAGGGAAAGAAGCCGACAGAGGCCGGACATCCGTTGGTGCCTATGGACGAATGCAGAACTAGCACCAGGCAACTTTGCTTCTTGAGATCGGACCGGAGCAAATCGACTCACGACAAGTGCAAGAGTGAATGGTAGCTGGCTTCCGAAGGCAAGCCAGACAAACGGGCGTCACGAGTGACATGTTTGAGCACTCTGGACCCTCGCAGACAAGTGCGTCCGCAAGTCTCGGAGTAAACCACACAGGTAAGCAAGGAAGATAAGGAAAAAAGAACCCAAGTCCAGACTGAGCTGCTATATGCACATTATGATCTCGAGCACATAGTCTTGAGTCACCGTGCTTCTTAAGTGCTTTGACACTCCACTTGGAGATGCTCAACGGTTTATTTCCAATAGCCTCGATTGGACTGATCCTCCCCCACTGACGCACACACGCACATCAGATGGCCTGCGTCTTGTGTCTCGGTCTCGTGTTACAGCCCCTCGCGTTGGTGGCTCGAATTGCCTGGTTTCCAGGTCGTCGGGGATCTGTGTGAGATGCAGCTGAGACTTCAGGCATCAGGCCATCCACAGTGGTTCAAAATTTTGGCAGATTTTGCTCAGTTGGACCCGGCCGGCATAACTCGCGTGCATTAGCAACCGAGGACCCTCGCATAAAGATGCAATGGATCGTGCCATATCGGGTGGAAGAAAAAACAAGGTGAATAAGAGGGAGAGAAGAGACAGCAAAAGTAAAAAAAAAAAGGTGAAGGTGGCACACCACACAGAGCACGGTGTGTTCGTAGTGCGTTTTACGCCGACACAAACAAAAACCTAGTGACCGATGGTTGGGATCAATCAGCGGTGAATGACATATGTACGAGGAACGACAATAGCAGGGTAAATGCCGACATGTCCTCTTTCTTCCTAGTCATTGTTTGCTGTGACAAACCTTGGACGCATCGAATCACGTCTTTCTTGCGGTGATCCGACGCTGCCGCATGGGAAAACCGTATAACCTAGCAAACTTGGGGCCAAGATGGCAGCCACTTTGCACGCCGCACATACCCAAAAGACATGGGCTTGCACTAGACTCATGCAGCAGTCGCAGTTCTTGGATATCACCTTGATTGCCGAGTGTGCGGTGTATCAAGAGCTTTGTACCTCTGTATCAGCTCTCTGCCCGTAAGGTAGGTACTCTTGAAGATAGTATCCGAATGTCTGCCGCTGTCCCCACACGTTTGACCCTCTTGCCGTGCCGTTGTCCCTTTTGGGGTCGAGGAGTGGCCTACCCACATCCATCTCCTCCTTCGTACATAGTACGGTACCGAGAAGATTTTTCTTTTCTCCGCTGTCTCGTTTCTTTTTGTTCATGGGGGCTATGGTGGAAACTGGAAAGGCGACAAAGGACTCACCCTCGGAGACGGAAGCGTGGGACCACCCGCGTTCTGCATTTGCTTTTTCCTTTCCCAGTGCCGGTAGTTGGAGTGCCACTTGGACCAGGACCACTTTTATAGCAACTGGGTTCACTTTTTCCGAGGAACCTGAGAGATCATAATTATAGCGCCAATTTCGCCTGTTGTCTCGTCTTCAGTGGCGTGGACACCACTGTGTCAGGCGTGGGTTTATCCCCTCCATCACGTCGTTCATGTAAAAAGCATGGATGTTGGGCTAATAAAGGTGGCTTGTCAAATCAAGCAGTGACCATGCTTAAGACGGGAGTTATTGAACTTGAGACGAAGGTCGTCCGTGGGCCGGTCGCAGTCGAAAAATGCCGAAGGCACCACTTTGCCAGCGAATGGCTGGAAGTAAACAATCGCATGGCGGTAATATCGACTGAGATTGTCTTTGGCTGCATCACGTGAACGTGGTACTAAGCAAACGTTGCTGTGTTCCAGTGTCAGTCATGGGAATTCCAAAAGCTTGATTGCTGTGATCAAACACCACAATCACTAAATAGTCAGTTATCGGTGTAATAGTCCCATTGGGCCATAAAGGTGGCAGGTGCGAACTGCCCCAGGTAAGCCAATCTGTAGACAATAATGTGATAACTATCTACAGTATCAAGATACTCTGCCCATTTCAGGTGACCCCACTCGATGACAGATAGACCCAAAGCTTGTGATAAGTCCGGAGACGCTCGCACCACCTGACAGAAGCACAGCAGGTGTGCTACATGATCATGGCTTGGTGATAGGCAGTGGGCTAGCTGGATGGTCTGTGTGCGTGTGTTTTAGCCGTGGGGTTGATAGGTTATTGGTGATAACGCCGAGGTAGTGTGCTAGCTGCCAGTTCGCTTTGTTCCGTCAGTTCGCTTGAGGGCCGGGGAGATGGAGACACTGACTGACCATCAGACGTGCGGAAGATCCGGACGACTCAATGATCAGTTACCCACTGTCGTATCTCACTTTGGCAAGCATTGCTGTGGTGACTCGCTCATGCCGAAGTGATGAGGTATTCGGGTAGTTCCTCCTTGCCAGATCGTCAACATGGTTTTTGGAGGCGACATCACGAACCGAACCGGCCACCAGTTCATATCATTAAATGATGATCTCGCGTCATGCTGAGTAGGGGCCTGAGATTGAGCTGGTGGGGTCTGAAACCTTCGAGAAGGCCCAAGGACATGGTCGGCGGAATGACCATTCGGCCTGGCAGGGGAAGGAGCCAGCGCTAGCTGGGGCGGACCACACGTCCAGGGCACCCTTGGATACGGGCTGATTTCGAGTGGCCTCCACACTTGGTCGGTCGTTACGTCGGAGCATGGTATTGACTCGCGGTGTAGCGGGCCATCCATTCATGGCACACATCTTGGCGACCTTGAGGGACCTGTCAACCTCTAATTTGCGAGGCTCTTCGCAGCGGCCTCTGGGGTTGATGTGGGACCTACAAGGCAGTCCCATGTCGAGAAATGCATGAACGATGCCTTCACTTGATCCTGGGGCGAAGAGGAGACACCAGCCGGTTTTGGATACGTCTTTGCAAACGAGTAGACGACCCCATCCGAATAGTTCGGACGGCCATGGAGACCTTGTTGGTTCAAGGTCGCCGCCACCTCAATACTTAGGCTGGCAAGCAGTGATGGAGCAAGGCGGGGGAATGAGCGGCCGAGCAGCGGCAAACAATCTCGTTGGTCGAGGCTGGCTAATGTGAGCTAGTAATGAAGATGTGTATCTGGGAGGGGATCTTCCAGAATCATGTCAAAATGCGCCGAGCCCCACGCTCCATGAGACAGGAAGGTGGTGGATATGTTCGAATATCGTCGTGGTGCATTTGGCCGGGCTGGAATCCGGGGAGCGTCCCAAGGGCCGGAGGACAGGGGCATTTGCAGTCCTAGTCGCCGTGGCTCTTATCAGCGAGATTGGCTGGCCACACGGCTACGTATCCGGGCCGTTGTCCAATTCCCAGTACCAGGATGCCAAGTCCCGCGGGTCTCTGGCCTCTCTCTGGGCCCTGGTCTAGCGGGCCATTGAGACAGGACCACCCATCAGGGTCCATCCATTGTGCCCCGGCCAAGCCAAGGACGCTCGCTTCCAGGACGGCGTGCCGGGACCTGAGGATGGTACGTACGGCCGGCCTGAAAGGTCCATTTTGGGGACTGCGGCCCCAGGTTGATTGAGGATGGTCTGGGTGCCGCGCCATCAATGTCACCCACGCACGGATGAGAAGGATTGAGGCAACTTCAGTCAGACTGAGTTCTCGGGTCGGCGAAACTGCAGGACAGCTGCAGGTCGGGGAAGAAAGAATTTTTTTCCTTGGATAAGAAGATGTTTTCTCACATGCGACCCGGCGCCGGGTTGAGATCCTTGAGGCATTAGTCTGGGGCGGAGGGCCAACTGAATCCAGTGCGACGGGTTCTGTTGCTTGCTGTGCTTGCTGCATATGACTGCAGGTTCAGTACTTCGTACTGGCCTGATCGTTGACGGCCCAACCATAGCGGTGGTGGCGATAGGCCGCCCTGGAATGGCTAGAGGTACGCTACACTCCGACGTCCTACGGTTTGGGGTCAGGAGTGGGAACGTGATGACTCGTTGCAGATCGTTAGGTAAGTGCCCGCCGCGTTGCTCGCACGTATCTCTCTGTTGCAATGCACCGGGCTGTGCGCAGCCGGTTCCGCGAAGCCCAAACCCAGCACTAACTAAGCAGCCAACAGCCAACGGAGCTGACGACATGCTGGTACTGGGGGTCTGTGCCGCCCTGTGGCCACTGCGCGACGGTGATGTCGATAGCTTCAGAGCACGTTCCATGGAGCTTATGCTATACAGGGAAGGCCAAAGGCCCCGCGGAGGAGGATCAGTGGAACAGATAGGGTCGCCTGGACCTCCAGTGTCCAGGTTCCAGTGGTCGGTGATATGGCGCTTGATGGCGAGCGATGGCGGCAGCTGGCGATTCTGGGGCAATTTCGGCGCGAGTGGTCTGGTGGCGATGGGCCATCGTGGTCAGAGCTGAAAGGTGGATGGATACTTGGGCAGGTTGGTTAGGTGGGATGGAAGGATGGATGGACGCCATGCTTGGAGTACTTCGTCCGGATGGATGGATCAATGGAGAAAGAGGTTGACAAAGTGGAATCACAAAGGAAGGACTGGCCAGCAGCGTTCAGCATTCGTGTGATCGTACAGATCGTGGTACTTAGCATGTGTGATATTGAGGTGGGAATGAATGCATGCGCTTGGGGGCGTGTGGTTGCGTGCCTTCCTTCCTGCTGACCACAGTACGTGTAGTATACGACCAGACGGGTGGCAGGGCAGAAGGAAGTGACAGAAGTGACTCCGGGTGCAGGACGAAACGATAGAAGGAACGATGGCGCCTCCTTCACCAGCACTGGCTCTTCCATCAAGTTGTGGTGGCTCTTCCCTTCGTACCTGCCTGCTCCAGTGTGCTAGTGTGATAATGCGTTCGTGCCTGCTTTTCTGCACAAGACCGACCGGGTTGGTTCCACGGCGGTGTGGTGTGGCCACAACTGGGCGCCGTTCCTGTTCCTGCATAATGGCGGCGTCGCAGACTGCACGTTGGAACTGCGCTCTGCACTCTGCACTCTGCAGCAGGACGCCGCTATGCAAGGTACCAGAGCAGTGCCACCGCCGACCAGATATGCAGGCGACCAGTCCCAGATACGACACCAGGACCGTCACCGACAGCGGCCAGGCGGCCAGGTTGCTAGTAGACCCTTCTAGACTCGGTACCCGCCACTTGGATTGACAGTATCCCGCCTTCGAGGAGCACTTGCCCAATGTAGCCAGACGAGCAACGATGCTTCGCAGGCAGCGAAGACAAGAAAAGAACCGCATGATTTGAGGGCCACTTCTTCGGCGTCCACGAACCCCCATGACCTGGATGGATGCCCTGCAACATAGACCTCATCGCTGTTAAAGTGGCTCGGGGACGCTGGCGATGACTGCCCCTAGCGGCGACGATCGACAGCCGGCAGATGGCATGAGTCCCCTGGTCCTGGAAGCCCTCGAGGTGCAGACGCGGGAGGGTTCTGAGAGTACTGGGGGCTCGCTCTGAGGGGAGTTCCCAAGGCTCTGAGGCCTCAAGCCCTGAGAACTCAGGCAAAGCGAGGGTGTTATGCAGCTTCCTGAGTCAAGCCCCTGTATGTACGAAGTACCAGAGGCATCAGCATCACCGCCATTATGCAGGCGCACGCACACTCAATGCCCTTGACGCATCAAGGTGGTGCAGGGGATAATGGCTGCAATAGCGAAATGAGCATCCCGTTTTGTGCGGTGTTTGTGCGCGATTGATGCCTATCCGCGGCCATTGCCCCGCGCGCTATGAACGGAACCCGCACTGTTCCTGGCTAATGCAACGTTGAGCACAGCACCACCCAGACTTTTATGCAAAGCTAGGGTTTCAGGTTCGGGATGGACCTAGCGCTGGCCAATGGGGAATAACCCGTGAGCTTAGCCTGCAATGTTGAGCGGCCACAATTCGGTCCACCCGTTCACAATCGGCGTACGCTCGCTTGAGTGTTGAGACTATCTTCTCCCCCACCTCGGTTTCGTTTGGCCTAGACAGACGTAACCCGCACCGGACAGACTCCGTACAGTAGTCGACTCCAGAAGGGAAGGTGACGAGATATGATGATGGACCGGACTTACGCCAGACCGCACCAGCAGAGTTCGGACGAAGCCTCGAGCCGAAGTCATGAAGCAGAAAGACAACGAGAACACACCGGAGATCATGTCATTGAGCCCGTGTAGTGGCCAGTGCCCGTCTGGTCCACTCACATGCTCCATGACAAGGAATTCCCACAGACTGGCAAAGATGTTTCACCTGCACATGCGAAAGCGATTGGCCCCCGCCCGAAGACTTGGGGGCGGCTTCTGGAATCCAGGAACGTTGACGTCTCGAGGCCGACAGCGCGGCCATATTCCGGGGCGGACTGTTGCAGTGTCGTAGTTGCAGGGACGACGTCGGTTCATAGAAAGAAGTTATCCCGATCGGGATCCTGGCCGGTCGGTGCTACTACCATGCTGAGCCAACCGACCCAGACACTTGGGAATTGCCATCCGGCTTCCAATACCCTTCTTGAACACCGGTTGCAAAGGTCGACATGTCGTTAATGGTGAGCGGGGCGGGCTCAAATCTATGCTCTGCTAGTCACCACCCAGTCATTCGGAACGGGGGCTGCCATATCATTGGGTCGAGGTGCTTCTGTTACTCTTGAGAAACTCATGAGCCCCGGCCGCCGGTTAGACGTTGCCCTCACAGGTTCAAGTGAGGCGCCCCAGGCTCTCTTACGACATGACACCACCATGGACAGAAGGAGGAGCGGGAGCAGGCGAAGCCACAAACGGGCGATAAGAGGCACGGTTTTATTTTGTTGGTGTTTGTTAGAGTTTAGACCGGTAGCGGCTTCAAGGAAGACCCAGGCAGAAATCTGGCTGACACGAGGGCGAAGGCGGCGGCCGGATTGGAAGCTGGCAGTGCGTCCGGGACCATCGGTTTTAGTGCAGATCTCGATCTGGTTCGTTCTCTGCGGCTGGCCTACGGGATCTGACTCGGTGGCCGCGTTAGGAGAGAAAATGCGCACGCAGTTGACGAGACCTGGCGACCTAGAAACCTAGAGATCTAGAGGGCTGGGGTGCGGCTGGGAGGCCGTCGCTGGTTAGTCGGTGGGTTCGGGGAATCATCACGGCGAGCCGTAGGCTGGGGCCCAGGTCGAGCCCAGTACGAGAGGCGTCATCGCCGTGGTTGTCGTCGATGCCGCCGTCGCCGCCGCCGTAAGAATAGGCACAGCTGCCGGCGGCCGGCCGTCAATGGATGGATGGAGGCATGGTGCATAATGCATCGGTCTCGTGCGAGTTGAGCTGAGTAGGTTAGCTATAGTTACCAGAACCCAGAGATGCATTGCAGCCCTGAAGCGGCGGCGGGGCAACTTTGCAAGGCCAATGGGCCAGGCACCCGAAGGCTCGAAGAGGCATTGGAGCAGATGACAAGCGCGCCCGAACGCCCAGACCAGGCGGGAAAAAGCAACGGGCCAAGGCGAGCAGCCGGACAGCGCCTCCCCGATGACCCAAACGGGTTTCCCAAGAATCACAATTGGCCGGGATCGGGGCCGGAGCGTCGCTGGATGCATGACGGGCTTGGGTTGTGCGAGGTGCGAGGTGCGAAGTCCAAAGTCCTTCGGCGGGCTGCTCGTTGCTGTGACTGGTTGGACCTCTGAGTCGTCATACTTTTTGTGTGTTTCGTATTCACGCGCACAACCTTGGTCAAGCAAGTCGCCCTCCCTCCATCTAAGCCCCCCAAGCCTCCAGCTCCAGTGGAGTGGACGGCGCTGGAGTGCGAAACGGTGCGTACCTGACGCCGCTCAGCGGGACGCGGCCAGTCGGCGACGCCTACGCACTTACGCACTTACGCACTTACTCTGCTGGATTCCATCTTGGCCGCTCACCTCATCCACGCCGCACTCTCTCCCTCTCATTGTCATCGTCATCCGCTACCCACCGCCCGCTATCCACAATCCATAACCCCCACACGAGTTAAGATATAGTGCCATTGCCATAGTGCCATAGTGCCATAGTGCATCCAGGTACCATTATCGGTTGCCTAAGTAGGTAGGTGCCTAAGGCCTCCGTCCCGCTGCACACCAACCATTGCGCGCGACGGACGTCAGAGCTCACCGGGCTTGCCGCATAAAATTAATCCTAGCGGAGTCCTCGTTTTTATCCCAATCTACCAGCGCTGCATCTGGGAAGGAGGGTGCAGTGGCATGACATGACCGCTCGTATCCTGGCGCTGCCAGTGCCACTTTCCGTGACCGCAGTGCGAGTCCTGTGGGTGGACTCGTAAACATGTGGAAATCGTTGCGCGTAACAGCGTAACCAGCGTCAGAGATGGCATTGACGGCATCCACCCCCGGGTTGGATCATCCTCGGAGGCGAGTGATCAACCGAACCAGCCAAGCAGGAAAGAAAGCAATCAAAATCAATAACAAGTTTCTGCCGGGCGCAGCACATGAACGAAGCCCGGCAACCAGTAGACAGCAGTTAGATCATCAACTGCCGGAGGTTGTTCCCACCTGCTTCGTCCATGCCCGAATGCATACAGAACCAACCAGAGAACCAGCGAGACCACCACCAGCGGGCTCCCTCCCCAACCGCGAGTCGGTGACGTCGGGCGGCGTCTGGCAAGCATCCAATCCAACAGAAGATTGCGCCTGAGTGATCGGCGAGAGCAGCGCGACGCCGGCGTTCTGTACCTTGCATTGGACGACTGGCGATGCGTCGGAGCACAGCGCTCGAGGGCGGGCGGATGTGACACGACATCAACCCAGCGAATGACTGTGCACAGGTCGCGCCGACGAGGTGCACAACACTGTCTGGGTGGACAAGTCACAGTTGTGCACGGCCGTGATGGGCGAGTCGCGGTGATTCGCGGCTGATTCGCAAGTTCGATGCGAGGGCATGATCCTATCAGTGGGCGGGATTATGCAGCCCTTGTGACGCGGTTTGCGTGCCACTGGGAACTTGGGAACGAAGTGACGAGTGGGACTGCACAATGGCGCGCCGTGGTTGGGGGCTCGACATAACTCGAGAGCGCGTCTGGCATCTGCGGATCCCACTGGCGGGCGCCAGTGAGGACTTGTGATGGGTATGATGGGCGTGATGAATGTGATAGAAGGGGGGGGGAAGAGAGACAGGGCGAGCAAAAAACCAGCGGTTCGGGGTGGATGGATTGTGCAAGCGTGGTGTGTGGATTGTGCTTTGGTGAACTAAGTGCTTCGTACTGGATTGTGGCCACACTCACTCATACTAGACCAGACATGCATACGCACGCACCCAAGCACGCACAAGTGCGAGACTTGGGGAGAAAACACTACGGCACAAGGTCTTGCACAACAAGCGAACAAAAACACGAAACAAGCGATGGAGGTCTGGAGTCTGAAGTCTGGAGGTCTGGCACTAGGGAACCGGACCCAAGGACCACACTTGGTACCTACACTAATTTGCCCAGCTCGATACTCAGTCGGACATGGGTCGGTGTACAGGACTGGACTGGCTCCGAGAGCAGCACCGCGCTTCATATCGCGGCCCATCCGGGCGTCGAGGGTCCGTCCAGAATTAGAAAGGCCTAGTGGCTGCGCCATGATGGGTGGTGCGGACGGACGACACCAGGACACCACCAGGACACCGCCGGGGTCCTCCACTGACCGGACCGTCCACACGAGCCCAGGGCCTAAGGAAGCCAAGTCAAGCCAGGGCTCAAGCCAAGGGCTAACCTAGCCCAGGCCGCATCTGATGTTTCCCTTGTTCCCTTGCCCCAGACACGGTTGGGCAGGGGTCTGGGGGACTCTGCCGTCTGGCCCGCCGGGTGGGATGTGGATGTGGATGTGGGTGGATGTGGGTAATGGATAATGGATCATGGATGGATGTGGATGATGTGGATCTTGGTGGATTTGCCTCTGGGACTTGGTGTGCTTCGGCTTGCTTGGTGGTGGGCGTGGGCGTGTGGACGTGGGTGGGAGTGGGAGAGTGGGTTTGGCAGGGCACGCCCACGCCCTCACCCTCAACCCTGGCCCCGTCCGTTCCAGTGAGACAGGACTGGACGTGGAGGCGACTGGCGACTGGCGACTGAGGGTTTCCATCTGCCTATCCTACCTATCGAGCTCTTTTTGCGTCGACCCCCGTGGGCGTCCGTCTCCAACTCCAACGCCCACGCTGGACCTCGTCCTCGAAAGTACTTATCAATCCATGGTCCCCGTGCCCTCCATCGCTCGTCTTCTTCTTCACCCTAGGTATGATCGACGACTTACAACTGTGTTGGATTTGGCGCTGTGTGAATCCTTCTTCTCTTTTATGACCTCGGTTCTTCCTTCTTTTGTGGCTCGGTTTCTTTGCTGGATATACTCGTCTTCGAGATTCCCTCCCACATTCATTACATCCGGACCTCTCGAAACTCGTCTTGTCCAGACAAGTTGTCCTGCCCCGTCTTGACCAGCTAGACCCCGAACTTCAAGAGTCCCATGTACACCTACCTCAACAACGCATCCACCCGAGTCAACATATAGACCAAGCTATTGCTCCGTCATAAGCACCGTCGTCCACTCTCTTTTCCCTCCAGGAACCGAACAAACACCCTCTTTTAGGCCGACTGCCACCCATCACGAAGCAACTGTACAATTACAATACCAAATACCTAATCTTTAAATCAACTACCCAACCCAACCTCAAATCACTAACACCCAGCACAATCCCACAAAAGGTTGGTACCCATCCGCAACATTCCAAAGCCCAAAGCACTTGAAAGCAATGACTAACTCGACTCGCCGCTTACAGCAGAAATGGAACCCAACATGATGCCTCCGGCCATGAGCCAAGCTCCTTTCTACTACTACAGCCCCGAGTCCAAGAACGAGGTGCGGCAACACGGCCACTTCTCCCCTCAGCAGCCCATGCAGCACCAGCTCATGTATCCCATGGTCCCGACGTTGCCTTCGACGCCTGTCTACTCGCGACCCAACTCGGCCAACTCGCAACCACCTACTCTCTACAGCAACGGCCCCGCGGTGATGACGCCTACTGCCTCGCCCCAACCCATCTCCCACCACAAGTCGGCCATCATGCTTGAGACTGAGCTGTACGAGAACTCGTACTTCCCTTCAACCCCACCACTGTCCACCTCTGGCAGCAGCATTGGCAGCCCCAACAGCTGCGAGGTGCTCCAGACCCCGATGAACCCCATGTTCTCGGGCTTAGATGGGTTTGAGGGTCCCAAGGACTGCCTCGAGCCCGTTGAGACCGTCCTTGACTGGTCTAGCTGCGGATCTCCCCCCATGACACCTGGTAAGTTACCAATTTTATTATCATCAACACTGTTCGTATAAGCCCGCCACTCCGAACTTGGACACCGAAGCATAAGCTCGCCCGAAAAGGGAACTATGCATTTGTGTGTCCGAGCCTATTTTTGGAGGCGGTGGTGCTTCTACTTACGGTTGTCAGTGGTGCGGCGCAGCTTCAATGCAGTGCGTTGTCATTTGTGGGGATTATCAGACTAACCGCGATTGGATAGTGTACCTTCAATCTCAACTCGGCAAGGTTTCCTCGCTGAGCACCACCGCCAGCGACCTCTTGTCAACGCCTTCGCTGTCTCCTTCGCCCGCGCCGTATGCGCGATCCGTAAACTCCCCGGACTTGGACGTCGACTTTTGCGACCCGCGGAACCTGACTGTGTCGGCCGGCTCTGCCGCTGCCCTCGCCCCCGAGTTCTCTCTGACTTTGTCCCAAGAGGAGATCAAGACTGAGCAGGTCACGGCCACTGTGGTCCACAACACACAGTCCACCTTCGACTTCAACCCTGCTCTCCCCCACGGCCTGCCCACCTTTGAGGACTTCTCAGACCTCGAGTCGGAGGACGACTTTGTCAACAGCCTCGTCAACCTCACTGGTGAGCAGAACGCCCTTGACATCGGTCGACCCCGCGCCTGCACTGGCTCGTCCGTCGTCTCTCTTGGCCACGGCAGCTTCATCGGCGACGAGGACCTGACCTTCGACGACAACGAGGCGTTCCAGTTTCCCGCTCTTCCTAGCCCTCCTACCTCTGAGGACGCCCACCAGGACAAGCGTGTCAAGACCAACGACAGCTGTTCCGTTGTCCCCATTATGAGCATTGCCGCCTCCAACACCCAGGCGTGCGACGCCCAGGAGTGCTCCAACCATGACGACGGAGACTGCTCCGACTCCAACAACTCATCTGGCTCAGAGGGTTCTCCCGCTGCTGCGCCTGCTCCCGCTAACCGCCGTGGCCGCAAGCAGTCCCTGACCGAGGACCCCTCTAAGACCTTTGTGTGCGACCTTTGCAACAGACGCTTCCGCCGCCAGGAGCACCTGAAGCGACACTACCGCTCTCTCCACACCCAGGAGAAGCCCTTCGAGTGCAACGAGTGTGGCAAGAAGTTTTCCCGCAGTGATAACCTGGCACAACACGCACGAACGCACGGCAGTGGCGCCATTGTCATGAACCTTATCGACGAGAATGAGGCACACGGTTACGACGGCAGCATGGTACAACAGCCTGTTGGCGACGACTACAGCAACTATGGCAAGGTTCTCTTCCAGATTGCATCAGAGGTGCCCGGCAGCGCCAGCGAGATGTCCTCAGACGAGGGTAGCGACCAGGACAAGAAGAAGCGCAAGCGCTCCGATTGATCGGTGGCTTGTCACTCACATCATGACAACACATGGTTGAGAGAGTCAGCCGACTATCTTAACATACGCCCGATACGACGCTGACGACCTTGTTCTTACTACTTCTCTTGGCCTCCCGCGCGTCATTTCTGCGGGTTTGGCAATAGGGCCTATTCATATTCCTCGGCTATCACATCACCCAGGATAAAGGAGCAAGCAAAAAAAGAGTGCAAGCGGTTATGAAAATGCATTTACACATTTCGAGTTCTTTGTATCAATACTTCTCAGAGAAGAACCTCCTTGCTACGCCTGAACGACAAAAAGGAGGATGCGTGTTTTTGATTTATTTGTTCGAAGTTGCATCACGGCCGCCGACAGATTTGTACTAGAGCGGACCGAGCATGGAAGGAGATTTTGGGGTTTCCCGAGGAATCACATGGCGTGAAGGGGATTGATTGTTCTCAATTGGAGAAGCAAGTTTTGCATTGATGGGAAGAAGAAGGTGGAGGATGAGGTTGGCAGCGACAACAAACCACCGAAATTTGGCGGCTTGCCGTTCTTACACTCGTTGTAATCATCCTTGGCAGCCGGACGCTGGTCCTGACGGCTTGCCTGGACGACGCTACACTTAGAACCCGTGGGAGGAGGAGGCTCTTGACAGTCTCCTTCCTGGCCACATTCTTGTGTTTACTTTTGCTTCTTTGTCTGTCGTTTCCCCTGTTGCTGGATGGGAGCTGTCGAGTACAGGTGGTGTGCTGGTCACAATCATGACAGGCACCTCATTCCTCACAACAATCATGTACACATTTAGAAGAGTTTGACACCAGTCAATTTTACAGAATGCTGCCACACACTGAATGCTTCCGTCTCCGTCTTTGTCTCCGTCTCCGCGTTTGTGTTCCCTGCTTGTCCTCTGACTCTCCCATTGTTTCGTGACAAATGTCATGATACCCGCAACCCCCACTGTTGTCGCTTATTCGGCTCATACGCAGTTAGGATGCTCCGTGTGTGGCTCGACGGGGCTCCAGCACCTCTGGTGTTTGGAGTACCCCGAGTCATGGCTGCCGTCTTGCCCGTCACGTCAGTGGTTTGATGCCAGCTACCCGGCTCGGGTCAGAGGCATCAGGCCGGGGTAAAGCACAAGCTTGCAACGTGGGACGATCCGCCCACGATTCCACGAACGCCTTAGCCTGGTAGTTGCCTCCACAAGGTTCGCCCTGGTCGACGGAGAATTCAGTCGGGCCAAGCAAGCCCCAGGGGGATACCACCGGAGTACCGCCAAGCCGGACCTGATAGACTGGTGGCTAGCCGAGGGAGAAACTTCGATAGAAGCTATCGGTACACAGGTAGTAATTAGATAGTATACTGGCGAACTGGGGAGCCGACCTCTAGAAGGCGGACTGGTTCATTTGCAAAGACTAGTTGGCGGGGCTGATATATTACGGGTGATCGCCATCCGGAATCCATCCCCGCCGTATGTAGAACCGGTGCTCTGATGAGCAACGACGGCGGCGGGAGATTGAGATTGCGTCAAGGATGGGATTGACACTGACACTGACACTGACACTGACCATGATACTGGTAGCCTCGAGGGCCCCTGCTCAGAGGAAGGTCCCCGGCCTTGTCGTTCGGGAGAGCACGAAGCAGAACTAGGCAAGGTACGAATAAGTTGGCGGTGCTGCTAGGGGTGCTAGCCTGCGACTTGGCTGGCGTTAGGCTGCCCGGGCCCCGGGGAGGCAGTACCGGTAGGGGTCGTCGTTGAGGGAGTCGTGTGGCTCCACCGACCGTCTGGCACCAACCTAAAACCTCGACTCTGCATCTACTCCGAAGGCGAGGAGAGGAGCCTACAGAATATTAGTCCAGCCAAGGTCAACGGAGCCATATACCAATCGCGGGTGGTGCCGAGCAAGTGGCAGCCCAGAGACGAGACAGAGCCAGGACGCCTTCCGCTTTCCGCCTTCCGCCTTCAGCCCTCCGCCAGCCGCAGGACATCGACCGAAACGAGAGTCGGCGCTGCTCGCTCCCTGTCCTGTCCGCGCTCTCTACGTCCCGTTCTCCATTCCCCGATCCTCGTTCCCGGTTACCAGTTCCCCGTCACCCCCCTCCCCAGCTAGACGGGAATTTTGACTCGTCCGCCCCCAGCCCAACGCCCGCGGCACCATGTCGTCTGAACGCCTCAATGTTATTGCTTTAATCTCAGGTGGAAAAGACAGCTTCTACAGTCTGCTCCACTGCATCGAGCATGGTCACCGCATTGTGGCTCTGGCCAACCTCTTCCCCGGGACCGGCACTGAGATTGGGTCAGGCATCCCAGCTCTGGAGCAGGATCAGTCGCCGCTCCACGACTCGCCGCCGCAACCCTCGCTGCCGCACTCGTCATCCCAGCCACACGCAGCGGCTGAATCCGAGGCCGCGTCCTCGTTCCCTCTTCCCCCAGGACTCCAGATCATCGACCCGGCTGCGTGGGCCTGGCCCGCGGCTGGGGCGGCCACCCGCGACCACGGCCATGGCCACACCCAAGACGAACCCTCGCCGAAGGACCTAAACAGCTTCATGTACCAGACTGTCGGACACGAGATCCTGCCCCTGTACGCCGCCGCCACCGGCCTGCCACTTTATCGCCTACCCATTAGTGGTCGCGCCGTCCACCATGAACGGGATTACGACGCCGCCGGCGCTCAGGACACCGAGGAGACCGAGTCCATGATTCCCCTGCTCCGTGCCATCATGAGTCGCCATCCCGAGGCCAATGCCCTGTGTGCCGGCGCCATCCTCTCGACCTACCAGCGCACCCGCGTCGAGTCAATCGCCCTGCGCCTTGGCCTCGTCCCCCTAGCCTACCTATGGCAGTATCCGGTCCTACCACCCCCGTATCCCGCCACCGACGCCGCCGCCAGTGAGACTCAACTGCTGAGTGACATGGCTCACGCCGGGCTCGAGGCACGGATCATCAAGGTCGCCAGCGCGGGCCTCGACGAGGGCCATCTGTGGGAGCGTGTATCGAGTGAGGATGGCGCCCGCCGTGTGAAGAGCGCCCTGCGCAAGTTCGGCTCCGCTGACGACGCGGCCGCTCTTGGTGAGGGTGGCGAGTTCGAGACCATCGTCGTGGATGGACCTGCGGATCTCTTCAGAAAGAGGATCAGCGTGCCTGAGCACGGGCGGAAGATCGTACGCGAAGGCAGCGGTTGTTCGTGGCTGATGTTGACCGGCGCACGGCTCGAGGAGAAGTCAGATCCTGTTCAAGAGTTGGCAGTGCGCACCCCTGATCTCCTTGATCCGAGGTTCAAAGCCATCCTGGATGGCCTTTCGTTAGTACCCCTGACCCAGAACTTGACGCGAAGTTTTCGACCATCGCACCGATCGACCTCGTTCACCAGGGGGTCAGGGTCTGCAAGTGCCGACATCGATGTGCTTCGCTGGTCTGTTCTCGCAGAGCCAGGCTCAAGTGAGAGGTCGATCCAGGAGGAGACGATCCAGATAGTAGAGAAGATCAGAGAGTTGGCATTGGCGGCATCCCTTGACCCCTCTGACCTCACAAGCACTGTCATCGTCCTGCGTCGCATGGCAGACTTTCCCAAGGTCAATGGCGAGTATGGCAAACTGTTTCCTAAACCAAACCCGCCGTCCCGGGTCACTATATCCTGTGGAGATCTACTTCCTCTCGGGACCAACATCGCTGTGTATATCACCGCTCCGTTGTCCCGGGAGGTTGGAGGACGAAACGGACTGCACGTTCAATCCCGATCCTACTGGGCGCCTGCAAACATTGGTCCGTACAGTCAGGCCATTGGTGTTCCCGTCACCGTGCGGCAGGAAGAGACGGGCGTGCGGACCGTTTCCATTGCGGGACAGATCCCTCTAATTCCTGCCACTATGTTGCTTCCCTCCTCGTCTGATACTTCACATGAGCTGCAGATCGTGCTGTCTCTGCAACACCTGTGGAGAGTTGGGAAAGAGCTCAAGATTCAGTACTGGACCAGTTCAGTAGCATACTTTCCTCGAGGTGAATCTGTGGCCGACATGCAGCGCAACGCTAAGATCGCAGGCCTGGCATGGAAACAGGCTCATGGAACCCCAGATGATGAAGAGGACGTGAACGGACCAGACCCTTGGGATCTCAAGTATAACCCAGAATATCAGTCACTGGCAGGCGCTGACGCTCAGGACGCAAAGCGCTCCGTTCCAGACTGGTCCATTCTCACACTCCGTCAGCAGAACGAGCCCGAGACATGCATCCCCCCTATGTTCGCAGTCGAAGTGGAGGAACTGCCCCGGCAGTCCGCCGTGGAATGGCATGCTCATAATGGTCTCTCCAAGGTGGATGAGAGTAGCCTTGAGTTGACTTTCGATCCCGAAGTTGGGACTTCAGGTTGGAGGGCATGGCAATCCATTGTCAAAGCTGAGAAGGCTACTCTTGTCTACACCACAGTGTCCTGTAGCTTTGAGCAGCAGCATGGAAGCCAGTCCTTTGAGGATTTATTCAAGACGATGAACGTTGTTTTCCTGGACTCGCTTCGCCGCCTCAACTCGAATGGACCGGAGCTCGATATTCGAAGACCGTATCTTGTCTACGTGGATGCCGTTGAAGTAGAGTATGCGTGGGGGCTTACCGAAAGCGCATGGGACGGCCCTTCCATTATTCCATGTCGATCGATCTGGTCTTCAGCTGGCGAGAGATTGACGGTGGTGGCTTTATATGAGACCGTATATTACGCATGATACGACGATATGAGTGAGAGACGAGAACATGAGAGAAGACAAAAGTTTGATTTTGGTTTACCCGCTCCGCATGACAATACCTCCCGAAACAATGACGACAAGTTGATGATCCCTGGGATTTCAACAAGCCAATGACGAAAGGAAAGTGAACGAGAACACAATTGTATGTTTACCCCTAAAGATTCAACAAGTCCATGGCCGCAGCAGGATATCGTGTCCCGGCCGTTGTGAACGAGGCTAGGACCTCACCAATCTCCGCCATGTCCTTGTCCGTCAAGTCGACGATGGTGGCATTCTCGCGGATGCGGTCCGGGTTGGTGGACCCTGGGATAGGGATAATCTTGGGCATGCCCGGGCTGCGGGAAAGGGCGAGGAGCCAGTTGATGGCAACCTGGCCGGCGGTGCAGCCTTTGCGCTTGGCGATTTCCTCGACCTTGGCCACAAGCTCGAGGTTCTTCAGCAGGTTGTCGCCCTGGAAACGCGGGTGGTGCAAGCGCATGTCGCCCTTGGGAATGTCTTCGGCAGACTTGATCTTGCCGCCGAGAAGGCCTCTCCCTAGAGGAGCTGTTGGTGATGCGTGTTAGTCCCTGGGATATTGTGGTCGATGTTGGCTTTCGGGGGTCGACGACTTACAGTATGCGAGAACGGGGACATTCAATTCGCCGCACGCTTCGAGCAGGCCGTTGGTCATTGGCTCATTGTAGAAGAGAGACAGTTCCAGTTCGATGGAAGTGATGGTGTACTTCTCGGCCGCCTTGCGCAGCGTGTCGGCGTTGATCTCAGAGCACGAGATGCCGTCTATCTTGCCGGCCTTGACATACTCGTCGATGGCGGCCAGTGTCTCCTCGGTGTAGTCGGCTTTGGGATCCTTCCGGGCGGCCTCGAACTGGTTGATGCGGCCGTTGGGGCCCAGGGTGCGGATGCACTCGTTGATGCTCTCGCGGATGCCGGCCTTGGAGCCGCGCGGCACGAAGTCGCGACCAAAGGCGCCCTTGATGTTGACGACGATGCGGGAAGCATCCTCGGGGTAGCGCTCGAGGTAGCGCCGTAGCAGGGCGAGAGAGTTGCCGTCCGGGGGGCCATAGAACTCGCCGCCGTTCATGTAGTTGCAGCCGGCATCAAGAGCGGCGCGGATACAGGCAAATGCCTGGTCGTCGGGGACGGCGTAGGCAGTGAGACCTGGCAAGAGGATGAGATGGTGAGAATCGGATTCTGGATTGCTGCGTGATGGGAGTGTCATGGGGAGGACTGGCAGGCAGACTTACCTAGAAGCCCATAGCCAATGTCTCCAACTTCTTTGCCGGCAATCTTGTAAGTCATGGTGATGAGATGGATGGTGGTGTGTCTGAAGATGTAGAAGATGTAGACTATAAGATTCTCTGTTGAGCTGACTTCATTAGAACGACTGTGAGGGCCGAGACGATGCTATTTATTCTCCTCTGTCGTTTGCGAGACCCCGTTGTCTTTATGCCGTCGTGACGCTTCCGTCGTGAACGAGACGAACGAGCCGTGCCGGAAGTCGGAAGTAAGGCGGTAGCTCCGGGGTCTGTGGCTGGTGAAGAGCCGTTCGTGGCGTCGATGCCGAGACCATTTTCCCAATTAGGAAGTCAATCTGGCTGTTCCACACGGGGACCGGCGCCGGTATGGCGGAGGGAGACGGCGGTCTGTTTTATCTCCGGGTGATTAAGGACCGGGGTTTAAGTTAGCGACCGGACTGTGGATGGGGGCTTGTTCGGAGGAGTGCGGACTGGACGGACCGGACGGACTGGACGGACTCCGCGGATCGGAGTAGAGAGTCTGGACGACTACGTAGTAGGCATCGTCGGTGGTGGGTTGTGGGATGGCGAGGAGGCAGCCGGATTTAGACGGTCACGGACTACGAAGTACATCGACAGCTACGGGTCGTCGGGGTGCAGTCATCTCTGGCTTGCTCTTGGGGGGGTTTCTTCCTATGAGGCACGGCGGCGATTCCTCAAGGACACTGCGGCTCGGCCAGGCAACTGCAACTGCATCTGCAACTGCAGTAGGAAGCTTGTGAACTACTTCGCAAGGTAATTTACTCGAAACGAATCTGGGCTGGTGCATCAAGAGAGGGGATGGGAGGCTGGATGAGCACCTGGCCCGATTGGGCGGTGTTGGCCGTTGTGGTCAGATGATGGGCAGATGCATATATATATGGAGGACTAGAGGACTGGGCACGCGGAGAGGTGCATTTGGCCTAGGAGAGGGAATTGACTGAACTGAAGGTGAAGACTTCGGATGACGACGATGTCGTTTGAGAGTCGGAGTAAAGACGAAAGCGCTACCGAGATTTCGCATATCGACCGGCGTCGGTTATCTGGGCTGTGTGGTGCCTGTAAGCTGTCTAAGCCAATCCGCGATGATTGTGGTGGTTGACGTGCTTGCTGGACCATCTGGTGCCATCACCAACGCCCAGCGCGGTCTTCTCCAGTGGTCCTCCAGTGGTCCTCCAGTGGTCTCCCCCAGAGATCGGGGCCTTGGCAGTGGGCGAGTGCAAGGTGCAACCTTCCCGAGCGTTCAGCCCCCCGTTGACACCCTGGGAAACCTAAAAGGCTAGCTGGAAGTGCTCGTGCTTGTAGCGCTTGTAGCGCACACTCATTGGACAGCCTCGGCTATGCATCGGCGGACCCTGCATCCATGCATATCGCCGTAGTCTGTGACAAGACACGCTGCCGAAAAGACGCCATCCTACTAAGTTCTAGCTTGTGCGTTGCCATTGAGAAGCAGCGAGAAGGAAGAAGGACAAGACATCCCCGTTGCAGAGATAACGCCCGCAGGCCGCCGGACGCAGATGCTGCGTTGACGTGACTTTACCTACTTACTCACTTACATATATACATTAGAGGCCCAACGCCGCCGCCATGGCCGACCCCAAGCACGCTGTCGTCCCCGTCCCCGCCGCCGCCGCCGCCGCCCTGACGCGATCATCATCAACCGGCACCTCTCTCCTGGGCAGGACGTCGTCGACCGCCAGCTTCAACCGTCCCTCTGCCACCGCGGAGCGCATCAGCGAGATTCTCGAGGTGGGTTCCCGTCCAATTGTCTCAGGCCGTCCCGCATCGGCGCATGGCTCCGGTTGCATCGCCCGCTTTCGTCCCGTCCCCTCCGTCTTTCTTTCTCCCTCTCTGCTTGCCCAATACACAACTCCCATTCGTATATACACATACACACACACACACACACGCCTACGCTCGACGGAATCAAGCATCATCTCAGACCGCTGGCTAACGGCCTACCCCCTCAGACCGGCCTTGAACGCGCCTCAACCATGGGCACCGGCACCGCTTCGCCCAAGTCTCCCCGGGCCCCCGGAAGCCCTGCCCCCGTCGCCCGGCATCCGTCCGCGAACTCGGCGCCCCTCCCGATCCCCGAGGACAGCAGCGCCGACGAGATGACGGGCATCATGTCCCGCGGCTCCGACCTCAACTACCAAGCCATCCACACCACCAGCACCCACAGCTCCGGCCCGCGCCCACGCAAGACGCCCTCCCGCGCCTCCCGCCGCTCGCTGCCCGCCTCCAAGCTACCCGACGACCGTCCGCCGGCTTCCCTCCCCGACATGCAATACACCCGCCAGGCCGAGCCCGAGGAGAAGAGCCTGCCGTGGTGGCGGGCCCAGCTGCTGAAGTTCCAGTCCATTGAGCTGGAAAACAAGGGCAGCGTGGCGCGAGATCACCTCGCCATCGGTAGCTACTCCCGTCGCAGCTTTTGCTCCCAACCTGACTAACGGCTGTTGCGTCCATTGTAGAGCGAACGTTCCTCGCCTGGCTCCGCACTTCCCTCGCCTTCGCCTCCATCGGCATTGCCGTCACCCAGCTCTTCCGCCTCAACACATCCCTCGCCGAGGGCAACGGCAACCGGAAACCCGACAAGAACATGGACACGCTGCGGCGGATGGGCAAACCTCTGGGAGCCACCTTCCTGGGCATCAGCATCTTGATCCTGTTCCTCGGCTACAAGCGATACTTCCAGGCCCAGCACTGGGTCATGCGGGGCAAGTTCCCCGCCAGTCGCGGCACCGTGACCATTGTCGCCTTTGTGGCATTTGCCATCATGGTCGCATCCTTGGTGGTGGTGATTGCTATACACCCGTCGACCGAACTGTAGGCGTGTGTGTGCGTGCTTGTATTCATTGCGGTGACGACATAATTTGTGAACATCGTTACCTTACGTAAGGCATGGGACATTTCGGATTCTGGGAGCGGTGCTTTTTTATTGTTTTTATCCTGAAGACGGGACGGTAATGGGAACCTACTGTGTTGGTCTTGGATCTTGATCCAGATGTCGACGGAGCTTTTGAGCGGGCATGCATCATGACTTTGATTGATACCACGGCAGTTGTGCGCGTACGATTGGGAGCCAATTCCCACGTGATGACTTAGACGACCAAGTATTTATTGCAATGTCGATACCAGCATGGCTGATCAAATGTCTTGCGCCTTTGAGCACGTCCCCGTTTCCAGGCCAGCGCGGGTGGTGGTGATGACGATTCACCATCGCTCATGGACATGTTTTGGCTATGGCGGGGTTCCTCAGAGACCTCACCTAGCCAGCCACATGCCACTTTCATCCCTCTTCACTCACTCGTTCACGCACCCAGTCGCCCCCTCCGTATACACTATCTTTCTTTCACCTCTCATCATCCTACACTACGACCGCCACCACCACCACCGTGCTCACCTCGTACAATCATGACTCCAAAGGGCCCCGTCGACATCCCCGCCTTCGCCGGCACCCAGCTCGCCCTGCTGGACCAGGAGCTGCAGAGCGAGGTCCTCGAGACGAGCAGCCTCATCGCCAACCATAGCCCGACGGGCCTGCAGCGCGCCGGCATGGCCCTGACTAACCTCGTCGTCTCGGCGCAGCGCACGGGGCTCGGCGGCCGCACCGTGCTGCACCTCGGGCCCGACACCGCCACGGCCCGCTCCGGCGACGACGAGCTACCGGAGCACGGCCTCCGCACCGGCGACATCGTCCTCGTCGCCGAGCAGCCCGCCGGGAGCGCCAAGAAGCGCGAGGTCAAGGAGCTGGAGCGCAAGGGTGCCCGCGCCGTCGTTACCAAGGTGCAGAGGACCTTTGTGGCCGTGGCCCTGGACGACGGCAAGGAGGAGGCCGCGTTTGCGGGGAGGGTGTGGGCTGTCAAGTTGGCGGATGAGGTCACGCATCGGCGGTATGAGAGCCTCTTTTTCATCTCTGGCTGGGCCATGTGCTGATAGACTCGCCTCCGATGCAGCATGAGCTGGACAATGGAGAAGCTGCGGAAGATGGCCGAGGCCGAGTACTCGAGCTTCATCAGAGTTCTCTTCGGGCTGTCGAGTCCGTCGCCAGTCTCCCGAGATCTAGCCACAGACCCCGACGTGGGAAATCTGGAATGGGTTGAACCGACCCTAAATGACTCTCAGAAAGATGCCATCAGATTTGCATTGACCTCTCGTGAAGTAGCCTTGATCCATGGTCCCCCAGGGGTGAGTTGAGCTCCCAAACTCGCGGCTCAACCTCTTCCACTAACATGCCCCCAGACCGGAAAGACGCACACCCTCATTGAGCTCATCCTACAGATGATCAAGCGCGACCAGAGGATACTAGTCTGCGGCCCTTCGAACATCTCCGTCGACAACATTGTCGAGCGTCTCTCTCCACACAAGATACCCATTCTCCGGCTCGGACATCCGGCTCGCCTTCTCCCTTCCGTGGTCAACCACTCGCTCGACGTCCTCACCCAAACATCCGAGGCCGGGGCCATCGTCAAGGAGGTACGGTATGAAATGGACTTCAAGCAGGCCTCCATCAAGAAGACCAAGAGCGGTAAGGAGCGCAAGGCTATCTATAACGACTTGAAGGAGTTGAGAAAGGAGTACCGCGAGCGTGAGAAGAGCTGTGTCAGCAACCTGATTAGAGGAAGCAAGGTGGTTCTTGCGACACTCCATGGCGCGGGTGGCTACCAGCTGCGCAACGAGGAGTTCGACGTCGTCATCATCGACGAGGCGAGTCAAGCCCTCGAGGCCCAGTGCTGGGTTCCCTTGGTGTCGGCCAAGAAGGTCGTCTGCGCTGGCGACCACTTGCAGCTACCTCCCACCATCAAGTCTACTAACTCAAAGGTCAAGCTGACAGTGAAGGAGGGCGTGAACCCCATCAAGGGGGCGACGCTCGAAACCACCCTCTTCGATCGACTTTTGGCTCTGCATGGCCCCTCCATAAAGCGGATGTTGACTACCCAGTACCGGATGCACGAGAGCATCATGCGTTTCCCTTCTGACGAATTGTACGAGTCCAAGTTGATTGCAGCAGACGCTGTGAAACAACGACTCCTCAAGGACCTAGACTACGAGGTCGAGGACACCGAGGACACCAATGAGCCTCTCATCTTCATTGATACACAGGGTGGAGATTTCCCAGAGAGGAACGAGGAGGACGACAAGGACAACCCGAAGAAGGGAAGAGGCAGCTTGCACGGCGAGAGCAAAAGCAATGAGATGGAGGCGATACTGGTCCGACAGCACGTAAAACAGCTGGTCGAGGCCGGGGTGCGACCCCAAGACATTGCCGTTGTGACCCCATACAACGCCCAGGTATGATCTTCAAGCTGGGGGCATCCATGTGTCACAGGACCGCGATTTTGACTTGCTACCACCCAGCTTGCCATTCTGGCACCCCTCAAGGAGCGGTTTCCTGGCATCGAACTCGGCAGTGTCGACGGCTTCCAAGGTCGTGAGAAGGAAGCTGTAATCGTGAGCCTCGTGCGCAGCAACTCAGAGGGCGAAGTCGGCTTCCTGGGTGAGAAGCGCCGCCTCAATGGTGAGACCATGATCTCTTCACCGGCCCCGTTTTCCCTCCGTATTTGGTCTTGGGGGAAACATCATTCGAGGTTGGGCGCGAAGCTAATGCGAGGGTTTCTAGTGGCAATGACACGTCCAAAGCGATCTTTGACAATAATTGGAGATTCGGAAACCGTCCAAAGGTGAGGACGCCGTCACCCCTTCATGCTGGGCCTCGCACCTGCAGACGTAGCTTGACGATAGTCTGCCGGGAGGGTTCCATCCGCCCACCACCGTGTGATTGAGCTTTTGCTGATGCGTCTGCGCGACAGAGGAAGTAGTTTCCTGAAGAAGTGGATGCAGTTCCTTGAAGACAATGCCGACCTGCGCTACCCGGACCTGTCGACAGTGACGCATGAAGGATGAGAACTTCGTTGGAGGCTTGCGGCTTATCAAACCTATTCGCAAGGCCTCGCCCACAACTGAGGACCGCATTAGCGCACCTTACATTTGAGCACATGGCTAGACTTAGAGCACCCGCTATTATTAGATCACCAACCAGGCTTCTCAGGCCAAGCAATACCGGCATCAGCAACTCGGCCATTTCTGTAGTAGAGCAAGGGCCCTGTTTCTCGAGCTTGGAGACCTTGGAGAGGCCGAGTCAAAGAGATCACTGAAGACAGGTCCGCTTCCTTACTAGGAATCGGTCAACCGGTGTTTGTCAGCCCCCGAGACTGTGGTTATCCTCTGGTTCGTGCCGCGGATGATTTTGGGAGGGCCGTGGGCGTTTAGTTACCAACTCAAGAAGTCGTGCTCACTATCCCTGCATTTGTTTCAGGTCATCCTGCGTGGGACCTCCGACCAGCCGTGGGGGTTTGCCATCCCTGCCCCGGTTCGTACGCTATTTTCAACGGTTTCGTCCCCAGAAAAGGAATGAATCCTCAAGGAACCTTGTCGAGCAAGCGTCAACTTGTCTCTCGAGGCGAGACACTGCATTAAACTTGCGATGAGACATAGGGACGGCTACCAATCTGAAGTAGCCGTCCCCAACCTTTCAGAGGATCTGCCTGCATGCGTGATGCAATAGTTGAGACATAACGCGTCCTTACTCCTAAACTCGCAAAGTCGGAGGCTTGATAAATCGGCCGTAAGCTGTTCTTGGCTTGTAGGCACGAAACTTACAGTCCTGCCTGTAGTCGTGCATACCGTCCAAGCGCGTAGTTTCGATGCACGCGTCCCAGCCACCGGCCCCTCGGACCAAGCGCAAAGACAGGTCAGGATGCCATAACAAGGAAGAATTGACTCGCCGAGGAGGCTGGCGCATTTGTCATTTTTGTTCAGGCAGTTTGTTAGCTGCCTGAAGTACCGTAATCTTTGCAGGACTGGACGACGCCGCTGTGTCGGTTTCAGGGACCCCTGGCTTAGAGTTAGGTACGTGGCATGCCTTCGACGAGTCGCTGCAACCAAGCAACTTACCGTCCCATCGATGCACAGCGTAGCGCTTAGGATTTTTAGCCACTTACATCTGCGGTGTACAAGACTGAGGACAGAAGATCTCTTCGAGACCGCCAGGAGTCAAGCCAAGCGCAGATGAGCCCAAGGCGGAGTCTGTGCGCGTGTTGTGGCGAGAGACGTTGCTGTGTCTAGTGAGTGTCTCAAATGGTTCGTTGGATTCGCTCTTTGCTCCTACACGGCACCGTCGACATCAATATCAGCTACTCTGTAGTTGATTGTTTCGAGTCTTGGCTGAGTTGGCTAGGTTGAACAACACTATTGAGGCCCATTGGGGCATCACGAGTAATGCATTTAGCAGTGACTTGTCACAAAGAAGCTAGATTTTGCTTATTACAGAATCCACAAAGTTAATGCATGGAGCCTGCCAACAGGGATTTGATCCAGAGCGATAAATCTCAGAAGATCGGGAACTCGGTAGTTGCTCGAAATGAGCGAGACAGCGTTCTGCAGTGCCCTCAGAGCCACCAAATCGTAGGGGAGAGCTAGGGAGAGCCTGGTGGTTAACTTCGTCTGCGAAGCGGAGCTGGGTTGTTGGTTGCTTTTTGCGGCGCTACTGACGCGATGCAAGTCAGTTGAGGAGGTCCAGTCGGGGTTTTTGAGGGCCCGTAGCCGGCGGTGGCCTGGGCTTGGCAAGACTAGGCTTGCAAGCTGTCGCATGTGGTTGCAGTACGGAGTTGATGCAGACCATGTTGACGATCGGTTGGAGGTTTGAGGTTTTAGGGGCCTCGCGGCTGCGGGACGCTGGGGGCCTCAGAGGGAGGGAGGAATGATGTCAACGACAATAGATAGATACGGATGTGTGCCTCCCGAAGCTAGCTCAAGCTGTCAGTTCTGAGCTGGGGACGTTGTCGGCCGAGTCCAACGTCTCACCACGGACTCGTCCAGCCCTGGCTGACCTGAGGCAATGGCTGTCTGTGGAATAGGCATGCATCCGTATCGAGATTTCTGCTTACTACCCAGACCAGGTAGGTAAGGTAGGTAAGGTAGGTAAGGTAGGTAAGGTAGGTAGGCGGCAGGCGGGCTGGAAGCTAACGCAAGCACAGCGACATACATATATCACTTGCAAAGTTGCAGCTGTTTTGGTATACAGCATGAATGAGACCTGATGAATGGTTCAGATTATCAACAGATACGGATACACCTGGCAAGGTAACACGGCAATATGGATGGGAGGCATGAAGTAACAGGTACTTAGTAGCCTTACTCACGTGTTGCGGCCACCTACGTACTTATGAGCCTGAGGCGCAACAAGAGACAGACCAAGCAGGTGCGACGCGTTGTGGTGTCGATGCCGTGCCGTGCTCACCGGAAAGCAAGACTCTCAAGACTCCCCAAAAGGCAGCCACTACGGAGCAGGGAGCCCTGTTGCTTCGCCGCCGTAAATACCGTAAACCGTCACTCTTCCAAAACCTCGCACCATCTCCCCTCTGGACATAGCGCGTAGTGGGATTTGCAAGCGAAAGCCATCGAGAAAGCCCCGTTTTGGGTGCACCCTGTATCTGAGCGCCGGGCCACGAGGAATACCGGGCCATGCCACCACAGCGAGTACTGCAATGAGCACGCATCCATGGAAGCCCGAGCCCTGGCTTGTTACTATGTACTGCTTGCTGATTGTTGGGGCTGCGACGCTCTGAGCCATGTCCCTGTCGTCCGGCCGTGGCCGCGCTCGAAGCCTCGAAGAGTCGAGACGAAGTTCCGAGCCCCACGAGGCACGATCTCACGCTGGCCCCCAGCACGACGACGCTTTCGTTGGACGGATGTGGTAGGGGCTCTTGGATCAACCAGCCCAGGCGAGTCTGCCAATTGCTTTGCCTCTGCGTGGTCGACGAAACGACATGCCATCGGTCGCCCCAAACGACCCTAGTCGTCCGACTCCCAACTCCGATGGTCTCCCGTCCGGATGATTGGGTCTGAGCCTGCCTCGACACATGGCAAACCGTCCCCAGTTTCGTCGAGACCGACCTGTTGTTGAGAGCATCACCGCAGTGAGTCTAGACGCCTGACGCATCGATGCCTTGGAACGCTGTTCCACACCGGGCCCCACGACTATCTGCGCCGTGAACTGGCTGCTCCTCGGCCGTTGACGGTCGATACCCGGTTCACCGCTGCTGCGACTGCTGCTTTGGATGATGCAAAGTAACCCGAGCTGCTTTGGGCATCTGGTTTCTGGCCGCTGGCCGCTGGCCTCTCTCCCCGCCTTCCTCACCCCCGGTCGCCGTTCCATGGCCCCTTTTGTCGTCCCCTTGTCGTCCGTGGTCCTCCCTTGTCATCCGACGTGGCATTGAACCTCCTCCCACAGCCTGGTCCTGCAAGCGTAGGTTCGCCAGTCGTTGGTATGTATCATGTACTCCCTGCTGACGGGCATTAATAGGTCCCGGCCACCCACCTCCCACCACCCACTCGGACCGCTCCAAGTCGGTCCTTGTTTCAAGCCTCCTCTTCCTGTCTTGTCTTATTTCTCTTCTCCTTGCCCTTTCCTGTCATTCTCTGTACGGCAAGGGCGAGCCTATCGCGATGCCATAAACCCGCTCGCTTCCTCTTCCCCCACATTCGTTTTCTTGTCCCAAGCTTCGTCTTGCGCCTCCATCCCCATCTCCGTTTCCTTCCCCCTTGGGCGACACTTCCAATTCCCGTCGATTTGCGACTTCTCGTCATATGCACAATGATAGGCCTGGCTGCCCAGTGTAGATGAGCGCACGTATAGCGAGCTTCCCCTTTCGTCTTTTCTTCATCGACATGTGTTGAGGCCTGTTGCTGTCCCCCATATCCTCCACCTCTCGACTCCCACCGCTTCTCTTCTCTTCCGCTCCCTGGAGCTCCTTCATCGCCACTCAACCAACAGTTGACCTCCTTCACTCTCCGACCTAGTTTTCCTCGATGAAAAAACCGTGGAAGTCAAGCCCCAGCGTGGGCGGTGGTAGTGCCCGGCCTGGGACCAGCCCGCACACGATTCGTGGTCGAATCTCCGGTCCCGTCCCTATCCCGAGTTCTATGGACGACGAGTTTCCCATACGTAACCCTGGCTCGAACATCGCAACACCTGTACGCGGCGAGTTTAAAGAGCCCCAGCCCGAGCCTGTCTTGTCTGCCCGAAATCAGTCGTCTACAGCTCCTATCGCCCCAAGTCCACTTAATGATGTTGTACATCCCACCAGTGCCAATCTGAGCGCGGTGCAACCCGTATCCTCACCCGTGACGGCGATGGGAGGATCGCCCGCTCGGAGGATGAATCAGTCTAATCCAGCCCGACAGTCGATTGCCAGTGCAGATACGGTTCAGATAAGAGACAAGGACCGTCCGCATCGGAAACAATCGAAACTCCGCGGTGCTCTTGGAAAGCTCTTGGGTCGTAAGAGGAAGACCGATCCCAATGATAGCCCGAGCAACACAGACTCAGACGTCAGCCCCGCACCGACTACACGACACAACCATCACCGCAGCCTTATCAGCAAGAACCCTCCTCAAAAGGATTTGGATACTGAGAATAGGCCGGATACAAGGGCACGGAACCGCCCATTCCCCGGTGCCGAATCCAAACGCTCTGCTTCGCTCCCTATCACCGAATTTGACCGAGCTTTACGATCCCACTCCATCCGCCCTGAAGATGTTCGTGCTATTGAGAGTGCACGCAACTCGCTAAGCGCCGACTTTGGTCTGTTCCAAAGACAAACCGGCCCGCGCAGGTCCAGGGAGACTGACTTCACTGGTCTCTCACCGCGACCCGCAAGCAGTCAAGGTCGGGACAGCAGGATGGCACAGCACGACGATGATCCTGGAGAGATCGGACGTGCAATTACGAGTGACTTCACGGGTTCTCGACGCCGATCACGGAGCCTGTCGGGCTTGCCGGAAGTCGAAGAGGATCAGGTCAAAACTCGACGGCGCAGTGATGAGATTCGTTATTGGAGAGAAAGTTATGATCCAGCCTTCAAGTCTCCTGTATCCTCCGATGCTCCAGAAGCCGAAGACTTTGCAGCTGTGAACACTGAAAAGGCTGAGACCACCGACAACAATCCGCCTCAGACACCACCAGAGCCTTTTCAGTTCGATACCTTCGCCACCATGCGTCACATTGGGGGAATGAAAATCACACACGCCGCACATTTGGAAACTCGAGTTTGCAACCTGGAGGCTAGGGTTTATCAGCTGGAGCAGGTTCTCAGTCAGGTTCGCAACGATGCGTCAGAACCAAGACCCAAGATCGGTACCCCTTATCTTCCGGCCCCTCCCATCACTGTGGACAGGCCGCCCTTTGGCAACAATATCACAAGACCTCTGAGCTCATCAGTGGAACAAGCAAGAGAAAATGGCAGGAGGGGCTCCGTTCTCTCAGACCATAAGCCAGATCTTTCGGATATGTCTTTCGATGTGCCTCCCCGACTTCTTGGCACCTTCCGCGACTCGTACACTCGACCATCCCTCGAGGCTTCAGACCGACCGACATCCACAGTAACAGTTCGTGCTGTAAGTAGCCTCCCTAGTCTTTCTAGGGATTCAACTGGGCCCTTGACCATGGATCACTACGCCACCCTATTGGCCCTGGTTCATACGGAGCGCTCTGCCCGGGAAGCCCTTGAGTCACAGGTCAAACGACTTGGCTACCAAGTCAGTGTCATGGCCAAGTCAGCCTTACGAAGAGACACTCAATACGACCCACCTCCAACAGCCAAGTCATTTGGGGACAGGTCGGCGTTCGACTATGACGATGACGAGAACAAGACCGACCTATCAATGATGATGGACGTCCATGCACGGTCTATCGATCCCGAGGACTCGGGGATCGGCACAGGCCATGGTGACGAAAGCGTGTACTCAGAGACCTTCGAAACTCCCCGCGAGGAAGCCCACAACTTCGGTGCATTTGGGGAGAATTTGGAAGAGGAAGACCAAACTCAGAAAAAGTCGGCGAGGACACTATCCCTGTCTCAACTCACTCAAGGGAAAAAGTCCCAGACCACACATCCGCCACACGCCATTTGACGTGCCTTCAATCTAACACATCTCTTATCTCTACGATTATGACTCGCTACCACAGCACATCTACTTTTCATCGCTTTATATTCCGCCGATTCACCTTCTCGGGGACGACAACCTCCTATGTACGATACCTCTTTAGCGAATTTTTATGACTTATATGCCAGGCTGTAGCAACGTCTTCAGTGATCCTCCTTTTCTTGTTTATTCTGCAATAGGCTTTTGCTTTTCCTTGTTGGTTATTCTAGCGCATCCACTTCCTATTCTGCGAATGTCAAATGTCGACGTTTTTACAATCGCATAAAAAGGGAGCATCTTGCATATGCCTGTGGCAACCGTTGTTGCCGGGGGGTTTGGTCTTCTTGTTTCTTACTTCTTGCCTTCTGCTCTCCCTCTCTCGGATGTTAGGCGCTTGAGGCGTCTCGGCGGTAATCTTGCGACAGATAAATGCATTGAGGATAGTCTCTAATGAAGAAAATATGCATCACCCGATGAGAAAGACACTCCAGGTGCCCAAGTCATTTCCAAGAGTAGTGTCCTTCATAATACTCTTGATTCATGCAATTGCTTGTATTACACGTCTAGTTTTGGTTCTTTAAATGGCGTGAGCCGTGTTTCTATTGCTGCTTGGTGCAGTGGAGGTCATCCTTGATGCCCCAGCTGCCCACTAATGCCATGGACTTCTCATCGCCAAGCGCAAGCCTGTCGTCCTGGAGCGTATCCGAAAGGCACGTCCAGGGATCCCGGCCGCCACCCCACTTCAGCAGATTCTCCTTCAGACGCTCTCCGTTCTCGCGGTTAATTGCGGCACCACCCTCGCCGCTCTTGAAGACAACGCGCCAGACGCGCTCAGCTAGCACCCGGTCGAAGAGGTAGCTGTAGTAGGTGCTGCCGTAGCTGTGCAGGTGGCCGAAGAAGCCCTGCCAGCAGGTACCCACGGGGTCCTTGGGTCCGTGTGCGAAGCGGGCCTGGATGCCGTGGAAGATATCCGTCGAGTCGAAGCCCGAGTTAGTAACGGTTGATGCGTGATATGCCTGGTCGACCATGGCGAGGATGATCTGGTGTTCCGTGTCGATCCCCTCGAAGCGCTTCGATACACGGATGCGCTCGGAGACAAGGTCGAAGGGGAGAGGGCGGTCTGACTTCCAGTGGCGGGCGAAGAGAGAGAGGACGGTCGGGTCGGCGGCGAAGTGCTCCATGAGAGTCGAGGGCAGCTCGGCGAAGTCAGTGGCGCACCGGGTGCCAGAGACATTCTGGAAGTTCGTGCGGGCCAGGATGGAGTGGATGGCGTGGCCCATCTCGTGGAAGAGGGTCTCTACCGAGTAGAACGATAGGAAGGCCGGCTCCTTTGCGCTGTCGCTCTTGGGGAAGTCACAGACAAGTGCAATTGTGGGAAGCTGCTTTAGCTTTCCGTTTCGATTCGATATCTCCATGCCGTCGTTGGCAGCCAGCTCAGCCGACTCGAAGCTCGGCATGTCACTTGTCTGATCGGCGGCGATCTCCTCGACTTCGCTCGGGAGAATCTCACGCGAGCATCGGACTGTGAAGTGTGCTGGGTTTGGAGACTTCTGCGGCCGATAAAAGAGGTCACAGTAGAGTACTGCGACCTGCTCGCCCTCGTCCGATACGACATCGAGCCGCTTGACGTCGGGGTGCCAAGTCTCGCCGGGGAGTGTTTCTCTTGGGACGAAGCGGATGCCGTAAAGCCGGCTAAACAGCCTCGACAGGCCCTGCATTACGGTGCCGACCGAGAAGAAGGCGGCGAGCTGGTCCTCCTGTCGCTGTCGGGATCTCATGTCTGCCCTGATCTTTTCCATATAAAAGTCCCGGTCCCAAGCCTGAAGCTGCGTGTCCGGGATGTTCAGGCGTTCACGCTTCTTTTCGATTAGCTCATGCAGTTCCCGCTCTACAGTGGGCGCATTATGCTCTCTCAGTGCGAGGAGAAACTGCATGACCGAGGCCGGCGACTTGGCCATCATGCGGTCTTTGAGGGCCATGTGACCGTAGCTCTCGAAGCCTGCCAGCTCGGCCAGCTCGCCCCTCAACTTGAGCATTGCCTCCAGGTACGTGATGGTTTGCCGAGATGCGGTTCGCTGGGCGACGTAGATCTCTCTTCTGGTATCTTCATCGTAGACGCTTTGTAAGGCTGCGGCCGCCTCGGAGCCAACAGTAGGGAGGTTGATTTGCGATCGAACCTTTAGGCTCGCAGCCAAGCTCGGATACAGTCCGTAGAACCGATGAGAAGGCAACGTGAGCTTCTGCTTCTCGGGTTGCATCCCCTGGACGAAGGCGGAACCAACGTCGCTGATGCGCGACGACAGGTCGACAAATCTATCTCGCGCGGCCTTGGGGAGGTTGACGGCAGACTTCATAAAGTCCAGCTTCAGCAGCTCCGCGACCGTCCTCTCCTCTTCGGACCACCCCTTTGTAACCTCGGGTTTGGACAGGGCTATTCCAAGCTGGTCGCTTAGGCCAGTCATGGTATTGAGCTGGTTCATGTACTGATAGACCATCGACCAGGCGCCGGTGGCGGCTTCCTGGAACCGGGGGTCGGGGTGCGTCATGCGCACGAAGTCGGAGAGATCCAGGACACGGCATAGCAGGTCGCTGAGCCGGTCGAGGTCCCGAACAATGAGCTTGTACTCTTGTGCCGTTGACGCACTGAGCACTCTCTGGACGATCTTTGTGGCCTGCTGCAGGTTCTTCTGGGCAAAGCGGAGGAAGCCATCTGGACTCGTCAGGTATCGATTCTTGAACAGACCCTCGCCCTTCTTCAGACTGAACTTGGGAAATGCCCTCCCAGAAGGAGAATCGAATAGATCGCGGAGCACGGCGTCATCGTGGTTTACGCTCGCCGCATGATCAATTGGAGCACTCCCAGAGCTGGCTTGGGCGGCCGCAGAAGCAGCGGACTGCCATCGTCGCTGAAGGGGCCTGTTTGCGTGTCGTACACATTGATTGCAGATCCAGGCACGACGGCCGGCCGAGCTGAGCATTGTAGTCTCACTGGCAGGGTCGCGGGCAAACAGGAACGAGGGATACAGGCAGCGTGAAATGAAGACAGTAGATGTGAAGAAACATCAGAACGAATAGACAATGAAGAATGAAGAATGAAGAATGGAGTACTAATGCAGTTTGCGGATACTTGGTCCGGCCCTCCACTGCGACTGACTGCGTTGTCGGCGGTTTGCGGCCGCCATAGGGAACGCCCTGGCTTGCTCCGGCTACCGCTGGGGGGCTCCACCCACCACTGAGCGAGTGCCTCCCGGTGCGGCTTCCTTGTAGTCTAGGTGTCTGCGCGCTAAAAGCTGAGTTCCAGCCCACCGCAAGTTCCACGAGGTGAGGTGCAGTCAGTGCACCGGCCTGACCTGGCCGAACGGAACGGGTCGGGATTCTCCGCCTTCGATTTTCCGTGGTCCGTGGAGCCCTTTTTGGTGATGATTGCAACCAGCAACGTCCGCATACCTTGATTCCGCGTCACGCCGTTCCCTTGTACCCGTCAATTGAGTGCACGATGGCTGCAAGAGTGCTGTTTTCACGGGTAGGCTTTCGTCCTGAGCTCATGATGAGCTTGCTGATGCTAATTGATCGCTACAGCGCTCCCTCGCGCCGTTGGCGACGCTTGCCCTCGGCGGCATGGCGTTGACTCCGGCTACCGTCTTCGCTGAAGGTCCCAGCAACGGTCTCAAGGTATGTTGCTCTTTAGTTGACGAGGGCCGAAAGACGCGAGCATCATCTGACACCTCGCAGCGGAGGCCCATCTACGACGACTTCGATGTTCCCTCCTCAAATCCCGCACCCGCGACACCTCCCGCCGCCCAGCAGCCGAGCCAGCCCGCCGAGGAAGAGCAGAAGCCCAAGTCCCCCACGCCCACCGACCGTCTGGCCGTCTACGTCGGCACCGCGCGCCTGGCCTTGTACCAGTACGCCGTGGCTGCCGAGAACAAGGTCAACGAGACCATGGATAAGGCCTTCAACCTCGAGCAGTCCTTCACCAGCACCATCGCGTCCCTTGCCCCCTCCCGAGAGAGCGGCGAGCAACTCATGCCCGGCGCCATCTACGTCCTCGTTGCTGCCATGGCCGGCAGCATCATCACTCGCAACCGCAGCATTGTCCTGCGCGCCTCCCTGCCGCTGGCCCTCGGCATTGGTGCCGGCTGGACTGTCATCCCCATCACCATGCGCAACGTCTCCGACCTGACCTGGAAGTACGAGCAGCGGTTCCCTGTCATCGCCGAGTCGCACATCAGGGCGCGTGAAGGTCTTCTGAAGGGAATCAGCTTCGCTAAGGTGCACACCAAGCTGGGAGTACGATACGTCGACGAGACAGTAACGGACGCGCGAGAGACTGTTGAGGGCTGGGTCCAGAAGGGCAAATAGAGGAATGAAAAGCGAAGGGTGTACCATCACATAGAGAATTCTGTCTGAACAATGTTCATTTGTATCAAAACGAGATCTTCCACCTAGTGGAGTCTTCCACTCAAGCCCTCCAGATCTATGTTTGAGAGGGAAGAGAACTCCCCTTTGAATTGACAGGTTGGCCGTTTAACGGACATTTCCCAATGCTGTGTCTATGAACAACGAAAACTTGACCTCGATCCCCCTTGCCAGAATCCCAAACTCCATAGATGAAATGTGAATCGCCGTAGCAATAATGGTCCATCCAGATACGACGTTTTCCTCTATAGTCCCCCTCCTCCCTATCCGGCCAGCACAATTGGGGCTGACTCGGCCTTCTCGGCCTGCTTATTTGGTGTCCGCTCAGACAAGGCCTTCTTGCGCTTCTGTGTGTTTCCCTCTCTTGTCTTGGCCATCTGACCTCCCGCTGCCAGCGCGCTTCCGTTGGCCTTCTTCGCCTTATTGGCTGCTTTCTTGGCCGCTTTCCCCTGCGGGGGCTGATCCAGTCCAAGCTTCGAGTCGACCTCGCGAGCCTGCTCAAGGTGGTGTCCTAAGTCCAGGGCCTGGCAAATGCTGGTATAGCTCTTGCACTGGTTGACTGGCTGATAGATCTTTTCTTTCCCGGGGACCAACTGAGCCAGGGAGAATTTGCTGTTACCAAATCGGTTTTCGACGTCCATCGCCGACTTGACGAATGCCTCGGCAACTTCCCGCCATGGGGCCATCCCGCCATCTGCCTCGCTTCTAAAGCAGCTGGCGTTCTTCTCGGCGGCCGTGGCGATCATGGCCCCGTCGGCGCCGAACTCCTCGGCAAGCTTGAGGCCTTCGTCCCGATTCACGACATCTCCGTTCATCAGGCAGGCGATACCATGCTCGCGACATACCTCTGCGATCATGCGCAGCTGCCCTCGGATCGCTGGTTCTCTAGGACGCATGGGCGTGGTTCGGCAGTGAATAGTCAGGCCAGTGATGCCCGTTGCACACAGCCGTCTCACGAGAATCTCGGTCTCCGCGGCCGTGTCCAACAGCCTGATCTTTACGCTGATACCGATCTCGAACTCGGGAGTGATGTTCTTTACAAGGGCCTCGAGGATGGCGCACAGTTTGTCGGGGGTCTGGAGAAGAGCCGCACCCATGCCGCCGTGGGTGCTGAATTGCTTCGGGCATCCGGCGTTGACGTCAATGCCAACGACGTCGGCGGCGACCAGCCTCGCGGCTTGCACGGCACGATCTGGGTCCGCGGTGCCGATCTGGAATATCAACTTGTCCTTCTCGATCTCGGGGAGAATTCTGTAGATGATGCTCTCCTTGGCTTCAGGTGCGTCTTTATGGGAAGATGTGCGGACCCATTCGATCGTCTTCGAGCCCTCGTTGAAGCGGCGGGTGGTTCCTATCATGGAGTAGTCGACAGTCTCGGGACCTAGAGCCAGAGATCATGGGTTAGAAAAATAGAAAGATGGAGGTTTCTAGATGGCGCCTTGGCTTTACTTACCCCAGACAAGGTCTGCTCCATACTTGAGCGCCATCAACCTGCAAGGCAACTCTCCAGAGCGGACCATGGGGGCAAGGACAACCTTGCCTCGATAGTCGACGCCCCGTCGGGGGATGGGTACTCGTTTGACCTCTGAAGCCATGGCACTTCTGATTGTTCGAGAGAGCATGCCTTGAATGCGGCGAAGTTTGGAGTGGATTCACATGCCCGTGCGGGACGACTCATAATTGTCGCGATGCGCGATGGGGCAAATCATGGAGGTTAATACTTTTTTATCTTATCGCTTATCGATAGGCGGGGCAAAGTCGCCCAGCAAAAATATGGGTCCTTCCTTGTTACTGACCAGACGGCTGACAGGATGGGGGGGGAATGCTCCAGGATTCCCCCACAAACAAAACAAAGCAACATAAACCGCACGTTGGAAGCGACTCTGCGCTGTGCTAGGCAGAGTTGACGATGAGATGGGCAGTTCTCGCCCGCGACGCCCGCGCACACCAACAGGCGCGTGGGCGGCGCTTGTCGAACGACGCCTCGGCATTGGCATTGCCATCCTAGTTGTTTGTTGGACAAACAAGTGCGCATGGCCGCATGCCACCATACGTTGTACGTCCTTAATGTCCATCAACTAACCCTAGCACGACCTTGACGATGTCGACCGACATGTCATGATCTTGCATGACTGCGAGCGGACCTCTGGCGTCGCTCCATCAAGTTTCTTGAGCCTTTGAGCCCCCATTGTCGACCAGGTCGGCGACGTGGTTGATTCGATACTCGGCGGTTCTAGTTCTTACCTAAGACTGCACCTTGTCTTGCATCCCACCCAGTTCCATTCCCAATTGGCCTTGTCGGCGAGGTGCCAGCGGGCCGGGGGTCGAACGACCAGCCGGGACTCAAGCCCGGACACAAGTCGATACGAATTTATGGGGAAAACTATGGTCTTGGGACGCCAAAAAGGGAGACGACGATACAACCCTTTTTGATCCTTTGCCCTTTTTGCCCTCTGTTTCTTACATCTTATGTTTGATAAGTTGAAAGAATTCATGTAAGTAATTTCCCCCTTGCCCAAGCGCCTCCTTAAACGTAACTATCACTGTCCCCACAGTTATAATATACTATAAATATGAATACATTTTATATATTCTATCTCTATTTTATACTTATATAAATGCTCTTTGCATACTCTTTACTATAAATTAGTAGCTATCAGTATAGTATACAAACATCAGAAGCCTTTATTATCCATTTATGTAATATTTGAGCCTGCTATAACTTAAAATAACCCTTGAAAGAAATCCCATGCCATACACCACTCTAGCGGATAAGAGGCGCCCGGCAACCAGGTGCCCACTACGAATTTCAGGGAGACCGGGTACCTACCTCCTGGACGGTCTCCAAAATAACACCTTGCCAGGCATTTTTCTTTCTCAATCTTCCCTCGTCTCTTTCGTCAAACTACGCGTTCGCTCCCTTCTCCTCCTCCGCCCCAATTGCTTTGCTCGCGCCCATCACCGCCCCCCGTGTGGTCGCCAGCTTCACATTCTTTCCAGTACGGACACTCTGCGCTTCTTGTTGTCTCACGCCGACGTCATCCAATCCTGTCCCAATGGCCGGCCGCATGCCCCTCCTCCCGGCGCGACTCGCCGCCTCGGCCGCCCGGTCCTCGCCTCGAGCATCATCCTCGTCGTCACTGGCTGCCCCGCGCTCTCTCCGACAACACCGCCGGCCGTACTCGTCGCAGCCGTCGCCCCGCAACGACAAGGTCAAGTTCTGGCCTTTTATCGCCGTCATCGGCCTAGGAACCTTGGGCTACATGGGCCTCGTCAACCGCCGGAAAGGTGAGATTTGAGAAGGAGCCTCTCTGCCCGCTTTTCCCCTCTCTGGCCCTCACGAGCTATCAGTCGATGGGGCGATCCAAGCGTCTCGGCATGCCCTCCCTGTTCAAGGGCGTGCGACGATACTTGGACAGCGCATCGCACCTCCTTTTAAATCCCCCTGATTTCACATGTTCGTGAAACCTCCAACAACACCTCGCTGACAAAATCCCGCCCGCTGCAGACATGCCTCAAAGAATCGACGCCTCAGCTGGCGAGCTTCCCGCGCCCGCCAAGCCTACACCCACGTTCAGTCCCTCCGATGTCACCGTTGTCTTCGTCCTGGGCGGGCCTGGTGCCGGCAAGGGCACCCAGTGCTCGAAGCTGGTCCAGGAGTACGGCTTCACTCACCTTTCGGCTGGTGACTTGCTTCGCGCTGAGCAGGAACGGCCTGGGTCCCAGTTCGGTGATCTCATCAAGAGCTACATCAAGGATGGTCTCATCGTCCCCATGGAGGTGACGATCCAGCTGCTTGAGAACGCCATGACCGAGACGCTCCAGAAGACCGGCACCACCAAGGGCCGCTTCCTCATCGATGGCTTCCCTCGCAAGATGGACCAGGCTGTCAAGTTCGAGGAGTCTGTCTGCCCCGCCAAGATGGTCCTCTTCTTCGACTGTCCCGAAGAGGTCATGGAGTCACGACTCCTTGAGCGTGGAAAGACATCGGGCCGCTCCGACGACAACGCCGAGAGCATCCGCAAGCGATTCCACACATTTGTCGAGACCAGCATGCCCGTTGTTGACTATTTTGAGAAGGAGGGCAAGGTGGTCAAGCTAGATGCTACACCCGCGCCTGATCTGGTCTTCGTCAAGACTCAACAGGCTTTGAAGGACAAACTTGGCGCCAACTTTTAAGACGGACACAGGCGCTCTCGCTCATGCACGCATATACACGATACGATCATAGGCACACACATGCACGGGGGGCACCGTCTCGCATGAGGAGCAACGCAACCGGGGTGGGTTTTGGGGATTGTAGAGGGACTTACAAAGGAAACCTCACCTATAGACTTGGGCCAGGGATGGGAAGCTCTGGTGCTGCATCATGGGCAAACCACTGGCCCTTTTGTACTTTCTTCTTTCTTTCTTCTTCTTCTTTTTGTCTTCCTATGTACGCCTAGTGTGTCTTTTGTATAATACATGCTTCACATCCCAGGGCTCAACGTTTGGTACCTAGGTACCTGACACGTGGGAGCAGATGAGATGAGATGGTGGAGATTTGATGACGGGCAATCTCATCTACTTCGGACTTGCTTCAGAGGCGGTCCGAACAGCGGATGCTCGTTCTGGACATGGCACGAAGTACCTCGGTACCTTTCCAAACCTCCCCAATACCAAGTCTCCAGCCCATCTGGGTCTCTATCTTTATGACCTTGATACTCGTTTGTTAAAATGCTTATCCCCAACCACACACGCATACATTATGGCCTCCGCATCTTGGCACATGGCTGCTAGCTTAATAACCGATGGAGGTCTCCGTTATTCTCGAAGCTTTGTCAATTCCTGTTACTGAATTGCTCCTTGAAGCATCATGGCGCCCTGCTGTCGATGGCCTCCGTGACCTTTGTCATGATGAGTCTCGCGACATTCTTACAGTTCTTATGCCGACCTCTTTGAACAAAATCACTCCATGGCTGGATCAGCGTGCACCGGGTTCATGTGATCAGCTTAATCGTATCCGTAAAGCCTGTTGAGATTGTAAAAGTTGACAACCAGCCACATTAGGTCCGGTATCTGAGAGCTGATAGCTGAAGCCAGCCCCCACACTACTTACTACATAGCACAAGCTGGCAGCGACATTTCACTCACATCCCAGCCTCTCACAATTTTGTCACCTATTTATTGCTTATTTTCATCCCCCACACTCGATGCTAAATAAGTGCCTTGTCGGTTCTCAAACATGACCAAGTGGCAAGGCTACCGAGTAACTACACAGGTCGTCTATTCATAGTACTTCTCAATCACATACTACTCTGTAGATATAAAGTACTTTACGCGAGCGGAACGAAGTGGACGACATACCATTTCTGGCCTTTCTTCCCCTGTTTGCCCTCGTTGCCCTCTGGTTCTCGTATCCAAGAAAGGTTAAAGAGTCTATTCTAAGCAATTAGTTACCTCCTCGCCTAAGCGCCTTTTTAGACTCGGCTGTCGCCGTCCCCATGACCACGGGTATACTGCGAGTAAACGAACATCAAGGGTTCGCTCACACACCCTCGGTAACAAACTGGCAACCGGCAGCGTTCATTATTTATTTATTTTAACGTTCAAGCCTACTATGGCCTAACACAACCCTCGAGAAAAAAATTCCATGCGCATACGTAACTCCAGCGGGGCCACCAACGTCACTCTGATGGCGCTAAAACAAGGACAAAAGGCGCCCGGCGTCGAGGCGCGGCCATGGGAGGGGACTCTGGCGTGAGTGTCGTGTGCCCCACGTAACGGGTGCCCACCAGGGAGTCCAGGGAGGCGGAGAGACATTGGAGAGGGGTGTTACAGAAGGGCTGAAGGGCCCCAGGGACCCATCCATCCATTCATCCCTTCCGTTGAAGCTTGGGGTCTCAGGGGTATTTGGTTGGTTGGGCAGTTGATGATACTCGTTGGCTTATTGGGCCGCTGGCAACTCCATCATCGGGCACTTACTGGATCAGCTTGGTGATGATAGGGCTAATGACACGGAGATGGCTCACGGGCGGCCCTCTATCCCTCCTCAGCCTGGGAAGGGCCAGCCACCGCTGGGGCACCACGTCATGGGGTAGCTATGCGGGCTAAAGAAGGGCGATGGACAACAGCTGTGTCTGGACGCCTCAGTCAACAAGCAACACGATCCCTCACCAGCGACAAAGCAGAAAGCGGGCGGGTTTGGCACTCTAGTACAGACGCAGTTAGGACTGCAGGGGGCGTGTGGATAAGGCCCGGTAGGGGGAGCGGAGGGGGCTTGGGGCTTAAGGGTCCCCCTCCATCACCCCCCATCGCACTACGACACGATAGAAGGTCGCCCGTCGCCCAGCAAGGGCCCGTTATCAGGTGCCAGTGCCGGGGGGAGCTTGAAGAAGCAGCAGCATGTTAGCAGTTGGTGACGGAGGACCTGCAAATGGACGTCGTCTCTACCACTAGGGATCTGCGATTAATTAATTGCAGGCCCCCAGGCCCCGTTCTCGAACAGGCGTGGGCATCGTCCGTACGCACCTCGACACGGATTTCGTGCTTTGATGCCGTCGTAGGAGGAGGCTGCTGCCGTCCCTGGGCCCATTCCGTGTTGATCCCTGTGTTCCTGAAACTCCCTGGATCATCTCGCTGCTCGCACACGGGTTCTCTCTCTTTGACCACCTTTGTGTCTGCGTCGGGTGCCTCTCTGTGTGTCTCTTTTTTTTTACTAGCCCTCCAGGTCGATCTCTTATTTTCTTTCCAACCTATCTGCTACATACTCAGTCCTCCTCCTATTCCTCTTCTTCCTCTTCTTCTTCTTCTTCTTCTTCCTCCTACTCCCCTTCCCCCTCCTTTTCTCACTGCCAAAGCCAATCCTCGCTGCCGCCCTCCCTCTCCAGTGTCGTACAGCCTTGGCGTCATCATCACCATCACCCAAGAAGCCGTCGGACCTATCTCGCACGTTCGTCTTCACCCAACCCTTGGCGGCGTACGCTGTACGAAGTACTACCCCCCCATCCCTGCAGTGTCCTTGCCTGCCCCTGCCTGCAACTGGAGCCCGGTGCCCAGGCGACAAAGCAAAGGGAATTGCCAGCGCCTCCCCCGGCCTCGGCCCCCTCGCGTCCCGTTCCCATCTCCATTCTGTCAGTGTTAAGGCCTCTCTGTATTCGTATGAATACCGTATTGCAGCTTTAGGCCTGCACCACCGCCGACACCCGACCTCACGGCGCCACGACACCACACCACTCCCGCCACCTCCAGCTACGTTCCCCGGCCACGACAATCCGTATCGACCTCCCAGTTCCCACAACAAACAACCACCGGCGGCGGCGGTGTCAACTACAAAACCCTCCCCCAGAAACCACCATCGCCATCGCCCCGTCGGCAAGTGCCAGCATTAAAACTGCTGCTGCTCTCGCCGACCAAAAGCGCCCCAGGGTCCCCTCCAACCGCCCGCGGCGATCCCCACATGTCCGCCAGTTCAATCTCGTATCGCCTGTACCAGTCTCATTGGACAACCCCACCGCAACGATAGCATCAGCATCGCAATTGCCCTGACGATATCCTCGCTTTCAATTTTCTGGGCTTTTCTTCCACCTGCTGCCCAGCCTGCCCGGCGCTCGACGGCTGATTTTCCTCTCCCTCCAGTCAATGACGTTGCAATAGGCCCGTCCCTCATCCTCGTCCGTCATCCCTCGCCCGTCATCCGCCGTCAGCAATGGAGAACGAGGCCCCCGCCGTTCAGGTCCAAGATGGCCGCTCCTCGAGGAGAGACCGTTTCATGGGCAAGCTCTTTAAGCCCAAAGATCGCAAACCAGGCAATGAGCAGCAATCCACCGCCAACATCGACGCCTTCCTACACAGCTCCTCCGATAATCTGACCGTCACACACGCCCCGCCTCCAATCCCAGCGTCGCTACCCAAGCTGGCCAAGCTCGACACCACCTCTATCTCCCGCTATCCTCAGGCCCTCGCCGTCAACCAGCAGGCCCAGCAGAACCGCCCGCTCGTCCAGGCACCCCGTCCCGATCCAAAGTCAGCCAACCGCTCCCCACGACCGAATAAGAAGGGTCGATTCGTGACATTTGACGACTCGCTTCCGGACGTCATTGGCGAGGGCGGTGACGAGTCAGAAATTCCCGTCATCGAGATTTCAAAGCGCAAGAAGTCCCAAAAGCAAAAGCCTCGTGCACCTAAACCTCCGCCGCACCGCCTGGGTGCTTATTCTCCTGGGAGGCCCCCTCCTCCTCCAGCAGAGGCTGGGCCTCCCGGTGGGCCTCCCGGCGTGGACGACTTCAGACCAAAACCCCTGTTACGTACCCAAACGGGATTCTCCTCCATCTACACGCCAGAGGACGACGAAGAGCCCCAAATAGATCCCGAATCCAAGTATGATGAGCTGGGCTCAGCCGGTTCCCCTATTGGTGCGCTGCCTCCCCTCCAAATGCCCTCAGCAAGGTTCCTTGGGGCAGCTGCACACCAGGACGACAATAGGAGGTCATACATCGAGGTTCACTCAGCCCAGATGCGGGATCAAGAAGGCAGGGCCTTCGCCGAGGCTGCTCGTGTCGCCAGTGCCACATCAGCAACTTCTCATAATTGGGAGGATTCCCCCTCCGCTGAACCTTTTTCGGCGTCGTCTCCAACTTCAAACCGACGACAAGCTCCCTCGCCAGAGATACAAGTCACAAAGCCAAATATAGAATACAGCCCGGCCTCCATGAATTCCAACGCCTCTGGCTTCTCTCCAGTTGCCGAACCTGAACAACTCTCACGACAGCCTAGTATTGCCTCGCACATCACGCGACAACCCAGTCTTGCCACCCCCCGTGACCCGCCAATGATGGCGAGTCGATCTGCCTCATTCAGGGTCAATGATCCGGGTGCGGGCGACGAGGCGCTGGAGGCCTTTGTTGCGAGGACGAGGCACCTGTTTGAGCTTTTCCGACTGCACGCCGAGACTATCAAGCCCTTGGCAACAAGCTCGTTAAAAGAGTGCGCTCGTGGAGGTCTTTGGTGGTTTCTCAAGGGCCGGATGGGCTTAGAGTCGGCGGTCCGAGAACGTCCAAATTCGCCCCAAGGCCAGGCGCAGAATGATCGAGATCGTCAGCAAGCCTACGCGAACTTGGCGAAGGGGTACTGGCTCTGTGAAGAAATGATTCCCGAAATTGCCCAGTCCCAGGGACTTCCGCCAGATTCTGAAGTTGTGGAGGTCACTCAAGCTCTCGTATCCGCCCTAAAGAAGCTGGCCATGTCCATGAAGCGGAACGGTTTCCTGCCGCCCGAGGATGCCCTGCTTCCACAGACGATCGATAAGTCCGTTTGGCTGGAGTATCCGGCTGTAAGTCAGGACATGATTGCTCTTCTCTCGGGGAATTGGGGCTCAGGCATGACGGCGATGACGAACCCACTGTCCGATCTCCGCCTTTTGGATGCGCTCCCCGTGGGAGACAACACCGATAACTTTAGTTACGGGAGGATGCCAGCAGATGTCTATCTAATGGAGCAGGGGCAGGAATCTCATCGACTCTTTTTCCCATGCATGCTCTCCATGGTTCGCCCTGTTAAGTCCCTCAGTCTGGTCTTCGTCCTTGCCAGCCAGAACGGCCACATGCAGCTAGCCATCCAGGATAACAAGAATGTTGGCCCGGTATGGGACGATGTCCGCTGGAGGAACGAAACGTTCACGCTTGATATTCGGTTACGCCGTGGCTTCGTTCTGGCCGTGCAGCTAGCCCAGCAAGACTATAGGATGCTTTGGAACATGTACGACTTTGGAAACAAGATTCAGAAGTCTCTCTTCCCGCGAAGCGACGAGACCATGGTTTTCCGAACAACCCTTCGGTCGTTCCAATTCATGGACGCAGACCCCCAGTCCCGTCAATTCCCCAAGGAACCAGTCTCACAATGCGATGTGGCATTATTTGAGAAGCAATACAAGGAGAGCGGTCCCGCCGGCTTGCGGACCTGGCATCTTGGTTTCCGAATTGCTGTGGTGACGGGGACTCGCACGAGGACACTGAGCGGCGTCAATCACTTGTATACGCCGTCTCAGCCAATCCAGTTTGGATTCTTCCGTGGTGACAAGGATGCCCCGTCCTTATCACTCAAATTCGACAACGGGAAGTCCAAGGGCCGGATGGTATTTGTCTTCAGCGAGGAGAAGGCCAGAATCAAGTTTCATTCGCTCATTACTGGGACCGCTTTGGACCACGATGAAAAGATTTACGCCGACGTGCCCCTCAAAAGCTTTGCCATCTCTCAGAGCGTGCGCGAGCCATTGGGCATGGCGCCCTTCACCCGCATGTCATGGAAAGCGGTCAGAGTTGTCAATGATGAGTATGGTGGCGATCTGCCACCAACCGTCCTCGCAGACCGGCTGAAGGTCGTTCTCGAGTACCAGAACGGCAACATGACTGACAGGATTAACGTTGAGCCTGGAGAGCTGCGAGTGAGGTTAGAGGTGCAAAACGCCAAGCTCTTCCGAGTGCTGCGCCAACCACAGAAGGATATGACCGTGTCTGTTTCCGAAGCCCAGGTCTCCAAAGAGCTCCCGCGAAACATGACAGATGCGCTGCAATTGCTACGGCATAACCAGACGATCCGGACGTTCGAATTCAACAATATCAAGGACCTGCACAACTTCCAGTTTGCCATGACCGGGTTTGAAGTTATCTTTGACGCACTTGCGATAACGTTTGCGATTTCACGTCGACGCATGGTGGTGCCAATCCACAAGAAGTGGGAGGCTGGGTACACGCGAATCCAAGTAGTGAGGCAGGAGGACAAGCAACTACAATTGTTGGCCTTCTTTGAAGACTTCCACCACGGACACTGCATGAACTTTGTGCTCAAGGGCACCGACACTTACGAGAGCTTTGGACGGGCCGGGAAGGCAGGTATCAAATTTGTCGACGCCAAGTGGCCGCTGCCGCGGCTGCCTGCGGACAAGGACGGCGACTACGACGATATGGCTTTTGTCTGCCTCGATCTCCCAGATCTCCCAGGAGAGCATGACGATATCTCCATCGTGTTTGAGAAAGAAGCAGGTCAGTAAATTGACCCCGTGTCCCTTGAGGTACTCGTGAGCAAAGGCTAACAATGATGCTGTTACAGACCGAGATGCACTCAGTCAATGCCTGCCAGCGCCGATAAAAGGGCCGACAAGAATGTCATCACGATTGAAATGAGTACATATTAAGTTTTACACGAGTGCGCGGGCTCTACTAGGAACGGTTTGCGCGTGAGCACGAGAAGACTATGGGGATATACCCAGCGGCCTGATGCACGGGGCATGTGAAGCACAAGTACGCGATGGCGTAGTTGGCACGAAGATATCCATCCGAGGTCGGGGGAGCACGAATAGGACGACAGGCGACAAGATCCGACGAAAGACGTCCTGCGAAACCACCCGAGCCGGACGGAGTTTGGCGGGACATGACCTACGGCGTTCAGATGCCAATGATTGAAGAGGTAAAGCCAAGGGCATCGGAGGCAGATGGGGGGTTATCGGACGGGTTGAAGACCGAGGGGCAGCTCGCTATGGAAGCTATAGAAGCAAGCAATTGCCGGCGCTACCGAGAGGAGCGGTGTATATGTGTTGTATGCCCGGGTGCCTCGCGAGTTAGTTACCTGCCTAGATGAATGGTATCCTCGAGGCGTTTCCATGTAAGTAGGAATGAAATGTGGAATAGCTTAAGCCTACCTAAGCAGACAATGTTTAAGTAGATGCTTACCTAGTCTACGTGCCTACATATATTACTTGAATAATTCTTGAATATCCAATCCCCTCAGCGGCAGTTGGCTTCCCATTAACAAAGAAGCTAGCCACTGAAGCAGCTGAAGCGATTGCTCAACCAGTGCCGGACTAGGGCAAGGGATGAGCTGGGATGGAGCTGGAGGGGTCGGGATGACGGAGTGGGACGTCATCCATTTCCCCCACCAATTCCAACTTTGAGCGTGTGCTTGCACCAAAGTACCGCTTGTCACTCACTTCGTCGTATTGAGCTTTCAAGCCACCAAGATAATCAGGCAATCATTGACTCTGTGGCTGCCTCGGAAGGGTGTGTGCTGGGGTGATTACAGTAGGAGGCATGCGACGGATCTCCTCAAAAGGGGTAAACTGGTGCCTGAAGAAGCTATCTTGCGTTGTTGGATCCAGCGACGGCTGCCTTTCTCAGCGTCCCATCCCACGTGCAAGCGTCCATCCACCCCTCCGTCCCGAGCTGATGCGGGTCCAGATGAGCTTGCATGGATGTCATACCATGTACGAATACGTCCTTGTAGACATGGCACAGTCTCTTTCTTGCATACTAGGTAGTTGACCTTCAGCTTATTCCTGTAGCATTTGCCTCCTCAGTTGGAGAGGTGGTGATGCAGACGGGACTAAAAGAACGGGTCATAACTGGTATGTCAACACGCTTAGTGTAGCCACATCGGCTTCCTCATGATCATGACCTTGTCCCACCAACAAACGACTTATACCTACGCGTAACCACTCTCGCCGGTTATCGACTGCCTCGGGTTGGCAATTTGGAAGCAGGACTGCAATGGTCTTTATTCGCACGTCGTACCTTGCCGTACATGCCTACTAAGGTACTATCTACTAAGCGTGTAGACAGTAGACTACGTGGTACCGCGGTCATCCGATCGGTCGTGCTTTCCCTTACCTGACCCACGCCCCGGGGCACCTAGGTTGGCCATATTCCCACCCACCTCAACGCGCCCTAGTACCGACTCTAAATGCCTCCGGCACCCGGGCAAGGCAGGCATAAGCAATGTACGGCACTGCACTATTGGAAGCTCCGGGAGGTTAGGCAGACAAGGATCCCAGCAGGGAAGGCACGCACCAGGTGCCAGGTGAACCATTCGCTTTCGCACATTGATCCCCATCCAAGTCGTCACACACCTGTGAGTAAGTTAGCAGCTGTGGCCTACTAGGTACGAGGTACGCCCGCCGGCGCATCCGCTCGTCATCGTCTGCTTCTCTTTTCTTTTCTTTCCTTTCCTCAACAACCTCCGCTCTTCTCTTCCTTATCTTTCCTTCCCTTTCTCCTCTCCCTCACCTTTCCCAGTCCATCGCCTTGCACCCTCCTCCCGTCGTCGCCATCTCACAGAGACAGTGCCAAGCCGAAACCGACGACGAAGAGGCCGAACAGCTCCCGCCGCCCCAGCGCTCCCGTCAAAGCCGTCAACCGTCAATCAACAACCTCACAGCCCCGCACCCACCCACACAAACTCCCTCTCACTCATTCAAGCCGTACCCGCTTCCCGCCACCCGTCGCTGAACGCGTGGGCACCCTTTATTCTTTCGGGCCACGAAAATAATTAGGCCAAGGACCCAGCCGTCAGCAGGCGTTTGTGTCAGCCAGCCAGAGGGTCCAGTGTCCAGTGTCCAGTGTCCAGCATCCAGCATCCAGCGTCAGCAGCGTAAGGCGCAACGCCTCACCCTACCTCGCACCAGGCTTCCAGCAGGCGTAGCCCTGAGTAAAGAGTCCATCCGCCATGGTGATGGGCCTGGTCTCGGTGCATGGCCGCCGTAGAACTGGCAGCAGTAAGTCCCGTCAAACTCCATCCTCCACCGTTGCTTGATTGCCCAGTTTGTCCAACTTTGCCCAAGCAATCCTCCCCCAAATACCTCTATCACCAATTTACCAGGTCCCCCGTCTTGCCCCGTTGCTGCCGAAACTGTGTTTAAAGCTCCCGCCATTATCTGCCTCCACTCCGTTCGTTCCCCGGATGCCCATATCCACCCACTATACATCCCACCACCCCGCCGCCGCCTCCGAATCCTCCGCGACCTGAGCTCTATCCAGCCTACACATCTCTCCTCTTGCCCCTCTCCCCAACATTTCCCCCAGCACGTGTCGTGAGTCGCTTGTCGAGTCGTCATGTTGACCAACTGGTTCGCCCAACCCACAGGTGCCCGTTCCTCGATCGACGACGGCCGCGGGGTTGATGGCGACGATGACACCTCCGTCATGGAGCCCGACCAGGGCAATGGTGAGTGAGCAACGCTTCCAAGGGCCGCCGCTGTCGCATTTTCTGTCGCGGCCCTCCTCGATGTCTACGACACTCTGCTGACGAGCTCAATTTCCTTCCAGTCCTCTCCCATATCATTTCCCAACTGCGTCCAGGTGCCGATCTCAGTCGCGTCGTCCTGCCCACCTTCATTCTTGAACCCCGCAGCATGCTTGAGAGGATCACAAAGTACCATCCCCGTCTCATTCAAAATCGCGATGCGTCCAGACTAATCCCCTCCTCCTAGTTTTATGTGCCACCCCGAGATGCTCCTTCATATCCCCGACATAGACGACCCGATCGATCGCTTCGTTTCCGTAGTCAAGTTCTATCTGAGCGGTTGGCACATTCGTCCACCGTTGGTTACCCCTGTCCCCAACTCGAATTTGCTAGCGGCTGATCACATGCAGAGGTGTCAAGAAGCCTTTGAACCCCATTCTCGGCGAGATCTTCACCTGTTACTGGGAGCTGGACAACAACAAGCGAGCATACTATATTTCCGAACAAACCTCGCATCATCCGCCCAAGTCCAGCTACTTCTACCTGGCTCCCGACCACCACCTCCGTATCGATGGCACCCTTAAGCCCCGAAGTCGCTTTCTGGGCAACTCTGCCGCCAGTCTCATGGAAGGCATTGCTTTCCTGACCCTTCTCAACCGTGGAAAGGATCCCGCAAAGGGGGAACAATAGTTGGTTAACCCGTGCCTTTGCTTGCTTGCTGATGTTTTGGAATTTTCCGTGTAAGTGGTTGACAAGTACTAACATTGAACCACAGCATCCTGACTCAGCCTAACATGTACGCTCGAGGCATTCTTTTCGGAAAGATGAAGTATGAACTGGGAGACCACAGCTTCGTTAGGTGCCCTGAGCTTGATTTGGTTGCCGACATCGATTTCAAGACAAAGGGCTGGGTTGGCGGCACCTACAATGCCATTGGCGGAACAATCAAAAAGGAGAGCACCGGTGAGATTTTGTTCGAGCTCTCAGGGCTATGGAGTGATGAGATGTTTATCAAAGACATGAGGGTGAGTGCACGATCCCTACCCTAAGCTATTAGCAAGCTAACAAAACATAGACAGGCAAGCGAGAAATGTTCTTCGATGCTAGAGGATCAAAGCACACTTCCCCAGTTGTACGACCGATTGAGGAGCAGGAAGAGCGAGAATCGCAACGACTCTGGGAGAAGACGGCCAGGGCCGTCAAAGAACGGAACCACGAGCTCGCTACCGACGAGAAGACCAAGATTGAGGATCGCCAACGCGAAGAAGCCGCCCTAAGGGCCCAAGACAACGTTGAGTGGCATCCTCGATTGTTCCGTCTGGTGAAGGGCGGCCCTGGCGGGATGGAGGAAGGAGAAGAAGATCTCGAATGGGTTATCAATGCCACCATGTAAGTGCATTCATCTCTTGCGCGAAGAGAAACCAGACCTAAAGTATACCCAGCGATCATACTGCTCCCCCAGAGAAGCAGGCTGAGCAGATTATGGCGATTTATCCCATCGTCAAGGGTCAGAAGCCCGATCAGCGTCACGTCATTCCTCCCCACAGTCCCCCAGCCGTCGTCGATAAGCAACTAGGACATTTCGATGATTTGACAATTGCCGAGAAGCCCAAGGACGAAGAGCCCAACACTGAAAAGCTCGGATACAAGAAACCCGAGCAGATTCAGCTGCAGAACGAAAAGTCTCAGGAAAATCTCATCGATTTCGACGAGAGACCCGCCCCGCAGCCTGCCCAGCCTCATCAGCATGAGATCCCCAAGCCCACGCCGAGCGAGACCGAGATCCACAACATGCTAAAATCTACGGGAAAGTCAGCGGACGGACCGCTCATCGACTTCTCTACGGACCTCAAGAAGGACCTATCAGCTGAAGTAAAACAATAAGGCAATGTTTACCTAAAGGGGAGGGGTACCAGGTAGTAAGCTGGTTGGTTATTTTAAAAGAACGGGGTAGGCAACGGCTCGGGCAGGCATATATCAACATCGGCGCGGCATGAGGGTTCGTTATAAAGGGATACCATTGTACATATCTGCATTATGAGTGGGTTGGCAATGAGTAACAAGGCTTCAACACCAGCCCAGCAAGAATAGCAACAAAGATCAGTCTTGTCGGCAAATTCGACTTGTTTTGGATTCATATGAATTATTTGTACAGATGTGGCATCAACACACCCTAAATGAAGCTACCCAAAGCCCCGTCCTTGAACGCCATGACCCTTCCCGCCTGGGAGATGTTTCTGTCCATCCCCCCCCTGGTCGTTTGGAATGAAACCATCAAAACACACGCAGAACACTAGAATCGTCGTCGACCAGCCTCGGGAGTTGGCGACCGGCTAGCGCTCTTCTCATCGCGACCGCGCGCCCTGAGCCACTTCTTGGTACTGAGCTGCAGGTCGCGATCGAGCTCCTCGCCGGGGTTCTTGCGATGAATGAAGTTGCAAAAGCCGCCGCGAACACAACCCTCGCCGGAGTTAAGGCGGCAGCAAGCCTCGCGGAAGTCGGTCACGGGGCTGAGTTCGCAGTAGATGGGACGTGCGGCATACCAGCGGCTGTTGAGCTCGTCGCAGGCCTTTTGCGCGGATTCCTCGTACTTGAATCGCGCGTAGACGTTGCCGATGAGGTCTGTCAGAGGGAAACGGTGTCAGCGTATTTGCCTTGGAGTGGAGTGGAGTGGAAAGACGCAGGAGGGGGGCACGCACGATCATTGTTGTTGTCGCACACAACGAGCTCCTCGAGCTCGCCATACTTGCACAGCTCACACCAGATGTCCTCGTAGAAGGCGTCAAAGTGGTTCTGCAGCTGGGAAGGGTTCATGCGGTTTTTGGGATCGTAGGCCGGGTTCTGGTAGAGGTTGGGCATGAGGATGGTCTGGCTGTAGGAGGGCTTGACGTGTTTTCGCGAGCAGCGGTCGCCATGTCGGCAGGCACCAATTTTCTAATGCGAGAGGGCGCGATGGCGCGTAAATTAGCAATGCTGAACCGTAGGCATGAATATGAAGCAGTTGTCCACTGGCTGGCTGTAGACGGGGAGGGATGTTCGGACTTACAAAGTAGAAGGAGCAGTTGACCTTGTCAAGCTCTGTTCCGAAGATGGAGGCGAGGAAGTTGGCCATGATTGCGGAGATGGGATTGTTTGGCGGAAGGGTGATGGAAGCTTGGTCAGTGGTGATGCAGGGCGTTGGAGGAGCTGGCTGGAGGAAGAATTGGGATATTGGAAGATAGCCTTACGCCACATGAGGCGGCTGGATGAGGCTGGATCACGTGCATGTGGCGCATTTGTCATACAGCTCTGGGGAAGTCTGGAGCATTCTGGAGGGGAGCCACCACAACAGCCACAGTGGGTGGCTGAAACAAGGACCCGCTAAAATGTGCGCTGCAAGACGGTGAGACCGTCCCCCCCCTAACGAGGACCGAGTCCTGAATTGGTAAGTGGTTCATCAATCGTTCAGGGACCAGCAAACTTACAGCATCGCACCCTCGGTGTCTCCTACGGCGTGCGCGACTCGCAACTTGCAACTCGCAACTTGCGGCTCAGAATAGCCAATACCACCAACTACGGCCTGCTTTTTATTTCTTTCTTTCTTTTCGGACCGCCAGGCAATTAACTCGCCGACATAAGAGCTCCTGTTCCCCCTCTTCTACGGCTCTGCTTCGTGCCATCGCATTACCCCCGACTCCATCCCCGCCTCCCCAAACCCGACTCGAACTCGAACTCGAACTCGAAACTCGACCGAGAACTGAGAATACAATGGACCAAGCAGACATCCCCGCGCTGCTCGCGCGTATGGCCAGCGATGAGGATGCCTCGCGTAAGATGGCCGTTTTCAAACTGCAGAGCTCCATCAACGATCCCGCCTTCGCCGACGTCTTCATTTCCTCGGGCGGCCTCGTCGTCCTGCGCCGCCTCATCATGACGGCCGGCGGCAACACCCTCGCCTACTCGCTCCAGAGCCTGACGCGCCTTCTCGAGGTTGACATGGGATGGGACATCTTCGAGGGTCCAACCGCCAGTGATCTCGTCGAGCGGGTCGTAGAGCTCATTGTCACGAACCCGCTGGTTAATATCCTCAGGGGCGCCATGTCCATCCTGGTCGCCCTCGTCAGCCATTCCCAGTCCACCGGCTTCCACAGCGCCGCGAGCCGCACGCCGGGAACCTTTGGCTTCCGCGCCCTGAAGCCCGCCGTCGCCGTCTACCCGCAATTCTTCGAGCTGGTGATAGCCCAGCTGCAGAGTGCTGACCACGCCCTGTGCGCCAACGCACTCATGCTCATCAACGCATTGATTCGGGACGCTGTGTCGAACGAGAGCACCATGGGCGGTGGCAAGACCAGCGGGGGCCAAGGGGACGAGTGGTCCAAGTTTATCAAGCGATTGCAAGACCTAGGACTAATCAAGGCGGTCTACAAGCTTATGCAGAGCTCAGCCCTGCAGGACCTAGCACACCCCTTGTTTGAGTTCCAGTCATTGACCAAGATCTTGTTGAGAAAATGGCGGGAGGTTGAGGTTGACCTAGAGCGGCCTGAGCATCGAAGAGCTCTCAAGGGCTTACATCTGGCCAGCGCTCCCGACCGGGCGCATGTGAACGGTCATTCGCCAATCATCGATCAAGACGTCTTGGCGAAGAAGGGAAGCAGGAGGCATAACCCCGAGAAGTGGAGGAGATTGGGCTTCGAGACGGAGAGCCCCGCTCAAGAGTTCGATATCACTGGGTTCTTGGGCATGATGGATATAACAGACTATGTGCGCAAGCACGAGGACGGTTTCCAGAAGCTGTTGATGGAGCAGGCCGGCAAGCCGATGCCCCAACGTTGCCCAATTGCCCGAGCCAGCTTTGCGGTTACGATGGTTCTATATGAACACTTCGAAGTCGACAAGGCCGACCTCGAGGATACCAAGGGGTATCAAGTGATGGACTCCAAGGACCACGATAGGCTATTCCATCCTCTCATACTTCAATGGTCTCGGCTACACACTGCTGGCCTCCATGCCTTCTTTCGGGTATGGAAGGCAACTGGTGCAGAACAGGATGACTTTGAGAAGGTAGTCGAACTGGTGCGGATCTTGATTGAACAGGTAGTGGGCGAAGCCACGAGGACCAAGGACGTACCGGAGGCAGAAGAGGACATCCAAGAATATGACGTGGCACGCCTACGAGAGCAGCAAATGGACCTGCTCGAAATGTCTTTCGAGGGCACATGGGGCCAACACCTATACCAGGTGCGGGAGGAATTGAAGCAGGAGGCCCTTCAGTTTGTCAAAGAACAAAGGATCCGATGTCTCCTGGAGGGATCTTGGTTCACGAAGCCGACGCCGAAGCGGGAGAACAACAGCGGGTCAAAGCATCGACTCTTCACGCCCACGCCGTGGCGGTATGCCAAGCTGTCCCACAACCGTCGATATCTTCACTACGCCGATTTCGAGGAGCAAACGGCCCAGGAGCCGGGACTGGATTCTCTGGGTGAGAAAATTGATCTCAGCACCATCAGCTCTGTCGTGTCCAATGTGTCGGCGGCGGACGAGGTGAAGAGCACGGATAGCGGAGTCACGGCTAAAACTACGACGACGAAGATTACGGTGTACAGCTTTGTGAACCCGGTATACCCCACCAAGGGGGCAGATAGCAAGGAGCACCCGATCCTCTCGCTGTGGCCGTTGAGTCACAGCCTCGCGTCCGAGTGGCTGGACGGGCTGTTGCTGGTACTCAACCAAGCTCCGATTACGGCGGAGACGAACAAGCTGGTCAACATGGTGAGCGAGTACGGACTGAAGATCCGGCTACTAAATGTGCGGATGGATTCGGCGTTCGATGGCCCTGTACCTGGGGCTGGGGTGATTCCGAGCCGGGAAGGGCTGGACGAAGATTATTTCTTTGAGGTCTAAGACGTCTAAGAGATCCAAGCGATATTTGGATTGCGACTTGGCTAGAGGAAAAGAGTCCGGGATTGGTTTTTGCATTCAAATATACCCCCTTTGCGCTGGATGGCCGGTATGGACATAGCGAGCGTGTTTCGATATGGTTGACGTTGGAATTTTTATCATCAAGTGTACTAGATGGGTTCTCGGGGACAACGAAAACGTTGAGTCCAGGAGTCCAGGAGTCCAGGAGTTGGCATAGCCTGGCAGCTGTGTGACGTTGATAGGGTTGAAACCTGGGCATAGAGCAACAAAAGCCTTGACATACCAAACTTATGTTACCATAACCTAGACTTTCTTTCCCATTGCCGTGTCTCATCTGTCTCTGTGTACCGTCGGTATCATGAAGGCGAAGTTATAAAGGGAAACGTTGGTTTGGTGACTGCCAGGTGGTTTTTATACATTATACGTGAGCTTGTGTGTACGTATATATATACATATATGTATACTAAATCAGGCCATTAAACAATAAAACGAGGTCATTCAGAAATGTGTAACCCCCCCACGTCCTTAACTCAATACATTAACGTAAGCAGGCCGCCATCCATAGGGTCCAAAGGCAGACCAAGCCGGAAACTATCCCGAGAATAGTCTGCAGTTAAACAACGAAGAAAAAAGTGGCAAGTCTTTATTTAGGGAAAGGATGGGGCAGTGGAAACGAACTGGCTCGCCGGCCTCCTGGCGTCGCCACCACTACCCGTGAGAACCAAGCTTCTAGGTCTAAGTCGGCACCGGGTACCCGGTGGAACTGCACTGGTAGCACTCGGGCTGAGAGAAGTAATTTCCGCTGCTCGAGGCAGTGAACTGGTACGACGAGTACATGCGGCACTTCCACTGGTTGTTGTTCTTGGTGCGCGAGAAGAGCTTGCAGCCGTTGGTCTCCTTGCAGCTCTTGGCGCAAGTCGCGTCGCTGGTGGCGTCACCCAGGCCGACGGACGTCTCCTGGCAGATGGAGCCCTTCTTGCTGCAGATCTTGTTGCTGGGAGCGGGCGAGACGGGCGTGTAGGCGGCGCACGTAGGGGCGGGCGTGGGCGCCTCGCACGAGTAGCACTCGCGGTCGTACCAGTAGCTGCCGCAGCTCGTCGCGGACGAAGCGCTGGTGACGCTGCGGTCGTACAAGGTGCAGAGCTTGTCCGAGGAGCGGAACGCCCACGAGTCGCACGCCGCGAGTTGGAAGCACGTCTTGGCGCACGCCGCCTTGTTGGTCGCGTACGACCAGCTGATGGAGCTGACGCCGTTCTTCTTGGCGCCCTCGCGGCCACAGGTGGCTCCGGACGGCGTGTAGGACTTGGCCGTGCAGACGGCGGGGGGGGTCGTCGTCGCGGCGGGCTTCGTGGAGGTGGTGGAAGTCGTCGTCGTGGTGATGATGACGGGGGTGCACTGGTAGCACATCTTGTCGTAGAAGTACAGGTCGCACTCGGACTTGGACTTGGCGACGGTGGCGACCGAGTACTTGAAGACGGAGCAGATGTGGGTGTTGGTGTTGTACGAGAAGGACTGGCAGTCGTCCTTGTCGCCACAGAACTTGGCGCAGTCGGAACGCTTCTGCTTGAAGGCGGAGGCGTAGGAAGAGTATCCGGATTTGACTTCACCCTTGAAACCGCACTTCGAGCCCGAGGGGGGAGAGGGCGTCGTCTGGTAGACGTCGCAGGTCGGGGCAGCACTGGTGGTGGTTGTGGTTGACTCGGTGGTTGTGGTAGACTCAGTAGTCGACTCGGTGGCAGACGCAGTGGTAGACTCGGTTGTGCTCTCAGTAGTGCTCTCAGTAGCCGACTCTGTCGTTGTGGTAGGCTCGGCGGTGGACTCGGCTGTGCTCTCAGTAGTAGACTCAGTTGTTGAGGCAGTGGAAGATTCAGTAGTGCTCTCAGTAGTGCTCTCGGTTGTGCTCTCGGTTGTGCTCTCGGTTGTGCTCTCGGTTGCACTCTCAGTAGTGCTCTCAGTAGTAGACTCAGTTGTTGAGGCAGTGGCAGATTCAGCAGTGCTCTCGGTTGTGCTCTCAGTCGTCGACTCAGCCGTTGTGGTAGACTCAGCGGTAGACTCGGTTGTGCTCTCGGTTGCGCTCTCAGTAGTGCTCTCAGTAGTAGACTCAGTGGCGGACTCAGTCGTCGAGGCAGTTGACTCAGTTGTGCTCTCAGTAGTCGTCTCAGTAGTAGTCTCAGTAGTAGTCTCAGTAGTAGTCTCAGTAGTAGTCTCCGAGGCAGTGGTTCCTGTAGTCTCTGTGCAAGTAGTCGACCCAGTCGTTGACTCTGGGTTGGTAGATTCTGTGGTAGATTCTGTGGTAGACTCCGTGGTGGACTCAGCTGTGCTCCCAGTTGAGCTCTCAGTAGTAGACTCAGTTGTTGAGGCAGTTGTTGAGGCAGTTGTCGACTCAGTAGTGCTCTCCGTCGTGCTCTCAGCAGTCGACTCAGTGGTAGTCTCCGAGGCAGTGGTTCCTGTAGTCTCTGTGCAAGTAGTCGACTCAGTCGTAGACTCTGGGTTGGTAGATTCCGTAGTGGACTCAGTGGTCGTCTCCGTGGTGCTACCTGAGGTGCTCTCCGTGGCCGAAGTCTCGGTGGTGCTCTCTGTGGTGCTCTCGGTGGTAGAGTCAGTGGTTGTCTCTGAAGTGGTTGACTCAGTGATCGTCTCAGTGGTGGTCTCCGTGGCGCTCTCCGTTGTAGAGCCAGTAGTAGTCTCTGAGGTGGTCTCCGAAGCCGAAGTCTCTGCGGTGCTCTCGGTGGTAGATTCCGTAGTGGACTCAGTGGTCGTCTCGGTAGTGCTCTCCGTTGTAGAGCCAGTAGTAGTCTCTGATGTGGTCTCCGAGGCCGAAGTCTCCGTGGTGCTCTCTGCGGTGCTCTCGGTGGTAGAGTCCGTAGTGGTCTGGGACTCGGTAGAGGTCTGGGATTCGGTCGACGACGTAGTGCTAGTTCCGGGGCAATCGAAACATGCCAGGTCATAATACGGAGGGCCAATGGTACGAGCGACCCGCCTCTGGGCTTCGACACGGTTGGCGTAAAGACCGCAGTTGCCTCCCGAGAACATAAACCTGGTGCATTCGGCCTCGGAACAGTACTTGGCGCAGGCCTCAATCGAGACATCGGGGTAGGATACAACGATAGAAGGGTTGCCCGGGGGAGGACCCGACGCTCCACATACGTAGCCCTGGGGAGTTGACGGATAGGCGGTGCAATCCGGCGCGGCCGTAGTCGTAGTAGACTCGGTTGAAGTGGTGGTGATGGTGACGCTCGTCTCAGTGGACGTGGCCGTGGTGTCAGTGACCGTGGTGTCAGTTGACGTAGTGTCGGTACCAGACGGTTTGCAAGGACCGGCGTTGATCCCCTGCACGAGCAGAGCCGCCAGGATGGCGGGAATCAACTTGCCCATGGCCATGGTAGTTGGTTGCTGTCTAAAAGAGTGACTGCAAAGTTGCTACTGAACGAGTGAGTGCAACGATGCCGGCTGAAAGAGTGGCTGTGATGGACACAAAAGAAGGGATGGGACTTGAACAGCTGGAGTTTCAACAGCGGCTCAGTTCTCGCAGGCGACTACGCAGTACATATATAGGGAATACACCTGCACCGGCCAGGGGACGCCGATGCGGCATCATGATCCGAGATTCAAGCTTGGCCGACGCCAGCAGCAACGCCAACGCCAATGTGAACCAACGCAGCCGCCACCACCGGACTGCGACACAACCGACGATGGGCTTGCAAGGCTCTGGGGCTGGAGACAAGCAGAAGAACCCTCGGCAAGGTCGGGATACAGCGACGAGGCGCTGAGCGTCGGGAGGGGCGTCTGGAGAACCATGATGCCATTGGAAGTTGAGAGGTTGAGGCTATCGACGAGTGTGTCCTAGCCCGCAGGAAAACATATAACTCTACCCGGAAACGGCGTTCTAGCCTCTGCCCTCTAGGTTCGGGTCCTGGCGTGAGGCAAGTCGGTTGGCTTAATCCCTGATAATCCCTGACTCCAGCTGGACTAGCTCTCGACTTACAGTGCTAGTCAGGGGGAAAAGAGTCCGCCACCACCAACAAGCGGCATCTCTTCCGTTTTTCTCTCCAGCCGAGCTGTGCGGAATGGGATTTGGAACAAGGCACGGCATTCTAGGTACGACATTGCTTGAGCGAGCGGGTTCACCGGCGCTCTGCTAAAGTCATGGCAGGCCGATCGATGTTAGTGAGGATGGGGTAGTAGCAATATGGGCACGTGAGGCTTTTGGCCGCATCACCAACATGAAGGTCGTAGACGATATGCCGCCACGGCTTTTGACGGCTGCGTTCGTGCCAAGGGGCAAGGTGCATGGGTAAACAAACCCCAGCTGGAAGTCTTCAACAGGAAGTTAATGTGTAGATCCGGGCTGACCCGAGGCGAGACGAGACGAGACGAGACACACCCAAGCCTGAGGCGTCCCGCTGATGCGTGGGACAAGTTGAGTGAACTTACAAGCTAATTACTAACAAGACCCGCCGCTGAAGACCTTCTCTCCACGCGCAAACTGCCGAGTTCCGGGTCTCATCCGGCTCTCTCAGCTTGGGAATTGTGGTCTGCTCTCCTCAAGCCAACTTTAGCAAACAAGTATTTTGGGCGTCGTGACACGGGGAAGCCAACGTTGGGGCCAAGCCACACCGGATATTTTAAAATGAGGACAACGGCCAAGTAGCTTTCTTTACGTCGTAGGACTACGAGTCACCCAACTCGTCGTGATGTCTTAGATCGAGCTAGAAGAATTCTGTGACCTGTCTCCGCTTAGCTCGCTGGCTACGGTATCATCGACTAGGAGAGACACACTCGGGTTGGATGCTAATTACTCGGTGCCCGGATTCTGTCACCATCATGCCACAGACGCCCCTCTCGCGACAGCCGGCATCCTGGCAAGGCTCATCTCCCGCTCTCAATCAGGGCTGCATCGCAGGCGTGAGACTCAGTTCAGAGTCAATCTAGGTTGCATCTGGAGATTCAACCCAGCTTATTCGTTGGGAGGGTTCGGTGGGTGCAGTCGTTTCGTCGATGCTGGGGATGAGTGAGTCTGAAAGCGGCCAAAAGCGTTTCCATCTCGCGGGCCCTCTTCTGGATCATGCCACCCCTGTTGTTTGTTGTTTGTTGTTTGAAGTTTTGATAATTGCGGTCGAGTTCAGCTGTCAAGTGAAAATTACTCACCGTCAAACTTTTCGGTTGTCTCTTGGGATTCCAGATGGCTAGATACTAATTACATACAACCACCGACGGTTACCATGCACGTTGTAGATCGCGACACCTGTAAGCTATCGTCTGCACCAGTGGATCTACCAACTTCGAGCCTCAGTCCGGGGTAGCTACCCTGGGCAACCGGAAAGATGAGCGACATTGTCGTCGAGACCAGCGGTGCGTGGTCCAAGTAGTCTACGTAGAACAGTACTCGTAGGGTGATCAAAAATAACTTAATATACACCCTTTTTCGGCCTCTCTTCATCAACTAAGAGATGCACTCCCCATAACCTGTGGGCTGAGTCTCAACAACGTCATCTGCCACGTCAAGAGAGGACCCACCGCTGCAAGCGCCCCCCCTCCCCGGCGAGAAGTTTGAGAGAAGGGATAAGGAGAATCCCAGAGCAAAAGAAATCTCCGAATAAAGACGGAGTGCTAAGTTACGGTGAACGCTTCTGATCAATGCAAGAGACAGTCTATCCAATAAGTCACAATGTCCAAGGTGGACAGATTCAAGCCCAACGTTGCCAGAGGAAGCATGTGAAAGCCCTCGGGTTTAGCTCGGAGGTTCGTGCCGATTTGGGGATGCCGCGGGGTCGTTGGGAAAAGTTGGCGGAGAAGCGTATGGAATGCCTGACGACTACCTGATATCTATCTATATACTGGAAACACAGCGAACAGTTAGTTCATCCTCCCTACTGCCGGCATTGTCGGTGAGCTGCAGTTGCAGGCTCCGTGTCCCGAGCTCCGACCCGGCCCAAAGGGAACGAACGATGCGCAACTAGTCTGCGGATACGCACACGTACAGTCGGCAATCAGCCCAAGATCGACCCAAGGGATAGCCAGAGCCCAACAAAGCGGAGAAGCCACACTTGGCTGGCTCCAACCTGCTCGATCCAAGTGTCGCGTGCATGAGGGAATCAGGAAACAAGAGGCGTGGGTTGGCTGGAAATGCGGGCGGGGGAGCTTGAGAGGAGGGGAAAACCACTTGTACGGCTAGGATCATGGCCCGATGGGATGATGACAAGTGAAAATTCTCCATTCAACGAGCGTTGGAGCGTTGGATTGGGCAGAACACACCCTCTCAAAGCAAGCTTGCCGTGTGCTGTGTGCCGCAATGACGCTCCGTACAGTGTCGGTGAGCGCTTGTTAGGCTCATAGGCTCATAGGCTCAGCCAAGCAACAAAGCTGGCTGGCTGCTCGTCCCCCTTCAAAAAGGCGGCCCTCGACCGCTTCTTCCAGATCCCGCGATTTCCCTTTTTCCTCCACAATCTTTTGCTTCTGGGGGACGCCGGAGAACAGGAGGAGTTGTAACCGAACCCAAAACACCACGGGCGACGACCATCAGAGGTCGATCGCCAGCCAACAACGGCCCAGCCAGAACTGGAGAGCCCAAGGCCTCGGTTGCTGGCAGCAGGCCCGGTCTCTTTACGAACGCGCGTGCGTGCGTGCGTGCGTGCGCCGTGCAAGGGACGACGAGCACCACGACGGAGCAGCTGAGCCTCATAAAACCCACCACGGCCAGGCATTCATTTTGTCCAGGCATCCGTCCGATTCGATTCAGTTCAGGGGCTATCCATATCCCGCAGCCGAATTTAGGTACGTCGAACTCCCGGCTTTCAGTGGAGTGGACCACCACCCACTGCAGAGCACGCGCCATCCCTTCCCCCCCCCTGAACTGGCCGCGAGCTGACAGGACGCGTCGCAGTAAATAGATTTTGGGCTGGGCAGGGCAGAAAACTCCCAATTTCAATCCGAATTTCCCCCTTCGTGTCCTCAATTCGCAAACAACCAACATTTGTTCGCATCATCGGACTGCGGCATTCCTCCCGCCGAACTTGCACCAACATCAACATCAACATCAACATCAACATCACGCGTCGCGGATTGCACTGGTATGTACGAACGCAACAGTTCATATTCATTCACCACCCCTTCATATCACTAGCTCGCCTGTCCCCTTTGGCCCTACCCAAGAATACGACGACTTCTTGCCAGCCCGCGAAGGTGGCTTGGCCGAAGTGGCTGAAGGCAAAGAACCCTCCTTGTCCCCTTTCTTGCCTGCCTGCCAGCCAATCCCGCTTGTCATGGTCTTGGATGCACGTCTGCTTTTTGTTTGGCCAGCTTGTCCTCTTTTCTCGCATTCGCGTGCCTCCTGCATCGATACGAGCTCTGGCTAACTTGCTACCTTAACCAGACCTGTCTGCCTAACAACCTCCACGCAACCGACCCTCGTCACCGTCCCTGATCCATCAAAATTAATTTGGCTGCCTGCCTCTTTTACCGACGCCAGAAAGGACATCGATTCGGCTGCAAGAGCTTAAGAAGCTTGCTTCCCGACACTCAACCGCAATCAACCACTCACATCCATCTACCTACCTCTTACACCCACATTCAATATCTCTCACACCCCCCTATCTTCGCCATGGCTCGCATCCAGATCCCGCTGGACGTCATCACGTCCCGCCTCAACCTTGGCGAGCGTTTCCAAGGCCTCCGCTCCGGTCCCCTCAGCGGTCGCTTCTCCAACCTGCGCCCCATCTCCGAGTTCTTCGACTTCAAGCGCATCTCCAAGCCTGCCAACTTCCCCGAGATGCAGTCGCGTGTCAACTACAACCTGAGCCACTTCTCCAGCAACTATGCCGTCGTCTTCGTCATGCTCAGCATCTACGCTCTGCTCTCCAACTGGGTTCTCATGTTCGACATCATTTTCGTCGTCGCTAGCATGTTCATCATCGGCCGCCTCGACGGCCATGATCTCGAAATTGGCACCTTCCGTGCTACTACATCCCAGCTTTATACTGGAATGATCGTCATCGCCGTTCCTCTGGGTCTGATTGCTTCGCCTTTCTCGACCCTGCTCTGGCTGATTGGCGCTTCTGGCGTGACCATTCTCGGTCACGCTTCTTTACTGGACAAGCCCATCGATGAGGCTTTTTCAGGGGAGGCGGTCTAGGTGGTCGGCCGCGCGCTCCCGAATTTGCGCCCCCATGGGGAAGACCATCAAGGCGCAGACGGCGGAGGAACGAAGGGGATGCTGCGCCGCACGGAGGATATGGAGGTGGTGATGCCCGAGTGGAGGAGCTGGGCACGGACGAGGATGATACGGATTCACAAGGCGTTGGGTTTTCTTCGGGGACTCTTACTCGCTTTGTCAGCGATTCTCTTGAATTCACCGGTATAGATTTGGGCGATCGACAACGCGGGACATCTCGCAGAGGTTATCGTGGAGGCTCAGGGGATGAAGAGGAGGATGACGACGATGACGATGACGACGACGAAGAGTCGTCAGGGGATGACGACAGCTACGAAGAAGAGCTGGCCCAGTTGTCACCGAGGGATAGGGAAGAGATGCTGGTCCAGTCGGCAATGGCACGGATCGAGCGGGCCCGGGCCAAGGGCAGGAGTGACGTGAAGCTCAATAAGCACGAGCTTGCCGCTCTCGATCGACGACGGAAGCGTATGGAGGAGGAGGAGAAGAGAAAACGAGCGGGCGGCCGCAAGAAGCGAAAGGAGCAGCGCGTTGCGGTGCCGCTGACCCACTTGGAGCCTGTCTCACGCAAAAAGAAGGGACCCCGGCAAGACTCTCTGCCTCGACAATCGTCGAGTAGCAACTTGGGCGACAATCAGGACTACCAAGGCTATCCTCCCATGGGTTACTTTCCGCCACCGTCGGGATCCCGAAGTCGGCCGCGATCTGGTACTGCGTCGTCGTCACAAAGGCCGCCCAGCCGGGCCCGAGATGATCGCGGAGGAAATGCATTCGACTTTACACAAGGCCCCGCGCCCATCCCTCGCCATCACTCCGACTCGGTGGCCGGGCACCGCTCAGCTAGAGGAAGTCCTCCAGATAGCCGATCAGGCATGGATCCATTTCAGTTCCAGACAGCGGGTCCGCGTGCGTCCGGGTCCAAGGCGACGGCTGCTTCTCGACGACACACGTTAGGTCCCGAGGAGGCCTACCCGGCCCGGCGAGGAGCAGCAGCCCCTGCTTCTGTTCGGAGTGGCCGTGGGTCTGGACGCCCGAGCTTAGACCAGGAGACGAGTGAGGAGGATAGCGAGGACAGTGACGACGATGACGGCGGTGACTCCTCTTCGGAAGAGCAGGAAAGCTCCAGCGACAATACCGGCAACGGAGCGCAGATTCGAGAAGCCCCGAGGGGACGAGGCCCTGCGATTGTCGTCGAGGTGGATAAGGAGCCGGAACCCAGACCGCAGCCGACCAAGAAGAGTGCACCCAAGAACCCGTCGCCGTCGAAGCGAAAGCCGGCAAGAGGGGGAAGACGCAGGAAGTGAGGCGTTGATGGAAAATTGAGAGCCGATGTTGAGAATCCCGGGTCTATAATACGCTATGGCATTAGACTAATGAGAGTTGTAATCAAAACCCCCTAAAATCGACAGAAGGAAATGATGTTTGTTTCACTTTATAATCCTTGTGCTGCTGTGTTTAAGTTATTGGGATTGATGGTGCTGGGCATAGCATCTTACTGTATTAACTGCTGTATGTTATCTACTGCGTTGTCTTGATCTATCAGATGATATTGACTAAGGCTAAAATTACTATAAATAATCCTTGTGCGTAGCCTGTGTGCAGAAAGCATGAAATGGTTTATCAGAAGAGCTGAAGAGCGATTAAAGGAGCCGTATCTGGCTTGATCCGACCTGATGTCTGTAGATGATCTACACGTGTTAGTGATGCTGCTCAGTGAATGGCCCTTTTCGGTAAGGTACGTACACGCTGTCATCCCAAGGGTCCAACCAAAACCGGCTCGTGGCCGGCCTCGGCTCTGCCCGCCAGAAACCCTGTCACCGAGTCACCGAGCTCTAGGGATTTGGGAGCTGCCAACTAACACGTCCAGTTAGGTAGGTACAGGTACCTACCACCGACTTACCGTAACTTGACTTACCTTACCTCAACTAAGCTACCTTATTACCCGACTCGATTCACTCGATTCCTCCATCCTAGGACATCGCCCTTACATCATCTACAACAAGGGCATCCATCCATCCATTCATCCCTTCGCATCAATCCCGTCCTTTGCGCTGTCGTCATCCTGGTGCCAGCATCGTCACGACTTCATCTCATCAGTCAACCCCTTGCGCTGTCGACGCAATCCCGCTCCACAAACCCGAACCCGAACCCGAACTCCCTCGCGCGCGCAAAGACAATGCCCAAATCAAGAGCTTCCGGCGCATCGTCGTCGTCGTCGTCGTCTTCAAAGACCGCCACCAAGCGCCTCCTCAAGGAGCTCGACACTTGGCGCGTCGAGCAGAAGAACGAGACGGGCGTCGAGCGCCTAGGCCCTGTCGACGACGGCGACTTGCTCCAGTGGGAGGCCGTCATCAACGGCCAGGGCGTAGGATACGGTTACGACGGTGCGCGCTGCCTTTCTTCCTTCATCTGCTTGCTTCTTCACTGCCGAGCCCAGCTAACTCTTCCTGCTTCCTCCTCCAGATGGCCGCTGGCTCATCTCCATCACGATCCCTAAGGCGTACCCGCTGCAGCCCCCGAAGATGGCCTTCGTCACGCCCATCGTCCACCCCAACATCGCCCTAGACACGGGCGAGATCTGCCTCGACCTCCTCAAGGACGCCTGGACCCCGGCCTACAGCGTGCTCGAGTGCGTGCGCGCCGTCCGCATGCTCCTCAGCTGCCCCGAGACGGACAGCCCCCTCAACGTCGACGTCGCCGCCTTGCTTCGCGGCGGTGACGCCCTCGGTACCCGCAAGCTCGTCGAGTTCTGGATCCACGACTCGGACGGGAGGTACGAGGGGCTCTAGGCCCCGTCCGGGCTGCTGTTTTGCGGCAGGAATCAGGTGCTCGGGGAAACGGAGATTGGACGATACGGAATGGGAAAGATTGGGATCGGGCTACGACGAAAGTCCAAGCAAGACATGGACAGGCTTGGGCCCGTTGAAATGAGGAGGAGATGGCCTACGAAGGATGCTTTTATCTGGAGTTTGGGATACTGGGTTTATATCATGGCTTTCGGCTTAAGATTGTCAGCACCGGGATTGGAGATATTTGGATCAGGCATGGGTTAGTTGAGCGAAATCGCATCCTTTGAAAAACAATTCAGATACCAGAACAATCAAACACACAGAACATATGCACGCATACGCACGAGGCTCGAAGTGTACTTTTCTTGGAATGAATCAATCGTATTTAGCTCTTCCACAGCCTGAGTCGACGCCCTGCGCCGTGGAGGCGCACACGTGCACATACATGCCCCGTCTATCCCAGCCCTTCCCCTTGTCCCATGCCTGCGTCCTCCGTGGTGGACTTGTTATCTTACACAGAAATTCACGATCGAAGCGAAACAACAAAATCAAGAACCCATACAAGGCGCGAGGCCGTTAATGCACGCAGAGAGAGCCCCGTCCCTCTGATGATATATCGTGTCCGTACTCCACAGGACCTTCACTCCCAAGGATGAGATACCCAAGGCTCCATCCTTGCCTCTTGTCCTTCCTTTCTTCTCGATTATTTCGCCGCCATTTTCATTTCCTTGGTGATTGTATGAATGGATGTATACTACAATAACGCCGTGACCCTTGCCCGCCCAGATTCGAAGATGATTTTATTCGACGGTCGCTTGGTATGAGAGGAGGATAGGCGTGTCACCGATTGGAATGCAGCGCGGCCCGTCTTTAGCATGACAAGTCGTAATAGGAGCAAGTTCGCTAAAGGGTTGGTCGACAACCCCAGACTCAAGGGGTACTACTCGTTATAGTGGTAGACCTAGACCCATGTTAGAAGTTGTACACAGCGTAGCAGGAGTGAGACACTGACCTTGTAATTGGGAAGACCCCACGGTTGCCAGCCTAACCGCTTCGCCATCTTGGCGAATCCCTCCGTCTCGATAAGGTGGTAGAACGAGAAAGGCGGGAACATGGCACCATCGCGATGCACGTCTGCCTTGACAAGCAGGGCTGTACCGCCGACGCCGTCAAGGGGTATCACGTCGCGTATATTGTTCTCTTCGGTTACCAAGTACGCCATCAGAGTGCGATACGTGGCCATCTCAGCGTAGCCCTCGAGGAGAATCTCATCGGGGCCCATCTTGGCAGCCAGCTCGAGCGCCGTAGGGCTATCCTGCCAGCTGTTGAAGTCGTAGGGCCGTTCTGACATCTGCTTATGTTCCTCGTCGTAGAACCGCTGGAAGCAGTTCGGCACGATGAGGGGCTTGTCGTGCGAGGCAAGATCCTGGATGAGACTCGGCGGAGACTCAACAATGTCCGAGTCGAGCCACAGGACCCAGGAGGTATCGGGGCCCAAGGTGGTGAAGAGGAGCGAGTTGCGAGCCTTGGCCATGACTTCTCGCCGGGCCTTCTGGTTCTGCATCTTGTGTCGTTCGCTCTCATCCTGAGACTGAAGAGCTGGCTCGAAGTCCTGTCGCAGGATGATAATGCTCTTGAATCTGTCCTGCTCTGGGCCGTGCTTCTGGGTCTTGTGTATTTGCTCCTGCAGTTCGGTCGTGGCCTGGTTGCCCTCCTTGGTCTTCGGAAGGATGAAGCCCAATGTGATGAGCTCGTGGGGATAGTTCAGCTTCAAGAGGTTGTCCCAGTACTCCTGGTAGAACCTGGCCATGGGTGTCAGGATCAAGACGTTCTCGCGGTTTTCGATGGGCGTCGTGGTGATCGTGACATTGTTCAGGTTGTAGCGGGCCACGGGGGTGGCTTGAGCTGGGTCCCAGAGCGCGAGCTAGGTTTTCGATAGGGAGATGTAGGCGGCGAAAGGTGATGCTCGGCAGTGACAGGTTCGAGTCGGCGCGAGGTAACAGACGAGCCGGAAGGTGAGACAAGGAAGACGATGATGAAGACGCAGAGGAGGGCGCCGAGGGCGAGGGTCAAGGGATTCGCCTTCTTAAGACGGACCGACCCCATGGGTCGAGCCATGGGTGCCGTCACGGTCGGGTATCACGCAGCAACTGCGAGTCGAGGTGAGAGACGAAGGACGTCGGGCGAAGACCGAACTATCTGGGGCTGGACGCTGGCATCAAGCTGGGTCGAGTGTGAAGCGAGAAGCGAAGCGCACGCGCAGCGCAAGGGGATTGCGATCCCAGGGGGCTTGGGAGGACGAAAGGCGATTCGAAAGGGAAAAGAAAAGGAGAAAAAGGGTCGCGATGATCGCACACGCAGAGGGGACAGTATCAGGAATATGACGGGATGAGAAACATGTCTAGGGCACCGGGCTGCTAGACAAGCCAACAGGGGATGGGGGCGCACTCGAGGAGGACAGCTTAGAGTTGAATTGGAGATCTCAAACAAGTTTAGCGCGGCTTCTCTGTCGGAGAAACACCGGGCCGGCATGCCACGATGTTCGGTCTCAACAACGCCCACGGGACGGTACCGCTCAAGAAAGGGGGAGAGTCAACCCGCTGCTGTTAGTGCTCAGAGCCCAAGTTTAGTGCTGCCTCTACGCCTGTGTTCCTTCCAAGGGCTCGGATTGAGCCATTGCATGTTCCATATCCCCCCCCCCCTAAGAGAAAAAAAAGTAAAGGCTTCTTGCATCGCCTGCAATGCAAGGATTGCCTAGTACCTTACCTGTACCAAAATGAGCTAAAAGTACGAAGTACCTCCTGTATGTTCCTTCCAGCAGCAGACCTTTGGGGTGCTGGAAACGCCCCCACTTCCCCACGCCCTATCCGCGATTCGTCCCTGTCCTGAGCAAGTGAGCATGCGGCTTGCACTTGCCTCCCTCCCTGAAGTGGGCCCGAGGTGTGGCTGGAGACTCGAGCTCTCGGTCGTCGGTACGTACTCCATACCGCCCGGCGCCAAACGCCACCTCAGGTGCCAACCCAGCCGCGTCCTGTCTTCGCTCACAGCGACGGAGCCTTCTTCTTGCCAAAGTCGCACAGCTTCCCTCACTCAACGTCGCCCCATCTCCGCCGCAATTCCTACACTGGGGCTCCTCTGTCAAACCTGGACCCCTTCTCTTGACTAAACCCTGCCACAATGGCTGACAAGATGGACCGCGGTCTCGACGAGATCATCGCCGACACCGTATGTCTTGTCCCGTTCTCTCGCGCCGGCGCCCAGCCTTGCGGCGCCCCGTTGCCAACTCGACTGACTTGCTCTGCAGCGCACCAACAACGGACCTCGCAACCAACGTGGTAGAGGTGGTGGTGGAGGTCGCCGACGCGAACGCGAACCTCGCCAGGAATACCCCCGTGACGGGGTGAAAAAGGTCAGTCTTGTCCATCCGTCGCTCTGCCTTCTCCAGAATTCCAGTATTAACGTCGTGCCTCCCAGGTTGATTAATCCTCCCTTCCGCCCATCCTCTAGTGATGCCTACTCGACGCTCTCGCCCGTCCTCGCAGCTCCCCGGTCGATGCTCGGAGCTTTTGGCGATTCAAGGCGGCTTTACAATCTGAAATTCGTTTCGCTGACCAGAGCATCCCTCCCTCCTACAGTCCTTCCGAGACGAAACCCGAAACCTGGACAGGTCAGTCGCCATTCAAGGACCTCTCTCCACCGTCATCTAATATAATCTAGCGAATGGGTCCATGACCGATACGAGGAGAACAGTAATATTCTTTGCCGCCTATTTTAATTCCTTCGAGTCTCACCCGTTTTCAGACTCTCGCAGAGGTCCTGCTCCGCGTCGTCGCCGCGAGTCGCCCGAACAGTACGCTACTGCAACTCGTGCAATGCAAGGCATCGGTCTAACGTTTTTCTCCTTTCTAGCGATTCCAAGGGCTCAAAGGTCCGTGTGGAAAACATCCACTACGATCTCACCGAGGACGACCTTGACGTAAGTTTCCACCAACCTGACATGTATCCAACATCTTTGCTCACTCGAGCTTCAGGAGCTTTTCAAGAGAATCGGCCCAGTCGTCCGACTTCAGCTACGCTACGATCGCGCTGGCCGATCAGAGGGCACAGCTTACGTGACTTATGAGCTGAAGGAGGACGCCGAGGAGGCTGTGAAGCAGTTTGATGGTGCTAATGCTAATGGTAAGTCGCCTCGAATCTACATCTGATATATACGTGCTGAACCATGTGCAGGACAACCAATCCGATTGAGTTTGGTGCCAAGCGGCCCAGCCCGAAATCCCTTTGACACGGCTGTCATGCCTGGCCGCCCCTTGGCGGAGCGAATCTCCACTCCTCGAGATCGGGCTCGATCTCTTTCCCCTCATCGCCACATCAACGATGAGGACGCTTCCCTCAAGGGCATCGACAGATATGTCCCTGGCCACGGTAGTCGATCGAGGAGCCCGATGCCCCGGAGACCACGTGGTGGTCGCCGTCCCGGTGCGCGCCGCGACGATAGGGACAACAGGGACAACAGAGACAACAGGGACAACAGAGGCAACAGAGATAACCGAGATGGGGCCAGGGACCAGGAGGGTGGGCGGGGAGGACGGGGCAACCCTCGCTCGAAGAAGACGCAAGAGGAACTCGATGCAGAGATGGAAGACTATTTCGGCGGCAGCGCACCGGCTCCAGAGGCAGCCGCCGCAGCTGCGGCTCCGGCTCCGGCAACTACTACACATGTGGACGACATCGACATGATCGAGTAGCTATCTTGTCAAAGTTCAACTATGTACATCACCAGAATGCAAATCGCACACGCAATCTCAAAATCAGCTCCTTCATGCTTAGGCGACCGTTACCTTGACCATGTTGACCGCCCTAGGGGCCTTCAATCAACGCAGCATGATTTGCTCGGCTTGCTCCCCCTCTAACTCCGCTTAACTGCGGTTGCTCCCAGACCAGGAATAAGATACTTGCCCCTGTAACTAGTTAGCCAAGTTGCACATCTTGACAGGAGGGGGGCTACTTACACCAGCAAGGGACAAATTCCGGCCCGTCACAAGCCCATTGAACTGGACGGCGACATTCAAGCTCATGTTCAGCCTCAAGCTGTTTCCCCTCCGAAGTTCCCCTCTTTGTCCAGTTGATGTGTTATTTTGCCTTTGGGGTTGCTGGTGTATGGTCTGTTGCCGGGTTGTCCTGGATCCGCGGGCTACAGTCACGTCTCGAGAGGCTCCCTGAGATCGGTGTTGCGCTACCATCCAATGGGTGGTCTCGGTACGAGTCTGAACAAAAGTAGTCTGTTGTTGTGACTCGCCATTGTTTTGTGGCCTGGCAACAGAGCTGGAGGGATTTCGTGATGATTTTGATCGTCTGGTTCCTGCTGGGAGTCGAGTGACGGCTGTGGGGTGTATCTCTTCAGCCTCATCTGAATCTGACAAGTACACACTCTCTGCGTCATCGTCGGAGTCGTCTTCCTCTGAGCTGCTGTCCTCGTCGTCGTCATCGTCATCTTCTTCGTCTTCTTCTTCGTCCTCGTCTTCCGATAAGTCTACACTCTCTACGTCATCCTCGTCGGATGCATCGAGACTGTCCGTGTCATCGTCGTCTGGCGAGACGATCTCGGTCGGCTTTATTATCTTTCGACGAATAGGCGCAGAGTCAGGGTGTTGCCGCTTCTGCGTACTTCGCGGCGCCTGCTTGCCCGTAGGAGGCTTCTGTATGTCGGCTTCGGAGACTTGGGGTAACGTCGCTGTTTTGTCCGGCTTGGGTGTCATGGTTTAAACATTCGTTCAAAATAGAGGGGATGGATGGCAAAATGGTTGCATGTGTCGGATTTGATAACCCCGGTTGCAGACGAAAGCTGAAGGCGTTTCTGGGCGTGCTCTGTTATAATACAGGCTGTCCGTAGTCGTCATGATGTAACCCCGGGAGGCAATCGGGTGATCGAACATACCCCGCGACACCAAATCTGGTTTTGGTGTTGCCCATCTCCAATCCTGGACGAGTGACGTCGACCAGCACCATAATGGTGGGTGTATGACAATGTCAACCCCGGCAGGATTCCTTAGCCTCCTGTCGTCAGCGAGTTTGGCCACTGCGGCCGATGAACTCCTTCGGCTGTTTATCCAATTAGGTGGATATAGTTCCGAGTGTGCCGGTATTCTTAACATGGTATACCTTGGCACACCGAGCATCTGGGTTACTCATCCATGCTATATAATACTCGACTGCCTCCACAGTCTTATCATGCAAATCCCAATTCATATTCAGAACAAGAGAGACCTACCAAAAGCAGGTGGTTTTGGCTTGTTTTTAAACTTTCTGACCAAGGAGCCTACCCTGAACTCTCTCACCTGAGAGCGATGTAACTTAATAGGTAGCCAGCTGCGCTTAGTGAAAGGCATATTGTCGTATTCATGTGTGTATTAATTATTTCCAACGTTAATCTCTCTTTGCGAACTGGGTATCGAGACATAGTGAACCTGAATTCTCCCTTGCTGGTAATTGGGTGGTTTTCCTCGCTGGAACTTGGTTGAGTTAATGTAAGGCGAGTGCCCACTTAATTCTCCCAAAATACCAGCCACGAACAGACATGTGAAGATCTGACATTTGGGAGGAAAATCACTAAATCTTTTTGAATAAGTCACATTACTGCATGAGCATGGACAAGCGCCCATCGTCTCATTATACGACTTACCTACGCACAACTATTGTGGTCAACTCCAAGTGGATGCAAAACCATTGCGTTACCCTCACGAGTGCCCGCCCGCAAGACCACATTCGTCCATAATTGGCCGCCGAGTGAGCTTGTTGACGAGCCAAAACTCGAAATCAGAGTAAAAAAGAAAGTTACATGGTATCAAAATGAATGGTAAAAACTTGCAACGCAAAAAAATAAACATGATAAGACTGGGACTTGAACCCAGGAGGATTGCTCCACCAGGAAATTGATTGTTAAGGTTAACCTTAACCTGGCGCCATAACCAACTCGGCCATCTTACCGGATTTGCTGTGGTTGGAATTCTGAAAATTAGATACATGGACCCTATCACGTAGATGCGGGCAGACGCACCCTCTAACGTAGCGCACAGCGTGGCGACTGAGGATCCTTAAGCATCATCACGTCACATCAATTCGTTGGGCATATACTATGTAAACATCATTACGGTCACCTGGTACCGTTATAAGAGCACACGAGATCAGAGAAAACAATTACATCGTCGTGGACTTTGCATCACTAAGGCCTGTAGCCCAAGGCCACTCTATTGATATTTAGGGGAGTATTATACATGATTTCCATCGTACACACACATACATGTACAAAAACCGACGAAGCAAGCCCATCTGATGCCGTTACTTAAAAAGGAGCTACGTCCTTTCCTCAATCCGTCTTCTTGACAAAAATGCGAGAGTGTGGGACGTTAAGCCTCCAGTCTTTGTTAAAGCCCGGAGTGGTGTCGGCAGCAGCATCTGACGAGGTAACAAAGACTCCGTCGTTCGACAGTGCGCCAAACAAATTATCAACGACGACTGGGTCACTTTCGGTAGCCTCATCTGGTGAGGCATGGGCGGTGCCAGCGGTGCCGAAAACAACGCCGGAGAAAGATTCACCGGCTGGTTGGGCCGGTGTCTCAGTTGAGGCGAAGAACTGAATCATTGAGCCGACGGGGACAAAGTTGCCACCGTCCATTGCTTGGATGAACCTTTGCATCTCCTCCTCTTCTGATAGGGAGAAATGGGTTCGCTGAGGATCGAGAGACAACAAGCCTTTCTTCGCACCCCAACCGCCACCGCCGCTCACTGTTCACTTATATTAGCACCTTCTCTCGATCCCTGGCTCATCGATGACATACATATCTGGTACAGGCGGCCGCCTTGCCCGTAGAGTTCTTGAAGGCGACTGGAGGTGGATGACATGAGTTCCGTAGCAGAGTGGTTTTCGTCATAGGTCGCAGCAGGATCTGGATCGCATGCGCCGGAGAGGTCGGTCCCAGTTTGTGAATACAGAGGCGGCATAATCATTGCCCACACCCCCATGGTAGACTGCCGCACCAGGTAGGACTTCCTGTTGTGCAGCTCATCGACTGCAGGCTCGAGTTCGTTCGAAGCTGGAGTGGATTCGTTATCTACACTTACACGCCGCACGATGTTGCCGAAGCTTTCAGTTACCACGCGCGGGTGAGTGAGGGGGACTAGCGGCGCCCAAAGACCTAGATCCTCGACGGACTGAAGTTTCTTCTCGAGTGGCAGGGTGATTTGCTGCCAGTGCTTTTCAATTCGCTCATTGAGGCGAGGAGATCCCTGACTGAGATCAAACCGGCTCGCAAGGAGGGTAGAGGTTCGGTGGTTCAGGAAAGTGGTATTGGCTAATGGGATCGTTAAGTGTGGATCGCCAAAGTCGATGGTCAGAGCTGCGACCTTGTCGGCATCTTCGACCACCTTCGGAGGTGCTGGGGTCCATAGATCTGGGAGGATTGAGTCTAAAGGGCCTCTCAATATGGACAAGCCCTGAATGGGTTTGTTCCTGAGCAATGGAGGAGCAATATGGTCAACCACGGCACCGAGGACGTGGAACTGCTCCAACTTCTCAGAGCCGGAGACGAAGTCAACAAACTCGTTCATGAAGACCTCTTCCTCGAGCAATTTTGCATATTGGGGCGTCGCAAGAATCACAGCCGCGTCATGGCGGTTGGGATTGGCTAGCTTCACCTGCGTCTTGATCCCTTGTAGAAGCGAAGAAAGGTCCTGGGAGGGAGTCAGCAGACCGAGGGAAAATGTACAATCGCGCTTAAGATACCTTTTTGTCGGCCCCTAGATCGACAGAGAAGAAGACGGAGTCATTCCTGGTTGAATATGCTCTACGAGCGCCAGTTGCGACGCTGCTCCAGGACCGGCTCCTCGAAGCTCGCCGTGCCAAGCTTAGTGCCAGTGCCATCAAGATGAGGTTACGTGGCCCTCGGAAAGGCAGGGTGATGAACTACTTAGGTTGGCGTACGTCAAATATAGATACGTGTAGAGAAGAAAGATGGAGAGGGGACAGAATGTGTGAAGCGCAAGGTAGTAGCTTGGTAATGGGGAAGTTACCCTTGAACCGACCCTAGCACGGGTCTCTCCAAATCATCCATCACCACTTTGTAGCTGATGGCTGAGGCCACCTCGGTGTGGCTGAAGCTGCCCCTCCTTGCCTCCCCATGCATTGCACCGCCACACTAGCGTCTTGCCCCTCATCCCACCATGCACATCCGATGTCGAGGCCCATGACTCAAATTTGTGGGCGTCTTGCACTTGTTATCGAGAGCCTCTACACTGAGTCACTCTTGTTAGCTTTTAAGTCGATTTTTGTGTTAGGACACCGTCTGAAGCCCCAGATTCCGGGCTTCATACAATTATCTCCGGCACGACGTTCCGACTCGCGGTTCGAGCTCTACGGGTGCGCTCTGTATCCCCGGCACGACACTTGACGACTACGCGACTCATTATGGCGACCAACACAGGCCGAGGAAACCCAAGTACGCATTGCTTGACGCCGACAGTATACCAAATAGATTGCTAACCACTGCGCTGTATAGTTGCGGCTGGCGAGAGCCATGAAGAGCCTACGAGCGCTGCCCCCGCCGTTGCGGCTGCTGGTGCTGCGACTGATGCCGATGGTGCGCCCAAGGTGAAGACCGCAAAGGAGTGTATGTGCCCAGCTCTGGAAATCGCCTGTCTATACTCACCACAGGCCGACTGATCAACGCATACAGTGGAGAAGGACCGCAAGAAGGCCGAGAAGCAGGCCAAGTTCGATGCCAAGAAAGCAAAGGCTCCCAAGCCCGTCAAGGAGAAGAAGGTCAAGGAGAAGAAGGCCGAGGAGGAGCCCCTGCCCGAGTACGTCGAAGATACCCCCGAGGGCGAAAAGAAGCGCATCCGATCGTTCGACGACCCCCAATTCAAGGCATACAACCCCATCGCCGTCGAGTCGGCATGGTATAGCTGGTGGGAGAAGGAGGGTCTCTTCAAGCCCGAGTTCAAGGCCGACGGCAAGGTCAAGGATGAGGGCAGCTTCGTCATCGTCCACCCTCCTCCCAACGTCACTGGTGCTCTGCACATGGGACACGCTCTGGGCGACTCGCTGCAGGATCTCATGGTCCGATGGAACCGAATGCAGGGCAAGACGACCCTCTGGCTTCCTGGCTGCGATCACGCTGGCATTTCCACCCAGAGTGTTGTCGAGAACATGCTGTGGAGGCGCGAGGGCAAGACCAGACACGATCTTGGACGAACTAAGTTTATCGAGACTGTCTGGGACTGGAAGGAGGTTTACCACAAGCGCATCAACAAGGCACTGACTAGCCTGGGATCATCCTTCGACTGGACCCGAGAGGGTAAGTTCTACAATACTGTATTTTCTACACGTATACTAACGAGACACAGCCTTCACCATGGACGCCAACCTCTCCGCGGCGGTCACTGAGACTTGGGTTAAGCTTCACGAAGAGGGCACCATCTACCGAGCCAACCGTCTCGTCAACTGGTGCACGAAGCTCAACACCGCCCTCTCCAACCTTGAGGTCACGAACAAGGAGCTGACTGGACGCACACTCCTCGACGTCCCTGGCTACGACAAGAAGGTCGAGTTCGGCGTCATCGTTCACTTCAAGTACCCCGTGGAGGGATCTGACGAGACCATCGAGGTGGCCACCACTCGTATCGAGACCATGCTCGGTGATACTGGTATTGCTGTCCACCCCAACGATGACCGATACAAGCACCTTGTTGGCAAGACTGCGCTCCACCCCTTCATTGAAGGCCGGAAGCTGCCCATCATTGCCGATGAGTATGTCGACATGGAGTTTGGAACCGGTGCCGTCAAGCTCACCCCTGCCCACGACCCCAACGATTTTACTCTCGGCCAGAAGCACAACCTCGAGTTCATTAACATTCTAACTGATGACGGCTTCATGAACGAGAACACTGGTCCCTACAAGGGCCAAAAGCGATTCGATGTCCGATACACGATCCAGGATGACCTGAAGGCCAAGGGCCTGTACGTTGACAAGAAGGACAACGCCATGAAGGTTCCTTTGTGTGAGAAGTCAAAAGACATTATTGAGCCTCTCATGAAGCCTCAATGGTGGGTCCGAATGAAGGACCTGGCTGCGCCGGCTCTCCAGGTTGTCAGGGACGGCAAGATCAAGATCCGACCTGAGTCAGCTGAGAAGAGCTACTACCGTTGGCTGGAGGGCATCAACGACTGGTGCATCAGCCGACAGCTATGGTGGGGACACCAGTGCCCCGTCTACTTTGCCAAGATCGAGGGAGGTGCTGAAGACATTCCCGAGGAAAAGCTGTGGTTTTCTGGACGGACTGAGCAGGAGGCGCAGGAGAAGGCCAATGCCGCCCTTCCAGGAAAGACATTCACACTTGAGCGGGATGAAGACGTTCTCGACAGTGAGTTATCCAATGTCTCCTTTTTTTATAGTAAAAAGCTAACCATTCACACAGCCTGGTTCTCGTCTGGTTTGTGGCCCTTCAGCACCCTGGGCTGGCCCAACAAGACTCACGATCTGGAGAACCTGTACCCCACCTCGGTCTTGGAAACTGGCTGGGACATTCTCTTCTTCTGGATCGCCCGAATGATCATGCTTGGCTTGAAGATGACCGGCGAGGTCCCCTTCAAGGAGGTTTACTGCCACAGTCTTGTCCGTGATTCTGAGGGCAGGAAGATGAGCAAGAGTCTGGGCAATGTCGTTGACCCCTTGGACGTCATCTCCGGCATTCAGCTGCAGACCCTCCACGACAAGCTCGGCCAAGGAAACCTCCCTCCTAACGAGGTCCAGAAAGCTACCAAGTACCAGAAGACTGCGTTCCCTGCTGGCATTCCCCAGTGCGGCGCAGACGCCCTGCGTTTCACCATGATCAACGCCACCACAGGTGGTGGAGACATCAACCTGGACGTCAAGATGTGAGTTTATAGACTCTAACAGTTCGAGGCAGAAGCTGACACACAGTAGCATTCACGGATACCGCAAGTTCTGTAACAAGATCGTAAGTCGCACAGTCGATGCTGAGATTTGAAACAAAGATTAACGATTATGTAGTTCCAAGCCACCAAGTATGTCCTAGGAAGCCTTCCCAAGATTTCGTCCCTGCCAAGTCCGGTGTTGCCCGTGGTAAGACTCTGGCGGAGCGATGGATCTTGCACAAGATGAACAACGCAGCTCGAGAAATCAATGCAGCTCTCGAGGACCGTGAGTTCTCCAAGTCAAGTCTCATTGTCTACAAATACTGGTACAGCGAGCTGTGCGATGTCTACATCGAGAACTCCAAGGCCATCATTCGCGACGGCACCGAGGAGGAGCGCCAGTCCGCCATCCAGACCCTGTACACCGTACTGGAGGCTGCCTTGACCATGATCCACCCTTTCATGCCCTTCCTCACCGAGGAGATGTGGCAGAGGATGCCTCGACGACCCGAAGACGAGACCAAGTCCATCATGATCGCCAAGTACCCCACCTACTCCACAGAGCTGGATGATCCCGAGTCTGAGGCTGCTTACGAGCTTGTTCTTGGCTGTGTCAGGGCCTCTCGATCCCTGATGGCCGAGTACTCCCTCAAGGATGAGGCCAATAGTGAGTGCTGAAATTCAGATTGCCAGGCAAATATGCTAATTCGCTTGCAGTCATCATCCAGGGCAACAACGATACTTCTCTGGCCACCATCCGGGAGCAGGTCGCCTCCATCAAGTCTCTCAGCGGCAAGGGTATCAAGGACGTCGAGATCCTCAGCCCTGATGCTGCGCGACCCGCTGGTTGCGTCGCCTACCCTGTCTCCTCCGAAGCCTCCGTGTTTTTGCACGTCAAGGGTCGCGTCGACATTGACGCCGAGATCGCCAAGGCCCAGAAGAAGATCGACAAGGCCAACGGCAGCATCCAAAAGCAGGAGAAAATCCTAAAGGACCCGGGTTACCTCGAGAAGGTCGCGGCAGCTGTCCAGGAGACTGATCAGAAGAAGCTGGCGGACGCCAAGCAGGAGCTCCAGAGCTTCGAGGAGACCATCAAGCAGTTCGAGCAGCTCAAGCTGGAGTAAACTATCTAGATGGTGCTAACCGGTTTGTCCTGGGATGAAGAGTTGTATGCTGCTTCTGCGCATGGTGCCATGATATGGATGAAAGTGAAAAAAAAAAGGTTGGTCCTGGGAGAAAAATAAAGTACACTGCTAGATCACGGCCAAGAATTGAACAGATTGAATGTGTTACCATACTTTCTAATTATCCTTGAATTTTAATTCTGTCCCCAACCTCCCTTCGCCGGCCCATCCTCTTTGTCTTTCCTTGCGCCGCCGCCTCCACCTCGGACTGGCCTCGACTGGGCGGCTTCGTGCCTCTTCAGCTCGTCTGGGACCTTGGAGATGGCGCTCTTGCTCAGAATTTGCTTCAGGTCGTACATGTTATCGTTGTCCTCCGGGCCCAGGAACGTAATGGCAACACCGCTCTTGCCCGCACGACCGGTACGACCGATACGATGGGTGTAGCTCTCGATGTTGGTGGCCATGTTGAAGTTGACGACGAGGGAGACGTCGGGGACATCGATACCACGACCTGCCAGGTCGGTGGCGACGAGGACCTGCGTCTGACCGCCGCGGACTGAGGCCAGGGCCGCCTCTCGTTGATCCTGAGTCTTGGAGCCGTGCAGGGTGACGACGGACCAGCCCATAGCTTTGATGTCGCGGGCAACTGCATCGCAGTTGCGCTTGATGTTGACGAAGACGATGATGGGCGGGGCGAAGGCGGACGAGGCAAGGATCTCCTGTAGGCGCTTCTTGCGGCGGTCCTCGCCACCGATGAACTCGACGCGCTGCTCGACAGTGTCGACGGCTTCGCCGGCGTTGCCGATGGTGACAATGGCCGGGCGACGGAGGTATTTCTTGGCGATTTTCTCCACAGCCGGGGGCATGGTGGCCGTGTACATCATGGTCTGGCGATATTTATCCTTGCCGCCGACATAGCGCTTCATGAGCTGGGCGTTCTCGGCGTCGTCCGTGTCGGGCTTCTCGTTGGAGACGGGCAGGGCGTCGAGGATCTTATTGACAGACTCCTCGAAGCCCAGATCGACCATGCGATCGGCTTCATCCATGATTATATAGCAGCACTGACCCAGGACCAACAGCCGACGCTCGATGCAATCGACGAGTCGACCGGGCGTGGCGACGATGATTTCGGCGCCGTCACGGAGTGCATAGACCTGCTCCTCGAGGGAGTGACCACCGACGATGCTGACGCAGCGGAAGCCGAGCGGGTCGGCGAATTTCTTGGCCTCGCTCTCGATCTGCTGCACCAGTTCTCGAGTCGGGGCGATGATGAGGGCATACGGCCCGTCGTTCTTGTTCACCTCGGTCAGGGGCGGCAGGTCGGAGATGTACACCAGGAGCGGCAGGAGGAACGCCGCCGTCTTTCCGGAACCAGTGACGGCGACGCCGATGAGATCGCGGGCCTGTAGGGCGATGGGGATTGCGGCGCGCTGGATGGGCGAGGGGTCTTTATAGCCCACTTGGTCGACGATGTTGAGCAGCCGACGCGGCAGATCCGACTCCTGCCAGTTGCGCATCGGGTTGGGGATGGCGCCGCCCTTGGTCGCGATGCCGAAGTCCTCCTTGAATATTCGCCAGTCTCGCTCGCGCATGTCATCGAGCGTCTTCTCCACCCAGCGCTTGCCCAGTCCCGTCCTGTCCGCCCTCTGTTGAGCCTTCTCGCGCGCTCGGTAAAAGTCTTCCATTATGCCCTTTGCCCGGTCCCTGCCGTGCTCTGGATCACGTTGCTGGATCATCTTCGCTCGCTTGCGCGCGCGCTCTTCGGCTTCGTCATCGAACTCGCCGCCGACGCCGGCGAAGGAGCCCACCCGGTTGGTGCTTTGTTGGTCGTAGATCGGGTCGTTTTGTCTTGAGGTGTCTTCGTCTGCATCCCACTCGAAGTTGAACTTCTTTTCTGTTGTCCGCATCCGCTTCTTCTTGGCCGAAAAGTTGGATTGCTGGTTTACTTCCGGACCAAGATACCGTGACCGTAGGAGCGACGCTTCGATGTCTACTGCTGATCGTTTGTCTGCCGCGATCTTTTCTGCCTTCTTGCTATCCCGCTCCCGCCCCCGACCGTTCTGCTGATTCATGGCCTTTGGCCCTGTGGGAACCCGTCGTGAATCTCGTGATTCATATGAGGAGGGCTCGTTGGTAGTCGCAGGACCGTTTGGCCGCGTAGCCCATTTCCTTTCATCATCGCGCCGGCGTTGTGAGTCCTCAGCGGCCTTGCGCTTCTTTTCGTCTTCGTCCTTCTTGGCCTTTTCAGCAGCCAGTCGCTCTCGCTCAGCCTTGGGGATGAATCTTGGCTTCGCGGCAGCGGCATCAGCTGCCTTCTTCTTGCGGAGGATATCTTCGATGTCGAGGGGCATGGTTGTTCCGTGTCGCCGGGGCGGAGCTGCAAATATTAAAGATGCGACGCTGCCTTTGGAGAAACGCGCAGTACAAGAATGTAAATGACTTGTTGGATGAATGGGCAAGGTCGCTCTGAGGCAGCACGAGAGTCGGCGAGGCTGTGGAAATAAGCGTTGGAGGCTGCGGCATGATGACCAATTAGAGACTGCATGCCAATGAGTGGGACCACAATTCGACGGCCCGGAAAACCTGAGGTCGCAGCCTCGAGAAACCTCCAGCTCCGTCGTCCGTCCGTCACCACCTCCGCACAACTACCGCCCTCAGGACATGCGATTGACTGGCCCCGGCGCCCCCTAATCACCATGACCTCACCGTCGCACTACATCCAGCTGGCAAAGTCGCTGCCCACGCCGCTACAACGCTTCTTCGCGCGCTACCCGCCGGCCACCATCCTCCCCGAGAATGCCCCAAGACCTTCTACCAGGAGGACCGGGCGAACCCCTTCCGATTCTACAAGCACCCCGTGACGGGCCGGTGGCAGGACCCCGTGTACTCGCAGCGCCGGCAGGCGGAGCTGGTCAGCATGGCGCGGGAGCACGGCGTCGAGGAGCTGCTGCCCGAAACGCGCAAGGGCACCGAGTACCGTCTGGCTCACCGAGTCGAGCACGGCTTGAGGGTCAAGGGTACCGGTGTGGGACAGAAGGTCAAGGGTCACATTCACGAGCGACACATGATTGCCAAGTACGTGGTCGATGCTGCCGCCGCGAGGCCGCGGACTCTGCTCGGGTGGGCCATTGCTAACTGTGCGTCAGGATGGAGAAACGAAGAAAGGCCATGCTGGAGATGCCCAAGCTCATCAAGGCCTGGAAGAAGGCAAGTTCCGAGTTCACCGGCGCCGGCTCTGATTGCTGGGCTCACAATGCTAACTGGTTATTTATAGACCGGCAAGCACAACTGGACCAAGTTCCCGAAATAAAGAGAGCGATGAGAGAGGATGGACAAAAACAATTGCTTTGGCGTACCTGTACATGTACCATGTATTTCTATGTACAAGAATCTCTACGAATGCCTTGTCAACCAAATTTCTTCGTCGTGGTGTCCGGCTCCGAGTCCCCTGAGCGGCATACAATTCGAAAGCAGGCGCCCAAGTATGCAGAGACATGGAGTGATGGGCACACCTCGCCTGCAAACCGCGTATCCATGGAATACGATGCCCTGCCTTGATGGATCATATGGTCCGTATCCGTGGCAGGACCACTTCCCCCATACCCCGCCGCCTTCATCATCATGTAGAAACGCGCTTGCGTCACGTGATATCCAAAGGCATGCGAAGCTCGAGAATTCCACATCTCAACTCCCCGAGCCAGCGCCTCGTGCATATGCGGGACGTGGAGGAGGAATTCAGTGACATCTGTAACTAAATCGATCGCCTGATCACCTGCTCATCATGGCGGCCGCACAACCCGCCGACGCGGCAACGCACTACCAAGTCCTCAACCTCACGCCCACGCTCCTCGACACGCAACACGACCCCGCGGCCCTCATCAAGCGCGCCTACCACCGGGCCCTCCTGCGCAACCACCCCGACAAAGCCGCCTCCTCGCCCGCCGCGACCGCCTTCACCATCGACCAGATCACCACCGCCGTCGCCGTCCTCTCCAGCCCGTCGTCCCGCGCCACCTACGACACCGCCCTGCGCGTCTCCCGCCCCGCCGCAAACGCACAGCCCCGCGACGCCACCTTCCAGACGGGGGTCGAGAGCGTCGACCTGGACGATTTGGCCTACGACGACGCCGACGAGTGCTGGTACCGGCCCTGCCGCTGCGGAAACGACCGCGGCTATCTCTTCCGCGAGGCTGATCTGGAGGAGGTGGGCGACGAGGGCGAGCTCGTGGTGGGGTGCTTGGACTGCAGCTTGTGGCTGAGGATACACTTTGCCGTCGTCGAGGACGAGGAAGCCGACGAGGCACCACATCCAACAGCCAAAGAGAAAAGTTGACCCTCAACTGCGCCCAGCCCTACGAATCTAGGACGGACCGTGACTTGCACCCTGTTCCCGAATGCCAAGTCGTTTTTCACAAGGAACCCTGTTCCCAAGGTGTTCCCATCTCGTCGATAAATCAATTGCCCCTCCCCCGCCTTGATAAGTAGACTTGAAACTTCCTCACATGCGACATGTAACAACGCATTTCTCGTTGTATTGAAAGCAATTTTAGTATTTTTATTTGTCCAGACGGTCACGCATTAGAGTCTAAAAGCAGAACCTCCAAAATGCCCTTCTTTCGGCCTCCTTGCCGGTCCGTTGGGGGAAAAAAGTCACCCCCTCCATGGTGCTTGTGTGTGTACCGAAACGATGCCGAAGCTCTTATAAAAAACGAGGTCTTCCGTCCACTCCGTAGACACCAGCCTGCCCGACACCTGCATAGAGCTATCATGTTTGTCGATTTACTCGGCAGCCTTGGGCTCCTCAGCAGCCGGGGCGGGAGCCTCGGCGGGGGGGGCGCTAGCCTCCTCCTTGGGGGCCTCAGCCTGGCCAGTGGCCGCGGTCTCAGCCTCCGAAGAAGTCCAGAGAGTCTGTTTACACATGTTAGCCAGGGAAAAAGAAAAAAATTCGGGGATCGAAAAGGAGGACAGGAACGTACGAGGTTGTCGCGGAGGAGCTGCATGATGAGAGTGGAGTCCTTGTAGCTCTCCTCGCTCAGGGTATCAAGTTCTGCGATATCCACGTCAGTCTATTATGATTCCACAGGACTTATCACGTCGGACAACTCACCGGCAATGGCGTCATCGAAGGCCTGCTTGGCAAGGTGGCAAGCTTGATCGGGGGCGTTGAGAATCTCGTAGTAGAAGACGGAGAAGTTGAGGGCAAGACCCAGGCGGATGGGGTGGGTAGGGGGGAGCTCAGTCTGGGCGACCTCGGTGGCAGCCTTGTAAGCCTCGAGGGACTTGTCGGCGGAGTCCTTGCGGCGGTCGCCAATGGCGAACTCGGCGAGGTAACGGTGGTAATCACCCTTCCTGTTATCATGTTTTAGTCGTCGGGACACAAGTGAAAGGGGTCAAGGCTGCTGGCGCGCACATCTTGTGGTAGAAGACCTTGGACTCTCCGGACTTGGCCGAGGGAATAAGGTGCTGGTCAAGGACCTCGAGGATGTCGTCGCAGATCTTGGCGAGCTCGGCCTCGATCTTCTGTCGGTACTCCTTGATAAGGGTGACCTGGGACGAGTTGCCCTTGGACTCCTCCTTCTGCTCGATGGAAGTGACTATTCTCCAGGACGCACGGCGGGCACCAATGACGTTCTTGTAGGCGACGGAGAGAAGGTTTCGCTCCTCAACGGTCAGATCGCGGTCCTCAGAGGCGACAATCTTCATGTTCTCGACCATCTCTGTGTAGGCGCACCAGGGTCAGCGCATGCGAACCCCCTAAAAACACGAACAGACACAGAGTCAGGATGGGATTGGCACGTACCCTCATAGCGCTCAGCCTGCTCAGCGAGCTTAGCCAGGTAGACAGCATCATCGTTACCCATTTTGGCGGTGTTGACTAGATTCGGCCGACGAGTTAGTAAGGGGGTTGCGGGTTGTCAGAGAAGCGGTAAGAGACCGTGACAGGAGGGACGAGCGGGCGCAAGCAAGGTAAAAGGATCAAAAGAAGGGCGATTGCGACAAAGTGAAGACGGCAGGGGCAGATGAGGCCGCAAGAAACGATGAACGAGGGAGGAGATGGATGCGCCTTGCGAGTGGGCAAATTGTAGGCGGACAAGACGACTCCGACTCGGTGAGGCTCCCCGCTCCTGGCTCGGCCGTCGGTGGCGGGGTTCGATGACACCTCCTTAGCAGCGCGCGACGGCAGCGACGAGCGACAATGGGGCAGCGATAAGGCGTCTCAGGAGCGTCGAAAACCAAGCAGGCGAGGGATCGCGGTGGTTCAGGTGCCGTGCAAGGCAAAAAAAAGGAGGAGGGGGGGATGCGTGTTCGCTTTGCCCTGGGGGGCAATGACGACAGAGGGGGGGTAAAGAAGCACAACAACACAGCACAACAACGGCGCCTGAGAAGGCTCGAAGGAGGGGCGGCGACGTACGTACCGGGAAGTCGTGGGATGTTAGAAAAACAGAGAGAGATCGAAGATGGGGAGGGGAAAACGGTTGCGACGGCGGCCTGAGAGAAAGAATCAGTTTTGCGGGACGGCGGAGATGCGATGGATGTGGATGGATGTGGATGCAAGCAGGAGCAGGAGCAGGAACAGGAGCAGGAACAGGAGCAGGAGGAGCGTACAGCGGAGGTCAGGTCGAGTCGGGGCTTGGGGGGTTGTTGGGGGATTGGGCAAGTTGGTTGACGAGCGAAAACGTGGATGGATGGAAATTGAGAAGGGGCGTTTGGGGGGCTCTCAAGGGGGCTTCTACGTACCTATAGGTACCGGACCTTGCCTTGGGACACTGCCCGTGGGGACACTGGGGACAGGGCGGTCCAGGGCAGGGCGGCACGTACAGTGGGCGGCGGCCCAGCCCTGGCCCGTTCACTCAGTCGCTGGGAGCGGGCTGGGACGGGCTGGGGCCCAGGCGAGTTGGCGACCTAGCCAGGGTGAGCGGGCAGTGGATTGCGGACGGTACGTCGAGTGACTGGTTGACTGGCTTTCCCCTAGGAGTCCCCAGGGCGCCCGTCGCTGTTATGCACGCCCCAGATCGCCCAATCCGCAGTTGCGTTTCCCTTGGGGTGTGGAATGAATCCCACTTGGAGTCTCACGTGCAAATAGAGGTATCTCAGTGGTCACTCAGCGCCTCCTCCCCTCCGCTTATACGCTGTGAACACCTGGACTTTGGCGGGATGCACGGCCTCAAGATACTTGGATCGTACCTGACCGAGCCAGGGCGGAAGGAGAGAAGGGGGATGGGTCCAGCGCTCTCGGGGGTGCAGTTTCCACTCCGCACAGCTCCCGTGGGCTGGCAGCAGTAACCTCTTCCTCAGGTACAGGCAGACCCAGGCCAGGCAGGGAGGTGACAGGACTCCTGAAGGAACGGGGCATGTTTTCAAGTTTCAACCACCAGAGATGGAGAGGCAGCTTGAGTGCATGGCGTCCGTAGCCTGAAGGTACCTTGCCTGTATGGAAGGCGGGTACTAGCAGACGGATACTACTAGGGACCACTACATAGCAGTCGGGACGCACGCTGAGCCTCCTGTACCCACCCAGTGTAAGGCCGCCAATTCATCATCGCTGTCTGCCTGTTTGCCTGTTTGCTCACTTGCTTGCTTTATTGGCCGGCTACGACGTGTGCAATTGGGTAAGTTATATATCACAATCGCCTTTTTTACAGTTATGGCCTCTCTCCAAGCCTGGGAGTGGGGGAGCCTCGTCAATGGTCGGAGAGGGGGTGCGCTGTTGTGCTCGCTCTGCGCACCCGTGCCACAGGGCATGACAGGGAGAGATAGGGAGAGATAGAGAGAGAGAGTGTGTGAAGCGTGTGCCTATGCTCGTGGTGGGGGGTGAGAATTGAACGAACCAACTGGGACGCAACGCGCTTCTCAGGGAAGGGCGAGGAAGGGAGAGGAAATCCCTTTCATCATTGTCGTCATCATCATCATCATGCGTCTGCCGGTGGCCCTCCGTCTCTCTCCTCTCCCGTGGCCTTGGCACACTTGGGCTTGCTTGCAACAAGGCATGAATGAAAAGGCATCAACAAGGAGACCCGCATTGAGTCATCTCCAGCTCGGTCCTTGACTCCCGTCCTTGTTTTGTCCATGTCACACTCGCTGCCACTCACTGCCAGCTACCAGTCTCACGTTCCCGTCAGGTGTTTCATGCCCGCCGCCCACTCGTTCGTTTCTCTGACTTTCTGAATTGGCTTGCGCCAGCCCGTGCATCGTACGCCGCACCCCTCCCGGCTCCGTCACCAAATATACGGTATAATTCAGCCACACCCGAATACAGTGCCTCCCGACTCTTGGGCAAGTCCCCACTGGTGTTGGTTGTTCCGTTTCGTGGCAATTCGCGAGGGAGGCAATCACGCCAACTTGCGTTTGCTGCTGGGTGTTTTGGACAAAGTATTTGCACAATTGGGGCTGGTAGTGATAGCAAGATGCTCCTTCCCTTTCCCTCTTCCTCGGACCTCAAGTCAGGTCCGTTGTTTTCAACACGATACAACGTCGTGTCTAGCAAGAGACAACTCAACTAGCTGGCTTGCTTCATACAAGAGTTTATCGTGCGCGTTTAAAGCGCCGTGGCATCGAGAGAAGATAGAACTCTTGGCCGACTTCTAATCGACCCCGCGCAGCGCCCGACTTCCTTCCGTGCGGTCGTGCATCCAAGATCTGGTGATGTCTGCCTTCACTTTGCTGCCTCACCCATCACCGGGTCGCTTTCTTTCGTCATCCGCGACCCTGTTCACGCCACCCACGCTGTCACATGAGGAGTTTGCAGAGTTGTTTGTGCAAGCCCTCACGCCCAGCTTGTGGCGCTACAGTTGAGCTGAATCCTTCATTTATCTTCAGTCAGAGTTCAGAGTTCAAAGACGGAACAATCTCTTGGCCATCGTAAATGTCCCGTAGAAACCAAGAAACTCGAAGAGGGGAAAGAAACCGACAGGGCTGACACCTTACCCAAGTCCTGTGACAAGGAACCCCGGGGATGCGATCCTGGCCCGGATTCTCTACTTTCGGCCGTCCTCCCTTCGCCAGCCAACGACAACGAGCCAACCCTCCCTCCTCTCGTGATCTTCAACTTCAACCCTCGTCCACCATGCATCCCTCCCAGATCCGAGCGACTAGCGGAGCCGGCCGGGATTTACCGCCATTGCCCGTCGCCCGCGTTACGCCAGTACCTGGCTTCTCACACAGTCCCACCCAGTAGCGCGGTACCCGCCTATGACACCCACTGACTTGAACCCCATGATGGCTCCCGTGACGGCTCAGGTTCTCCTCCCGGTGGCCGGGCTACGGGCCTAGAAAGTAGAAAGCTCGGGCAATCAGATCATCCCTCCAATTCTCCAATTGCTTTGCTCGGCTCTTCCACCACCTTTTAACCACCCTCCCACGTCATCGTCACACCCAAACCACACAACCCAAACCATCAACCTCCGATCCCACATTCATCCAGTTCTCGCAACCATGCTTCGATCATCATTCCGCCAGGCGGCCGTTGCCCGTCCCCTACGCTGCTTCTCCACCACTGCCCGCGTCATGTCCGAGGGTGCTACCGGCGCTCCCCCAAGACTGGCGGTCCTGGGTAAGTCCAGCATTGAGCGTTCAGCGTTCAGTCTTCAGCATGCCCAATTCCCTCGCCCCCAAAATAGCCGCAATTGCTCAATTTGTCCCCGGACACTGCTAACCATCCCCCCCAGCGATGCTTTCCAGCGACGAGAGAAGGCCAACGAGGATTACGCCATCCGCCAGCGTGAGAAGGAGAAGTTGATTGAGCTCAAGAAGAAGCTCAACGAGCAGCAGGAGCACCTTACCCGCCTCTCCAAGCACATGTACGTTGTCCACTCCGTCCACCAACCAACCAATTGAAAACTCCTCAATTCCACCCATGCTACACACGAATACTGACCTTTGTCCTTTTCAGTGACGAGATCACCAAGGAGCAGGGCGGCGAGAAGAACTAAAAAATTCTCAATACCTCAAAATTGTCGTTTACGGATATCTCGGGGGTCAAAGCTTCCACAGGTTGCGGGGAAGCCAGTTGCGGCAGATCGCTTCAGCTCAACATATCGCATCGAGAACATGACGGATCATCCAGAGCTTTCCTTTTCCACAGTCTAAGCTAGTGTACAAGAATATTTATGTATTTTGCACCCCGATTGCACACCATCTCTCGTTCCCACTCACTGCGACGTGTCGGCTACGAAATCGGCTACGCGCCTCGCATCTCGCTCGGTCTTGCGGGGTTCCCTGTATTCCATCCCAAACTCCAATACCAACATAAGTCGCTCCTCTTCTTCTGAATTCCCCCTTCACCTCCGACCCATGTACGATCGGTAGAAGCTCTCTGCCGCATCATTGTCCGATCCGGCGTAGTGGTTTCCCAAGTTGCTGGTCGACTTCTGGGCTGCCGCCACCTTGCCTTGCAGGGCCGAGGCGTTAGCATCGATCCATTGCAACTGCGTAAGGTGACCGTTAAGAACGCGAACAATCTGGCTCAGCTGCGTTGATTTATTAGCTCGTTTGCTTCCCATTTGGTCATTGGAGCTCATTCTTACGGGGTCTTCAGGCTTAGCACCCTTGCTTAGCGTGCCTGAAATGTCGTTGATTTCCTTAACCATCTTAGAAAGGTCTCGCGACTTCTCATCCAGCTGCTGCGTCAGCTTCTCCGCCAGCTTGTATGTTCTCTCGCGCTCCTGATCCGGGCCCGCCAGCTGCTCACCAGGACCAAGTTGCTTAGCGAACATGTCCTGGACCTCCGACTCGTATCGGTCTAGCCAAGCTTCAAGCTCGTCTTGCTGGCCCTCGACGGCTGCCAGTTGGCGCTCGATCTCGTGGCTAGCCCGCTCAGCCTCGAAGGTGTCTAGGTAAAGCTTCTGGATCTTCTCCCCGTTTTCCACCAGATTTCTGTCCCAAGTCGACACCGTGGTGGCTTGCTCCTTGAATTCCTTCTGATATTTGGAGAGATCCGAAGCCCACCGGGTCACGATGTCCTCCATAGTCTTGTTCTTGAGCCGGGCCATTTGCGAAGTCGGCCCAGTAGTAGACGCACCCAATGTGCTCGTGGTTCCATTTTGAGTCGCTGGCTTTGCAGTGTCCTTGGAAGTATCCGTAGTCGCCTTGGCGCCGAATAGGCTGGCGGTAGCTGGGGCAGAAGTTGTCGCAGGTGCCGCAGTAGTCTGGGCTTGGGTCGTGGCTGGTGTGCCGAATAGGGCACCCGCAGGTTTCAATTCGGTTGTCGGTTTGGGAGTACCGCCGAAGAGACCGCCAGCGGTGGCAGTCGCAGCCGGAGCGGCTGTAGCTGCAGTTGTGGCAGGCTTTGCACCAAACAATCCTCCAGCGGGCGCAGTCGTTGGGGTAGATCCAGATGAAGCGGAAGTAGTAGCCGCTCCTCCAAAGAGACCTCCAGCAGGCGTGGAGCTGGGGCCAAAGTCGTCGGCGCGGTAGGTTTGGCACCAAACATCGAACCCACAGTCGAGGGAGCAGCAGCTTGTGTCGAAGGAGTTGCTTGATTAGTAGCGGCAGCTGTGTTGGCGCCACCAAATAGGCCCCCAGCCGCAGGAGCAGTGGTTGAAGCTGGCTTTGCACCAAACAGTCCTCCCGCGGGCGCGCTGCTCGTCTGGGCACCACCAAAGAGACCTGAGGTTGCCGGTGCTGTGGTACCGGGTTGGGTAACAGTAGGCTTGGCTCCGCCGCCGAAGAGGTTCGATGCCGCTCCTGGCTGTGCCGTGTTGTTCTGGAATAGAGCAGACGCGGCAGCCCTTGAGGAGTCAGCAGGAGGCGCTCCGGCGGGTGTGGTCGATGCTAGAGGGAACATTGGCTTCGCAGGCGTCGCAGCAGTCGCCATGGAAGGTAAACCTCCTTGGGCAGGCTTGTTTCCAAACAAAGAGTTACCAGTGCTGGCGAAAAGACCAGCGGCGGGTGCCCCAGAAGTCGCGGGTGCTCCCTGCGCCTGGTTGGCATTGTTCTGACCACCAAACAAAGCACCGGCGTTAGGGGTGGCAGATGCACCACCTCCGAACACGTTTGCTGCTGGTTTAGTGCCCATGTTACCCGTGTTCCCGAACATTCCTCCCAACGCGGGTGCAGATGTCGTTGCAGGTGTCGTGGAAGCAGCACCTCCTCCGAAGACACCACCTGTCGCCGGGGTCGTGGAGGTGTTTCCGCCAAAGAGACCGGGCCCTGACGATGTCGGTGTTCCTACGGCGCCGCCGAACAGTCCACCAGCCGGCTTAGCTGCAGCACCGCTGTTCTGTTGACCAAACAAGCCGCCAGCATTGCCGGTAGGTGTTGCGTTGTTGTTATTAGCACCTGCGGGGCCAAAGGAGAAGCCGGAAGTGCCAGTGGAAGCTCCAAATGGTCCCCCAGCGGCTGGCGCCGAGGTTGTCGTGTTGTTTGAAGGTGCGCTCGACGAGCCTTGGGTACCAAAGTTGAACGACATGTTGGTGGCTGGGGGTGTGGATGAGCTTCCGCAATTCGCGAGGGTCGTCGGTCGCAGCGCCTGCAATGAGAGGGCTCAACAATCTACCATTCGAGGCCAAGTAGTTCGTCGAGAGTGGTGCGAGGAGGTGAGGCTCGCGATCTACTCGAGGGGATTGGCGATGGGGAGATTTGTGGTTGCGATGAAGGCAGCAGGATACCTGAACTTCTGATGGTCAGTGGAGCGTTTAGGAGCTTTTTTTGTGGTGATGGTTGCCAGCTCCACGCGCTGGTCCAGGCGCCCAGGCGCGCCAGGCTGCACTGCAGTCGCCGGGCAGCACTGGACTGGAAGCGACAGGACGGAGTACGTACCGACCGGACAGAATGACCCGCACACTGCAACCCACCCACGTGATGAAGCTCGCTGCGGGCGACCTTCGAGGCTCAATGACCACACCTCCTTTCTGGACACTGTCAAGCGATTCCCAGCCTGACTCTTTACTTCACTTCTGGTTCTGCTTGACTGATCGCTTCATTTCTGGGACCGTCAGAAATGCATCGATCCTGATATCTGCTCTCTCCAGGCCAGCCCCGCGGCCAGACAAACCTAGCTGACCTGACACGAGCTTCTGCTCCCCTCGCCCCACGAACCAGATCGACTATCACATGTCCATCTGGGCTATCTCTTCGACCTCTAATAGCTCTAAGTAGTACATTCTACCACGTCAAACATCATGTCCGATATTGCAAAGCTTGAGCCTCCGAAAGGGGCTCCCATCGCGGATCCTGGAGCGCATGATCTTGGTACGTTTGACCCGTGCTTACACAGTGTCTCTTGCTGACTTGGCTCTAGCTGAGTCCTCCGGCTCCGAAGATCAGTTCACCGACGCCCAATCTGTGCCTGCGAGCCCCACGTTCAGCTCCCCCATCCCCAAGACCCGGGTCGAAAAGGTCGACGACGAGCCCGCTTATGGTGAAGTCCCGGGCACCGAAGCATACGCCAAGCGAGAACAAGATGCAATTCCCGACGAGATCGCTATCACACCAGACGATGCTTCATCCAAAAGGTCTTCCTCCACCATAAACACTACGGTTCCTGCCACTCTCGTGGAGGAGGCTCCCGGTGATGTCCCCGAATCACACTCCGCCAAGTTTGAGGATAGGCGCAAGGCGGATACACCTCCAGACCTGGTCTTGGATTCAGAGGGGAATATCAAGGAAATCCAAGGCGAAAGCACTACTGGTACGGGAGGAGCACAGTCCTAAAGAGCACAAAGAAGATTCATGTTGACCGCTGAATTATGTTCGCGTAGATGATCCACCTTCCCCCCAGGCTCTCCAATCGAGAAGTCCCGATCGGAATATTCCATCTTCCAAGCCCCTCTAGCACCTCCCATAGAGGACGGTGGTGACGATGAGGAAGAAGGCGATGGCGATAATCATGACGATGACGACGGCGATGGAGATGGTGATGACGATGCTGACGGCTTCGGAGACGACTTTGATGACTTCGAGGAGGGGAACGAGGATGATGATTTCGATGACTTCGAAGATGGCTTCCAACAACCTGAAGTCACCCCAGATCCCGCTCCTGCTCCCAGCTCCCTGCCACTCCAACAAACACAATTACCATTCGTACGCCTTGCCGCCTTGTAACTCGGGTTCGCATTGCTAACAGACTTCCCAGCCCATACCGGACTTTGATGGCCTAGACTCGGACAGCGTCATTTCAGCCCTAGAACCCTACTTGGCCGACCTCTTCCCCCCCGAGGAGCTTGACCTCCCTACGTTCCCGCCTCTATCCAAAGACTCCTCCATCTTTCTCACGCCACGATCCGCATCTCTCTGGTCCCAGCTCGTCGCTCCTCCACCCCTAGCTCCTCCCGACTGGATCCGATCTCGCATACGCCGTCTCTTCCTCGTTTCCCTTGGCGTCCCCGTTGATCTCGACGAGATCCTCCCGGCCTCCAAGCAGAAGAAGCTTATCCTCCCTTCCCTTCACGTCCCCTCCACCTCTCCCCGCACATCCAGCGACTCGCGCTCCATATCCCGGCTACGACAAGGCGAGGGCAACGGGTCATCTACCTCAGTAGACACTCAGGGCAAACCGTCGGCGTCGAAGAAACGCAAAGGCCCTCCCCCGCAGCCAGAGCTGGATCTCGTGGCTGCGCGTTACTTGTGCATGACCACGGACGAGGCTCTGAACGGCATGACAGACGGGGAGCTCAAAACCCATGTGGCCAAACTTGAAGCCATGGAATGGGTGGCCAAGGAGGCATTGGAGTATTGGAAGAAACGGACAGACGAAAAGATCGGAGATAGAGAGGCGTTTGAAGGGGTAATAGAAAATTTGGTAAAGCACGCAAGGAAAGTTAGGAAATAGACGTCTCAGTTGAGGATCAATAAACGCTCATTCAATCTTGGGCAAACCCCTCATCAATTGGTCTTGTCGGCGGCATACTTTTTCTCCTTTCCGTGAGGCAGCGTGACCTCGTCATGCATTTACAACGCAACTACAGCTAGCTATCTGCTACATGGTCCCCCAAACTCCCCCCCGAGGGCATGCCTGACCGTCATCCCCAAGTTTCCGAAGACCACAGTAAACACCGGGCCTCATTCTTGCGCCAGCCGTCTACTCAAAAGCCGTCCAAGACTGCCTTCCTTGGCGTCTCGCGTTTTCGAAATTTGCGTAGCCGTAGATCGTGCGATTTAGGTTCTCAACCCGCCGGTTTTTATCCGCATCATTTAGGACGTGCTAGGCTCGAGGGTGACACCACTGAGAATCTGGATTAGAAACGGTGCAGGGAAGGGATTAGGTGAGTGAAACTTACGCAGCGATGGTGGCCCATCCGATGAGACGCCAATGCTTCTCGATACGTCGGCTCAGAGCGACCTTCTCGCCAATGTTGGTACAGGCAGGGCTGGTCAGGACCAACTTAGCAGCATCGTTCTTGATAGCGGCAACCTTGGCACCGGTCGAGGTAGATCCAATGTTGACCATGATGACCTCGTTCTTGGCCAACTTGGCAACCTTAGCCTGCTTGCCGTCGGCGGTTCGCACACCGAGCAGGCGGCGGAGGAGATAAAAGTTGACCTCGATCTCGCTGTAGATCTCGGGCAGTCGTCCCTTGAGACCCAGGACGAAACCGACGAGACGATCGGCTCGGCAGAGGGTAGGGTCGATACGAGTGCCGACACCAATGAGGCCGCCAGGAACGGCGTACTTGAGGTCGTTGGCCTCGGAGTTGAGAGTGACGACGCGGCTAAAAATGGGAGTACACTTGAGGGCACCGCTGTCGTCTCGGGAGACGATACCGGGTCGGATCTCAATCTCGTCGCCCAGCTTAATAACACCGTGCAGGATACTGCCACCAGCGACACCACCCTTAAGGTCGTCAATCTCAGCACCGGGCTTGTTGACATCGAAGGATCGAATGACAATCATGTGGGGGTCGATGCTGAAATCTCTAGGGGGCACAGGGATGGTGTTGACGATGGCCTCGTTGACGGCATCGATGTTGAACTTGAGCTGAGCAGAGATGGGGATGACGGGGGACTTGCCAGCAACAGTTCCTCGGATGAACTTGAGAATGGACTGGTAGTGTTGCTGGGCAGCCTCTTCTCGCATAAGATCGACCTTGTTCTGGAGGATGATGATCTTGTCGAGCTTCATGATCTCAATAGCAGCCAAGTGCTCAGAGGTCTGGGGCTGGGGGCAAGATTCGTTGCCAGCAATGAGCAGCAGGGCAGCGTCCATCACGGCGGCGCCTGACAACATGGTGCTCATGAGAATATCGTGACCGGGGCAGTCGACAAACCTGGGGCGGTTAGTAAGGTCTCTCAACTCGTTCCCGACCGCGCAACTTACGAGACGTGTCGCAATAGCCTGTAGGTGCCCTCGCAGCCCTCTCGCTCACAAGGAGGGTCAACCTCCTTCTCGCTCTTGTAACTTCGGTAACATCCCGGTCGGGGGCACTGCTCGTTATCGCACTTGTAGATCTTGGCGTTGGCGTAACCCAACTTGATGGTAATGTTTCGGATCAGCTCGTTCTTGAATCGAACGGTCTGGACACCGGAAATGGCCTTGACCACGGTCGACTTTCCGTGAGCGACATGGCCGATGGTGCCAATGTTGATGGTGGCTTGTCGGGCAATAATCTCGGGTGTCAGAGGGGTAAGGGAAGCGACGTCGAGGTCTTTGGGGTCGGTTTGCGGGGGCAGCGGGGGCCTTTGGGCCGCGGGCTCTGCGATAGCTGGGTTGGACTTCTTCAGGGCGGACTTGAGTGACTTCTCGTCGACGCCTTCGCCGGTCTCGTTGTGATCTACCGACTCGCCGGAGTCGGACTCAGACTCGATGTCGTCGTACTTGGGGTCGTCGTTGGCAGACATGGTGGAGGTGGGGCAATTCGCCGGATTTCACGAGGTGTTTCGATCGTGGAGCCGCAGTCGGGGCAGTTGCGAGGGTGAAAATCGGTCGGGGAGGTCGGGATAAAATTATACTCGGAGATCTAACGGTTTCCCGAGGTGTTGATGGTCCTGGTGTTGTGGAGAGCCAGGTATTTGCGTAATTCGCCTTGGTGTTGGGCAAAATTCCTCGTGTGCACTGAGCTCAGTGAGAGATGACTATGACTCTTACGCTAATCCTGAAAGGGCCCGATAAGCCGATAAGGATTGCTGCCCCTCCTCGGATGAAGCTCGGCGCCACAACTTTCGGGCAGAGCTCGAAGTGGTCTCAGCCAACTTCAAGGTCTAGTAGTTCCATGCCTTTGACCTGTATTCGTATCCTACTCGAAGAACTCAACCCGACTGGTTTCGACCATTCTGACCAACCCAAACTGTTCCTGCGCTCCGATGCCTTCTCACGCATCAACATTGAAAAAATTACCAAAAGTCGAGGATGCATCCGTCAGCTGATGTTCTTGACCATGCTCATGAAATCGGATGGACATGCGCCAGCCCTAACCTGGCACAGGAGCTCAGCAACCCAACCAGCCAGGCTGGCTGACTACCTAGTAGTTCCCATCAACCTCGACTACAGGAGCGTCGAGATGTTAACTACAGAAGGATGAGAGTTACCTTTAGAAATCAAGGATGAATTGTCCTCAGGCATATCAATGAGCAATAACGCTTCGAACTGACAATTGCCATAGAGCCGCACGGGTGCAATCGACGCGCAAGCTAGTTGACACTGGAGGCTGTGGTGGCTCAGAACATCGTCGGTTCTAGAAACAATCGACGGGAGCAATGAGATGAGCGTGATCATTTCAGATGTATGACATGACGCAACTCGGCGCACTCATCAGTATCGGGATATTGGCTAGATGGTGACTCGGGTTGCACTCTGTGCCGGGGAAACATCGAAAAGACGAAAACACGCCTGATGCATGCGACCCTTATCACACAAAGTTACCAGCCAATGCGCTGTATATTGTTCCATGGGCTAATTTTAGCCCTTGATTTGGAGCCTTGGAGGCCAGACATGGATGAGATTGGGGTTGCAACAACCAGCATATTGATCGCTAAGGTGAGGGGCATTCGCTGGGGCGTCACCAACCTCCACAAGGAAGCTGCAAAAAAGAGCTCACTGTCGCATTCGTGTGCAGCTGTGCGAAGTACGATGTGGCCTCGCAGGCGACTAGATCCGTAAGTGTCACCCGGGTGCCAAGATTGCTGAGGAAGGCTCCAGGCTCGACAGCGGGCCACGGGCTCGGATGAAAACGATGTCCTTAGCAATGGGCGCGACACTGTGTAACAGCTTGTGAAAGGCACTGCCATAACCACAAGAATTCTTGCACTACGCGGTTGAAGCCCGAGTTGCGGTAGAAAAGGACTCCGTCAGCCAATGCGGGGGGGCCGGAGAGTCACGCCCGTCGAACCCGGGACTCGCCAAGTCAGACAAGCTTCTGCCCGGAAGTGGGCACAAGCGCAAGCAGAGGGAAGCACACACTCACGCAAGCACGTTGCATCCATGGATCACATCGCTGTTGGTGCGTCGTCGGTGCGTCGGCCGCGGATGGACCTGTGGGCCTCCGAGCGAGGGTGGACCGCCGTGCGGGAGGCTGCGAATCCGGGAGTCGTTGTTGCCGCCGACATCTGCAGGTGGCTGGGTGGCCATCACGGGCTCGGGGGACCTGATTGGTGGTGTTAAGGTGAAGACAAAAGCGCATGCATCACGGCGGCCTATCAAGGCGGCAGATCGCTCGCCGGGGTCGACCAGGGGGCTGGTGAGCGGCTCCCGAAGCCAGCCAACCACACGGTCAGGACGCCTCTTCTCCGCGATCCACGCTTTCGACGTTAGCCGCGGACCTCCAATCAAGCCTCCAAACCTCCAACCACGGGCGGGCCAGGGATGTAACGACGGGGGCTCGACGCCAAATAGGGTGCTGCCGGGTATTCCAGCGTCTACGAGTGCAGCATGCGTGCGCAGGACTCTGCTGTTCTTGTTCTGCTTTTGCTCGTGCCTGTCTAGGTTGTCTTACCCTTGTCGGACCCTGGCCTGGCCTGCTGTTTCTATCTGCTCGTCTTGCGGTGTCGACCACACAAAACATCGAGTTTTCCGCCTAGTCACAAGAGACCCCTCTTTGTTGTTTGCAAACATTCCGTGATACTCCTGTTCTTGTCCTCTTTGCGGTCCTCTCTGTCTCCTAGCCTCTCTCGATATTGCACGCACAAGACCCCACGGCTTCGTCCAACAAAGCAGTCCGTCCACGAACGAACGACTCTATCAAGTGTCAAAGCGTGAGAGAGTGTGCGACTGTGAGACCGCTCTGCAGCCGCCGGGCCAACTCCTGCACCCGTCGCCACCTCCCGTCACCTCTCGACAAACGTGGGCGTCTAACTTGAGCCCGAATCACTTGGCCGGCGCATCGGTCCTACCTATCAGAGCTCTTGTACTCCATCTGCCCTCCATCCTAAGTAAGGCCATCCCAGATGCTATTTGCGGCCCCTCCCTCCCGAGTCCCTGTCCCATCGCCGGCGTCTGCTGTCGTCGAATGAGCTTGCTCCCACCTCCCAAAGCTGCAACCTCAAAACTCCCATCCTCCCACATCTGCCTGCCCCTTTGGACCTCTCTCTTGTTCCTCGATAGCTGGTCTCTCCGTTTGCTTTCGATTTCTTCCATTTCGTTCTGAGAATGTGCCTTGGACTGTGTTGAAGCACTTGCCTCACCATCAACATCAACTTTCACCATTACCATCTCACAACTTGCTCTGCTATTTATTCTTCACATTCACCAAAGATAAAGCATGGCTGGACAAGGTCCGTCGTCGCCGAAGCCGACTCGGCAGTTCATCGAGCTCCAAGCTGACATTCATCACTTAGATGAGAAGAGACGGCCTGCCGCTCTAAATCTTACACCCACCCGAACCGGTTCATCCGGGTCTTCTTCCTCGGACGGCTCCCTTAAGCCTCGCACTCCCCGTTTCGCCGAGGCCACTTCGGTACACTCTCCCGTCGACGCACGATCACCTTTCGCCGACCCGGAAAAGTCTCACTTTGCCCAGACTCAACCCGGTGATCTCGGCTTTGGCTACATCGGAAACCGAGAGTCCGTCGCCGTCCCAATGACTCCCAGGACTCCCCTCAAGAGCGCCATGAGGGTGCCCGGAACGCCTGCCAGGCAGTTCACCAACCCTCTCAGCCCGACCTTCCTCCAGGAGGACGTTCTCGAGAAGCGAGAGCTGTCAACTGAGAAGGAACAGGCTCGCGATGTGGTACGTGTCTTGCCATGTTCTCGCATATTGGGCCATCGCACTAACACCCAGACAGAAAATCAAGGCTCGCGTTCGGATGGCCAAGTTCGCTCTCCGTGGCGTCAACTTCAGCTGCTCCCTAATCATCATTTCCATGCTTTCATCGACCTTTGCCGTGTTCAATGCCACGCGTACCCTACCTTCCCAAAGCCGCATGCCCTCTTGGGCCAACAGTACCAACGCTTGGCCCCAGAAATTGGTCCTCTCCATGGCTTGTCTGTCACTCTTTGCTTGTATCATGGTCTTTGCTGCGTACTTCCGAGGCGGCCATAAGCGTGCCGAGAAGGTCGGAACGTATTACACCCTGTTCGCTATCGGATGGGTAAGTTGACTCCCCTATGTCTCGAAGCTCGGTGTACAGATTCTAACAGGTCCCAGTTCATGGTCAGCTTGGTCCTCTGGGTCATCACCGCTGTTTTGTTCCAGCACTCCAAAAACACCTCGAACAACAAGGACATGTGGGGATGGTCCTGTCTCTCCAACACCCGAAGCCAAGTCTTTGGCGACAAGGTGGACTATGCGCTCCTCTGTCGTCTTCAGAACTGGGCCATGATTTGCATCATCATCGAGGTTGTCATCGAGGTCCTCTGCATTATTCTCTACAGCGTCGTCTTCTACCGCTACTACACCAAGCGCCGTCTTTTCAAGTCGATGGATATGCGAGACCGCGCCCGCTCCGATCTCTACCTCGCGCAGCTCCGTAACCAGTCCGCTCCCAACACCCCTGGCTTTGGCCCCAAGTCTCCCGCCCTGAGCCAGTTTGCCATGTCCCCTCGCCACCCTCCCGCCGCCTACCGAAACCTCTCTGACATTGAAGAGAGCCCCTTCACCCCCGGAACCCAGTTCGTCGAGCCTCAGTCGCAATTCGTCGGCAAGGTCGAATCCGACTTCAAGCTCCAGGCTCCTCCTATCAAGGCTCCCGCCGCCACCCCCAAGATGGACCAGTCCGGCTTCGCCTCCACCAGTATTGCACCTCCGCCTCCCGCCGCCTACTTCCAGGACCACCCAGTCCAAGCCCCTGTTGGCGCTGACGAGCCCACGTATGACGTCGTTCCTATCCCCGGCGCTTACACCGGCCAGGCCACCCAGAGCCCGCCCCAAATTCAGACCACGTTCGGGCAGGCCCGTTAAATCAAGGGTGAACAGGCACGGGTTGCATTTTGCCTCTGCGAGCTTCAGCCAATACGAGGCGACTGCTTTCATGACATACTTTTGGCGGTGATACCATATAGGCGTTTTTATTTTGGGCGGCAAGAACTGCTCCGTCTCTACTTTTTTACGGGGGACGGGATACAGACCGTATATACCTTTTCTTAATTTTCGGGGGATCCCTGTACGATTTACATCGACAAAAAGATGTCGTGAGTTGAAGACGATGGATCTCTATCACCATGGACGTAGCGTAACCTTTTCTTTTGTACGAAGTCCTTTTAGGATAGGGTATAGGAAATACAGACATGGCATTGAACCAAATTGAATCTTTTCTAAACCACATGTGACAAATGTCTCCCGTTGATCGTTGCCTAGTGGCTTTAGGCCAGGCCAGCCGCCTTGTGTTATTAGACCTCGAAAAATACCATTGGAATTAAATTTCAACACAGGTCAGGCTGATGGTCATTCGAAGTCGGAAGTATCGTTGTTAATAACTAGTCTTGCTAATGAGAATAACGTTGGGTAGATTCACTTGCAGAGTTGAGGCTCGCGTCACACGAATCATTGCAGTCATGGCGATAGGAGCAAAATCGTAAAGGAAATAATCATCATGAAAACGACACCTAAATACAACCAGGACAAAAGCAGGGTGAAAAACCATTGCATTACTTTTGGTAGCCCACCACACCTCCAGGTATTAGGTGCAAGGGACTTCCCGAGCCTCTGTCATGCAGCCAGTTTGGACCTCCTCCCCTCGACCACCTCCGGACCGACGGCAGCGCCGTCCCAGATGGTACTCTAGAAACGAGATCTATCAACTGCCTCAAATATCCGTAGACACTTCCAAGGATGCCAGACGGCCCTGCAGATTCAAGTTGCAGTAGGGCAATCTGGGGTAACGGTTCTGGAAGACGATGCTTTTTTTTTCTTTTAGATGAGGTCGGCAACGTTCATGGGCATCTCCTCAATCTGAGTGCTGTAGAACTGCTCAATCTCACGCATCATTCGGACATCATCAGCGGTGACGAAGTTGATGGCGACACCCTTTCGGCCGAAACGACCACCACGACCAATTCGGTGGATGTAGTTCTCGCGGTTGGCGGGAAGGTCGTAGTTGATGACCAGGGAAACCTGCTGGACATCGATACCACGGGCCAGGAGATCAGTGGCGATCAGGACACGGGACGAGCCAGATCGGAACTCCTTCATGATCAGATCACGCTGAGTCTGGTCCATGTCACCGTGCATGGCCGAGACAGTGAAGTCACGGGCGGTGAGCTTGTCAGTGAGCCAATCGACCTTTCTGCGGGTGTTGCAGAAGATGACAGCCTGGGTGATGGTAACAGTCTCGTACAAGTCGGAGAGGGTGTCGAGCTTCCACTCCTCCTTCTCAACGGCAATGTAGAACTGCTTAATACCCTCCAGGGTAAGCTCGTCCTTCTTAACCAGGATACGGACGGGGTCGCGCATGAACTTGGTGGTGACCTCAAGGACGTCCTGGGGCATGGTAGCCGAGAGCAGGACAACCTGGGTGCTCTGGGGGAGGAGCTGGAAGATGTCGTAGATCTGCTCGGTGAAACCGCGCTGGAGAGGAAACTGTTAGTATAGGGTTTGGGTGGCAAAAGAACAGGAGAAATTTTCTTACAGAAAGCATCTCGTCGGCCTCGTCGAGGACGAACATCTTCATGGCGTCGGTCTTGAGGAAACGACGCTGGATCATGTCCTGGACACGGCCGGGGGTTCCGACAACGACCTGGGGGCCGTCCTGGAGAGCCTTCATGTCATCGCGCACACTGGTTCCACCAATGCAGGCGTGGCACTCAATGTTCATGAAGTCGCCAATAGCGACAACAACCTTCTGAATCTGCTGAGCCAGCTCGCGAGTGGGGGCAAGGATCAGAGCCTGACACTGCTTGACGTTGGTGTCGATCTTCTGAAGAACGGAAACGGAGAAGGTGGCGGTCTTTCCAGTACCGGACTGGGCCTGAGCAATGACATCGTGACCCTTGATGACGGGCATAATCGCACGCTGCTGGATAGCAGAGGGGCGCTCGAAGCCATAGGCGTAGACTGCGTGGGGAGTGAGCGGCGTGCGGGAATAAGAGTGGTGGGGTTGCGGGCGAAGCACTTACCACCTCGGAGAAGCTCAGCCTTGAGGTTCATGTCATCGAAAGAATCGACGGTCTCGTCATAGTTAGACTCGATCTGTCCTGTAGAGCAGAAATGTCAGTCGCGGCGTCGAGGATAGGCATAGGCATGGTATAGAGAAAGATGATGTGTGGCGTCCCGGCGCAGAAAGCGAACGTTGGGCCGTGGTGGGCTGGTGGGAGGATGCGGCGGTCGCGGCCCACCAGGAAAAGCGCACGACAGGGCATTATCGCAGCCAGCCCACCACAAGTCGAACCCCACGACAGGGCAGCGAGCGGGCAGCGGGCGGGCAGCGCTCCCCAGCGTCGGCCGAGGCGCGCAAATCGAACGGTATCGTACAGGGCAGGGCGGGAAAGGATAGAACTCACCCTCGGGGACGTCTTCGAGTCCCTTTTCGGTAGCCATATTCGCGGAGGAGGTGGGAATCTAGATTAAGCACAGCTCAATCTAGAAGTCGATGAAGCGCGGGGTGGCGGGTGGAAGTAAGAGGGCAGGCTTCGGGGGAAGGCTGCGCTGGACGTGAAAAGAAGCTGGGTATTCGACTAGATCTAAACGCTCTCGCAAAAGGACGAGAGTCGGCGGGATCTAGGAAGGAGATGGATATCGGTTTGGTGTTTTGGATGCAGGATGGGAGAAGAGGAAAAAAAAGTCGATGAGGGGCGGCGTGGAGGCAGTATTTTTTTTCTTTGCTTCCCGGGTGCTTACTTGGAAAACACGCAGCCAATCATCGGGCTGGGGCAAGTTGGTGGGTTGGTGGGCGGCGTGGTGGGCGAGTAGTGGGGCTGACGATTAGGGTACCTTGACTGGATAGTGGGTACCTTCACAGGCTGACAGGGTACTTTGCGCTCCTTGACTCCGAGTCATCGACTGCAGTGACTCCCATTATTCCCCTTGTCGCGGTACCGACCATGCCACTGCCCCGCCTAAGATCTTGGAGGTACCTTGCCTATCGGCGCAGGTTTTTTTTTGTTCCTCTTTTTTTATTTTAGTGAGCGTTGAGGGTGATAATGTTTTTTTTCCTCTCCCTTTCTGCCCACTGTCATTGCCCCTCTCAACCCCTCTACGACCACCGCCTCCGCCGAAAATGTGCCCCGCCACCCGTTTTTTTCTTTTCTTTCCTGGGCGGGCCATTGTGTTTGTGTGCGTGCCTGTGTGTGTTTCCCTGTGTGGCGGACGAGTGGACTGAATGACTGAACAATGAGTGACTGAAAATGATGGTGACTCGGAGGATGAGTAACTGAGTGAGTGACTCGACCCGACCCGACGGGACTCGACTCGGCCATGCTCAAGTTTACAGCCACGACCACAAGCGGCTTCCTGCTTCCAGCTTCCACACAACCAACTTGAAAATCTGCGAGCAGTAACGGCCGATCAGTGTGCGTGCATCCCTCGTCACTTGTGATTCACCAACGCCCTGTCATCCGATCCTAATTTTCCACTGCTACGGGCCTAGGCGCGGCTCCCGACGACTCACTCGTCAGGCGATTTTTCTCTTTCTCCAGACTCTCCGCGTCAGCTTCGTTCGCCCTGCGCTACACGCTACCGTCCGCCCTGAATGGCAGTCCCGCCACGTACTAGACCTAACTATCAGCATCGTACGGTCTAATCACCTATGTCTCTCATCACCCCCTACGCCCAGCCATGCATTTCCTCGTCCTCCAGGGTCTTTCCTTTCAATGGTACTTGCCGACCTACTAAAGGTACGAATACAGTTACTCGTATCTGACCTTGGAATTTCAACTTCAAAACCCTGCTGTTCTAGACCTCTGTCTGTGTGCCAAGCTTGGCTTCTTTGTTCCTTTTCCCTTCGCTCTGTTTCTGGCCTCAACTGCACCACCAACAACACCACCGCGACGCCATCTGTTGTAATGTCAATGACGACCTTTACCACTACAGTTCGCTGTGTGACAGGACAACTGACTTGTCCAAATTTGCGGCTGACTCAATCCTCCCGCATGCTTGACTCAAGCCTCTAGGCAACCAATATTTCCACGGCCGGAATGCGGAACTTGCTGCCAGACGAGGCCAGGATGCTCAGCCTAGAGCATATCGATACCCCTGGACTATTTAACCTTGGCCACACATTCAGGTTTCTCTATGCGTTTTGCCACTCGGGCGAATTATGAAGCCTGTGTTGGTCCAGTAAGCTTATCTCCGTGTTCCGTGTTTCGTAACCATCCCTCAAACCTCCATGGGTTGGTTGAGTCACCAACAGTACCTTGGTTTCTTGAGTTCCTGAGGTATCTATCCAACCTGGTCACCTCCCAAGGATAGCAAGTCGATTCGCTAGCAAGGATCTTAGAGGTCGACCGTGTTTGCACTGCCCCCTCCAGAAGAGCGAGGAAGGCGACGACAGCAACGTCTTGTCCGACATCCTTCGTCGACTTTTTACCTATCTATGTGGTCCTGTTACACTTTGCTTCCAAAATTCCCAAAACCCGAATCCGCCGTTTTAAGTATTTGACATGCGAGCAATGTGCCGAGTAATAGACTAAGCAGCCCTTTATCCTCACCAAGTGTGTTCAGAACTGGCCTGTTTGCTCCAAGTGGTCCATCAAGTCCCTCCATAGCACGTTTGCTAATGTTGGGCTCCGCGCCGAGGCCGAGGACTAGCCACTCGCGACATATTGCGACTACTTGAAGAACAACAGGGACGAGAGTCCCTTGTGCCTGTTTGATCGAAAACTTGCGGAGAAGATGAGCCTTGTGGTAGGACTTGAATCTGGCACGGCATACTGGAGACCAGATCGCTTTGGCCCTGACATGTCCGAAGTTCTCGGTGATGAGTGACCAGCCCACCGGTGGCTGATTGCTGGCACAATGACCCCAGTGCCACGAGTGCTTAGAACGCCGTGATTCAGTGGTTCAAGTACTGGATCATGTTTCCGCCCATGACCCAGGTTTCGGGCGTCTACGTGTCGCAAGACAATGCTGAGGTGACGAACCCGCTGGGCATCGCCGAGTGGCTGCTCACGTTCCACTAGGAGGCGCGGCGGTTACCACAGCGTATCGAGAGCATTTGCAAGACAGGAGAGATTCTCCATGTCCCGAGTGGATGGTGGCATCTAGTCAATCTTGAAAGCGGTATTGCCCTGACAAAGACTTTGTTCCCCCAAGCCCGAAACTCGTGTCGGAAGTGTTGTTATTCCTGCGGGACAAAGCTGACCAGGTCGGCGGGTTCAACGACGAGGTTGGTGGTCCCATTGGGCTTTTTCGGACAGGTTGAAGAGCATTTATCCCAAGGTACTGGATAAGGCATTGGACCTGGCTGATACGAAGAGTGGGAGGGAGCGCAAGTGGGATGCTACGGTTGGTGCTGCAGAAGAGGAACAACCAGGTGGAGGCGGGTTCAGCTTCCGGTTTCGAGGCGATGATGATGAAGATATACCCCCCATTATGTCTACCTCCGACTAGAGAACGACGACGAGTAGACAATACTGTGATAATATTCATCATGGATAGTTCATACTTGTTCCTGATCAGGGTGCGCAGGCCTACCGCTGATGAGGTTCAAGGAGCCCACCTTTGCTATAAATAAATAAAATCGAACTCCAATGGTATCGTTCATCGCAAAGCTTGAGGAGATCGTGACAGAGAGAAGGGGGAGGGGAAAGTGAATAGGAAGGTTAACTTCGTACGTCCTTTGAGGACTCACATGAATAGGGGTCCAGAGGGCGACGGTGACAGGGATTTGGTCCCAGACTCCCAGTGACGGTTCCATGCCAACGTGGGGTGATTGTGACCCACCTTATTATTAGCATTCATCACATTCTCCAAGATTGCTTGCGCATTACGAAGTACATAGTAGTTGTGCTTGAGTCTTCGGTGAGAGTTCCATTCTGACCATTGGCCGTATGACCGGAACAAGGACCGAGGCCATCGAAGCCTTTGAAGGCCCAACCACTGTCCACTGTAGGTAGGTACTATGTAACTGGGAAAACTCGAAAGAAAAGGCGCGTAGCTGGAGAGAGAGTGCCAAGCCCACAGCTAGCCCTGGTCGTCAATTACATCTCCACCTTGATATTGAAAGGTGGATGAGGGCTAGTTTGGACGCAGGTAGGTATGTCTGGAGAAGAAGTCTCCATGGACGAAGGTGCAAACCACTCCGCAGTTCTACAGCATAATACTACGTACCAATCACTGATATTCCGTGTTGTTTTCCTACACCCAGTCGCGACATTTGATTTGCAGAGCAACCATCCAGTGCCAGCGGGATGCAACCCAAAGGTAGTGAGTAGGTCGCAGCTCTTAGCAGTTGTCCAATGGGTGGGTGTACGAAGTATGCGGGACGGGAGCTTTCCAGCCGTCGATGGTAGCTAGCCCCCTAAATATACAAATATACAGGGCGTCTCGCCCACTGCCACAGGAAGGCGCCGAGCCTGATGCGACCTCGCCGTGACGGGAGCGTCCAGTCCCGTCCCGTCGACTGAAGCTGAAGCTGTAACAGGTGCCTCCGCCCTAGGTTGAGTCGGCCCCAGTGCCCGGCAACCCGTCGCCCGTGCCATGTGGGCGGGTGGCCTGTGGAAGCTTGGCCTGCTAGTACCACCCAAGCTTCAGGAGGTACACGGTACATGTGCCGCCTGCAGCTTTCACTGGACCACTCCCGTCCACTCACTGGGCGTTGGCGCTCTCGGTCCAACTGGAAACCTGGCCTCTCCCACCCGTCATCACCATCACCATCATCGCCATCGCCATCACCATCACCATCACCATCACCTACCGTATCAGCTGAGGTGCCACGCTGACGCCCTAAATCACACGAAAGAATAGAAGACTTGGCTTGGCTTGGCACCTTGTCGCAGCATCACCAAACGAAACTCTGCGACGACAAATGAGCTAGACGAGCCTCCCCCATCGCTCATTCGCGTCGCTCGCCCGTTAGTGTCACCGACAATCTCTCGTCAATCCACAAAGTACCACCTACCTACCTGCCACTCTCCCAAGTAATTAACTCCCGCCCACCGAGACTCCTATTACCTGTGGTTTTTTTTCCTTCGCCCAGGGAGAAGAGAAGACAGCGCAGTACAGTGGGGGTGTTCCCTTTAACCATAACCCCCATGCGAAGCCCGTCCGAGTTCCGTCGTTCGGTCTTGCATCATCAGCATCCATCCATCATCAGCTCGCCCTCTCTCTCCGACTGCCACACAACCCTCCGTGCTCTGTCCTCCTTTCTCCCTTTTCCTCTTTGCGCGCGCGCTTCGCTTCTGCTGCTTCTGGTCGTTGCATTATTATTGTTTCTCTATTTTCCCGCCCTGGTACTTTCTCTCCTTTCTCATTTTATTTTATTGATATGCTACCTACCTAACCGTAAGTGTGTCCCCTGGCGTGGTTCTGCTCACCTGCTGTAACGCGCGCTCTCTCCGCCTCTCCACCTTTGCTCTGGTCCCTTTCTTCTCCGCGCTGCCGCATCCCCGGCCAGTGAAGCCAGGCTGACCATAGCTCGAGACAGCCTCTCCCCCCTTCAAAGTTGCCTTCCTTTGTCCTGCTCTGTCGACCCACGGCATCCCCCCTCATAGATCGATCCTTCCTCGGTTCATCTTGGCTCGCCGCACGAGCTTCGCTCCTCCTCCTCTTCGTCGCGCCATCTTTCCCGTCTTCCGATCCTTAGATTTCATCCACCGCAACTCAACGCACCGCATCGCATCCCGCTCCTCCTCCACGTAATACATCGATCCTCTCGCCAGGGGCCCGCGTCCCAGTCATGGTGTCCGACGAGCACTACGAACTCTGCTTGCCCATCTTGCAGAATGCCACGCTCGAGGACGAGGACAAGACGGACAAGCTAGAGGAGCTCTTTCGCAAGGAGACGTCCCTGACCGGCACTTCGCTCGACAACGCCATCCTAGACGCTCTGTGGCGCTATCGCGATGGTGGCGGGACCTCCACGTCGCCGCCTCCTATCCGCCAGACCATCCTCAGACGTCCCTCTCCAGCGTCATGGCGCGGCTCGCCAACTCCCCTCTCTGGATCTCCAAGACTGGCCGTGAGTCCGCTAGCTCCCCAGGCTTCGTCCCCTCCACCTTTGGCCGGGCCAAGTCATCCACAGCCTCGCCCTTTTCGTCTCCCAGGGCCTCGCCGCGGCTGGCTCTTGCGACGCCCGTGATCCCCCATAGTCCCAACCTGAACGCGTACGAGTTCGCAAGCGACCCGACCCCTGCCACCGAGATCCTGGGCGAATACCAAACCGAGAATGTTGAGTGGCTCGTTAGTGACGATGCCGCCAGCGTCACCTCATCCGTCGGCACAGTGGCCAGCGCCCTGAACGCTGCCGCCCCCGAGTTTTCATCCATGTCCGCCCAGTCGTCCGACATGTCGCCGTATGACATGCTGCGCTCTATCCTCGGCCAGGCCAGGACTGATGAGGAGATTGAGGCCGCCTTGGCGCTCCATGGCTATGACCTGAGTGCAACCATCGTGTCCATCATGGAGAGCCAAGCCCAAGACGGCAGTCTGGGTACGCCCTCGGAGGAGCCCAAGAACGTGCTAATTGGAAAGTCCGTATCCCCCGAGGGCCGCCCAACCACGCCTATCGGACAGCAAAAGTCTGGGGTCATTTGCAAATTCTACATGTCCACGGGCCAGTGTCTCCGTGCAGACTGTCGCTTCAGCCATGACCTCAGTAATCACTTGTGCAAGTAAGTCCATGATATCACTCTGCAGTCAAGCGTTATGCCGTTTATCTAACCAAGTTGTCCCATTCAGGTACTGGGTGATGGGGAACTGCTTAGCTGGAGAGACATGCATCTTCTCGCACGATCCCGCAAAGCTAATGAACAAGCTCTCTCTCGACGGGTCTAACACCCCGCCGTCCAAGGGTCAGGGGAATCTGCAACTACAGGATCTCAACTCGTTCCCGTCTCTCCGACCCGGAACTCCAGAGCAGCTAGGCGGATTCCTAGGAGGTCTCAATCTGCCATCTGTAGGTATAACTCCGCCGCCGGGCCTAAAGCATTTCCACGGAACCGAGAGCCCTCGTTCGCGATCTCGCCCTGGCAGCCGGCACCAAGCTAGGGACACGGGTGTCTCTGCTCCAGCGTTTGACGACAACGACGCTTTCCCCTCGCTGGGGTCTGCATCTGCCAAACAGGGCAAGAAGCATCATGGTAAACGTGGTGGTCACGGCCATGGACACAAAGAGAACTTCGCCCCAAGCTCGCTGGCCGATATTGTCAGATTGTCCCCGGCCCCAGTCTCCCCTCGCCCCGAACCTAAGAAGGTGGGGCGTAACGGCGTTTCGACGGGGCTTCGAAACGGCGAGAACAGTGCCGCTGCTCAGGCGATTCCCAGCCCGAAGCACGTTCCCTGGCTTGAGACGGGAGAGCGGGCCAACAAATCGTACCTGAAGGCTCGTCAAGAAGCTATCAAGCACGGCGGCCTTCGTAACAAGTTTCTGCAAAGGTTTGTTTTCCTTGACCCAGCAACACCAATGCATGTTTGATAAGCCGAGCCAAAGCTAACGCATGGGAACAGTGCTGCACAGGCGTGGAACCGTAACGATGCCAGAGCCGCCAAGGCTCTCAGCCTGCGAGGACAGAGCGAGAACGATTTGATGCGAAAGGCGCACCGTGAGGCAGCGCGGGAGCTGTACGAAGAGCGCAACAGGGGCAGCGCGACCGGGCTGGAGCTCTACGTCGACCTGCACGGGCTGCACCCCGAGGAGGCTGTCGAGTACCTAGAGAAGGTGCTGATGGAGAACAGCAAGGAGCCTCGGGCCATCTACGCCATCACCGGATCCGGGCACCACAGTAAGAACGGCAAAGACAAGGTGGGCAGGGCGATCCGCAACTTTCTCAACGAGTGGCGGTACGCGTACCGAGAGTTCTCGGTGCCGGGCGACCGCAACAACATGGGAGGCATCCTGGGCATCGATGCGCGCAGCTGGGACAAGTCGCTGGGGCGAGAGGTCGGAGCGGACGAGGACAATGAAGAGGAGGAGGAAGAGGATGAGGAGGAGGAGGAGGAAATAGACATCTTGAGCCAGGGCGTGGAGATTGGCGACGGCAAGGTGAGGCTGCTCGTGCGAGATCCGCCCAAGGGGCCCAGCGGACGGCGATGACCAGCCGAGATAGAAAGCAGTAAAATCGTAAATTTTCCAAACCACACGCCGAGGCTTTTGTCGTTGAAGTGAAGTCGTAAATGCCTTTGATTGTAGTCCTACTGGTGTCAGCATAGTGGGGCCGGCCGGGCTCAGCTTGTCCGTCTCACAGTCACAGCCCCGTAGCGGAAGCTGACGGGCCACTACCAACACTACTCAAGTACCTAGAACTACTAACTACTACCTAGCGTAGGTGGGTAGTCTAGGTATTATCTAAGGAACAGGGTACCTAAGCCCAGCAACGTCATGCAAACCTAAATGCACTCGATCCAATCCGTCGACCACGGGCTGTGTTGTCTCACTCCCGCAACCTCTTTCAGCTTCACCCCGTCCGTCTCCGTCGCAATCGCAATCGCAGCTCGCCGTCCTTCAGAACGCTTCCTTTTCCCTCGCTCCCTCCTCTCGCCAGCGAGTTCTCTCGACGTCGTCTCTATCCGCTCGTCGTCCAATCACTCGCTCGAGCTGCCGCCGTTGCCTCGTTCGACTCGTCCGGTTTCGTCCTCCGCGCCATCCGACGACGCTCATCCCCCCCAAAGGTCGCATCAGCATGGCAGCGTAGCCACGGCATTGCACAACAAATAACGGCCCCTTGAACTTGAGACTCTCGAGAATATACAAACACGTTCCTTGAATTCCTACATCCACTACGTCCTCGTCGTCGAGCTCCTCGGTCCCGTCCGCTCGTCAGCAATACCGAACTGCCAAACGCCCGAGCCAGCAACATGCCTGCCGACTACAACTCCACCGCGCAGGCCCTGGCCCTGTCGCCCTCCCGCGGCTCGTCGCCTTCTCCCTCCCTGCCGCCGTGGTCCTCGTCGTCGTCGTCCGCCGCCCGCCGTCGCTTGTCCAACCCGCTCGCGCGCCCCTATGCCTCCAGCTCCTTCGTCGGTCGCATCGTCGCGTCCACCCAGCTCCTCGGCGAGCAGGTCCTCAAGATGTACCTGCGCCTCACTCCGCTGCAGCGCCTCCTGGCCGCCGTCGGCTTCGTCGCCGCCGCCGTCCTCGGCGTCCTCGCCCTCATCTACTCGCACTCCTTCTTCGCGTGGCTGGCCCCCTACGCCAAGTCGTGGCGCGAGATGCCCGCCGGCTGGCTCATCATCTTCTGCATGATCTTCATCACCTCCTTCCCGCCCATCGTCGGCTACTCCACCGCCGCCACCATCTCCGGCTTCGTCTACGGCTTCCCCTGGGGCTGGCCCGTCGTCTCCGCCGGCTGCACCCTCGGCGCCCTGGGCGCCTTCTTGGCCAGCCGCACCATCCTCAGCGGCTACGTCGACCGCATGGTCGGCAAGGACCACCGCTTCGTCGCCCTGGGCCAGGTCCTGCGCCAGGAGGGCATCTGGTACTTGACGGCCATCCGCTTCTGCCCCCTGCCCTTCAGCCTGAGCAACGGCTTCCTGGCTACCATTCCCAGCGTCACTCCGCTGGCCTTTGGTCTCTCAACTGCGTTTTCAAGGTGCGCCGTCTCACCTCTCCTTTACACTACTGTCCTTCCTGAGCAATAAGCTAACAACACCGTGAAGCCCCAAACTGCTCGTCCACGTCTTCATCGGCAGTCGCCTCGCCCTCCTCGCCGAAAAGGGCGACTCGATGTCTGCCGGCGACAAGGCCATCAACTATCTCAGCATGGCCATTGGAGGCGCCGTCGGCCTGACCGTCGGTCTCATCATTTACCGCCGCACCATGGCCCGCGCCGCCGAGCTCGCCCGCATTGACGCCCATGGCCCTGCCGCCGAGGAGGGCGACGCCGGCTACGAGGACGTCGACTCATCGTCCCTCATGGATCCCGATGACGCCGCCGTCCTCATGTCTGAAGACGACATCTCGCTATGGGGCAGGGACGACGGCGGGTACAGGGACGTGGACGATGATGAAGAGACGCCCTTGAGCAAGAAGACGGGGGCGCAAGAATAGAAGCCTTGCCAATTGCGAATTGCGAGTTTCATCCAAGAGGCCAAAGCAAGAGACGACATGTACAAACGAACAGGGAGGGACAGTAATGATTTAGAGACTCATGTTTGGATGTAGCAGACATGCGGGACACGGTCAGGTGTGTAGGATAGATGGCGTTCTGGATATTCTTTTGCGTTCTTGTTACACAACCATCACGGGAAGAGCGCCTTGAGTGTAGAGTCTAGATGATAGACAAAAAGATGATGATAAAATCGTCATCACGACGGTCCCCTGCTTGCAGGGTGTAATTCAATTTGGATATCATATCGCTAATAATTCAACCGTTATTGGCCTCTCGGATGGATGTGCATAAACTCTCAAGTCTTGAACAATTATCAAGTGCGGCAACGCTCCGCCCCTAGGATTCCTTCCTGGTTGTAGTTGACCCCAAACGCCTTCGCTTATGCATCCCTATAAAGCATCCCTTTGGGATATAAAGTCAAAAAAAAAAGACCACGCAAAACAAGTACGAAACAGCTTCACTGGTTCCCTCGATATTGGTTCATGAATTGAATGGCTTGGTCCATGGGATATCCAATGAACACAGGGCCCGTGAAGATCATTTGCGGCATGTTGCCGCCGCCCTTGGCCATGTCGGGGTTGATAAAGGCGGGCTGAGGAGGCATAGAGGGTTCGTGAGGGGGGGCTTCCTCCTTGACCGGCGAGAAGGACGGCATTTCTGGAGCGTCCGGTGTGACAGAAGGTTGGACCTCGTGTTTCGTGTGTGGAGGCATCCCGCCCATGGCGGCGAATTTGGTATGGTCGAAGGGGCATTTGCCTGGAGTCTTCTTGGTGGGGGTCTGGGCACTTGGGGCACTCTGCACCGGACTCGGCATGCGCACCGGTGCAGGTGGTGGTGAGGAAAGCTGTTCGTCATGCTGCCCTGCTGTATCGTACACTGGGACAGAGATGCCCCATGGACGGCTTGGTGATTCTCCCACTCGGATCTCCTTGAGCGGGCGGTCGAAGTGATTCTGACGGTCGTCGTCCGTCTGGATCGGGGCCTGGGGTTCGTCTGGGTCCGAGTTCACACTCACGGCTTGCGCCCAATTCTCAACCCTTTCATTCGGAGGTTGCACCACATCACTCGGCCGGGACGGTTCGTCGTCCGCTTCGGGCAGCATAGGCTGATGCAGTTGGCCAAGTCCTTCGATCATGCTCACAATGTCGCCATATTTCGAGTCCATTTTCTTGACCTCCTCGTCACGTTGATACCGTCGTAGACATACTTCATGGCTGCGGGGCAGTTCGTGCTTATGCGTCTCGACATAGTGTGCAATTTCTTGGGGCGAGTGCTTGTCCATATAGCGGATGGGACACTTTCCGGCCGACGAGCCATTGGTACGAGTAGGCTGGGACATTGATTCTTCATACATGGCCGCACAGATGGGATCCATCGATTGGTGGGGGGTAGGATCCCGCGTATTACTTTGGTTTTCCCCGGAGCCATCGGTCGAGGCCGGTTTGGAAAACGGGCACTGAAGATTGCCCTTCTTTCCCTCGACCGTGAAGTCTTGTTCTAGGGCCGTCGACATGGACGTCTCGGCGTGGGAGGTTTGTGACAGGGTATCTCTGCTAGAGCCGGTAGTCTTGCTCGCTTCACCCAGCGACGCAAGCTGGTTGGCCACTCGACGCCCGTCACGGATGACGAGAGCAATCTGATGTTGAGAGTTTAGGTCGTAAGACCGGGGTAGAGGAACAGGCAGCGAATTGTCCACGGGAGTATATGAAGGAAGCTGGAGCTTGGCCAACGTATCTGCTATCTCAGGTGCCGCCGGGGCATATTTGTCTGCGAGGTACTGGAACTGTTTGCGGTCTTGCGTCAGTATGGACGACATGACTGAAACGGAATGTGATGGTGGTGATGGTAGGTTGTGAAAGAGAGGAACAACAGGCGGATGATGGGGGATGGAGAGTGATGAAATAGGGTTGAAAAAGACGTCAGGTATCAGAACGTTTTAAGGTGTCAATCTCCGCAATTGTGCCAGTTGGCCGCATGCTCTTGATCTAGAGCTAATACTCATCATGCTGACGCTACCCCGAACCTGCCTGCACCGATCCGAGAGAAAGCTCCGGTATCGCCGAGCTGGGTCGGATGGAAAACCGGGCAAGGCAGGTAGGGGGTTCTTTTTCGGGTCTTGTTGGGGATATGGGTATTGCTGGAGGAGGCAGTGGTTTGATTTGAAATCCAACCGGAAGAGAGAGAGAGAGAGAGGGCTGAAGGTGTGGCAGGCAGCCAAGGTACCTTGGCCGCAGTGTTTGACTTACCTGCTCATGGGCAAAACGCAGCTTGTGCTCCAGGACAGTCTTGCGGTCCGTCAGAGTCTGGACCTCATCGGCAAGAGCGTTGAAGCCATCTGCCAGCGAGTGCGCGAGATGAAGATATGCCATGCCCTTTTCCCTTTCCTGTGCCCCTTTTGCGCGTGTAGCGAATAAGGGAAGAAGAGGGAGGGAGAGAGAGAGGATGGAAAGGAAAAAGAGTTTGCTGAGAAGTAGCGTGTGAAGTCACGTACTGGAATTAGTGGGGGCAATGATGGCTGTGGGGGCGCCCCTTTCGGAGCGGCGCCTAATTGGTCCGATCTTGTTGCTATGGGCTGCGCCGTGCCCGTAGGTTACTAGTATCAAGTAGGGACGGGCGGACTAGGTACGGAAGGCACGAGCACGTACCTGGGCAGTCCGCGCCTTTGCCATGCGCGACGACGGAGCACGGAGCAACTTCTTGATATTTGGCATTCAGACGGGCATTTGACTTCCGACCCGGCCCGGACATTCCTCGCCGCAATTGAAATGACATGCATACCTATGAATGCTGGTTGCCAAGGAATCTCTAGCAACTTAATTGTTCCTTTTCCTGCGGTTTCGGGTACAAATCATGCGCGGGGAGACACCCGCTCATAAGTTAACTAATCGAAACATGCGGTTGCAGCATGGATGGCCGGCCTTCCGTGTCTCGGAGCTCCCTCGTGGCGAACCCCTGCCGCAGCGGGGAGTTGGTGCTGGCAGACACGCCATATGCCGCTGGCCCAGGGCGCTTCTCTGGATATGAACGGCCCATATGGCCTTACTTATCTGCAGCTGAGGTTGTGGGAAGTGCTACTTCGTTCGACACTATTGCTCTACTACTAGGCGCACGTTGGCCACTGACTCCCAAGTGCGACCGAGCCGATGGAAATTCGCTTACCCTACACCTCGTCATGTTTTAGAATTGGTATGCTGTTTTAAATCCACGAGGCCAACTCTTGCTTCATCGTGAAAGCCATGAAAAGCACAATCTTTTATGATTGTCTTGGGTCACTCCGGAGCACTTTGCACCTGAGGAGAGGCGAGGCGTAGTATGCAGAGTCATCCACCTTCACTAAGTGACCCGCAGATAACGCTGCGGACATGGCCAGTCAACTTTCACATCACGACAACTACCGCGCCCTGTGTTTAATATGCACATAGGATAAATTGCCTCTTTGTCGCACAATTTAAACCATCAAGGGGGCCTCTTCAAGTGGCAAGAGCTAGAGATCCTTCTTATTCAATATCAGACCGCAGAAGGCGAGCAGAGAACGACCGACGACGTTGCGTGTTAGCCCCGCCTCTCAACTCCAATATCAACCGTCACCGTCACCGTCACCATCGCCATCACCATCGCCACCGCCGTCATGGCCACCACTGGCCCCGCCGTCCTCGACATCCCCCAAGCCAAGCTCCTCAGCAGCAAGTCGCATGTCGTTCCCGGCCAGCTTCTCGTCACCGAGCTCTTCTTCCAGGTGCCCCTCGACTACGACGCCGGCGGCACCATCACGCTCTTCGCCCGCCGAGTCACGAAGCACGAGGTCCCCATCTTCCCCCCGGACGATGAACCGCCCGCTCCGAAGCCGTATCTCGTCTATCTCGAGGGCGGCCCCGGCTTCGGTAACCGCGAGCCCCAGGACCATCCCCTGACGCGCCCGGCCCTCGCCCGCGGCTACCAGCTCCTGTTTCTCGACCACCGCGGCGTCGGCCTCAGTACCCCGGTCAGTACCGAGATGCTCGGCCTCGTACCCGGCGGCCCGGAGGCCCACGCCAAATACCTCGGCCTTATGCGCCAGGACAACACCGTCCGCGATTGTGAAGCTGTCCGCAAGTGCCTGACCGAGAACTGGCCCGACCGCAAGAAACCCTGGTCCATCTTCGGCCAGTCCTATGGTGGCTTCGTCGCCTTGTCGTACCTGTCCATGCATCCAGAGGGCCTCCGCGAGGTGTTTCTCACCGGAGGTCTTGCACCTGTCGGCAAGACGCCCGACCAGGTGTACGAGGCTACGTTCCGCCGCACCCTAGAGCGCAACCGGGCCTACTACTCCAAGTTCCCCGAGGACGTCGACACTGTCCGGGAGGTCGCTACTCACATCGAGAGCAAGGGCGGCAGCATTCCCCTGCCGTCTGGTGGCGCCTTGACAGTTCCTCGTCTACTGACCATTGGTATCTCGTTTGGCGGCCACGGCGGCTTCGACAACGTCCACTCAGCTCTCCTCCACCTGAAGACATCCCTCGAACAGTTCGGCTTCCTCACCCGGGCTTCCCTGGCACCGCTTGAGGGCTGGACCCCCTTCGACACCAATATCATCTATGCCATCATCCACGAGGCAATCTACTGCGACGGCCCCGACTCGGCTTCGCGCTGGTCAGCCTACCGCGTCGGAAAGGCCCTCGAGTCCTTTCCCTGGTTGACACAGGGCTTTTCCGTCTCCTCGACCACCGGGCCACTCAACTTCTCCGGCGAAATGATCTTCCCGCTGCACTTTGAAACGTACCCGGAGCTGAAGTCCCTGCGCGAGGTGAGCCAGCAGCTGGCCGAACGTGATGACTGGCCCGCCCTGTACGACCTAGAGAAGCTGCGCAATAACAGCGTCCCGGTCTACGCGGCCTCATATGTGGACGACATGTACGTCGACTATGAGTTTGCTAAGGATACGGCAAGGCTCGTCAAAGGCACCAAGGTGTTCGAGACCAATGCTATGTACCACTCCGCCCTGAGAGCCAAATCTGAAGACGTCCTACAGAACCTCTTCAATTTGCGGGACGACGTCATGGATTAAGGGTTACGCATGCCTATGATTGAAATTTGACCTGATCGTGGGTGTTATGATGGGAATTGGGATATACCGACATGAACTTAACGAAAGACCGCCTGTGTAGATAGCTTGGGGTTCTGATATAACACAAAAATGTTCTTGTTCTCATCCTGAATCATACTCCCTTAGCCCTAAGGTTCAACCCGCCGTTCTAGATGACCCATGAGCCAAAGCTCATCAATACACACTTAGCCGCTGGCCTGGGTGACGACAGGCGTGCTCGCGAACCGGACCAGAATTCTTAGGCGCCCTCCATCGAGGGCAAATCCGGCCTCTGTGAAGTCGCCTCGTGCCTCATCACCGTCTCCCGCAGTATCGCAGCCGCCAGCTCCGGGTTCTCCACAAAGAACTCACTCGTCTCCTCCGGCGCCCGCTTCCACAACATGGGCTGCAGGAATCCCACCCGCGCGAGCACCATCTTCAGCAGGGGATCCGTCTCGGGGACGCCGGCGAACAACTTCTGGCAAAGGCGCAGCACCTGAGGGTGTGCTGCGTCGGTGCCGGCTGTCTCGAGCATGTCGATACATGAGCGCATCACGGCGCGGCGGAAGTCATCCATGAGGTAGCGGTTTGCGCAAATGTAGACGTCGAGATTGAGCTCGTACGTCAGGAGCCAAGTCCGCATGTCTTCGCCCTCGATGCGAGAAGGGGTATCGTTCGCGGGCAAGGGTTGAGTGGTGTCGACATTAATGCCAGGTCGACGGCCTGGGGGCAACGGGCCCGGGCCTGCAGGCCGTCGTTGATTGTGGTCATTGTTTCGGAGCCGCCGGGCACCACACTGCCAACATCTCGAAGCGTCCTGTCTAGTGATGCATTGAGGACACTGGCAACCGGGGCGGTGAATGCCAGGGCGTTTCTCGTGACCTTGATTACTATCGTTTCCAGCTCCTCGAGTTCGCCGACGATGTTGTTGCCACCCTGGCCCTGAGCTATTGGAATTACCCGACGAGCTAGATGAGCTGGAAGATGACCCGGAACCGGCGTCCTCTGCAGGCTCTGGCTCAATGTCCAACCCTTTTCCTTTGTCGAGCGGAGGTTCTGATGGACTCGTTAGAACCCTTCATCTGACCTCGTCATAGAAAAGGGATAAATACCAAGAACACTGGCTGCAGGTCTAATCGGATCAAAACGCTCCTCGTAGAGGAATGCAACGAGAAAATGGAAGATCGCGGGATCCTCTTCGGGCAAGTCGATAAGTTGTTCGTCAGCCTCCTTGAAGCCGCCATCCAGAGCCTTTTGAAACCAATGCGCTTTGGTGAGAATATCCCTGTGAATCTGGAAAGATGTCAGTTCGTCTTCGCGACCATGCAGCTGTCGAATATGCTTACATGAAAGGTTTGCATATTGTGAAGCGTGCCGACTCGAATCGGGATGGGGCGAGACGAATACCGCCCATCTACGGTACTTAGCCAAAGATCCTCTGCGGCGTTGAGCGGCCTCTCCCCCAGAGCATCGATATCCTCCTGGTAGGTAGAGTCTAGAACGACGACGTGTGGATGGATAGATGGGGCATTCATCGTATCGGCCCGAGTGTGCACCGTTGCGGTCGCACCGCTGCTCTCCCCTTCTTGAGCCATTCTTCTTCCAAAGTGTGGTAATGGCGGGGGACAATCTAGAAGAGCATGGAGACGAAGGCGGATAAATAATTACATGCGAAACAGGGCTTCTAATCATCCAGAGAGAAGCTGCTGAAACGCTTACAGTGCAGAACTCGGCGGGCTTCACACCATCAGCTTGGACAGCCTGAAAACCCTGGCACACCGAACCAACGGTACGTCAACTGTGCGGGTACTAGTCGATGGCTGCCAATGGCGAGGCGCAGCGTGCGTCCCATATCTGCTGTTTTGCGGCGGAGGCCCGTCACGTCGTGAAACTGTACAAGTTAATACTGACAGAAATGCACCTAAACGCCTGCTTGGCCCCCAAACCTAGCATGCACACGCATACGGTTGCCTTGGATTCTAAGTTGTTTGCTCACGCTCTCGAAGCCATGAGGAGGAGAGCGAAGCGTTCTGGTTGGCATTCCCGGGGTATATTGCCCGATGAGGTCCTTGGTGCTCGTCCCCATGCTTGAACGTCCTGTGTGACCTGACCGACCGCAGAATCTTGGCGCAGCCCACGGCTCATCCCGGACAGTAACCAGGCCACTCTCCTTTCTCGTACGGGCGATTGATCACATGGCCGAACTTAGCCGATGCGACGTCCAATGCTACCAATTCCCTTTGCATGGGCTGAAAGAGAGAAATAGACAACTTCAGTGTCCTCTTGGAACGCTCTTGAGCCTTTGATCACTCCGTGGATTCCGGACTGAATGATTAAAACACATCACCCAAACTGATGACACTCCACATTCACATCATGATGTTGCTAAATCGTGTAGTCTAGTCTTGGACCGTAGACAGAAATCTGCGTTCATTCTTCCTCTAGTTCTGTTTGCATCTGGAGTCCTGTATGATGATCAGCTGCTGTCAGGTCCATCAAGACACAACCACTTACGCCATAACCTGTTGGCTGACTCCGAAATGGCCTTGGCTTTGACCAACAACTTTTCCTCAAACTTTTCGTTATCCTTCCCCTTTAGACGTATCTTATTGGGTTGAGCCTACACAAGTTAGTAACGGGCAAATACGGACCCTGTTGCGTCTGACCTGCATCAACACAGGCAGCAGTTCCATTGGATCAGCGTTGGCGACGGTCGCAATGGTTCGGAACCCGTTCTCCCAAAATACTCGGCTGTGGGACTGTAAGCAGGGCGTTCCTATCTAGGAAGAGATTACCCACGCTGTCCGACTCTTGATGAATGTAACCTGGGCCAAAGCCAGTAGGTCAGTCCTCGCACCAGCTAAAAGCCTGTGCGAGAAATGGTCCAGAGCAGCTGCCATCACCCTGGAAGAAAATTAGCATAGGGGATAAATCTGCCGTGCATCGACCACTCACCCCCAGTCCATCTGTTCACAGAATTTGATCATGCCGGCCGCAAACCCCTGGCAGGTTTGGGACAGATTCTGCACAGTCCCCCGAGGCACGTCGTACTTTCGTGCTACAATGTGGATTGGCACCTCGTTGCAAAGATCGCGTAATTGTAGGGCAAGGTAGAAACGTCGATGGACACGAGCTAGGTCCCTTTCCTGCTGTGTGGTTTCTCGAAGAGAGGCCCCTTGGGCTCTGTGTTTGTTTGGTGAGTGTCCTGTGCCGTTAAGTGCGAGAATTCAACTCACAATTTGAGAATGGTCGTGGGCTTGATTCCAAGGAGCCCCAACACCCGGAGCCCGCTTTCATCAAGGGTTTCCATTTCGTTCCGGAACACTTGCCAATTGACGGCGGCCCCAAATTCCTGAACTGGGGTAAAAGTGTAAAGTATATGCATCTCGCCATCCATGACAAAAGCCTGAAGTGCCCGACTGAGCTCCTTGTGGATAAAGACTCCATCGTCGGGATCGATGGCTGATGCAACAATGGCCTTGCCTAATTGTGTAGCTGCGAACATAGAGTCGGAATCGCATGTGACAAACCCCATTGTGGTAATCTCTTCTAGACTCGATGTGATGCAATCATCGACAAACTTCGCGTCATGAGTATGGCTCAATAGTGATTTTGAGAAGTAATCTTGAATCGATTCCCGACTTAGGGCCAGACGAATAGATATCACCTCGAGAAGCGCCCTGAAAACTGTTAGACAAATTACACCGAGATATTGACTTGGGCCTACCGCTGGATGCGTCGATTCTCTGTATTGAGGCAACTCGCAATTGCAGGTAACTCGGCGTGCATCAATTCCACGACCTGTTCAAGGTCATTTTCACGACAACAGAGGTAGCTCTCCCCCACAGAGGCCTTGCCTTGCCTCCCAGCTCGTCCTCGCATCTGCCTTAGCATGGACGGGCCAACGAATTCTCGTCCCATTCGGCAGTTATGAAGAATCACTCTCCGTGCTGGCCTATTTTAATTGAGCGGAAACGCTAAAGAGAGCAAAGGGTCTCTTACAGATTGATTCCAGCTGCCAGACTGCAAGTCGCGACGCAGACCAGGATTATCCCGGCGTCATATGCAGCCGCAATGAGATCCCTCTCCTCGCTGGTTAGACCGGCCTATTTTGTTAGACCGGCTTTACGAACCCTGGGGCCTACTCACATCTGGCATCCGTTAGTTACGGCTTTTAAAAAGAAAAGAAAATCGAGAAAACATACGATGGAATGCAACACCAAAGGGAACGGTTTCCTCAAGCACTGGGTCTATTCCAGTATTAAGGCTTCGTAGTTCCCCCAACAGGTCCATTCTCTTGTCGACTAGAGCGATGTCCAGCTCTTGCGGTTGTGGCATCACTCGACTGATCCAACGCGCATCTGCCTCGCATGCGTCGCGACTACCGGCAAAGACCAGGGCTCCGAAGCCAGCCGCGGCAGTTTCATGAGCTAGCGTTACCACTGAATTCAGCACTGGATCGCGGAATTCTTTGTGAGTAGACGGTTCAATTCTCCGAGTAGGATTGGCCTGCCCTTTTTCTGGAGTAGATTTGTGTAATTGGTTTGCCGTCTTAACCAGACTCCGCGTTGACGCCGCATCGTAGACGTTACCGTTGTAGACAAGATGCTCTTCAATGGGAACAGGTCGATACCGAGTTTCATAGCAATGGCCGTTGAGCCACCGTGCCATGAGGTCCATGTTCTAACACGACTTGTTAGAATGTGTAAACGAAATGACATTGTAGACGTACCGGGAGTGTCGCGCTCATGCCAATGATCTGAACGGACTGTTCTAAGCTAAGCAACTTTGTCGCCATAAGTTCTAATAGATATCCACGGTGATCATCATCAATCATATGCAACTCATCTAAGACGACTGCCCTTAGCTTCGGGATAGAGCAGTCATCGATAGCAGTGTTCACGAGAGCATTTGCCTAAGATTATTTTGATTAGTCCCAGCCACACTGATGAGCCTGGGTAGGGGCACCTTTTCCAGTGTACAGACACCAATATCAAAGTCTTGCCAAGTTGCTCTGACTTTTCCGCCGCCAAAGAAGCCAACAACACGGATGGTGCCTTCGTCTGCGCGCCGGCGCCATATGCTCTTGTTGTCATCAACATCGGAATCATCGGGGTAGCGTAATCCCTGAACGACATTTCGTAGCCACCGGACCTTCTCTTGAACTAGGGCGACATAGGGAAGGACTAGAAGAGCCTTGGAACCTTTCTCCTCGAGTATCCTTTTGAGCATCAGAACTAGGCTATTGTCAGTAGGGGTGGGACAGTTTGCTGAAAGAGTCGTTTTGCTCACGGTCAGCGACCAGAGATTTGCCCCCGCCCGTGGGAGCACAGTACACAAGGTTCTTGTCTCCGGTCAAGAGACCTGGACCCTTGAGGCAAGACTTCTGCCAGGGGTAGATTTGCTTAATACCAAGAGAAGCAAAGTTGTCAACCAACTGCTTTGGGAGATCGTAGGTGGGGTGAGCGAGATCCAACTCGGGATCACGAGAAGCCGAAGGAGTGGCAGCAATCAACCTTCGTTGGGAATATTCGGAGACTCCCTGGGGGGAGTGAAGATCCACAATGCGACTTGCAGCTAGGCGGGGAGGGGAGGTTGGGAGGCTACTCGCTCTCTTAAACTGAACGGTAAGGCCGGAGCTGGGCGGATTCGAGTTGGTGTCGGAATCGTGGTTGGACCAGCTCCTCTTTTGGCCAGCAATGGAGGTTCTAGCGAATGTTGTATTTTGATCATTGGCAGCTTCTACACTGGTTTTGTGTAGTAGCCCTCGCATGCCCTTCATCTTGCGTCTTGAGTGCTGAGCAGCCGGGAAAATTCCAAGGTTGTGTAAGTACGCATTGATGCTGGAGAGCCAGAGCGTGGAGCTAAGAAAGAGCCAATATATGGAATATCACAAGATGCCGAGAGCAACTTGAATGTTTGCCAGCGGTAACTGGTTGACGGGCGCGTCTCAGGCGTGACTGGGCGTGTTGGAGCCTTAGAGGGGAGGGGAGCCAACACGCGATGTCACGTGCAGACAGCCTGGCTCCAGGAAAGCAGTTAGCAGGCACGACTTACCTTACTAATACGTACAGCAGTAGTACTAGTAGTACTTCGTACTCCTAAGTACTTAAGTACCTAGCAGAAGCCCAAGCGCCTCCCCGACAACACTGCAACAGTCCAGGGCCTGGCGCAGAGCCACTTAAACGCGGGGCGTTCCTGACACCACACGACAGGCTGCAGCCGATTTGCAGGGCCTCTGGGAATGGTGCCCCGCGGAGAGATACGGAGCCACTATTGGCCAGCAGCGGCAGCAGCGAACCCTGTGCGGTTCCCTCCGACGCCTAGAATAAAACCGCCCGCGTTGACGTTTCCCCTTGTCGCTGGTGGTTTGACGACCTTGCCCTGCCTTACCTAAGGTACCAAACCTAGGTCGACTTTGGCTTTGCTCCCGTCCCTTTTGTCTTTTTCTGATTTGGTTTTTCGCCACCCAACCAAAGCCGGGCACAGTGGACACACGCCTTTTCACACCTGGGTAAGACCCCTTCGGCCATCTGGGAAGTTGCTCTGCCTCTGCCGAGGAATTGAGCAGGGATGTACCTGTAACGCCCGGGTGGGAGGGGATTTCCTGACCGATGCACTGATGCACTGATGCAGTCGGCTGCGTCTGTAGAAATGCCTTTTTCGTTTTCGATCGAAAATGTCCACCACCACTAATACTGACGTGATAGACACGGGCTCTTTTTCGGGTTCCGATTTTTTGTTCGACTGTGATTCAGACCCATCGCTGTGTATTCACACCGTGATCCTACCGTGGTGTCTGTCGTTCCTTGCCAGTCTTGTGGGTGCGAGAGTCCGGGCGCGAGCTTGCTCTTGATCGAGTGTCGTTGGGTGGTGCGCCCCAGCCCCACGACCCACGACCTCCCGCGACCCTCCTCATCGGGGTGGCTATCCCGATGGAGTCTTGAGTCGACGACTCATACTAACAGCGCAGCGTTTCCTGCAGCCCAGCGCAGGCCAAGCCTGATCTAGGCCAAAACGCCCAGTGTCCAGCGCCTGTCCGTCCTCCGTAGGTAGCATCAACAGATGCCATGCACGAGTCTCAGCTGCCATCATCGGATCGGCTGATCGCCGGGCCATCATCACCGAGACATGTCCATCCCACATAGCATGAGTGGTAGAGCGGTCGAGAAGACGCTTGATGGCGAGAGTTCCTCCCAGGGCTCGCTCTCCTCAACCCCAGCTAAGTCTGCATCCCTAACCCATTTATCAATTAATTGCCGGCTTCGGAATACGGTGCAATCAATCCGAACACGCCCATTGGTCCCTTGATTCTGATGGATGGAGAGAAGAGACCTTCTCTAAGAGCACCATGCCGACATGTCGAAGACTTGGGCCACCGAAGACTGCCAAAGGGGGGGTTAAAGCACCCCCAGTGCATGGCTCTTGAGACTTCTGGCATGCACAGTCGCGGGCGTTTGAATCGTGGACGCCCTCGACGCATAGGTGGCAGATTGCGACAACGAGGGGAGTTGAGACATCGCCAGGCGGGACGTTGTACTTTTGGCCGTGGTCAGCAAGGGGGCGGCTTAAGCCCATTTGCGTGCCACCACCCACCACCCACCTGGGCCACACCTGGGATCCAAAGCTTGGAAGACTTGGAAGGCTTGGATGCTGGATCATGGATGCTGCTGCTGGCGGATGGTTGGCCGCCCACCCATCCGTCCCCCCCGGCCAAGCCGGTGGAGCTCTTCCCAACGCCAGCTCAATCGTTAGCCCTATTGCCGACTCACCCCGTCAGCTCCGACGAGGATCTGGAGAGCATCACCGCACATCCATTTTCCGCCGCGAAATTGGCCGCCTTTCCAAGTTGAACGGCTAAGGGGAGGCCGAGACGGACACTAGATGATTGGCCCCATGCTATCGGGACTTGACCGCCCAGGGCCCTGAGTGGCCCTCACACCCCCCCAGAGCCCCAGAAGATGTCGTCGCTCGTGCATATGTACATTAGAAGCATGCTAGCCGGCCAAGCAAGGCCAAGCTGGCAAGGCCCCTAACGGGTAGGCGAAACCCCAAACCTGGCCAGTATCTGTAGTCGCGGAAAAAGAATCGAGTTGGTGGCCTTTCGCAGCAGTGTTGCAAAATGTCTGGTGGCGGCGGAGCGTGTGATGAGATGATCTGCGACCATGGCTTGACTGGTGCGCAGATGCTCGTCACTACCTGGGACTGGTCCATACTATCAATGGGCAAAAAAGGCGGCATGACGACAAGGGCTTTGGGAAGGAAGGGAGTGCCCCCGTGTGGCACCGTCTTTCAGTCAAGAGTGAACAGCCGGAATCGCATGGAAACACAATTGGAACTCAGAGACCCTGGTTCCCTGGTTCCCTGTCGGTGGTGGTGTAGGGTGCAGACGGCGACGACTCCGTTCTAACTTGGCTACCTGCCTACCGGCTTGCCTGCCAACCTACCTTCCCTGACCTGCCTGGACATGTCACGATTGAGTCGAGGGCGTGCAAGGGTGTGTGAGATGGTGACGGGAAATGCGGATGAGTTGGCGCCCTAAGCTCGAGTGCGATCCTCGGGAGGGCGAGTCAAACCATCCTTTTCCTTCCACCTTCTCACACGGACGATGCAATCAATCCCGTCTTCCACGCCATAAGTCATAAGGCAGCTCATAGTTCGTGGTTTGTAGTTCTCCTCCACCCACCCGGCTGGTGCATGACGACTCCCGATATGGGGGGCCATGAGGGGACGGGTATTGGCGTATTGCTTGATTGCGTACGGAGCACATACCTACCGACCGGTCCAGTCCAGGTTGACCATGGCGGAGTCCAAGGTGGTCGTCGCTGAGGCCAGATGGAGAGCGTATATCGCGGCGCGCAAATCAGCACCGGTGGCGGCCCCCCAAAGGTCCTGACAGAGACGAAGACAAACCAGGACTGGGTCGAATGCAGAGGCCCGGCAATCGAACAACACATGGAGGACGGGAGCGAGCCTTGTTCGGCTGGCGGAGCAGAATCTTAACTCTTGTGCATCCCCCCTCCCATCGCTCCATCACTCCATGAATCCATGGCCCTCCATCACTCCATGGTTCCGTCACCCGCCCACTCTGAATTGTTGGGTGTCCTTGTTGGTTTTCCCTCTCCAAGCGCGTCCTCTCCTCTGGTTTGGTATGGTCTGGTTCTGGTGCTTGCTTGGCTGGCCTGGTGCTCGCCCCGGCCTGCCTCTGTGGGAGGAGGACCCGTAGGCACGCCTCAAAGTTGGGTTGAGATCCGTCGGCTCGTCAGTGGTGCGAGACCCAGATGGGCCCGCGTGGAGACTGAGGTAACTCTAGGTGACCGGGGTGCCTCATGTATATGCAAGGTTCTTCCGCATCACGTTAGGGTGTGGATGAACCCTGGGATGGGCGTGGAAGCGCGTGGATAGGCGTTGACAGGCGTGGGCGGGCGGGATAGAGACCCCAGTGGTGCTAGCAGATACCTGCCGGGTACAAGGATTCATAATGCCGCCCCCGTGCACTGTTAGCAGTGTGGATGCATCGACCAGGCCAGGGCCGCCGCCTCGGGGTGCCAGGACGTTTCTTCTTCTCCCGGCGCCTGGGAATCATACCTCTTCCTCCTTCAACCTTGCGTCCACTCCATCTCTGTGGGCATTTCTTGTCGTTGACGCCTCGTTTCCGACATCTCGCACCTGATAACGCCTATTTACCATCCGTCTCGCCTCTAGACGCCTGGAATTCCTTTCCTCAGCTTTCCAGCTTTTCGCCCTGCACACCCTTTCACTTTCACCAGCCTTACACCCGCTGCCAAGTCACCACCTCCGGGCATGCCTCGATACGTGATCCGCCTCATCTCATTGCTGCGCAACTGATTTCATGTTGGGTGTCATGGCACAACAAAATGTGAGTCCCTCCGGATTTGCCATATCCTTCTCATTCGCACTTCTCTCTCGCCCCGGCCTTTTTCCCCTCCCCTTCCCTTCTTGTCACTGTCTCATATGAGCCGCGTGCTGTCAAAGCCTGGTCGCGACTGGACCTCGTTCTAACTCATTTCGCAGGACTCCAAAGCTACTGACCCTGACGCCCAGTCTGTGTCCGAGCCGATGACCACTCAGTCAGGTTCAGATGCCATGGCCAAGGATGCTGGCGGCGACACGGCCTCACCTTACGGGACTCGCTCCCGTAACAGGAACGGGTCCTCGCGCCCCAACTATGCCGAGGATAGGGACATTGAAGCAGACGTGTATGATTACTACCAGGACAAAAAGGATGGCGACTCCAAGAAGCCGTCGCGCCAGGCCAGTGCTGCCGCGAATGGCGAGGTGCCCCGGGCCGGTGCCATTTCACGTAAGACTGGCACGGACGACACCCGAGGAGCGCCGCCGCAGACCAACTCCAAGGACCAGCACTCGACCGCTTCGAACACTGCGTCCCCAACGGCGCAGCCTTCCAGCGTTTCGCAGCCATCGCGAAAGCGCAAGGCCGCAGCCCAGTCGGCAGGCCCCAACAGCCAAGTGGCATCGGCCAGCAGCTCGTCTAGAAAGACGGGGACCAGCACTACTACCGCAGCCGCCGCCGCCGCCGCCACCGCAACCGCAGTCGCTACCACACCTCCAACGGGCATCTCATGGCCCGAAACCAACATGTTGACCTTTGAGAATTGCAAAGCTCGCCCGGACAACCGACGCATGGTGGCCGACGACGGCACGGTGCTGGAGCCAAATGGTAACGCGCGCAAGGTCCACCACAAATTGAACCGCCGAGCGGGCTAACCAGCGATGCAGATCATGTGTACCTCGTTTGCGAGCCCCCAGGAGAGCCCTACTACCTGGGGCGCATCATGGAGTTCCTCCACTCGCAAAACGACAACTCCAAACCCGTGGACGCCATCAGGATCAACTGGTATTACCGTCCCAAGGACATTGGGCGGAAGGCGCCAGACACGCGCATGGTCTTTGCTACAATGCACTCGGACATTAGCCCACTGACGGCGTTGCGTGGCAAGTGTCACATCCGACACAAGGTTGAGATTGCCAACATGGATGAGTATCGCAAGACGCCCGACAGCTTCTGGTACGAGAAGCTGTATGACCGCTACATCCAGAAAAACTACGACCTCATCCCAACGACGAGTATTGTCAACGTGCCCGCCAACGTAAAGAAGGTGCTGGATGAGCGCTGGAAATACGTGCTAGTTGAGCAGGGGCGTGGCAAGGAGCTCACTAGCGCCGTTAAGCTCTGCAAGAGATGCACCGGCTATTGCGCAAGGTACGTACCACCTGCACTGCCCCACGTCCCACCCACGCTGTGGCTGACCACATGCCTCCTAGCAACGACTCGGTTGACTGCGCCGTATGTCAGCACACTTATCATATGAACTGCGTCAAACCACCACTGCTGAAGAAGCCGTCGCGTGGCTTTGCTTGGTCCTGTGCCGCGTGCAGTCGCGCGCAGGAGCGGAAGCTGGAGGCCCGCAACACACCCAACATTACTGACCCCTATGGCGATGCCGACGACGATGACATGCTGGATGAAGAGGATGAGGACTTGCATTGTGCTGGCACCAGTCGCACCACCCCGAGCGACGAGAATTCTCACCATGAAGGCACGGCCGAGCAGATTTATCAGGCGAGTCTGTGGCCCTATAGATACCTAGGCATGCACTGCAAGCCCGTGGACGCCCTCGACTACGATGATCGCATTTACCCACGCGCGAGCACCCGAATTGGACCAAGAAACCAGGCGAACGTGGGACCATGGCCTGGCCAAACAGTCCAGTATGTCAAGCCACCGGAAACCAAGAAGAACGGCAAGAAGGACACGAAACTGGCCAAGGAGACCCATGCAGCCCTCGAGGCCCAGAAGCTGCAACGCGGGAAAAGGCCGAAGTGGGTACAAGACATGCCCCCGGGCTATACGGCACGAGGCGATGACCACGATGAAGACGACGTCAATTGTACGGCAACTCGTCTTTGGATGCCACCTCCCAAAGATGTCATCTCAGAAAAGGAAATCAACCAGTACATGGAGAAAGCGAAAGGGATGGCCAAGGACTTAGACCTCCCTGAGCGGTCAACAAATCTCCAAGACATTGCCGCCATCACGTTGTTCGACCATGAATACAACGCAAAGCGCGCGCTTAGTGCTGTGCGAGAGAAGAAAAAGAGTGTTTTCAAGGAGCCTGAATTGACACCCGCAGAGCTGAAGAAATTCGAGGAAGGGGTCATGAAGTATGGCTCAGAACTGCATCTCGTTATGAGGCATGTGAAGTCGTTGCCCCATGGTACGGTCACCCGCTTTTATTACACCTGGAAGAAAACAGATCGCGGCAAACAGATCTGGGCAAACTATCCTGGTCGCAAGGGAAAGAAGGAGGCAAAGCGAGCAGAGTCAGCCGCTAGCAAATTCGCCGACGACGTTGCGGATAATGATGACGATTCTGCATTCGACAATGGCAAAGCTGCAGAAAAGAAGCGAGGATTCATGTGCCAGTTCTGCTCCACGACCAGCTCCCGACAGTGGCGAAGAGCGCCGAATGCAATGCAAGGCCCAGTGACCGAGACTGGTGTCAAGGCCTCCAACAAAGACAAGGGCAGTCAATATGTCGTCGCTCTGTGCCGCCGATGTGCCGAGCTTTGGCGCCGATATGCCATTCGATGGGAAGACATGGAAGAAGTGGCAAAGAAGGTCTCACAAGCTGGCGGAAGGGCCTGGAAGCGCAAGCAAGACGAGGAGCTCCTTAAAGAATTGCAGGCTGCTAAGGAAATGGGCATGATGACACCGGAACGAGCGCCGTCCCCGACCAATGCGCCTGCTGTCAGCAACACACAAGAACCGCCCCGAAAGAAGCTCAAGGGAGCACCCCCGGAGAAGGAAGCGGACCCCAGTCACTCCGACCCAGGCAGTGTGGCGAGTACCGAAAACCCCAAGAAAAAAGAGAAGACAGCGGAAGTCGTTGCGGCACCCGAACTGCCCAAGGCTCGAGTCCTTCCTTGCGCCATTTGCGACCAGATGGAGCCCTTGGGAGACCAGCATGTATCCTGCCGAGAATGTCGCCTCACGGTGCATCGAAACTGTTATGGCGTGCTGGACCATCGCAATCCCGGTAAATGGGTTTGCGACATGTGTGCCAATGACAAGAGTCCACAGGTTTCAATTGTAAGTTGTCCGGCCGCCCATTGCTTCACGTTTGCTAACACTATAGCAGCAATACAAATGTGTTCTCTGTCCCATTGAGCACACAGAGCATGACTTTGTAGAGCAGCCGAAGCTCACGCACCACAAGAAGAAGATGTCAGAGAAAGATCGCGAAAGGGAGCGAGTGGAGGTTTCGAAAGCCCGAAAGGCTGCCGAATATTACCGCAAGAGACAAGAAGAGATGAACCGACCGGTCAACCCCCGCGAGCCACTGAAAAGGACAGCTGACAACAATTGGGTTCACGTAACCTGTGCTGTTTGGACGCCCGAGGTGAAGTTCGGCAACGCCAAGGCGCTTGCGCCCTCAGAAGGCATTCCTTCGATTCCGAGGTCGAGATACGATGAGACGTGCCAGGCTTGCAACAAGAAGGACGGTGCCTGCGTTTCGTGCCACCATTGCCGTGCACCTCGTATGTTTACGATCCTACTACTGCGACAATGACTTACTAACCGAATTGTAGTCCATGTTGAATGCGCGCGCCAGCAGGGACACGTCCTTGGTTTCGATATCACACCAGTTAAGAGCTCGCGTCGAGACCAATTTAACATCGTGACTATCAATGGGGAAGTTGGTACGATGTCGGCTGCCGTCTGGTGCAAGGATCACGTTCCCGCCAAGATCACCGTCCATCGTATGCACGATATTGCTACCGAATCGGGGTTGAATGCTTTGCAACTCTATGTGCAGAATTTCAAACAGGCCGACCTTACACTCACCGGCACAGTACGCAAGGCGAACCTGATGACGACGGCAGCGAAGATGACTGGGACGCCGACGCAACCTGGCTTGCGACGATCCTCCACCACGACCATACCGGCCAACGGCGGATGGAACCACCAGCGCCAGGGTGAGGCAGGGGACGCCGCTTCGGATGCACAACAACCGGGGGATAAGGTCTGCATCACCTGCGGCATCGATGTCAGTCCGAAGTGGTGGCCCATCGACAACTCGCAAGAACGCGAGCTCACCAACGGACACTATGGCACACTTGGAAGCGAGGCCCAGAAATTTGTCGAACAGCGAAAGTTCCAATGTCACAAATGTCGCAAGGCCAATAAAACCACAAGACCGCACCCCCCGCGACTTTCACCCCCCGTCGCGGAAGCACCTCGGCCACCTACCCGCGAGCCCAGCCTGCCAGCTGCAGTGCCGCCGCTTCGAAGCCCACCTCCCCCAATCTCTAGTCACCGAGAAGCGCATCCAGCTAGCTACGCATGGCCACCACATGTAACCGCTCATTCGGGCCCCCCTCCGATCCAGGCACCACTTCATGCTCCGGACCATGCTCTTGGTCCCCGGCCAGTGCCGGTTGCTCACGCCTACCCGCCGCCGCCGCCGCCGCCGCCGCAGGCGCCTCAGCCTCAGCCTCAACCTCGAGGCCCCTACGATGGCTGGGGGGCTCGGCCTGGGAGTCAGCACGGGTCGCCGCCTCGGCACCTGAACGGAGGACCACCGCCCCTTCATAACCCACCACCATCGATTACAAATCTTTCTTCCCTCCGGCCCCCACCATTGTCGGGCCCTCCGCCGCAGGCGCCAATGCCCGTGGGTCACCAAGTCGGCCATGGACCACAGCCTTATGTGAATGGATTACCTCTATCTCCTAGACGGCTAAGTGGACCGGCGCCGCCATCACGATATGCTCACCCGTACCATGGACACACACACCACGGCCCGCCTCCGCATATGCAATCTCCCGGTATGAGCAATGGAGCACCGCCCCCTAGAAACGATGTATTTGCACAGGGCATGCGCCCACAGAGGACGCCCTTCTCAGGAGGCCCTATTAGCCCACCAGGCTCGCGGGGTGGGCCGCCACTGGCACACGAGCCACCACGACCACCGGAGAACCGACCAGCAAGTGGAGCGAGTGCCAGCCCTTCTCTGCGAAACTTGCTCTCTTAGGGGGATGCTCGTGTGAGCTGAAGCTTGAATTTGCGTTGGAGAAGGGGAATGGGCGTGTTACATAGTTGAAGCTCGCTTCACACTTCTCGAATGAACACACATACACCCATGCAGGACGGTAACGGGGGATCTGTAAGAAATGCGATGATGAGGTGGAGGTAACGGCCGGCGGCACAATCTGCACGGGCGAAATGGATAATGGGGGCAACGGGATGGGCAACAGGAAATGGGAGAAAGCAAGCAATGCATTGGTATTAGAGCGGCATTGAACAAAAAGCATTGATGGGATGCATGGCTTTTTCTGAAGCAGAGGCCGAGGAATTGTTTGTTTCTGCAACGTGGTTAGGCTGGACTGTGATTTGTGTTGATGGAGAGAGAGAGAGAGAGAGAAGCCAAGGACCTAGATATTAGGGAGTTGTTAGGGCGTGGAAGAAAGAGACAATTTAAAAGAAAACCAAACTGGTCGAAATACACCACACACACCATTGCATCTTGTTATCACTTTGCTACTGCTGCTACGGCCAGTACTTAGTACCGATTTGACGGGATGGAGGCGGAGCGGCCCCATAATTTCGCGGCGAGCCGGTAGGCCCGAAACTAGCCAACCAAGCTTGATCTATCGCCATGTGGGGAGCCGGTTCATCGGACGGAATGACCCGGAGTACGTACCTGGGTGGCTTCGTCACAGAGGTACGTACTCAGTGCCTTGGCAACTAAACAGCGAGATGGCATCGTGGCGTCTCAGCTCTGGGTGGCTCAGCCTCAGCCAAGTTGCAGCAAGTCCGTGTCAGCTTCCCAACTGCCCATCTTCAACCTTCACTCTGTAATCTTCAATCTACACTTCTTTGCTCCACCTCCGCATTCCGCCTCCGCCATCTTTTCTTCTTCTGCAAGCGCTCTCAATCTCTTGCCTCGCACGACGACCCAATTGCACCAGCCCGCCCGGAGCTTCGCGATTGCTGTCGCTGTTGTTGCGTCCGTCGAGGCCCCACGATTGTCGCTGCTCGCTCACTATTCATCCCGATCCCGAGCTTCCAGCGCTTGGCGATATCCTTGCGGAGACGAATACCACGACGGGATTACGGGACAAGACGTCACGACAGCACAACATAAGCTAGCCACCATGGCGCAAGTCCTCCTCGACCTCTTCTACTCCTTCGGGAACTGCCTCAACTGCTTCCCCGGGTCACCCACGCTCAAGATCAACAACCGGAACTTCAAGATCTTGCGGCTACTTGGCGAGGTAAGACCCTCGTAGATGCGCGCGGACGCCTGTACAATCCCGTGCCGGACCTAAACGCTGACTTTTGCTATCTCAGGGCGGCTTCTCCTACGTCTATCTTGTCGAAGACACTGCCACCCATGAGCTCTTCGCTCTCAAGAAGATCCGCTGCCCCTTCGGCGCCGAATCCGTCCAGCAGGCCATGCGCGAGGTCGACGCCTACCGCCTCTTCGCCCATGTGCCGACCATCATCTCCGCCATCGACCACTCCGTCGCTACCGAGCGTGGCGCCGACGAGTCAACCAAGACCGTCTACGTCCTCCTGCCCTACTACAAGCGCGGCAACCTCCAGGACATGATCAACGCCAACCTAGTAAATCACGACCGCTTCCCCGAGCGCCGCCTCATGCTCCTCTTCTTGGGCGTTTGCAATGCCCTGCGCTCCATGCACGACTACAAACCCGCCGTCGAGCGCATGGATATGGGTCGTGAGGAGGACCAGCCGCAGAACGATGGTACCGAAGCTGGCAGGAGGATGAATACGAGGGGCAAGAGGACCGAGGAAGAGGAGGAAGGCGAGCAAGAGAGGCCGCTCATGGAGGCCGAAAACCAGGTCAGCGGTGGCAGGACGACGAATCAGTCCTATGCCCATCGCGATATCAAGCCAGGTACGCATGTATCCCCCCATTTGACATCTACGCTCACTAACACTGGACAGGCAACATCATGATTGATGACACCGGGTCCATACCCATCCTCATGGACCTCGGCTCCGTCGCCATTTCCCCCATTCCCGTCACTTCCCAGTCCGTCGCGCTCCAGATTCAGGACACGGCCGCCGAACACTCCACCATGCCGTACCGCGCCCCGGAGCTCTTCGACGTCCGCACCGGCGCCGTCGTCGACACAAAGGTCGACATTTGGTCCCTCGGCTGCACCCTCTATGCCTGCCTCGTTGGCAAATCCCCCTTCGAGATGCGCTCCGACGAGACCGGCGGCACCCTCTCCCTCTGCGTCCTCGGTGGCGACTGGCGCTTCCCCGACGAGGGGCCCCAGGGCGTCAAGCGCTCCAGCAGCATGCGGCCCCAGCAGCAGCAGCAGGCCAACGCCGCCAACACCATCGAGATCAGCGAGCCCATCCGCGAGGTCGTGCGAAAGTGCCTGCATGTCGAGCCCGCTGAGCGACCCGATATCAGCGAGCTGATTGAAATGGTCCAGACCGTCATTGAGGAGCTGCCTGACGATGCCAACTAAGGGGCATGTTGTTATTGGTTTCCTTCCTCAGCTTAGGCGAGAGGCTGTGCGACTAAGAGGCGAGACTGTAGGATATTTCATACCATTTTCTTGTCTAGGTAGGTATCTGATTGGGGTCTATTTTTCTTCACGACTTCACTTAAGTTGACTGGGCTCATTTGTCCATGCCACAGGAAGGGGCAACGGCGTTTTAAGGATGCTTTACCGATAGAGGTACTGATTGTACTCAGGTTAACCTTGTTCTAAAAACCATAATGAATTTCTGCCATGTCTCCGTTGATAGCAAGCACTTGTCCATCTCTCGTTCTCGCCCATCATTCTGTCCTGTTCGTCCTGTGCCAACCAACATCATTACCCAGAGATCACAACCCAAGCATCACCCGAATCCCAGAGCCGGGGCACACGCATTCGATTTCCTCATCACTCTACAATTGGATCTTGAACGTTGCCACCTCATACGGTCGGAGCTGAATGGAAAACTTGCCGTCCGCGTACTTGATCTCTTCGAGTTCGTCCTCCAAGATGTTCGTCTTTGAGACTCGCTTCACATCAAATGTCGTCTCAATGGTGCCCCTACTGTGACCGCCAAGGGATTCGTACACGCGGCAAATGATACTCTGTCCCTTGTTGACACGCAGGTTTTTATCGAGGCTGATATCCTCGTCATCGTGCCCGCGCTTGATCGTGTCCAAGATCAGGGATCGAGACTCGTCCGTGTTGACAAGCTTGATTGGTGACGCGGAAAGACTCGCGATAGCCGTCTTTGATCCTGAGAGGAGCTTAAGAGGGTTGTTCAAAACGTAGGCAGCTCTCACTGTTTCTGATGACAGGCCTCCCTTGTGCGGGAAGATGGCCCAGCGGATAGAATGGCGTCCCATATCTGCATTTGCATCAGGGGCCTTGGGAGACCGAAGCAGTGACAGGCGCATCACCTTGCCAGCAGTAGCGAACCCGTACTTGCTGTCGTTGAGGATGGAAACTCCATAGTTGTGCTCCGAGAGATCGGCAAAGCGGTGGCAACACACCTCAAACTTGGCCATGTCCCAGCTGGTGTTGTAGTGAGTTGGTCGCTTGGTAATGCTAAAAGCAGTCTCGTACGAGGCCTCCGTGTTGACAATGTCAACGGGGAACTCAACCTTGAGGAACTTTGAGTCCTCGTGCCAGTCCACCTCGGCAGAGCAGTCAACCTGCGAAGGCTGGCCCTTAAGCGCCGCAGACAGGCTAATGTAGGATTTGAGCGAGCTGTTCGCGCTGATCTTGATGTCCGTCACCAGAGTGATAGAATGAGGCTTCTGCTCATGAATGCTCGTCTTGCCATACTCGAGGTGTCTGCGGGTGTCAAGGTGATAAACCTCAACATCCCAGGCCTGCCAGTAGAGAGGAATGTCATCGAAAATGACGAACTTGTTGGCTTTCCCGCCCTTTTCAATGACCTCACGATCGTTGACCAGGTCACGAAGAGAGGTAATGCAGCCGCCTTCTACGACGACGCGGAGCTGGTCATTTTGCAAAACGAAGACGTTGCTTGACTCCTCCAGAACCGACACGGCAGGCGTGTCCTCTTGGATCTTGAAGCAACGGAGGGCAATCATCTGCCCGTCACCACAAGCGACGCCCACCTCCGTCTCGGAGATCTCAACGAGCTCTTTGCGGTGCCAAGGGAGGGTGTTGATGACGGCAGACTCGTGAAGGCAGTCGGAACTTGTTTCCGATACATCAAACAAGCTGTAAAGCTCCTTGAGTAACTTCTTTCCAGTCTTGAATACTTTGGCGTATTCCTGCAAATAGTTAGCAAATGGCTTCTAAATCAAGCATAGGATGAAGCTCACCTCGTCTGAATCATCGTAGCACATGCCGATGCTGCTTCCGGGAAGACAGTCGTGGAACTGGCAAAGAAGCACAGATTCCCACATGTCGTCCAGATGTCTGGTGGGGTATTTGTACGATGGATACTTAATCGAGGCAATCGTTGCCAGTTGCTCGATGTCCCGCAACAGGACCTCGGCCTTGCGGTTGTAGTACTTGTTGTTGGCCTGAGTTGTGTAGGTGCCTCGGTGGAGCTCAAAGTACAGCTCGCCGTACCATGTTGGAAATTCGCCGATCTTGGAGCTCACTCGATCGAAGAAGTCATCGACCGTGAGACCAAGCTTGAGCTTGGGAATGCCGCCGATTGTGTTGCTGATGCCAGCACATCGACGGAGCTTCTCAAAGTGCTGCCAAGTAGGGCCACCACCGCCGTCACCCTTGCCGAAGACAAGGAGAGATGAGCTGTCAACACGCATGGTCTTGTGCTGTGAGATGCTCCTCTTAATGTCGCCAAAGTTGGCATCCGACGTGTACGTCTCTGACGGGGGCATGTGGCAAATGACCTGGCTGCCATCGGGGCTAACCCACATGAAGGTGGTGTGGGGGAAATTGTTGATGTTGTTCCAGCTCAGCTTTTGGGTCATGAAGCGGTCCATGCCGGCCAGTCGACAGAGCTGAGGAAGTTGGCTCGAGTATCCAAATGTGTCAGGTAGCCAGAAAGTGCGGCAGCGGGAGCCGAACTCGTTCTCAAAGAACCTCTGGCCATAGAAGAACTGACGAACAAGAGATTCACCGCTGGGCATGTTGGTGTCGTGTTCAACCCAGCTACCACCGATAGGATGGAATTGGCCCTCCTTCACCTTGGTCTTGACGCGGTCGTAAGCATTGGGATAGTTTTGCTTCAGCCACTTGAATTGTTGAGCCTGCGAACACGCAAAGTTGGCCTCGGGGTAGCGTTCCATGAGATCACACTGGTTGGTCCAGGACCGGACGACCTTGCGCTTCGTCTCGGCCCATGGCCACAACCAGCAGCTGTCGATATGGCAGTGACCAATGCCATAGACAACAGGGTCCTTTCCTACTTCGTAGACCCGGTGAGAATCGACATCGGGGCCCAGGATGGCTTTGGCGATTTCGCGACACTTGAGGATGGACTCTTGATCGTTGACCTGGAATGTGTTGATAATCTTCATGGCAACGGACAGGGCAGTGTTCTGCTCAGCCGAGTTCTCTGGAAGTTCTCGAGCGGCGTCGCCGATCTCCCACATGTCTATGTGAAGCATGCGGGCTGGGAGGTTGATGGCGACAATGTCGGCCTTGGAGAGGGTGAAGTGCCTGTTGGGATCCGGCGGCGCAATGCTAGTCTTACCGTCTGGCGCATTCCCAAACATGCCATTGCAGGCCATTTCAATGTAGATGGTGTGCTCCTGTCCGTCGCGGAAGTGCTTGGGGATGATCCACTCGATGCGCTCGCCGGCGCCAGTGAGGCCCTGGATGGGGACACCGTCGTGGGTCCAGATGGTGCCTTCATTGTTGGCATCCCAGTGAAGCTCAAGGAGCTCCTCGTCAACAAGGTCATCGGGGATGCACAGCACAACCTTGAACCAATGGGTAGACCACGAGGGGCCGAAAGAGGTGCCGACTTTGGTTTCTCTGAAGTCATTAGAGACAGCATCGGCAAAGGTCGGGCGGGTTGTTTCTGGGGCATCCCAGACCCAGAGCTTGACGTGGGGCTTGCCCGAGTATCTGGCATTGTACATGTTCCTGCATTCACCGCGTCAGCATTGGTGCACCGTGAAACCCGGGAGCCGGGAGCAGGAGGGGAGGCAAATTGAGTCTTACGCCAGCAGATTGACCTTGTCATATTGTCCTGACTTATAGAACTGTTCGATACGGCCTTTGAGGATGTTAGACTTGGGCACGCCGATGGGCCGGTCGGCCAAGATGGGGTAAGAGCCATGGCCCTTGAGCTCGCCGCCTCCACCCATAGTATGAGCGTCGAGAGAGTGACCGGGAGCGGGAGGTGCAGAACGATTGGAAAGCCGTCGGAGCTTCCCTGAGAGATGTCGACGCTGATTGTCAGGTGACGGGGTATGGCGAGGACAATCGGTGGAGACCGGGAGGAGGTGGTCGATGAGAGTGTCGTTGGTGTGGCTGTTGTTGACAGACGAGTGAGCTGAGAGTCGAGGCGTGGGACGTGTGACGGGATTGGATGGAAAGAGGAGAGGGAGGTGTTGCCTGATGATGGGATTGGATGGAATCGGGACTTGGGGATGGAGATGGAGATGGAGATGGAGGGTGGGAATTTTGATGGAGAATGTGAGAGTCTAGAGATCTGGGAGACGGGCGCTTTTGTAGAGAACCCGGCGATACACAAGGTCCATGTTTCGGAGAAAGCTCCAGCTCCCTCAAGGCCCCAAGGCTCAAAGCCTCGAGGCTCATGGCTGCTGCTCAAGGCCAAAACAAGCTCGGCCTCAGCCGCCCTCGGCACCCTGAGAACGGCTGGAGGCTTGAGTTCCCGTCCGTCACAGGGCCCGAGATGCGATCCCCAGCGGCCCACAAAGGTCCCGTTTAGAGGGGGGCCACAGGGAGCCACAGGGCACCGAGTCCGGGTGCAGTAGCCCAGCTAACTGCGGCCTAGCCTTGGAGGGGATGGGATCGTGGTGCGGGGAAATGCTCCAAACCATTCCCCAAAGGGATTGATGAATAAGAGGAATGAATGGGACGGGAACGATTCGATGGAGGCGTTGAAGTACAAAACAACAACGAATCAAAACGTACCTCATCGTAGCTGGCAGAGGCGGCCCAGAATGACCGCGATAGAGACAACGAGGGCGAGGAGGAGTACCGTAGCTGGAAAGGATAAAATAAGGTAAACTCTGATGAAACCTGACGAATGACTCAAATGAAGCTCGGCTTGGACCAGAAGAAAAAACAACCCTCGCAAGTTCTGCCCTGGGAGAACAAACTATGTAGATTATGTGATCGGAAAAAGAGGCGGAGGAGAGTCCAGGGTGGAGGGTCCAGGGCAGACGGCGAGGCGGGAGGACGTGGTAGAGACTGGAGTTGGAGGACGACAAGTTCGGAGACGGGGGGGCTCAAGGCTCACTCTGTGTAGTAAGTAGAGTTGGCCGGTCTACTTTAAAGTTGTCATCATGGGTAGCCGTTGCCAATGCAAAATGCAAAGACGCTGACGACCTTGGGCAAGTCTTTCCATTATTCCGCGGGTCAGTGGGGTAAATAGGCAGGTATGATACTGTACGAAGTACGCAGCTTGACTGTATCCCGGGGAGCCATGGGCACCCAAGTCGTAGTTGCTACTCATGGATGACTTTCTAACGAATTCTGGATGTACAAGGAAAGCAGAACCCCATTTGGACACCACCTACCTCGGCGGTTTCTGGACTTCCAAAAGGGCACCTCCTCATGTCTGTACTAGTAAGGTGCGAAAAGAGACTTACATGGCAAGCCTAATCGAACGAAGTCGGCGACAACCACCACACTAATTCTTGCGAATATGCTGCACTGGATAGGTACACAGGGGAAACTCAAACACCTCCCGCGAAACCACCCTGATCGACCTCGTCCCAGACTGTCGGGGCACACAGCTGCCATGGCACCATCCATCCCTCCCTAGAAACAACTCTACAGGCCTGATCCCTGGGCCCAGCCATACGCGTTCATTTATCACACAAGGGGGAAAAAAGGGGTTCACAACATTGAACAATTTTTATGTGATATTCTTGTTTATTTATAAAAGGGAGGGCGCGTGCCGACTGCATTTGTTATGTACAGGTTCCTCATGTACTCTGTAGGTAGGTAGGCAAGCTAAGGTCAAAAGGTATCATGGCTATGTGTAAAAAGTGAGATGCTCTGACTCCCATGGGTTTCATGTCTGGACCCTACCCGCCTGCAGTTTTGCGCCGGAAAAAAAAAAAGACGAAGAGAGAAGAAAGAACACGTGTAGATGGAGTTGCCGCCGTCATTAGTTTCCCAAACCGTTCCGAAGGAAAGAAGCCAAGTCATCATGAGGATTCACTCCTGTCGTTGCCCCGACTTCCTGAGCCGGTTCCCGTTCCGTGGTGGACCACCTCGGATCCATCGTCTCCCTCGTATTCCATCTCATCATCATCGTAGAGCTCGTCGTCCTCTACCTCGTAGTACTCCTCGTCTCCTTCGGCGTCATCCTCATCCTCGTCCATGTCCTCGAGCTGCTCCGGCTCACTCTCGCTATCGTTGTCACTCTCGTCGAAGTTGAGAACGCCCATGATAGGCACCTCGATCTTCTTGTACTGGCTCTTGATGAGATTGTCGGCCATCTCAAACAGCTTTGCGTCCTTGTCGGGCACCGGGTCCTTGTCCATGGAGAACTCGGCCTCAGCCTGGTCGGTGGTGATCATGTTTGTGATGATCGTGCTGGGTGACTCGGGAGCCTCTGGGACTTGCTTCACCCAGCGGCGGACAACCTCAGTCCGGGTAATCTTGGGTTGGGCAGTGCGGCGTCTCAGGCCAGACTTGAATCTCCTCTTCTCCCTGCGGCGTCGTCGCTGGATGCGATCCCTCACATACCAAGCCACCACCAACATGGACGCCTGCATCATGTCCTGGCATCGCTGCCGGTGCATGTTGGCCCAGGCCTGGCATCGCTGCTGCTGGTAGTTGGCTACGGCCTGGCACCGCTGCTGGTAGTAAGCGGCGATGCGTGAGACCATGGCGAGGTATTTGGGATCGAGGTTGGCGCCTCCGACGCTGGGAGGCGGCGGCGACTTGGGGTCGTCATGGCTGGAGCCGCCGGGTGACGAGGCCGTCTGGGGCTGTGAAGTCGGGGGAGGAGGAGGAGGTATCGCAGGGCCGGTGAGGGCGCGTGTTTCTTGCATCGTGGCCTTGCGCTTGAGACTGTTGTTTTGGAAAGGCCTTGGGACAGGAGGTTTAGGAAAGGCGTGGCTTTCCGGTGGGGGGGTCACCGGGGTGAAGGGGTTGACAGACGACATCATGGCCGCCATGTGAGCGCCTGGGCTTGGGCCGGAGACCATGTATATGGACTGGAATATATATGTGTGGTTGGTTTGGGGACTCCCGTGGGGGGAGCCGTGTGGTGGCTTTGGGGAGGTATTTTGGGAGTAGATTGTTGGGCTTTTGGCAGCGCGGATCGTTTGATCGTGTGTCCGTTTCCTGGTATATTTATAACCGTGGATCTTGGCTCGTTGTGTGTGATCGGGGTTGTTTGGGAGATTTTGGTGTAAGTGTTTTTGGTGTAAGTGGGTGATGTTTTGAAGGGTTTAGTTTGGGTCTTCAGCTGGGGAGACGGGTGTTTATCCAGGGGAGACAAGGGACGACGAAGTGGTGTAAGACTAGAAACGGGAGAGTAGGCAGACGTTGGGGCTCTTGGCCGCGCACAAAGGGGATATATAGGATGGGAACCGGGGACTCAGGCGGACTTGGTGGACTTGGTGGACTTGGCCGTGGTGGGCTCCCCGTGGGCGTAGGGTGGTCAAAATCGACAGATGCGGCCATCAGAGGGCCCAGGGGTCTGGCGACAAAACGTGTGGCAGCGGATCCAAAATGGTCTGAGGCTCCCGAGAATCGGCCCACGCCGACCCCGCGACTTGGGTGAGTGCCGCCAGATATGCTTATGCCAGCAGCACCCAGGGCGCGTCCCATTGGCGGGCCGGGGGTGCACCGAGGGCATTCTCGGTCACGCCCAATCTATGCCGTACTATGTGCTATTGCTGCTCCGTCGCTGTGCAGGCCGGGGGCGCGTTTCTGGGACGAGCTGGGACGAGCTGGGCGACGTCGGGGAGGGGAAAGACACCGGTTTGTGCGCGTCCGGTACGATCCTATGCACACCCGCTGCGGTTCACTGAAGGGAGGAGCGCCAGGCTGCACCACGGCTACGCTACGGGACATGCTGTTGAGGCCCGGCCCTGCGAGCGGCACAGCACAGCACACCAGACCCGGCCGGGCAAGGCGTCCTCCGAACGAGGCGGTATTGGGCATGACTACCTTACAGTAAGCCACCGGCACAGCACTGGACGACGACTAGACTAATTTACCTGCTGGCATCAAGGCATGAAGGTATGATCCGTGAATGAGGCGTGCTGAGCCTGCGAGGGGATGATGATGACGCCGGCATGAGGCCATAGCGCATGGAATTGAGATGCGATTCTTGCTTTTCTTTTGCTCCGGGGGGGGAGCTTGTCTCAGGCTCTCGGCGGGACGAGACGGTCGACCGCCTCTGGATTTTGGTGATCTGACGCTGCATCGTATCTCTCTCACTAGGCTGGGCTGTTTGTAGATTCCATGGATCGGATCCCAAGAGGTGCGTCTCCACGCTGTCAACATCTTCTGCCACCATCCTCCGCCGACACTCCATGCCACTCGCTGCCCGTCGCTGTCCTCCATCTCATCTCCATGCCACCCGCCGTCACTGTCACTGTCATTGTCATTGTCATTGTCACTGTCACTGTCACTGCCACCACCCCGCTGGAATTTCCCGGGACAGCTGCCCCAAGCGAGCTTCCGCTCCCGTCTCTTTCGCCCTGATCTCGCGCTGACCGTTCCATTCCATTCGGAATCTCCAGGCCCTTCCCCTCCCGTCCCCGTCCCTCGGGGCCTTTGCTGGTGGCACCACCCGCCCAGTTGCCCGGGTCGACAGGCGCTACAGCCCATCCCTATGACATGACAAGGCCTGCCTACCTTACAGCCCTTACAGCCCTGACAGCCCTTACAGCACAGGCAACCGGCCTGCCTACCTTACAAGGGCGGCGCCTAGGGAGGGTCTCGCTCGCTCGCCACGGCGCGGGGGAGGGCACCTACGGCACGGCACAACCTCCCGTCCTCACCCAGGCCGGGCACCCGCCCACCTCGCCCTGGGACGATAACCTGTCGACCGCTGGACGACTCTCCACTGGGCTGGGCTGTCATTGCCCGGCCGTCCACTAACCTAGGTGTGCTCTGGGTGTCCTCGGGTTGTCCTGTCCGTGTCCGTGTCCTGTCCGTGTCCTGTCCTGTCCAGCGCAGGAGTCGCTGTGACTACGTCCATGCGGCCTGAAGAAGCCTACTTAATTACTACCTGTGTGTGCCAACTGTTCCGACCATGACCCCGGCCATATCCATCCCAATCCATCCCATCCCATCCCATCCGGGGTTCGAATGGAAGCATTCACACACAGCCCGACGGCTGACGGCCTAACAGCGAACCCGGTTTCTTCCCCTCCTCCATGTTTCCCACCTCTTCGCTGCCCGTTTGCCGGCCTCCATGCGGCCCCAGCACCGTTAGCACCCGCTGTTGTCGGCGCCTCCATGGGCCCATTCCGCTCCATTCCACCCGCTACATGTGCTGTTCGCTCACGGGCTCCCGCGTCGCCGCTACAGAAATATCTCCGTAAATCTCCCTGTAGGTCGCCTCGTCGTTCCCGCGCTCCTCCTCCTCCCCCAAGGCAGAGGGGCCGTTGGTTCCACAGGTTCCATCGGTTCCATCGTCCATGGTTCCTGGGGGGGCTTCTAGTGTAGTGGTCCCTTGGGTTGTGGCCACACCGCGCGCTCCACAATCCTTGTCCTCTCTCGTCGATGATCGTCCACTGTCGCACAATCCATCGTCACACAAGGGAAATATCGTAACATGGCCCCGTTCGGATGGCTCGTCCGGCTCGTTACAATCTATATCGGGAGCCACTTTATTTCACATTTGCTTTTTTTTCGTTTCCTTTTTATCTTCTGGTGTCTTGTCTCTCCCGCTCCTTGCTTCGGCGCGTAGGTCACCCCGTCCCGGGCTCTCCGCCTTGTTAAGCCAGGGATCCTCCCGCCCACTTGCATCCATGACAAGAACTAGGTAGCTAGTAAACGTGTCTTTCATCATCAACCTCTGCCATTTGTCATTGTGTGCAAGCTTGACAATTGGGACATGGAACTCACGAACGTATGTCGGGAGTCTGCAGTAGATGAGCCTTGCAAACCCTGCGCGAGCCCTGCGTGAGCCCTGCGGGAGCCTTGTTTGTTACCCCCACCACACACAAACACAGACAGAGAGAGACACGCGCCCTTCTTTTCACTCCAACCCTCCAACACCTCCCAACGTGACCGGAGCCACTTCGATACCCACTGCGTGATCTCCCATCACCACATCGATCCCGAGAATCGATCCCCAAACAGCTCATCTTGATGTTTCGCCTGCATGGTCGGCCCCGTGTCCGCCATCTACGGACCCTGGCACCATCGGCCACCGCATCTAAACCTGTATCTGTGTCTGTTTCAACCACGACTGGAGATGCGGATGCGGATGCGCCAGCGTCGACGCAGGCACCGCTGTTGGCGCCAGCAACTGGACCAGTAACACCGTGGCCGGTAGCATCATCGTGGCCAATAGCACGGCCGGTATCACGAGCCGCTCGTGTTGTTGATGCTTCCCAAGCTCGAGACCGAGCTGCCCCTCTCGCTGCGGCTCTGTCGACCATAGCTACTAACACAGCTAACACGGCTTACACAGCTCATCAACACGCCCATGATGACGTCTCTCGTCTCACATCTCGTCTCTCCTCTTCTGTCATCTCCTCTCGGCCCTCCTCATTCTCCTCGTCCTCCTACTCTTGCCGGGGCCCCTATCCCCGGCCTTCCCTCTACAATCTCCACCCCCCTCAGCCTCGGCCTCGTCCTCGTCGTCCTGGGCTGAGCACCCATCTCGCGCGATTCCTCCCGCCAGCATCTCCCCATTGCCAGCTCCTCCAGATCAGGGGCAAGAAGACAAAAACCACCGTTAAGCTCTCGGACCTACCACAGGGCCTCATCCAGCCTAGGGCCGCCCAGTCGCCACCATCGCCGCCATCTCCGCCTCCCGATCCGTTACCCCAGGATGAGCCGGCATACCCTACCGTCGTGCTCCAAGCGCGCCAGAACATGCGCAAGTTCGACAACTGTGTGCTGCTAACGCGCGTTGGTGGCTTCTATGAGTTGTACTTTGAGCACGCCGAGGAATATGGACCCTTGCTCAATCTCAAGGTGGCCTCCAAGAGGACGAATGCTGGCCCTGTGCCCATGGTGAGTTCAGACCCCCAAACATCCTCCTCCTTCACCACCACACCGACTCGGACATGTCCAGAAGGTCGGTCACCCACCCACCCACTCACACACACACACATACACACACACCCAAATGCACATGCTTTCAACGAAATAATCCTCACCTCTCTCTTCTCTCTCTCCCCCCCTCCAGGCCGGTTTCCCCTTCTTCCAGCTGGACCGCTTTCTCAAGATCCTCGTCCAAGACCTCAACCGCCATGTCGCCGTGGCCGAAGAGTTCCCCAAGTCCGCCCTGGACAAGGTCAAATCGGGAGGGCTGCTACACGACCGTCGAGTTGCCCGTATCATCACGCCCGGGACCCTGATCGACGAGAACTTCATGGATCCCTACGCCAACAACTATGTCATGGCCATCCACATCCACGTCCACGAGCATCATCCCGGCAGCGGCAGCGGCAGCCCAACCCCAAGTGTGGCCGCTGCTGCACCAGGTCCTGGGCCAGAAGCGGTTGCATCACCATCATCAGCCCACTCGCCCGCCTCAGCTGTTGCCCACCCCGTCGTCCCTGTCGTCCCCGTTGAGGACGTGCCACTCGGCCTGGCATGGCTCGATCTCTCAACGGGTTCCTTTGGCACCCAGCAGGTCAATCTCGCATCCCTCCCGGCGATCCTTTCCCGACTCTGTCCGCGCGAGCTTGTCCTCGACCAAGATTTGAAATCGCACCCGCACCACGCTGTCTTCCCCCTCCTGGCCGACGACCGTCACATCATCACCTACTCGCCCCAGGGTGGCCTGCTGTGTCCGTCCGACTGGATCCCCATGCTCGAGGCACCCCTACCCGCCGCCGCCGCCGCCGCCTTCTCCCCCAGGAGGTCCTCGCCGTCGGCCTGGTCCTCAACTACGTGAAGGATCGCCTGCAGGGCACCAGCATGAAACTGCAGCCCCCGCTGCGGCACGAGAACATGCAGATCATGGCCATTGACAAGAATAGCCTTCGCGCTCTAGAGATCAAGCAGACCATGCGTGACGGTGCCTTCCGCGGCTGCCTTCTACATGCCATCCGCCGCACCGTTACCAAGAGTGGCGCCCGCCTGCTCAACGAGTGGTTGAGCGCGCCCTCGACGTCCCTAGACGTCATCATTGCTAGACAAGATCTCGTCGCCCGCTTCATCTCCAACCCAGATCTCCGTGACTCAGTAGTACTTCTACTGCGCCGGAGCCATGACTCCCAGCGCCTAGTCCAGAAGTTTGCCCTCGGTCGAGGTGATGCCGATGACCTCCTCGGCCTCGCCAACACCGTCACTGCCACCCAGGACATTGTTGCTCTCCTCCAAGATGCCTCGCCCGTTGCTGTTGATACTGCCACCCCTGACTGCCTTGCCTCCTTGACCTCCCGCATAAGCCTTTCCGAGCCCGTGAAGCTCGCCCGCCGCATCAGGGACGCAATCGATGAAGATGGTATTGTCCAGCGGCACCAGGTCGAAGACACCGAGGCCAGCCGGATGATAGCTCTCGCCGAGGATATCGTAAGCAGCGAGGGCTCGCAAGAAGACGTCGCAGCTACCCTGCCCAAGGGCAAGCGGAAGCGTCCCACCTCCATCCGTGAGTACTACGCCGACGACAACGATGCCTGGATCATGAAGCCGGCTGCTAGCCGCTCCCTCAAGCAGCTGCACGCCGAGCTCAGCTTCCTCCTCCAGGAAAAGGTCGAGCTCAACGAGACGATGCGCGAACGCTTCGCCGCCTCGACTCTCACTCTCCGCTGGACGCCGGGCCTCGGCCACATCGCCCACGTCAAGGGCAAAGACGTCAAAAATTTCACCGACATCAGAGCACTGTCCGTCAGCCGTTCGACACGGTCCTTCCACCTCGACGAGTGGACCGCCCTCGGACAGCGCCTCGACCAGGTACGCGTCCAGATCCGAGCCGAAGAGCAAGCCGTCTTCCACTCCATCCGCGAGCACGTTGTCCGCAATCTCGTCAAGCTTCGCCGCAATGCCGCCGTCCTTGACGAGCTCGATGTTGCCACCTCCTTCGCCAAGCTAGCTCTCGAGCAGAATCTCGTGCGTCCGACGCTTAATAACACGACGTGTCACACCATCATCGGCGGCCGACACCCCACCGTCGAGGGCGGCCTATTCGAGCAGGGCCGGAGCTTCGTTCGCAACGACTGCTTGGTCGGCTCGCCCAAGGATGGCCGTATCTGGTTCATCACGGGCCCCAACATGGCAGGCAAGAGCACATTCCTTCGCCAGAACGCCCTCATCACTATCCTGGCGCAGGTTGGTTGCTACGTACCGGCATCGTACGCGGAGCTGGGCATCGTCGATGCCATCTTCAGCCGCGTTGGCTCGGCGGACAACTTGTACCGGAATCAGAGCACTTTCATGGTCGAGATGCTCGAGACAGCCCAGATCCTCAAGCATGCCACCCCGCGATCCTTCGTTATCATGGATGAGATCGGTAGAGGAACAACACCAGAGGATGGCACAGCTGTCGCGTTTGCATGCCTACATCATTTGGCCACCGTCAACCAATGCCGGACGCTATTTGCAACACACTTTCACGCAGTCGCGGACCTCGCCGCCGCTGAGGGGCTCTGCGACGAGAACCGTGGGCCCGTCCAGATGTACTGCACGGACGTGGAGGAAGACGGTGAAGGTGGGTTCATCTACGTACACAAACTACGAAAAGGAGTCAACCGGGAGAGTCATTGCCTGAAAGTCGCAAGACTGGCAGGACTCCCGGAGATGGCAATTGGCGTGGCACGGCGAGTTTTGAATCATCATCCCACAGAGACTGCTGGGATAGGGCATAACCCGGGACAGGCCGGGACGGGGTGATGGGGGATGATACGGGCGTCACACGATGTACGATGGGAACCAGTAAAATATGGAGACCTGTGATAGATTTGAATGTTAGCCTTGGTACCCCTCAAAGCAGTAGTCAAACATATGATTGTGGGAATGTCCGTCATAGAATGTTGATAGGTGTCTTCAGTAGATTTCAGGGTTAAAAAGCTCTGGATCATTGTATAATCATCCGGAAAAAAAGAAAAAAGAAAAAAGAAAAGGGAGATTGACTAACCTTTGAAGCAGGGGAGCTGATTGGTTGCATGAGCGTGATCCGGATATTTGTCACGGCATAAGACACGCAATGTTGTGACCGTCGCGACAGGTTTAATTGTCCAGCAGACGATATATGTACCCTTTTAAGATCCATGTCTCGTAAACCCAACCAAATTCCTGAAAACCGGCCGATCATCATCATCATGTGACTACGTTTAATCGCTGCGAGTTGGTCAGTAAATGAGTTGTGGGCAGTTTCCAGGAGGGGCACATACAAGAGTCCACCGAAGCCCTCATCGTCTTCCTCCTCAGACTCATCCTTCTCCTCGGCAACCTCATCAGCGGCGGCAGCAGCACCACCGGCAGAGGCAGTGGGAGCGGCAGAAGCGTAGGCGTCGGGGTTGGCGATGCGGTCCTTGAGCTGCTCAATCTCGGGCCAGGACACCTCGGTGGCAACAGCGACGGCAAGGACGTTCTTGTACGAGTTGACGACGGAGTGGATGACCGAGGGGAGGGTGGGGAAGTTGATGGCCAGGGAGATGGTGGCAATGGTGGTGATGACAGAGGCCAGGGTAGCAAGGAGCTGCTCCTCACCAATGTCGAGAACGCTGGGAGGGAAGGTCTGGCCCTGGTCGTAGACCTGGGAGATGCCCATACCGTAGGTGAAGGGCGAGATGTTCAACATGTTGAGCAGGGTAGCCTCGGAGGGGCCGACCTTGGAGCCGGCCTCAACGAGCTTGAGATCGGTGGTGATCTCAATGGTACCACGGGCAATCTTGGTGGGGACACCGAGGGCCTGGAAGAAAGAGGTCTTGCCGGGCTCCATGCCGGTGTTGCCAGCGGGGACCCAGACATCGGCGGGAGCGAGAGCACCAGCACGAGCGGGGGCGGCAACCTTGTTGGCCAGGATGAGATCTCGGATCTCCTTGAGGTCCTTGTTGGTGAAAACGAAACCGACGTTGCCACGGACGTGGGGCAGAAGGCGCTCGTAGTCGGGGGAGTCAGTGAGGAAGGTCTTCAAGGCTCGGCGGACCTAATTGAGGCATTAGCGATGTGTTTTCGGCGCAAGCGTGACAATGGGCGTTCGTACCATGGTGTTCTTGCCCATCAGGACAACACCCTTGCCGCGGAGCGCGAGACGGATCTCGTGCATCTGCTGAGAGCTGACATTGTCAATCTCAACGATGAAGATGCTGTTGTACTCCTCCAACAAGCCCTTGAGCTTGTCGAAGTAGCCAGCCTTGTTATCAGTCTTGCCCCCCATATCTTCTTTCTGTTGAAGGCAGGTTGTTTAAGGGCAAAGGTCGGGGTATAATGGTGTGTATGTGGGAGTTGGAAGTTGTCGTGAAGGAGAAATTTCCGATTTTGAGCAACGGCGGCAGAAAAATGTGTGTCGGGTGGTTGGGCCTGCTTAGGGCTTAGGGGCACTAGGCTGTTTTGGGGAGCTTTGCGGGCCCGAAGTTGGTGAAGGTACATTGGCTATGTATCCTTTTTTCTCTTGGCGGCGCCGAGAGCTTTGCGCTGAGCTGAAGGGATGCCTTTTGTAAAGTCAACGAATCATCTGCAACCCATGCCACGGTGCCAACATATTGCCATTGAAAGCCTATATCAAAGCGCAAGATGAAGATCCCCTACAGCGTTCTCCACGTCAGTGGAAATGTTCTCTTCGCCGCCCGAGGAGGCAAGATTCACTCATTCAGCCTGGATGACGGGGCGCATCTCTCGACATGGAAGCACCTGGATGTCGACAAAGTAGACGCCGCGGTCAAGACCATTGCCGACGAGGTCGCAAATCAGGACCCGGTGACTTCGGCGCCTGAGGCTGCCGAAGGAGGCGATGGTGATGAGCCGCCAGCTAAGAGGCAGCGGGTGGAGGAGCCGAAGGACGACGCCGACAAGCCCGCTGGCGATGAGGTGGCGCAAGAGTCTAAGGCCGCAGAGGGCTCGGGAGAGAAGAAGGACAAGGGAAAGTCAAATCAGAAGGGAAAGAAGAACAAAAACAAGCAAAACAAGCAGTCGCGCAAGGATACCCAGATCTCAAAGGTCCCGGACCGTCCCGTCATCACACACCTGACAAGTACAGGCGACGGAGCTCATCTCCTCGCCATCACCGGTCACGACAAGGCCATTTGGGTATTTGAGCATGACGGAAAGGGTCAACTCGCTCAGCTCAGTCGACGGTGAGAACACACGGTCTTAGTCAACCAAGACACCGCGCATCTTTACTAACATCCTCGTAGAACCATGCCCAAGCGTCCCAGCTCGGTCGCCATTGCGCCGGACTCCCAGATCATCTGCGCCGACAAGTTCGGCGACGTCTACGCGCTGCCTCTCATTGCGACTACTCCTTCTCCCTCCGCCTCTCAGCCATCTACCCCTGCGCCGGTGGCATCCAAGCCTGCCGTCAAGCTGCAGGCAAACACTAAGACTGTGCACTCGCAGCGCAACCTTCGGGCTCTCAACAACCAGCAGCGCCAGATAGAGCTTGCCACGCGGTCAAAAACTGACGCAGATGTCAAGGCTGAAGGTCCCGATTTTGAACTCACTCTGCTGCTGGGACACGTCTCCATGTTGACGTCGCTCGTGCTGGGCGAGAGCGACGGCCGAAGGTATATCTTGACGGCTGACCGAGATGAGCACATCAGGGTATCAAGATACATCCCGCAGGCGCATGTTATTGAAGGTTTTTGCTTTGGCCACAAGGAGTTCGTGAGTGCCACGGCCATCCCCCTTTCCAGGGGGGAAGTGCTCATCTCAGGGGGCGGAGACGAGGACTTGTTTGTTTGGGACTGGAAGTCATCCAAGCTCCTCTCAAAGAAGAGCATTTTGTCGCTCGCACAAGAGATTGCCCCTGAGTTGACCAAGGTTGCAGTCTGCGGCCTTGAGACCTTTGTCTATCCCACCGAGACGGGAACCTCACTTACGTCGTCGCAATTTGCGAAGAGTAAGTGCCTGCCAACCTCCCTCATAAAACCACGGTACTAACATTATCTAGCATCCAAGCCATCTTTTCCTGGCAGCTTACCGAGGACAACACCCTCAACCACCCATCGATCATCCAGCTTCCCGGCAAACCCCTAGACGTCGCCTTCAAACCAGCCAAGGACGGCGAGCCGCCTAAGATCATTACTGCCGTTGACGCCGGCGAGCAGACCCACGTGAGGAGCCTTGCTATTTACTCTTTGATCATGACAGATGAGAAGTTGGCTGTTGGCACGACGGCTTTCGTGAGTGACAGAGGCCTAGAGGCGGAAGAGTTGGATCTGCCGGAGACGGTGGTGCGCGGATTACTGTACAACACGGAGAACCTGCGCAAGCAGCCCACGGACCACGGCGAGGAACAAACTGGCGAACAGCAGGAAGCGCAGGAAGCGCAGGAAGCGCAGGAAGCGCAGGAAGTATAGGCTACGGAGTTGAATTGCCAAATAATTCCGAATAACTATGTTGCTCCTCTAGTTGAGTGTTGTTGGGGACATGAACAAATACACGCCTAAAACCAAAACCTTTAGTACTTCTATATCACACCTCATGCATTAGCCATTAGGCGGTGTATTTTGTTCGGGTCGTTATCAAAAGTTATTCATGTCCCTAGCAACACTCCTAATAACTACTAGTTATCACTGTTCACATATGGACGACTGAGAATAGTCAAGGTGAAATCACTTCTGTGTCATGTACCGACGGTATCATCTGGGATACACTTGATTACGCGGGTATGCAAATAGGGAGATGCGAATCACAGAAATCGTCATGTTCATGGTCTACGTCTGCAACTACCAAACTCATTGAATCGTCTATGACCTCCAAACGCCTTCCAGTCAGATCGAATGCTCCACCACACCGAAACACGATCCGTCAAGTGCGTATATCCCCATCACCATCACCATCCGCTCTCCGCTCTCCGCTGCTACTCCATTGATCATCACTGCGCTGAAGGGAGGAAATTTGCCCTCCGTGTTTTTGGTATCGTCGAGGAGGTAATGATTAGGCGACGTCGGACAAACGGCATCTCAACGTCCACACTCAACCGCTCTGTCGTCCCCCACGCGATTGATGTATATTGATCCCGAAGAAGGGATGCGCCAGAAACGGACGCCGTCCCAACGCCGATGTTGTTTGTGTACCCAATTGAGGGTGGGTGCCCATGCGCCGGACACTTACTGCGAAGCGCACTGCACGCGCTCACCGCCGGGGTGACCATCCTCGTCCTCGTCATCCATCATGCCATCGGCGTTGCCGAAGACCTTGTTCTGGGTCTGACCATCCAGATCCTCCAGGTCCGCGGGTTCAGTCATAGCCTCAGCCGGGGGGACGTTCTGGAGAGAAGGAGAGGGAAGAATCTTTCGGAGAGACTCGAAGGCAGCCTCGTCGTCAGTCCAGTTCTTCTCGGGGAACTTGACGTTGAACTGGATGTAAAGGTTTCCGGTGTCGTGGTGTCGGGGGGCGGGCATACCCTGGCCACGGACCATCTTCACAGCATCTGGGGAAAGAGTTAGCTTGTTGGTCACAACGTGGGATTTTAGTGATTGGAGACGTACCTTGGGCAATAGCCTCGCCGGGAAGAATGTCAATGCTGAGCCATCGCTCGTCGAGGTGCTCGATGAAGATGGTGCCACCAGCAAGAGCTGTGACGAGCTCGATCTCGCAGTTGTAGAGGAGGTCGTCCTCCTTGCGGGTGAAGCGAGGATGGGGCTTCTGCTCAATCTCAAAGACGACATCGCCTGCCTGGACGCCAGGCGCTTGGTCACCCTCGCCACGGAACTCGACCTTGGTGCCGGTGCGGACACCCTTGTCGACGTGGACGTGGAGGACCTTGCGGTCGACGATAGTCTTCTTGCCGTTGCACTGCTTGCAGCGGTCCTTCTCCTTGATGATCTCACCCTCGCCATTGCAGTCGGGGCAGACGGTCTGGAATCGCTGAATCATGGGGCCCATTTGGCGCATCATGGTCTTCATACCATGGCCATCACAGCCGGTACACCTCTTAACAGCGCCCTCCTTACCGCCGAGACCCTCGCACTTAGGGCAGATAATGGACCGTTGGAGAGCCAGCTTAGAGATCTTACCACGGTAGACATCCTCAAGCGAGACCTTGTGAGTGTGGTGGATAGTTCGGGCCTTGGGGGGGCCACGCTGGTTCATGCCGCCGAACATGCCGCCAAGGCCACCGCCGAAGCCACCACCGCCGCCGCCGCCAAAGAACTGAGCGAACAGGTCCTCGGCGGCCATGCCGCCACCGCCAGCACCACCCTCGAGGCCGGCCTCACCATATTGGTCATAAATCTGTCGCTTCTGGGGATCGGAGAGGATTTCGTAGGCATGGGAGACCTCCTTGAACTTCTCCTCGGCGGCGGGGTTGTGGGCGTTCTTATCTGGAAGGGGTCAGGTGAAGGGTCACAGGTAAATGGCAAAGGGAAACTCACCAGGATGGTACTTCAAGGCACCGACCTTGTAGGCCTTCTTCAACTCGGCCTCGGTGGCTGTAGGGGAGACCTAGAGATCAAACATGTTAGGCGAGGTCCGTGAGGGAGAAGGGATTCGACAACATACCCCGAGAGTCTCGTAAAGCTTTGTTTCCTTGACCATGTTTGCGGTTGGTTTGGGGGGGGGTTCTAAAAGTCGGGTTGCGAGGGAGGAAGGATGTGGTGAGAGGAGGGGGACTCTGAAGAGAGAGGTCGAATTAGTAAGAGCCGGGGTATGAAGCAAACGAGAGCGCAAGGCAACGCGAGCGTCGAGGATGACGGAGCAGGCTCTGGGCGCAGCGAGGCCAACGACAGCAGGCAGCGAGCGACAATGGGGCGCAAGAATGATGAGAGAATAGCGGGGGGGCTTTATGGAAAGGAGGGGAGGAGGGCTTGTTGAGGTTCGTTCGTACCTTGTCCACGGGAGCGTATCTCGAACTCGGACGGCGGGGCTGCGGCAGGCTGCACGGGTTTCTGTCTCTTTTTCTGACTGGATAAATCGGAGGGGTTGGATGACGACGACGTCGGTGGGGGAGGAGGAGAGAGAGAGCAGGACTTGGAAGTCGCAGTGCAGGACAGTGAGGAAGAATGCAGGGGGAAAAGAGGAAGAGAAAGAGGAAGAAGTTGGAGTTGCCGCGACTCAGAGAAAGCAGACACAAAGAGGTTCTTTGATTAACAACGTCGTGGTCGAGATTAGGCGCTGGGGACTGGGCGGACGGGTTTTGAGAAGGGAGGCTGCAGGCAGGGTCGTCGGCCTGCGGAGCGCGCGCCTCATGGAATTGTGTGGAAGAAAGTCGATTCTGTGGCGGTGCTGATAATGCACGACTTCCATGGTTACTCCCCTCCCATGACCCCCTAAAACGACATCCGCCCCGGTGCCTTTTTCTGCCTGCGCCCACCTGGAGAGTGCCGCGGGCCTGGGCCATGTACCTGGCGGGCTTGTACTGGACTCCGTGTACCTACTACTACTGGTACTGCCGGGGCGTCTACCGGCTGAGAGGGATCCGGCGGGATACTGGCCGAAGCAATCATTACCAAGCAGCCGGCCGGCGGACGCAGATGCAGATGATGCAGATGCAAAAGGACAAGCATAAGCATCACTCACTCGTATGCACGCACTATTTGCCTGACATGTGTGCCTTTCCCCTTGTTTTCCTGGTTCCCTACCCCCCTTCTTTCTCTTCGGTACCACTTGACCCCCCGCAGCCTCAGCTTCAGCGGAACGACGAGGCTGCCGGCCGAGGTAGAACACTAACACGGATGGTACCCCGGCGCCGCCCCCAAAAGGTACGGCCGCCCAAGTACCGCCGTAATTGTGGGTGAGACCCCGAGAATCTCTGTTTTTTTTTCTTTCTCCAGCCGCAGGGTCCGATGGCCGAGCTCCACTTAGCTTATCCACTGAGTCCACTGAGTGGCACGGGCGACGCCTGTTTGGGTCGCACCCGAACACAAGCCCTTGGCCGATGCGCCACCCCCCTTGGGAAGCCATTTGCCCCAAGTGCCCCAGTCTCACCCAAGGCATACTGGCTCAGTTATCAGTAGCAGCACTGTAGCCATCCGTAGTTAATACCAGAGACATCGCTAGGCTTACTACGTACATGCGATTGCTTGAGCTGCTGCAGGCTGAGAAAAGGGCTGAGCGTAAGATGTAATGTGCAAATAGCGCCCAAAGAAGAAAACAAAGTCTGCCTCCCTGTCAGCACCTCATTCACTGATCACTCACTCAGCAATGTGGTACAAGAGTCCGGGGCCCACTCCCAAGTTCTCAAGCCCCAGACTGACAAACAATCGAATAACGTTCGTGTCCTGTGGCTTGCTTTAGTTCAAACGATTTATCGATCCAGGAACTTGGAAAGGCCCGGGTGAACTATCCAGCGTACGGTAGAGTTCTCCGTTCGCAGGGAACGAGTCAGGTCCCAAGTTTGGAATCCGCCGCCACGTCCGGTTTTGACGTCACTCCTCAGTTTGCGCCGGACCCCTCCCGCTCCGACTCCGGCAATACTGAGATCCTTCCCCGAACGCTGCCGCCGTCACATGTTTTGGCCCATCCAACGCCGTACTGGCTAGCTTTGTTTCAACACCTTCCCTGTGCGTCTGTCCTGTATTCATCCACGCCGTCGCCGCCATGGAAAAGGCATCCAGAAAGCTAGCTCCTAGACGCATGACCGATGCGCGGCGGGAACAGAACAGGGCAGCTAGCCGCAACTATCGTGCGTCCCCATCTCTCTGTAAACCCGTACCCAGTGCTCGCTGTAGGACCCTGACGGCATCTCGGCAGGTGAGAAACGGAAGCAGAAGTTGGCGCTGTTGAATCAACTCCTAGATCCCGATGACATTGGCTTCAGCTCTGGTCATGAAAGTGGCGACATTAATGCCAGTGCATCTATGAACGAGAACGATGCCCTTCCTGCGGAACATGTAACTGACTTGCACTCGGAAACGTCTCATATCGGCTCTTCCATCGACGTGAATCTCCCAGACGTCAATGAATATACTGCTCTTGAGCCCAACACCGGCTCTCAACCACGGCCTTTCATAGCCAGTAACTGGTCTACCCTCTCCGTCCCTGCCCCCCCGGCCTCAACGAACAATGATGAGGCTCTCTCCAAAGTCCTACATGGGGTAGAAACCCTCTCTCTAAGCCAAAAGCGGGATCTCATTCGACTCCTCCAACGAGAAACCCAAGATACCACCAATCTTCCATCGTCACCCCCCTCTTCTATTATACCGTATCCCGAACAACTGCCCAGGAACCCCACCGCCCTCCTTTCTCAGCCCAGCCACGCCGTCCCCTCTACAAGACTCCAACTCGAGGCCTTGCAGTTCTCCCTCGCCCTTAGCCTCACTGCCGTCGCCGGTCCCTCCCGGACTCCCAACCAGTACGTCATGAACACCGGCCTCTTCAGCGCCCTCTTCGCCAACTGCTACGCCCTCGGCATGGGCGACATCGAACCCCTCATCGTCGATGAAGGATGGAGCGTCTTCGGCCTTGGGCCCGAGATCGGCTATCACCCGTCCCAGCTCTCCGTTGTCAGGGCAAAGTTCCACAATCTGACGCCGGACCTACGCCCTTGTGACTTACAGCTGACGCTTGCTCACCATCCCTACATCGTGCGATTGCCCATGCCATCTACCACGTCATTGTACTCAAGCAACTGACGCAAGCCAGGACGTTCTCCCCTTCAAATCCTTCCGCGAAAATATTCTCAAAGCCCTCGACCACGACCCGCCTCTCATTGACGAGGACGCGCTCTGCCACGACGTCCTTACTGGCATGGTATGTTGGGGCTCTCAACACAATACGCTCGGTATGGGTGTCGCTGTGCCCTGGGACGTCCGTTGCTGGGAACCGAGCGTCTGGTTCCTTCACAAGTACCGGCATCTTGTGGGGGGATGGGACGATGAGATGTGGATGGGTGCCCGGCGGTGGCATAGTATGCGCGGCGAGCGCATCCAGGCGGCCCCTCCAACGACGCCGTCGTCGTAAACGGTAGCATGCTGAGCGTATCGCAACCACCTCGTGTTATGGTCTGGATTGTGCTGATGGTCCTTTTCTTCTTCAAGCTGAATACCCCAACATACACACAGCCTTATCCCTAACATAACACAGTTGCCCATATATCCCAAGTCCCAAGAGTGCATACTAAGGCCAATCCGATGCCTAATCCTAAGTCTAGCCATACATAACCTGAATAGTACTTTACCCTGGCCACTAACCCGACTTTTTATTTTATTTCTTCATGTCTGCTTTCGTGTATGTTAGGAACAAAGCTGTGCATGTTAGGGTGGTCCTTCAAGTTGTATGACAAGATTGGGAATAAGCGATACACGGCTCATCCATCGGAGCCAGGAATCAAAGAAAGCAACACTTCACACCTGACTACGAAGCCGACCTTCACTCTACAGCAACTGGCACAGGAGATATCATATGAACATAAACATGTCATGTACTATTACAAAGGTCCTATAGAAGCAGAACAAGGCTTCAAGGCTAACAATAAAAAGGGGTATGGTATCACTAAAAATGCTCAGCCCAACGAATGCCCGCGAACAAGGTCGGCTCAAGGCGGCAAGACCAAGAAACAGGACAAAAAAAAAGGCACATGCATGGGGCGAAATTCATCACGCCCGTTTACACCAAGCAAAGTCAAGGCTTTCTCCACCGGGGTTTTCGCAAGGGTCGTGTCATGATGTTCATCTCTCTTCCAACCAAGGTGGGTAATTCCATGTCATGTTTGGAACGGGATATACCCGGGGATTAGAATGCATCCTCGAAAGGGCAATCGACGCTGTCGTGGCCATCGCGCTCACACACGGCGCACCACTTATCCAGGTCCATGATGCCGCTCTCCTTACCTGCCACAGGCCCAGACTCCATTGGGTTGGGCAAGATCCTGACATTGGGGGAGGGAGGACCAGGGTTCTTGAGCTTCATTGTAGACAGGGGTGCGGGGGCATCATCCCCGGTCGGAGTGTGAGGCTTCAGGTCATCGTGGGCGGCGTCGTCATCCATCTGCATTTCGCCGTTCGTCTTCGAACCGTCAGGACCGAACATGTTGGTGCAAGTGAGAATGTCGTGGCCGTTAGTCTCGCAAATCTCACACCAAAGGGTGCTGGCCTCAGTGGCGTTGGAGTAGACATCGCTCTCGGCCATCGTGTCGAGGGTGCTAGCTCGTCGCTTGTGGACAGCCTCGGGAGAGCGAGCCTCATAGGCCTGGGCGAGGACGACCGTGTCGCGGGAGTCTCTCAGCGAGCTTCTGTGCGCGGCGGGATTCCCTCCCTGACGGAGTGACTCGACTTCCTGCTGAAGTTCCTCCTCCCGGTTGTTCTTCTTCTCAAGGAGCGTCTGCAGTTCGGCAACCTGTCGCTCAAGGTTGTCACGGGCAATCTTAGCCTCAACGTCGCCGCCCATAAAGGAGCCAGGTCGCTGCGTAGGTGTCCTCGCTTCCGCACCGGGAATGCTGTCTCGGCTGAGGGAGTGGATGATGGCTTTGAGCCCCCTAATCTCGTCGTCCTTCTGCTCCAGCTCCTTGGAAGATACGGTGGGTTCGCTGCTGTTGCCGGCGGTGGCAGCGGAAGCCTTTTCACGTTCGCGGCGCAGTTCGGTCCTCGTTCGTTCGACTTCACCACGCAGAAACTCGACCTCGCCACGGGCTTCAGCCTCTCCCCGGCGAGCATCCTCGAGGCCATCCTCCAGTTCTTGAACAAATTCTTCCAGTTGCTTGAATTGGCTGGTCACAGAGTCAACGTCAACGTTTCGGGACTCTAGCTCTCGGACATCCGCCATCAGCTCCTCTATCCTCTTCTCGTAGACACGCTCCGTCTCAGTGCTTGCCAATTCGAGTGTGTCAATAGTACTTCGAAAGTCTGCTCGGTGCGCATCAAACTCCGAAGTGAGCATTGCGATCTTGTCGGCCTTTTCCCGTAGCAAATGTCTGAGCTGTGATGTGTCCTTGTCGTCCAAGCTGTTCCGTCTGGGTGGTGGCGGGGCGTCGGCGTTCTCCATAAGTCCTTGTAGCTCGACGAGACTGCTCTCCATGTCAGATAAAGTGGACGACTGTTCTTTGAGCTGTTGTTCACGGTCTTCGAGTTGTAATCGAAGACGCTCAATCTCCTCCTCGTTTGCAGCGTTGGCGGCGGCGGCGCGTGAAGCGGGTCGAATCTTCATGCTGAACGACGAGACTGATCCCATGCTGCCATTCGTCGTGGTTCGCTGTACTCCCATGGGGGTGATATCATCTTCCAGTCCGGAGACGGACCCTAACGCAGAGATGCTTCGCGGTCCAATGCTAGGCTTGCGATCCAACTTGGACAGCTTCTTGCTTGGGTCCCCCGCGGTCCCCCGCACGCTCTGAGCAAAGCGGTTCGTTGGGCTGCCATACCTCCCAGGTTGTGACTTGCCAGGAGTGGTCATGGACGGCCTGGGTCCGGGGGTCATCTGCATCCGGCGCACAGGGGAGTCGGGGCGCGGCAGTGAGGTTCTCGGGGCCCGCTTGCCTTGGGGACTCGGGGCACGGGCGCCGGGACCAACGGAGGCACTGAACTTGGGCAAACTTGGGGTCGGAGGTGTGTAGTTGATCGAGTTTTGGGTTCCGGGCCTCAGGCCGCCGTATGTGCTGGCCGTCGGAGTCAGGGGGAACGAGGGGATCGATTCGCGCCGTACTAATGCCTTGGTCACAGGCAAAAAGATGCCTGCGCCGGGGACGGTCGTGGTGAAGTATGACACACTGTTGCGACGATTCTGTCAGCGCAACTGCACACGAGGGCATGGGAATGAACAGTGCAGGCTCCAGCTTACCCATCAACATCGCCATTGTTTTTGCCGCGTGTTGCAAAGTCTGGGTGCAGCTCGACACCAGCAAAGGTGCCCCTTTTCCCTTGGACGGTTCCAACGAAGCGGACGGTTCCGTGCATGCCGCCGGGGACATCAACAGTGTCTCCAAACGCAACATCGGCGCCCAAGGCGCCGAAGGCGCGGCCAGGGGTGGTGGGTATCATATTCTGGGACTGATCGCTCAGGACGGATTCGACAGCGTAACTCTCAGTGACATCGGGAATAGTGGCCAGGGAACTTTGGGTGAGGGCAGCCAAAGATGCTTTGCGCGGGAGCGGCGGTAGCGGAGGGATTCCAAGTCGAGAATGGGAAGAGTAGGCAGCCTTGAGATTGGGCGTGGACGCGGTGTTGGAGGGACGTCGCAAGGATCGCGAAGGCGTCTTGGGCCGCAGTTGGGTGGTTGTTGTTGCGGAAGGCATGGCGGCCTTTGGAGGAGGCCAGCTGGGGGCCTTATTTTGCTATGGAGTCAGAGTGGTTCCGCCGAGGGCGTGTCTCATTTGTTTACACCCCACGTCGCAGCCGGATCCGGTAAATAGGGGGGCGGATGCCGTCGAGCAGCAACCCCGGCGCGTGTAACTGGAGGAGACAGAGGCAAAGAGCCTGAGTACCGTAGTCGTAGCGTGGCAGGTAGGGCACCGCACAGTGGGTGGGCAACTGTAGCTCCCGTCGACTAGCAGCCAAGCACGGGTTGCCGAGCACCAAAGAGGACCAAAAAAAAAAGCACCGACGACGGGAGTAGCCCAGTTCAGTTCGCTGGGCTGGCGGCGGTGACGCGCTGCGTGTTAAATGAGACTAGCTGAAAATTTGCCGGAAGAGAAATGAGCACTGAGCGCCCAGCGATCGATCGACTTTTTCTGCGGAGGCGCGGGACGGATGGACGGGCGGACGGACGGGGGGCGGCTGGTTGGTCTTTTATGAACTGAGTTATACCACGCAGTGGCCGAGTTATGAGACCGAGAGAGAGAGAGAGAGAGAGAGAGGGAGAGACCCTGAGGAGGTTGCGAGGTTGCGAGGTAGCGAGGTAGCGTTGTGGTGGGGTGGGGAGGAAATGAAGCAGCAGGAGAGATTGGGCGAGCCGAGTATTGGTAGGAGGCGAGAGCGCTTCGTAGAGAGTCGGAAGAGAGCAAGCGAGAGATGGAACGGGAAAGACGTAGAAAGAGGTAGGTAGAAAGAGAAACCAGAAGACAAAAGAAGTCGAGCTTTTGCTAATCTAGACACCAAGTCGCAGTGAGATGGAAGCCACAGAGTTTGAGATCGATGCCGATGCCGGGCTGGACGAACAACAAAAACGAGGGGAAGAGAGCTGATCTTCAACGACAAGTTCCAGCAACAAGGGGGTGGCAGCCCAGCGCCCTTTTGACTTCTTTTCTTTGTCCGCTCTCCTGTTTCTTTGTCCCGTCAGCGGTCACCGCCTCTGCACGAGTGCTTGCTCCACGCCTGCAAGCCTCTGACACAGGTTCCAGGGACGACGACGCAGGGGAAGAACGGGCGTAGGTGAAGGGGGGGTTCCTGTTGCGACCCTGAATGGGATGAGCAGACTCCGGGGAAACGCAGGGGGGGGTGGGGGGTTGCGTGTATGTGTCTGGTCTGCGAGGGAGGAGGTTTGGGAGGGAGCTGGGCGCTGATGCTGATGACGATGATGATCAGACAAAAGAGAGACGAAGGGATGAAGGGAAGAGTTGTCACAGAACGCCAACGTCTATAACGCCAGCCGGTAGTGGTGGTGATGATGGCGGTGGTGAAGCCTACTGTTGCTGATTCCAACCTGCGAAGTCAACTCTCGCTCTCAGTCCCTCGCGCAAACACCTCCTCCACAATCTCCAACAATACCTCCCTTTATTTACATGCACGGCGTTGTCATGATGCATCCGCCTGCAGCTGTGTTTACATGCACCTAAGCCTCTGTCGCCGTGGCATCGCCTGCAGCCGCTGCATCACGCGTTGCGACCTCCCCGCCCGGCTCCAATGACAGACCAGACCTACGATGCAAATCGCTGCAATCGCCGCCGAGACCACCCGCTGCGCCCTCAATCGCTCGTCCCATTCGCCCCGGCCGGTTGCTGCTCCGCCAGCTCCCTGTGGCGACCCGGTTTGACGCCGTCGGGGGGTCGGAGGGGTAGCTTCAAAGGTTCAAAGACGCTCCTCGGCCTCATGATTGATTGCCCGCAATCCCGCCTAACAGCTTTAGCATCTCCAGCGAAAGCCCGCCAGGAACAAACGTCGCCGTCATACAGACGGTAGCCGCCCTGGCCGGTGGCTCCGGAGAATCCAGGGCCTACCAGAGCCCAGCGACGTAAATCTACAGCCTGGGCCTTTGGTCGTAAGACGCATGGCCCCATCTTTCGCTCCTGTCTAGGTCTCCCAGGTAAGTAAGACTCAAGAGACGGCGAGGGTCTGTGGCGTATTGCCGATTTGCCAAACGTTGACTCTCAACCACGGGAGACAGATTCGATCAATCCGGTTCATTTCCACCAGCTATCCGCCTGATGAGCCCTGCATCCAACAGGCTGCAATGAAGTGACTTGCATGCCCACAACTGCCTCGTGGCAAATGATACATAGGTGCTCATCCTTGTCCACTCGGTTTAGCATAGCGTTACATCCCGGAGCTGTCAAATCCCTCCGCCTCCCCGTGCGCTCGTGTCATTCTACGTACATAGTAGTGTCGGCTTGGGCACAGAGCACAAACGCATTACAGATTGCCACGATGAAATAGTCCGTGGATAGGGGCAAAGAATACCATTCATTGGCAAGCGAATATGATGCTCCGGCTTCTCGTATGGTTTTATGCTTGGATATTGCATATCTTTAGCATCTACCGCTATCATCCTCTGTTCTATTCGTACATGTGGCCAAGCTCTCCTCGGTCATCGCTCGAGTCCTTTCTTCTTCGCTGGCGATCAATCCGTTGTTAATGGATGCACCATAACTCGCACCACGTGAATTCGTCCTCCTCCCGGCCGCTTTTGTGACATTAGTCTTCAGTCAAAAAATGGCATCCTCCCTTGCATCCCTTGAACCCGCGAATGGCTGGTGTCCGCCTCCAGTCGTTGCATCTCGGTCAGTTGAGCCTACTTGCGCTGTTTTGTTGGCTCCAACAAGGCGCCGGGGTTTGAAAGCAGTAGGTGGCCACCGGATATGCCCAGAGCAATGTCGTTTGTAGTGTATCGTCCTCAGTCAAGCAGATGCCGCTCCTACTAAGTCGGCGGGCTGTGGTCGCGCTCGATAATGTCTTCACGCCCCAGGGGCCTCGTTCCGTCATTCAGAACCATGGCTTCTCGATGTTGTCGTCGAAGCCGCTGCTCCTCAGCGGAATGCTCTCGAGTCCGAGGGACCTGCTGCTCCGCGAGTGGCCCCCCTGGCGTCTCCTCCTCGATCTCCATGATGAGGTCAGGAAGCTCTCGGATTCGCCGCCTCGAGTTTTCCTTGTCGATCAGCCCCGCCTTCTCCATGGCTTTCAACCCCCGTCTTGAGAGCCTGATCTTGTCCACAATGTCGACAATCCGGTTGCCCTTCAGTTGCATGTAACTTTTGAAGTTGTGGCGTCTCTCCTCCGGCGAATCACCCCAATCTTGTTTTGCAAGCCATTTCTCGACGAACCGGGCCTTGACCAGCATGCTGGCACCGTATTTGTTAATCAGCTCCAGAATGAACATGAGGCAAAACCTCTCTGCCATATCGCGAAGGTAATACTCGTCCCAGTGGCTGTCAGTTAGCTTTGGGCGCTCGACGTCGGTCAAGCTCAGCTCGAGTGACCTCACAAGAGCGGAGTACGCCTTTGCGTTGTTCAGCTTGGCCAGTCCATCAAGACCTTGGAAGTTAGTTGGGTCTATAGCTCATCGCGCGTACAAAAACATACCAATAGTCTGTCCGGTGAGAAGAGCCAACGCTCGGAGACATCGCATGCGCTCATCGTAGTTTGGCCTCGTGATGCCGTAAAGCAGACCCTGTGTGGTCTCGGGATCGTTGACAGCCCTGTCGCAAAGAATCTTGATGGAGATTTCTCGGATGGAATAGTTTGGGTGGTCCAGGAGCTTCTCCAGAGTCTCAGGCTGTAGGGAGTCCTCGGTGTCCTGCGTGATGTACTGTGTCTTCGGCTGAGTTGGCGGTATCTCGTTGTCGTCGCGGATGATGGTAAGAGCAGTGAACACCGTGCTGACAATGCCAAAGGTGGCCAAGCCCAGGCTCAGGAGAACCACCCGCTCATCGCGAGAAAATGCGAGCAGGCTATTTGCCCAACCCATTTTGCTTAGCTGAGCGATAATGATTTCATGACACTGTTGCGGGTAGGAATGCGACACCTTGAACGGCAGAGGACGCAAGCTGTCGACCAGTTCCTGACAACGGATGGTTCTGCCGCGTCTCACCGCAATTGCGATACCGAACCGAGAGTAGCGTCAAATGCCTAAGGGCGCTCGGCGCAAGTTTCTAATTCCAGGTACGATTCCATGTATTAGACAGCGATTAAAAACGTTGTTGTCATGAGACCCGAAGTTCTCATGACGTATGGTGTACTTAAGGCTTGCTCTTATATGCATCGAGGAAAGTACCAGTCGATTATAGGGGTGATATGCTTCTGGAAATCGTACGCTCTACATACTTACGTCGTAAGAATCAACTGCGCCTCAGAACCAGCGTATACAATGCCTCCATCAATTCATGCATGAGAGCAGAGACATGCCATTTCCATAGGACCTGCCCTTTGCATGTACTCCCTCTTATTTCAAGATGATCGCAACCGAAACGACTCCGGGCTGGGTCGACATTCAGGTAAGGTAGAGAGAGCCCCGTCTCGGTGGTTGGCTCCCAAGTGGGGGGCCGAGACGGATTCAAGACCAGATGCCCCACACTCAATCCGTTACGGAGCCGATAACGATAAGCATTTTCAAGAAAAAAAATCCCAGCTTCAGATCCTTGACAGTCCCACGGCAAAACGCTCCCACAACCATCAAAGTCGACATGGCCGGCTCTCAGCTAAAGCGCCTCAAGGCGTCCCTCAGGGAGCAGGGGATTGTTGGTCCACAGAAGTCCAAGAAGCAGAAGCGAAGTCAGGCACAAGATGAGCGCGCCCGCAACGACAAGCGCCTCCATAGAGGCGCGGTCCTGGAGGGCATCCGCGAGCAGTTCAACCCTTTCGACCTGAAGCATGCCGCCCGAGGACCCAAATTCGAGGTTACCACCAATCGTCCGGCTGCTACCGGTATGGCAGCTGGTATCAAGGGTCGACCGGGCCAGAACAAGGCGGCCAGCGAAGCGAGGGTAACAGCCACAACCTCCAAGGCATCGGTGTATCGCTAACAGAGACACGACAGCGCCGAGAAACCCTACTCGTCGAGATGCAACGCCGCAACAAGGTCGGTGGCATCATCGATCGTCGATTCGGTGAAGACGATCCCACCATGGCCCCCGAGGAGAAGATGCTGGAGCGTTTCGCCAGAGAGAAGCAGAGGAGCCACAAGAAAGGTTCCATGTTCGACCTGGAAGACGATGAGCCCTCAGAGAGTTTGACCCACATGGGCAAGTCCTTGGCTTTCGACGGTGAGGCTCGGGACGACTTCAAAGAAGATGACCTCGAGGAGGACTACGATAGCGATACCTCCGTTCGCGAGATGCAGAGGCGAAAGCGCATTCGCGACCTGGCGGCCGCGGGTGATGGAGAGGACGACGACAATGGCGAACCTGAACGGAAGAAGAGCAAAAAAGAAGTGATGGAAGAGGTGATCGCCAAGTCCAAGCTACACAAGTACGAACGCCAGGCTGCCAAAGAGGAAGACGACGATGTGCGCGCAGAACTTGACAAAGAGCTATCGAACATCCACTGGCTCCTCTCCCAAGGTCGACAAGTCCCCAAGCCTCGCGCCCCCGAGGACGGACCGGTCTCTACTATCGCAGGTGTAGACCGAGGCGCTTTTGAGAGGGACTTTGACATGCAAGTAAAGAAGCTGGCCCAGGACAAGAGAGCCAAGCCTGCCGATCGCACGAAGACGGACGAAGAAAAGGTTGAGGAGGAGTCCCAGAGACTGAAAGAGCTTGAGGATAAGCGACAGCGCCGTATGAGGGGCGAGGAGGTGTCGGACAGCGAGGACGATGCCAAGGCGGCGCAAGATTACTCCAAGGACCCCGACTTCATGGACATGGACGAAGAAGAAGAAGACTTTGGTCTTGGAAGTGGTCTCAGATCCCGGCCTACCGCAACCGAGCTGGGATTCGACGATGAGGACGACTTTCTGATCGATGACGACCTCGTGGCCAGTGGCTCTGACCTGGAGCTCATGGAAAGCGACGACGACTCGGAAGCGGAGGGCTCTGAGGAGGAGGACGACTTCACCAAAGGCTTGCTCAACGAAGAGGAGGCCAGAAATCCTGTTTTCGAGGCAGATTCATCCACAAAGGCGTCAGCGATTCAAAAAGGAGACGACGAGGGCCTACCATACACCTTCCCTTGTCCCCAGTCCTGCGACGAGTTCCAGTCCGTCACTGCGCCTTATCCATCTAAGAGCATCCCCACCATCGTTCAAAGAATCCGCGCGCTCTATCACCCAAAGCTTGACAGCAGAAACAAGGAACGACTTGCAAATTTCTCTACCGCACTCGTCGACTTCGTCGCTTTTCCTTGGGACGCTGCAACGTCTCCTTCGTTCTCTGTTCTAGAGAGTATTGTCCGTCATATCCACTCTCTAGCCAAGATGTTTCCCATCGAGATCAGCAAGCAATTCCGGCAAAATATCGAGGAGATGAGCAGCGAGCGCCCCTTGGCCTTGCAGCCTGGAGATTTGGTTCTCCTCGCAGCTGTCGGCACTGTCTTCCCTACATCCGATCACTTCCACCAGGTCGTCACGCCTGCCATGTTGACAATTTCGCGATACCTTGGACAGAAAGTCCCGCAGCAGCTGTCTGACTTTGCGATTGGTACCTATCTATCGATCCTGGCTGTTAGCTATCAGAAGCTAGCTAAGAGATACGTTCCAGAGGTGATCAACTTCTCTCTGAACACTCTCTGGGCCCTCTCCCCGGTGGCGGCGTCGAAAAAGCTGGGAAGGTTCCCCATTCACAGCGCTCCCGTTGACGTCCGGGCTGCGTCTACTAGCAAAGTTCTTTTGAGGAAGTTGAACTTCTCTGATTGCCAAGGTGTTGATGTCACAGGTACGCAGGCCAAAATCCTCAAGGTCTCTATCCTAGATACAACCGTTCAAGTCCTCGGGGCTGCTGCGGATGCGTGGACTGGAAAGAGCTCTATTCTTGAGACATTTTCTCAGGCGGTGGACGTCCTGAAGCACATTGGTAGCAAAAGCTGCCGATCTCATCTGCCTTCTGGTTTAGTTGAGCGAGTCGAGAAGCTCCAAGCCAAGCTTGAACGGATGCTCCAGGTGGCACAGCTCTCGCGTCGCCCATTAGAGCTGCACTACCACAAGGCCCTGGCGATCAAGACGTTCGTGCCCAAGTTCGAGGAGACATTCGATCCCGACAAGCACTACGACCCCGATCGCGAGCGTGCCGAGCTTGCCAAGCTGAAGGCCGAGCACAAGCAGGAGCGCAAGGGTGCGATGAGAGAGCTGCGGAAGGACGCCAACTTCATGGCGAGGGAGAAGCTACGGGTCAAGAAGGCCAAGGACGAGGCGTACGAGAAGAAGTACAAGAGGCTTGTGGCCGAGATCCAGAGCGAGGAGGGACGCGAGTCGAATATCTACGAGAGGGAAAAGGCATCGAGGAAGAGGGAGAAGAACAGGTAGAAGGATATCCCGTGCACATAATACCAGCACCTTTTATTTCTATTTACAAATACGTCCCTTGAAAATCGTACCTCCTTCCGAAATGAGGCCAATCTAATGATGAAGGTGTTCAAACCATGTGCTTTGAGCGGCTACTTGCAGGAGTATGCTCACGACCAAGACCAAGTGCTATCACCAGATCACAACGGCCTCTAAGGCCTCCAGAACTCGCCCATACTCAACTATCCTCGTTTGATTAGTAGCTGGTTATTTATTGGCAACTTGGGTACAAGAGATGAAAACTGTGTAGATGCCTAGTCAAACGAGCATGCTGCTGTACATACATCATGAAGCAATACCAGGACAGCCCTGTCCATATTCGCACTGTACTGATCAACTATGACAAGAGTGTTGATAAGGACACGAACAACTTTGCCGATGGCACGAGTAATTAAATGCCTAAACTAAACATGCCTAAAACTAATTACATACTTAAAACTAAAGAATTCAGTAACGATATCTCACACATCATGTATTAGTCCTTAAGCCCTGTATTTTATTCGTGCCCCTAGCAAGACACTATAAAAATCCACAAGTGTCCTGTAGACCGCCATAACAGTACTATAATACTGTGTTTAAATATGGTATTCGGACTGTGTTGTGATCAGCTGAGAATTTTGCCTGTAACGCTCATGAGGCCTTCTGTAAGACAGCGATTTCTCACTAACTAAAAGCCGGGGACAGTTTTCCCCATCCCATCCCATATTTCGCCTCAAGAACCTCCTTCATCCCGCGTCTTCCGAGAATCAACACTGCACGTTTCTCATCCCAACCAGTGTTCGATCTGCGATTAGCTGCTCCCCGTTTTCAAGCTCAATCCTCACGGCTCTTAGGGCGCCTGCTCATCATGAGCACGTCACAACAAAACGGTGCAAGTGCACCAGACGACGAAGATGACGACTACATGAACATGACCTTCGACGATCCCGCGCCCGTCAAAGAGTCGTCCTTCGCACGTACACAGCGACTGAAACGCGAGTCCCGCGCCAGAGGTGTCGTCAAGTCCAAGGCCCAGCTCGCCGAGGAAGAAGAAGCTGCGCGAGAAAAGGCGCTGTCGACATCCATGCTGGACGACCCACGGACCAAGAAGAGCAAGGGCCTCGCCATGATGGCCAAGATGGGCTTTACCGGTGGTGGTCTCGGCAGGAAGACAGACGACGGTCAGAGTCAGGGCAGGACAGAGCCGATAAAGGTCAGCGTCAAGGAGGGTCGCAGCGGCATTGGCCTGGAGAACGAGAAGAAGAGGAAGCTACGGGAAGCGGCGCAAGAAAGAGATTTGAAGATGGCCAAAATGGATCCTGATGAGTATCGCGAGCGCGTGAGAAGGGAGCGGGAGGAGGCCCGGCTCGAAAAGCAATTCTGGGCAGCGCAGCGCGTCGCCGAGGGCATGGACGAAGAACAACCCGATATTCAACACACAAACACAGACGAGACCTCACCCGAAGAAGCCGAGTCGACAAAGAAGCAGCGGTCTATTTCATCCCGCCCACTAAAGTCCATCCCGGTGCTTTACCGAGGCCTCGCCCGCTACCGCGAGGAAAAGGAACGCGACAGGCGGATGCGGTACGACCTCGAACAGTCGCTCTCCCGGCTTCCTACATACGAAGACGACCTTGAGGACGAAGACGACAAGAAGGCTTTGGGCAAGGGACACACGGTCTATGCCACGGCCGAGGATTTGGACGAGGAGGATGAGGAGCTGGACGAGTTCAACGCATTGGAGATTGAGGAGCGGTTAAAACAGGTATTGGAGTATCTTCGCGAGAAGCACCGGTACTGCTTCTGGTGTAAAATGGCATACGAGGACTCGCAAATGGAAGGGTGCCCGGGACTGACGGAGGAGGATCACGATTAAACGATAGATATTTTAGTAGCCTCGAGGAAATAGGATACATGTTGGGTTTCAAAGGACAGAGTCTCCGGACTATCATCGTGGACGTGGAAGGAACTCAGGGCACATGCTGACCTGTTCAGAACTCGTTGTCGGAATAACAGAGGCAGTTCCTGTTGTTACAGATGACAAGAGGCCTTTTCCAGGTCTTCGGGGCCTCAACCTGTGTTCGCTGCATGATACCTCCCAATGCCTCCGTCTGATTACATGTTCAGTTTTGTCGGCATGACAAAGAAAGTCGAAATATTTAAACGGCCTTGATCCCGCAAGCATACCAAACAAAGTCTTGGGACAACCCAGTCTTAAGACGCATATCAACATCGCAACTCATTTCACAACCTCTAGCAATCTAGGTCCTCGAGCAAAGTCGCCAAACAACCATACAGCCCGCAGCACCCTCTTCGGTAAGAATACTACAGTTTACAGCAATCAAGCTAGACCAACAAATATCCGACGAGTCAACGAGGCCTATTGGTCGATCAGACATGACCATGGCTTCAATCCCGAAGTTTCCCTCGAGCGTCGAGTTCCAGGTCGAGCTTCAAGTGTTGGTTGCAGTGAACAAATACTTTATGAGCTATGAATTCTCGCGCACGGCATTCCTGCCCTTCGCCGGAAAGCAAATTCCCATACCGCCCACGTCCTTCAACCACGTTCCGCCAGAACTTGAACGTCACACGGGCAATCCGAGTTCGGAGGGCAAATACAAAGGGTGGGTTCTTTCAGTGGTTGCATACTCCTTGGGCCGCAAGGGGTTGACCACGAACTGGGCCATGCCTGACGGTGCTCCCTTGCCCGAGTCCTTTGAAGAGTTCTTTGACTCTCAAGTATGGATGCAGCCACGCAGTTCATCCGATCTAGACTCCGATAGCATCTGGAAGATATCTTACGACCAGGACATCGACGAACGCGAGAACCCGGATTTCAGTTTTGTGGGCGTCAAGATCATCTCACCTGTTTATACTCGAGATGCTATAATGTGTTCCCCCCCACTGAAAGGCCTGACCGTGGTCATTTCCACCCTGGCGGAGGATCACATCACTATTTCAAACGACGAAACCCGTCTGGGAGTTTCGGTGAGGCAGTTGGGTGGAACATTGGCCTTTGAAGCGGTCAAGTCCATCGCATCGCTCCTCTGGGTAACAGACCCTCTCCTGAACAAGATACACCCTCCTCACTGTGGGCCTGGTTCACTGAGATCCTTAGGTCTGCAGTTTAGCAACCTCGCAGAGTACCATCACCACATCGATGTGGCAGTTCAACTGGCTTCTGCAGATACTTTGGAAGACCCCTGGAACAATCGCCTCTCGCCCGATAGACCACCATTGAACCTATTCCCACATCCGGGAGAGTTGAGCGACCCCAGATTCGCTCACGGAGTAGGCAGAATCCAGAGCACCAGGGACCTCCCAGAGCTCATTCACCTTCTGGGCTTGGTCCCGATAACGCACACCAAACGCCACCCCCGGCCTAGACCTGCGTACGAGTTCCAAGCACTGGACGGACACAGCGCCGGCGCCATGATCAAGTTCAACCAGCACTGCGGCACTCTCAACGTTGAGGCAATTTCTCACTGGGCGAGTGTCTGCACACATCTCGTCTCTTTCGGTATCGAAAAGTCCCCAGAGTGTATCCTAGAGAAGTTGACAATTCTCCGTCAACAGATACAAGACCGAACCATTTCTCTTTTCGGTGGTCTCACTTCCCGAGGTTTAAAAGACACAGCTGAGTACTACCGGAAGATTACCCAGGCAACTCAAATTCCAGAACTCGCAACATGGCCGGAACTGAAGAAGGGAGTCCCTGGCCCTGAATCCGAGCCGAGTGCGCTTCCTTCAGACATGGACAGGAGCAAGGGAATCCCATTTCTGGACGACCTCGGAAAGAAGCTCGATAAATGGGAGAGCTCGGCCAAGACCAATGAAACCGACTGCTACACCATAGGCATTGAGCTTGAGATGCTAACTCCGTCGTCTGGTGAAACAGAGGAGGAGAAGGCTGACAGGATCAAGCGCATGAAGCGGCTCAATCGAGTTCATTTTCCAGAGAAAGAACTAGACGAAGATTCCGAGTTTTTGGGAACCAACCAGACGACCAAGCCATGGGAGGACCCTGATCCAAGCGACGGCAGATCCTATGTTCGCGGGATGTGGTCCCAGACGAGATATCCTCAAGTCGCCGAGATAATGAAGAACAAATTGCAGCTTTTCGCAATTTGTGACTTCACCTTGCGTCAATATTCAACCGGTTGCTCCGATGCCGCCTTGAACCAATTCTTCGCAAAGACAGGGGGGTTCTATCCTGACCCCAGCTATGAGTCTGAGTGGCAGGCCTGGACCATCAGATCGGACGGTTCCTTGAGAGCCTTGCTCGACTGGAGAGGCTACAAGAGTGTTGACGGCATGGAGATAGTGAGTCCCATCCTCAGAGACAAGCCTGAGGGCTGGGAAGCCATCCTCAACGTTGTCGCTGGCCTGCGGCGAGAAATGAGGCTCGTCGTCGACCAGAACTGCGGAGTCCACATCAACGTTGGTAAAGGCACGGAGCCCATGCCGTTCCATCATTTCCGGAAACTGATCTGCCTCATGTATTGTGCTGATCCTGTCATTTTCAGTCTCTGCGACCCAGATAGGAGGTGCAGTATCGGGTTCTCTCATCCTCTACGCGGTGGCGGTGGGCTGGGAGGTGAGTACGAGGAAGCATGGGAAACCCTCCCAATCACACCGGACTTTGCCCAATACATGCCCGTTGATCAGCTTAGTTCCGAAGACTGTGCCACCTTGAAGAAGATATGGATGGCACCTGATTTTGAGAGCCTCAACCACCTTGTTGCACCTCGTGGATATAGAAGCTGCGTCAGTATCAACCGGATCAAGGGTGTCGACATCCCCGGGAGCTTCTCAGGGGCTGTCGAGTTTCGATATCTCGAGGGCAATCTGGATCCTGACTTGATCCTCCGGTTCGGCCAGCTTATGGCCACTCTGTTCCGATTCGCCGACAAGGCAGAGCCAAAAGCGTGGCAGGGGCTGGTTCGTAACTTGATGCTGTGCAAGGACGCAGGCTGTTACGACTTGGATATCCTGCGCGCATTCCTCGATCAACTGGGCCTCCACGAAGACTTTTCTTACTGGAATTCAAAGGTGCGTAAGAACTGGGACCTCCCTAGTGCTACTGGGATCAGAGACGCGTCTTCTCTACATGTGCTACCCCCAGTTCCACCACAGCTTGTCGAGTCTCATCTCCGAAATATTTGTCGGAGACAAATAAAGCCGGATCTCAATGGTCAAGGGTCGAGCAGTGAGGAGATCAAGATACCTCGGGCGATATATGTGAGAGGGGCAATCCAGGACCGCGCCAAGTCCCTTCTACAGATTGTCTCATCCAACGATCCCATGCTCCAGGACAACTTGGAGCATACGCTCTCTGGTGCAATAGAAGTCAAGGAGTCTCCCTGGAAATATGGAGAGGAAAGACAGACCGAGCTTGAAGCCAGATTCCACGCAACGGGCCTGGCGGCTTCGAGCCAGGAGGAACCTGGAAACAAAGGAGAAGTCAGAGAAGCCAGAGAAGCGTGTTCCAAGGCGGCCCAAGGCAAGGAGAAGGGCAGTTTGCCCGAGATTCTCCTTGAGTGTCAAGAGCGGGCAAGAAGCATGGATGCACAGGAAATGAGCCAGGAGGAGCTCAACACCTTCGCTGGTCTGGATCGCCTTCACAAGGATGGACAGGATTTCTTGGATGTTTTTTCACGGACGGTAGGGCCGAGGATGCAGATGATGGTCACACAGGAGGACTGGGAGCGATTTCTTCACGACTGATTTCCATCTAACCGTAGGTAAGACGAAGAATTAAGAGTAAGCGATGAGGAAATGAAGCCTCTATCATGTTTCCAGAATCTGACGCCATTATATTATGCCCCTTATGTCCCTGTGTTTGTATCTTCATTGTGCACTAAACAAAGGCCGTCAAAGCGACGCAGCCTTACCGTCGGTTTTCTAGTTTGAAACGCCTCTATTGATGGCAGATTCCTTCTCTTTGCTTTATCAGTCGTTTGTTTTAGGCTGTACCCCTGCTTCGAGGTTTGGTTGAGCTGGAGGAGAAGGTGAATCTCTCCGCGGACTCCAACCTCCTTTCCATCCAACCCAACCTTTCTCCCTCGGGCCTCTCGCGAGGGCGAATATCAATGATACACCAACAAAGGCAACTGTAGAGCGTCAGTGAATCGGAAACTGGCAAGCTATATGCCGCTGTCCACGTACTGCTGCATGCACCGCTATGTCTCCAACCTCCCTCAGCGTAAAGCCTGTTTCCAACTGCCGTGCCTGTCAGCTGTCCAAAGAAGGCGCAAGCCATGTACGCAGTGTTAACGCGATTCCTCGCCTTTGGGTTGATGTTGAAAATGGCGGCTCGGTTCGCAACCTGGGCCGTCTGCACGCCAATGTCGATTCCAACGGCCTGGATGATGGGCCCTGCAATGGTGAAAGTGCTGATGAATGTCCCGATAATTGTGCCAACCAGGGCGATGACCTGGCCGGACAAGGTCGACAGAAGGGGCACGAAACGATCGATGAGTCTGCCGATGATGGGGATTGTGATGATGGTGACGAGGGCCGTCAGGGAGAACAATCCGATCTGCAGCGACGAGAAATCGAAGGGCGGCGAAGCGAGGAGGAAGGTCAAGGTTGTCCAGAAGGAGGTGAAGATGCAACAGAGGCAGAACGTGATGAGACAGGCCTGGATGAGCACCGGCTCCGTGACCATCATGTACGGAATCGACCACAATGCTCGGAAATAGTTGAGCCCGTCGGGGTTCGTCGACGGATAGTCAGGCATGAAGAAGAAGAGCGTCACGGCAAGCAGATACTGCGCACCGCAGGCGAACCAATAGATGTTCCTCCAGCTGGTGAAGTTGGCGACGACGCCAGACAAGAGCCTGGCAACCAGGATACCTAACATCAAGCCGGATACAACAATGGACAGCAAGGACGACTTCCGGTGGGCAGGAGCGAAGTCTCCCACCAGGGGGATCATCAGCTGCGGCGTTACGGTGGTGACACCGCAGATGAAGGAGAGTGCGCGAAAGACGGCGAAATCTTTGGTGACACAGAGACCAATCCACTAAACTCGGTTATCAGAGACAGGCCAACTCATGTTGCTGAGAAGAAGAGGCCGACTAACCATTGTAGCGGTTGCGAGGATGAGAGAAATGATAAAGGGTCGTCTTGTTAGGATGTCACCCAGGGGTAAGACGAAGACTAGTCCCGCAGCGTAACCGGCTTGCATCAGAGTTGCCACTTGAGAAGACTCTTCGTAACTAACTCCAAAGTCGACAGCCATTTTGTTAAGAATTGGCTGGTTATAGTAGAGATTGGCGACTGTGAAGGTTGACGACTAATGCGATGGGTTGATCAATATACAAGTTGGTTCCGGAGCAATGGCAAGAAGAGAAGAGGTGGAGGAATGAAACCAACCATGGCATAGAGTATACAATGGGCCATCGTGAGCGACGTGGGAGCGTTGTCATCCCATCGACAGTTCTTAGGCGTCAGCACCCTAAGAATCCAACTAGATTCATACTTGGAGATGACCAGCGGAGGGCCGCAGTCGGCCTCGTCGCCCGAGGTGGGCGAGTTGTCCGAGTCGGGGGCAAGGGTTTCCTTGTCTGTCGAAGCATGACTATTCGAGGATGGCTCAAGGTTTTGGATCGTGAGCTTTTCAGGGTCCGAAGCCGATGACTTTTCGGGCGTGGGAGGGGACGACGTCATGGTGTTTACTCTCGAGCCGAGGTCGGCTGGTGACAAGAGACAAGGGGATGGTTCGCCCAGGATCGATACATTGACTGCGATGATGAATAGGGACGCGGAAGTCGTCTTGCGCAACCGAGAAAGCGAGACGGAGAGTTGTCACCAAAAACGTGATGGCGTGATTGATGTGAGAAGGGTATTTTTATTAAAGCGCGAACTGCTACAGAGTACGAGGTAGTAATTGACGAAGGCAGGCCCTATTGATTTTGGGGGGAATTTCGGATTAGCAAGCAAAGGTTAGTTGGACGGAATTGCACCATCGAGTTCCGACAGTTAGTCCCGGTCGCGGAGCGGGATGGGGGAGATAAGATGGATCATGTCTGGCCGTATGTACGGACGGAGCTGCAAATAGCGACCCCATTCTTATTAGGTCCGCTGAGAATGAGAACTCAGCGCTCGCTCAGTGGTGAGTGGTGGGTGGTCGGGCGGACGGATGGATGGATGGATGGATGTGGATGCTGGCCGGGTTTACAGCGGGCATGAGATGAAGAAATGAAAGAATTGGAGACGTGAGTTGAAGCAGAGGAGAGGAGTGGAGAGGAGAGGAGAGGAGAGAAGAGAAGAGTCGCGTGGCAATGTGTGTATATTGTGGAGCCTGCACTGTACACACATCTTAGACAGGACTGTCAGGTAGGGCTTCATGCCGTGCAACCATCTGTAAGAACCTTAATCAAGGGAAGCGAGACGTTTGGATGTTTATGTCGACCTGCACACTACAGAGTACAGAGTACGCGGTATTCCAATGGCCGGTATGCTATGGAGTGTAAGAATGAGTTCCCCCTTAACCCCGGGCTTATTCCATGATCCTTCGGATGTTTACCAAGACAGCCGTTGTTGCAATGATGGTCACAGATCATAGCAGTGGTGCTATCCAATCTAGCCCTACGGATACGGAGTACGAGAATGCGGGATGGTGGCTGGAGCACGAGAAACCCTCTGGCCACGGGAATAATACCCGTACCTAAACTGAGACAATGCGAGGGGGGCAATCACTCCCTGCCTTCAAATGACACATGTTTGGCTACTTGCTTGTTGGCCGCACCACCAACCAGCGACAGACAGACAGACAGACAGACACATCACAGTCCCATCTTGTGAATTAACTGCTTCGCCAAGGCCAAGGCCAAGCCCCAAACCCCCCCCCCCTGCGCCTCCAAAAACTGAACCGCTGAACCACTGAACATCCCCTGATCTCCGCCACCGTGACACTAGGGGACATGGGTCGGCTCCTTCAAGCTCCCTGGTCCTTAGTGGTGGGGGAAACGAGATGAGAGCCTTATGGATCCCTCTTCGTACCAGCTGTGAATATTCGGACATTTCCCTTTACGATCACCCTCTAAGCGACCCCGGTTTCACTTCTGCTTCCTGCCTGTTCTGTTTTCCACTTGTCCATACCGTCATTTTTCTTCTCTTGTTCTCTTCTTTCTCTCACGGCCGTTGAACGCGCACAATTATCGAACCAAATCGCGTCTCATATCAACGTCGACATCCCCACGCTCCTTTTCGAAGGCAGAGAAGCCCCCTATTTTCTGTCCGTCATGTCGCAACCACCAGTTCCAGCACAGCAGCAGCAGCAGCAGCCGCCGCCGCAGCAAGAAGGAGAGCTGCAGGGAGATCTACAACACCATGAGCAACAGCAACAAGAGCAGCAACAAGAGCAGCAACACCAGCAGCAGCAGCAGCAACAACACCAGCAGCAACAGCAATACCAACAATACCAACAATATCAACCTCAGCAACAACAGCAACAGCAACAGCAACAACAGATGCCGCAGTATCAACAACCCATCAAATCCCAGTTCCAGCCTCAAGGCACCATGATGGAAGCCGTTCGCGTCTCCCCGATGTGGCCCAGCAAAATGATCCTGCGCGTGCTCTCCATGATATTCTGCCTCATCCTCATCGGCATCTCCGCTAGTGAAACCGCAAATTCGTATTATTATACCATCTATACCGCCGCGTTGTTTTGCCCTCCTGTAGGTTTCCTTCCCTTCCCACACAGTCTTTGTTCTTCTCCTTCTTGGGTTGCTGACTCTCTTTTGCTCATACTTGGCTTAGGCCAGCATCGCCTTCGTCTGGAACCTCTCTGATACCGTCTTTCTCTGCGCGCGTCGAGGCCATCGCGGCATCGTTCCCGGCGCCGCCGTCGGCGTCGACCTGCTTCTCTGGATCGGCTACATCGTTTCCGTTACGCTGTTTGGCCTCTCCGATATGTACGGCTCGTACTACTTGTTCGCCACGGCTACCATCTCGTCTTATGGTGCCCTCTTTGCCTTTGGCATCCTAGAAATGTGAGTTTTACTCTCTCCATCTCTTCCTCGCTCTTGCGCCCCCGCTAATGCCGTAATTTCCCTCCCAGTCTCGTCCATTTCACCTTGTTCGTCATCGCATGCTACGAAACCGACGTCCGCAACCGCAACGCGCAGCAAATCATCTACGTCCAAGCTGGCCCCGACGGCACCACCATGTACCCTCCCAACTTCCCCATAGGCCAGACCTACCAACAGCCTCAGCCCACCTACGCCCCAGCCCAGCCGCCAATGCAACAATACCAGCAGTACCAGGCTCCCCAGCAGAGTCACCTTGCTTCGTCCGAAGTGCCCACGGTCACCACCACCGCCACCCCCACCACGTCGCCTCCCCTTGTTTCACCTCCTCAGAACCAGACGGTTGCGCATTGATGAATTAAGCTACTCCGGTTTCCCCCAAGTAATAAGAAAAATTAGTCGGTAATGATAATGCTCGTTTATGGATATTTGAGGTAGCAGTTAGTGGATCTAATTATGTTGTTAAGTCTTGACTTGACACTAGCAAGTCCAAGACAAAGACGGCAGTAAATACATCAAACAGCTCAGAACGTTCACAGAAAGATAGGATATACCATTCATCCCTAGACCCGACTCCTAAACGAAATCCAACCCCAACTTATCTTGCCATCAATATCACCCATTCCTCCTTCACGTGCTCACCCGATTGCCCTGGGTCTCGTTATACGTGTTGACTCCGTCGCAAGCCAGCAGACACCCGTGACAGAGCATGTTACCTTTACAGACCACGTCCGTGGGCTCCAGGCCTCTGTCGCAGTCCCCGAACGCCCCATGCTTCAGCGCCTCGTCACAAGGTCGCAACCTGCCAAATTCATCCAGCGCCTGGCCGCATTCGGGGTTGGCGCAGGCCTGGAAGAAGGTGATGATGATGCACATGATGTCGGCTTACCAGTTCGATACTCGGTGTGAATGGATTAGGGGAGGCTGGCTGGGTGGTCGTTTGAATTCATCTCATGGCGGCACTTATATGTCATCCAAGTGCAAATTCGGTTTGGAACAGCCGTACAAACACGCTGGTTCTCTACCCTGCTTTCTGAGAACAGACAATGAACACCATGACAACATAGCATTCTTTAATCTCCCACTCATTCACCTCTTCATGGCCCTGAACACCTCGACTAGACAGATGAAGCACGGGCTGGGGATGGGGCCATGGGTGGCACTGGTGTTGTTCGGTTGTTCATCTTTTTCTTTTAAAATAAATGTCTTTCTCAGAGGTTTACCCAGAACATACAACTGTTACCAATCAATACAGATATGAACGCGCAAGGTAAACACATGGAGCGGACCAGTCTCGCTCAATATTCAGGGTTCAACAGCTTGTTCGAGATAAGAACACACTCTAAGTGGAGCTATTCAGATGCTGTTTCCCTCAAGGCGCAAAAATATAGCATCAGGGGCCACAGAAGAGCCCACCTAACATGCTGTTCTATTTCATGGGAACATTTAGGTACGGTGGCTATCTATGGATCAAGCGCTCCTGCGCGATCCATCCCGTTTACTTCTTTCTTCCCTTTCTCTTGTTGGCCTTGGCTCCCTGCTGGGCGCCAGAGGCCTTGGCCTTGTTCAGCGAGTCGGTGCTCTTGTCGAGAATCTCAAAGTCCTCGCCCGAGGAGTCGGTGCTCGGGGTGCGCTGGGGCGCGTCAGACTCATCATCATCAACAACGACATCGATCTGAAGGTCGACGGGCTTCTTGGGAAGAAAGCGGCCGGCGGTCAAGTTGAAAAGCCAAATGGGGGCGCGAACGACGGCGGTGTCCTTGAAGCTAGGCTTAGCAAGCTCATTGGGCTGTATCATGTTAGCGCTCCAGTCGCAGAGCAGACTCAAGACTGGGAATCAGTGACTTACATCAAGGAGAAACTCGTTAACGTTTCCTTCATCGTCCTCCTCCTCCAGGTACACATCACCGAGAGAGTCAACGACGAGGATCTTACCGTTCTCGGCGACGACCCTCTTTCGCGCACCGGATGGCGCAGCAGGACCAGCCGAAGCATCTCTCGACAATGCCTGGGCCTTGCGGCCCTTCTTTCCTGCAGGTTTCGTGCCCTCCTTCTTGGTCTCCTTCTCTTGCATTCTCCTCTGTCTTCGGTTCATGGGCTGAGGTGGGCCATCCTCGTCGTCAGAGGGCGGCGCGGGGGCAGGCTCGGGCGCAGGCGCAGGCTCGGCGCCGGGGATGTTGAAACCTGCACCCCAGGCAGTATCCCTCGCGAACTTGATGTAGCGCTGGATAAACTCCTTCTGGCGCTTCCAGCTCATGAACATGATGTAATAGTGGACGCCTCCGCCAATGACGAGGAACAAGCCGGCAATGACCGTTCCCAGACCGGGACGGTATCGGTTGTAGTAATAGTCGGTGCCCTTCCAGAGGGGGAAGCCATTGTTGAGGAAGTGGTCGTAGCGTTCGCGCTCGGGGCCGCGGAGGATGTTGACGATGAGGGAGAGACGGGCTTGGGCCTCGCCGGCCTTCTTGACGGCGGTCTTGATCTGGGCGGGGGTGGGGGGCTTGATGTTGACACCCGCCTTCTTGTCGCTAGCGCGATCGTTCTTGAGCTGCTGCTTGACCTTGTCGGGGTGGAGAGAGCGAGTCATCTGGCGGTAGGCCTTGGTGATGTCGTCCTGGGAAGCGGAGGGAGAGACGCCGATGATGTCGTAGAAGGTGGTCGAGGGATCGGTCTGGTAAGCCATGATTTCATCTCGAATGCGGAAGATTTCGCGATCTGGTAACACGCTCGAGGTCAGCGACGGAGTCGAGGATGATGTCTTGTCATTGTTTGCGACGTGAACAGGGACGCGGCCAGGGGCGCGAACGCGGAGGTGAACGAACCTTCTTTGCTCCATGCTGCTGTCAAGGGGCTCAGCAGGGCCAGGAGCCCAACGGAAAGGTACGAGATCTTCATCTTTGCATGATACGTATGCCCAAGGTCGTAAGCGTGCCAATGTCTCTGCAACGACTGCAACAAACAAGCAAGCAAGCAACCGGATCGGAAGGCCAGCTGTTGGAACACAGACGGTTGGCAGGACTGGATTCGAAGAGGACCAATGCGAGGAGTAAGGAAGAAACAAGAAAAACTCGGGTCCGCGCCGGGCAGTGTTTGGGAAAAAAGAACTGCGACTGGCCGTGAAGAAGTCGTGGCCACTTGAGGACCCCTTGCGTTCCATTTAAGCCTTTGCGACAGGGGGTACCTTGGTACTCGGGTACCTAATGCATGAAGAGGCCAGCGCGACAGGGGAGCTACCCTGGAGCTTCGCCAGGCACCACGGAAGATTTTCTCTCGAAAGCCGGAGACAAAGCTTCCATGATTCCCGTGCAACACACACTGTTAAGCCAGTTAGGGCCTTCAGTCTAACAAGCTTAGCAGGCCTTACAGATAGCCACTTAACAGATAAATATATAAAGTACTTAGTGTATTTAGCCCAGGGCTAATGGCATAATTGCTTTTTCTTAGGACTAAACTTTTGAAATGCCCCTCCGTAGGCAAGTAGCAAAGTCTTGCTGCCCGAACTTCTTCTAGCGGCCGTAGCACAACGTGAAGTGCAGGTGTAACGTGTCACACCCAAGAAAAAATCCAGGGACACAAGTGCGTGGAAACAAACCCAAAAAATTGAATCACACGCTACCCAGTAACGGGATATGTTGTCACCTGCCAATGAAAACTAACTTTTCAGCTTCGTCCCCAAAGGAACGTGACCATCCGCCAACATCGATGATGCCATCATCCTCACGTACCTTAGTGTAAGAGCGCCGGGCAGGGTCACAGTCGAGACCAGCCAACTAACTAGCTTTCCTATAGTCAGGCGAGCACTCCAATGTGACGAACTGACAAGGCATACGATCATTTATGAGTACTCATAAAAGCCCTCGGGTCACATCTTGTACTCCTCTCATAAGCAAGAAAAGCCGAGCATCGGAGTTGGGTCAGCGAAGCCAGTAGCTCTCCCCAACATTGCAATAGGCTTTCGTTATTTCTTATTCCATCTGGAACACATTCCTTGCGGAGTCCGGGGCACCACAGATCCATTGGCAAAGATCGGGGTTGTGGTGGAATTATCCAGCCATGGTTGCCTCTCTCTCTCTTTCATCGAGTTGTGTATGCTGTTGTGAACCCGCCTGGTTTATCACTAGCCGGATCACCTGGTGGCGACAACTGAGATGGCTGCTCGTGGAGCTAACACGGCTTGGTCTAGACTACTAGCGTACAGCTGAACTCGCAGCCCCTTACCTCATCTCTAGTCGGCTATTGTGTGTCCAGAATGCAACTCGGGAGCATCATTTGTCAATTTGGCAGGGCTGAGCTGGAACACGGCGTTACCAAGTAAAGTGAGTCTCAGCGGAACGCCCAAACGTGCACACACAAGCTCTTGCCAAGCACTGCATGTTGGCTGGTTAGTCACTAGAGCAGCCTTTCCTGAGTCCAGCCGACCACTCTCCAGCCATGACCGCCGAGCTGGATGGGAGCTGAACATTGTGGTTCAAGTTGGCTGATAGACATGAGACACCCAGCCTTACTTTCGTTACCTTTTGTGTCTCCGTTACTTTGCGTCCAGACTCTATTAGCGAAGGCTGAGCAACGCCACGGATCATTTGCATACCATGGTGAGTGCTCATCGTTGTCTCAACTATTGAGCCTTGCCCATGGCTGACTTCCTTCCGAACCTATAAGAACCGGACCTATCCCACGCTGAAGGAGCTGTTTCTGTATCGCTATTAAGTAGCTCATCTTTTCATACACACAAGATTTTTCTTGAAAGAAATACCGAAGCAACTATGGATACTCAACCCATCGTTGCCCCACCCATCGTTGCTCAACCCATCGATGCTCAACCCATCGATGCTCAACCTATCGATGTTCAACCCATCGATGCTGAACCCACCGATGCTCAACCTATCGATACTCAACCCATCGAGGATCAGTCCATAGAGAATGAACCCATGGAGAATCAACTCATGGAGAATCAACCCATGGACACTCAATCCATGACTCATGCGTCTCTAACCCGTTCGACCAACCCTTGGAGCGGCAAGGAGTTCTTTGTCAATCCTCGCTGGGCCGAAAAGTTGGAGCCGACCTTCAACATGTTCAAGCAGCGGGGAGACAAGAAGAACGCCGACAAGGTCAGAGTCATCCAGAAAACCGGCACTTTTGTGTGGATCTCCAGCATCGGAAGCCTCCCCGACATCGACAGGGCCATCGAATCCGCCCGTGCTAAGGAGAGGGAAACAGGAAAACAGCAAATCGTCGGCTTGGTTCTCTACAACATACCAGGCCGGGACTTTAGCGGGGGAGAAAGCCCAAACAACCTCCCCCCACGGAAGATGGCTTGTGGCGATACAAGGAACACTATGTCAAACCTTTTGCCGCAAAGGTCGCTGCGGCCCGGGGTCTGAACTTCGCCATCATCCTGGAGCCAGACGTGTTGGGGAATCTCGTCACTGTCAAGGACACGCACTTTAAGGATAACATTGCTCATTTCTATGAAAGGGGAACTGCCTACGCCATTATGTCGCTGCAGTTCAAGCACGTCAGTCTGTATATAGACGCGGCAAATGGCGGATGGCTTGGGTGGAATGACACTCTTGAGCCCGGTGAGTACGAGCTCGATATCATGGAGATGCCGTTACTAAACCCAAAGTAGCTGCAAAACAACTGGCTAGAATCCTTCAGAGAGCTCGGGACCATTCCTCGCGTCGCACCAAGATCAGGGGATTCTCGACCAATGTCTCCAACTTCAACCCATTCAGCAGCCAACGTGAAATTTACAATAAGGATTCTGAATCCTGGGACGAGTCCCATTTCATCGAGAGACTTGCCAAACATCTAACAAAACATGGACTGCCGCTGCATTTCATCGTCGATCAGAGCCGCGTCGCTATCCCAAATACCAGAACAGAATGGAAAGAATTCGCCAATGTCAGGCCCGCAAAGTTCGGGATGCGGCCTGGTACAAATGTTAAAAAAGGATATATTGACAACATTGTTTGGGTTAAGCCCGCAGGTGAAAGCGATGGAAATTCCGATGAACTGAAATGGCCAGGACCGCCTGCAGGAATGTGGTTTCCCGAGTACATTGAGATGATGGTCAGGAACAGTACCTTTTGAGAGGATCTCGCTTGTGACAGTTTGGGATATACCCATAGATACGTAGGTCTAGTGCAGCGGCGAGCCACTTCACTTGGAGGCGCAAAGCTTGCGCCAAATCCTTAATCCGGGTTGAATTCACTCAAAGTCATCACATTCATTAAATGCAGGAAAACGGTCACATTTGAAGCCGCCGAGAGATGTAATAAGAGCATTTGGAGGGACCTTGAGTTATTGATAGGATGCTACTTTGGTAGTAGGCGTTGATGGTGTTATAATGTTGCTATTGCAGTTGTAAAGCTGCCTGCCTCAGTTGGCGTTCATAGGTAGGGAGGTCATGTGATTGTATATCTTATGTAACTATGTTAGGTAGCTGTTGAAGTAAGTGTAAGATAGTATAGAGTAAATTGAGTCAATTGAATTTAGTACTACTTAACTATAGCTAATTACTGTTACTTATACCCCTACTATAGTATATCAATGTATTATAATTGAGCAGGTGTGTTCCCACGACTCATGCACAAGGCCATTTGATTCCCAAGATGACTTGCTACGACACGTTCGATCTTGTCCAGCCTCCTCTAGCTTTTCAGTGGTGGTTCGCCCAGAACCTACCATTCAAGAAGCTACGACACAAATGTGCGACCATTGTTCTGAGTCATTTGTGTTTGCAACCTCTCTTGAAATGCACCTTCAAGCAAAGCACGGAAACAAATTCTGCCCATGCCTCCACGAAGAATGTGAGCTGAGCACTGAGTTGTACACCAGTTGGAGCCTTAACATTCATGACATTCTTGAGCATGAAGGGCTGTTATCCGGGACCACCGACAGATCTTTATAACGGATACAGAGTCTGTGGGGACTCTGCTACTTCAAGCTGCAGTCGTTGATTCAAAACGAAATATCATTTTCTCAGGCTACATCAACCACGACTGCCTAACTGTAACCGACCTTTGGGACTTGGCCACAAAGCATTGCGGTGGAAAGCTGGATCATCGCAATGCTAAAGCGTTGGGCAGAGTGTTTGGCTCGCCATCTTAAAAAAAGCCACAAGGTCACAATATGGCATGGTTGGCTGAGCAATGGCTGATGGATGTTAAAACAGCATGTTCTACTTATGAAGGTAGCTGAATGGTCCCACCACCCCCATGACGAACGTGTCTACCACGTCAGTCTAGCTCAGGCAGGGTTCGATCCAGATGAGATTCTACCGGCTCCCTCAAGTTGGGTGCCACCAATGACATGGTTCCAACTCACGGAACCTATTCTTCCAGGGTATTCGCTCGGATATGTCTGTTCGTTGTTCGCTCCGTCAGATCTCCTTTGGAACTGGCACGATGCTGTGCTTTCATCGAAGATGAGCTCCAACAGGGTAACGTCACGTCACGATGGAATCTTTCAAGTATGACAAGTTTCTACCCGCTGAAGGGAGGATTCTATCGGACAGCTTCCGCAATTACAAATCGCCTCAGAGAAACAGTACTTCGACACCAGTCGGAGTCACGCTTCGCTGTTACCAACAACGGAAACATAAGTCCCGAATTCAGCGCAGTGCTTCCGGTGTTGGGCACTACATCTAAATTATCACTGCGTTGACTGCGGGATTCCCACGAATATGTGTGCCAAGCTATGCCGAAGATGTCGAAAAGGAAGAGTTGAGTGGAAGAGTTGCGAGAGCTGCGAAGACCTCACGGCCTACGGCCGAATTTGCTGGAAATACACCCAGCACCAACGCTTGCAAATCCTATCATGGCCATGTGTGAAGTGTGGTAGCTCAAGACTTGGGTCAATACCGAATTGTCAAAGCTGCCTCAGTGTAGCTGAGCGCCTCCATCGACACCATGGTGTCAAACGCGGTCGCAAAGAAATCACAGAATCGGATTCACAAGAAGCGAGAGAAAAGGGTTCTTCACACAAAGAAATGCGCCGCAAACTGTCACGCCTTTAGGAGCACAAATCCACGGCTGTATGCACCGAATGTGGTGAACCCAGAACGCTGGGAAAGACAAAGTGCGATAACTGTTCTAAAGCCGCCGACCGCATTCGAGCCCGCAAAAAGCGAGAAGCAGCAAAACCTTCGTTGAATTGTCTAGATTGCGGTGGACTTCGAAAGAAGGGAATATCAAGGTGCGAAAGCCACTGGGATAGCTCTTTGCGTCACCAAAGAACAGAAGCACACAAAAACGCTGTAGATTTTCATTGGATCTTCTTAACGTTCGCAAGTAAAAAAGCATTCCTATAATAATTTTGCTAACAGAGACGAATAAGCGAAGAGGTACACGAAAATCTACTCCGGCTATGCCCAAAGACTTTCAATAAGCGGCGAGCCATTTAATACTGAGAGATTTAAAATCAAAGTAGTACTCGACACCTATTCTCCCTTGAACATATATTCTGAGATCAAGTGCGCCATTAATACCATATCAAATCAAAGAATAATACCGGAGACTGACAAGTACGTACATAGTTAACAGATCAGAGGTACATATAAGAAAAGCCCCTCTACAAGGATACGCAATAGAGCAAAACGAGAAAAAGATTTTCAATGTCCCAGTCAACTCAACTATCTAATCTAGCTGGAGCCTTTACATGGTAGGAATACCCTCATACTCCGCGTAACCAAGTGCAAGATTCATATTCTCTGATGAATTTAGTCAGTAACCAGAGGAAATATCTTGAGTAGGGGACATGGGGGCTTACGCAGGCACTGAGTACTGGCTCCCTTATTGAGGTTGTCTATCGTGGCACAACTTCGCTCAGTTAGCATCATCAAAGCATCTACTAAGTCAACGATCACTTACACAACCGCCCGCTTGCCAGTGCTATCAACAGCAAAGGCTCCGATCTCAACTCCGTGTCGTCCGAAGATGTCTTTCACTAGGGGAGCTTCACCTACAACCTTAACGAGCTTCTCACCAGCATATCGGTCCTGGTAGATATGGCGAATATCGCGTGAGGTCATAGTTTGATTCAGGGGTAGGTTGATGGTAAGATGAATACCCCTAAACCAAGAAGCAACATGTGGCATGAAGCTAACCGGAGTGCCAAGGTGGTAACTGATTTCTCGTTCATGAATATGACCTGTTAACGAATATGGAACCAAGTTGTCCTTCAGTCTGTTAAGATCGTTATTCGGGCCTGGCCGAGTGCCAGCGCCAGAATAGCCCGATACGCCAAAGACAGAAGGCGCGCCTCCTAGGTGTTCAAGCATAGGTGCGATGCTGAGCTGAGCACCTGTAGCATAACAGCCAGGGTTGGAGATTCGGGTAGCCTGGCAAATAGCGGAACGCTTGGTAACCTCAGGTAAGGAATAAGTCCATGAGTCATCGAATCGATAGTCGGCGGAGAGATCAACAATAAGGCTCTTGGAGTTGATATTGTCAAAGGCGTCAATAAAGGGCTTCGCCACACCATTGGGGAGAGCTAGTACCCAGCAGTCCACTTTGCCATCTTTATCCAATTGAACTGCATCCTCGGGAGCCAAGTCATCGTAGATGATCTTACGCTTGTTGTAGCCCTGGAGCTCTTGGCCTGCCAGCTCCCGTGAAGACACATGGCGAAGGTCCATGTACGGGTGCTTGTTGAGAAGGTCGATCAAAGCCTGGCCAGTGTATCCTCGGGCTCCAATCAGAGCGATGCGAGATGGAACATCGTTTGAGGCATTCTTTTTCCCCAGGGGGGGGTTGAGGTTTGTCATAGTGGCGTACCCCCGTTCTTGCCGGCTAGGAGTCGCCAGGAATTTGGTAGATATGTTTCGAGAGTTGAGCGTCTGGCGTCGGCCGGTGAGGGATGGGCTCGAGCTCGAGGAAGCGGAAATTGACTTAATGAGAGGCCCGACGACTCGGCGGGTGCCGCCGCGCATGGCCACAGAGGTGGCAGAGAGCATGATTGCGGTTGCTTCTTAGCTCAATTGAGTCGCCGGTGAGTGGTAGGGACGTTGTGTCTTGGTGATGTCGGTATTGCCTTCAACCGATGGTTTGACTCGGCGGGGTTTGTGTTGTGTGGCCGAAATCGGTAAATATGGCGCTGGAAATGGTAAGAACATTAAGGTTTTGGCCGGTGCACGGTCCGACTATTAATCCTTCGCCCACCTTGCCACCTCATTCGGTAAAGCTCGCCAGACAAGCCCCGCGCCAGAGTCTTGCCCCAGCCAGGCCCATTTTCTGACCTTCGAGGGCGGGGTCCATTTCTTGACCCTCGTTCTTGACTTACTGCTCTTGTCCGTCATAAATGGCGGCAACGCCGTCATTCCCTCTTTGCTCTGCCTCGTCTCGTCCAGTTGCTTCTGTACGGCGACCATCCCACCGGCCGGCTCGACCGACTGCTCCGATGGCGCGAACAATGGTCGCCCCCGTTCGCTCCAAAGCCAACTTCGTCCCTCCCGAGTACCAGGCAGAGTTCCTCAGGCAGATCGTCACCCGAGAGAACAGAGTCGCCAAGAAGCCAGAACCACTGGCCGGTGTCGCTCATCGAAAGTGGCTAGAGGGAGTCCGCTTCCTCTAGCGTCACGACAGCTTCTACGCTATTAGTCAAGTGCAGCTTTATGTCATTGGCGGAGGACGGTTTCAACTAAAACTGAATAACAGACATTGCTATTCTCTTATATCTACTAAAGGAACGACCTTCTAATATCACCTTCATCCTCACCCTCGTCCTTGACCAAGTCTATCCTTGATATCTCTTTTCCCGCTCTCCCGCTCTCCCGTACTGCATACCGTGAACAGCGATGCCGACGCTAGCGACGTCAGTTCATCCTCCGAACAGTCCATCCCGCCACCCCCGGCCGACGGTACAAAGACCAGCGCCCCGCTCATTCCGCCGCAGCCAGCTTTCGAGCCCCGATTCCCCAACTTCGTGGAGTAGTGGACCTGTAGGGCGGTACAGCTCCGCTATGGAAAGTCCTTCACGAAGCGTTGATGGATGGCGTCCCATGACAGTCCGTCATTCTTCAACTCGATGAGCTGCTCGTCTTAGTCAACTGTGAAGCGGCGATTCGTGTTCCAACCCCGTCCCACCCGGCCGTGTCTCTCCGTCTCCGGTGCGTCTCTCCGATCCTCAGAGGCACGCTTCTTGTGTCCGTATGGATCCCAGGTGAATTGTAGCTGGAAGGTTGTCAAGCCCTGTTCCGTCACGCGTTTGAGACACACATCGCGGAGTGGCCACGCCTCGAAAGTAGCGTAAGCGGCCTCGTCTAAGTCGTTTCCAGTCTGCGACGGGCTTAAGCGCGAAGGAGTGGGCATGGTGCACGACCGAGACCGTCTCCTTGCCCAGGCCGTCAACGGCGGCGGTCGGGCCAGAGCAGGTCCTGAGCGGACCCGTGGAGAGCCGGCGGTACTGGGCGACGTTCGGGTGGGAGGGGCCGATTTGCGACGCTTGCGTGGTTGTGGTGGTGGTTCGTCATCGTCGTCCTCGTCCTCGTCCTCGTCGGTCAACACTTGTTCATAGTCCTTATCACCGTGACGTTCCCGCCAATCCTCTCGATAAGCAGCACTGCCCCTGCAGAAGCGACTGAGCCGGCGCTTGGGACGATCGGACGGCGGCTCAACTTCGTCATTGTCCCTCCCATAGGCGCCTGCGATGCTGTGTGCGGGCTTGCGTGATGTGGCTTGGAAATGGAGGGGATTCCTGATCGCGCGGCGTCCGCCGGTCGATCTCGTCCAGCACCTCGCACGTAACCTCACCCATCGCGGTCGCGGAAGTAGAGTCGGTCGAGCGGAGACTCTCGTTAGTGCGGCCTGACGAGTCGCAAAGTGATCGGGGCGTCAACGGCGGAGGCGATGCTACTGACGGAGACGAACTGCATGAGGAGGGTGTAGGAGTGCAGGTTATAGGATCACAATGCGTCCCGGGCGAGTGCGACCACTCTCCGTCTCTTGCTAGTGAAGCAACTGAGGCAAGCTGTGAAGTTCCTATCCTCGTTTGGCTCTGTAGGCTTGCCTCCAGCCCCTTGGCGGCTGACCAGTCCATGAGGTCATATTGTGTGAGATCAAGCATCTCGCTAAAACAACCTCGTTCAGAGTGTCAATTCGACCGCCGCACCAAAGGCACTTACAGCTGGGTGACTCACAGCCATGTGTTCCTTGGTGCCCATAACCTGTTCATGTTATAAGCATTACACGCAACATGTTCCAAAAATAATGGTATCTCCAAATAAATGCCAGGGGGAAATGACAAAAAAGAGATGTGCTAGCAATTGCACGTTTCGATCGTGCGACTGAAGTTGGAGTCAGTTACTGCTGATAGTTGATAGACTCGAATGTGAGACGTACCCTCCGGGTTATGAGCCCGGCGCGCTTCCACTGCGCCAAATTGCTTTGTTGCTGATGTAAACGTTCTTCGTATTTTAACTTATATTAGTACCGGACTGCACCTGTGCGACGGGGCGCTTGGTGGGGTTTAACCCCGCTCCCCCGTGTGAGGGAGTTCACCTCTGCATAATAGCGCCAGGCTTGTGGGCAAGGTTTACTTTCGTCATATTTATTTATTATGATGGATATTAATTGTATCTGGCGAGGTGACTTTGACTTGAACCAGATAGTTTTACTGCGTCTTCAAGGTCATGTTCTCAGCGACGTGACGTCTGTTTGGTGATCAAGGTGGGGCGAATGACGGGTCCTCTCACCAGATTCATTGCGCATGCTAGTAGCTCTTGACAACTTGACACACAACGGACATGGAGTTCAACAACGTAAGAAAGGTCATGATGCACGTAATGTTTTGTTCTTTCTTTTCAACCCTTATTAGCTGGAGACGATCAGTAGGTATAGACCTCGAGCTGAGCCTCGAAACACCGATATAGATTGAGTTCAACAGCAATATTGTGTGTGTTCATTTGTTGCATCGAGGACATCCCGGTAGGTCCAAGCACCAGCATGCTCATAAGTAGTGTTATAGTGCTGACTCTCCTAAGGCAACAAAGCAATTTGGCGCAGTGGAAGCGCGCCGGGCTCATAACCCGGAGGGTAAGCTCATCCTTCGACTTCTGACTCGGGACTGTCGACTAACAAGCATATCAGTCGCACGATCGAAACGTGCAATTGCTAGCACATCTCTTTTTTTGCCTTTTCTTTGGGCTTGTGTTATTGCAATTTTGCCTTTTTAGAGACTTTGGACCCTTGAGTTCTTTCTGGAGACTACCAAGTATGTCCGGTGGCATTTGTTGTTCCGCAATCGCAATCGCAATCGCAAGTCGTCAGTGAGTCACACTCAAAGGGGTTTCGTGAGACCAATCACAGCAGACCAACCATTGCATCAGCATCAGCCACAGCCTCATTCTGTATCAGCTGTGTCCGTCAAGCGGAGCTCTGCCATTCCTTGTGTTTGGGGGCTTCCACGTCAGTATTATAAAAAACATATGAATTGAATTGTAATTATCTTGGATCTGCAGCACCAGAGAGGTAAAGATGCCATGAGTTGAATGTTTCGCCATGCCAGTCAACATCCGACGACACTTCGAAACATACTCCACAGGGCAGCCCCTCCGACGCATAAGTAGCAACAATCGCGGGTCTATCACAAGCAACAAAGCAATTTGGCGCAGTGGAAGCGCGGTATGTCTACACCAGAATCCTCAAGATTCATGTTCGAACGTAACTAACTCATCCCAGCCGGGCTCATAACCCGGAGGGTAAGCACCTCCGTCCACCAAGGTGTCGGAACATCAACTAACAGCAATTCAAGTCGCACGATCGAAACGTGCAATTGCTAGCATATTCTTTTTTTTGCCGGATATTTGCATCCCCTGTCGGGAGAGAACGGGGACCTGTCTTTTTGCCATATGGGCTGGTTGTCGGACTTGAGCATCAAAAGGTGGGAGGGAAAAGCGAATGTTGCGAAGATATTCCATCATACTCCTGGCTAGCACGATACGGGGTTGCCATCAGTCTATCTACGCACGCAGGACTCATACATGTCACTTCCCACAGGACTTGCAAAGTTGAGAGCTAAAAAGGTGAGACCAATTTGAATAATAATGCAAAAAAAGAAGGCCACCTCGTAGGGTGGTGAATTGCTTAGCAATTGCACGTTTCGATCGTGCGACTGAAGTTGGAGTCAGTTACTGCTGATAGTTGATAGGCTCGAATGTGAGACGTACCCTCCGGGTTATGAGCCCGGCTGAGGCAAGTTAGCTATGAATTCGGAATTGCTAAGAACTTTGATTGAACATACCGCGCTTCCACTGCGCCAAATTGCTTTGTTGCTGATGAAATTTCCAACGCCAAAGCCCCATTATCAGTATGCGCGCGGTCTGCCCTAGCCCTCGGCGGAGAACATTTACGTGTGGGGTTACGTGTGGGGCATTCCTGCGGCTCACGCAACCACGGCGGTGCTTTGACTGGTGGTGAGTCACGGTTTGAGAGGTCTGGTAAGGTTATCTATCTATGGAATAGTGCGTTCATTGTGTGGAGAGTTTGAATTGTCAATGAAACTTCTGTCGTGACTGTGATGTCTGTTCTAATGTCGTGGAGCACCTGCTAACCGGGGGCCCTGGAAGTGGAGCTACCCGGGACCTCTTGGTTTTTGCCGACGATGCGAAGTGCCGTTGGACTTTTCCAGTCAGATCAGCTATTCTAAGTGTTTTCGGTTGGTCACATCGTCTCTTTGAGCGACCTGCTTATGCATTGGGCTTGATCAGGTACAGAAATGCCTAAACTGTGACAGTTGTGTTGATGGTATGACTCAACAGGGCTTGTTATTGAATTATGGGTTGAACTCAGGGTCGCATTCTAAGTAGTGACAAGTGGCCGACATTAGCGAACCAAAGTATGGCAGAAAGACCCCAGTACGTATCCAGAAGGCCCAATACCACCTAGTTACTGGTCCGTATTCGTGCCCGAGAGTATCAGTTTCCAGAACTCATCGAGCAAACATACAGTAAAGAACGGCTTGCGCCCGTCGACATTGAGGATGAATTAGCACCAACGAGGAGGACGAACGGAGCTTCTTCAGCGAGCCGGACGATGGTTGGTCGGTTATCGGTGGTTGGGGCTGTTAGTGCATCGCTCCGCACCGCTCCGCACCGCCGCCCCGCCGAGAGCACCCTTAAAACCGCCACAAACGCAGGAGTAGCTGAAGCGCAGCAGGTGCTTTGCACAGTGTATGAAGTATACATATGGGTGCAATTGCAGGTTGCAAAGCTGATTAGATCCTGACTGAACGGCCCGAATGGTTCTCAGTCATTGAGAGTGTTGCCATTGACACAACGCCCCTTTGGTATTATGACAACCTATAGATGTGGCGAGATTTCAAACCTACGAAGAACAACCCTGAACCCTTAAAGACTTAACCTTAGCTTAGGCACCGAGACCTCAAGCACCAGAGACCTGAAATGGATATGATTTACCAAACGCGGCAAGGGATTGCGTGTAAATGCACGTTATTACCCAAACATGGTCTCATCGAGGCAATGCCGCCAGCGTTGGGTCCGAACAACGACTTCCATCCCACGCGTTCGTCGACCGGGATTGATACGAAGCGTCGTACCTATCGCTATGTACAGCGGCTCGCACCTCGCACGCAGGGACTCGCCCACCTATGATTACAGTGGGTGGTGGTTTTCGGCATTAGCGCCATGGAGCTCCGTGCCCCGGTTCCCCCCCAATCCGCTCCCGTCCAGCCACTCGAATTTACGGTGAAGGACCCTCAGCTCAGCTCCCGTCCCGCTGATTCCCCCCTCTGGACT